>CM017197.1:6209064-7619064 GCA_004837865.1 Musa balbisiana | reverse complement strand
CATCCAGATGATTATCATCCAGGTAAAAGCATGACGACATCTTACTACTTATTTTCAATCATATGATATCACAAAAGCATTAATGGGGCTAACGATGAGACTTAGCCAATAAAACTTCCCCCACACTCTCTCTCCCTCCACCCACAAATGCACTTTTCCGCATATTATTTGTATATCAATTAAAAGAACAAACCAAAATTAAAGATGGGATCAAATAGGCTTAGGTACACACAACTTTAGAGATGAAGGATTAAAAATGTCTAAAGAGGGCTAGGAGTTGGCCAGACCTATGATGACATGTTGGCATATCACTTAAAAATGCATCACATCTGAAATTTTAACTAATGAAACCTCTAGTCCTTAAAACTTCTTATGTGTATAATGTTAACACGTTATGCAAACAAATTTGCCGCCACATACAAACTGTCACAAAGATATCCTTAAGCAATTTTTTTTTTCTTCTTTGAACAGAAAGCTGATCATCCAAATTATATACTTGATAAATTAGATGGATGCCATCTCACTAGTTATAGCGTCAAGGTATTAAAAGTGTATGGATATGTGACTTGCGGAATACCTCAAAAGCTGCCACTTGTCCACCATTACATGCAAGCTCTTGTTCTGTTTGTGAAACTATCATGAGCTTCCTCTCTTCAACAATTCTGCTCATTTCTGTAACCATTGTCACATGCTTTGAAACATTTCCTTGCATCTTTCTGTACTCAGGGTAGTTGTTCACAAATTTCATCATATCCTCTACAAGAGGAAATGTCATACAATTGGTAAGCTCTATTACTTGTCATGCTAATTAGAGATAGCAATAGAAAACCCCAGTCAGTACCTATCGTCTGGATGTTCTGATTACTATTTGTAATTTGTTGAAATTCATCTACCATTGTCTTGATATTCATTCCAAGATCTCCAAAATTCTCGTACATGTTAGATTTAAAGAAGCTATCTTGTTCTGATGACAGCACCACCTCCTGTGTTAGACCAACAGCACATGTAATAGATTTTGAAATATTGAGGTCAAATCAATGATAGCAAAATAGGTTATAAAATTACAGCAACCTGCTGATCTTTGGAAACTTTTGGAGTGTTTCTCAGATCTACTTTATTATCTTCAATTCCAATCAGCTCATGTACCATTGCCTGTTAAGTGTGTATAGAGAATTCTGATTTAATAATTTAGATAATAAGGATAGTAGCAGAAACTTGGGTTCCACTTATGTCAAATTTACTTGATAAGTCCATTGGTTCAGTAACGGTGTAACAGGATCATCCCTCCTATCAATCACAAGCAACAACGGGGAGAATTCTGTACGCCTGAAATCAAACAGACCACTTTCCTGCTCGTACATAAGCTTCTGCAGCATGACAATAGTAGGAGTTCAAAACAAGTTCCATGTGAACATGATAACATTAAATTATAGCTAACGTCAGAAGGCACTGGGGAAAAAGAGCAAAACTACCATGACAATAAAGAAGCCATATCATGCAAATTAATGTATGACTAATGGTATTTACTCACAGCAGTCTCTTGTGCTATCCTTTTGGCAATATCTGAGGCCCGTTGATACCGAATAACAGGACGGCGTTTAAGTGCTAAGAAAACTGCAGCAATGCCATCAACTGCTCGATCACAAAAGCTATGTGAACTTGGAGGGTCCACCACCGCTGGGAGCATGTATATGTGATTCATTTGCATGTTTAAAGTGAAATGGTAAGGATCAATAGCACAAAAGTCAGCAAAAAACTCCTGTGAGGTCAAAATTAATACCATTATGACAAGAAAAGACTTCAGCATAAATTATAGGTATAAGTAGCTTGAACAAAAATATAACAAAAATGTAATTAACTTGATGGCAAGTAAATGCAAATTACCTGCACTTGATGGACGACTTCTTGTTCATCTGAGTCAGCAAGTACTTGAATCTGGGTAATCTTGAGGATATTGGAAAAAACTACACAAAGACAAAGCTACTAACCTTTTAGAACACAGATTTTAAATTAAGCAATTTATTAAAAAGTCCACAAAGCATACACAAGTGATATTCTCCAAATCGGGGATTAGCCAATTGACGGCGTAACTTTTGAATATTCTCTGATGTTGGGCGAAGAAAGTAAACAGCTTTTAGGTGGGTCATTGTTTCCTTTGACATGGAATCGACAAGTTCCACCAAAAAGACCTCCTTCTTAAGAAGTTCCGATTGACTGTAAGCAACACTCACAATGCTGACCTGCAAGCTATGCACCATAAGTGTGGTTCTGAAACATTGCTATAAAAAAAAATACAACTTCTCAAATCCTGCAATTAATTTCAATGTGCCACTTTTCTCTAAGAGCAGGGGACAGAACAGCTCCAAATTCCCATTAGGTCAAAATATGAAACAGATGCAAACAGTCATATTTAGCTATGACTGATGGCTAGTGATCTGTACAATGTTAAGATTTCACGGAATAACTGGAGTCACTTCAACTACAAACAAATTTCTGGTATTGTTGCTCATGAAAATCTCACAAGAGATGGTACTGAATTTTGCCCTTAAACGGAGACACAACAAGCAAAATGTTCTATAAGTTTTTTTGAACACTGCGTATCTGAAAGATCAAGGAAAAACACTGGGTTTTGTGGAGAAAGCAGAAGAGCTTTCCCAAATACCAGCGTCTATATAGATTGCTCTACGGTCTGCCAATTTTTTTAATAATAATCCTAAGAATCAGTGCCACCCTTAAGCTCTAACAATTGCGAGCTGGAATCCCTATTTGTCAATTTCTAAGCTGAATAACTTTGATTGGAGCGATTATGCAATATCCGACAAATTTTAGAAGATAGCCCGTCTAACAATTCCGCCATTTTCAGACATCAAATTTCAGGATATTGCGTCGATTAAAAAAACAAAACAAAACAAAACAAAATCAGTTGATGTAAACGAAGGTGCTGTGACGCCATGAGCATGGATCCAGGGCGGCGCCAAAAACAGAGATCCGAACGATGAGGACCAGATCAACGATTTATCAAAGAACACGGGTCCGTAGAGATATGCTGCTCAAAGGATGCAATCAAGAAGGGGATAGCATCCAAGTAAGACGTACCGTGCTAGAATCGAGGATGAGGACCTTCATGCCAGGGATGTCCTGCAGCATCCGCCCTATGTAGTCGCGAACCAGGGTGATCAGCACCATTTCTTCGCCTCTTCTGGATGGAATCAAGGAATTAAGGTCTGAGGCCTGGTTATGCAGCGGCAGGGGTCGTGGATCCGGTGGTTTTGTCGACGTAGTTAGGGTTACGATGGGGTCTCCGACCGCGTAAGGGCTGCCGTGGCGGTCGTTGGCGGCGAGAGAACGAAGGAGGCGGAAGGACGAATGCGAGGAGTTCCACGGGTTTTGCTTTGTTTATGTATTTTGTTTCGCTTTGATCCCAAAACAGACCTTTTAATATAGTTCAACAACGAATCGGCCTGGCCGCAGCGGAGTCGGAATGAACAGCCATTGATCCTGGTATCAAACGGCGTCAACTTGGGTATTTGTACGGATTAGCAAGCGCATCGTCGGCAGCGTGCGATTCACGTGGCAGGGATCGCACCCACATCTGTTGACACGTCTGAGCACCCGAGGTCACGAGCGCGTCCCACCACATAGTAAACGGCCGGGGCGGGAGCCGCCATGCCCGGAACCGTGCCCCGGCCCGGATAACCGAACCTTACCGCTGCGGAGGGATAAATTTGTAGTTCAGCTGAATTTGACAGGACCAGAAGGCATGGGACGGATAGCATTATTGCCACTTGATCCGTGATTCAATTCTTTACCGTGGCTAAGAACGTGGTGGTCTGTGTAACAGCAGTGCCGGAAAAGAAACCAACTTGGGCTAGCCGCCGCAGAGACGTTTGAGTAGAATTTTAGATGTAGTCCTCCGGTTACCAAATTACTGGATACATCGTGACGTTCATATGGATGCGCAGCGCAGCGTAGCGTGAAGCTAAATATTAAGGTGTATCGGATTCATGCTCCTCAAACCATATTATCTTGGATCTCAGCAGAGGCCCTGCAACCCCCAAGAATAACAACATTACTTTTTGTTTGTTTACTTACTATTCACAGTCCTCTCTTTACTATTGACAATTCTTTAATATATATATATATATATATATATATATATATAATCTCATTATTACTGATTTTATTTTATTTTCCCCTAATCTTTTATTTCATTCTCGCTTGATATCGTTCAACCCCATTCGTCTTATCTTCCAAGAAGGAAGAAGAAAAGAAAGAGATGAAGAAAAGTGGAAGAATAAAAGAATATTTACGTTTATTTATAAAAAATAATTTAAAATATTTGTTTTTAAAAAATAATATTTTAAATAGTAAAAAGAAAATTACAAAGAACTTTTTTATTTTTACATGCTGGGATCTCTTCTCATTCCACCTGAGACATATTTCTTCTCATGCGCATGTCATGGCAGTTGTAATAGTTGTGTTAAATGGCCAAATTTTGCTGCAGAAAAGGTCGTAGGCTCACTGTGCTTTGTTTTTTCTCATGAAAACACCATGCCAAAATTAATAAGCAAATGATAGATCATATATCGTGCAATGTTATTTATTTGTCAGACTATATATACTATCTGCGTCTAACAATTCAGGTAACCTCGATAATCATTTATCAGCTGCTGGTCCTCCGTACATGTAATACATGTCTTCACTAGATATACCCCATGAACAGATAAAGCCGCTGAACTGAATCCCTGCACGCTCTTCTTTCAAACGCAGAACATTTTCATCTGCAGAACTTTGTAGAAAGAGTTCTGTTAGTCATTTCTCATAAGAAATGATAAAGCATAAAGTAACCTTTTGATAATTCCATTTGAGCCTAATCATCTTAACTTACCCTAAACTTAGCCTCCTCTTGACGGTCGATGTATGCAAGAAGTTCCTCTTGCTTCATAAGAACTTCATGCAAAGCCTACATAGAGCAGACAAAAAGTCAGACTAGTGTTTAAAAAAAAAAAGAAGCTTATTTCCACATGGATGTACAGAAATCAAACTTCCAAATTTATGGAACAAAACTATGAAGTATCTTAACATATGGAGCTCCATGTAAGGTGCTACCAAGGAAAACAGATACACGCACAATGAAGTGATATGACAAAATATCTATACATCAATCGTGTGGATGAAGGTGGTCACTTAGACAAATTGATGTTTCACCAACTATACCGCATTCGAATTATGACAATAATCAAGCTGCATGGATCATTACTAGATGATAAGAAAATAGCACTGATCACAAATATCCTTTGTGCAACAGGATAGCAGACTTTATAGTGCATGTATTATGCAAATAAGAAATTAGATCTGCTGTTAGCCTCTTCTTGAAGAGTTAACAAGATGCAAAACAAATACCTTTTTCGTCACAATCAGCTCAGCTTCTAATGCATCGACACGATGAACAGCAGCATTAAGTAACTCCTCTTTCTCCAAAGGCATTTCAGATGGCCTTGATTGAAGAGCGTTCACCTTTTCTTCCAATTCACTGAGCCTTTTTAGAAGGCATGAAAAGTCAGATTCTGTAAAACCAGGAGCAGGTGGAGGGTGGAATTCCTCTTGAAGCAATGGTTCCACAGAAACTGAAGAATCATTTTGACTTGTCCCAGAAGTTTTCTCCTGGATTCTCCTCTTCACATGGCTGGTTAATGAACAAATAAGTGCAGCAAGGGTCATGAAGAATGTTATCAACACTGCTATTGTTTGAGCTCGGATTCCACTGGATGAGTTACGAGTTTCCAATGTAGAGTACTCCCCTGCATCTAAAATCACAAGAATTTACAGAACCCTTCCATCACCTTAGAGAACAAGGGAAAATTTTGAATCATAGATCAAGATTACATAGTGCATCAGGAACAATGGCAAAATACATTGTCCGTTATGCCACTCAAGTAAAACGAGCGCAAAAAAGACATCTACAAGTTAACTACAAGTCAAGTTCGAAGTAGTATAAAGATATAGACATGAAATTGCAAGATTTGATCTTTCAAACCAGAAGGTTAGAAAGGTTTGCAGATCAAACAGAAGATTAGTATATGTGGGTTAGTTAAAAATATGCAAACATGTAGAAGATAATCATATGGAGTGGATCTATTCACTAGGAACCAAATTGTCACCTTATAAATATTTGTCCAAATTTTCTAGATTGAAACCTTACCTATCATCAAAAGGGTTAAATTTTACTAAGAGCAAGAAAATGAGTATTAGCAATTCTTAAAATAACCCATAAGGTCCAAATGTCTAGGGTCTACTGCATGGATCTTTTCCACTATTGATATCCGTCAAAGGCAATCTCATTAAATTATGAGGCATCAAGTTGCCTCTAATTAGATCTAACAAAATTTACTTTCTCTGCCTCACCAAAAATCACTATATGTTAATTCACTCACCTCATTTGATATTTTATTTTCCCAACAGCTTTATAATTATGGTAATGCTGAGAAAATAAAAGAAAATGACAGCCAGAAAACAACAAGACTTAGCATAAGAAATTTCGCGTTGCCTTCAATTAGTATATGACGGTTTAAATACATTTGTAGAAAATGGAAAACTTGTCACATGAAATTGCTACAGCATATTCACAAACCATTTAATGCATCAAGGCTTTGATTAGAGACTTCTCTATTCCATCCAGCATCCACGGCTTTATCTACCGTGGGAATATGCTCATCACACTGTGGAAAGCCAGCAGAAAAACTGTCTGCTTTCACAATCTTTACCTGTAAGAGCAGAAAGAAAAAGCATAAATGTTGTTATCATGTTCTTACAATCACAGTGAGACTTCGTCTCATAATATACTGTTGTACAGCCACTGCTGATCGTTTGGTCACATAGTTGCACACACAAACTTGGCCAAGATTCTTAGCACATATATGAGGGGATCAAAACTTATATAAAAAACTATTCTTCCATTAGGCTTAACTTGAAGCAGCCCATAATCTAAAGATGCAACATTGTGGATAAACAAATGCCAATCTGCACATGTGGAGCATATGCGACTCACAATCTCGTACCAAAGAGGGTCGTGTCAGGCTGCTTTGGGCTGAACCGCACTTCTGCCCTGCGATGTAGCCAGACGCAAACCACCAGATGGGCGGCCTACATTGCAGGCTCCAGGTCGAACTAGCCGTGGACTTGGCCGACTGAGTCCAGTTGCATGCAGCTGGCCTGATCGAGTCCAGTTGGTAGTCTGACTCAGGTTAGACCCAACCCGACCAACACTTAAACCCTCAATTCAAATCAGTTTCGACCCCCCTTTTTTCCAAATAAAAGTTAAAATAACCGGTAATTGAAAGTATTTAAACTTAAACATGAAATTCGCATGAACATAATCACATCAAGTAACTAATTCAAGCAAATCAATTATCATGTCACAATAATTAAATTACTTTAAAAAATTATCATGGCATAAATTCATGATGCATAATAAATCATTTAAGATCGTATGTCACCATAATTAAAATAACTAAAATGAATAATGGCATCATTTCATGAAATAAAATAAGATGATTTAATCAACCCGATCATCAACTTACAATTACTAAATTAATTCAAGAAATCATTATCATGGCATAATCTCATAAAATCCAAAAAACTGATTATTAAACTAAATAAGCAATAAGAACTTATACTATCCATTGTTTTTTTAAAATAGTAAATAAATAATAATAATTCAAAGAAAGGTGGAGGACCTACCTTTTTAAAGATGGAGGTCCCTCTCCCACAAATTGCTGTCAGGCTCCTCATGAACCCTAGTGAAGAACAGAGGAGTCTGACCAGCTTTATATAGGAGAGGAGATTCCTCTTGTGGAAAAAAAAAGAAAATTGATTTTTCAGATTAATTAGTTTATTTATTTGTTAAATTCCTAACTTGCCCAAACTGTTAAAGAAATTGATTTTAATTATTTTCTTAACCATATTATACAAAGAAGAAAATGGTTATTCCAAATAAAGCAAAATACTAATTACAGAAATTTTAATTTTGGAAAGAGGATAAAAAACTCGGTGATTACAATCAATAATTCCACAACAGCTAGAATTAAGACTTCACCTTGTTATTAAACTGATGAAAGAGGAAGATATAAGGCCAACTACAGCTAAAACAAATACAAATATACCTCTTCATGTACGGGGGTCAAATGAGGATATGATAGATAACTCCTTGCTGCCTTTGGAGAAGCACCGTCTTCAGCTTCTGAGCCAGACTCAGCAGTAGATGTATCACTACTCTTTATCTGGCTCACAAGATTAAATGACTAAGCCTTCTAAGAACATAAAAGATTATGTCTCAAGAAACGAATTATATGGCGAGGTCTTACTGCTGTATATTGTGGCTTGGCATGAGCAATAACTTTTCCCTCACCATTAGAAACAGTAACAACTTGCCAGGCACACTGTGCTTTGCCACCAAGAACCATCTGTATACCACCAACAACCATATAATCATAATAAGCAAAAAGAGAAATTACAGAAACAGGTAAAAGAGAAAAGAGATCACAATCGGAACCTTTAGTATGTTTGGGTCCTTCCATGAACCCTTTTCAGATTTAAGGCATCCACCCAGATCAAAACAAATACAAGAACCACCAAGGAACTCTGGCAACTCGCTGGAGAGACCCCAGAAAGAATGCCCCAAAAAGGTGAGACTCTTATGACCAAATCCCACAAGAAGCAAGAGGCAAAGAACATACCTAAGTTCAATTACTTCCAACAGCTTACTTTGGTATTTGCTTCCAAGAACCTGAAAGAAGTTAGGTTAAAAATTTTGAATAAGATCTTATTGAATCTCATAAAGAAATGCTTTATAACACAGAGGAAATTGCTTACATAAATTTTTGAAGTAGTCTTTGGATCAAGAAATGATTTTACTGTGTTCCATAGCAACCTAAAACCTGGGCCAGCATTGATGATAAACATCCGGAATAGTGTCTGCAAAAACATCATTTACCATAGAGGGGCAACATCAATCAGGTGAATATTCTTTGCCAATCTATAAAACATGACAAAAAGGAAATAACATAATAAGAATCCACATACCTCAGGGTAGTTATCATTGTCAATTTTCTGCAACCTTTGAATTAGTTCTCTGGCTGTCTTGCTAAAATTTTTTAAACTCTACAAAACAAATACAACATGATGATAAAAAACAAAATGTATATTTTCTGGTTGAGTATTGTACTTCAAATAAAAGAAATATTAACATACCACACCCTGAACATCAAGAATTGTTGTACTTGAATCTATGTGCTTTTTTGCAGCAATTGAGCAAGCTGGGAACTTGATTACGAAGCTCCTCTCAAACTCCCTTACATGGTATCTAATGTATCGGTCCATGGTTGTAACCTGCATAAGCTTGTTGGGATCAACTTTTCCTAACCTTTCAATGTAAACAGGTCTTCCATCCTTGTCCACACCATGATAACCATGAGGATAGTACTGAAGTACTTCATTTAACTCAGAAAACTCGAAGTCCTGACAGAAGATCTTATTCGGTTAGATAGGAATCGACTTTAGCGAAAATGCCAAACATGGAGGTAACATTCAGACGTTTTGTGCAAGAGGAAAAGAGAACAATATCTACTGAAAAAAGCTTGTAGCTTAAGCTCAAAACAGAAGTTCACACATAAAGCAGACCCATCACCAAAAAATAGAAAACACTAAATATGCTCATAAGAATCTCTAAGACAAGTTTATAGAAGACACTTTAAGATAGAACTAGAAAAGAATTGCTTGCTTACATCTAGAATAGTATCAGTGCCATATTCCTTTCTCCACTGGAGCATTTCTGCCCACATGTGCTTTGCTTTCTCAATATCAAACTTCCTTGCCTTCAGAAATCTGAAGTAATGTATAAGCATTAGACATACTTCAGAAATCTGAAGTAATGTATAAGCATTAGACATACTTTTTTTTTTTTTTTTGTAAAATGAATAAGGAAGCTAGAAGATTATAGCCTGAGCTAAGAGTAGTTGGGAATATTCAAAATGTAATAAAATAAAGAAGGATGAAGAAACTGCAATGACAAGAACATTATTATGGCATTGATATTGCAACATTCTTCTAATTGTTACCAAGAATCAGTAAAGTGATGCAATCTACAATAATGAATGTAAATTGTCAGTTCACTGAAGAGATGCATAGCTATAAGATATTAATATTTTAAATTGGTTGTCATATCCAAATCTGATACATGTAGATTATGATACTTGTAAGATACTTTCTAGGTACATGTTAGATAGCTTCTTGGAGGCTGATATTGTAAGTAACGATTTAAAAGATCAAAAATTGTTAATATGCTTCCTAGATACTTAAACTTGAGAACTTTGTTTCTCTTTTTTCTCCCTATTTTCTTTATGCTGATAATGAACTAAAGTATTAAAGTTGTCTTATTTGTAGTGAAAAGGTTATGGATGAAAGTTAATTAGTTGTCATTATTTTATCATAATACAACTATCATTTTCTAACACAATGAATAAATGTCAAGCTGTGTCATACATACTATGCATTCAAAATATTTTCATGCCACATTCATGCTATATAGCATCCTATTTTTTTAAAGATCAAGGCATAAGCATATCCACATTGTATCATATCAGCATTCCGTATTTGGATCTGTGCTTCATATATATGTAGATAACAAAACAATGTTCCTTGCAACAAGCCACAAAACACATTTTTCTTTCAACCACCAGAAGAAAGTGGAACAAATGGATTGTTAATTGTCACTGTACAAGGGTGTTATTTTCTGTTAACTGATAAATCCTATCACCAACATTGATAATTAAGCATAAGCCATCCTTTGTAGACTTAGCATATAAAAGAAGTTCAATTACATGACAATATAAGGTGTCAACTGGTGACATGGATTCCAACTTCTGACATGAATTTCAGAAGAGAACAATCATAAAAAGGCCAAAATGTCAATTAGCAAAATATAACTCTCTTTACGTCTTATTCCCCATCATACCTAAGGCCCTAAACCCCCAACGTCATTATAATTTAAGCTTTTCATACCTTTTATAAGGTTATGTATTGACCAGAATGTGAAGTTGACAAGACTTCACAGGAAATAAGTCAAAACTTCACAACAGATTGGCATCTTGATTAGATAGCTGGTACCTGCCGATGTCGAATTTAGATTAAATAAAATTAGAACATAAACTGGTAGTTGTCATTTGGTACATGATAGGACTGAACATTTGGTGGCAACTTTGGCTCCTACAGCAAAGAAGCAACTTCCATATTTCCCCAAACATGCAAAAAATTCCAAGAACAGGCGAAAGGGAAATTTGGCTAAGATTAATGTTCGTTAAAGAGGCATAAATTATGAATCAGCCACAAAAACATCAATATTTATATCCAGATAAATACCCTGAAATATAGCATGTTGGACTCTTATGGATCTCTACTTGGCCTTCCATCTTGACATACTAGAAAAAGGAGTTTAGACTTCAAGGCTACTCTGCAATATTGCTGGTTCTTTTAAAAAACTTAGGTTGTTTAAAATTAAAGCAAGAAATCATCAACTTCTTATACATTGTGAAGTATAATATTATAATTAGTCCTTCGAAAATAAACACAAATACAATTATATTTTTGGCTTGCAAGAGGTTCCTTAAAAAGTTAGTAAGTCACACATCCTCGTGACTTGAATCCCCTCGAAACCATGACATGGAATGTATCATAATATGGCAAGAAAACAGGTCAGATTTATATCTCATGAGAAGCACATTAAACCATCAATAATAGTAGCACCTTTTCTGCTAGAATCTTCCCTGCACCTGGATGAAGAAAAAGAAAATAATTGGAGTCTCCCATCATATGATGAAAGAAAATGTGTTTGGACCTAAGCATTTGATTGTTATATATGATCAGTTCAATTTTCATGCATGTCCTTTTCCGGTGTGTATGATTCAGAAGAAACTCTTATATTGTCAAACTTATGATGATCAGCTTGTTGATTGGGACCCTTGAGCAGAGTCATAACAACATGGGAACAAGACAGAAATATAATAAAATCACTCACCTCAGCATCATGTGATAATCATCATGCTTTGCAGGCAACAACTCCTCAAGAATTAGGGATTGTCGGAATGCATCGACAGCCTGTAATTCCTCTATATCCCTAATATCCTCAATCGAAATGGAATTGACTCGAGTGTTGCTTTTCCTCCTGTTCTTTTTCCTTAGAGAATGCTTGAACTTAGTGGATGCATTTATTGCCTTTTTCTTCAAGGATGCAATTCTTGTCCTCCTTTCATCTTCTGAGTTCTCAAAATCTGACTTTCGTTCTTTATGATCCTCATGACTCGAAAGCCCCTCAAAACCTAGAACACATTAAAGAAGTCACTAACGAACATTTAACACCTCAGACATGTCATGATATCAGATATTGTGCAAGGGTCAACAAAGTGTAATGAATAAGAAGAAATTCCTTCAAAGAAGAGACAACTGTAGGACTTCCAAGTAGGCCGCTCATGCCTCAAAACTATCACCAGTAGTTTCACTGGAGAATTTAGAGTTTGCAGATAAGACAAATTTACAACAATTCATGTATCACTTCCCCAAGTATTTACCAGCATCTGAACCACTTGTGATGATGTAAAGTCCAAATAAAGGTTAACACTGGCGGTAGTGACCAAATAACGCCCTTTTCGAATGGAAAAAGGGACTTCTTTCACTGTGAGCTCCCAAGGTATCAGAACTAAAATACAGATAAATCCAGATATATAAACAGAATAAGTCATAAATAAAAGGAACTGAAAATAAACATCTGAACCTTATCAATCAATGAAATCAACCAAGAAAGCAAGTAAACCAGTTAACATTTTTAATGCGATGATATACTGATGGTTTGTCAATTGCTACCAAAACTTGAACCTTTTTCTGGAATATGAATCATGAGGTGCAAGATTTTAAATAAAACAGCACCCAGGCCTCTTTAAGTGGGTTTTTAGCCACAAAATGCTAAAATACTGCCAAAGGTTTAACCCAAAGACTAATAAGCTGATGTTGGAGAAAAAGAATAATAGATCTTTAACAAACTTATCACTCAATAAAACTACTTATACCAAATGCAAACTGAGACAAAATGATGGAAGGAAAGAAGACACTGGCACAAACGGAAAAGAAATTTGCCGATCTTTTGCAGTTACAGTTTTACAGAACAGTCAGGTTAATCAGATAGGATATTGATAGATTTAAAGTTCGAGAAAATAAGATGTAGTTTCAGCTTTCTTAATCCAGTAGTTGGTCAATGGACTAGATTAGAGTATCATAATCCATGTAGGAACTTAAGATGAAGAAGTTCAATAGTCTCATGTGTGTTTGCTTGTAATTATATCTTTTATTTCCTGCAATTAAGAATGCAAACTAAAAGCATTGATTTAGTTATCGATAAATCAGATTTTATGCAGTCTATCATCTAGTTTGACCTGTTCACTGGCAATGAACTGTAAGGGTAAGATCAGGAAATATGGAGTTCGTTGCTCATAAAAAAGACAAAAACTGACACTTGTACTTTGGGAGTGTTGGGAAGAACTCTAATAAAACCTGCCCGAAAGATAAATTCACTTTGTACTTTTGCATTGTACATCTTCAAATAAAATAGAAAAGAAAACCTTTTGTTACCATATCATAAAAGAAAGATTATCAATGACAGTGTGTTACTACCTTAATGTATAAAATAACAGCCACTAACATGGATAAGATAATTTCAGTTGAAATCCCTTTATGTTTTCATTCTTTTTTCTATTCAATATCCTGTTATTGGATTCAGGAATATTTCATTTTCATGCATAAGTAAAGGAATTATGTCCAACAAATGCACATGCATAATATCACTGTGGCTAAAAGATTGAGCTTCTGTTCTCTCTGTTTCAACCGTGCAATGGATTGAGAGATGTTGGACCTTTCATGCAAGAGGCCACTTTATTTCTGGGTAAAAGATGTCATTGGCATGCCTGACCAGCTTCAACCCCGGACTTGTTTGTTTATTTGAATCTGGTCCTTAACAATAATTCATCATGCAGAGTCTTTTATATTTTGGATTGATCGACATCAATATCTAATGACAATGTGTTCAGAAATATTATCTATACATTATGTCCTGAAACATGGGTGAATCTAACATTGTTTAACCTGCAACTGACATGTTAAAGCTGCAACTGACACCGAGGATTAGTTTACATTGAACAGTCATTAGTTTTTAATATATACCATAGGATCAGAAACCACTTGCAGCCGCGCAAAACAGCTAACCACTGATTCACAGATTAAGAATTCTCCAATCGATCATCGATATACCGAACGGAACAAGAATATAAACCCATCATGTCATATGTTTTCAACAAATAGATGAGGATTAACATCGCGTCTTGATACGCCAAGTTCTCAGATCAGTCGCTGGTATATAGAATGGAACAAAATAAAAACTCAAAATGCCAATGCAAGAAACAAGATGTTGGTTCATCAAAAAGGAAAGACGAACGATCCAATATCTCACGCAAAAGCGAACGGGGGAAGAGTCCGTAGCGACTCACAGGGCCAAGCGAACCGATCGAAAGAGCCCGACATGGGATGCGCAATTTGATGGTCAGGATCGGAAGGACGAGCAAATACTGATAAGAATTGTATGCTACCTGAAACCACATTCCCATCAGAAACCCTATAGAACCGTAGGAGAGCCCAGAAGCGACCAGATTCTGATCAAAGTACCTCGAATAGATGGGCTCCGCGAAATGGATCGACTGGGGAGGCAACGCGAGACCGATGAGCGTGTTTGGAGTGGAAGGATCGCCGAGTGAGCTGTAACGAGACTGCAAGCAAGCTGAGAAAGGGATGGAGGATTTCGTGGATGAGGAGGAGGAGGCAATGTATCGCCGGTTCCACTCGATTCCTTGGCGGAGATAACGCGGGATGGAGAAGGAAAAGGATCCCCAATTTCTTACATTGCTGTTAACCAGACGAGTGGAGTGGGGGTCTGTTCGCAGAAACAAGCAACTCGTTTCCAAGTAGAGAGAGAGAGAGACTGCGCTGTGAGGGTCCCAGGTCGCTTTTCGCTCATTGCCACGTGGCGTGCCGGCTATCGGTAGACAAAGTCTGGAGCGGCGGCTCCTGACGTCGTGACAAGCAGGGGGCCACGAGAGGTCCACGGTGGGACCTGGAAGCGCTGGGATGCCGCTCGGGAGGGTGCGTCGTCGTCGGAGTCCCACGTGACATGACGGGTCATCTGCGAGTCTCGGACGGGTGGCCCAAAAGTTGAAGCCCATCAGAGAAATAGCGACTCACTCTCTGGTGGACTGGGATCCTCGAACACGTAGCAGCCCTTCGCACGTCGCAGCGCCTGCAATTTCCCCGGGTTGACCGTGCATGATGGGATTACTATATCGATTCAGGTTGGGCAAGCGGCTTGGGGAGTCGCAGGGTAATGTGTGACCTGGTAGCACCAGGTAGCCGACGCCATCTGTGTATGTTGTGGGGATGGTGATGGGCCCATTTATTGGGCCGTGCGTTGGATTTTGGCACTGGAGTCGGTTGGGGTTGGGAGTAGTTGGAATCTCCACCCAACCGTAACTCGGGTCACAACGAACCCATCCGATGTGTCATTACATGACGTATGATACAATTATCATTCTAGGACTGGCACTTCCGGATCGGTTGACTCATTAATAATGGCTCATGTGGTTCTTTAGGTGAGCCAGAGATCATTTGCGAGACCCATCACCAATTAACAAGTGCATTATTAGGTGGTAAAGAGCAATACCTACTCATTTACGGATGTAATCAAATACCACTGACTGTCCCTTGTGTTTATTTAATGGTAAACCATCTTTCTCCTCTTCCGTAGCATGGCGTACCCACACTGCTCACGGTGAATTTCTCGCAGGAGAAATTCAATCAAAGCTTTTGGCGGAAATAGAAGAAGGAGTCGTCGGTGATACGACACCATTCGGAAAGCTTCCGGTCATGATCGGTAGCTAGCTATGCATCGGAGTCTCGGCGAATGCCGGTTAAAATGTCCAAATAGATCGCGATCTCTGCGTAGTTATGCATCCTACCTACGTTATTATTGATTGATTTCTAGCTCGTAAAGTGACTTGTTTCTGCTTTCTCAAAAAGACAAAGTGAAGAATACTACACGACGATGGGAGAAGCTCGACCCGCGCGTGGCCATATAAAAGTGTTTGTCGTTCCATCAAAACCGGCAGCTGGATAGGATCGAAATTGTAATCAATTCATCTGTTTATCGTTCCTTTTATAGGAGACTCTCTGGCCTTTCTTTTTTGAAGTTTCTTAATACCTCCCTCGATGTTCTACCACCAAACGTACGGTACGCGCTGTGGAGGCTAGTATTAAATAGTGCATCCGAGGCTCGGTGGTGGATTCTCGTTCTCTCGGTAGGTATGTTTTGTTTGCTCTACTTTGTGAGAGGGCAGCCAATACCGGGGTCCTATTATTAAGATACTTTGAAGCGAAAGGAGGAGGACATGGGGCATAATTAAAGGCCTCCCGAGTGGAATCGATGATGATAAGATGCGGCCTCATTTAAGAAAGCTTCCTTTTATCTCCGAACTCCGGCAGTCGATTATGGTGGATATAGAAGAGCACAGTCATTGATTAGCTCATGTGTATGCAATCCCGAAAAGCCAACACGTCTTTTAAAGCCACAAAGCATCCTGCTATACGGCTCTTGTTTATATTATGCCAGTGAAAATGGATTTCTTGATGCTTGGATGAGTAGGTTTTGCGTCCGAAAACTCGTGGGCTGTTCGGGTGGGTGGCATAGTTACGGCAGCAGATGCATGTAGGTGACGTGGTCCGACTATCTTTCCACTTGAAAGATGCCGTCCGTCAGATTCCCATGCCTCAGGTACCGGTGCACTAACAGGATAAATAAATGTACGAATCCTATCTCATCGATGAGCTTAAGTTTTTAGATGGAATGAGAATCTGCAGCGGAGTGCGCATTAATAAGATAGATTTGTAAGGATATATAGTGCTTAAATGTTTTTAATGGAAGGACAGCAGTCGGTCGTACCATAACAAATCACATTTAGATTATTATTCGCTAGATTCGATACTTACATTGACCGGTCACTAATTCTACTGGACGTGGCCCACGTACCACACGACACTAATGCTACCTTAATAGTTGAATGCAGAGGAGGAAGCATGAAAAGCGTTGAACATTAAATACAGGAGCAACGCATTTCTTATCTATCAGAAAAATGATCACCGTCGCGACGAATCTAAGGGTTAAAATAATCTTTGTTAGTTTCTTTTGGATAGCTTGCCAATAACTTGAACTTTGCCATTCGTATATAGTAAGTAATCTACGACTAGCATCCTTAGAGGCTCTTTGATTTGAGAGAAAGATAAAAAAAGTGGAACAAGAATGATTATGTGAGTAAACTAAGTAAAGTCAAACTGCGACTCATTTTTGTTTGGAAATTAATATTTAGATGTTCCATAAATTCTAATTCGAAGCCCATATTATCCGACTAGAAATTGTTTTCCGAGACGAGACACCAAAAGTAGAAACCAAAGAGAGGACGAAAAGGATAGGAGTCGATTAACTTGAGATGGATAGACACCGCTGATGACGGCAGACGATACAGAGTCGAAACATGTGGCAGTAAAGACAATCGCTGACGGTGGGAGGGAGTGGGAGGAAGGGCAAGAAGAAAAGGAAAGAGAGGAGATCAGGTTGGAGCTGGAACGCGGATGCTGTCAGTCATGAAAACTAAATATAAACAAGAACGTGGACGCAGTTTCTTCCTTGAGCATACGATTCATTCTTTCCGCAGGCATCGTGCAACACCTAAACACAGCTTACAAAAATCTAGCAAGAAAAGATGCCTGGGACACCCAAGGGAATATGAAATAAGGGTCGGTTGTCTTTAAGATCAAGTAAAGCTGGATAAGCAACCATGAAAATGGAGAGAGAACAAGGGAAAAGCATCAGCAATGAGTGGCTCCCCTGAGATAGAAAATCCTCTACTTCAAATCTCATTTACTCAGAATAGCATGCTAGTTCAACCAGATCAGTTTATTATGATATTTAATCGCTCTCTACATAACATCCAAGGGATGATCGGTCATCCTAGAATTTCAACTTGATGAACAGGGGACGAAGGTATCGACCGCAACATGCATACACAACAGGGTCAAGTTGTGGAACGACTGAATTCTGAAACCAAGAGCGGGGAAGAACGACACGACAAAAAAGTGTACATACGTAGCACACCGCATTAATTAATTCAGCTATGCGTAGCCTCTTCCTCCGTCCTCCTTAATCCCATTTTCCTCCTCATCATCCAAATCTTTCGTGCAATAGTGCTGAAACAGATCTGCGACCCCTTGGGGGATCGACAATAGGACAGTGAAAGCCTGTAAATCGCCGATAACTGGCAGGAACAGACAATAGATCTCGCTCGCCAGAGGACCCATGTGAAGTGGCCTTCCTTCCCCGAAATCCAAGTCCTCCAACCCCAGCTTCGTCCATGGAGAGATGACCAAGCTTGATGACAGTTCCGGTTTCACCTTCCTCGCGTCCAGCAGATCAATCATGGACCTCACGTAGTCGTCGTTCAAGCATTCCTTGGCCTCCTGCACCAATTTGACGGAATAATGTGGGTTCGACGCAATCAACTCCTCCACAGAGGTCTCCGCGCATGCTAGAACAAAGCCGTTGCCATAGTAGCCGCTGGGGAGCTCCGGCTTTAACCTCTGGCGCATGTTCATGGAAAAGAGGAGCTTGATATGGAGGGAGGCTGGAGGATCCAGTGACTTGATCCAGGCACGCCATACATGCGAAGCCAAGACTTCGAAGGAGGTGCATTTGAGCGAGGGAACACATTGCTGCTTGAGATGAAGGATGTGGGAGGTGGTGAAGGTCAGGGAAACAGGGACCAACGGCTGCGACAGAAGGATCTGCGTGATGTAGTCGCTGTCAGGACCAACCCGGGGTAGAGGACGGCTGAACTCAGGATGGGAGAATGCAATCTGGGGTGGATCTCGAGGCTTCAAAATGTGGCGGTCGTGAAAGGGATTCGTGGGAAGGTTGGCATTAGGCTTGGACGTGATGAGGGCCCATGCATGGAGGAACTGTGCTGTCCCGATACCGTCGCAAAGGCAGTGGTTTATTGCAGTGCAGAGGATCATACCGCCACAGCTAAGATGAGTCATCTGACCACATCCACAGATAAACCAGTCAGTGATATAGATAAAGTAGCTGCTACGCCCTCCTCCTGTCTAGCACGACAGCAAAAATGTTAATTGAATATTGCGATTTCGAAACCAAAATCCATGAGCCAACAAATTAAGAACGCTGCGCATTGAGAAAGGAAGATGCAACGATCGAGTCGTAAGAGGCAAATTTCTGTCTCGGTTCTTCGGAAAGCAACCGAAAACATTGCGGAAGGGGAAGACTAGAAGATAATTAGCACAGGAGAGGTGGATTCTCGACATCTTGTTCTTGACGAAGGCAACATGATCCTTTGATAAATCTCTCTCTCTCTCTCTCTCTCTCTCTCTCTCTCTCTCTCTCATATATATATATATATTATATAGACATAAACAAAAGGAAAAGAGAAATAATTGTGGTAAGAAAGAACCAGAGCATGATACTTGATGTAGCTGGTCGGAGTGGAGAAGATGTTATGGCAGAGCATAAACAGGGCCCAAAAGAGTGGGAAGGGAAGTCTAAGAGACAGGAATATGGCGGTCTCTGAAAAAGGAACTTGGTACAAGGTTCCATAACCCAATCCAACGCGAATCCTTGGCCACTTTAAGAGAGCATATTGACGATCGGGGCAGCAGTTGAGACAAACAGCCGACAATGTAGAGAAAATAGAAGCGGAATAAAGAGAAAAGAGAAGCGCAGGTACACCACTTTTGCCCATAATAATCTACTTTGGAGGGAAAATTAAGAAACGTCTCCAACAATATCACATGTTAATTTGTTAGATTGCCATTACTCTTCGAGCTCCACCGCAACTACCCGCAACTACGGTCTCACACCTCCTTAGCGGATCATCCACGCATTGCAAGGGTACACGACCGCCGCTGACGGCCAAGTTGCTGTATCAACAACCCTTTTAACTCATATTCGATCGACGGGGACCGGAAAAAGTTACGCTGAGTACTTATTTACCCTAAAATTCTACTTGTGACAAAACTTCCTGGTCGTGATTGTGTCCATGGGACACACAATATCATGTTTGAACTGATCAGTCCCATAGATTTTGTGTGTTTAACCATGGTCAGCTCTCACACCAGAAACCTAACCCAGAAAAAGATGTAAAAGCAAGCGACCCAAAAGAAAAGCAAAATAAGTCCAAAAACCAAACTAAACAAGACTCGAAGACCTAAGAATTCACCTCCGGTGAAGCAAAAGGAAAAGAAGAGAAGTGGTCGGGGAACGCCGGAGCACTCACCTGAACGATAAGCGGAGGAACAGCCACGAAGCTCTGTGCTTCGACCTTGTACAAGAGCTTCCTCCAGGACCTGTTGGGCCTTCTAGACCCTTCCAGAAACTTCTCCACCGTGAGATCCACATAGCCCTCCGCCAGAAGTGCCCCCTCCCCGTTGCAGTCCACTTCCAGCTTCTCCCCATCCTCCGCGCTGGTCCTCACCCTCCCTGCGAGAGGGTAGTAATCCACGAGAACCTTTGAGAGAGAGGTCCTCAGGGCCTCCCACCCCACTGCTTTCTTGTACACATAGAGGTACTTAATGGAGAACCTCAGGAACTTCTGGTCGTCAAGATTGGAGAGGTAGAGGGTGTGCCTCGGCGTGCTGCTGCTTGGACACACCAAGCTGGGCTCTTTTGGGTAGTAGCAATCTGGGATTTCGATGGATTTGGTCATGGCTTGCACTTGTGTGACGCTACAAGCCTCCCCGACGAGGATGATAGCAGCGCATAGAGACAGAGGTATCGGAAATAGCAGGGTGTAGGAGCGGTAAGGGAGATGCGAAAGGGACCGGTGGGAAATAGGAACGAGAAGCGGATGGCATTTGTAGGTGAAAAAGGGTTTAAGAAGCAAGGGAGAGAAAGGTGAGTGGGTCATATCAGCACTGAACAGTTGTCGGAGAGAGATGCACCGGTGAATTGGGAAAAAGAAAGAAAAAGTCGGTCAGCACACTCGCAGTTTTTATACCTGAGTGCAGTGTGAGTGGGGGCATAATCAGTTGATTGTAGCGGCTGGAGGACAAAGCAGCATGTAACTCCATCGCTTAAGCTGGCGGGGCCCCACCGTGGTAGCAAATCAGGGCCAGATTTGATCGATTTTCGCTGAAGAAGAAGATCACAAAGTCAGGACATGCTTACTTGTTGATAAAATAAAAAAGAAATAAAAATTGATTATAACAACAAGAATAATAACATCTCCCTCTCGACGAATGTAAGGGTCCAGACTCCGGAACGAGAAATCAGCTTGAGGAGGTGGATAGTGCACGTGAATCAACGGCCCCTTTCACCAACTTAGTGGCGTGAATGGATTAGATAGGATGGTCCCTCTTCTCGAGTTGGCTGGCAGGAGATCTTGTGACACGGATGATAGACGCTTCATGTGATCGTCAGAATCTCAGCGCCGATGGAGACTGGTCCTATAGATGCGCTCGCACTGTCAAAATAATATATGATCCCTGAGAATTGCGTCCTTTCTTGGTTCAAGTGTCGTTGCCACCGCGTAAATGCTTGCTGCTTGGACACACCAAGCTGGGCTCTTTTGGGTAGTAGCAATCTGGGATTTCGATGGATTTGGTCATGGCTTGCACTTGTGTGACGCTACAAGCCTCCCCGACGAGGATGATAGCAGCGCATAGAGACAGAGGTATCGGAAATAGCAGGGTGTAGGAGCGGTAAGGGAGATGCGAAAGGGACCGGTGGGAAATAGGAACGAGAAGCGGATGGCATTTGTAGGTGAAAAAGGGTTTAAGAAGCAAGGGAGAGAAAGGTGAGTGGGTCATATCAGCACTGAACAGTTGTCGGAGAGAGATGCACCGGTGAATTGGGAAAAAGAAAGAAAAAGTCGGTCAGCACACTCGCAGTTTTTATACCTGAGTGCAGTGTGAGTGGGGGCATAATCAGTTGATTGTAGCGGCTGGAGGACAAAGCAGCATGTAACTCCATCGCTTAAGCTGGCGGGGCCCCACCGTGGTAGCAAATCAGGGCCAGATTTGATCGATTTTCGCTGAAGAAGAAGATCACAAAGTCAGGACATGCTTACTTGTTGATAAAATAAAAAAGAAATAAAAATTGATTATAACAACAAGAATAATAACATCTCCCTCTCGACGAATGTAAGGGTCCAGACTCCGGAACGAGAAATCAGCTTGAGGAGGTGGATAGTGCACGTGAATCAACGGCCCCTTTCACCAACTTAGTGGCGTGAATGGATTAGATAGGATGGTCCCTCTTCTCGAGTTGGCTGGCAGGAGATCTTGTGACACGGATGATAGACGCTTCATGTGATCGTCAGAATCTCAGCGCCGATGGAGACTGGTCCTATAGATTGCGCTCGCACTGTCAACATACATATATGATCCCTGAGAATTGCGTCCTTTCTTGGTTCATGTGTTCGTTGCCCCCCGCGTACATGCTTGCTTGCTTGCTTGCTAGGAGGACATGCAGAATGGCGCAGGCTGTGCCGAGTGAATTAGAAGAGACGTGGCAGAATAAGTTGGTCATTCCAGAATACCTTGTGTAACATTGATGGCCCATTAATATGCGAAGGAAATCACAAGAAGCACATTGCACATATGGTTCTATAGTGCAGAAAGAGATAAGTGGGACGGGATAGGACGAACAGTGTGACCAGTTTCAGAAAGAAAGAAAAGCAAAAGTAGAAAAGCATCCTTTGAGAAACGTGCTCGACGAGTCATCCAACTTTTGGCTCGGCGGGCGTCACCGGGCACTGTGATGCAATGCTGATGGATGACCGTCCCAGGTCCCAGCATCGATCCATCATCTCACCCATGTCCGCAGATGCCATGCATGCGTTGTATTCTTCGGCGTCGCTGCTCGACCGACACCACCGATGGCACCATTAGCAGTGAGTCGATGTGATGGTCGAGCCACGCGGCATGCAGCGTCAACGATGATGTGATGCCACTGTTTCTCTGGAGAAGATAGATAAGAAAAACGAACTAATAAATGAAGAGAGAGCGAGAGAGAGATGGCCGTGTACCTTTCGGCGAGCGCCGCCTCGTTCACTTGGCATGTAATTAATTATAATCCAGATCGATTCGGATTTAATAGAACATCATCGATCATCCCATCGTTGCAGACACACCACAAATCAGTAAGGCTTTTCGACTCGTTAGGGAAAAAAAGAGAAAAGGATGGGTGGTTCACACGATCATTCTCTACCTAGCATTAGTTCCTGCCGCTGTTTGATGCTTCAAAACTATTAAATCCCATCAGCCCACGCTAGGATGATGGTACAAATCTTTTCTTCCTACGAGCAGGCAGCGCTCGCTCATATGTATTGTCTTCACTATCCAGCATGCGTCCCGTCCGAGTGCATCGTTCGTTTTCCCTTCCATCCTTCCTGATGGGAACGCGCGCCTCGCCACAATCCCATATATTTCATTTTCTATAGCTGTCTCGGCAATAGATCCACCACCCTAGCATGTCCCGTTCTCGTACTTCCATCCAGATGAAGTTGACTGCAACAAGGATGAATTGTTATGGCGGCCGTTCCAAACTCTTCTTTTTTTATATCAAGATGTTGATGTGTTGGAATATAAATATTCACACACATTCAAAGCACCTCACGACTCTCTTTCAATCGAACCTATAGACCTGGCTCTTGGCTTGTCTATAATCGAGATGTCAAATCGGTCACGGAATCAAATGTTGGAATCATTCACGACATCGGTACGTGTACGTCTTGACTCTGGCAATTAATGTGCCGACACGGAAATAACTTAGAAGTAGGGTAATTAGTGAGCCTGCTGGTCCGCGCTGTCTATACATATGCGTACGTGAAAGCCATCCAGGCTTCTTTTTTTTTTTTTTTTGAAGGCTCGGAAGGTGGTGCTGAATCCACAATATTGCGATGTTACGCAAGCTCTGTGTTATAAGTATAAAAATTATTATTATTTTTTTATTATATAAATTTTTTTAATATTAAATACTAAAATTAAATAATAATAAATTAAGTATACAAATTGTACGATAACTTACAAAATCAAAATTAAACAAGTACTCTCTTCGGTTTCTATCATTCAAAAGATCGCTGAGTAATAAATTAAGAATAAGGGAAAGAAAAATATGAAAAAAGATCTATAATATCTCAATAACTTCATCGAAATAGAAATGATCTATAATCTCTTAATAATAAATAAATAAATAAATATTTAAAAATAATTTTACTTAAATATATTTTGAAACATAAAAAAATATATTTTATACGTGCGTATGAGTTTTATAAAAATAAACCAATAAATCTAATAGACATAATAATATCATATTAAGTTTGACTATCAATATAAGTCATAGTACTTGTATGTCATCAATATCATACTTTATTCTATATGCAACAACACTGTTAGCCCTCCTTAATGTAATAAAAATGACTCCTGTAATTTGTCTTCTCAAGATAATCCTATTATCATATTCAATCATAATATGTATAGATATAAACGTGAACATGCTACTAGTAATAAATAACTTTAATTTCGTAAACAAGAATTTCAATTATAATATCTACTTAAACATATATCATTATCAGGTCTTTTATGAGTTGCTCACAAATTCAATCATGAAAATGTTTTTTTTTCTGTTCAAACACTTTAGACTATAAGTCTTAAATTAAAGTTCTTAATCAATACAATATAACTCAAGTTCTTAATTAATATTAATTATTTTAAAAAATATTTCTACCTATTAAGTATTTTATATAACTACCAGAGTATTTACTATTCTTAGAGAAAAAAATTACTATGATATGTCACAAAGTATTTTCAACAATTTAAATATTGAATCTGTTTATACCAAATCCTAACATAAAATTTTACAATCATAAAGCTTGATTAATGATCTCAAAACATACCACAACATTAACTTCTACTATTAATACTATAATTTGTATCATATTATTGTTGTAAATTATCCTTTTAACTAATATAGATATAAATCTATTATCAAAATAATTTACAGAATCAACATATAAAAATACCATCATTTCAAGCTGATCTAATTTTATATATATATATATATATATATATATATATATATATATATATATATATATATATATATATGTATTTAATCTTTCTTTCTTTCCAAATATCTTAGTACATTTTTTTATCATTTTAGTGTTTCATTCCTGGGTAACTCTAATATCTATCAAGAATTCTAATTATAAAACTGATATATAATATGGTATAAGCTCGAGTATATAATATATTTCTAACTGTGCATACATAAGTATACTACTCTATGTTGTGCTATGGTGCCTATATGCGATTGTGCACACATGTCGCCAAGCGACCCCATGATCACCATATTGTGCCCACACTTCAGCCCGTTGGCCTTCAGCATCTAGTTGACATTGATTGTGGTTAGTAAATATCATAGTGACATTGTTGCAACTATTATAGACAGCAGCGTTGCTACTATTATCATAGTCGCCTACAACGAAAGTAAGTCGACCATTATAAAGCTACTGAATATACACGTTCATGCATATAATTGTCATACCCTATGATGCTTCTGCTTTGTATGCACTCATTGTCCATAACTAGGCTAGCAACCACAGATGGTTGTTGCCCTTAACAATATTATTGTCGATAACAAACTATAGTGGTCTGTTGATTAAACACGAGGAACATCGCATCGCCCGTAAATATGTAATAAGACGAATGAGATAAGAAAGTATATCGACAACATAAACCTATCCATCATGCTTTTTCAATTAAAACTAAATAATACTTTCACAAATGAATGGTACTAATAAGTAGATCAAAAATATGTTTAGGATCTAAATTTCTAAATTTCAAAATATGGCTCTGATATTAATTATAAGCATAAAATTCATGATTATGCTTTTGTTATCAAAAAATTTTTAAAGTAAAAAAATAAAATTAAATAACAATTGATTAAATATATAATGTGTACCTTTTGATGCTACTTATCAATAGAGATACCATCGACAAATCCAAAAACTACAACATTACTAATTTGTAAGGACAGTTTTCTCCTCCCTCCCTATCCTTAATTGAATCACTTTTAGTAATGGATTAGGGATAAAAAATTATAAGAAAAAATATAATCTCTCGATAATTCCAAATAACCAAGAGGAGATGAGAGAAATATATAGTCTCTCAATAACATCAAGTCACGTATCTATAGTGAGTTATTGTGAGGTGTTATTTATTTATAGATAAGAGCAAATGATTTATAATAAGCAATAAAAAAAGTCACTCGTATCAAAGTAATTTAATAAGAAATCCTATTATAATTTGATATTCTTTCTATTATTCGATAATCGTAATCCGAATCAATCATATCTTAATATATCTTACCTAATTATACATTTTATTTTGCACTGGCCATTAATATCGGATGTATGGATTCTCGAGAAGAGAGGAGCTGTGATGGTCCGGATTCCTCGGATCTCATGAGTGAATAGAAAATTAGATCACGTTGGATAATCGCCCAATCTATATTCCTAAAGACAAGTTTTGTTTCAAACTCGAAGGAATTATACATTTCATTCCTGCTTATGATCCCTTCGTCTCTAACTAATTAGGTGGCCGGCCAGCTTCCATCGTCAAACCACCGAACCTAACGAAAAGGCAGAGTAAAAAATCTGAGCGTCCCATCTTATCCGTAGCTTGAATGGTTATTACTCCATTGCTAAAGGTCACATCTAAAAGAAATTTCGACTTCATGTTCGGTTGCAGGCTATGACTCGAGAGCCGTAGCTTCAGTCCAGTCAACAAAGTTTGGGGGAATTTTTGACTTTCAATCGTCGGGTGGGAACAGCATAAGTTGCTAAAGAGCTGATCAAAGTTATCCCCGAGCAACACACCCCGCCATGATTCCAGATGGGCCTATGTTGTAGCTTCCTCAAGTTACTACTGTATTCGTTGACTTCTAACACGGAAGAATCACATTCCCGTCCAAAAAACAATGCTTTTGGCCGCCTTGTCCGACAGACGCTTAGCACCTCAGTTGAGATCATAAACCTTCGGTGGTGGCGTGTTGATGCCCCTCACCAGTCTAAAAGTAGGAGGTATCTAGGTGAGTTGAAAAAGAAGAAAACAAAAGAAGCCATATCGTCTCATTCATTGTGAGTCAAAGTTCCAGGGTTAGCTGGTCGAAATTGGTGACGGGTCACGAGTTAGAGTAGCAATCGGGCTTTCTGGAACGCTGCGGATGTGGATATATAGGCCAGGCTTCTATTAGCTAGAAGGGCACAAGGTGGGATGGTTCCCTCGCCAAAAGGAAGGGGAGATGCATGGGTTCTCGTCATGCTGTTCCTCTCTGGAAGATTTCCAGAGGTGGTGCGGGGAGCCCACAAAAGAGGAACTCCCATCATGCAATCACTCTGGACTTGATCGGGGCCGGCAGTTCGATCGCCAGTTGGCCCATGCATGCATCTGTTTCCAAAAAGACTCGTTCCAGTACATGCATGGGCACCGATGGAGTTGGATTTGCCGCTCGTAATACAAATAAAACACATCCATCAAATCAACATCAAAGTTAGAAGAGGAGAAAACCAGAAAGATGGGAAAACTTGAATACTTCCACGATGCCATATTCTACCGTCAAGTGAAACGAGCCATGCCAACCGACAAAACCTCGTGCCCGTTTTCTGTCCATATATACATGTGTGTGTGTGTGTGTGTGAAATACATAGAACTCGTGATATTCTAGTCTTGAATGACCTCTGTTCCTGTAACGGATGGGGCCAATCCTCCCGTGCAATCATCTTTCGTTCTGCTTTGTCCGGATTCCAATTAAGAGATTTAATTGGGACACAAATATCGCTCGAAAATTTACTTGGAAACGTACGAAATGTACGTGTAAACAGCAGTTTGGTCGGCATGGAGATGGGGAAAGTAGAGCAGCCGATCATGCGATGGGAGGGGCGGCACCGCCCCACGCATCCTCGCCTTGGTGTCTCGTGGGGAGGCAGGGAAGGAGCGTGAGTTGGTGTCGTCGCAAGCAAGCACCAAATTAACTCTTGCGCTTCCTTCCTCTCATCGGTACGCTGTCCACACAATCGCACCGCGTGCTCGGTGGGATCTTTCCTTTTGCATGTTCCTTGGGCATGCACATAATGGTGATGGTGAAGCTTGCGTCTGAAAAATACCTATGGCTGAAATATTTGATGATGGAATATGGGAGAAAGTTCTTTTGCTTCCGCCTCCCAAGTACTGTCACCGAGACTCGAAGGTTAAGGTGTGGAAGTCATCGCATATCCCAGGCGAAGAGAATCCCATCTGCAGGACCTCAAGAACAACATCAAATAGATGATCAGATTTGATGTCGGTAGGGGCCGGGTACGTGAGCTCTCTAATGGGCTAGGGATTTGGCATGCATCCGGTTGCAGTCGCAAGTCCATCGACCGTGCGACATCACCAACATACTTGTTCAACGAGTTATCTTCTCAGGACGAATTTGTAGTTTGAGATGATGAACCGATCGATTTGGACGGCATATAATTAACGACGGCTTGTCTTCATTTTCCTTTCATCTTTTTTCGTCCCATTCCGAATGGAGTCGCGTCTCCTAATTAATGTAATATATATATATATATATATATCGTGATCTTAATGTAAAATTGCAGTGAATGTCGGCGCTTCACCTCACCTGAGCAGAAGAATATATAGTTGCTCGCTGTCCATTTTCTTGTCTAGATCGTGATCTTAAACCAAATCAGCACCTTATTTTGCATTAATCCTAGTGCAGTTAGATGATGTTACCTTCACTTAGCTGCGCGCACCACCTTTAATTAGATCGACACGAGCTATACGTAAGGGGAGTACAGAAAACTAACACAGCATCACAAAATGTTCGAACACATCATTCATTTACACAATTCATAAGCAATTACGTCAACATCCGAAACATATGGACGTACGGACTTAAGCTTGCCATCTCCTTCAAAGCAAAAGACAGCATCAACACATGAATTTATCTATTTTTGAAGAGATCTTTACTGATCAAGACTTGCTCTCCTGATAGGTGGGATAGTCGAGGAGGAAGTTTCCTGTGTTGACTAAACACTGCAATGGAGTCGACAATTCCACCATCTAAGCTGTGGAGTGGTTCTTGAGATGAGGCTTTCGAGTGCCACCGGAGACACGTCCGACCTCTCTGATCTCTCTCTGTATAGCTTCTGCTTGTTTTCCTGGTTAGAGTTGGCCAATTGGTTCCTCGGAAGCTGCGATCAAAGAGAAGTGGCAAAACTTATCGACCATACGTTCGTTATATGAGAAGCGAATACATATCAGGTGGTCAGTAGGGAGAACAACGCCACGGCTCTAAAGCTGCATGCCTAGCCACCCCAGCTGGCGAATGCACCTTTTGCCCATGCTTTCCTGCAAGAAATGTCAGTACTTGCGATCGGCAAGTAAGGCAGTAGGTCACATGAAGGCTTCTCGTTATTGTCGTGGTTTGAAGTTGGAGATCCGACACCATGTGGTTCTATGCAGAACGATGCGTCCAATATCGAGGAGGGAATCTAACTGGGCCGCCTCGGTCTACTTGGTCTTTTTACCAGCGTACGGGAACTGGAGTACGATGCAGGAGAGTTAAAGTACCAGTGCATTCCTCGACCACACCGACTCTCGTCAATGGCGTCTCAGAGGGAGAAAATATCAACTCATCTACAAATGGAAGACGATCATAATGCATATTATGAGCTTTATTGTATGTATACTCTTGCAGTCGAGGAATCGTGATGACGTTGTGCCAGTATTTTTACTTGACTAATATTTTTATATTTTGGTCAGACTTTTTGTTCGTCGTGTATGCCAAACACGTCACAAACACACGTTTGATAGTCCCGACGATTTATAATCTTTAATTAAAAAAAGCTTTGTACTTTAGAATATGGATTTTTAGCAGCTCCGTGGTTTTCCGAGTAATCATCCTAACCTAAGTAGGCATATTAGAGGTAAGACTTGCCATGAAACATCTTTCTAAAGATGACGATTATTATCTAAAAACTAAATTTACTACAATAAATGAAATGTGAAAAAAAATAAAGGAAGGGGTCCCATCTGAAGTAGTAAACATCTTTATAGCAGAGTTGATTGCAAAATATAGTATACAAAATATTTATATTGACTAACAATTATAACCAAAGTTCTTTCATCCTTTCGGTGCATCATTCCTATGCACGACCCCCACCCACCAAATAAAAAGGAAGAAGGGGGAGGTCCTACAGGAGTCGAGTCCTTTTTAATGTAATGGCTTCGCATGGGCATCTGATGCTTATGTTGACCAAGATCATCAAAGAGGAGATATTGTTTCCAGAGACTGGTGTGCATGCATCACTCATCTATACGTGAAATAGCATGACTAGAATACAACGCATTGTGGGACAGAATTCAAACCTTTCCTCGCTTTGGAGCCGACTGGGAAATCTAATAGCTAAGTCTTTAACTTGAGCCCGTCATCTCTTCCACAGCCATCCAATGACCTAAGTTTCCACGAATTCGTTTGTCGTGTTATACTTTTGGTTGGCAGATCTGATTAGTTCGTCCCCGTCGGTATATTACTATCTAAGCTTGACCACAATGTGGATGGAGCCTTCCAAAATGAATGCCAAGAATCTATGATGATGGATCCTCCACCAATTATTATTTATTATTATTATTATTATTATTGTTATTTACGAATTGTGATTATTGCTGTTGTTTTTGTTGCGGAGAGAGAGATTGCAGCCTCTCCCTCCAGGCATAAAAGTTGGAATGATGTGGACATCCTTTGTAAAGAGCATAGCAGAGGTTCTCCACCTATCTATGGTCATCGATATAGTGCTAAAGACAAGGTTCTATTCCGATAACACATGCATTAGAAGGATGGTTTGTACCTAGCAAAAGGGTCACTTGGAGTCCGGATGCGTGCATGGCACCTCCAACAGTAGCTGCTTTAGCGTTCGATGCACAATGCATGCGAAGCTTATTATTCTTGCTTACTTAGATATTTTATGTTACCATCAGAACATATCACTCCTGTACTAAAGATTCTCACGGTTTGCTTTTCCAAACACATTACAGAAACACAGCCTTCTAAATATACTTGCTCTTAACCGGATGGTGCTTTAATTTTTCTTATTTATTTACAGCGTCTGTATCTGCTTCGTGACCCTTGGAATTAAGAAATGCAGAAGCTAATTGTGCACCAGAATGATGACGAGGCCAAATCCCAACTCCTACCTATTAATTTCGATCCAAACTCCTCTCATTGGCCGGGAGGAGGAGGAGGAGGAGGAGGAGGATTCGCGGACGGTGATCACACGACGGAAAAATGAAATAGATTTGTTCCGGTGGCCCATCGAAGCGCAGGATGTTGTGACCCATAAACTTTCTCTTCTGCCACCAGCATGCCAGGGAAAGGGAAAACGCTGAAAAGATGTCTGCCTGGGCACACCCTTTCATGATCCTCACGTGTGACGGTTGCGGATGCATTCCAAAAGAATAAAAAGGGAAGCGGGCTAACTTTCATGAGAATAGGTCAAGAAGATGCATGGTAATCTGTGAATGAGATTTTCACCTTCTTCCGCATGTGCAATCTTTTTTCTCTCCCTAATCTGTCCGTCTTTCTTTCTTTCTTTCTGTATTTCTCCTTCCCATGAACAAGGTGAGAGAGCTCATCCACATGCATTCAGATAACTTAACATGCGTCGAAGGGAATGCAACAAGCTACGAAGGCCGGAGTCCAATAACTTCTCCACGTAGACTGGTCTGACAGACAAAAGATATCGGGAGAACGTAGATGGAGTGGCCTTCTTCTTACAAGTTTCCAGAAAAGCGTATGACATTTTTTTTTCCTTTATTCGATGAAAAATCATCAGATAGATAATTGCAAGAGATGGAAAAACAAGAAAGGGAAGGGAGAGAGAGAGAGAGAGAGGAAGGAGACGCTGTTAAAACCTGTGCGCACAGACGACGGTGGTAAGATTATGACTTCGGCAATTACCGATGGATTGCGTGTTCGGTCCGATAAATGGGAGGAAAAGGGCGTCCGCCGTCTGTCCGTCGAAAAATACCAATATATTATTATTATGAGAATAAAATAGTTGGAAGTTTAATTGCTCTGTGCTCTGCTGTCCAGCTGGAATTGGATTCTTGTGTAAGAGCCCATTTCCACCCAACATGCCCCAACAACCCCTCTTTCTCTCTCTTCATCAACATTTTAGATCTCCGTTCTCCCAGTTTCTGCTTCTATAAATCCCACGCTCTTGGACAACCAATGCCTCTTCCCCTCGCCTTTCCTTTCCTTTGCTTGCTTCTCGTTTTCCACCTCCCATTTCTCTGTTTCCATCTTCTTAAATACTCAGCTTCTGCTGCTCTCTTCCCTGTTCTCTCTTCTCTTCCACCTCCTCTGTTTTCCTCCTCCTGTCTTCGACGTAGGAAACTGCCTTCTGTCCCACCACCTATTCCCCTGGAGCTTGGATAATTTGCTCTCTAAATCTAAACTCCCTCCTGACAAATCTAACTTCTTCGTGGCTGCTCGTGCCAAAATTCTCATCTTTCTTTCTCCTAAGATTCATCACAAAATCAGATTTCTTTTTGCCATATCTTTCGGCTTCCGGGGTTACGGCCTACCTCCTCAGAAAACGTTTTCCTCTGTCGACACATGCAGAACAGGCTGCTCTTGATGTTTCTGATAGATGTCGCCTATCCTAAGTGAGATCCTCCTTTCGGGGTTTATGATAAATTCCACACTCAGGCGCCGGACGCATTTGGTTCAGTCCTTCTCAGTGGTGTTCCTTTACTGGTTCTACGTTTTCTCATAAACTTGTTTTCAGATCATACCACCTATATCTCTATATATTTTCCTATTACCTACTTACCGTCTACATACAATCTCGATCGCAATAATAATCCTCTGCTCAATATCTTTTGTGGTGCTGCACTTCCATTGATAATAATTAAGAAAACTAGTGTGTATATAGTTCTGTTAGGTCTCATGGCCTCTCCTAGTGCTACTTCTTCCGGTTCGAGCCGGATTGGGCAGTCCCAGTCCGAGGAGGACCTGCAGGCTTTGATGAACCAGAGGAAGCAGAAGCGAATGCTGTCGAACCGGGAGTCAGCGCGCCGGTCCAGAATGAGGAAACAGAAGCATTTGGATGATCTAACGGCGCAGGTGAGCCAGCTGAGGAAGGAGAACGGCCAGATCCTGACCGCCCTCAGCGTCACCACGCAGCACTACGTCGGCGTGGAAGCCGAGAACTCCGTGCTCAGGGCCCAAATGATGGAACTCACCGCAACGCTGCAGTCACTGAGTCAGATCCTTCACAACATGCGTGGTATCGGCAGCGCCATCGGTGACCTGGTTCAGCCGTCGGATAGCTTCGTGAGGCCATGGAACTTGATGGATGCGAACCAGCCCATGACGATGGCCTCCGCGGACACGTCTCAGCTGTACTGTTAGACCGCTATCACGGGGGCCTCAGGAGGGACCCTTTTTTGTTGGACTGATCTTTTTGGTGTTGTAATTTGTGATGCATCATGGTCCTATGCTACCGTGATTTTCACTATCTTGGGGTGTGATCGAGCGATGGGCAGAAGAAGAACATCTCCAACCCTAAGATTCTCTTTGGTGTGGACCAGTGAGTGAAGATAAAAAAGAAGAAGAAATTAAAAGACACAAGGAAAACCACGGAGGTGGAGAAGTCGCCTTAATAGGGAACTGTGCACCCAAGTGTTTTTTCTGGTCTCCATGTCATGTGGGTTACTATCCAAAGCAGTCGAGTGTAATCCTTCTCCTTGTTTTCTATCTAATACTGGCTTATGGTGTATTGCTCTCTCTCTTTCTCACACGTAAATCCCGTGGTGAGATGCAAAAAGGTGCTTTGTTTGAAAACATCAAGATTGCGTCTATGTGTGGATTATAATACCATCCAAGGAGTACTGCTTGGATGGTTGACATTCAAAATGCTTCTTTCCACGGTCAGATCCTCCGACTAATTGTTCTCTCTCTTTCTCTATATATAAATATTCATTTACGAACGTGAAAAATAGATGCAGAAGGTAGTCGATCTTAAGTGGACACAAGTGCTTAATGGGTGGTTCCTTTAGAAGGGCTATTGATCATGATATTAATGATGGTTGCGTCGTTTGGTCCATGTACTTGCTGCTGGAGATGCAGAGGAAGGAAATGGAATCCTTAGCTGAGAGTAACGTAAATAATAATAATATATTAAAGATATTAACTAGTTTAATCGGTAAAAAAATAATAATTTATTACAAAATTATGGGCCGGAATTTCATCTTCATTATTTATTCTTATCATAAAAAATATTATTATTATTTATTTAATATTCCGTCTTGGGACATGAGAACTTGTTGTCCTTGTCATGTTTGGCGTGGCGAGCGGGTGGACCACTGAATGCTGATGGCCCTGCTTCAAGTACCATGGTGTCGACCTATATAGCTTTCCTTTGGTCCACCGCACCAATATTATATCATATACATCTAACATCTGGAAGCGAACTCGATAGAAAAATAGCAGAGATATGCCCAAAATCTGTGTGATCTGAGATGCTCTCCTCGTTTGTCTCAAAACAGAAATCTAAGATCAACAGCTTTCTCGAAGCACAAGTATTTGATATTGCTTATTTAATGCATTTAGATATGCGTAAGTTCAATGTATGCAATTGGATCGCCTTCCCTACATCCGTCGATTAAATTAGATAGATTTAGCACATCAACGTCGACAAAGGCTGTCACGTTCAAATTCATACGAGACGAGCAGTTGTCAGACTTCTTTAGAATACAACAAGCACTGCGAGCCTTCTTCAACATCGAGAAAGCTATTAACCGAGCGATGCATCGAGTTAAAACCAAAGTTGGGTATTTTAAGGTATTAAACGGTAGTCTTCTCTCGCCTATTTATTATGATTCTGAAAGAGTTCTCCCTGTTACAACTTTTTTATTCAATTTAAAAAAAAAAGAGAGACTTCTTTTTCCCATAAACGTATTGGCATCTTCATGCTTCTATCTGTAATTTAGACGAACCTTGGATGAACGTGTGTTCGGAAGTTGACGAAATTTCTGCAGCCCACATCGAGCTCCACGGACGGTGGGCTGCACTCTGGTGGAACTTGTGATCGACACACTAGTACCGCCGACGCATGTCACGATGACGAAATGACTTTGGTCGCATTGCTGGTTCAGATCGATGGCCTCGAGGCCAGTTGAGGCGAGAAGGAATCAGAAGGCCACCGCCTCGTGTAGTGGCTTTGTATTCCTGCGAGCTTTTTGCTCGTGGAAACTCGTACGACTCTGCACCACCAAAAGAGCGAGCCTCGACCGTTTGGTGGCCATGGCGTGATGAGCAGTTGGGAGGAAGGTGAAGTGAGGCCGAGAAAAGCTGATGGTGGTGGGTGGATAAGTGCTCACGCATCATTTTACCACTGTGTGCAAAGCCTTATTAGGATAGACACACGGAGAGGGCTCGGTACCGCTGTGTCACGCAATCCTATTTGCAGTGGCCCAACCACGAGGTCAGAACCAGTCGGCAGGAAAGATGAACGTTCGAGTGTTACAGCCACAGAGATGGTGGAAGTGGTAGCGATGTCATGAGGAACAAAACGACCCTTCCCGTCTTTGCTCTTTCGCTTCGATCGCTTTTTCTGATAACGACCACTTGAGGAGTCCTTCGTTTGTGTTCGATGATGATGCGGAAACGAAAAGAAATCCTGTTTATGCATGGTTGGTGCGGGCTGACCAACGCATGGATATATGAGGAGAATGCTATCTCTCATGCTCGTCGACATGATAATTCTTTGCGGACAGAACATTGTTCATTCTATCCCATGCTTCATTTTTCAGAACAAGCTCATCCCATTTAAACATGAAGGCACGTTCACCTTTCTGCCCCGGCCCGTCAAACTCTAGCCCACATTCCTACGTCCCACTCTGGAATTGAAAAGGCTCTTAACAGGTATATGGTCTCCGTTCATGAACAAGCTGCTAGCAGTGAGACAAATGCCCAGTCAACGGATGTGCTGTCTGAGACACGGGTGAGATTATGTTGCATAGAAAGAAAAAGGACGAATAGAGTGAGGGACGGGGATGCAGCTTGTTATCTGCAACTGCAAGTCCTCTCGAGAGATACAGTAACTATCGAGAAATCCAGGCTTTTAGAGTTTGTGGATCACGATCTGACTGGTAGAATCATGTCATGTTGCATCAGAAGCCTGGTCTCCGAAGCATCACTCTTTGCTTTGGTCACTCAAGCTCTGTCTGTGTAAGTTACTGGAGTCTCAGCGTTTCGATGGGGTCGTGTACGGCTCACCCTACGTTACTGCTGCGCAAGAGAAGGGGAGCTTTGGTAGCATGTTCTTGCACAAGTGCTACAGCACGATATATAGTGTCTCTAGAAAAAGATTCCAAGCTACTTTAAACTGTAGAAAAAATTTAATATATATATATATATATTATTCTAATTTCTGTGGGTTAAAACTGAGTGAGACTTCATATTCATGTGAAAAACGAGTTTAAATAATTTGAAAAGGGAAATTTATTTTATTACCTCTCCAAAATGTGAGCGTCTCCCCAAATCGCTTTCCATATATAAAAAACCACATTCCAGGAGTTGAACTGCCACGCACCGTACACGTGTCTGGTTATCTAACTGGGCTTGGCCAGGCCATAAGCCCGCCCTGCCTTGGATTTCTTCTCTTTCTTTCCACGCGATTGTTCCTTGTCGGTTAAGATATTTAGGCGAAAGATACTTTTGGTGCGCAGCTCAGCATCGGACGACGCAGCACTCAGCCATCGCATGGACTGTGATTATTGTAGATAACATAATAGTGGTCAAGTCACTTTCCATAAAGTTAATTACATTAAAACCCACTTTCTGAGACTAAAGGCATCGGGATATTAAAACCTTACGCATCACTTCATTCTGCACCGTTGTGTTCCAGCGGGGTGGTCGGTTCCACGTCCTTGTCCTCGTCGATGATTTGAAGCACTACGCATCCACTTCGTTTGCTTTTATACCCTCTCTGGTCCACTTTAGATGAAGCGATGATCCCCAAGGTTAGAGTGCACCGCACTCACGCATGGCACCCTCCTTTCTCTTTTATATGGGTCGGCTTGCTGCTGCAGTAGCTTCCAAGCCACTTTGATAGCCGCGAATATGTCACTACGGCTCCTCTTGTTTCGAAGAAAAGCCAATCCCCTCTCTTCGTTAGACTACGACAGAACGCGGTGGTTCCCTTGAAGAATAAATGTTCCTCCCATCCCTCGCCTGCCTGCCTGCCTGCCTGCACGTACCAACATACTTAAGCGTCTAATATCAATTTCAAGAAAGAAGGCAATCAAATAGTCTTACACTGCAGACACATCGGGCTTTGTTTGAAATAAGTAAAGAGTTGATGGTCCACCCAGTAGCACTACCACTGCTTTATTCTTCAAGCAGCCGGTTCTCTGAAAACAATGCTTATTCTATGGTGGTTGATGGCTTAAATCTCAAGCATGCTGCGGTGTTGCCATCTCGATGACTCGCACGCGCTGAAGTCAGTCTCGGAGAGAGAGAGAGAGAGAGAGAGAGAGAGAGAGAGAGAGAGAGAGAGAGAGAGAGAGAGAGAGTCGCTTATGGCTACTATCTAAGCTCCTAACCCTCCATGGAGAAAGTACTGTCTCTCCACTTTTTCTACTTTTAACTTAAAACTGAGAGTCCAGTGGGATTCGCCTTGTCACGTTTAAAGAATTGACTCTCCAACGTACTCGATCTCTCACCCGTTCTTCGCCAACCAACGCTGCTGGTTGCATTCCATTCCGAATCCTCGCTTCTTATCTGTCTATGCGCTTGGAGAAGGAGGAGAAGGAGAAGAAGGAAAGGAAGAATTTGCGACGGAGTTCAGGGAAGATTTCCATCATGGTCTTCGTGGATCCCAAGAAGCTCGCTGTCCTCCTAATTATCCTCTTGGCTTCACTTCCATCCATTGCTTTGGCAGGCAAGTCTTTTGGGTAATTTCCATTCTCCTAGCGTAATAGCTCCATGCTGGTTAGAGCAATGCTGAGAACAATCCATTCTGCAGTATGATCAAGTCGAAGCACGCACCAAAATTAGTTTACTTGACATGTTCACCTGATTTTTTTTCTTGTCGTTATTACGGACACAGCCTTCGTTGACAAACATAAACTTGTCCTTCGCTAATCGAGAAGGACAAGTTTCTCCTACTTCTTTTTTGTTTCTTTCGTTTGAACCGAGGACTACTTACTAAAAGAAGCATCAAGAGCGTGGAAATGAGAGCAGAAGGAAGAAGAAACAAGGGCTACGAATAGATGAAGGAGAAGTTTGATATATGGCGCGCTTATACAGCTTTAATCACGCATCCAATATCAAAACCATCTTTTATAACTAGCGTTTAATATCTGTACCTTTTTCTGCTTCTCGTAAAAATGACAAATGCTACGCAGAGATAGTCATCATCTAATAAACCGATCATAATATGTTTCTTAACCCTTTCTTTTAGACTTTAGTAAGCTCCTCAATACGTGCAGTAAGCATATCTTGATGGATCCTTTATAAATGTTTTAGCTTCTTTTCTCTAGCTACTACCTCATGTATGTCTCGCAAGCTCCTCAGTGCTATCTATATATGAAGTATGAGGTACTAGAAAAAAAGAAACTAATGCATTTACTAAGGATCTACCAAGAATCCAGAATAAGAAGCTAAGCACTTTGTAAATGGAACGCTCGCTAGTTTTCCATTTCCAAAGTGTAAGATGCAGCTTTTCTTTTTCTAGGAGCATATAACGAAAATGGATGGATGGTCACCCCAAGTGACAACAGCCGGTGTCAACGAAACAGCTATAAACTTGAAGAACATTTACTCACAAACTACATTCTTGATATGATTTATTATTATTATTATTATTATTATTATTATTATTATTATTATTTTAACTTTAAATTGTAGTAACGTATGAGGAAAAATATTCAATAGGTTTCGTATGCATGCTTCATTTGTAATGGATTTTGCAGGGCGGCAAACAAGGATTTTTGGTAAATATGCAGCACCAGCGGGGTCCATGACGAAGGTAGATATCCGTCAAATCTAATTATAATTCTGAGGTATATATGTACATATCGATGATGACTAAGAAACAGATCGAGAGGCAAACGAGAATTGTGAAGTAGAGAGGTGTGGTTCCAGTAGATCACACAAACTCCTAAAATCATGCCAAAAGAAGAGCCAAGTAAGAAGGCGTTAGCCAGAGAAAAAATCCTTGTTTTGCGTCTTCTCACTTGAGTGATTACGTATCACTGGTTAGACAATTTCAGTTTATCTTTCTTCTTATATTTCTTTTGACAAAGTTTTTTTGCATTGACGGCAGGATTTATGTAAGCATGGGTTGCACCAGGAACAAATCTCCATTGTTCATTCCAGGATTCTCAGAGTCAATACAAAAGACTACGGAAGCTACGATCCTTCTCCATCTCTTTCCAAGCCTCCTTTCAAGCTCATACCCAACTGATCTAATCGAAGTTGCTTGGTCCTGGGGAACAACACTTGGATACTTCGAGCTAATGCTTTCATTATATGTGATCTACAATTAAGTACTGTTTGGTTCCTAAGATATGTATCGGAAGTTACTGTCTTGAGATACAAATTTATGCTCATGTCCCTTGGTCCGTTTACATGTGAATATGTCATGTGTGATGAGGCAAAATGTATTAAATGCTACAATGGATGATCTAAGTTACCCACACATTATTTTTACAATAAACCTCTTTGCTTTTCATGTACTTGGATTAGATCATTCCATGAACATGGAAGAAGGTTTCAATTGCTTTCAAAATGTGCTTTTCAATTTTGCTTCCATAATGTTTATACATATATATATATATATATAGTGATGATTAAATTTATAGTAGCTGACATCATCTTGGTGTATAATATGAATGAACCATACTCAACATATTGACTTACGTCGAGTGATCTAAAGGTGTCTTGCGAGTGCTATTTAACAGTAATATCCTTTTTGAAGAAGGCTCGACTTGAGGCATCGTCATTGGACTCTCGAGATTTTACTAAGCCCATTTCACATCCAGAGTCAATGAAGCAATTAGTCAAGAAACCTTTAGACAAAGCCCATCTTAATTGGGTCGTAAAGATCGGGATAACGCTCCCCAAGGAGAAGCAAGTGAAACTCCTCGACTTTCTTAGGAAAGATATCTCCTGAGTTCCGACCTATGAAGCAAAAGTTTTATAAGTTAGTTCCCGAATGCCAATAGATCATTAGCGATAAGGTGGATAAGCTACTAGGGGCAAAGTCTATTTTTGAAGTATTGCACCTCTAACGACTTGCGAACATCATATTAGTTTAAAAATCCATAGAAATAGGAGAATATATGTTAATTGCATTGATCTCAATAAAAGCAAGTTCGAACGATAACTACCCTCTTTCCCATATTGATTTGGTTGATGCTATCTTGAGTTATGAGCTCCTCACCTTCATGATACTCTTTTAGGACATTAACAAATATGAATCATGCTTCAGGATCATGAACATACCTCTTTTATTATAAACTAAGATAGATATTATTATAGAGTCATGCCGTTTTGATTACAAAATATGAGGGTGACATACAAAAAAAAATGGTAAATAAAATATTCAAGTATAAGATCAGGAGCAACATTGAGGTATATGTAGATAACATGATAGTTAAAAGTAAAATACCAAACTCGCATCTAGTAAACTTGATCGATACATTTTAAGTTTTGAAGAGATACAATATGCGTTTCAACCTGTCCAAGTGTGCTTTTAGAGTTAACTCAATTTTTTTTTTTTTGAATTCATCAATCACTAGAAAGGAATAGATGTAAAATCCAAAAAGGCCTACACCATATTGAAGATGCATCCATGGTTAGTGAAGGAAGTACAACAATTAACAAGACAAATAATAGTGCTTAGTCGGTTCCTATCCTAGTTCGAAAATAAGTGTCTGCATTCTTTCGGGTATTAAAAAATCCAAAGGATTTTCTATGGATTGAAAAATGTCAAGAGACGTTTGAGAAGCTGAAGCACCAACTTACCAACTTGTCATGACTATTATCTATTCCAAGTGAGGCTTTCAACCTTTATTTTGCTACCATCGAGCAAGCTGATAGCTCGATAATGGTATGAGACAACTCGGGAGTCCAAAGACTCATTTATGATGTCAACCATATACTAAGTGGAGTCGAGGACTGATACCCGCTTAACAAGAGGCTGACTTTTATGCTTACATTGGTGGTAAGAAAGCTTCATCCCTATTTTTAAGTGCATCCTATACAGGTGATCATGAATCAACTACTCACACAAATCCTTGCTATTTGATATCTTATAGTATATGTTAAGATGGTTGGTAGAGCTAGATGAGTTTGATATCCAATATATACTGAGGGTTGTCATTAAGGCTCAAGCGTCGACAGATTTTATATTGAAGCTGACACCTTAGCCCTAGGATGAAGCCGACAAACATGGACCCTATTTGTAGACAGCTATATCACATCTAAAAGGGGTGGCACTGGACTTATCCTAAAAGGTCCATACAAGTATATGTATGAGGAAGCTTTAGGTTTGAGTTCAAAATCTCCAATAATGAGGTTGAATATGAAGTATTTCTCTTAGGGCTATGACTCACCCAAGAACTCTAGGTGTAGGATTTGACGGTGTTTAGTGACTCATAGCTAGTCATGAGCCAAGTTGACAAGAGTGACAAAGCACGAGATGAAAAAATGGAGAAGTACCTTACCGAGGTGTAATAATTAGCCCGAAACTTCTCTTAACTCAATATACTATATGCACCTTGTGTAGAAAACACTCAAGCTAATGCATTAGCCATATTAGCCTCCAACTAAGCCCCAAGGGAGGGCTGGCTAATAGTTGAGATGCTACAGACCCAAACCATTGAAAATTATGACATGGCCACAACCGAGCTGGATCAACAAGATCCTATGATATGAGATAAACAAGACATTCCTTGTTGATCCTGTAGTAGTTCAAAGGGTTAGGTGTCATCCAGCATAGTATTGCATAATTAATGATTACTTGTATCGAAGGTCATTCAATCAATATTTCCTTAAGTTCCTAACATCGTAAGAAGCCGACAAGGTGCTTGCTGAGGTGCACAAAGTTATTTACGAAGAGCACATAAGTGAATATATCATTATATTCAAGGTGCTTCAATCGGGGTTCTACTAGTTGATATTACGTAATAACACGATCTATGTCCGGTGGTGCCACTAGTGCCAAAACTTTGCTCGAGTATTACACTAGCCAATAGTCCATTTGAGTTCAATCAATTATACAAGACCCTTTGCCCAATGGGGCATGGATATCCTCGAACCATTTTCACTAACTTCTGGCCAACAAAGGTTCCTCATCATAGGAGTAAACTACTTCAGGAAGTCGGTGAAGATCGAGCCGCTAGCTTCAATCATTGAGTAAAAAGTTAAAAGGTTTGTATGAAATAATATAATTACTTGCTTTGGGATCCCAAGGGCCCTCATTACCAACAACAAGACTCAATTCAACAATATAAAATTTAAAAAGTTTTACCAATCCTATCGAATTTAGTTGAAATTTAGCTTGGTAGCTTATCTTTAAACTAATGGTCTTGTCAAGATCACTAATATCTCGGGAGAATCTCCATTCAGTCTGATATTTGGCATCGAGGTTGGTTTGCCATTTGACATGGTCTTCCTAATATCTCGGGTTAAGAACTTCGACAAAGAAACCTTCGAGAAGGGACTTCAAGTTGGACTCGACCTAATCAACAAAGTTAAAGTCGAAGAATATTTATAAGTGTTAAGATACAAAAAGGTGATTATGCAAAACGAAAATAAACAAGTCAACGAAATAAAGTCGAGATAGCTTGTAATAACTTGACTTACCACCATTTTATTTCGGTAGCAAGTGTCAATCAGGATCTCCGAAGGAGAGCTATAGAGCTACTTTGCCATCTTGGGGGCATGGAGGCATACTGTAATACTCCTCTACAGTCGGGCCTTCATCCTATACCTTTTGCATCTCCCTCAGACCTTCTCACAGGGGCTACAATAATGTCTCTAAGGTCGGGTTTGAAAGATCGACCATCTACAAGGTTGTGAAGGGCAAAGGCTTCCCCTTGCATATAGGTTCAACATCGACATCGATCTTCTCCCCCTTTTCCTAAAGCCCGACTTAGAACTCTAGCCTTATATAGGCGGTGGTGCTGTCTTCCTGTGAGGCTTTATTTCTCGAGTTGCCTCTTCGTGCGTGTTGTCCTTTTAAGGGCACGGGGTCCTCTTTGTTATGATATTATGCTTCTCTTTTGGATGATCATTGCTACTAAGATGGCCTGACTAATGTAGATTCAACGCATCTATTGATAGCTTACGAGAGGTTATAGGGATCAAATGTGGCTCCACCACACCCGACGAAGAGTCAGGCTCCTTTCTTTTTAGGGCATGTAGATTCATACTTACAGAAAACTCAAATAACAAAGTTGAAGATTAAAAAAATATATCAAGAAAAGTGAGGGGAAGTCTAGTCGTGCCCCGAGGAGCTAGGCTAAAACTCACATCAATTAGCCACTCTTCATCAATCTTTCAGATTACCTCGAAGAAAAAAAGAATATCCATTAGTTGAAGCACTTGATTTATCTCATTATCTAACAGGAAGAGAGGGGTGTTATCAATGTAACATACCGACCAGGTGAGGCTAAACCTTTAGTCTTAACTTGAACTCATGCAAAAGAAGCACTCCTTTCAACCCTTTTTGTTGGAAGGGGCACTGCTCACCTTGAAGCCCTCCCGAGCGACTTAGTAGTCACTTCTTCCTTACATAATCAGAAATAAGTGATAAATTATAATTATGTCGATATGCTAGTATTCCATGATAAATGCTATCAAGAAATGCCATGAGTTGAGTATTATTTAGGAAGACAACATTCCTCACTATTGAAGACATGACGTTATTATTGGATGAAAAGGAAGACAAAGACTCACCTCAAGGTTATTACAGGTAGAAAGACCTTAAGACATAATCAAAAGGTTACTGACCGAGTCGAAAAACTTGTAGGTTGAACTTGGTCAAGATAAAGTACCTAGTTTAAAGGCGATTCAAGATAGATACTCTCACAATCAAATCACAATCATGAGAACTCCTTATAAACTTTAAATCCCAACCCATTTCAATAAAGGACTTGACCTCCTCCACCCTTACACTATTAAAAAATGTAGCACAAACCTTAATCGACTAGCGGCTAGAGGATCGAGAAAAACTTGAATAAGAAATGAGAGATATTCCGACTAGTGTTCGATAAGTAGAACTAATGCGGAGATGAAGGGCTTGATAACTGACCTGCTTTGCCAGGAATCAGAGTGAGGGGGGAGACGCTCCTACGGAGGCCGTGAGAGTAAGGTTGAGAACTCCTAAGGCTCAGAAAGCTCAGATGGAGGAATGAACTACCAATTTATGAGAGGAGAGGATTTATAAGGAAAAGACATTTTTCTCTCATCCTACAATTAAGATAAGTATCCCCTTGGGGGTAGATCCTAAGAGGCTTGTCATAGCGGAAAGGTTTCAGACATGCCACAACAGATAGAGGACTTGAAATATTCTATAACAGAAAGAGGACTCGAAATCTACCATGACAGAGAGAGGATATGAAATCTTGTCATAATAGAGGAAGAACTAGAAGACCGCTATGACGAGAAGATCCAAAATCCACTAATGGAGAAGAGACTCAAAATCTTCCACGATGAAGGAAGAATTTAAAGACCGCCGTGGTGGAAAAATCTAAAATCCACTATAGTAGAGAGGACACTAAAAATCTGTCATGGTGGAGGAAGAATTTGAATAACACCAGGACAAGAAAATTTAAAATCTGTCACGATGGAGTGGGGACTTGAAATCCGCCATGGTAGAGGTACAAGGCCAAATGAGCATGAGATGTATAAGTCAAAAAATTTGACTCACACTAGGATAAATCCACCATGGTAGAGATGCATGGCTAAATGAGCCCAAAGCGTATGAGTTAATAAATCCGACTCACGCGAGGATATACTTGCCATAACAGAGGCATAGAGTCAAATGAGCTCAAGGCATTAGAGTCAAAAAAGCCGATCCACGTAGGGATAAATCGTCGTTATAAAGGTGTAAGGCCAAATGTGCTTAAGATGCATGAGTTAGGAAATCCAATCCGTGCCAAGGTAAACTTATTATGACGAAAGTGTAAGGCCAAATGCATCAAAGATGTGTGAGTTGAGAAACCTAACTCATATCAAGGTAAATCTATCATAACATAGGCATAATGCCAAATGCGCCCAAGATGTATGAATCGAGAAACTTGACTTATACCAAGGTAAATTCACCATAGTGGAGGTGTAAGGCCTCAGACCTATCAATGTACGTGAACAAAAATTTAATATAGAAAAATATAAACTTTATTTTTATTTATTGTGATAAGAAAGATAATCATAAGTTTCTTTTTTTTTTTAAGACAAAGAAGATAATCCAATTTTTTTTATCCTTAAATAAAAAATATTTTAAATAAAATTTTTTTCTTCAAATTACATAAATTTACTTTTAGAAATCTTGAATTATTAACTTCAGCATCGAACATATTGGGTCAGACCCCTTTCAACTTCGGATTTAGAGCACGATATTTTCGCGAAGTACGTATGACACACAAACACGCGTTGGCGTCAAGGAAATCAGATTTCCGACGCTTCTAATCACCCCTGACACGAGTCGGGGTTTCTCGGTCAGACGCTGTTTAAGTGGACCCACATCAGCGGCGAGCGAAAATCGGCGGGTCTGCTCCCTTACGTACTTGTTCCCGTCTGTCATGTACACACCCGATCGCTCTCCGCCACACCCGTATCCTCTCCCTCTCTCAAACCCTACCAACAAGCGGAGGGTAGACGAAGCGAAGCGGGCGGAAAGTTGATGCCCTAGTTTTCTCCTTATCTGGGAGCTTGAGTTTTCGATCGAGGAGAGGATAGGAGAGCAATAGGGGAGGCGTTGCTTCGGTCTTCTCTCGGTTTCTCCGCGAGGCCGAGGACCCGTGGAGAGTGGAGCAATCCGCGGGTTGGATCCGAAACCCCCGAGCTTACTTGGCTGATCCCGAAGCCGGCGGCGGCGGGGCTTGCCTTGACCTGATCGACCTCATGCTCTCGTATCGTAGTTACGGATCCCATAGGCTTGATTTGTTCGTGCTTTCTTTCGCTCACCAATCGGGTTCTTCAGCCCTTGAGGTGCAACTCTGTTTATTGCGAAAAATACTTGTTCTTTCTGTTTTTCTTTTGTAAAAAAATCGGAAATTCCCAACTCGAGTAGTTCTTTAGTTTTGTTATTTTATAAAATTGAGATTGTAACTGCAAGTTTTGGTACTTATAGAAGATCGCCTAACTAAGTAGGTGATGTGTTGCCTCCTTCGGGTCATATAGTATTGGGTTTAATCGAAGCCTTTTCATGTCGACAACTTGGACTTCCTTATGCCATCTGTTCCGAAGAAATTCATCTTCACGCCACAATAGCTTTTATATGCTTAAAGGGCTCATCATCCTTTCTTTTGGTTTGTAGATGTATCGTAAAATACTGAATCGTCAAAATCGAAATTTTACAGGAATTTGTTTTCTTTCAATCCTTCCTTTGTTCTTTTTTTTTCGGTGGCGATTTCTCAAGGAGCAACGAGAAAATAGTTCGAATTCTACTAGTTTCTATCTGAATTTTTGTTGAGATAAACTTTTTAACTTCTTTTAGTTACTTTTTTTGACTGCTTGTTAAGTAATGATAAATGCTAAGTGTATCTGCTGATGATTAGAACTATAATCTCGAAAGGGTCCCTTTTCTCTGGCTTTAAATTTCCTTGTTTGATTTGTTGTTGATGATTCGAACTGTTACTTCACAAGACTCCCATTTTTGGGTTACACTTTTCTTGCGATTGATTTTTCACCGTTTTCCTTTTTTTTTTCAACTAATTGATGGAAAGGGGGAAATAGAATTTTACTATGAGAAAAAAGTTGGAGGATTTGTGGACTACATATTCAACCTAAATTTCTACTAGTTTGATGCATGACTGGCTCATCAAGGCAATCAGGGCAAGTGACTTTTAGCTTTCATATGATGCCTCATGCCTATTACAAAATTTTATAGTTTACCCCTTTTTTTTTCTTGGTGGTCACCTTATTGCATCCATGATAAGATTGATGATCCTTTTACAGTGGTACACTGTTGGAATCTCTCTCTCTCTCTCTGTGTGCATATGTACTTGTCTGATTGACTTGAGGTCAATGGCTGATTTAAATGTTTAACATAGCAAGCTCTGAGAAAAAAATGACAGAGTTCAATATTTCTTGCATCTCCCAATTTGAAATAGGCCAGATGAGGTTTCAAATTGTATACCCTTCTACTATGGTGCCTCCTTTTGTTAACTAACCTCTGCAGTTCTAGTTGGTGATTGCTATTATTCTCTCAATTTTTGAATAATTTGTTTCATAAATTTTCATTTATGTTGTTCTGCAGCATCTTAATACTTGGCATGCATATTCTTTTTGTAGGAATAGCTGGAGATTGAAGGTACGACATTCTCTTTTGAGTCTCTGCATAATCGGGAACAAGCCTGTGACTTCTGTTTGTAAATTCAATCTTATTCTAAGTTCTTAGAAAAGAAATTCAGTACCAGAACCAACATGGGGGCCAATTGCTGTGTGGCTGTGAAAGACAAACCCTTGCCGAGCCCAGCTCAGTTTGATGTTTCAACATATAGGAACATTAGACGCTCTCCTACTTGGAGCTTTCGGTGGGACAACCGAACACACATAGAGGATGCCATGGATAATGCTGCTCAATTTTCTGATCATCATAGTGGGAATGTTGGACCTCAGATTAGGAGCGAGTCACCCACTGAAGCTGAAAGCCTTTTTGACAGAGGTAGTCCATCAGATGCTTTCCATTTAGAAAAGTGGCATGAATCTCCAATTAGGTCTGGGAGTGCTGGGAAGTTGAAAGATGTTTCTGCAGGTAAATATGCCATAGTTCTTCTCTCTTGTTTGATGTAGTGATATGTTTTTCATTGTAAAAAAAGAGGATTAAGGTAATAGAAATGTAGTGTTAAATCCTCTTTGTTGAAAGAGTTTGAGATGGAAATTGGATGTCTATATATGTGTTTTCTTTATAGATATTTAATCTCCTTTATATTTTTTACTTATCTAGATCCATGGAATGTGATCAGGCCCAATCTTCACAATCAAACTGTCTTTTTTCAATTAAATCCAGATTATTTATGCTAGTACAATTTATGCCTTGATACAGAATTTGGAGTTACGTACAGACAACTTTATGAAAGGCTGCATTTTCATCAAAAAGATCAATTATTTAATCAGCAGCTTTTTAGATTTTGCTTGGTATTAGAACTCTTAAACATGTTCTTGCAGAGATCTGTCAGTACATCAGTAGTGCTCGATGCATTTTCACTCTGTGTTCTTGTAACTAATTGGTTACTCATATCAATTACATCAGGCAAACATATGGAGACTATAGTAACTCTTGTAGCCCATTGTGTTATCCAAATGTAAATGCATCCAAAATGGTGATTATAGATATATGGGCTATGAATTTTTACATAAGATGCATGTGTTCTCAATAATATCTGCTAAGACTGCTTGAATTCACCTAGTCAGTTCTTTAAAAATTTATTTGCTTCTCTTATTGCTTGCTTTACCATGCTAGAGTATTTTATATACGTCTTTAATGCATATATATGAAAATTAGATAAATAAATTCATGTTGGTACCAATCAATCCACAAGTAGTCAATCACATGTATGGTCTGATATACCCCAACTTTTACACCCGTCTACATTGTTATCAAACATAATCCAATCTCATGTATATTTTATGCCTCAACTGCTACAACCTTCTATATTGTTATCAAACGTCTTCCAAATATTGGCTGCAAGTGAATCCACAAGATGTATTGTTTGTTAAGAGAATAATAAAGGTTGTGAGTTGTATTGTTAAGAAAAATTCACAGGTAGTACCTATGTTTGAAATTTCATCTTAAAGGAAGGAAGCATATAAATGCAGACAGATTCTACCAAAGATATCTCATACTGGTTCCTCCTATGATCCCTCACTGTTACACGTCAAAACAACATAGTTGAACAAAGTGCATATGTTTAGCCTGGTAGGTTGTCTGAAAAATTAATATTATATCCTTCATAGACTACCAGTGGCATATGCTGCTTATGGATAATGTTTTACTGGGATTTTTCTTTGGTGGTTTACTGTGAAGTGGAATTCTTAGTGGTATTGATGGTTTTAGTCTGAGAGATAGTCTTGTTAAAACATGTGTCCAAAGGATGTTTTAACTTTTAATAAAGGAGTATGTATGATTTCGGGAAATATCATGCGGACAAATCAACTTTATGATTTTGGGAAGATAGAGGATGTAAGTACTAGGCTGCAATATGGTTTTATGATTTTTCTTGGGGTCTTTATAAAACTATATGCTTTGGAGGTGTGTCAGTTGCAAATGTTATCTTAGGAAAGAAGGTTCATAGTTTTCTTTAATTGTTTCACCTACCATCAGACTTTTTTCTCTCAGATGAAACTAACCTTGGGCTATATGCTTTAGCAGCTAAGTCATGTGCAATTGTTATGTTAGGACTGAAGGTTCATAAATCAAACCTTGGGTGAGGACCAAAAGGTTCAGAAAATACGTTTGAATTTTCTGTACAATTAATGAAGGTTTGACCTAATGCCCAAGTCAGTATGAAACGGGCTGACCGGTGTATGGACAAGTCTGTTTCGGATGGTATGTAGAAAACTAACCTGATATTGGTCGGTATCGATTGTGTATGGGTTGATACGATTGAAACTCAATAATTACCGATCGATACAGGTTGGTAATAGTCAGATTTTGACCGACTCATGATGGGTCAAATCTAGCCCTAATAGTCAAATTGATCAGTGGCGCCTCTTTTGGGATTTTAAATCCTCTCCCTCCTTCACTTGCTCATGCACACTCTCATTCACTCTCTCAATTCTCACACACTCACTCATTATTAAAATTCCTAATAGGTGATTAGTGGTAATCAAGCTCTAGATTAGTGATTAAAATTCCTAATCAAAAAGTTAAATTCAAATTTACCTTCTTATAACCTATATTTTTTATTCATTTATGGTTTAGATACATTTTATTCTCATTTAAATATGATTTATATACCAATAAATTAGGGAAAAACTTTTAAAATGATTTTTTTTGAATTTCCAATCATTTTTTGGAAAACCAGTATTACCGATGCACCATGTGTTGTAAGTTGGAGTCGATCTGTATGTACTAGTTCGTCCAGTGATCGATACACCCAGTCAGCACAATACCGTGTTCCTTGCAATTAACAACTACTTTTTTGTGTAGTGTTCTTTGCTTGCTTGATATTCTTTTTGTGTTTGATCAAAAGTGCATAATATTCACAAGATGGTCGATTCTTCACATACTTTGATGAAGCAGTTACTCGTGATTTCGCAGTGGGATGTGAGGAAAGGGGTCACTTTAAATACCTAAGTTTCTCTACCTAAGCACATAGTCGGATAGTACTGCAGGTGGATAAAGTTGAAGAAAGACTGTGAGAAGAATGCTGAAAAATTGCTTTAGTTGAAAGGATGTGATTAAGGATGTCATCTTCGGTCCACAATACCAAAAAAATATCTTACACATTTTTTAGTATATAAACTGTCCTATTAAAATGACGTGGGAAGTATTTTTTTCACATACAAGTGGTATGTCTTTATGTTTATTATGTAGATACATCATATGTATGTGCTGATTGTGCATTCGGATCAAAAACTTGAGTAGTAATCCATGATCTCTAGGACTTTGATGAGGACACCTGTCTGTTGCTGTTTCTAAAAGTAAACCAGTCTTCCACTTCTAATAACTTTATACTACAGTTGTCTGTGATTTCTTGGAAATTTTAATTTTTGGCATTTCATCTAATATTCTTTTTATCTTACAGATGATCAGTCCATCAAAAGCAATTCATCCCGCAAGGTGAGATCGAATAAACAAAACTAGTTCATTCTGATTGACCTAGCTTTATGGTGATGAAACTTTAGAATTTACTTAGTCTCATGTTACCATTTTATTTAATATTCAGAGTAAGGGCTCCCTTAAGTTGTCGTACTTTGCAAGTGCTCCAGACATCAAATTTTCGAAATCAGTGCCTTCAACTCCTTCCTCATCTTCATACAAGGCAGATCCATCATCTTCCAGGAGCTGTTCTCTACCATCTGATCCAACTTCATCAAGGAAGGCATGCCGATCCCCAGGCTGTCAACTCTCTTGGCAGATATCTGACAGCAGCAGGATACCATCTCTTCATTCCCTTGATGAGAACAGCAAAATATCAGTTTCAGTGCCTTCAACTCCTTCCTCATCTTCGTTCAAAGCAGATCCATCATCGTCTATGAGTTGTTTTGTACCCTTAGATCCTACTTCATCGAGGAGGGCATGCCGATCACCAGGCTTTCAACTCTGTCGCCAGATCTCAGATAGCAGGATACCATCTCTTCAATCCCTTAATGAGAACAGTTCTCCCGAAGGAAGGCACTCTTTTGTGCTCTCTTTCCGCAGCAATGAATTGTCTACAGGAGGTTCTCATGGTGAGTCTTCTGATGGATGGTCGATGCGGACCTTTTCTGAGCTCGTGGCTTCCTCAAATAGGGAGAGATGGTCATTTGACAGTGATAATCTTACCTCCAGTAGCAGCAAAATAACAGGATCAAATCCTCAGCCGACAACACAAGTCTCTCCTGATCAGCCGACTTGCAAAGTATGCTCAAAGCTATTAATGGAGCATTGTGTGGTTGCTGTTTTGGTTTGTGGACATATTTACCATGCTGAATGCTTGGAGAAAATGACGACTGAAATTGACCGCTATGATCCAACATGCCCTGTCTGTACTCATGGAGAAAAATCTGCAGCAAAGCTATTTAAGAAAGCTGAAACGAAGGCTAGAAACAAGCTCTCCAGAATTGGAGTAGCTGACAATGATCCACAGGGAGATGCTATCTGTGATCGTCGTAAGAAGGTTGGTGACGGACCCAAGATGGGTGCCAGTTCTAGCTCCCAATCGTCTTTTGGCAGGTCATTTTTGAGGCATCGGTTCTCCATTGGTAGATCTTCACGGTCAACAACTGAAAATGAATCTAACAGGAAGAAAGGCTTCTGGGAAAGATACAGGAGGGAATGATTGTACCCTGCCATCATTCTGGTAATGGTACAAATTCATATATCATATTTGTCCAAGTGCCCAAGCAGGAAAAGCATATACTTGTGATCTGCGCACCCAGCTATATTCTCCATGAAGCATTCGAACGGGAAAAAGAAAAACAATGTTTCTGTTAATATGGTAGAAGCGAAACTTATATAGTTCAGGTGGTACAGAGAACTAGCAGTGAAGTTCCAGGCCTTCTCTCTCTCTCTGAAAAGTTATATTAGTTGAGTCCACTGTTAATATTTCTGTGGGCTCGTTGTTATTGTTCATGTTATATCTTTGCTTAAAAACTGAAGTTAATAAGTCGTGGTAGTATAATTTGATGTGATAGTCTAGACATGTCCCGCTGTGTTGATGAGCATGTGTCACACGGAACTGTGCTCGAGATGTTCGTTCAATAACAGGAGGTGCAATTAATCATTAGCTATTGCTTTACTTTGATGCGGTGCTTCTGCATCTTATCTTTCCTAATTTGTATGTGCAGTGTGTGGGTTGTATGCGTTAACTTTGGAGGATCCTTCGCTGTCTCTACGTTGGACGGGTTGTGTTCTTAAATGTCATTTGGTTAAATGAAGTGATGTCGTCTGATTGTGGCTACATTCTCATAGGATAACAAGTTAAGCGTAAAACATGATACTTAGATGGGGAATATTTGTGTCAGTCACTATGTCAGCCACCGAGGAGCTGACGGTATAGCGCAAGGCTCGAGTCATCCCTCCGACGATGAACAACAGGGTAGTATTATGTAAAAGACAGTGGATCGCAACCCGAGTGGGCTGTACAGATCGATTGTCGAGGACAATGATTCCTTGCCAATCAAGTCGGCGTACGACCCTGGTCGATTGGGTAATAGTCGTTGACTCAATCTCGATCATTCATAAATGTATCATGGAAGGACGTTCGAGCTATTCTTTGTTAGTTGCGATCTCTTTCCATGAATTTTTTAGGTATAAAACTTGATCCCAATGCTTGAACAGGGACTGGATTCTAACCCTCCACTGTCTTAACTTCACATAACTAACTTGATTATCGGAGGAATCGAATTGAGAAATCTTTCTAATAACGATCCTTTGTGTAAGGTTACAAGGAGATAGATTCCCTAAAATAATTTTGGATACTCAACTTTGGATACCGATGAAGATGAGATTTAGGGAGGCAAAAGAAATAAGTATCAAATACTGTATTCGTAATAAAAGTTGCTCGAGAGGATGGTAGGAAAGGAATAAACTTCATATTATGATCGAATAAGCAGACTAACAATCTTTTAATGAGACTGTAAGTAGACGTTCGATGACTCAATAGATGATGCAAGGGGTAACAAAAAAAAGACCGAATCACATATATATAATCTAATAAGACTCCTACACGTCGTATCAAGGACCATAAAGTTTGACCCATATATCAACTCCTCTTCCTGACAAATTGACTTGAAAACTTAATAGTGCTCGAGTTCTACGACACCAACGCTAAATGTTAATAACTCAAAAAAAATCATATTAATCGGTAACTAATAAATTACATAATGTCAATCGTAAGTTATATATATATATATCCGTGGGCTAGTTCGATTCGATTGACGTATCTCAGTTTGGGTCAGATTGATTCGGGTTGGATCGGATCAGATTATTCAGTTTAGCGTACCATCTGACTCGAATTGATTCGCAGTAGACGGAGAAAACTATTTCGGCAGTTCGCAACTTCCTGGTCTTATCTTCCCCATAGTTCTGCTCCCTGCTCCCTGTGAATTGACACACACACACACACACACCATCATTTCTTTCTGTTTCACTCGTGAAGATGGTGTCATTGGTGTCGGAAACAGGATAACTTGTTCTTGATCGGTGCTATGTATGGAAGTCCAAGCAAGCCCCCCACTTAAGGATGCAAGTGTTGCCTTGAATATGTCCATGGTTTGGTGTCGACTCTTCATTTCCGATCTCCTTGGCCTTGCGATTCTCGAATGCAGTACCTATGCCCGACGCGGGTGGTGCTTCCTCTTCGTCTCAGGTTTAATGTGGTGGCAGCAGGAGAAGCTACTATTGAGATTTGATTCATAGTTATCTATCTAGATAGTTATCATGATTTAGTGGTTACACGATATTTCAATAACCACTTAAATCATGATCTAGTAGTTATAGGGTGGTTTCAATAACTACCTCAATCTAGTAGTTATAGGGTGGTTTCAAAAACTACCTCAATCTAGTAGTTATAGGGTGGTTGTCACTAGGTCCTATAAATAGGACCATTGTTCATGAAGCAAGGATATAGAGAGTGTGTGCACTTGGAAAAATATCTTGTAAGTGTTCTTGTGAATCCTCCTGTTTTTAATACTACATCGTGTTTTCTTAAATCGAAATGATTCTTTTACTCGCATCGTAGTATTCTGTTTTTTCCTTGCTCCTCCATCCCCAACATTTGTGGTATCAGAGTCTAGTTTCAATCTGAACTAGGTAATATGACTTTTAATGGCAATTCTATGTCTCAACCCTTTATTCCCATCTTCTCGGGCAAATGCTATAAATTTTGGAGTATCAAGATGAAGACTCTATTCAAGTCTCAAGATCTTTGGGACTTAATAGAGAATGGATATGCAGATCCAGATGACGAAATCAGGCTGAGGGAGAACAGAAAGAAGGACTCAAAGGCATTGTTCTTCATTCAACAAGCTGTACATGAGACGATCTTCTTAAGAATTGCAGCAGCGACAACCTCAAAGCAAGCCTGGTTGATACTTCAAAATGAATTTCAAGGCTCATCAAGGGTGATTACGGTAAAACTTCAAACCCTCCGTCGTGAGTTTGAAATTTTGTTCATGAAAAGCAATGAATCGGTACAAGATTTTCTTTCTCGAGTGACTGAAATTGTTAGTCAAATGAAATCTTATGGTGAACATCTTCCTGATCATATAATTGTTGCAAAAGTTTTGAGAAGTTTAACTCAGAAATTTGATCATGTTGTTGCCGCAATTGAGGAATCAAAAGATTTATCTACATATTCATTTGATGAACTAATGGGTTTGTTGCAAGCACATGAAGTAAGGTTGAACAGGTCACATGAAAAAAGTGAAGAAAAAACATTTCAGGTTAAGGAGGAGTCTTCTACTTCAAGACAAAAAATCAACAGGAAGAGGACATGGCAGAGGAGGATTTCGTGGTAGAGGAAATGGAAGAGGAAGAGGAAAAGGACACTTTGATGGGCATGATGAACAAAGGCAGTCAAATTATGATCAAAAAAATTACAAGAGTGGAATTCAATGTCACTACTGTAAAAAGTTTGGTCACATGAAGGCAGACTACTGGAAAAGAGAAAAGCAAGCAAGTTATGTGGAGCAAAATGAAGAAAATAGTAAGTTATTTATGACTCATTCACAAGTTCATGATATCTCAAATGATATTTGGTTTCTGGATAGTGGATGTTCTAATCATATGTCAGGCATAAAATCAATATTTAGAAATATTGATGAAACTCACAAGTTGAAAGTTAGACTTGGAGACAGCAAGCAAATCCAAGTGGAAGGGAAAGGAACAATTGAGGTGAAGACAAATCAAGGGAAGGTAAAATACCTTGATAATGTTTTCTATGTTCCTACTTTATTACATAACTTGTTGAGTGTTGGACAACTGATAGATGATGGATATTCAGTAATAATTGATAATGGTTCATGCACTATTAGAGATAAAAAATCTGGTTTGATTATAGTAAATGTTTGCATGACACAAAACAAGATGTTTCCACTTGATGTGTCAAATATTGAAAGACATGCACTTATCACAACTCAAAAGAATGAGTCTAGTTTATATCATTTAAGATATGGACATATTAACATTAAGGGTTTAAGGTTGTTAAGTCAAAAAGGAATGGTTTTCGAATTGCCTAAGATTAATACACTTGATGTATGTGAAGGATGCATTTATGGCAAACAAAGTAAAAAACCATTTCCTATTGGAAAAGCATGGAGAGCATCTAATTGTCTTGAATTAATTCATCCTGACTTATGTGGACCTATGAATACAAAATCATTTGGTGGAAGTCAATATTTTCTATTGTTTATGGATGATTATAGTCGCTTGAGTTGGGTATATTTTTTGAAATTGAAATCTGAAACATTTGATAATTTTTGAAAATTCAAGGCACTTGTAGAAAGGCAAAGTGGTAGATATATAAAGACACTTCGGACAGATAGAGGTGATGAATTTTTATCTAATGAGTTTAATTCTTTTTGTGAAGAAAATGGTATTCACAGAGAATTGACAGCACCATATACACCAGCGCAAAATGGTGTAGCTGAGCGTAAGAATCGGACTATCGTTGAAATGGCAAGAAGTTTGCTTAAAGGAAAACATTTACCAAATCAGTTTTGGGCAGAAGCAGTTGCAACAGCAGTTTATTTGTTGAATATTTCACCAACAAAAGCTGTTATGAATCAAACTCCTTTTGAGGCTTGGTCTGGTATGAAACCAAGTGTTAGACATCTAAGAATTTTTGGTTGTATTGCTTATACTTTGGTAAATTCACAAAATCATCACAAGCTTGATGAAAAATCTGAAAAATACATTTTAATTGGTTATTCTTTACAATCGAAAGCATATCGATTATATAACCCTGTTAGTGGCAAAGTTATTATTAACAGAAATGTTATGTTTGATGAAAGTGCAAGTTGGAATTGGGAGACCAATAAAGGTGGAATATAAATGCAGATTCCAGCAGAACTAGACACTCCGCAGAATCAAATGACAGATCTTGCTCCTACAAGTTCATCGTCAACCTCACCCAATAGCAGTTCAAATTCTGATTCCTCAGATGAAACCCCTCTAAGAAATTTCAGATCATTAACAGAAATTTATAACTCAACATTTGCTTTGTTTATTTCAGATCCAACAACTTTTGAGGAAGCAGTTAAAAAAGAGGAATGGAAAAAAGCAATGAAAGAGGAAATCAAGTCAATTGAGAAGAATGAAACTTGGGAGCTAATGGATCTACCAAAAGAAAAGAAAGCGATTGGGTTAAAATGGGTGTTCAAAACAAAATTTAATGCAGATGGAAGTATCCAAAAGCATAAGGCTCGGCTTGTAGCAAAAGGATATTCACAGCAACAAGGTATTGATTTTGATGAAACTTTTTCTCCAGTTGCTAGATTCGAAACCGTGAGAACTTTCTTGGCTTTAGCTGCTCACTTAAGTTGGCCAGTTTATCAATTTGATGTGAAATCTGTGTTTTTTAAATGGAGATTTACACGAAGAGGTTTTTGTTGCACAACCTGAAGGTTTTTTGGTTAAAGGACATGAAGAAAAGGTGTACAAGTTACGAAAAGCTCTTTATGGGCTTAAACAAGCTCCAAGGGCATGGTATAGTAAAATTGATTCTTATTTTCATCAAAATGGATTTAAGAGGAGCAATAATGAACATACTCTTTATTTAAAGAAGGAAGGTGAACATAATATTCTAATGGTTTGCCTCCTCTATGTTGATGATATTATATATATGGGTTCATCTAACTCTTTTGTGACAGAATTTAAAAAATGCATGATGAATAAGTTTGAAATGTCAGATCTAGGTTTACTGCATTATTTTCTTGGGTTGGAAGTGAAGCAAGGATCAGATGGAATTTTTATTTCACAAAGAAAGTATGCAATGGATCTACTCAAAAAGTCTAATATGATTAATTGCAAAGCTGCAGCAACACCCATGAATGTAAATGAGAAATTGAAACTTGAGGATGGTACAAGTCTAACAAATGCAAGATACTACAGAAGTTTGGTTGGATGTTTGATTTATCTAACTCATACTCGACCAGATATTGCATTCTCTGTTGGTGTAGTATCCAGGTTTATGCATAGCCCAAGCAAACATCATCTCGGAGCTGTTAAAAGAATTCTACGTTATATCGTTGGAACTACAGATTATGGTATTTGGTATTCTCATAATTTTAATTGTAAATTATCTGGTTTCACTGATAGTGATTGGGCAAGAGCTTTAGATGATCGAAAAAGTACTTCAGGCAATGTTTTTAGCCTCGGATCGGGAGCTATATCTTGGAGTTCTAAAAAGCAAGCAACAATTGCGTTGTCGACATCGGAAGCAGAATATGTAGCCGCAACATCAGCAGCTTGTCAAGCAATATGGCTTAAAAGACTTCTTGCAGATCTTTATCAAGAACAAACAGAAGCAACGGAAATATATTGTGACAATAAAGCCACAATTGCAATGACGAAGAATCCAACGTTTCGTGGAAGAACGAAGCATATAGAGATACGCCATCATTTCATCCGAGATCTTATAGCAAATGGAGCCATAACAATGAAGTATTGTGGAACGGATGAACATGTTGCGGGTATCCTCACCAAATCGCTTCCAATTCAAAAGCATGTTTATTTTATGTCACAAATCGATGCATGCAACTATGAATCAAGGGGGAGTGTTGAGATTTGATTCATAGTTATCTATCTAGATAGTTATCATGATTTAGTGGTTACAGGATATTTCAATAACCACCTAAATCATGATCATAGGGTGGTTTCAATAACTACCTCAATCTAGTAGTTATAGGGTGGTTTCAATAACTACCTCAATCTAGTAGTTATAGGGTGGTTTCAATAACTACCTCAATCTAGTAGTTATAGGGTGGTTTCAATAACTACCTCAATCTAGTAGTTATAGGGTGGTTTCAATAACTACCTCAATCTAGTAGTTATAGGGTGGTTTCAATAACTACCTCAATCTAGTAGTTATAGGGTGGTTTCAATAACTACCTCAATCTAGTAGTTATAGGGTGGTTTCAATAACTACCTCAATCTAGTAGTTATAGGGTGGTTTCAATAACTACCTCAATCTAGTAGTTATAGGGTGGTTTCAATAACTACCTCAATCTAGTAGTTATAGGGTGGTTTCAATAACTACCTCAATCTAGTAGTTATAGGGTGGTTTCAATAACTACCTCAATCTAGTAGTTATAGGGTGGTTGTCACTAGGTCCTATAAATAGGACCATTGTTCATGAAGCAAGGATATAGAGAGTGTGTGCACTTGGAAAAATACCTTGTAAGTGTTCTTGTGAATCCTCCTGTTTTTAATACTACATCGTGTTTTCTTGAATCGAAAGGATTCTTTTACTCGCATCGTAGTATTCTGTTTTTTCCTTGCTCCCAAATTTTAAGGTGGAAAATGTGAAAGCGATACGCTATGAGAGAGGCGGAAGCATAATGAGTTCAACAGTTTCGGTCCGACCGGGATCGATCATGCTTAACTTGCTCTCCGTACGCTTCCTTCCTGGTATCAGAGTCTTTTGGAATCATTCACTTGCCTACACTTCCTCCAGGTGTATTCCTGCTTGCGCATATGAATGCTCGGGCGTACGCGCATGCCAACACACGCGGCAAGTGCGTGCTTGGGGGGTAACGTGATGTATATAAAGTAGTTTGTATGTCTCCGCGATAATATGTCACAGTTCAGCTGGATGCTGCAATTTATATCTACTTGCGTGGCACGTCGTCTGGAATGATTAATCCAGATCGTCGGACCGTATGTCACGATAAATGCAGCCACCAAGCGCAGTTGAGGACATTTCGTATGCTCCCTCTGCCCGCAGCTTTCGATCTCTAGAGACTGACGTCGATGGGGAGCTGTCGATGCCAACTTGCTGCGATAGATGGGAGTCACACGAGGCAGGTGGACGTGGAGGTGCAGGTGCAACTAACTAAACGGCCGCTGCATTTAATCTATGAATTGCTCAGGGATTTTTAGACTCGATCACACAATATCTGCTGCCTATCGATCACAGCGTATAAAGTACGTCAACTTTTTGTGACGGATGAGCAATCAATGGAGCAGTAGGCCAGCGAAGGAGTCTGTACCCTCACACAAGTAGAAGCAGAATCTTGATTTACACCAACCAGGTGTCGATCATATTTTGCAATCTATTTATGATTCAGGCAATGTGCATAGCAATTCCTGTGATTTTTCTTTAATATGCTTCCTTGTGAGGTGGACCATTCTGACGGCCCCCAGCTGCAGTACCAGTGTGACGGCAGAGTTTGCACTGCCTCCATCGATCATATATATATAGACGGAATCGAGCACTGCTGTAATTTGACCACCCATATCTAGCTAACTGGATGGTGTCTATGAGTTTGTGTGTCTATTTTGCGATAGAAGAAGGAACGGGCAGGCGAATTAATTGAGTTGTCTACTCTGTTGAGATCACTGCAGCCAACCAAAAACCAGTCATTGAAGATGCGAAAACGATGGATATCCGTGGGATATAATTAGCTGGTCCACTGATCTGCCAAGCCACAACTCTTTGTGACAATTGGCTCCTCATATATATATATATATATATATATATATATATATATATATATATATATATATATATATATATATATATATATATATATATATATATATATATATATATGAACTTACTTTCTGCACACAGCTAGTCAGCCCCCATATGAATTATTAGTATTAGTTGAGAGATTGTGGTGGAGATTAGCCGAACAAACTTAACAGCATGCATGCAGCTGAAATCGTCTATCGTTGGGAGCACATGGGATGGGGCGGTTAAAGGTTGGTTGGGTTTGGTCTACAATATTGGTATCACTAGTAGTCCTCCAACGGACTGGACAACCGGACTACCAATGCGGGAAAAACATATATCTCAGCTTCTTTTTGTTTTGGGGATTCCTTCTGATGTATATCATGTACCAAACTCCAACTAATTGACGTTAATGGTATGTGTGTCCTCAGTCATGTTATGTTGCTCTTTAAGAACAAGGAACGCGGACTTGGTTCTCGCTGCCCTCCGCCACATTGATTGAAGATCCAGGTGTTCTTCTCTCTCTCTCTCTCTCTCTCTCTCTCTCTCTCTCTCTCTCTCGTCACCTAATCTCAGACCGGAGACTTCTCATCTCTGATTCTTGGATAAGAACGAAGGTAGAGTACTCATTAAGAATTTTAATTTCACTTCTTTTTGGTCTTCCTGATTCCTTCTTAACATCATTGAGGCAACCGACTTTGAGGAAGCAGGTCGATCGGTTCTCCTCCTACAAAGTTGATCATTTACTCCTCGATTCCTTCTCCTTGCCAAATTATCGAGTCATATGCGATCCAACTTTGTCTTTCCTTCACAACATGATTCTCAAGTCTGGTAGCTAAAGAAGAGGATGTAGACTGCTCTTTGGAAGACGAACAAGGAACGCGGACTTGGTTCTCGCTGCCCTCCTCCACATTGATTGAAGATCCAGGTGTTCTTCTCTCTCTCTCTCTCTCTCTCTCTCTCTCTCTCTCTCATCGGTTCTCCTCCTACAAAGTTGATCATTTACTCCTCGATTCCTTCTCCTTGCCAATTATCGAGTCATATGCGATCCAACTTTGTCTTTCCTTCACAACATGATTCTCAAGTCTGCCTCTCTCTCTCTCTCTCTCTCGTCACCTAATCGCAGACCGAGGCTTCTCATCTCTGATTCTTGGATAAGAATAAAGGTAGAATACTCATTAAGAATTTAATTTCACTTCTTTTTGGTCTTCCTGATTCCTTCTTAACATCATTGAGGCAACCGACTTTGAGGAAGCAGGTCGATCGGTTCTCCTCCTACAAAGTTGATCATTTACTCCTCGATTCCTTCTCCTTGCCAAATCATCGAGTCATATACGATCCAACTTTGTCTTTCCTTCACAACATGATTCTCAAGTCTGGTAGCTAAAGAAGAGGATGTAGACTGCTCTTTGGAAGACGAAACCGTCCGGTGTTGAATTACAGGAACAAGTTGTCGCGGAGAGATGGAAGATTACATTGTGAACTGGGTGATCTCAGGAGTGTTGTTCTGGACCGCCACCTTTCTACTGGTTCGGAATGTATTTCGAAACCGCTCCTTTGATTTCTGCAACCGTGTCGTCTCCACCATCCACGCTGCGGTGGCTGTTGGCTTAGCCTCTCTATCCGTACAGCACTGGGGATGCCCTGTGTGTCCTTTGGCATCGAGGTCGTCTGAACTGCAGGTACCGCCTCCCTTTGTGCATCTCCCTTCTTCTTTCTACTCACGAGATAGAAAATATGCCTCGACTCCCAAGTATTTTTGGAGAAATGGTATGTCATCAACTGGATTCTTGTCTAACTTTTGGGCATCTTCTCCTCCTCCAACATCCTTCAGATGAAAGCGCTGGCCGTGACTCTGTCTTATCTGATATATGATCTGATATGCTGCCTTTTCGACAAGATACCCAGAATGGACAATTCAGTTCATCATATCGTTGGAATTGTCGGCATCGCAGCAGGTCTTGCCTACGGAATGGTACGTACCCCGCCCCGCTGACTCTTTTCTTTTTCTTTTTATACCCTTTCCTTTCGATGAATCCATACGCTTCCTGTCGTTCTCAGCTCGGCTCCTCTTACAGTGTGGCTCGGAAATGGTTGCGGCAATGTGGTTAACGGAGATCTCCAGTCCTTTCTTACACATGAGAGAACTTCTGAAGGAGCTCGGTTACCGAGATACCAACCTTACTTTAGCATTTGACGTGCGTGAGATATCTAACCCATATCTTTCACTTCTTACAATTATCAAATTCCATAGTTTAAAAGAAGAACAAAAAGAAAAGAAAGGGGAGGGGGAGAGCGGAGTGTCTTCTTCACACCATACTAATCAAGTTATCATCTTTCCCGAGAGGGAGTCAAAGATATAAAGCATTTATTCTCCTCTCTCTCTCTCTCTCTCTCTCTCAGAGACGAACACCAAATGCACTGACATCTTTGTGAGACGATTTAAACACCCGGGTTCCCTCTTTTAACGAAACCCAAACCGATTCGAGCCTCACGACTTCTTTAGAGCAAGCCTAGGTGGATCACACGCGCAGATAGATGACGGGAAGGATACTGTATAATCTCCAAATACGTGGTTAATTCTGGGTGATGAAAGATAACGTATCCAACAAAAATCGGTGCAGAAGCAAGAGATAAGAAAGTGATTACTTGTGATGCAGATCTTGTTTGCTGCGATCTTCTCCTTGGCAAGGATGGTCGGCGGTCCATATCTCACGTATGTAACCTTGACAGCAGACTACCCATTGCTTATTAAGGTACACAAGGATGTTTAGTCTCGGAGAGATGGAAGATACATTGTGAAACTGGGTGATCTCAGGAGTGTTGTTCTGGACCGCCACCTTTCTACTGGTTCGGAATGTATTTCGAAACCGCTCCTTTGATGTTCTGCCAACCGTGTCGTCTCCACCATCCACGCTGCGGTGGCTGTGGCTTAGCCTCTCTATCCGTACAGCACTGGGGATGCCCTGTGTGTCCTTTGGCATCGAGGTCGTCTGAACTGCAGGTACCGCCTCCCTTTGTGCATCTCCCTTCTTCTTTCTACTCACGAGATAGAAAATATGCCTCGACTCCCAAGTATTTTTGGAGAAAATGGTATGTCATCAACTGGATTCTTGTCTAACTTTTGGGCATCTTCTCCTCCTCCAACATCCTTCAGATGAAAGCGCTGGCCGTGACTCTGTCTTATCTGATATATGATCTGATATGCTGCCTTTTCGACAAGATACCCAGAATGGACAATTCAGTTCATCATATCGTTGGAATTGTCGGCATCGCAGCAGGTCTTGCCTACGGAATGGTACGTACCCCGCCCCGCTGACTCTTTTCTTTTTCTTTTTATACCCTTTCCTTTCGATGAATCCATACGCTTCCTGTCGTTCTCAGCTCGGCTCCTCTTACAGTGTGGCTCGGAAATGGTTGCGGCAATGTGGTTAACGGAGATCTCCAGTCCTTTCTTACACATGAGAGAACTTCTGAAGGAGCTCGGTTACCGAGATACCAACCTTACTTTAGCATTTGACGTGCGTGAGATATCTAACCCATATCTTTCACTTCTTACAATTATCAAATTCCATAGTTTAAAAGAAGAACAAAAAGAAAAGAAAGGGGAGGGGGAGAGCGGAGTGTCTTCTTCACACCATACTAATCAAGTTACTCATCTGCCTCCCGAGAGGGAGTCAAAGATATAAAGCATTTATTATTCTCCTCTCTCTCTCTCTCTCTCTCTCTCAGAGACGAACACCAAATGCACTGACATCTTTGTGAGACGATTTAAACACCCGGGTTCCCTCTTTTAACGAAACCCAAACCGATTCGAGCCTCACGACTTCTTTAGAGCAAGCCTAGGTGGATCACACGCGCAGATAGATGACGGGAAGGATACTGTATAATCTCCAAATACGTGGTTAATTCTGGGTGATGAAAGATAACGTATCCAACAAAAATCGGTGCAGAAGCAAGAGATAAGAAAGTGATTACTTGTGATGCAGATCTTGTTTGCTGCGATCTTCTCCTTGGCAAGGATGGTCGGCGGTCCATATCTCACGTATGTAACCTTGACAGCAGACTACCCATTGCTTATTAAGGTACACAAGGATGTTTAGTCTTCCTGAACCGAACCTATTACTGCTACAACCAGCGGACTTCTCATCCAGTTTCTCTGTTAATTTGGCTTCTCAGGCAATGGCATTGGGCTTGCAGCTGGTCAGTGCCTTCTGGTTCTATAAGATCCTCAGAATGGTAAGGTACAAAATAGCCAAGAGGATGGCGCCCAATAAATCTATCAAAATCTCCGTTCACTGAATCAGATGACTATTCTCAAGTTGTTGATGAAGCATTGGAGTATGGTACCACTTCAATGTCATCGAGTTTTTGTTGTTCCTGACATCTTTGTGAGACGATTTAAACACCCGGGTTCCCTCTTTTAACGAAACCCAAACCGATTCGAGCCTCACGACTTCTTTAGAGCAAGCCTAGGTGGATCACACGCGCAGATAGATGACGGGAAGGATACTGTATAATCTCCAAATACGTGGTTAATTCTGGGTGATGAAAGATAACGTATCCAACAAAAATCGGTGCAGAAGCAAGAGATAAGAAAGTGATTACTTGTGATGCAGATCTTGTTTGCTGCGATCTTCTCCTTGGCAAGGATGGTCGGCGGTCCATATCTCACGTATGTAACCTTGACAGCAGACTACCCATTGCTTATTAAGGTACACAAGGATGTTTAGTCTTCCTGAACCGAACCTATTACTGCTACAACCAGCGGACTTCTCATCCAGTTTCTCTGTTAATTTGGCTTCTCAGGCAATGGCATTGGGCTTGCAGCTGGTCAGTGCCTTCTGGTTCTATAAGATCCTCAGAATGGTAAGGTACAAAATAGCCAAGAGGATGGCGCCCAATAAATCTATCAAAATCTCCGTTCACTGAATCAGATGACTATTCTCAAGTTGTTGATGAAGCATTGGAGTATGGTACCACTTCAAATGTCATCGAGTTTTTGTTGTTCCTGACATCGTTGCCTTCACTGTTGCATCATAATAAGATGTTGCAATTCTTGGCATTTCATGTTGGTAGAAACAGGTTTGAAAGTTCATGCAGTATGTATGACATCGCAGTTGGAGCAATAGGCCCTTCTCACTTGAAATATTGTATCACAATCTCAACAATTTGTACGTTGTCCACAACCATAACTTCAGATTGCTGTTCATCAACGCTGTTTCAACCAACAATCTCCTCATACTGGAGAAAAAAACCCCTCAAAAGAAAGACTGATCATGAATGAATCAATGAACAACAGTATATGTTTCTAAACCTCGAAAACTACATCACCGGAGTGTGAAACCACACTGGAATAGAACCAAACAAACCAAAAAAAAAAGAAGAGAAGCTAAAACAGATCAAACTCTGGGAAAATGGCATGTCATTGCCCCTTCTTGTTCCTCCACATTCTTAACATATCAGACATCTAAAGAACGGTGCAATCATCCTCTCTGCCATGTGATGGCTCCATGAACCTCTCTCTCGCCCTTTCATAATCTTTTCTTCCCGTTGTCAACCTTCGCTCAACGTGGGTAGCAAGTTCTACGATGTTCTTTGCAAGCGGCTTGACGCCCTCCTTCCCATCAGGATGTAATAAACCTGTAGATCCATTCACAACGATCTCTGTGGTGCCACCAGCAGACGTCCCCTGAAACTAACAAGGCTAAGAATCCATCACCTTTCTAAAATTATAGGAGATACATGACAATCAAGAAATGAACGAGCACCACTAGAGATATTCGCTAATCAAGGTGTCACACTGACCTCTTGTTTCACGATTCTCGAGTATTTTAACCGTATGCCAAGAATCGATGCTAGCGGATTGGTGCAATCCTCAGTGTGCTGACGCTTTAGACGCTCATAGAACGGCTACAAATCGGTGAAGCCTTTGGCCTCAACATTTAGACCGGATATGTGCAACATGCTCGGTAGAAGATTGACCCAAATGTCACGGACTTAGCTGGTTTTGCCTAAGTCGTGCGGCACCCTTGCGTGTCCGTCTGCAAAAGTCAGCCTCCCCGAAACCTCCCATAGTCCCTTAGGACCTACAAAAGATAAAACGGGTTAGAGAAAACGTCTCACTCGGGATCCACAAGCAATCATCTCCGGAAACACTTCTTAGACAATGCAAATTACAAACAAACTTTACAAGCTCCGAACAGTTGCACAACAAAGGGGTAAAATGGTCCACTACAGACCGAACTAAAATGGGACTATTAAGCCTTCGGCCGTCCCTCTACATGTTGTTTAAAGCATGAACTTACCAAAAGACACGGATATACATAAGCATTACATCAAACATCATATTTTGAAGTTTGTCCGTGACATTCTCCCCCACTTATTCCTTCGACGTCCTCGTCGAAGCTTTTACCGACACTGCAACTCCTCGCCTTTGCTGAGTCTTCAATCTTTTAGTTCAGCTGCAATGCGCCTCTTGGCTCCAAGCTTCTCTCCGTTGTTGTTTTTGAGTAGTCGAACCTTTGATCCACCATACTGCTTCAACTCACCAATGACTCTGACTTTAGTGTGGGGTTGGCTGAGTTGTGTTGATCCCTGTGGATCCTCCAGATGAAGAAAAAGACCATCCTTACTATGCGCCAGTCTCTCAAATGCCTCATGATGCTTGAACTGGGTGGATGCTTGTTGGAGCTTTAACGAGCATCGCCTCGCAAACTTCTGAAGTTTTTGGGTCCTTCCTCCACAAAATTTGTTCATCGACTCTTCTTTCACTTAGTTGTCATTTCCAAGTAAATTCGCATCACTTCCGCTTTCGATTGACATTCTGTTAGGAAATGAAGCAGATAATCTACTCTCAGTAGCACTGATCACCATTGGTGAGGATTTGACAACTATTGTCTTCTAATTTCTTCGAAAGGGCCTTTGAACCTATGTAGAGCTCCTCTACTAGATAGATAAAAGAATTGGGGTACTCGGTTTCGCCCATTCTCTTAAGAGTTGAGAAGGCAATGGTTACTTGACTTCGCCCGCCTTCTCAAGGGTTGTACTCCATGCATCGAGCTGGTTACTGGCCTTCGCCTACTTTTTGCTCACACTTCTGAAGCACTCGAAGTGTTTGCACTCCTTGAATTGAGTTAGCTACTATGATTCACCTTCTCAATACCATCGAACTTCTAGAATGCAGGAAGTTTTTCACCCCAACTTGGAGTAAGTCTCTAATAGTTTTGGTCGCCTCTGGGATTGTACCGTCTTCTCCGTCAACCCCGCCGCCTGCTCCACTGAGTAGCAAAGGTACAACACCATGTACTGCCTGCTTCGTTCCTTGGTCATGCACTCTTGCACGACCCGAAGTCCTTCACTTTCGGCAATCTTTGATGAGAAGCTCGTTGACACCGGTCTTATGAAGTTCCTTGGCCTCTGCCCTTCAGCCTTGTCTTGGTACTTGGAGTTTGCCTCCACATTCTCCACCTTCTCGGCCCCATTCATGACCAAGCGCTCTCCCTTTATGAGAGCAAGGGATCAATGACTCCACGGTAGTCCCACCTCTGTGGTACCATGGCGCTGCCATGCCCATGGCTCTACTATCCGTCGCCTCACATCTGTATCTCTTTTTTCACGATCGGTAGATATGCCTCTGTGGCACTCCTCTGAGTCCACCTTCGATCATACCTCTGCATGATCAAGTCCCTCTCATGGGACTCACTGGCACTTACATTCGAACTTTTCCGTTGGTAGAACACAGCCCCCATATGCTGATGACCAAGGCTTTCATCCGATGCAAAATTCGATGCACGCACGGAAGACCCGCCTCTGCGGTTCCATGGCCTTCACTCTTTGAATCTATAGCCCTTCTTACCGTCGTGTTGTTCACCGAAGTGGAGCTGCCAGTAGCTCCTGATCATACCTCCGTATGATAAGTCCCTCATTGGACTTTACCCGTGTGTATCGCATTGCCACGAACTGTTCCACCACGATCCGCTGCACCATGTCGCCTCCTGGTGACATCTCTATTGCCTTCTGATCCTTGTGGAATGAACTCGAATTGTGGTCCCTCCATTTGTGGTCTCTGCCACCACATTGTAGGGCCTCTTCCACTTTCAATTGTGTTCGCTCCTTTGGCAATCGACCTTCGTCCACCCGCTCTTGAGTTACACCTAGACGAAGCACCACTCTAGGACAGTCCATTGCCTGGTAGCTCCCGAAGTCCACCGACTTCGCTGCAATTAGTGCACCATTGTCTGGATCCTGGGCCTCTGCCCCTACCAGCACAATCTCCGCTATGCACCGCTCCCTTTCATGGCAACTTGAATGGCAACACTGTGGCATATTCTTCAAGAGTACCCGCCTCCGCGTCCTCTTGCCCCGTGCCAAGGCCTTCTAAACCCAACTTTAACTCCGCAAGCTGAGTCGCCTCAGTTCCTCCATCAAATGCTTCTTCGAGATAAGGTGTATGTGCCTAGAAGCTCCCTTCGTCTTTGGCACCATGCAATACGAGTCCGCTCTATCAGAAATAAAGGACCCATGGAACAACATGATCCTGCTCTTGCCTCTACAAGAGTTCATGTCTTTAACCTTTGTCTAAGGAAAGCTCTGCGCCTCTGCTCCATGTTCCATCTTCTATGCCGGCTCACTTCATGCGGCTTGGGTACTTCGCTAAGTTACACCCAAGTTGCTTCGCTCCTCGTTTTTGTCATTGAGTTGATGGTGGCCCTCGCGCCCACCATTCCACGGGTCAGCCCTCCCTTGAGTCTGATCTCTATATCGACTCCAAGTGTGCCTTCATTTATGTTGCTTTGGGTCGCTCTCCCACTTGATCTCGCAATGCATCCACCAATGCATTCTCTCAAGCGAGATCTTACGACGACTCCTCGCCGCTCGCTCGGTCCATTGAGCTTTGTGAAGTTGTTGTTTTTGAGGTACTACTCCTCAACATGTGCAGTCTATTGCACGTGATTCTCCCTCTGGAGAGTCGGGATTTATCCCTCCTGGATATCCATCCCGTTGGAGCAACATCTCTCTTCGTTTCGGAGACCACCATCCCCTTGGACTACTCCGATTTGCTGAACAAACTGCGCATTGTTCTGCCTCCTGCAAACACACTTGCTAGATTGCGACTCCACGTCAATACAGCCCCCACTGCACTACTCAAGGCCTAGCAACATGCTGAACTCGCTGCACACTTCAGCCTCCTACGGACGTATCCTTCATATGCCGAAGAGAAAGTTTCAATGCTCCATGGAGCCGAGTTTCGGTCGCCTTGGGATGGTCACGAACATTTCGTCATCCGCATACAAGCCCTTGCATGAGTACCGAATTTTTCGAGTTAGCAATTCCCCTCACCTCTGTGAGCTTTGCACAACTCTTTTGGTTGCTGAGCAACTCATTCCACCTTGCATGATCTCATTCTTTACCAAGCGCCTCGCTTGCCTTGAGCACCATCAAGTATAGTTGTCAACGTTGAGCCATAGCTCAAACTTAACCATCCCAACCTTTGTGCGCTTCGCATTCTTCCCAGCTTGCTCGTCCTCGTGGTGCCTCTCACGCGAAGGGTTGGCCATTCCTCTGAATGCCAATCTCAGATGCTCGCTCCTCTTAGCGACTCTATTTCCCTACATCGCCATGCTCGTTTTCCTCAAAACGATCGCGTGTGCTGGCTTCCCTCAATGCAGCCCCGCTAGGTCCCCCACGTTTGCATGCTAAGTGTTTTTATGAGTGATTGTCCCGCTCTGATACCATCTGTCACGGACTTAGCTGGTTTTGCCTAAGTCGTGCGGCACCCTTGCGTATCCGTCCGCAAAAGTCAGCCTCCCCGAAACCTCCCATGGTCCCTTAAGACCTACAAAAGAGAAAACGAGTTAGAGAAAACGCCTCACTCAGGATCCACAAGTAATCTTCTCCGGAAACACTTCTTAGACAATGCAAATTACAAACAAACTTTACAAGCTCCGAACAGTTGCACAACAAAGGGGTAAAATGATCCACTATAGACCGAACTAAAATGGAACTATTAAGCTTTCGGCCATCCCTCTACAGACACGGACATACATAAGCATTACATCAAACATCCTATTTTAAAATTTTTCCGTTACACAAAGGCAGTCGTAAAGTGACCTCAACCAAGAAATAGAATTTGATTAGAATGACGGTTTAGCACTCAGTATGGCCAAATCTAACTTTGTGAAAGATGGAAAAAAATTCCACAATTACCTACTCAACTATCTATTTAAGCGTATGTTCTGAACGTCATGATATCTTAATCTATATGGTTCTATTCGAACATCACATGGTTATTGTTTATTGTGCATTCAATTATCAACAACTGCTCGGGATTTATTTTGTGTCAATGCTAGTAAGCAGGAAGAAAATAACGAAAACGAGAAGAAAAAGAAACGGAAAGAGAGAGAAAGGGATCCTGAGAAAACAGAGCCTGTTTTGTTCGAATCTCTAGTTTTTTTTGTTCGTCGTCGTCCACCTTCCTTCTCTGGGGAACCACAGTGTATGTCAAAGCAGCAGGTTCAGTCATTTACGTTGATTCAACTACTCACTCGCGGATGAACAAAAGGTTCGGGAGCAAGTGGTTGCTGGGCTCAGTCAAATAAAAGTTTCTTGTCTGGTGATCGAACTCGTCAGCCCACGAGGCCAGTTGGTACTCTGTTTGCATGGCTTTACAGGCTCATTGGAGGCCGATTGCGTTCCTCCAATCACATGATCCTCGGCTTGTTTCATCTGTAACACTTAATGCCATTTAATTGCCTATATTGGCCAGCTAATCAACTTGCGCGACTTCAGTTTTTGAATCACAATCACAAGTCTTACTATATATATATATATATATATATATATATATATATATATATATATATATATATATGACAATAATTTTGTTAAAATTCTTAAAATGTAATTAACAGCCAATGCAGTTTAGAATCAATGGGATTGATAGGGCATATACCGGCGACACAAACCATCAGGTAGCAACCCGCAGCCACATCATCATCAGGCGGCTTGCGGAGCTGAGATGGCAGACCGTGTCAACACAACAGGCCGAATTCAGATCAATGTCATGTGTGGTACGTTGAGTTGAGCGGTATGATACCGTCTTGAAAAGTCTGGGGCGGTGCCGTCGACGCTAATCCATGCAGGTTAGCTAGTGCCCACATGAGAAGTATGGGTTAGTCGCCCTAGCGGTCGACGATCATTAATGGACCGAGTACGATCGGCTCCATATGCAAGTATAAAAATTCATCCACTGGTCGACGTAATGGGAAAAAACTTAGAGACAAAAAGGCTAACTTAATCTTTGGACTGGTCAGGTCGAAGAATCCCCCGATCCCGACTTACGTGCAAGGATATGAAAAAACACGCAACAAGGCACTAGACAGGAAAAGACTGACGCCCACCTCTGCTACCCCAAGTGTCAGATCGGACGATCTTGGAAGACCGATACCCTCCTTTGCTATCCAAGTGTCAAATCGGGTAACGTTACACACTTGGAGTCGAACCTAACAGTGCTGACCCCCTGGCCACAGCATAAAGAGACACTAACAGGGATCATTCGAAGTTTACGTGGAATGTTGTTAGACACGTGGGCCATACATATGGCATATGAGATTATGTTACGAAAAATAAAAGCAGAGAGGGTTCGCGGTTTGCACTCACAGTAATCGCGCAACGCATCATCATTAGAAACAGATAAATAAAAAAGAAAAAGAGAGAGAGAGAGAGAGAGAAGCAAGGGAAAACTTTCGAACTTATTTATTCTTACTTTTGGGACTCCCAACTGTGCTTAGCATTCAAGTGGCATCTCATTCTCTGGTTCCACCGCAGCTCTCACTGATCACCGTGGACGACTTCAGCTACAAAATGATAGTTAGCTTAGACTTTGAGCTTTGTGAAAAGGGAAGCCTATCACGATATAAAATCTGGGGTTTCGTTCTCGATTTTGTCAATCCCGCTGCGAGCACTCATCTTCCGTGCTTATTTTGGTCAAAAGAAGTAAAAGAGCAGGCATGGGAGTCCCAATACTTTTAAGGAGTGCCTCTTCGACACCCCGAGGAGTCTCGTGATTCATTGGCAGAGTTGAATGGCACGGCACAGCCCAGATCTTGTGTTGGATCCATGACTCGTTAGACTGCGCACTTTTGCAATACGCCGCCAACACATGGTCGGCATGCGATGCCCACAACTGTTCGTTCACCAACATCATGCATGGACGCCGCGATCGAGAGCGCCGCATACATGACTGACACTAGTGTGGGTCCCAAAAATTTTGGATTCAAAGCCAAATCATTTTTTGGTGGGCTCACCTCTAGGCTTGCAGTTGCTTGCTCCGCCCGGGAAACTCGTTTCTCGTTTCCAGGACTCGGGGGAATCGATTCGGGCGGCTTCTCGTCGCAAGTGCTTCTTTCTTCCCCCTTCATATATAGATGGATTTATTATATGCGGTTACAATGACCAATGAAGATGAAATGAATCGCCGTATAGATAGATTTACTTCATAAGTTACCCTTCTTAAATTTCTGACGTACGTTAGTCGTCGTGTGACTGTGGTGCGTGAATCATCACGTAAGCATCTCTAACCACAAATGTGGAGGCAAGGAGTGGACTGGTAAGATACGCATTCCAAGCGGCGCCCTTTTGGTTGATTGATGTGATCGGAGCCACTATTCTCATCTAGTATAAAACGAGCTTTGATGAGTGTGCAAGGCCCCATGGGCGGGTAACGAAAGATGCAGTAGCCCCCATGTTCCTATAGCTTCTGCTTCGTCGTCTTCTTCCGAAACAGGTGAAGAACTAGTAACTGGACATGACCCATCTTACTTTTTAACCAGGCCAGGGTAACTCCAAGTCCTGGTCGCGAGTCCGCGCATCCTAGTGGAAGTGACCTTTGGATGCAAGCATCCCCACAGTGCATGAACAAAGGTCGGAAAGGCTGCTCACATGCTTCCTCACTTGGCCAACTGTTAACAACAGATGAGTCCGGGCGGTGGACAGCGATCAGACAGACGTCACGGGGCCTACGGTCGAGGTACGCACGGTGAGTAGACCAGGCTATGCCTCTGCCTTGGAAGGAGCATGCATGTGGGTGGGTCATAACGTTGCATCCGAGCTGAGATCCATCGATGGAGTGGCCTTCTAGCTAGGTCATAGGTGTGAGCCGGGGGTTGGGGGAGGGGGGGGGTGGAACATTTGCAGCAGGAAAAACGTATGTTATTCTTGTTGTCGTTGTGGTGGTGAAAATTTTAGGTGGGAGATGAGGGTCTCAAAGAGATAAAAAGCAATCAAATGTCTCAATTCTTGGTTGCTGCTAAACTCGAGCAATACGTACGTCAAAGATTAGGTGACAAACTGTGGCCACGCATTATACGGGAAGCTACCATGCATCAATCAGTACAACGATTTCATTTCACTAACGCCACGACAGAGGTGCCGTATCTTTCATCCGATGATATCCTGAAAGATACGTGTATTTCCCTTTGTTTTCCACGATGCCAACGGTTCTTCATCTCAAGAATGTTCTTCGTTGCCTAACACATCTAAAGCTGACCTCTCCGAATTGGCTCTAAAATCATTTACCAGTTTTTATGTTAAACGATAATGCTGTAGTTTAGTTTAGTTTCACTAAAAAGAATAAATACATCACTAAAGCGTATGCGTATGAGCTGTATAAACGAGGCTTGTAACCACATAATATATGGATGGATGCAAGATAATAACCATATGTATGGGTGCAATAAATTCCCTGTGAACATAGGAATCAGAACATGGGAGTAACATCGGTGGGGATTGGTGTTGATCAAATATATCTATCCCCCACTTCTTTTGAAAAACATATGATGTCAACAAAAAATTGGTCAAAGATGAAGTACTTAAGCCTCTTTTGGACATTCCAATTGCCGCTCCACAATGTGCTTTCGAGCAGAAAGACGCATACAAGTGATTTTTGTTATTGCACAAAAGAAAGAAAGAAAGAAAAGAAAAGGAATCCTAGAAAGATCGACTTTGAAAAGACACCTGATAAGATGCGTTACACCGGCCACCCTTTTACGTATGACGCATGATCAGAGAAGTTCTTGAAGAGAAGTTTACGAGAAAGCAAGCGAGTATAAATGGAGACGTACGAGATTGGATTGCTTCATCATAAACAAGGGCTAAATGGGTGGTATTATCGGGTATAATATCCTCTCAACATTGCTACAAAAATGTAGCAACCGGTCATGATCCATTGATATGTAGTAGGCAGGCGATCTGATTGAAGGTATACAGAATTCAAGTTCTGTAATATACGACGTTTTCCCCCATACATACTCGACATGAAAATTTTACACTCGAGTACGATGGAAACATGGTTTAGAAATAATTATGGGATACCTCCCAATTATTATTTAGAAACATGGTTTAGAAATAATTATTAGCTCCAAAGGGATACCTCAACCAATCAGTTTCTTTTTTCTTTTTATTATTACAAGCAAACCTTTTCCAATCAAATTCTTTAAACATGGGTTAACTCCCAACAGCTGATTGGGCTCACACCAGCAACTTGAAAAGCCTAATTCATGATTAAGTCGGTCAAGAATTTCTAGAATGAGAAGTAAAAAAAGAGTTGGAGAGGATTTTTTTTTTTCTTCTTGATTTTCTTTATTTCTATGGTGCCATACCATAATATTGTCTAGATGTATAAATGCATCGCATTTAATTTGTTCCTCTTATGCTATCATGATTAATCATCATAAATTTATCTATTTATAATGTTCGAGCTATAATTATAGATTATTTCATTTAATTAGTTATCTTTAGTATTTCGATCCTTATATTTTTAAAAATTATATTAAAATATTTATAGTTACTAAAGGAGAAACGAGTTAAATGTTTCACTTTCATAAAATTAAAATATAGGGATTGTAATATAATTTTTAAAAATTTAAAAATTAAAATATTAAAGATAACTAATTATAAAAATAATATGTAATTAGCTAATAATGCTCTCTTCTATCGTAAAAAACTTCCGAAAATAGATCAGCAATCATTCCTAAATTTGAATAATGAAGCCAACTCTTAGCTAGGCTACAGATGCTATGCGGTAGTGCATGGAGAATTGATGAGAACAGTTTTCTTGAACAGAATATAGGACAGACTCTTTGGCGATGAATGACCTCACCGTAGGCCGTCTTGGAAAGTTGGATAGAATGACGAGAGAGAGAGAGAGATGAAGATGGACCATAATTAAGGTCGTGTTTTAGTTCATTTGGCCGCAATCATTCCTAAATTCGAATAATGAAGCCAACTCTTGTTAGCTAGGCTATAGATGCTCCTGCAGCAGTGCATGGAGAATTGATGAGAACAGTTTTCTTGAACAGAATACAGAGCAGACTCGTTGTTATTGATGTTTGGAATTGGAAAACGTTTGGCGATGAATGACCTCACCGTAAGCCGTCTTAGAAAGTTGGATAGAATGACGAGGTAGAGAGAGAGAGAGAGAGAGAGAGAGAGAGAGAGAGAGAGATGAAGATGGACCACAATTAAGCTCGTGTTTTAGTTCATTTAGCCGTAAAGACATGATAGAGATGGGAGGAAGGAACCGAATCAGATACGGCGATGGGCTCTCTTGGAAGCCGAGTAATGGAAGAAATTATACTTCAACCGGAGTGTGGCTCTCGAGTTCTTTCCTTGGCTTTTGTTTGTTTGCTCCTCCACTATGCCCACCGATCGGCAACGAGGTATCATAAGTGTCGCTCAATTGGGACACTGCGCGCGTCTCATCAATATTACTGTAGCCCAAAAGAGTGTCGAGCCTGAACGACAACAAGAACAAGGGAATTGTGTGCACCAATCTCTCTTACAAATGCATGGGGGCTGGTGGTTCTTCCATCCACGATGTTGTTCGCGTGTCATCATACTTATGATTGCCAATGAGTCCAGAAAGAAGCACGCACTGGCATGCATGCATGCGCTGTATTTGTTTAATTATGAAATGTCATACGATCTGCTATCACATCTTTTCGCGGACTAATTAGATTACATACAAGATTTATTTCTTGAAACCTGTGACGACTACTTGCAATAATAAATCGAAAAGGAACATCAAATAACGAACTGCCACAATATCCATCATTTATTAAGGAATTATTTAGGCCATCTTTTGCTTTCATCTTCCTGTTTTCCAGTGTCGATGTCCTCGAAATACTTGAGAAATATTTTTTTATAAGAAAAAAAGAAGCTGTTTTCTTCATCTGTTTGCATGGTTCGGAAGAAATGTGTTGATACCATTTTCCTGATCCCACGTGGCCAGCAAGAACCATGCTGCTTGATCGATCCATTTCACTAACAAGCAGTGCAATCTGATCTTAGAAAAGAACGCCCGAACTGTGTTAGTAGGCCTTTCCAGGGAATCAATCACATATTTTTGTTGCACAGAAACTAATTATATAGTAAGGGTTGGTCTTCGGTCGTATTTATGGTTGATATATGCAGATAGAGAAACGTTTCACCAACAGCCGCTGTGACGGGCGAGTCAAGTTTTTCTTTAGCTACTCATCATACATTGCTGTCCTCTAAGCAATAATCAGCATCGATATATATGCATTCCTCTTACCAAGAATAGGACATCAACATAGTAATTGAATATATATATATATATGTATATGTATGTATATATATATATATATATTCGATTGCAATTTTGGGATTAGAATGAGAAGAAATGAAGCGACACCAGACATCCTCAATCAACAGTGCGACGGTCACCTTTTGAGCGTTCCCACAATACTTAAATTGTTTTTTTTTCTTATTTGCGTATATCTTGACCACATCCATATTCTTCTTCTCGCACTAATGCTTCTTTTCTGCCCTCCACCTTGTCTTCCCTTTGCTGCAGCGTGTACAGCGTTCCTCTCCAGACAAGGGTTTGCTTGTCTCTCTCAACACCTCTGACTTCGTGCTCGACCGATTTGAGAAGCCTAAAAAATCTCACGAGTCTTTCTCGACTGCAGCAGCGGCAGCAGCAGCAACAGCAGTTACTTGGATTCTGGAAGAACTGATCGGAGCAGCCGGTTCTGAAAGAGAGAGCTAGCTCGGCCAGGGGGAAAGTTTCTGACCTCTCTGATCAAATCCCTCCGCCAGATCTCAGAGAGGTATACCTGCTCTTCTCTTTATTCTGTGTTCATCGACAGTGATTTGCGCGTACAGAGAGAGAGAGAGAGAGAGATGATGTCTAGGATTTTGCTTGGTTCGGTACCCTTTTCTGTTTCTCTTGGCTCATAGTTTTTGGAGTAAATTAATGATAACCGTAATCATGAGAGGAAGTGCACAACCCTGGCCTGAGGTTGCTGCGATGATTCGGTACATGCTGCTGCTACTGATCAGTCTCATGAGGTCTAAAAGAGCTTCCCAAAAAATGAATAAATAATCTAATAAATCTCTCGCATAAACAACAATCTCCTCGAACAATTCTTCCCAATTAAATCATTCAACATTCTTTTGTTTTTTGTTTTTGTTTTGTTGAATCGCTTTCCTCAAACCCTACCCTACTATCTATCTATCCTTGACATTGAATATCACAGGCCCTGAAGGAGCAGCTATTTGTCATCAACTCCGATCAGACCACGAGAAGAGTTTTGCTTTCTCAAAATAGAAATCAAAAGAAGAGCTTTATTCTTCGTTTTGATCGTTTTTGGTGCAGTGGGTCATGGCATCATCTAGTTCTTCCTCCAACTCCCCTTGCGCTGCCTGCAAGTTCTTGAGGAGGAAGTGCATACCGGGCTGCATCTTCGCACCCTACTTCCCCCCGGAGGAGCCCCACAAGTTTGCCAACGTCCACAAGATCTTTGGGGCCAGCAACGTCGCCAAGCTCCTCAATGAGCTGCTCCCTCACCAGCGGGAGGACGCCGTGAACTCTCTGGCCTACGAGGCGGAAGCCCGCGTGAAGGACCCGGTGTACGGTTGTGTCGGTGCCATCTCCGTCCTGCAACGGCAGGTCCAAAGGCTTCAGAAGGAGCTTGACGCTGCCAATGCTGACCTCCTCCGTTACGCCTGCAACGACATCCCTATGGGGTTGCCCGTTCCACCGACCATGGCGTCGCCCATGGGTGCTTACCGGAGAAGCGAGTTCAGCAGGAGAATCGGCAACCGGGGAGGTCCGTTGTTTCAGGCTCCTGCTTTGGCTGTGCCCAGCCCTCCTCCATGGTCAACTGACATATTTTCAGGTGATCATAGCAACAATCCTGTGGAGGATACCGATCAAACAGGAGACGAGAGCAGCATTTGAACTTTAAAATGATCAGAAAACATCCTACATTATTCTATACGTTACCTGTTGGCTGCATATATAATAAATAATATATATGAGACTCGGATCCTAATTATTGTGTTTTAGGCATTTTAGCTATATCAGGAATCGTATGATATGTATATGTGCTTGTACCTTCTTAGAGAACGCGCATGATCAAATGCTACCTTATCCATTAACATCAATCAATTATTATTTGGTTGAATTGGCTTTGTGTTTCTTCAGGCGAGAAAATTTTGCGGCGAAGTTGCAAGGATCGATCACCATTAGGTGCAGAAATCAGGGGCCATCTGTGAGAAAGATATGATAAAGTCATGCAAATGAAAACATGAAGGTGGAGATGTTAAGCCTATGGAACGAGTCACAGTAGCAGATTTATGATTGCAGTCCTTTTTCTTCAGAGCAACAACCAACTGTTGACGTACTGTAGAAGCAGCTTTTATCTGAGAAAATGTCATTTGACACCAACCACCGGTGAGAGCATGAAACAGTGCGTCTATATGGTCTGAGATAAAAGGGCTTAAACTTTGTTCTTGCCTTAAAACCACCAATCTGGACATATCGATGTTGTTCAAAGCACACAAGCATGCACTGTCTCGAGAGCATCGAGGAAGGCGTATATGGATGGCGGACTCGATCGCTCTCCTTCCCTTTTTCTTTTCCATCCTCCCGCGCGCGCACGCAAGCGAGCAGTCGGCAAATAGGTGTAAGTACTCTAAGAAGAGTAAAAAATATATCTGACCCAACAACGCAAAAGAAAAAGAAACAAACAGCTCAGAAGCTGCAGAAACCCAAGCTGAAGGAAATCTCTCCCTCTGGCGACGACTCCATCTGTACTTGTCCGTCACTGCTCCTCCGATCGTAAACAGGCTAAGTAAGAGTGGTGGTCGCCGTCTTAGGTTCTCCACCACCAACCGACCGATCAACAGCGGGAACGACCAACTGCATGGGCCGGCGCCACATCCCTAATTCCGCTCGGTGTTTCTACTATTATCAATGTCCTGTCGCATGTGTTGGTGAAATCGATCACCACCGATGGGTTGATCGGACGGATAGGCCACAGCTTTATTGACTTCCAAAAGGGTTGTCCGAAGCAGAGCGCCAGGCAGACATATAATAGTTCACGGATCGTTCAACGAGTCGGTCAATTTTACCGTGTCCCACATCGTCCAGTATTGTTCTTGAGCATTTCAATCAGTTTTACACTGGGTGAAGGGGCCAGACACCGCGCGGTTCCTTCTCATTTTCCGATCGCCATCATCCCATCAAAGAATACTACATCATCATTATTATTATATATCATGCGTCGATCACTGTCGCAGAAAGAAAGGACGGCCGACGGATTGGGCTCCCTTATCCCCAGGAAATTGAACTGTGATCACGTCCGCCGCGTCAGAACTACGCGTGCACGATGCGGTACTTGGTAAAGCGTGGTGTAACTCGAGCTTTCTGGCAAGATGAGAGCCAAACTTCATCATCCGGCAGATTACTTTTGGAGAAGTTGGTCAAATGAAGCTAAACCGAGAGAGATAACCACGAATCAGAAACCAATGTCAACAAAGCGAATCCACTCCGGCCGGAATGAAGCGGATGATGGTTAAAGGTTATGCTTTATGTGATGATTCTGGTAATCTAATTTTTTTTATTGTTACAGGACTATGAATAAACCTATAAATAAAAAAGAACATAGTCAGTCTACTGCGAAGTTGGTATAATCAAAGATGGTTTACAGGCTATAATCAATGACAGACTGAGAAAGATTATCGTTGAATCGTATTCAGAATACAGATTCGGATGCTCAAAAGAAACAAAATTTCTGGAGTCTGTCAAATGCTATTTCTGACATTTGTACATGTGTATAGAGAAGGTACTGAGGGTAATCATACAGTCCATTGTTCTAGCGAGGTGAATGACAATCCGAACTTTTTAGTCTCCTACGTTCATTCATTCGGATGTGAAAATACTTACTTATTAATTGATTTTATTTTCAATAAGGAAAAGAAAGTGTTGCAATCTTAATTTCATTTGTTAATTGACTGTCTATCTATCTCCTTTCTTTGACTCGTTATTCAATCTAAAATAATGGATAATCCTAGTGATTAACGAATACATATGTGAGTGTCTTATAACAAACACCATGTCGATAACATATGGACTCAACGTATGTGGGCGTCTTATAATAATACAATTTTAATCTTAAATTTTTGAAGATTTCAAGATGATAATGATGCATGATGTCTTGCTATGCCAAACAAATGACAAAGCATTATTATATGATCGAATCGAGATTACGATACTCATCACTAAATAGGTGTTAACTGACAGAAATTATAAACGTTTAAGGTCATATCTTTCTTTCACGTACTCTCTGTTGTGTTTGATAACCATTAGTATATGCAAATATACGTCATTATGTTGTTTTTTTTTTCTTTCCTTCCTTTTTTTGGGTCAAATGTCACTGATTTTACTATTTCCGTGTAAAGTTGCGTACATGATTTTACATGACATGAGGATGCATGAATAATGTCCTATTGCAGTCCTGTCCACTAGTGAGCAAGAGATCAATGAATGGTGAGAATGAGAAGAAAGAGAGATGTCCTTGTGGCTATGTCAGAAGTAGAGGGAGGTGTGACGTCCATCACAGAGCAATCTCCTCCATATGTTGGTTTCTGGAGATGGGAAAAAAGATTGCCCTCTCATCCCAACATAGCCTTTCGTACTGAGGCACGTCAGATACTATATAAATATATATATATATATATATAATCCGATCCAATGATGACTCTACTAGTATTATCTAACCCAATTCAAATATACTCCTCTCTTATTTGAATCTCTCACTAGATCATAATATTTCAAATAATTATGACCTAACCTAATGAAATAACTAACCTTTGTAAAATCTAAGTTTTAGTTTACTTTAGATATAGAACTAAATTGAGATGTTACAATCTCCATGAAAACAATAAGTAAAAAGAAAATATAACTCTGGTTTGCATATGAAGGAAATATTTTACTAGATATCAACCAATATCCATTCACAAGTATCTTTGTTATGGTTCTCTGTGAGGAAATCAATTAGTAAAAAAGACAAAAAAAAAAAAGGTGCATATATCAATAGAACTCGAAAACTAAAGACGCCTGTTACTTGTATAGCTCATGTAGGCAAAAAATGAACTAAATGTAGGGCTGCTCGAAATCTTGTGGCAGATGGAGCCAATGGTCATATATATCAAACGACAAATAAGAAGATCATCGAATCTTATCTACAAATTCAATTTACAATCCATTCCTTGTGAGAGGATGAACAAGTTCGACTAAGAAACTATGTGCTTGAGGTTATCTTAAAGTGGTTGGTTCACCTGCGACCACGCTGAAAACATCACCAGCCAAATGTTCGAAATCCCTTTCACTTGACAATAAAAGTTCAACAAAACAACAGATAAAAAGGTAGTGAAATGGGGGGAAAAACACGAAAAGAAAAGAAGAGGAACACTGGGATAATACAAAAAAAAAGAAGAAATCATCATCTTATACAAAGACAAGAGACCTAAAGGCAAAGAAATATATATACATTTTTTAACTAAAAAAAAAACACCAAAGGATGAAACAGCTATGGGCTCCAGCATATACTTCCAATCCACTATCAAAAACTGCAGTGGGATAGACAAGGACACTCAATGATGGAGAGTTGAAAGTCGTTCAATGAAGAGGTGGAACGTCTCATCGCGATCCAACATGCTTATCCGCACGTACTTTGGTTCCACACCGAAATGCCTGCCGCTCCGAGTAAGTATGTTGTGCTTCCTTAAGAAGCCTTCACAGTCTTCGACTTCCTCCTTTTCACATTTGAGCCACGCAAAAGCTATACAACACACAACAAAGATGTGGCGTTAAGCATTATGGGTATCATCCACAAGAAAAAGAAATGAACATCGCAGGAAGCATTAGCACAAAACAGATGTGATGATGAACAAGAAGCAAACCCGGAAAGGCTTTGTTGGGATTTGACAAAAACACTAAGACATACACTTAGAATGACTCCCTATCTTTTCGTAGTGAATACTAATGACTGCAATTTTCACCTTGGACAAAGATGAAGAGCCTCTATCTAACATTGTATGCTGGCGCTGCTAGGAGAGCTCTGTATCTTCTTCAGATACATTATGAAGGCCAGATTTGTTGTTCTTGAATTCATAGGAATAGTAAGCAACAAATTGGTTTCACAGATGTTCCACCAGCCCCCTTCTAGTTTATATCGATTTAATTGTGATAGCGAACATATCTTTAGCTTCAAATTTTGGAAGGAAAATATGCATTTTCTAGTACATAAGTAGCATACCAGGGTAGGTTCCAGTCTTCTCCCCAGTGAACTTGCAGAGGGCCAATGGGAAATCAGGTAGACTAAAGATGTCTGACGCCTTCACTGCTTCTTGCAACTTCTGCCACCTGATCGACAGAAGCTGTCGACCAAAATCAAACAACCTGTGGTTGTTCTGAGAGACTGGAAGCTCATAACCATCTGAGACTGCTTTAAGGATCTTTGCTGCACGGAGCTGTGAGTCCTTTGACACCCCAATGGTATTTAGCTCTATAAACTTGATCATCCTCTTCGCAACATCCTTGTCTTTTACTAGAGCCCACCTGCTCATTTATGCTTACAATTTTCATCACCATAACTAGATTATTAGGATCAACATGTTATACAAAAGAAAAAACAGGGGAAAGATGTCTACCCGAGTCGAGTCCCAGCATGACCAGTGCTCTTTGACACAGTAAACAGCATAATATCATGGTCTGCCGCATCAGTGATTGGAGTGTACTGAGGCCAGTAGTAAGCTAGGTCATGGATTGTCTTTCCGTTCCTAGACTTAAGGACTGCTTCTCTAACGGAGCCATCAGGATTATTCGGGGAGCAAACCAACTCTATGTAAGCATCACCATCGAACATGGATGCATCCCCAGCCCACCGGTATAGCCCTGACTGGAGGTAATCCGTGACTGCTGGATATGACTGCAATTATTTGGTAAAGTATAGTCAACATATAAATTCTCCTATTATTTACTCATGAACATGATTGAAACAGGCAAATAAAAACAACCTATTTTAATCTATGCAAGTTTCATGCATGACATATTACTAGAACCCTATTGCATCAGATCTATTGGAGTATAATTGCTGCATTGTTTGGAAAAGAAATTAGTATCTAGTAGAAATTATTCCAAGATAGCCACACTATCAGCCTAACAAAGAAGAAATCCATCGAGTTCGAGAATCAAATGATCTCCGAATCTAATAGTCAAAGGCGCCAGAAGCTAAAAGGCGCCAAGGTGCCTGAGCGGCCAGGTGCTCGCTAGAGCGCTGCAAGACGATTGTGAATATTAAAATTAAAAAAATGTAATTAAAGAGAAATACAATCGCCAAAATAAAAATGAGACAATACACGAGTTTAATATTATTTCATATTTCAAATATAACCATTAAAACATCAAATCACAATTCATTTAAAGTACCAAAACACTGCATCATCCAAATCTAACAACATAAATAACAAAACAAAAAAAGATTAATATTAGAAGTCTAAGAATTTTGCTCAAGAAAGTCAATGATTAGCCAGCTCATCATCCTCAACATCCTCACTCTTGTCATCATCTTCCTCAAAGCTGATTTATATCCCTCAAGATCTTGTTCATCTTCACTAGAATAAGTTTGTTCATCTTCGAGAATTTCAAGGATGAACTAGAAGTTTTTGCACTCGTCTTTGTTTTTACAAGTTGTTTTTCGTGTATATTTTTATTTTTTCAACACCTCCCAATGTCAAACTATCATAAAAAACAAGATCATATTTGGCATTTGGCAAGTTAGTAATCATTTTTCTCCCCTTCTTTCAAATCTATCAATATCATCTGATGAAATATGATCAATGTTATCTCACAAATTATAATAAGCCTTGAGTGCTTGTTTATATTTTACATAGACATGATCATGTAATCATTAATGCTTCATCTGATTTTCAATCTTTCTATAAATTTCTCATATTTTATGAATTGAATTAAAATTGTAATTAGTTGCATCAATATATAAAACAACAGATTTCATTAGGATTAAATATTTACAAAATTACGTTCTCAAAGACACTTCAATTTTTCTTACAACCCGCGTCATTATAAATCAAACTCAAAATCTTGGTATTTAATTGATGCAAGTTTGTTATTGAATTTCCAAATAGCCTCCACCACTCAACTACAAATTTATATTTAACAATTAACAATAATATAATTTAATATTGACATGATGCTTAAATATTTGAAAACTTAGTAGCTCTTGATTGAATTGTTATTGGAATTCCAAAAAGACACTTATCATGATTATATAAAGATAATTCATTTGTTGTATTATCTTAAACTTCAATGTTAAGTACCAATCTTGTAATACATTGATAAACCTTGTATGCAACTTCTACATCAAACTCAATATATGAGTTTTTATAAAAGAAATTCATGTTTAAGTGTTTACATATTGTCATGCTACATGTAACGGATAAGAAGATTCTCATCTTTTATTTTTAGAAACAAAGAAATCCTTAATTTTTTCCTTATTTACTATAAAAGATTTTTATGCTGTTTCTTTCTCTCTATACACACACACACACATATATATATATATATCATTACAAGCTTTTTCTTGTTATCCATAAGTTGAAGAACTCTACCAAGAGGGTCCATTACTTTTAATGTATATAAACCATATAATTCCAAAAGATTGTATCAACATTATATCACTTACTCTTTTGTCTTTAATATCTTTCACTCATTTGTTCATCTCCCACCTCTCTGAGGTAATAAGATTCTACTTTTGCATATAAATATTTTACAATATCAAAAATATAGTGGCAAAATGAGTGACACTATATTTCACTAATCCCTTCTTATTTGTAAATTATTGCATCATATTCAATGCTGCAATATGTTTGTATATAAAGTCGATACCAAAAATTAGAGGCCTTCTTGCATTTGGAATCTTTCCAATGTCATTTGATGTAACACCAAGATATGGTACATTGAGTCCAACACAAATGCAACCTTTCTTTCCTAGAGTAATTTACCTTAGAAAAAGGAAAAAAATAAAATTTGTGTTTAAATATATAAACATAACATAATTAAAACACTTAAAAGCAAAAATTATACCACTTAAGACATCTTTCATTGTCTGTTATATTTTGTTCTCCAATCTACTCTACAAATTGGTAAGTAATTCAAATATTAGATTTCATAAAAGAAGATATAGCACAAACATGGTTCCTAATAAACAATTGTTCAAAAGTTAAATGCTTTTTTGTCTCCTATCAGTCCATGCATCCAATGTAACAGAAAATTCATGTTTTATTTTAACATCCTTATTATACTTCATCAAACCAGTTGTGTAATCAATCTCTTTTTCAATAATGGAACTTTCAACTCATGATAACTTTGAATCTTCAATTTATATCTTCCAATAGCTTTGATCATATATTTAAAGTTGTTTAAACGAGACACATTGAAAAGAATACATCCTTCATAGTTAATAGAAGAAGAAAAAAATTATTGAATTGTTATAACCAATGCTTTCTTTGTCACATACATCATTTATACTTATTTGCCTTTGCTCTTTTATACTTTACATGGCTTTATCGGGTTCTTGCAATCTGTACAAGTCCATTGGATTTCATGTAATTTTGACTTCTTGACAACAACTTCCATTTCAGCATCATCTCCAAAATTCTCAATATCATGATATTTTGGTAACCATGTAATTCAGTCTTTTAGAACTTTTTATCATTCATATATGCATCTAGCGAGTTTAACACTTTTTATTTCTGCATATCTGCAATTTTTGAAGTTCTCTACTTGATGTTGTTTTGCACAAAATATGTCATCTCTAGTTATTTTCCGACGAAACATAAATATTACAATGGATCCTATTCGGAGTTTCTTGTGGATGATTCATGTGGGGAAGAAGCAAGGGGTAGAGAGAGAAGCAAGGTAGCTATCGAGGAGGAGGATAAGGAGGGAAGGGGAGGGGGTATGACGTATGAGGAGAAATAGGGAGAGGTTAATAAGAGGAAAGGATAGGGGGACTATCGATTGGGCGGGTAGGAGGGAGGAGGAACAAGAGAAAGAGAGGGGGACTATCATATGATACAAGCGTGTGTCTGAGCCACCCGAGTCAAGTGCATGCGTGGGTCGCACCCAATTAAAGGCGTTTGCCCAAACCCGAATTGAGGTGCTTGAGCCTCGCCTTGATCGTGCGCCTAGGTAAGCACCCTGGCACCTTGATTTCCCTTGTTGAAACACGAGAAACTTTAGAACATTGCAATATAAAACTGAAGTACTACCACAGTTAGAAGAAGTTTGTTAGGATAAGAGATGGGAGACCGAACATGAAAAACACCAGTTAAAAGAAGTTTCTATATACATTTCTCAATTAAAAACACATGCAAATAAAAATATACAAGGAAGTCTAGAAGCAAAGAGAAGTGTTTAGAAGGTTACATTACACAAAACTATGTGTGTTAGGACTGCTATCCTGATGCCTATATAATAAGCTTATATGATTAGTTTACTGGGAATTATTTGATAGAGACACTGCCCACTAACTAAAGGAACTATCACGATCCTCATGGTGGTATTTAAAATGACCCCAGAAAGTCTTAGTAAATCTTAGAACATCTAGACTTAGGTATATGCGTTGCATGTAGTGGAACTCACCGAATAGTATGGAACTGCAGAAACGACACTCATCGGCTCGGGCGCATCTGGGGGAGATAAAGCATATAGAGCAGCCTGAAAGAGTTGAGTGGAACCAGTCCCAACGATGATAAAGTGGCCATCAGCTACAGCATTGCCGACGAGGTTATGGAGGCGCCGTACTTCATTGGCAAACTCGGGCTCCAAGAACCAGCACAAGTTGGTAACATCAGAGAAGTAGCTCATGGCCTGCCACCCAGGGATGATGATGTCCCCGTGCTCTCCCATCTCCTTCCAGAAGGACTCGAACATGGTTGGATCCCCACTGGGTCATTGGTTCACCGTAAAACAGTATGTTAAAGTAGTGGGAAGCAACACTTGTGCAAGTCAAAGTTGAAGCAAGATAACAAGTTTCAGTTCTGATTTCACTCCCACTCCCATTTCTGGATTAAAATTCTCACAAAAAGTCCCAAGGCATGTGGTAAGAATATTGCAAACACAATCTTTGGACTCGAAAGAGATCAGGGAATAGTAAAACGATGGACTTGAAATGGTAACTCCTGTGGCCCTCAGCAATAACTGCTTTTCAACCGTAAGAAACACCACTGTGACCTAACCAGAAAGAAGATGATGATAAAAAGAACAAAACCGGAAAAGAAATGCAAACAAATACTAACGCGATCGGATGATGTCAACAATCATATATTTCAAAGGATTAAAGTATAAAATGAAAAGGGAACTTTCTTCTTCGTCGTCTTCCTTTTTCTTAAAGAAGCCCGCGGCAAAAAGGCCGACACGGCGGTGCACTGGAGAACAATTTTGTGTTCTCTTTTTCTGACCCATTGCATTCATCTAATAAAATCAAACTATGAAAGTAAAGGCTGCGAAATCACTCACTGGTCGAGATTAACGATGGCATCCTTCGAGGCAGGGCGCTTTCCGGATGTGGAGCTCACGCTAATCTCCTCAGCCGACACCAGCTCCTCCGCTGTTGACTGCTGCTGCGGCGCCGCCACGACCGACTTCTTCTCCTCCGCTACAAGGATGCTCCTCTCTGCCTTGCAACCCGGAGTTCCCTCGCCCTCATATAGCGAGGCGAGTAGGGCTATCATGACCAGATTTAACGTAAGGGATCCGAGAATCAGGAGCACCCATATCCGTCCCGGATGACGCAGCACCCGCCTCTGCAGCGAGGACTGGCTCGGCCTCGGCCACTTGTCGGAGACCTTCGGCATTAGAGTATGTCGGTCTCTCAAAACGCAAGCTTCGGATTGAAAAGGGAGGCGTTCAGTGGATAGCAACAGCGTGGAAATGCCTACCCTGATCGAGAGCAAAGGGGGTGCCCAGTAAATTCCGACATTTGAGAGAAAAATATTAAGAGGAAGGGATACTATTGTTGCATACACCGACCCTTTTGGACTAGTTTAGGGAAGATTTATGCTACTTACCTGTCTTGGTTCTAAAGCATCCTCGGTTGGCTTCCTTATTGCACCCCTTTCCTTCCTGCCTCGCTCTGCTTTAAAGGAAGGCTTTTTGGCTTTGGAGACGAGGGACTTTCTCGATCTTTTAATGTTCTTGATGTGAACCCTCCGTTTTCTCTCTTCTTCCCCAACCCCCACCTTTCCCCTACGTTTTTTTGTGGTGGCAGCGCATCAACTCAGAAAGATCGCTCCATCCTCAAGAAAGATGTCGCCTTTTTCTCTTCTAATGCTGATTCACATCAATACGACTCTGCTTACTGCGTTAAAAAAGCTCGAGAAGTACTTTGATCGAGTACTTCCAGAGCTCCCTCTCTTCCCTCTACCTTTTTCTTTCTCTCTATAGATAAAAAGGATAGAATGAGGCTACGAGCCGACTGATTCTTTGAACCGAAAACTCAACTATCTAAAAATACGAAAAATATGAAAAAATCTACGAGGGATAAGAAAAAAATATCCACGAGAAATCCCCGAGGATCTCCACTTCAGCTTCGCAGCTACCAGCCGGCTACTAAATCTCGGCTCCAGCACCACGCAGTTCCTCGACCGTGAGATGACAACAGGGCGGGACAAGAGATTGCGATGATAAGGGAAAAAGATCTGCTAATCCTGCTGATGCTGACAGTGCTCTAGCCTCAAGGAAATCGCTTGGGTGGCGAGAAACATCCTCCTCGGTCACTCCAATCTCTTCAAACTTTGAAAGTTTCCGACTGACACACACACTCTCTCTCTCTCTCTCTCTCTCGTGTGGCGTTTCCTCTGGGAAGCAGAAATTAAAAAAAAGGAAAAAGCGGTAGCCTTGGGGAGCACGGAGCACAGCGGCCGGATGGGAGTTCCGAGAGCTGGGTTTTAATGGAGTCAAGGCGCCTTTCCCTTCTTTTTTGCTTAGTCTTTTAGTCCCTCCCGCTGCAGCTTCTAATTATTTTCATTGACGCTGGAGATCATTCGTACAATGAAGGAATGCAGAAGATGAGCTCTTCTATTTCCAATAGTCCATCGGATGGTGATGCAGGCGAAAAGATGATGGGTCGGAAGAGAATAATGATGATGATGATGATGATAACAATAATGATGACGATGACGAATGACTGAATTGAGATGATTGATCGTTGTGATTTTTCTTTTTTGAAATGGAATGTTATGATTCGAAGGTCCCGCAGAGTGGACGCCTCGCATGAGAATGGTAGTTCCCTGAGAGGTCTCTGTCTTCTGAAGTCAATGGCGGAAATTGCAGGCCTTTTCGCTGGCCGAAATTTATACTTCTAGCTAGCTGAGCAAGGCATGTTACGACGAGGCCGCTTAGATGTCACCACCTAGATCGAGGGAGTGCCCCCACCGACTAGTGGTGTACTGGCGGCTGAAGCACTGACGTAGTACGCCCGGAGTGAGCCACATGCAAAGTCCGTTGCCGTCATTGTTAAGCCTGCGATGAGCAAATAGATTGCACGATAAGATGCAGTTCTTCTTTACCGACAACCGGTAGAGATTTCGGCTTTTTTTTTCTATGTTTTCCTCAGGGCAGATTCATGGGCAATGGCCATGCCAGGTTCAGATTAGTTCATTCGTCACCTTAATAATTGCAGGATGGGTAGAAGGAAAACGCATTGTAAGTTCACAGGGACCACGAGGACGACTGTAAGGAAAACACTGTGTAATAATCATTTGGCCAAGAATGCAGCCAAAAGCATGGGTCAGAATCCAGTGGAATAATGCGACCAAAAGCGTGGGTCGGGATCATCTCGAGTGAGAGAGAGAGAGAGAGCATGCACTAAATCCGTGGGACGAAGGATCGAGTGAAGAGGGTGTTGTGGGCATCCCGTTATGGGCGACGGAGTAGTAACGTGAGCCGGGGGGATCTTTGGAATCGCAGGAAATGGGCAAAGGGAAAGATGCAACAAGCATGTTGGACCAAGTTAAAAAAGGGTAGCCCAGAAGCCAACCCTTAGGACCACAGCACCACGCAAAGCGTCATCATTAAAGCAGGACCATGGGAGGACTGCACATCCCCTGCACGTTGCACTGCCTTCGTGGTTGGTCGCCTCTGGTTCACGTGAACCTTGGTTTTCTACAATTCACACGCATAGAAAAACTCGAGTGAAGTAATTAGAGTTTGTCGTTTGTTAATTAACAAGATGCAAGGCTCTTAATTAGAGCTCGTAATGACGGCTGTGATAGCCAGCCAATATAGTTTCCAACATTTTATGCCTCGAGTGTCATCTTTTTCCATCTTAAACACGTAGCTATTGGCACAAAACAAGCTCTCTCCAAACAACAACATGCCCAAGTCTGCCTCGTGTTTCCTCGATCGATGTCGATACCCGCTCGGCTCGGCCACCGAGTAACAACATCATCGCACAAAAGCTGTGACGACCTCGGCCATGAAGTAGTTCGGTAAGCGCAATCGTGATCATGTTAGGGAGGGAAGCTACATCCTTCTAACGTAAGAGTTGTGGTCATCTCGGCCACGAAGCAATTCCACGAGCACAACTGTGGTTAGCATCCTTGTAGCGCAGGGGCTATGGTTATCTCGACCATGAAACAGTTCGATAAGTGTAGCTGTGGTCATATCGATGATGAAGCAGCATCCTTTTGGTACCAGAAGATCATGTAGCCATGTCAAGCAGCTAAGGTCATATTGGCCACAGAGATCATGAAGTAGTTCGATAAAGCACAGTTACGATCAGGTTGGCCACGAAGCAACATCTTTCTCGCGCAGAAGCTAAGGCTATCTCGACCATGGAGTAAGTAGTTCGATAAGCGTAGCTGTGGTCGCAACATCCTTCCAATCAAAAAGTCATGGTTTGTTGTGTCCGGTCATAAAGTGTCTCAAATATTAATATTTGATGTAATCAAATCAGTCATGAAGCGTGTTGAATTTGACTATCTAAAAATTTAATCGGAGCCGAATCCAATTACATTGCGTAATCCTTAGTCTTCCAACGTAATGAGTTTGACCATGAAATATTCATCACTTCTAATAAGTTAAAAATACCCTTTTGACACCCACCATGCATAATGTGACAAAATTATTCGTTGGAAATATTATGTTTCAACATTCTTTATCTATTGAAATACATTAAAAGATACATGATAAAAGATAACTGAGATATAGACATATGAATATTATATTATTGTCAACTCGACACCTACTTGAACATCTAGTCAAATAGAACGAGTAACCCGCATGATCAATATAATAGTATAATCATAATTCTTAATGTTATGAGTAACAAGTGCCCCGTTTCTAAATACAAAGGGAAACTCATACAGCTACCTACATTACATTAAACAAATGTCGCTGTTGCTCCAGGAAAAATCTGGCCAGCAGCTCGAATTTTCCTTGTCAAATCACGAATGTCGCACTCATGCGGTCCGTGACAGCTCGCTCGACTCCCTCCGACGCATTCATTCCTGACGCGCATGCCAAGCGTGCTTTCCGTGTCACATCTCTGAGTTCAACTCTATATTTCCTATTATCTAAATGAATAAAATCTGCACCCTACGAGTCCTATTCCGTGATGCAAAGCCACCGTCTCGGTTGAAATTTACGCTCAACGGATAATTATATCTTTTTAATAATTAATTATATTTAATATTTTGATATTCTATGTTTTTCTATTTTTTAATCTATTTTTATCGTTATTTTTTAATATGATAACACGTGTCAAAAAATATATAAGTAAATATTTTATTTTAATAAGTAATTTTCTAAAGTATATTAATTAATTAGAAAAATTAATCTAATAATTAGCCCAGGCCTAACCGAACTCAAATCAACTCAGATAAGCGCAGCCCAAACCCCCAACAAACTCACAAGGATTAGTAGGGTTCAATATTACATGAAAAATGAGAGAAAAATTACAAAAAAAAGGAAAAATCTCATCTTCCGCCGTTGTCATCTCGACGAGTGGTCGAAGAAATCGCCCGTTCCTCTCCTCTCCATTCTGTTTGAGCACCGGGACGACAAGTCACGCCAAAACCCTCCATCTTTCTCCCGCTATGGCTGCCTCCTCCCTGGTGGAAGTGCCCATCTTCTTTGCGCGGAGGACCAAGACCAAGGCCAGCTTTCACTCTCTTCCTCCGCCTCCCAAATGGCATCCCCTGCTCTGCCACGGCCGATTGCGAACCAAATCGCCGCTCCGTGCTCCGATTAGGAACCCACGCCACGAATTCATCAGAATCATCTGCGGACGACGACCCGCCGTTGCTTCGAGGTCTCCCCCTTGTTCATTTTCCTGGGACGGGAACAACCCCTTCGGTGGCCGCCTCTTCAGCTCGGTCCTTGAGACCCTCACTGGTGCCAAGTGGCCGTCGATTGCGGCCGTGCTCTTGGGAGCTTTGCTCACGGTCGCCGACCCATGTGCCGCCTCCTGCGACTTCCTCTATTCCGCCTCCTCTTGGCTCCAATCGGTTCCGTCGTTCGCGGCCGTCAGCTCCCTGTTCGGAGCTCCAGCCGATGTCTTCCAACAAAGTGATGGCTCCTTCCTCCTCATCATGGTGGGATACTCCCTGGCAGCCGCGCTTCTGGCTGGACTTCTCCCGGACCCCGTTTTTGGTGATGATGGAAGCCACCTCTCTCTTCGGGTCTGTTACTTCTTTGGATAATCCCATTGACACTTACGAGTGTTGCACCAAGTGATCTTTTCGCCTTGTCCTTTGCTATTCTTAACTTTTATGATCAAAAGCTTATTGGGACTTTTCACAGATTCTTGTGCTTCGACACTGATTGATTTTTGTTCAAGAGGTTTCACAGTTCATTGAATGTAAAGACATCATCACAAGAGTCATTAACACGATCATGTCACTAGTAACGAACCTATTATTGCTTGCCCCTTTCTTTCTCTTGGCCCTTCAACCTTTTCATCCATTTTAAACAACTTAGTTATAGTTTATGAGGTATTTATTATTGCTTGTTCTTCATTTTTGCAGCCATTAATTTGAATCCCCAGAGGGTTAAATTCAGGAACCTACTATTTTCTTGTTTTTGCTGATTGAGTTTATGAATGACTCCTGCTCAAGTTCTTGATTTTCTCGGCATTATTTTTTTTCACAGAGCAGAGTTAATTGAGCATCAATTTGGATCTCTTATCCTTTATGAACAAGCACCTGCCTTTGTTCTATATATTAATGGCACCATTAAATGCTGAATTTGATGATCAAAAGCAGCAGTCCTTATGCTTTCTGTATGCCAAATTAAGGACATAGCTTGACACTTTTCGTGAAGCTTGGAAGAAAAAAGTTATTATCAATATTAGCTTGTTTGGTGATGCTTTAGAGTTTCGGTTTCCTTCACAACCAATTGATGTGTTTGCTATAATATTTTATGTAGGTTCAAAAATTATGCAGGATAAGATCACTTCAAAGAATTTTTGATCAATTCAGTCGAACTCCTGATATATACACTACGGTGACCTTGAGTTATGTGTTAGCAGGTAATCATACACAACCATCGTTTTTCATGTTTATTTACTTATCTATATGTTAGTGTTTGGCTCCTAGAAGCTTAATTTTGGATATTTGTCTTATAGTTGTGCACATTATGTTACATCTATAGGCATGCTACTTGTGTAGTCTCCCAGATTCTCTCTCAGAATTTTGTGCCTTGTGTCACAAAGTTGAAGAATTTTCTAATTTCTAGATTTGTGCATTGGTGCTCTATTACTTTGAAAATCATGTAAGATAAGAGGGTTTTCTGTGTCATTTACATTTTTTTTAATTCTTAAGGCAAAACTCAAAGGCTGATGAAAGAACCATGCTTGGCAATCAAGTGTACGATCTTTTTTCTTTTCAGAGAGTAGTTATAAAATTTTAAAATTTTTGAGAAACAGAAAATTTTTACTGCCAATTGAATGATCTTTTTTCTTTTTAGAGAGTAGTTATAAAATTTTAATTTTTTTGAGAAACAGAAAATTTTTACTGCCAAATGAATTAAAGAAAAATCCATCCTTGTTGACTGGTTACACGTCAATGATAGAGAGGTCGCAGATTCCATCAGCCTGTTAGAACATCGTTTATTCATCCATTTCCAATGGTGATCATGAGATGCCTTCTTTCTTGGATCATGCCTCACTCATCCTTCATCCCTTCTCTCATCCATATGATGCTCACCAAAACATCCTTTTGTTGCCTTTTTGTTTTTCAAATTGTCACTGAAGAAATGACCACCTGGCATAAACGATACCGGAAGTATTCAAAAAGTATCAAAAGCATTTTTTGAAAAGTGGAGAAATAAAATGAAAATTCTTGGGAATAGCCCTTTAAGTGATAAAATCCACTTATTATGCCTTCTACTTTGACTTCTGATATATTCATCTTGTGTCCTTGAGGCCTTTTGTTGTTTCAATTTCTTTGCAGATGTATATACTAAACGGACTTTCTTCGTCAATCAGCTTGGTGCATCTGGACGTTCTTCTGTTTATGGAAGACGAATTGGCTTTCAGCTGAATCACCGCAGCCATATTTCAACAAGAAACAAGCAACATGGGCATTATGCGAAGGCAGTTGCTACTGTTGATTCAAAATTCTTGGTTTCTGCTTCCAGTGAGAATACTGATGAACATAATGACAACTTGCCCTGTAGTTCTATCTCAGATAGCAAAATGTTACGATCTTCGACAGAAGAAAACACCCCTGAAATAGATGAGAGGGAAAAATTGAGACGAATGAGAATCTCCAAAGCAAATAAAGGGAATGTGCCATGGAACAAGGGAAGGAAACACAGTGCAGGTATTAGTTTTAGATATTATACTACATGTGATCCTATCTGCCTTCTTGTTGAAATGCATCTGCCCTTATGATCCACTTATTCAAATGGATAACAGAAACTCTTCAGCGAATTCGAGAGAGGACCAGATTAGCAATGCAGGATCCCAAGGTGATGTCATGTAAGAACTAATAAGAGTTTCATTTACCACTTATGAACTAATTGCTATTAGTGGTAGAAAACTTCTGTAAGAAGGAACTGTAGCTATAAACAAATACCTTTTCTTTGATGACATTCACGAAACATTTTCAATAGAATTTTATGTTTACACAGTTTTTGTACTTTTGAATCGTGATGTTTATATAAAGATTAGTTGGTTTGAAGATAATCAAAATATCTGAAACATATGTTGTGTTTGGGGAGTTTTAATGACCATAATATTTCATGACTATGTTGCAAATGAGTTAACTCTATCAGAATTCTTACCATTGCTTTTGGTCTTCTCTTAAGTTGTTACACCCAGTTTGTGCTCTAGGATCATGGCACATTTTGTCCTGATTTTATGGCTCTTCATATGCCAGGATAATGTTTATCTTCTATATACTCATTACTCACGTTCTCTGTATGTTACCAGTCATGATCATATTTGGCATGAATGAATGAATTCATGTGCAGGTCAGGGCGAAGTTGGTGAACTTGGGACGTGCTCAGAGGTCTGTGGTCCTTCTTAAATTTGAAGCAATTATTCTTTATTACACTACATGTCATCAATAATGAATATTCCTTTTCTATACTAAAATTGTTCTGGTAATTATGGCCTCTAAGATGTTTTGAAAATTTAAAAATTCCTGTGCTTTTTCAATTGATCTGTCAATTGGTTAGATATGTGCTGTATAATCTTACTTTACAAGAAATTTTACCTCATCAGAGTGTTTCTTTCTAAGAAAATAATGAGACTATTTGAATGTGACAACTGCATTTGGAGAAATTTTGTTGGAATACTCTTTATAAAAACAAAAACAATTTTAGGAGTTTCCTAGAAGATCTTACTTGATATCTTGATATGGAGAAATCACACAGAGATGGGTTACTGATGGCAAATAGGTTTATTTTAGACACACAGATGTATTTTCATTATTCTCCTTATATCTCTCAAGTCTTTGATTCTTGCTCCATTACTTGGATGAAGAGCTGAGTGCCTGTTGGATCATAGGTTACTTGAACCCATTATTAAATTGGATTATAACTATCAAAAACAACATCAGCTGAAAGAATTATGTAAATATTCACAACTTCTGTGGAAGGAAGAGAATGTTGTGGAGATAGGAGTTTTAAGGTGTATATAAATTTCTCATGTTTTTAGATTGTATCTCATTTAACATGGAAATCATCAAAACCCTCTGCATTCTTAAGAGTCTGACATGATTATGATCTTTCTAGTTGGACATAAGTAGTTGACTTGTACCCTGTCCTCCTCTGGATGGGTTTTTCCTCTCTACATAAATGGGTACCAAGGATACTCCAATAAACAATTATAACCCAGATAACAGCTATGACAAGATGTTATCATCACTTTATCCCACTTTGAGTTTTAATTATATTCATGTTGGGTCAGATAATTGCAGCTGATTACGACAGAAAATAATTATCATTATTCATCAAATAATTGGTACATGGTACATGCCGATCAAGTATCAGGATATTCAATCTTACTTCATCAAATTTTTTTTTCTCCTTAGAACTGCAGTTGTTGCATGCTAGTGGATTACTGATTATCTCGACCCATTTAGATCTGGATGGTTATCCTGAACCATCATGAGAGCAGGGAATGCCCTTTCGCGTATTGGACTTGTATCGGGTCAGACCATTATATCCCGATTAGTACTAAGATACCGACACATGGTACGCCATGTGTATCAATGTTTCGAATAGGAAGAAGGAGAAGAGGAAGGGGTGATGGAGGAAGAGGAGGAAGCGGGAGTAGAAGGAAGAAGTGAAGATGGTGGAGGAAGGAGGAAGGAGGAAGGAGGAGGAAGAGGTATTAGGAGAGGAGGTGGAGGAAGAGGAGGAGGGAGGAAGAGGAAGGAGGAGGAAAAGGAGAAGAGGATGTTGAAGCGTACCTGTCGTTCGTGGTGCACGACAGGCAGTTGCATGAGGTGAAATGGGAAAGGGCTCACGAATGTGACCCTTAGACTTTTTGTTAGGTTCAGACCGGCCATCTTGAGACAAAGGTTGTCCATGTGCTGCTTCATGCCCGGACTGGTACGGACCACCTGTTTTGTATCGATCTTCATGAAACATCAAACCATGCTTGTGAGTATTATTAACTTATTCATCACATGGGTTCATGATAAGGATCTGTCTCTCTCTCTAAAACAATAACATTTAAGGTTGCTCTTATATATTTTCTTTGTGTATATATATGCAAAACTTGAATGTCTTTTTGCTAATGGCCATCATGCATGACTTGAGAAAAGGCTATTTAGATCTATCTGGAAATACTTTTTATAGTAAAAAGAGGATTATTAATGGTTACTGCCGTTAGGGAAAAGCCAAGTATGATTGAGGTGTTAATAATATTAGCAGAGACAATAGAACCGGCTATGAAGAAAAAATAATGAAAAAAGTAGTCAATCCTTCATTCGGAGGAGTATAATAATGTTGCAATTTTTGGTGGATTCCATGGAAAGTTCGACAATTTAGCCCACCCATCTTGTGCCTTCTCATAGTTTGCCTGGTTTTCTATGTTGTTGTTGTTCGCATATATATATATATATATATATATATATATATATATATATATATATATATATATATATATATATATATATATATATATATATATATATATTGTGTGTGTGCGTGTGTTTTATTCTTCTATAAAAATCATGCAGTGAGGAGACTAGGATAAAAATTGGCATAGGAGTACGTGAAGGTTGGCGGAGACGGCGTCAAAAGCTGATGATACAGGAAGGCTGTGTTTTTGAGTGGCACAACATAATTGCAGCTGCTGCCAGAGAAGGTTTTGCTGGTGAAGATGAGCTGCGATGGAGTTCATACAAGATTTTGAGCGAACAGTTACAGCGGGAATGGCTGGAAAGCATTGAGAAGAGGAAAACAATGCCTAGGCCAAAAGGTAGCAAACGAGCACCAAAGTCACCTGAGCAACGAAGAAAGATATCGGAGGCCATCTCTGCTAAGTGGGCGGATCCTGTAATATCTAATTTCTCCAGTGCAAAATACATATATATATTTTTACAAAATTGTGGTCACATTATCACAATTTTTTTACAAAATTGTGGACACATTACTGCACATTGTCATAGTACAAGCAATTAGCATCAGCCATAAGTAGAGGTGTACAATTATTATACCACTGCTTAATCTTTTTATTATCCTAATCAAACTTCCACTGGATTTTGTTTGACCCTTTTCTCCATATATATCAGGAATACCGTGACCGAGTTTGCAGTGCACTTGCTAAGTATCATGGCACAACTGTTGGAGCCGAAAGAAGACAGAGAAGAAAAGCAAGTGGCGGAACTCCTTTGAGGACGAAACCTGAGAAAAAGAAATTTGCAAAATCCAACAGCATTGGCGATGAAGCAAAAAGCATCAAGAAAGAAGTATCTAAGCAAAAGAGAACTCCATCATATAAAGACCCAATGGCAAGTTCCAAACTGGAGATGATAAAGAAAATTAGAGCCCAAAGAGAAGAGATGGAAATTAAAAAACGAGAAGCTACCGAAAGAGCAAAGTAAGTCCATCTCGCGACATACTTGTAGAGCTACATATTATCACATAATTGCTCCTGCATATTTAAAATGACTTTGGCATTCTAGTCTTTTTGTGATGTAAATGCAACTGTTTTATGCTCATTTTTGCTATTGTGAAAATGTGAAAGTTGAACATGGTAGTTTTTACGTGTAATTATCATGTTTATTGGCATAACCATATATGTTTACTGGATGAACAGGTTATTAATTGCTGAAGCAGAGAAGGCTGCGCAGGCCCTTGAGTTGGCTGCACTGACAAACCCTGTTGCACAAGCTTCACTGTTGGAAACCAGGAAGCTGATTGTCGAGGCAACATGGTCCATTAAAAACATAGAGCAGGGGCAATTGACATCACAGGGTACACGAGGTCAGACATTTTCCGATTCCGTTAGACCTAATAATCATTTGCAGAACAGTCCAGGAAATCTTAGCAGTCCGAAGTGGCCAAGCAAACTTGTAAATGGAACTCATCTTTCTTCCAGTATCAGTTGCCACAGGGACTTGGATTTTGTTAACTTATCACCATCAACTGAGGAAACCTCTGGCAATGATTCATTTTTGCATGATGAGTTTTTGATGAGGAAGTCAGTGATGACAGACAACCAAATGGTTTTCTCTAAGGTTGGTGGCTCCATCAGATACAAAAACCTCAAATCTGAGGAAGAGGAATCAGATATTTCTGAAATGAAAAATAGTGAGACGTCTGGATCATCGTTATTGTTAAAGAAGAATTGGGTTCGTGGGAGATTTGTTGAAGTGGAAGAAGAAGATGTTTCAAAATAAGGTGGCATGGTGCAAGACAAACAAAGGTTAGCATGTCAAGAAACTGAGCCTTATTTCTCTTTGGTGTAGTTTTGATTCTTGGTCTGTTGGAAATACATTTACGAGTGACTGTATATGAAACTCACGCCATTAATTGTTGTGTTGTAGATGTCAAGCCCAATAAGGCAGTCAATTTGCATTATAACAAGATCCTTCACCGAGAGGGGATCTTATTAGATGAACCAATATGTCGTTAGGGATGGTTACATGTAACCTTGTATACACGTTAGATTATTATGTTTAACGAGTAGCGATACAGAATTTCCTGTTTGCAGTCGGTTCACAAATTTCTGTGTTGGTAAGTATGGGCGTTATCAAATGAACATTATACCTCGGAATGCACTTTAATTGGTCTGCTTGTTGATGAAACTTTTAACACCTTCCTTCTTTCTTTTATTTTTTAGTTTCTTGCGAAAGAAGAGTTCCGCAGCTTTCTGGGTTTGTAGTCCTTTCCCGAAGCAAGTATACATAAATTGGTATTCCCATTAGTGAGATAAGTCGGACTTGAATAGATCATCCGAACCTTCTAAGTTTGTGTGAAGACCAAGAAACTACAAGATGAAATTTTCTTTTGCCGGAGATTGTCTCAAACCCTACCAACTTTACAAAATGCTTGGATTGCTTTGTCGGTGATGTAGAATTGTTGAGTCAGATCGACGCTTGGATGTGGTTCGGAGCCTATCTATGTTCACTTTCGAGTCTGTTTCAGGTTGAGGTGCCAAGAAATTGGGGAATGTGTATTGAACTTGGGATTTACATAGTAATAGTTTGTTTAGTCACTTTTCTAGTCAACGTTGTGTGGACGATTTTGTTGGGCTAAGTTGACATGGTCGGTGTGGAACAGATGAGAGTGACATGTTGACGATTACATATGTATCATATTTCTCATATCATTAGCCTCTCATTGTGTTCGACACATGCAAAGGCTTGATTCATAGGTTGTGGACGTTGTCCACGTCGGGCATTTATCAGATGACGTTCCATGGTCAATCTGATTGTATCGTTGAGCGTCATTGTGACTGGTTTCATTATGATTGTAGGACGTTTTGTTGTCAATCCAATTACGTTATCATCGACGGATACTTCACGGTCGATTCGTACATGTTATCATTGATAAATGCTTCATGGTCGATTTAGTTGCAACATTGTCGATAGATGCTTCTTAGTTGATTCAGTCGCATTATCGTTATGAGATGCTTTTGCTGATTCACTCATGTTGTCATCATAAGACAATTCACGATCGATTTGATTGTATTGTCGATTCAATTGTCTTATTATTAAAGGATGCTTCATGACGATCGTATCCTCATCGTATGAGACTTTTAAGGTAAATTTGACTTCTGACTATATTATTATCGTAGGACATTTCATGGCCGATTCTATCACATTACTGCAAGGAGACGCATCTTTGAGCAAGTCATTCAGGTTACTGTTGAGAGATGCCATATTGGTTGATTTGATCATATTGGCATGCTCTTTGTTGTCTACACTATGTATATTGTTTGCTTTTGTTGCTTTGAATTACTGTTTACATAACAAACTCTACAATAAGATAGCACAGAATTTTTAGTGTTATTTTATTATTATTTTTGGAAATGTTGAAGACTCCATATCATCCCAACAATGTTATGTTGCATCTGTGTTATTATAGTGTCAGAGTCTCACACATATTAAGTTATAACTGACAATATGTATATATTACCCTCAATGATATGATTTGTGATATCATCTAAGTTTATGGTTGGGATTATCTCAATTTATAAATTTCGGTATTCACTAAATTCTAAATTCCACATAACTCTAAGAAAATATTTTAAAATATATCAAAAAAGATAAAGCCTAATTATATCCCTAAGATGATCAATTTAATTCAAACAAAATCCGTTGTCAATAGGATTATGAGTATCTCAAATTAAAGTCATATTAGAGGCCTTAGAACCGTAAAAGATTCATACAAACTATATCTAAACATTAAATATTAATTCAAAGTTTAAGTTATTCAAAAGTAGTTGAAAAAGTCAGTCTATAATCTATAAAACCAAAATTCTATGAAAAAAATTGAGTTTTTCTTATCTCAACCTTTCTTAGAGTTACAATTTCCCAATCTCAATGAGAAAAGTTGAGAATGGCTAAAGGAGAAAAAAAATAAAGAGGATGAGACCAAAATAAAATAAAGGTGCTTAAGAGGTTACTTAGAGTTCAATATATCTGGTTTATAACAAAAATATAAATTAAGATTATATTTTTTATGTTAAATTTTTGGATGGCATGACATTGATGAAAATTTTTAAGAAAATATTAAAATATTAAGCTTTTAGATGTAATGATATTGATAAAAAAAAAGAAGATGATATTGGAGTGATTTCGAATTCTTCCACTCTTTTTTTGTGTTTAATTAAAAAATATTCATGTAATACTCATTCTTCAATTGGGATTGTACCGTACATCCAAATTTTGTTTACGCATCAAATCTAAACTGACTTCATTAATAAGGGATGTCAAAATATATATCAAGTTCTTTCCTAGTGAATTAAACTCTTAGATGTAATGACACAGATGAAAAATTCTAAGGGTCTACAACTACTTATCCGTTTTTAAGGCACCGCACACGCAGTGGGCAATGCGTCCATCCTCAATGATTTTTGGAACAAAATCATTCTGAATCATATAAAGACAGTCTCTCTCTCTCTCTCTCTCTCTCACTCTCTCTCTCACATCTATTTTACTGACGTTGAGATGTTAGGTAGAAGAAGTGAGAGGAGAGGCGTAAGGAATAATTTGACTCCGACAAAGATCGTCTAATGTGATTCACGAAAGAAAAAGCAAGGGATGATGATACGAGCTAACTGGTCCCATCACATAAATCACTTCAGTGCCGAAAGCGATACAAGTGCTTAGGCCAATAACCGCAAAACCGGGAGTGTGTCACTTCAAAGAAGCCCTCCGATGTAACACTTGCGGTTTATAGATGAGACTTTGCTTAGGATAATCTCTCCCGGTTAGGTGGTTCCAATCATTCTTTGATGTGAAGGACACTCCTTGTGGATTTCATAATGCAATGGTTATGATGATCGATGTTGTGGGGTTTCTTGCCACTCAAGTTTGCATTTTCCTGTTGATTCATTCGCTGCTGTTTCTAACTTGTTTGGCTAATCATATTACTCGTATGAGATGCCAGGCAGATGGTTTGAGTTGGAAGCTAATGAAGTCCAAAGCTTGGTTCATGCAACATGCTGTCCCGAGAGCTACCATTCCTCGAGGTCAACGAAGACGCACGCTGACCGTCCTTCCTAATGCGTGGACTCAATAGTCATAGAACCTGAAACATTCCTTAGGTTAAATATTTTTTTTTTGTGCTTTTGTTTTGAGGAAGATTTGGGCATATGGTTGGATGGTTTTGGCGAAGGAAGGAAAGAGAGAAAGAAAAATAAATAAATAAATAAATAAAAGAACAAAAATGGAGAGTGGTTTCTTTTCATCGGGACACAATCCTATCGTTGCCGCAACTATAAGAAAACCCCGAATCCGACTTGTTGGTCGGTAAACGCTTTAGTTGAGGTATGATGCGAACCAATGGATGAGCTTCTACTACTACTGTTTGGTTAGGCACAAACCATTTCCTCTATCCGCGGCGCGCCCTTTCAACATTCATTGCTTCTTTATTCCTCGGTTCGAGCAAGAACAAGTTGAAGAGAAGAGCATTGATCATACGAGAATACCAAGCTTTTGTTTGGGTTTCGATCCAGTGTACGTTCCCAGAGGCAGGATTGCTCGCTCGTACGCTATCGAGGCCTATAAGTATACTTGTGTTGGCCTATCCTAGTCTGCATAGAATCTGAATCCGTGTATTCGAACCAGTTGACATCCAGTAGACACGTAGAGATAGATACGCAGGCGAAAGGAAATTATGTGTACTTTGTTGCCACTTCTCGTAGTAAATTCAAGTGGCCGCCATCATAATTTGTGGGGGGGTCCGAGTGGACCTCCGGATGATCCGACACCAGGAATTTCGATCGTCTTTATTCTTCTGTGGGCTTGACTGCCGTGAAGGAAACGGGGCCCAGAAGCCCGGCAGAGTCCCCTCCACCCTCCTCCTGTCTCCTACCAATCATGTCCTCGGGTCCACGCCGGAGTCGATTCCTCTGCTCTCTTTTTTCGTGGACGACAGGAGGTGGGTCTCTCTCTCTCTCTCTCTCTCTCTCTCCCTCCCTCCACACAAGTTCCCCACCGCTAGCTGGCTGTCCGAGGCCATGGCCGCATCTGGCTTCTACGCCTCACCTTGTCCCGCAACCCAATTAGTCTAAGAATACAGCAGACTGTGACCTCCATGATCACTCCACCATCCATCTCTATCTCCGTCTCACTTCACGCTCAGCCCACTCCCCTCCCACGTGCCTAGATTCCTCTTCTTCTTTGCATCCATAACACCGCCAGTACTACCGGGGGGAGGGAGGGAGCCCTCTCGATGACTACTATTATTTTGATCATAGTGGTCATCGTCGTCGCAAGATTTTTCGAATTCCTGATTCCAGTCTTCTGTTTGGAAGGATACATGCGTTCATTTGTGGCAGCAGATCGTGCGTGTTCATTAATCGAGCAACTGGGACACTCGAGTATAGTCTTTACGCATCCATCGATGTCCGATGCCCGTAGACTAATCAAAACACACAGATCTGCCATGTATGGATGTGCCAGGCACACCTAGTCGCCAAAACAAATGAATGGATGGGGTTATCGGATGAACTCCACCATAGTTTTGGAGCTCTGCTAGCTAGAAAGCGCCTGGTTAGCCTGCAGAAAGCTATTTGTGATGGGCATGCATGCTGATGGATGGTGTCCTACCTTTGCTGAAACCTTTTGGTCGATGTATCGGATGGTTGCAGAATGGGATCGGTAAAGGTGTTTGAATATCGAATCGAACCTGAAATTTTTAGGATGTATGTATTTGTACGTCTGAAAGCTAAAGTTTGCATGTTGCATTTTTGTCTTGGATTAATTGTCGGAAAAAGTGAGCGTTTAGACATCATACCAACTCTTGCAAGATTGGATTATCTGCATCCTTTCTTGCACGAAACATATGATCAAAGTCCAGCTGTGAGTAGCTACTATATCATTGGTTTTCGTGTATATATATATATATGTGTGTGTACTTTTTTTCCTGCTTCTATCCTCAGATCTTTTGGTACTATGCTGAAGATGGGTAGTTGATCGGTATATAGAAAAGATAGATTCAGATGGACATTGATAGAAAATTGATCAAACATGCAATCACCATATATGAAGAATCATAATAGATAAATTTAAATTTACTTCTCATTTATTATGATAAATAAGAGAAATACAAATTCTCTTCTCTACTTTTATGATGAACCATCCTAAATCTTTTTGTATAATAAAAAATAATCATAAATTTTTTTCTCTTTTCGAAAAATATAAATTCACATGAAGTCCTATAACTCATATTTAAAATTTTAATTTTGTTAACTCGAACGAACGTTCGAAAGGATAAATTGAAAAATCATTTCCGATCTTGGTATTCATGCATATGACACTTAAAAAATATAATATTATCACATCAGAATCATTTTGAATTTATCTCATATTCACTTTTCACTTTGGAGCCATCTCAAATCTCGAATCCTCCTCAAAGTTATCTCATATTCATCTTAGAATTACTTACCTCATAAATACGATAATTTTTTGTCGAAGATATTTTTCATATTTTTATTTATGCATATAGATTTAGATTATATCAAATTAATTAAGATATTAATAATATTTTCATCACGTAACGTTCATTTAAATGGGGATTGGATTTCTTAGCGGTAAAAAATCCTCGACTTTCTCTATATCCTTATGCCAAACCGATGGAATCTTCTTGCTGTTGAGATCACTGGCCACCAGCTGCTATGGCCCCCCCCTTCCGGCTCTCATTGTGTTCTTTCTTTTTTGCTTTCTCTGACAAGCCAAACCTTTCCTACAAGTTACCTACCCAGTGTTTGGTTTTGAAACGTGGAGGCCATGTTACTCACTTGGTGACCTCTCCGTATCATAAAGATAAAGTTGATTGCTCCATAACTAATTAAAAAAAATAAATCGCACAACCCTCATCGATCGTCCCCACCCCATCTCTCTCTCCATTTCAGTACTAGAGCAGCCCCTCCAACCACCGCTACTCTCTCTCCTCTTCCTCTTCCTCTTCCTCTTCCTCTTCCTCCCAACATCACCAGGCAATAAACAGATTCAAGAACACCATCTTTCTATCCCTCCAAATTCCATCCCTCATCTGCTGCACCGGTGTCATGGCCCAGCTGGTTGTCTTGGATCCGGAGATTCTGGGTATTCTGATCGACTCACATATAAAGCTGCAGTAATCCTCTAAATTATGCTGATAAGCCATGGTCGGCCCCCCTCCCCTCTCCTTTTGCTCTACTAGTACTACTACACCTCCTCGTTTTCCCTCCCTCCACACCTCTGACACTCGCCTTCTACCAGGAGACATTGAGAGCACCAGTGAATAGAGAGAGGTAGTACACATATAGGAATGCCTGCCGGAGGAGTAAGCGCATGGAGGGTCTGTTGCTGCTTCCTCTTCTTCCAGCTATTGTTGTCCCCGGTTCTCCTATCCTGGGACGCTCTCGCCATCGATCCTCAAGCCGAGGCCCTACTCTCTTGGAAGCAGAGCTTGAATCGTAACAACCACCACAACAATGGCTCGTCCAGAAACATCGGTGTTCTCTCCGACTGGAATCCCAACGATCCAAATCCGTGCCGGTGGTATGGCATCACCTGCGACGCCATCGGGCGGGTGGTGGAGCTGAATTTGCAGTACGTGGACCTGCTGGGCGGCGTGCCCACCAATCTGAGTGCGCTGGCGATCTCCCTCTCCATGCTCGTCCTCTCGGGGACCAACCTGACCGGCCCCATCCCGCCCCAGCTGGGAGACCTCCCCCTGCTGACCCACCTGGATCTCAGCGATAATGCACTCGCGGGCGCCATTCCCGACGGCCTATGCCGGCCGGGGAGCCGCCTCGAGCGCCTTTATCTCAACTCGAACCGCCTTGAAGGGCCGATTCCGGTTTCCATCGGCAACCTCTCGGCGCTCCGCTGGCTCATTATCTTTGACAACCAGCTCGAGGGGGAGATCCCACCGAGCATAGGGCAACTCGCGATCCTCGAGGTGTTCCGGGCTGGTGGGAACAAGAACCTGCGAGGTGCTTTGCCATCAGAGATCGGCAACTGCACCAGCCTGGCCATGCTCGGCCTCGCCGAGACCAGCATCTCAGGCCCGTTGCCGCCAAGCCTGGGCTACCTAAGGAATCTCCAGACGCTGGCCATCTACACCGCGCTGCTCTCGGGACCAATCCCGCCGGAGCTGGGCCAATGCAAGGAACTCCAGAACGTTTATCTCTATGAGAATTCCCTCTCAGGTTCCATTCCGCCGCAGTTGGGCCAACTTGAGAGGCTCCAGAGCCTGTTGCTCTGGCAGAACAACTTAGTCGGCGTGATCCCGCAGGAACTCGGCGGATGCAGCGAGCTCCAGGTGGTAGACCTCTCGATGAACAGCTTGACGGGGAGGATCCCCGCCACCCTCGGCAACCTCACTTCTCTCCGGGAGCTCCAGCTAAGCGTGAACCAGGTCTCCGGCCCGATCCCGCTGGAGATTGCCCGCTGCCTGAACTTGTCCGACCTCGAGCTCGACAACAACAAGATCTCCGGTGGGATACCCGCGGAGCTTGGCCGGCTACGCAATCTCCGGATGCTCTACCTCTGGGCAAACCAGCTCACGGGGGAAATCCCACCGGAGATGGGCGAGTGCACGAATCTTGAGGCGATCGATCTGTCGCAGAACAACCTCACCGGCTCCATCCCAAAGGGAATCTTCCGGCTTGAGAGCCTGAGTAAGCTGTTACTCCTGGACAACGATTTGTCCGGCGAGATACCGTCGGAGATCGGCAACTGCTCATCGCTGGTCCGGTTCCGGGCCAATGGGAACCGCATCACCGGCGGGATACCACCGGAGATCGGGGGGCTGAAGAACCTCAGCTTCCTGGATCTGAGCTCGAACCGGCTAACAACAGCCATCCCGGAGGCGATGGCCGGGTGCCGCAATCTATCCTTCGTGGATCTACACGACAACGACATCGGCGGTGTCCTACCGGATGGGCTTTTCGAGGGACTCCTCTCGTTGCAGTACATTGACCTTTCCGGTAATTTAATTGGCGGGATACTTCCGTCGGATATTGGGCTGCTGACCTCTCTAACGAAGCTTATTCTCGCGGGAAACCGAATCTCAGGCCCGATCCCGCCGGGGATCGGCTCGTGCTCGCGGCTCCAGCTAATGGATCTGAGCAATAACGCGCTCTCGGGCCAGATTCCGGGGAGCATCGGTAAGATACCGGCGCTGGAGATCGCCGTAAACTTGAGCTGCAACGACCTTTCTGGCCAGATTCCGGCGGAGTTCGCGGCGCTCGTCAGGCTCGGTGTGCTCGACATCTCGCACAACCGGCTCTCAGGCGACCTCCAGCCCCTGGCGAACCTTCAAAACCTCGTCGCCCTCAATGTCTCCTTCAACAACTTCTCCGGCCGCGTTCCTGACACTCCTTTCTTCTCCAAGCTCCCAACCGGTGATTTGGATGGCAACCCCGCCCTCTGCCTCGCCCGCTGCTCCGGTGTCTACGACTACGGCGACCGTATCAAGGAGCTGAGGGGCAGCCGTGTGGTCACGGCGGTGATCCTCTCCGTCGCGGTCGTCCTTTTCGCCACGGCTGCCGTCATTCTTCTTAGCCGAAGAATGGCGCGCCGCGGCGACGGCCGCGAGGACGAGGAGAAGGATGGCGACATGTTGCCGCCGTGGGAGGTGACAATGTACCAGAAGATGGAGATCGGCGTCGGCGAGGTGGGCCGGAGCCTGACGGCGGCGAACGTCATCGGCCGGGGATGGTCCGGTGTGGTGTACCGTGCGAGGATCCCGTCCACGGGGGCGGTGATCGCCGTGAAGAAGTTCCGCACCGGCGACGACGCTGCGGCCACGGCATTTGCGTGCGAAATCGGGGCTCTGGCGAGGGTGAGACACCGGAACATCGTGCGGCTGCTGGGCTGGGCGGCCAATCGTCGGACTAGGCTGCTTTTCTATGACTACCTCCCCAACGGCACGCTGGGAGGGCTGCTACACGGCGGAGGTATGGTGGCGGCGGCGGCAGCGGCGGCGGTGGAGTGGGATGTGCGGCTGGGGATCGCCGTCGGCATGGCGGAAGGGCTGGCCTACCTCCACGACGACTGTGTGCCGGCTATCATCCATGGCGATGTGAAGACAGAGAACGTCCTCCTAGGGGAGCGGTACGAAGCGTGCCTTGCAGATTTCGGCCTCGCCCGAGTGACGGGAGACAGGAGATCGGGAGGGGCCGATTCCATCCCGGCGTCCCTCGCTGGTTCCTACGGTTACATTGCCCCCGGTGAGCCTAAGCTCTTCTCACTTCGTTTTGTTTCTTTTTATTTTAGTTAGTTACGCATTTTGGAGCGTTAACATTATTCTAATGACGTTGGGATGCGGTGGGGTGGGGTGAGATGGTCCCTCACCTACCGTAAGTAGTTTCATTTGTTCTGTTTGCTTAGTGGTTCTTGTTTTAGCATCGGAACGTTGGGATCCATCCTAACTGTGGCGATGGGTGAATTTTCCTTGCACAGAGTATGGGTGCATGACGAGGATCACGACGAAGAGCGACGTGTACAGCTTCGGGGTGGTGTTGCTGGAGATGATAACGGGGAGGCGGCCGGCAGACCCGGCGTTCGGGGAGGGGCAGAGCGTGGTACAGTGGGTGCAGGACCACCTAAGGTGGAAGCGCGACCCTGCGGAAGTTGTGGACCCCCGGCTTCAGGGGCGCACCGATCCGTTGCTCCAGGAGATGCTCCAGGCCCTGGGCATCGCCCTCCTCTGCGCCAGCTCCCGCCCCGATGACCGCCCCACCATGAAAGCCGTCGCCGCACTCCTCCGCGGCATCCATGGTTACGACGACTCCAACAACTCCGCTGAGGCCCGAAAGCATGGATCCTTCGGGGGAGGCGAAGAGGTCAGAAAGCGGGCTGAGGCGCCGGCGCCTGCATCTCCGCGACCCGTCCGCAGCTCGGTCGCATTCACCTCGTCGGCCAGCAGCGACAGTTGCATGTAGCAGTGACGTCCACACCTTGGACAACGGAAGGCCTCCGGGGTGGTGGCGGTGGGGCATAGGAAAGCAAGGCGCACGACGAGTAGTCGCTGTCGATTACGAAATGGTTGATTAATTTCTGGCGCCTGGATGATGAGATGCTGGAAACACTGCTGCCGTTGTGGAAGGGAGGCGAAGGCGCACGACGAGTAGTCGCTGTCGATTACGGAATGGTTGATTAATTTCTGGCGCCTGGATGATGAGATGCTGGAAACACTGCTCTGCCGTTGTGAAAGGAAGGCAAAGGCACAAGTGGAGTCGTGGAAGGTTGGCTGAGCCTGTCGAGATGTCTGGCGTGTTGTTGATGAGCACCGGCGAAGAGAAGAAAGAATGGGCAAATCTCCAGTTATAAAATGCGCTGATTGGTTGGGACACGTTTTATACGCCGGACCGAACATCGGCTATTGTGATAGAGTAGACCGGTGCTGGCTGGTGCTTCTTTCCCGCCCATCCCTTGACTTTCGCCTTCCGACGGCAAAATCTGCTGATGCAATCAGTGCTTAGTGGGTCCTTTACGCTCAGCCGCTTGGCTTCATCAGTTTGTCGTGCCACCAGTACGCGAATCCTACGACCAGGACAGATTTATTTATGTATTTATCCATAAGAATACAAATCAAAATATCATTTGCAGACGATTCCAACCCGATCTGATCCCATGAAAAAAAACATATTACGAGTCAGAGAAACTTCACAAGTGTAATCTTTTGAGGGACGCGTGTTGCCTGTCTTAGTCCATGGATGTGATTTTGCCTGGCTTACTAAGATCTAGATCGAAATGAGTTTTTCTTTTGACATCCAATTTAATCTCAAGATAGACAAGCATGAGTATGATAATAAATAATAAAAAATAATCTCTCAACAATTATGTTAAGAAAATAAGTTTTTATACATAATAGTAAAATGATGAAATATTTCATAAAATATTTTAAGAAAGACAATCCTTGACTTTTTTTTAACCATCTTCATTTGTTTAAGAAGGGAGAAGATAGCCTAAAATGATTTATTTTGGACTTGCATCTATATGAGTAGATAAAGGAAGGATAAGTTTTATCATCGAGGTTGATTGGGTTATCACATCGATAGCGATGTGTTAGATAGATATTAGTCTCAATATTTTTCCTGTCATGTCCACCCTCCCTCCCTTCTCCCGAAGGCGTGCTTCGGGAGTTGCTTGGAGAGGGTCTTGAAGCGTGATATCTGGCTCATTTGACATATTAATTTTACACTCACTTAATTATTTTTTTAGGAGGGGTTGGGGTACCAACATACTTTAGGCATATCCCAAGGGGGTTAAGGTGCTCGAACTCCATGTCTTAAGCCAATAGCGGAAATGATCGAGACATCTAACCTTCAAGTCTTGAGTGAGCAATGAGGTGGGGGCAAGGGTTCTCGACCTCCACACCTCGAGCAAGCAACAATGGGGCTTAGGGCATCTGACCTTCATACCTCGAGCAATTAATGGGAAAGGTCAAGGGCGAAGGACCTTCAAGTCCCAAGTAAGCACTAAAAGGGTTGGGGGTTCTCGACCTTTGGGCCGACAGCGAAGCGGGGGGGGGGGGAGCGATGGAGTTAGAGTTCTTGATCTTTACACCTTCGGCAAATGACGAGTGGCATCTTGGATGCCTAACCATATGGCTCAGGCACAGATGTCTCTACATGACAACTCCACATCTCATAGTTTTTCAATACCTAGATGTCTCTATAAGGTATCTCAAAAGTATATTGGCCACATTTCGGATATCCTTACACATATGAGCCAGAATCATATCGAGCCGATCAGGATGTCAAGAATATTTTTCTATGATATTTTCAGAAGAAGAGCTCAATGTCATAAGAACACCCACCCATTAATCATCTCAATAAATACACAAGAAGTTTTGCCCTTAACCCACAATACACTCACTCAAGAGTAGTCATAATTATTATTTTCGTATATCGACATATCTACCTCGGTGTAGACATTAATGAGATACTAACGTATATTCAATGACTAAGTCTCTCACTCCTAAAGTTGATCCCGAGCCACCTACTCATCTCTATCAAAGTGTTTTAAACCTCGCCCAATATGTACAAATATAAATGGGGATGATATAAGTCATTGGCCCACTTTTACCCCAGCTAGCATAATAAGTGATGTCATCAGCGCAACCATAGTCCCCAGTTCCACTGATACCCGTTGAGGCTTTATGACTCAATGTAGCACTGATATCCCAAAAGCATATGAGGCTTATCATACCATCAATTGAGGGAGCACTTCAATCTTCGATCATGAGATTTAGTAAGCTACACTACCCTAAGTTTGTCTTGCCTAAATTTAAGGCTCAGACACTCCAGTTCTCTCTTGGAAAAGTAATTAAAAGAATATAAAATCAACATGTCATACGGGCTAAATGCTATGCTTCAATACTCTCTCTAAGGAGCATCTGAATCATGCCTTCGAGAGGGGAGACAAATAATAAGAAAAATATTGGGACCGATGACCATCCAACACATGACATTTGATGTAGCAGCCTAGTTAGCTTCGAGGTCAAAATTTGCCTCCCCTTTATCTATCTATGTGGATGTGAGTTCAAAGCAAACAATTATAGGTTGCCTCCTCCCTTATCGCTTGCATGCACAAAAGGATAAATGGAGGTTGTTAGAGACATTTAAGGGTTGTCTTCTCGTAGAACATATCACAACTTTATTATCAGGTATAAATGCTTACATTTAGTACAGTTACTAAGGTCACTTTTTACCACTTATTATCATACTCAGATATCCCGAATTACTAACTTTAGCATCGGAGGGATTAGATCAAGAAACCCTTCTCGACCTCAGTTTTCATGCAGGTAGCACATCGAGAACTCGATGTTTCCACCTCAAAAGCACGTTGGTTACATTTTTGATATCTCCAAACATACAGGCCAGAATTATATTTGACTTACTAAGACGTTAATGATATTTTTTCATAACACTTATTTTTTTTCTAGTTTCTAATAGTGGTTAGGATTTGAATCCAACTAAGCTAACTAACACCTTTTATATTTTATATTTTTATTATATACGTCTTATGTCAATAATTTTAAAATACTATATATGACTTAATGCATGTTTATTTGAATAAAATTATAAAGACTTATACTTACTGAATAATTACTCACTATAGACTCTATTTTATACGTAAAAATACTAATATCCCACATAAGCGATTGTGTAGAGAAATGAGCACGTGCAATCTTATGCCAACACAGATATGGACAAAGACATGTGGGTATTTTACGTATATAAATTTTGAACAAGTTATATTTATGTTTTCCTTTGGTTAGATATGATTATGTACATATGTCAAAAATATTATATACAAGAAAAATTTTATCATTTTATTTAATAAGTTAGTATGTTTTAGTTTTAAGATTATATATTTTTTATTATACTTTTATTAATAGTGATGATAAAAAATTTAAAATATGATATCTTATTTTAATCATACGATATGAATAAAATTATTAATTATTCATCATTATCAATGAAATTACGATGGCATTATCAAATTTTTTTAAATTATTTGAATGTCATATGACATCGTTAACTCCACAACCAACAACCCCACCTCTCTCTTTCCCCTCCCTTTCTTTCCTTTAGCAGCATATTAGCTAATTGACTTACAATTTTTACAATCGAATAAGTCTCGCGTTTGAATATCCGCTAAATAATAGAGAAATAACACTGGTAGAGGAATTATAATCGTCATAGGAACGTATAAAGTCTTCTTGGGAGGGAAGGGTGGGTCCCAACCGTGGGTAAGCGCGGGGGTGATGATTCATACATACGGCAGCTTCACCTGCGAGGAACGTCTGGGCCCCTAGTTTTATTTTCTCTCTCTTTTCGATTGCTGGATTCGATTGCCACATGGGTACGGCGCTATCGAGCGATTATTTAAAGACATAAAGTGGGTAAGATGTGATCTGTGCTGACCCCCACCCATAGATACGGGAAATCCACCCGTCCGTTCCCTTCGCGGGGCGTGCCCCGTCCGCCGCCGTCCTTCGCGCCCCTTCGTTATTATTGTTTTTTTGATTCGAGAAGACGAAAGTTGACTATTTTTTTGGGTATCAAAAAGTTCATGCGATCAGCCAAACCTCATCTCCTCTGCTAACCCTCCAGATGCAGTCAACCCCCAAACCCTCCCGACCGTCTCTTTCCTCTCCCGATGCGTGCTGCCAAACCCCGGTATCTCTACTAATCCTCCAGATCCAGTCAACCGCCCCTCCCCACCGTCTCTTCCCTCTCCGAATGTGATTAATATTACTTCCTCTCCCGCTGCCAGAGGGATGGAGGTGGGTTGATAAGAACAGGGGTCTGGATCCCCAGGGGGAGAGAGAGAGAGAGAGAAGAGAGAGAGTGCTCGCTTCTATTTACTCGTTTTGCACCCTCGGTCTCGTTTCTCGTCTTCTTGTGCTTCCTTATTTCTGATTAATTTGATCAGCTTCCTTTTCGGTTTGCTGCGCTGGTAGATTTGCTCGCTCACTAACCCTGCTTTTCTTCAGCTGCTTGCATCCTCCTCAAGTGTAGCTCCTCCTTTGTTGGCAGAAAGAAAACCGCCTTTTTCTTTCGCCGCAAGAATCTCAACTTTTGCTTTCTTCATATATCTCAAGTTTTCGGTGTCAGAATGTGGTGATTGACAGATATATTTTCCCTGAGGAACTTTTTCCTGTACTATCTAGGTTCTTGTTCTAACAAAGTCTCTAAATTTGCAGCTTCTCTCTTGTTGGATTCGTGGGTTCTTTCTTTCTTCTTTCGAGTCGCAGGAAATCCGAAACATATCGTTCCAAGTTAAGAGTTCGATCACCAAGAAAATCTCGGATCTTTTAAGTGGATGCACACCTAACTTGCGCAAGCCTTGCTTTTTTGGGCTTTGAGCCAGGAGCGAGACCAAGTCAGTGCAGAGGAGGGGAAGAAGTTAAGATTCGGTTTGTTTCTTCCGGTCGGGAGGAAGATGGAGAGGGTATGCGTTCCCAGGTGCAACTTCACCAGAATTATGGCCCTTCTACAGATCATCCTAGGCATCTTCGTCATCCTAATCAGCATTGCCAGCCTCCACCGCTTTTACTCCGTGGGCTTCTTTCTCCACGGCACTGATGAAGACTCGTGTCAGAAATTCCACACCATCAACGATGGCTACGCAGACTTCGACCTCAAGGCCCTTAATGATCGGGTGGAGGAGGTCCTTATCCGGCTCTCAGAGCTTCAGGACAAACTTGAATCCACCATTCAAAAGATGGACAAGGAGAGCAAAGGCCGATCTGCAGCTAAAACCATCGCTCGGACTGAGTTCAGGATGTTCCTGGAAGAGGAGGTGATCCAGCCGCTTTACAGTGTCCATGTGGCTCTCAGGCTTATTCGCATTCCCCAGCCGGATGCTGTTCGAGCTCCTGGGTCCCCGATGGAGGACCCTTTGATAAATTTCTTCACGGTGGAGGAGACACGCAAGTACATCACGGGAAAGGGCAATCGGAACGGGAGAGCGAGCGTATATGGCACGAATAAGACCTACAACACGATCGGCCATGCTTGCGTCCTGATGAGAAAGGAGCTGGAGGAGTACATGAACTATGACATCGGCTCTTATTGCAGGGACGACTGGAATCTAGCGCAGAGGCTGATGTTGGGTGGCTGCGACCCCCTCCCCCGGAGACGGTGCTTGGCTCGAGCATCGAGACTCTATCAGAGGCCGCTTCCGATCAACGAATCCCTGTGGACAATGCCAGATGACCGCAACGTGAGGTGGAGTAACTACAACTGCCGGGACTTCAAGTGTTTATCGAGCAGGAATCCGAGAAGGGGCTTCTCCAAGTGCACTGGATGCTTTGACCTCCACAAGGAGAAGCTGAAGTGGGTCACCAACACCTCGCTCGCAGACTTCCTCATTGGTGATGTCCTTGCGGTGAAGCCAGGGGAGATCAGGATCGGACTCGACATCAGTATCGGAACAGGGAGTTTCGCAGCGAGGATGCGGGAGCGGAACGTAACCATCGTGTCCACTTCCTTTAATGTGGGCGCGCCATTCAGCGAGACGATTGCACTTAGGGGTTTAATCCCCCTGTACGCAACACTTAATCAGCGGCTGCCTTTCTTCGACAACACGCTGGATTTGATACATACCAGCGTCTTTCTTGATGGGTGGATCGACCTCCAGTTGTTGGACTTCGTGTTGTTCGACTGGGACCGGGTGCTGAGACCGGGAGGCCTGTTGTGGGTGGACAAGTTCTTCTGCAACAGGAAGGATCTGGATGACTACATGTACATGATCCTGCAGTTCAGGTACAAGAAACACAAGTGGGTGGTTTCCTTCAAGTCCAAGGACGAGGTGTATCTGTCTGCCTTGTTAGAAAAGCCACCCAGGTCATTATGATCTTTATTAAATGGGTGGCTTCTCGAGTAGCAAACATTAAACGCCCTGTTTCCCGGATGATGATGCAGCTGCAGAACGAAAGTTCCCATCTTTGATCTCTTATCCGCCTGAGTAGTAGTAGCTCAAACACACAATCGTCATGTTAGCATTAACAACTTTTGTAAGCTTTGTTACATCCATAGACTTTACCGTCGTTTCTCTAATACATTAAAGGCAAAGATAACGTTTATTTAAAGCTAATAAATTAGTGCTAGCACACTATTTAATATTTAATTTTAATATGATTGGATTTAGTTGGAAAACTCTACTTGTTTTGATCCGATATGTCTCAAAATATAACCATTATGTGGTTTTAGCCTCATTCATGAGAGTGTTAGACGCAAACATCATTTGCCTAATTTGATCTCTCAATATATTTCCACAAGGTTTGAACATTTACCGTTCGGATGGTGAGAGAGTGAAACCTTCACGGATTGCCACTCGAAGACCTTACATCTTTCGTAAGTTCAGCAGAGTTGCTCTCCATCAGAATACGAGTAAAACTGTTGGCACTTTAAGACCTTTTTGGTGCCATTGTTGCACAATTCGATGCCATCCCAATCAGGAGTGACCGTACCACCAATCAATGTGAAACCAGGATTCAAAGGGTTCAATTTGAACGAACCAACTTGTGGCCTTTACCCCTTTAACGTGGATGTGACATATCCCACCGGATCCTTCAGTTGTAAACGATACCAGAATGATTGGATCTGCGTTGGTTGACTCTAATCTCATTCTTGTCTTTCTATATCATCCAAAGATCACCAGACATAACTGCCACATTGACCGATTGTTCATATCTAAGTCCACGTTTCACGACCAACGAGAGTGGCTATCAGATGAAGTTCGAGAAGACGCATCACCTTCTTTAACTTGCGAGCAACAGGACAGGCTGAGAACATGACGCACGCCACTTGATGGGATCCCCGCTTTACTGATAGAAACGATTAACTTAATTTTCATTTGCACGGGGCGCAAAAGCGTACTATTCAACTCTGCATACACCACATCGGCAATCCATACAAAAATATGTGGCCAAAGCCAATCTCAAAAGTCCCCAACCATTTGCTTCTTCTAAGCACTAGTTTTAACCGAAAAATAATAATAATCTGATACTAAAAAATATAATGATCTGCAACAAACGTAAAAACACGTAAAAGTCTTCAGGTTTGATGTGTCCCTCCAATGAAATTTCTGAACTGCTCTCTTATGATGGTGGATCTTCAGCCGGTGTCCCATACAGCTCCTCCAGACTTCCTGAGTCCACAACATTGAGGCTTCAATCACAATTTTTACTCATCTTCCAACAATGAGAAAACAGGAATTCCCTTGTTAGAAAAGCTCGAGCACCTCACACTGAGCTCCTTGCCTACCTCGAAGTCCCTTCTGCCATTTACCTGAAATTAAACAAGTTCACAATTTAATGGTCTCTGTTTCAACATGAAATTATATAGTTCAAACACAAGAAAACTGATCGAATCACAGGAAGTTCATCAACTATTGTATATAACATGTTACAAACTCCAGAGAAGTTTGAGTACCTGAATTATCTAACATGACAATCTATTCAATACAAGTCACCCAAGGAGAATAACTTAAGACCAGAAAGATATTCAGAGAGAGATCGGGTACCTCAAACTTGAACATTCCCCGAATTCCACCATTCAGTTCAAGTACCAGCCCATGGGCACGAATCTGATGTACTTTTGCCGTCACTGTATCACCAAGCTTCAGTGAATCTGCACGGATAGTGGGTTTTGGCTTCTCATCAACATCATATGCAAGCGACACAGTTTCGAGTGTGCTGTCACTTTTCTGCTTTGTACCAGAAAAAGCATCCATTTCTTTCTTCTTCTTTGTTTGTCTCCTCTTCTTCAAACTCACATCATTGTTTTTTGGTGACTCTCCAACATCTTGACATGGTAAAGATGCATTATAAGGCCTAGGAGAAGATTTGCTAGGCTTTCTACGCTTTGTTGTGATGTGTTTAACAACAGCAACATCCTGAGCATCACACTCTGCAGCACTCCGAATTACTACTGCTGGAGACGAGCATGTGGCAGACTGCAATTCATTACTTTCATCTTGTGCATCATTCAATGACCCAAGATTTTCCATGCAGGTCGTGTTCTCCAGTGAAGGAGAGGCCCAAACATTGACTGCTTGGTTTGCAGGAACAACAGAAGCTTGACCATCCAAATTGTCATTTAGGGAATCTTGCTTAGGAATTGTAGCCTTCAAGGACAATTTAATATTACCCCTGACATCCTGCCCGATGCACATTAAAGATAACTCTTGACCAACCGATAAGATATCAGAAACTCTTGATACCTGAGGATGAAATACACATCATTCTATTCGCTAACTCTGATCACAGATGCATGGTAATAGTTCCATATCATGTAGTCAAGAAAAATGCAAAAGTAAAGCTAAAAGCTTTCCCTATCAATCATGGGTCAACTATACCACAGAATTCAAATCAAGAAGCTGTCCATGAGATGGTCTAATGCAAGACAATGGTGTGGCATTCAAACCCATGACCAGGCTGTTCAAAATAGTACACAAGAAATTACAAGTTAAGAGAAAGCAATGAAACTAGTCAATCTAACAACAGATGACAAGAGTCAATATTCTAGAAATGATTGGTACTAAATTAGCCCTCCATCAAAATTAGGAAAGCTTTAAAATCAGAAATGTAGCCGACCCCAAATAGTTAAGACTTACAGCTTTATTGTTGTTATTTAAAATTAAACGTGTAAATCAGCATTAAACAAAAGAAAGATGAATAAAAACTTATAACCTAAAAACGATAAAGAAAGTGCAACTACAATATTCCTTTAGTGAAAAAGTCTATAGTACATTCAACATTGAGAATATTATAAACGATCATGGGAAGTGCTTCAAGCATCTAAAAGATAAATGGTGGTGCTGAAGGCCTTCAGAAAGCCTCTAGAAAATTTGGAATGTTCATGTGTGCTCATGAAACATTCGTCTTAAAGAAAGCTAAAAATGAAATTGGGGAGAAAAATAACCAGATCTCATTCTGTTTCAATGGTGAAAATGCTACACCTCAAGCAAACAAGTACATGTTTTTAGGATAATGGTTGGCATGAAAGTTAAAAAGTATTTATACATGATATATCCACAACATAATTACATTTTATTATCAGAGAGTTCTTAAAAGAACTTCTAAGAAACAATAAAATGTGGTTATGTTTGTCTAGTAATATTGCACTAAACGAAGCTCAATGGTGGGAAAACAATTCCACATGGCCAACTAAAAGAGTTGGGACATTATGGCTTGTGGTTGTTGGTGCTGTAGAAAATTCTCTAAAGATCAAAAGGACTGCCATATGAAATTAAAATTTTAAAAGCATGATAGAAATAAATGTGCTCCTAGAAATAAAAGCATGTTATTATATTAAAAGAAGAATTATGAACTGAAGCAGCAGACTGTCCATCCGGCAGTTAGATTCAGTAGTTCAATCATCAACTAGGCAATTAATCAACAGGCAGCAGTAAATTATATTAACAATACCTTGCAATTGTTGTTCCAAATAAGGCCGAATCTATCCAACTTCAATAAGCCAAAGATGTATAAACTCAAGTATGAGGAGTAATTTCCCGCTGAAGTATAAATTTTAAGATTGGGGAATTAAGATTTAAGATTTGATGGGAATCAAAAAAGAGGAAGTGAAGACTCAAGAAGTTCAGGTGCAATCTTCCAGATTTTCAGCAAGTTGCAGCTGATAACATCAAGGATGGACATATTGCTCCATATCTTGGATGTACTGTTCAAAATGGATCTTGGAGTGAGAACTATGTTATAGGAGAGCTTCTCTCTTTTCCTTTATAGTTTTCTTAGTCCCACCAGAGTTAGCTCATATAGTGTGATGCAGCAGGCTGTGACATGTCTAAGCACATTATACACCAATGGTCTTCCCGCAAGGGTCTGAACCCTTCAAAGGCAATCCTTGGATGACATCACGTCTGGAGTAGATCATGTCCAGAAAATATAGTTGAATAGGAACTGTGTCAGAAGGGGAAAAAGAACAAGAAACAGAAGATGGATAGACACGTAGCAAGAAAGGTGAGGAAACAAGAAATCTGCTACTTTTTTCATTTTACAAAATATAGGAAGTGTTGAATCCTTTCTCAGCAAGCACTCCTTTTGTTAGGTTCATACAGCTAGCTTGTTCACAACAATCAGATCTTTCTAGAGAATAGGCATGAGAATCAAATCAGTCACACATTTACTAAAATTAGCAATTGGCTAGTAAAAAGAGAGCAAGGGGCAAAAGATACACATGCCCACAGATAGCTTATCCAATCACAAAATATGCATATTAAAAATTTAAAATAATTTCACAAACTCAAGAGTATAAAAAATAATACACATTGATCGAGGACAGAATACTAAGCATGTGCATTTGGCAATATATTTGGTATAGTCCACATAATTTAAAGTATATCAGACAAGTCCTCTATTGAACCATATATAGTTAAAAAAGCTTATAACAGAAATGCTTTTGTGCCACGGAACTCAAGGGGTAGCGGTTAAAACAATAATTAAGGATTATTATGCCAAATGGCATGTGTTGACACAGGTCAAAATGTATCATAGGCTTGCACCATTCTGACCTGTGCTGAAGATACCAGCACATGCTGCACCAACCAACATGGTATAAAATCATGTTCTGCTAATATGTGTAGACAAGCCCATCTAACAAAACAACAATCCTTGGTAACATGAAATGACCAGTTAACAAGAATTATAATGATAAAAACTTCAAGGAGAAATGTCAATTAACTAATGGTGTATTCATATTGACTGTATATCTAGTTGAAGAATTAAATAGCAGAACATACTGTTTCATGTGACAACTCAGAAATGTGCAGAAGACCCTGTTGGCCACCATTGAATTCAACAAAAGCACCATACTCCTTAATTGAAGAAACAACACCTTTGTATATGCCACCAACTTCAATTTCACCTCCAATAAGAAAACTGATCTGCAATAAGAAAATGATAGCATCTCAACAATCAGAACTACAGGCTTATGAGGACAATAATTTCACATAAAAGTAGTTGTATCTAGATCATGTTGGCAACACAAAATAAGTAACAGATGCCAGCTATTTGGCTATATGCATCTTTTCCTACCATTGACCTATGTAGAAGGGCAAAATCACTACTTAAACTACAAGCCATCAAATTCTTCCTAATTAATCCTAACCAAGGCTTGCAATTTCTGGCAGAATGGTAAACAGGCCGGTATTTACCGACTGGATCACAGGCCGGCTCATGGACCAGATGCATACTGGGTGGTTCAAGCCCCAGTAAAACACTTATTGCTTGGTCCAGCATTGATACTGGGCGAAACAGGTCAAATTTCGATGGTACACAGTTCCAACAGTCAAATTTGACCCAAATTTGGCTGTTAAGTCTCCTTTTGGACTTATTTAAGCCCCATTCAGCAGCCTTCTCTCCTCTTCTCTTACTCTCATGTATATCCTTGCATGATTAGGAATTTAAGGACTATTTAAAGGTTAATTAGTTCATGTATATCTAATTAAGGGCTAATTATTCCATGTAATATACACCTAATCAAGGGCTTATTGCTCCATGTACACCTAATTAGGATAATTAGACATAAGAGTTAACTAAAGACTCCGAATGAATCTTGGCTAGATCTGAATAAATCTAGGCTCAATCTATTCTGAAGTTGACTACATCCATTTGGATCTAGGATTGATATTTGCATATCAAGTCTAGATCCATTTGGTTCTAGCCAAGATTCATTTGGATGAAGTCATAATTTGGTAGGATTCTGAATTTGTCGATGTGATCTTATGGTTTTTTCAGGAAAACAACGCCAAAGCAACGATCCTACAATTCGACATGTCAGCACACCCATTGTTTAGAGCACAGCCATCATTGACAATTGGTCTATTACAACTACATCAGTGCAGAAGAAGGCAATGGGAAGAATCTAAATGATGTGCTATAGAGGAACAATGATGCCAACGCTGACCTTGCAGTCGATGTACTGCTTCCTTGGGGCATCGGTACATGTACGATGAGACAACGAGAGATCGGTCCAGTAACTCACTTTATGAGTATGGCAATGGCAGCATTAGTCGAAGTGGACGATGTAATCAAATCTTCAAATTACGCATGAGTTTTTATTTCCTTGCTTGCTAATGAAATTTAGGAAATAACTATTCAACATTCCAAATAGGATAATGTTATTTTTGTTAACAAATTAAATAAAAATAAATATTAAATAAATACAAAAATCAAAAAGAAAATTTCCTTATATGGAGGGCTCACATCCTCTCCCCTATTTAAGGGGGGGGATTCTTCTCCTTTGTTCCTCACGAAATCAAACCTACAATGGGAGGAACAAGGAGTTACATCCTGCTAAGGAAAGATAGATTCCCCCATCTTTCTTGAAAAATAAAAAAATTTCTTTGATTTCTTTAAAAGTTTGAAATTTTATTTTTGGATTAAAATATGTTATATGCAATTCTAAAATATTTCTTATTCCTTTAAATGTCAAAATTTTATTGTTAGATTAAAACATGTTATGTGAAGATTCTAAGATCTTCGTTTATCCCTTTTAAGGTTTAGAATTTTATTTTTACATTAGAAAATGTTGAAATTATTCATTTTATATGCATTTCTAAAATATTTATCTTGAATGCATGATATTTTATTTTTATTAAATATATACAATACTAGATTTTGAATGCTATTTCCTCCTTATGCGATTTACCTTTTCAATATGTTGTTTATTATTATGTTTTAATGACTTATTATTAACGAATATATGCTTAATTATAATGTCATAATTCGAAAAGGAAGTGGTTAGGTTTGGGTTGAAATCAACTCGTAAGCTAGGCTCAGTCAATAGGCCAAGCTTAGCTATCAGACTAGACCTAATCAATAGGCCAAACGCAGCCAACAAGTCAGGCCCCTACCCATAGGCTAACTCAACCCAACCCAACATGGATAGTTAAGTGTAATGCACATGACCAATCCATGGGCTATGGGCTGGCCCAGCTTGGTGTGGTGCATGCACAATCATGTGCAGTGTACATGATTAGTACATGGGGTAACTTAGTATTCTACAATCTAACCCATTATTCTTATTTTGTTAGACTTGGGCCTAAACATTGATTGAACTAAATCAAATTTGATCAATTGAGATCAAGTCAAGGTGATCTGGAATTGGTTTGACTTATTCAAGTCTATTTACCTAAATTGAACCCAATTTGATCCAAATTATATTAGTCTAAGGTGGTTTCTGCTAGTCATAAGTGTCCTGCAAGCCAATGAATTATTATCTTTATAATAATTCACTCGATTTATCGACTGCGGACGTACTAGGCCACTATCAAACCTCGAGACTAACACAGAAAATATTTTTTATATATGAGAATAAAAAAGTGTTCATCACATAAAAGAAGGTATTATTACATTGATACTAAGACCACAACATCTAGATAATGTTAACTACGTTAGAATTTAGACTAATATGATGAAATGATAATGCAGAAAATAAAAAGAATAAAGATCCACTTTTCTAATGCTATAATGATTAGGTTTTCAAAAGCTGGCCTGGATCGACACAAATAGAGAATGTAACATGTGTCTCATTAGAATGTCATATAAACTAAATAAGAAGCATTAAGCAATATCGTCGAGCAGATATTGGCTACAATCACACGGATCAAAGACTCATCTGGGTCTAACACAAATGGGAACAAAAACGATGTCTACACAACCCACAAGCCTATCAAAGTAAAATAAATAGATGTGTTAAAAGTTAAATAGCAACTCAAAGGCAAGTAACAATAATAGGAACCATGAAATAGGATGCCTTTTATGACACACAAGCCTATCAGATGATCAATATGTACATCGTTTCTTTTCTGATAAGCAACTCAAATAACTTTATTGAAAAATATCAATACCTAGAACCAAACAACTTGTTGGTTCAGAACAGAACTGTTATAAAGGACTGTGTATTCACCTATATCACCTGGTACCACCAAATAAAATAATTGCTGCATGGTCCATATCCGGTGCTTCATCAAACTACTAAATACGGGATTGTTCATAACAGCCAAACTGATATTTCAAACATTGCCCAGAAGTATTTTAAAAAAATCACTTAATAGAAGCATAATTCACAAAGACAAATCCAAACAATAGTATAGATTCGGCAACAGATGCAAAGATGATTGTGTAACATGACAGCTAAAAGATAGTTGCAAATCATTTTCTTGAGCTTTCAAAGCAATCTGCAAACAATTTCCTTGAGCTTTTAGAACTAGTACCTTTTCTTGAGCTTTTTGCATGATAGATTGATTTTTTGCCACAATAGTTACTGCCCCATCATTTACCGAAACTCGTGCACCTTGAGAGAGTAAGGTGGATTAGCAGAAGAAAAATTATGCCCAAGGAAAGAAACCAAATTGAAGAGACCATTGTGATTCTTGGGTTTTGATAAAGTGCAATACTATAATAAGTTGCAAACACATTGGCATTTGTATCATAGACATCTATGCAAGGCAAGAAAATTAACAAACACCTTTAGAACCCTCATATTGTAGACAGAAAAGATTCTACCAGAACTTAACATTTAAAGAGAATAAGTACTAACATAAATTCAACTATGAGATAGCACAGTAACCAGTTGTACCAATTGCATAGTACTGGTCCATGACAAGAAACATGCACACTGGTGTACCATGACATTGCCAATATGTTACTGTGAATCAACCTTTTATTTTAAGTATACTGGCAAGTACCAATATTATACCAACAAGCTATCACCCGTTTTGTCATAACCAAGTCTGATCGGATAACTGACTCATTCATAAACCATTGATCCAAAATGTTTAGACCTAGGTTACTAAGTCAATTCAAGTCTTTGCCCACTTTTGATGTAGCACTAAACTTGGGGGTATTACAACCTTGTCCACTTGACCTTCCACAACTGACTTAAAAGGCTTAACATCCTAATCAAAGGCCAACATAGCTCAGAATTGAACTCAGACATGATGCACGTGAGGTTTATCTCAGTGATTTTAACATCATGAAATGCCTCCATTCCCACAGATAACCCTTTTCTACTCGACTTATTGTCTATATCCACCACTAAGTTGGCTCTGATACCTTTTGTCTTGACCCTTAACCCCTTAAATTATCGAACCAACCCAAAATAGCTAACCTCAAGTTAATCAATGGTGATATGCCCATCAAGCCCTTGTAGAACTACACTTGAGAATGTTACACATATGACCCAGTTCATACGTAGTCCCTGATATGAGCTTTGGTTTGATCACTTGTGAAAATTATATACATACATCAATCATAAATGATAAACTTTTTGGTGTAATCATACGAATTAAGATTGTAGGACACATCAGATCTTAATAGCTTATGTCTGCTGGAGGCAGATTGAACTAGGAAGTTTGGCATTTGAACAAATAATCAAGAATGGACTGTACCAGAGTTATAATGTTGTATGTATTCTTTTTAATCTTTTGAATTGGCTCCTTATTTAATCTGTAAAATTAGGGGGTAAAAACATTTAATTTCTTATGGAAGAATATGATTAGAAGAGTTTCTCATCATTGAGATTAAGAGTCGAGAAACTGCTTTCACTAAGATTATCTTCAGAAAATCTGTAAGTTTGGACAATGCTCAAATGTTTTTATAATCTATAAGAAATTAAACATAAACCATCAAAGGAATTTAGATTACATATCATATCCAGATACTGGATCAATATTGTAAACTGGATATTTGAGTCTATGAAGCATAAGCACTACCCAAATGCTTGGCATGTCCATTTGGACATTGGAATTAGTCGAATGCTTTCAAAGATAAGCTGTATAATTCAAAGAATATTAGAACCAAGTGTGTTATCTATACTTTATCATTTTTACTATGGCATTATGGAAGACACCAACATCAATAGCCATGGCATGGTTTTTGCAATTGCTTCCTTTAACAGAATTTTATTCATGTGAAAACACAATAGTGCAACCATATTATAACATCTTAAATCACGGCAAATTAGTATGTTATCACCTATTTGTTCAAACATACAACAGGACCAACAAATGTAGACCACTGACTTTCTCCCTCTAATGTGAGAAAATATTCACTAGAAAATTCAATATCTATCATGAGGAAACTAGAAGAAATTTAAGACATGAAAGTTCTTCAGTCACCTGTTTCTTGTTCAATCCTCTTTCTTTGAGTGATCAAAAACCCAAGAGATCGTCGAAGAGAATCAGCAGCAAATTTCAAAGTGGCTGCATACAGTCATATCAGTAAACCACAACATCAGTTTATTATTAGAACCTGTGACAACTGAAGCAAGGTCTGAAATAGAGAAAAGCAAAGAAACCTAATCGAGGTGTACTTCCATCACCCAGTGTACGAGGTGCACTTATTTCTTCTTCCATGCGATCAAGAATTTGATTACGACCTTTTTGTGCCGGTTCTAAACACTCACAAATTATGTCTAGGGGTATTCCAGCAGGTTTTATATCTAGTTGGATTGCAGTAATCCCTTTCCTCGTTCCTGCAATTTTAAAGTCCATGTCCCCAAGGTGATCTTCAAGACCCTGGGAATTCACAAAAGAGACAGGTAAAGCTAGTAAGGAAGCATATCCAAAACAAGGTTACACTAAGATCTTGGATATATTTTTTCTGGTCCAGTAAACGAATCACATGTACCAGAGGGAACAAATAAATCCTTCATGCTTAAGATTTTCCTGGAAAATTCATTCCAACATAAAAGGCAATATGGATTTACCAGTATATCTGTCAGTATACGATAATTGACAATTCTTCCAGTGGATGGATCCACATCACTAACAAGACCAACTGAAACACCAGCGACATGTACTCTTACAGGGATACCAGCATCCATTAAAGCCATACTTCCTATAGAGAACATAAAGATAGGTCAGTGTTTAGGAGATGCATTAAACACAAAATCAGTTTTTCATAACAATTGAAAACTTCTCAAAAAGTTAAGCAGAAGACAGAATTTCTGTGTAAGGCCTCCCTTGTATACCACACAAAGCCTATTGGGTATATGATCCAAAATCCAGAAAGATTTCCTTAATATTGTGCCAGCAAAACAAACTCTGAAAAGCCGCTTGTTAAGATAAAAATATTAAGTAAAAACCATAAACTGAAACAAAATTACCAACCAAGCATATTACTTCTTCAATACATGGAGTTCTAAAAGCCTCTCACATAATGCAGACAGCTAGTAGGACAAAGCACCTAAGTAGTTCTTATTTGCTTCAGGAGATATGATATGATATATATATATAGCATTTGATTAATATGAGTTTTATAATATTTATATTTAAATCTTATAGTACATTTAGTTTTTTTTTTAATAAATTCTTAGCATATATCCACATAATTTACTTCTGTTATAAATTTTATACATGACTTATTGCTAATAAGAGACAATAACATAATTTACTATCAATATAGTTATTAATATAGTTATGTGACACTGCAATTTAGGGAATATAAAAGGTGATCAATTCCTTAAGAAATACTAAAAAAAACAGAGAGAAGGCTTTCTGCGACATGGGTCACGGGTTGTTGTTTACATACAAGCGAGGTGATGGGTCAACGAGAGGGACGCTGATGGAAGCCCATGAGCGAGGCCGCCGGTGATGGGTCGCCAAGGGCACAACCACACGAGTCATGCAATGGATGCTAGTGAAGTCGCCAACGAGGGTGTATAGTACATTTAGTTTTTTTTTTAATAAATTCTTAGCATATATCCACATAATTTACTTCTGTTATAAATTTTATACATGACTTATTGCTAATAAGAGACAATAACATAATTTACTATCAATATAGTTATTAATATAGTTATGTGACACTGCAATTTAGGGAATATAAAAGGTGATCAATTCCTTAAGAAATACTAAAAAAAACAGAGAGAAGGCTTTCTGCGACATGGGTCACGGGTTGTTGTTTACATACAAGCGAGGTGATGGGTCAACGAGAGGGACGCTGATGGAAGCCCATGAGCGAGGCCGCCGGTGATGGGTCGCCAAGGGCACAACCACACGAGTCATGCAATGGATGCTAGTGAAGTCGCCAACGAGGGTGAGGTCGCTGAGGGCACGACCACGAGAGTTGTGCACAAGTGTTGTTGAAGTCGCCGATAGGAGTGAGGCGAGGTCGCTGAGGGCATAGCCACGCAGATCATGCAATAGGTGCTGATCAAGTCGTCGACTAGGGTCAAGTTACAAAGGGTGCTGGTGAAGTCATTGACGGGGGTGAGGTTGCCGACAGGTCATGGTGCCCACGGTAGCTTCAGCCTTCTCATGGACAATCGACACAAGTGAGCTTGATTTCCCTTGATTCCACACTTCCCCACCCTCACGTGAAGCCCACATGGCTCAGTGTCACATGCGAGCATCACGAGAGGGGGAAAGGGCACAGTAGAAGCGCCCAACAAAGATACATTGTATCCCAAATAAAAAAGAATAAATAAATAAAATGATACATGTCCGATGGTGTTGACAACGTATCCATGTCTAACGTGTCAGACAAGCACATGTCTAACACACACATGTTCGACACGAATACATCCACCAAGTTGATGTATCTGGGCTTCCCAATTTTCAAAAAGTATATCTTCCCTATCATCTTTTATTTTTAAGTCAACTTCCTTTCTTATATTTAATAACCTTAGTAGGTATAGATATGCATAAAATATTGCCATGTGGCAACTTAATTGATATCTAAAAAAAGAGTGTAATATTAAGAAAGTTAAATTAAAACAAAACAGCACCTTCATTTGTAGTATTGACAAGTGAATCTTCAACCAACATGACAAGAAAACAATCATATTTAAATTTACACCTGGATGTATCATTATCAAGTATTTTCTCTCAATGAGCAATACAGTAGCATCCTTGTAAATTTGAAGCATCTGCTCTAAGATTAAAAACATCACATCATTCTTGTATATACAATGAGAAGGTGCATAATCAAAATGGAAATATTTCTGGTCATTAACTGAACAGGATTAGATAAAGTCATGTGTCTAAACTCTGGACAGGAATGTGCCTGCACCTACCACACAATGCTTTAGGTTCAACAGATGTGCAATTTTTTATAAGATTATCAATGTAAAAAAGAAGGGAATGATGATGATGTAAACAAAATTTTTTTAACCATTCATAATAAAAAGAAAAGAACATAAATGCTGTCAGAGGTGCCAATTAAAGCTGACTATATCTTTAACAAAACTTTTGTCAGACGTGCCAACACTACTATAATCCAGTACAAAATCAACATAAAGATGGTACCTCCACATACTGTTGCCATTGACGTTGAACCATCAGATGCCATGACTTCGGAATTGACACGAACAGTATATGGAAAATCAGCCTCGGGAGGTAATACAGAAAGCAAAGCCTTTTCAGCAAGTGTTCCTACAAAAGGAAAGTCAATCCTCAGAGGAAATTGATTGGTAAAAAACCCAGGAAGTCCATGACATATACATGCCAATTTGATCTACCATTATGCTATGCAAATACATCTGTGAAAACCACAATAGCATGTATGTTATCTAAAAAGCACAAAGACTTTTCAACAAACTTCATTTGCTGATGCAACTAACAAATAATGACAGCAGCAGTCTTGAATTATGAATATGTAATTCATTTCAATGTGCCCAAAAATCAAATAAATGCTTTAGCCGAGTCTAAAAGAACATCCTTTCCAATTAGATGAAACATGCATACATCACAAAAAGATGGATTGGGCTTTCTAAGGATCATAACTGTAAGAAAAAGGACTGAAGCCTGCAATACCAATAAAGGAATTGTTAAGTGGCCATGTAAGGTAATTCATTATGCAGTTTATCCACAGCTCAAATGATTTCATAGGCAAAAGTCTTCAAAAGCTCTTGTCAGCCCTGTCATTTAGTGTACTCCAACCTTCAAAAGAAGATAGTTGCCACTATTTTTGCTACTACAACAATCCATAATGTCCAAACTGTAGGACAGTAGTTAACATATCCTAAAATGTTATGTCCACATACATGCAATAACCAGCACGTTTAAAGCCAGAAACACAAATGGCAACTACTTGCATATACTACATTTTGGTGTTTGTCTTATATTGAATTATAATTTTCAACAAAAATGGAATGACAAAGTAAATCAAATCTAATATAGCTAGATTTCATTCAGATATTTGACTTAATAAATAAAACATGAAACATTACTGTGTCGCTCGCAATATATGTTCTTTTCAGATTCAAAATAAGAAAAATGGTGGTGCACTAGCCAAAATTATAACAAACATCAACTGGTTGATTAAACTATTCTTGATCTGGCACCCTCATATATGTTAAAATGAACATCACATTTTGGTAAAAATGTATGCAAATGTATTGCCTGAGACCAGAAAATTCAAAGTAAGGCTTTCCAAGAGCAGCATGAAAAGATGAAATACCATGTCCAACTTCACGCCTATTTAAGCCTCCACGTTTGCCGACTTCATTAATTGAGAATGGAGGAAAGCTATAGTGAAGCATGAAACGCTTTGTTGGCGGCCCAACTATCGAGTCCAATCTTTGTGCATCTCCAGGTGCCCCAAGGGTAACTGTGCACAAAACCTATAATCAAAATTTCCAACAGAAAGTGATTGTTCTCACCCAAAAATAATATTCTATGGAAACCAAATATTTCGGACATAAGCATTTGAATTAGAATTGAATAGAGTATAAGAAAATTACTGTCAACCTGAGTGTCACCACGAGAGAAAAGTGAAGATCCATGGAGAATGGGATATGTTCCAGATTCACAATACAGAGGTCTAACTTCATCAAGTTTTCTACCATCAACTCGAAGGCCTTCATCAATAATCCTTCGCCGGATAATCTACACACATGACAAATTATCATAAGGGAAAGCAAAACCACATTTTCAGCAGAGCATTTTCATAAGTATATATGACTGAGATAAATAATCTAGTAGCCGAGAGAAAGCTTTCACACCAGTAGTGCTTTCTCTTAGTGAACTTAACCATGAGTGCTTTAGAATCTTAACTACTAATAACATGAGTGGTGATGAGACTAATGCGAGCACGAGGACCAAGTAGTCCTCTGGTTTGATGAGGACTGTGGAATGCACATAATGACTATGCACCGCATGGTGTCACATGCTAGTTATTTAATAATCTTAAAACAATAGTATTTTTATGATACTAAACATTGAATTACCATTTCAGAAAACAAACCAACAGACCAACAAAGGAGTTCTTACTATTACATGGAAGCACATAGTAAACTGTCTCAACAATAAAGATAAACCAATTTTAAATGAGATATATAGATAGTGTTGTGATTTTGACGCCGGTAAGAACTATGCTTTTAGCTAAGCAACAACAAGAATAAAACAATATAAAGTCCCAACTGTTTGGAGTCGACTACATGCCATTGAGCGGAAAAAAGTCATCTGTAGTTAACTTGAGTTTTAACGTCTTTTTTGTAGTTTCTAATAAAGTCTTCTCTATATCTCCTTGTACCATTAATAGTACAAGGATATCTAAATATCCAATAACACTACAACAGATTACTCCAATAAAGTCTTGAGATCTCGAGCATATTACTATGAACCAACTGGCCTTTGCTGGACTGAGGCTAAAATAATAAGTCGAGCGACCAAACCGATGTTTCATAAGATCATTGTCCTGAACATACCATTGTGGTAAGAATACTGCTAAGCATCTGATCCCCCTTTTCTCACTCATTTAAAATCTGAAACAAATCCTTTTTTTCCTTTTTCTTCTCCCTAAACTCTCAATGTCACTCTCAAATCTTCTTCTCAAACCAATGTTAAATTTCAAGCAAATCAAACTTCTTCAAATTTAGGTTGTCTTCATGAAAGCAAGGTAAAACTGAAGTTGAACTTGAAGCTTTTGTTATGAATTTTGGGGATATAGGATAGATTCACATAAATTTAGGTTAGATCTGCATGGACCAACCAATATCAGTGCAGATGTAGGCTAATTTTACCTTTATTTAAGATAAATCTGTGCATCTTTGACCAAGATCGGTCAATTTATTTATAATCTCACAAATCCGGCCGATAGTTTATACAACTATAAGTTAGATTTCTGCGAAGATAATATAGATCAGCGAAAATCCAACCAAATTAATGCAAATCTATGGTAGATTTGCATGGACCTATGCTAGATCCACATGGATTCCACCTAAATCAATGTAGATCTAGGATACATCCAGGGTTGCCTAAGTAAATTAAACAGGCTTCAAGACCAGGTGCTAAGAAAAACTTGAGCAGAAGTAATAAGAAAAACTTAGAACAGACGGAGAAACTTGATAGATAGACATCCACGCAGCCTACCTATGATCCATTTCAGGGTTGAGCGATGATGATAACTCTGAGAATGCTGATGACATTCATGTATCATGGGATACCATCATATGGACCATGCTATAAGACACAGACATGTTTTTAATCCATCCCAGCAAGAGGATTGCAGTAGCCTTTTTGGTGAAGGCACAAATTGTCATAAATTGTTAATGACAAATCCACTTGAATGGTTTAGGAAACAAAAGGCAAACACAAGAGAAATTTTTTGATGATTTTTATTATATAAGAAAGCTTAACTGATATCAACTCTGACCAGAGTTCCTCATGATCACAATCTTACTATTGGCATGAATTTCTTAAATAATTGCGTGAGATAGACAATTAGTCTCAATTTGTTGAAATAGACAATAATAGTGCTTAGAGAGACAAGTTGTTGAATTAAAGGCTTCATATTGCTGAAGAGTAGAATAACATCAGTTGTTCTATTGCTTAACAAACATTGTGGTCACTGGTCATACTGGCACACGATCCAACAGACATACCAATTGGATAAATTGTAAGTATAATTATTAATATGCCACTTAGTGAGCAGACTTGCTCAATTATTCCTGGATCACAGGGTATCTACTAAATTATAGCCTCAACATCCAACCACAACCACAACCACCTCTTGAGATTACATGGCATTCATTTTGGAATTAGTAGGGGCCCCACTTGGAACGGTATAGCTTCTATCATATATAACTTAACTCATGTAACACGTGCTAATTTTATCGTGCTTATAAGTTTTTTTCTACTTTATATTTTTGATGTATTGAATGGCTATGATATCAGGCTACAATTTTAAACCATGACTCCATAAAAGCCCAAAAGATCGAATTAACAGGGAAACAAGCAATTATGAAAAGGTTTATATGTCCATTAGTATTACAATGAGATCACTCAAGTCAATGTGCTCACATTTACATGCTTTGGACTTCATTTGGTTAGAAGACAGAATTTTGAAAGTGTCCATCATTGAAGTTAAATTCAGCTACTCTAAAAATGTATAGTGATAAACTTAACTAACTAAATTTCATGAGCTCGCCATCACATCCTGAAATTTAAGCAACAAAAACAACCACAACAAACGAGGGGTTAAAATTGTATATATTTAACTCTCCCAAGCAGTGGAATGACAGAAGAATCATGCAGCTTCACCTTTTAAGTTGAAGCATGCTTATAAGTTTAACAATATGGTGAAGTGATCGAGTAGACTGGTAGGAGCAGAACTTGTCAAAATATAAATGACAGTCTAGTACACTAGTAGCATCGATGGTAAAATCGGAATCCCATAGTGGACCACATCCCCAAAAGTCTTGAAGAGGTAAACCTAGGTGTATGTGATGCTTTTTGGAATATTTTTATACTAAAGTTAGGCTTGAGGATACCAAAAGAGTAAGGGTCAATGATTTAGAGTGAAAACTGCAGCATGTATAGTGAAACAAAATACAACAAACTTTGTAGGTTACCCAATTGCTCCATTAACCACTCCATGCATACCAAAAGGTAAAGGTGTAGCCCTCAAGCTCCCAGGAATAATAACACATTTATCCTGCTAATAAAAATCTGGCACTGGACCAACAGGAAGAATAGATAGCCCCTCAACTGCTCATATCTCATCAACAAAAAGCCAAAAAATTGACTTGCTGTTACCATAAGGACCACTTCATCAAAAAACATTCATATGTCCACGTTCAAACCTCAAAAATCATACACATTGATTTTCTTCACATTTACAGGATGGTACTACCACCACAACAACTACCAAGATCCTGAATTTCTCCCTTCCTCATACCTAACCCTTTCTCCAGTTGTACTTAATATGACTGAGAGAAAGAATGCAAATCAAAACCCTGCCATGGCAGCTCCTGACCTAAGACAAAACTGGCTAGTGAACAAATTGACTTTAATAAAAAGATAAACATCAGATCAAATTGTTTGACCGATAGCTTAGACCAAAACTATAAACCAAAGACAAGATTAACAATGTAGAATTAAGTAACAAAAGACAAAAGCTATTTCTAACAGAATTTATAATTCAAAAGAAAAGATTCATAACATTTTTATAGTTTTATCAAACCAAAAAGCATGAGAAATTCCTCTAGGAGAACATTTAGGAAATTATGATTGTAGGCTTGACCTAAATGCATGCAACAGTACCATAATATACCAGCAGTTTAAATAAATTACATAAAAAATTGAAACAAAGCAAAGAACACAAAATTTTGGACAGACAGTGGCACCTGTTTTCTAACTGTATCAATAGCTTTTGGCAGAACTTTTAAGCTCTCCTCATCACACTCTTCTTCGAGTTTTGCTTTAACAGTTTGTGTAATCTTGTCCAATGCTTCTCCGCGTTCAAACTAACAAGACACAATCCATTATATCATCCAAACCATTTCATGATTAGAATCTGTCAATTTTCAAATCTAAAGCACACAAGAAGCCACGACTTACTATCTTTTGTAGCCTGTTTGGAGAAAAGCATAAATCAAATAATTATATAAATAAAAAAATAACAGGAGTGAAGAATGGCACCTTTCCATATGCTGAATCTGTAAAGACAACCTGAATAGGTGCTTCTGCTAAGTTCCTTATCTTCTCTAGTGTACCATCCGAAATCATTGAGAGTTTATATTCTTTCTTCTGCTTGCCAGCTTTTTCAGCCAGTCTAATTTGAGGCTCAATGTATTTGACAGCCTGAGCAACAAAAAGATGAGCCAGGACTTAAAATTTTCTCATTAGAAAAGACTAAGTCAATGAGTTATCACACCTCAAGATGTGCCAGCTTTAATCCAGCTTCAAGGTCCTTTTCTGATATCTCGCGTGCCTGTACATCTATCATCAGAGTCCTATCCATTGTACATGCATACACCAAATTGAGATCACTGAGGCTCAGCTGCATATTCAAAACACCAGTATGACATAAGGAAAACCAAGATACTCAATTCTGCACCAAATTCCACACTCATAATCTACCATAAACAAAGATAGAACCTACAAAAATATTTTTATAGCCTATAGCCTGTTTTTAAAATTCAAAACATATCAAGAATATACCTCATCCATAGTTGGATTAAAGATAAATTTTCCATCGATCCTCCCGACACGTATTACCCCAATTGGGCCATTCCAAGGGATATCTGATAGCATCAGAGCAGCGGATGTGGCATTTGCTGCCATCACGTCTGGATCTTGCTTTCCATCCGAAGAAAGAACACTTACCATGACCTGTAAATCATCAAGAAAACAGATGTCCAGATGAAGATGAATGTATGAAGCCTTTTAAAATATTTTAAATTGTGAATAGCAAAGTGCACCTGCACTTCATGGTAAAAGCCAGAAGGAAATAATGGACGGATAGGACGGTCAATAAGACGGCCACATAGGAGTTCCCGTTCCTTAGGGGCTCCCTCCCTCCGCATAAATGTTGTAGGAATGACACCTTGAGCATACTGTTTTTCTTGATAATCAACCTTAGGAAGAACCAATCACTCAGAGATCATTTGAAGGTAACAATGTTATATAGATATATAGAGAAAAAAAGAAAGAGGTGAAAACATGTCAGAAGGGACAAGCATCAAATTTCTCATGATAATCTAGAAGCTAAAAAGACACCATGGATGAAGTAGTTCAGGCAGGATCAAAAAATATTATTAGGCTATTATTTTATTATTGAGAAAAGAAAATTTTGAGATCCCATCAATATTATCAACTTCAAAGTTTGCACAACCAATAATATCATACTTTAAAAGTAAAATGAAACGCTTGTTACATCAGTCATTTTTCCAGATATAAAACAACTACGTGCACAATTTTCTTTCCACGAATTTGCAATGCCTCAAGGAAGTAATCCGAATTCCTCCTATAGATTGCACATTACAATACAAAAAGGATGATTATAAAAAATGTACCGGATTCCACAAAGAAGGATCATTGTTGAAAATTTATGCCAGGCATTCAACAAAATGAATTGCAAAAAATGATGATATCTCCATTCGCTTAGCAAGAATAAAAACAACAAAATGTCTTTAATATGTAACACCAAAAAATATTTCCAGAATCAAATTTTAATTTTATTCAATGATCTATATGTTTGATTATATTTCTAACTAATTGTTTTTTTTCCTACCAGGATGAAGTCTTGGAACAGATGCATAATAAGAAGTTTTTCCCTGAGATCATTTAGAATATAGATCCAAACCCTCACTAAATATTTTGAGGAGCAATAGTTCTTGCAAAAGTAAAATCCCTTTTTTTGCTAGCCATTTAGACAAACTTTCCAGTATATTTTTTACACTAGTTTTTCAGGCTATCTGATTTGCAACTTCAGCTAGAAAGATGGAGAATAAGCTTCCAGAGGACGGAACTACTAATTTAGTGCAAATCTAGTTGAATGCATGTTCATAACCAATAAACAGACTAATGACCGGGTTGTAGAAAACATGAAAGAAGAAAATTTTCTGCCTCAAACGTTGCATTGAAATGGAGAGAAACAGTGCTCTGCTGTTTTTCTTCCCATGACTGCATGCAGTTAAATAGTAGTATTAACTTGAATCTTTTGCCTGGGCTGAGTTAATTGAAAGTTTGAAACAAAGTAAAATCATAATCAGTAACAAGCAAGAAAACAGAAGAGCCAGCAGACTAATGAGTTATCTTCCATTTAGAAGTACAAAAGGAATGATATAGAACAATAATATCAAAGTAGCATATTCTTCAAATAACACACGGAAAAATCAAATTCAATCGCCTGTTCTCAAAGAAAGAAAAAAAAAATCCACCTTAAGAATTGACAATAGGTATTTAAACTTAAAGTAACTTCCAAGAGAGAAGAATGAAAATTTTCATATTAATTACAAACATGATAAAAGTTAATAAAGAAAACGCTAACTTAGTGAATGCAGAAACCCACATGATACATCAAAAGAAAAAAAGGAAAGAAAGAAAAAAAGAATACAGGGTTCAATACCGTGAGGGGCAAAAAGTCACGAGCCCCATCACCTCTAGCGGAGGCGACGGTCGAAAGGACATTGGTATCGCCCATATTGATCACAACGGATCCGTTAGCGAACCTGGCAATCTTGCCTGTTTCGATGGAGATGATGCGGGACCCGACCTCGAAATCTTCCCTAAAGGTCCCGAGAACCTTCCGAGCGTGGAAAGATTCTGCCGCCCGCTCGGAAGGAGGAGGAGGACGAGGCGGCTGGGAGACGAAAGCTTGGCGGTCGCTGCAGAGGAAACGTACGCCGAGGCGACGACAGCGCTGCCGACAGTGGAAGGAAAGTAGTGACGCCATTAGGATACGAGGGTTGGCCCTCCTCCGGAGGGTCGCCGCCACGGCCGCCAATTCCATCACCAGCTGCAAGGAAGAAACCGGAAGGGTGAAGGGTTTATCTAGGGCTTAAGCGGGAGGGAACCACGAAGATACGTAAGCTGAGCTAGGAACTGAGAACGGCGGAGCCCCGCCCTTAAATCAAAACCCTTGCCTCTCTGAATGGGCCCCACATCGAACGATGCGGGCACTAAGATCTCACCCGTGCGTCAGGTCATGGTCGGTGTGATGGTTCACGGTTCGTCTTGTGTCCCGGCATTTAGAGAAGTGCCAAAAACAAAAACAAAAAAAGGAAAATTTTTGTAGATGTTGATTGTTTTATAAATACTTAATTGATAAGAGAAAAATATGAGAAAATACATGCACTAAGACTGGTCATTTTCCAATTTATATTCTCAATCACATTGGATGGACATCGGGGATTGCTATATATATATAAATGAAGATATAGTGGAATTGCTAATTTCTTAAAATATTTCTAGACAATTTAATAATCTCCATCAATACCACCGAGACTCTCGTATAAAAATGCTTTATAAAGTTCTAAAATTACAACCAAATTAATAATTAAGATTTATAAATACATTGATTTACTAGTAAAAATATTATAGCTATATTAAAGATTTGGCCCAAGAGAAGCCTGAACATGTGTTGGTATGGTAACAAATACTTAGCCCACATTATTTACTAGAAGGCCTAAAGAATCATAATCCTACTTGTCAATTAACAACAAGTCCATGATAATTTGATAAAATTATAATATTATAATGATCATATAATCTTGCCTACATGAATTTATAAAAAAAAAGTTAAATAATATTAATAGGTTTATAATTTAAAGTTTGGATTTAATGTCCAAGACTCATAAGCCCGCCCACCCTAAACTCCCAAGTATTGTATATGGACCGCATGCATTACTCACACACGTTCCGCCTACACGAGCGACACGTTTGCGAATGTGTAGCCTACACAAAGCCACGTGCAACCTATGAAGATAATTCGAGCTACGTAGGCACATCTTTTGTGGGTCGCATGTGTTTCGCATGCGCAACCTACACAAGGCACATAGTGGTGCAACTTATGGATATCAAAGGATTTTAAATTTTATTTCTATTTTTTTTTGTTTGGTTTTTTTTTGTTCTTGTTTCCCTTATCTATTCCTTTGTTTTTATTTTTTTTAATTTTTATCTCAACATCAATACTATGTTTGTTCATGCTCTTATTTATTTTTATTTCTTTGTCATCTTATTTATTTGATTGTCTCCCCAAATACTCAACTTCAAACCTTAAACCCCAAACTTTAAGACCTAAATCCTAAATCCTAAACTCCAACCATGATTCCTCTTTGTAGAATGCTTGTCCTGATTATTTGCATTCTGCTTCTAAGACAGGCAAAAAAATCGGAGGAAATGGGGATAAGAGAGTGGTGGGGACCTCTTTATCTTCATGCACACCATATCGAGTGTTATCATCTTTCAAAACATATTTTGGTCCTCTCTGCTTGTTGTCAGAGTCCTTATCACAATCCCTGGCAAAGTGATCAAGAACACCACACTAGACAACCCTCTACATGATTGAAATAACAAAACATTATATCATAATTTCGTAAATGAAAAGTCTTGTTGAGCCATTCTATTTGACTTATCCCATCCAAAACAGCCATAGCCATTCTGTAGGCGGGTTACATTGCTAACATGACAAGATGCAGAACAGAGACGTAAGCTGGCACCACCAGAGGCCCATAAAATTATGCAAACTGGGCTGTAATGAATGGTCAAGTCAATTTCCCTCTCTCATTAATGTAGCAATGCACTTATCAAATTTAAGTAATTGTTTTTGGAAGTCATATGTTCTACACCAAGTAAAAATTACAAAAGACTGCATGCAAGAGAGTAGTCGTCTATCTTCCCTATAAATTTTCTTCAATTTCTGCATCACGGACACACGAGTATTCCATTTATGAAAAGACTGGACTCCGACTGCCTATGTTCACAAGCAAAATCCTTTACGTGGTTCCTTCCCTTGTCTAGAGAACAGACAGCTCGAAACAATCCTTTACTACAGCAGCTACAATCTGATCCAAGTCTTACAGTTCAGTATTCCAACTACTTTCACAAATAGAACCAGCGATTCAAAACAAGAATCCAAGTCATAATGCCCTTCATTTTCTTTACTTCCGGTCCTTTTCTCTATATTTCCTTTCATGGTAGTCATCAACATCATGGTCTCTACTTTTCCTCTTGCGGTCCCCATCATTTCGTCTGCGAAGCTCATCATCATTTAATCTCTTTCGACCATCTCCCTCGTTCTCTCTGTGACTATCACCACCTTCTCTTTCATTTTCTAGTTGGCTACCAAAGCTTCTTTTGGGATCTCCACTGTCATATACATGCCTGCTTCTCTCGTGCAATCTCCGACGATGCTCTTTATCCTCATCACCTCTTTCATCGGCTCGCTTATCTCTGTGATAGTCACCATGTTTCCTGTTTCCTCGACTCTTCCCATCCACTCTATCATATCTGGTTATATCATCTCCATGTCGATGTCTGTCTGAAATTCTCTTATCTTGATTCCTCTCAGTAGAGTGATGACTTGCATTTTGCTTCTTTGTTTTTTCTTGTCCATTAGCTCTATCACCCACAGTCTCCAGATTATCCTCATCAAATAGCATGTCATACCTGCACCATCAAGCATCAAGTCTTCAATGATAAAAGAAAATACAACAGCAGAAAAAGGAGGGTATAGGAGGTGAGAAAGTGGTCAGGACCTCTTATCTTCATGCCCTCCATGCTGAGTGTTATCATCTTTCAAAACATATTTTGGTCCCTTCTGCTTGTTATCAGAGTCCTTATCACAGTCCCTGGCAAAGTGATCAGGAGCACCACACTTGAAGCAACCCTCTAAAAGATTGAAATAAACAAAACATTAGATCGCAATTTTTTAACTAAAAAGTCAGAGTCGATTCTATTTGACTCATCCCATCCGAACCAGTCATTCTACAAGGTACATTTCAAGCATGAAAAGATTCAGAAAATGAATAAGGCACAACCCAATTAAATTCAATGTTAACCAGCATGGGGTTCTGTTTTTGTTGAATTCAACCACATTAAAATCTACAAAGGACAATAACATATATAATTACAAAAGAAAACACCAAACTTAGGAGAAAAAAGATAGTAATAAGCAACATATGTTTTTGTTGTCCTTTGCATGTCTACATGAAATCCCAGTAAGTTAGTGTGCTAGCCCTGCTAGAGGCTCATAAATTATGGAAACTGGATGCAATAAATGGTCAAATCAATTTCCATGTCTCATTAATGTAGCAATGTACTTATCAAACTTAAGCAATTGTTCTTGGAAGTTATATGTTCTACACCAAGTAAACAATTACAAAGACATACATGCAAGACACTGAACAAAAAGCAACAACAGAATATATTGGGGCAGTGATTGCACTTCAGCATTTTGAAGGTAAAATTATATTCAACAGTTCCAAAGGTCATGGATTAGTTAATTTAAAGTATATGATATCTGGTCAGAGACAGAGAGATGAGAAGATCAAAAACTGATTGACAGCCATGACCACTGTCATGATTATAAAAAATGCCTACTGCCCAGTCTCCCTTGGCACCGCTATCTTTACCCACCGGTAAACCCAGTAGAATGAAATTATTGGACATTAAAACTTATCCTGGATCAAGCCGAATGAAATCTCCTGGTCCGTGTGCCAGTCCCTTGATGAATCGGTAAAAACCGAACTGTACCAAGTGGTAAAACCTCAAGCCACAGCAAGGTTTATACATCAACTATTTCAAATGAATAATAACAACAAAATTATGTTGTTCTAAGTGGAATAGAAAATGCAAATGCTGAGCCAAAAATTAGACATTAGCTACTACTCATCATGAAAACAAAATTACTGGATGCTATGCGTGTTACCTTTAGTGGTATGACTTCTTTTGCCCTGCCTATATTGGCTCCATAGTCTAGCAACACTTTGGCTGAAATCCACATGTATCCTTCGATCGTCAATTAAAGTGTTGTCCATCTGTTATGGTCACCAAAATCAGTATGCATATCCTCAGCCACTATACATGCAACTATAGTAGCTATAAGAGACGTTAAGATAACAAATCCAAATATTCTACCTCCTCACTGTCATTAAAGAAACTAAGAGCCTGCTTGATAATATTTCCACTTTTAATGGAACAATTTCCCCTCTTATCAGCCTCACAAATCATGATCAACCAGTGTTCCAAGTGTGATGGTCAAATCTTCTAAGTTACAAACATCAAGCATGCTTGAAAAAAGGATTAACAGAATAAAAATAGCATCCCTATAAAAACTAATTGATTCGAAAGATTAAATAAATCATTCACACAATCCTCACATGTGGCTGGCTAAATATCAAAATCTCATGATTGAAGGTTAATTTATATAGTATATAGAGAGGAAAACTGCAATGACGACTCAAAAACAGGGTCTCCACTTTGTCACCGAGAATCATTAATATATATATATATATATATATATATTAGTTTGTGGAGCATCTACAATTTAGAAGGGCAAAACAGATATCCTAGTTTCAAATTGTTAGAAGTTTCTCATAGTTTTGTTGAGTACAACAAAGAAATATCACAAAGAAGTCAAGGAAATATTGCCTATTGCCTGATCCCTTCCTTGAATGCACTTTTTACTAATACTAAATAATCCACTAGCATAACATATACTGTAGGAAAAACAATTACACCCATACATGGGAATAACAGGCTACTGCACTAGGCTTAATTACACCCTGATCCCTTATAAATAAAGGTTTTCTAGTGCACTAGGCTCCCACAAAAGTGGGGCATGGAGAAGGTCAGTACATACAGCCTCTCACACACAAGGAAAAAGGTTATTTCTGTGACCCAAGTTTATGGCATCCAAATCACAAAGGTTTAATATGACGCTATGGTTAAGCCTCTCAAGAAAAAATCATCATCATTCTGTCCAAACAGTAGCTGTCACTTGTTTTGGGCTGAGAGCAACAAGTGAGGGGAGAAATGACCATCAACAAGGGGTCTAGTATTTTCAAAATGACAAACCAACCACGTTTGCATGGTGTTTACAGGAAAAATATTTGTATAATATCACTGCCTTTATTTATTGTTTTGTATTGATGGTAGTAATTTGAGAGCAAGGAGAGTAGGTCATGTGGATCTATGAGATAGCAGTATCACAGTCAGGAACAGGATCAGTTTAAGCATAACAAGGAGCCTATGAACCAATGGACTACTCCAAGTAAAGCTCAAAACCCGTCCCAATTTGTCCAATAATTATGTCAGGGTATCCTTACTCGAGAAAGATTATAATCATGATTTGATTCAATTAAAATATTTGACACTTGATCAGAAGGATTTAGAATGTGATGAAACCTAAATAGGACTACAATAAGCTGATTGGTAACTTGAGCATAAAGAACCTGCTTCACAACTTTTCACAAAATTAGCTTCACAGAGAGATACAACTCATCAGAGCTTAATATCTATAAAGTCAAGACAGTTGACTCAAATATTAGAAGTCATATAGTATGACCCTGTTTCTTCCAAGTATAACAGAAAAGAGTCTGTTATAAGGCACTTGACTTCCCAACAGGCCCTGGTTTAGAACCCAAAACAAACAGTTACTTCAAATTAAAGGCAACAAAGGCATACCTTGAAATATGCTCTTTCACATGCCTCTTTTGTCTCAAACTCTGAGATAAGAAATGGATAGAAAATGCACTCAAATGTTAAGTAACAATGAAGAATGACAAGTGAATGCATACACAATAATCAGATATGAACATTAAGTTTAAATCTTGACAATGTAAAACACATCAACATCATCAAGTCTATGAATCCTTTGCCATCATTGTTGTTAATAACAAACTTATTCATCCTCAAGACTTTTCTTAATTATTTATGTTGAACCTGCTTTTTAGGAATGCAGGCAATGATAGAATAAGATGACTGGTGAAAAAAGCTGATCTTTTCAAAACCAAAAGGCTAAAGAAAGAAAACAAAAAACTACAACCAACAAGAAAATATCACTTCCATTTCAAAAAAATATTACCTAAATTGCGCAAAAGATAACTTGGCAGTTTCCAATAATTCAACTTGCCAATACATAAAATTTTCACTATTCCTTTCAGTTGCAATAACTTTAAAAAAAAAAAAGCTTGATCACGGTTTGCCAAGAAAGTGGTGTCTTCTGTTTCCCCAAGATGTTACCTCACTTATGTTTGCTCCAAAGAGAAAACAACAGAAATATGTGATGTTATTGTATATTCAACTCGGGGACAACTCCAGGATTATATGATCCATCCAATTCAGCATTTCAATGCTCAAGCTAGGTAATTTACATGTCAATTGTGCTGCTCATATCAGATGGCACATATCATTCTGTCAAGAGAAAGGACTCAAAAGTGTTATTTTTCTGTAACTATTTAATGTTATTCTTTATTTTTAAACTTGGTCTACTCCTACTAGACCTTCTGTAGTAAGATATCATTTTAAACCTATTGCTTTACAATTTTCATCTAATGTGAAAAATTAGAGGGGTAAATTTACATGTCGAACAAATGCCCCCATCAGTCCTGTGCCAAACTAAGTCTAATGTCAATCCTATTCCAGACTGAAGTCATAGCAATAATGGCAAACTAATCTTGCCCCTAGTAACTCTTCCTCCTAATTAATGTTACTGGAGAGAAGATAAGATCATTCTCCTAAATTACTTTTTTTCATTATTCTTCTTTATTTTCCAACTCATACTGGCAGCAAGAGTGTCAGCATTGTGGGTAACTGTTCAATGCCTGATGGCACTTGTAACTCCATATGAGAATCATTCACTATTAACACCTGAGAATCAGGTGTTAATAGTGAATGGAAATCAACACTTTACCGCATCTACAAACATAAAACACATGAACAAAGTCAACTGACATCAATACACATTAATATACTGATTTAAGTAAGAAAAAGTTATGTGCATAATGGAACAAGAACTTACCTATAAAAGCATAGCATAAACTATCTCCAGTCTTGTAATCACGAATTATATCAGCTCTGCAAACCAAATTATTGCAGTTAAAAGGGGTGAAGAAAACAAGAAGCATCTACGAGTCTGAGCCAGAAGGCAGCACTTACGACATCACATTCCCAAAGCGAGAAAAGATTGTATATAAATCCTCATCCTGGAATCAACAACAAGATGAAGATAAGGGAAGGAAGTATCAAAAGGAGACTTATCATGAGTTGCAGTCTTGCAGAAGTTACTTGGACTAATTGTAAAATTTTTAAACATGAACAAATGTAGCATTGAAACAAGGACTTGATGAAACGTGACTAGAATCAATTGGTTATTCAGTTAATGATTACTTGTGTAACTGGATTAAGTTTACAAACAAACAACACATTCTCTGGTGGTTTTATGTCAGCATCTGGAATGTCTCCTACCTGGCATAGATAAAAAAAAGGGTGCAAATTAACCAAAAAAAATGGTATTTAGATTATCAAGAAATGTAGCATCAGAGTCTGTATGCTGGTTTCTTACACTTTCAAGAATAGCTGCATTTGTGTGAGCCTCTTTCACACGAAGTCTCTCTTCAAGATCTTCTGGGCCTAGTGTCTCATCCAAGGGAACCCAGTTATCTTCCAAGCGCTCTTCTGCAATCTAGATAATTCCCAATGGAGAAGAGGTTCAAAGTTCATAAAATGATATAAGCATTTGACCAGAATCAATGTGCAAAGGACACCAAAAAAGGAATATCTATTATAACAACAATTCATAATCCCTATATTCCAATGAGGTTTCTCCAAAAATTTCAAGTTATTTTAGAATCCATAAATAAGCATCAAAGAATAATAATTTGATGGAAGATTAGCTCAGAATGGATGAACATTCATGAATATGCAGCATCTGTTGTCATGAAATGATGTTAGGGGTTTACATAATTATTATGAAGATCGCCAGTGGCATACTGCACAATGATGTCAGAATTTAAATAGCGCAAACCAGCATCTTCTCTCAAAACCAGTGGTCTGGTGCACTATATTCAACTAAATCACTTAAAGCTCCAGAAACTATCATCTGTACTAGAAGCCATTTCCAACAAAAATTTAATTACGACATGTAATGAAATAAAATTCATTCTACCATTACCCAGGGCAGTAAGTGCCAGAATTTAAGCTTTGTGATACTTTCCTTTTATTTTTTCATACAGACACCCACACCACCCACCCTCATAAGATAGATCGACTGTGAGTGAGGAAATTATCCTTTTCTGGTTTCTGTATATTTTTCCTTTTCATTTACATAAGAGGTATTGACAGTGCTTTCCAAGCATACCATATAACAAACAATAGGAACTGCTAAAGAACTAGATATAGGCATACGCTTGATGAGAAAATTATTTCAAATTTTACCACCAAATATATCATGGCAATTGAATTCAACTTAAGTTGACCATGTGTACGACAGTGCTTTACAAGCATACATATAACAAACAATGGGAACTGATAAAGAACTAGATATAGGCATACACTTGATGAGAAAATGATTTCAAATTTCACCACCAAATATATCCTGGCAATTGAATTCAACTAAAGTTGACCATGTGTCCAACGGTGCTTTACAAGCATACCATAGAACAAACAATGGGAACTGATAAAGAAAAAGATATAGGAAAATGCTTGATGTGAAAATGATTTCAAATTTTACCACCACATCTATCATGGCAACTGAGTTCAACTTACCTCATCAGCTGGCTTGCCCTCTGGTGAATTCTCAGGAATAAACTCAGGAAGCTGAGGTGGATCATCAAAAGGATCATCCAAAATGTAGGTATGTTTGATTCTGTTGATATAAAAGAACAAAATTATATACATTGAAGAAAGAAAGGAAAATATTTTGAACCCTGAGACCTTCAAAAACATACTTGACTACAAAAAGAATGAGAGAAAATATGCTAACTTTTAGCAATTAGCATGTCGGTGTCAATTCACGAAGATACTGAAAAATAAATTAAAATTTTAGTACAGGAAACTTGAACAATAAAATTTTATTATGAATACCACTCAACTGCACAAGTTTAAATTAAGACCCAAATTTACACATTCAAGGTGGACACCAAACAGTTCAAACTACAGCATCTGTAAGGCAACTAAGAAAATTGCTAACTAATTTACCACCAAAATTGAGATCTTCTTCATATGCATCCTTGGGTCATTCTAACTCCAAGTCCTTTCTTTGTCTCACTAGGAAGATGTGAAATCGGGTTCCAGAACAGTAAGATAATTGTTGATATATGATTTGAGCATATTTAGTGACTATACATGCAAATTTACCAAGAAGCTACTCAAGAAACACTTTACATGTTCAATTTTGTGATTTATTCTGTTTCCTAATAACCAAATGTATGGAACAGGTACTCAAAAGTGTAGTAGAATAACATAACAACTCTGAAGTATAAGGATGACAGTAGCATAATAAATATAACAAAGCAGTGGCGGTATAAAGACACTTTTTGATAGTTCAGATGACTTCTTACTATCAAACATATGACAAGGAACAAAAACAAACCTGATGTCCTTGAAAGGTCTACCATTATTATCAACATATGCTTCATTTATCTTAGCCAATGTGTCCAAACCTTCTTTTTCTTCAACAGCGCCAAATACCTGTGATCAGAAAAATAAGAACATATTCATCTCTAGTGGTTTGGAAACATTTTCTAAAAATAACAAAGAGGAATCATAATGTAATACTTACAGTGTGTTTTCCATCAAGATAGTCAATGTCATCACGCAATGTGAAGTAAAACTGATATCAGCAATAGAAACAACTTTTATCAAATTAGAAACAAGTAGCTTTGAATCTTATAGTGCATGGCCCTGTAGTCGGATATTTTACTATTAATTTTTACAAAAAAAATTATGTGAGAAGTATGAGCAAGTTTAACAAGTACAAAAAAGGTATACCTACATCTTCAACCAACTGTTTTGTTTGGGAGAAATAGCTGAATTGAAAATATACTTAAAAGCAAAAGATTGAACAAAAGTACCTGAGAAGCGTTAAGATTCTGTCCTGCACTAGCCATAGCTATGGTACCAGTTCTGGTGTGCTTAAGATCTGGATGAATTTCATCCTCAAAGAAACGTGCCTGTTCACCGTATAGAAATCTAAAAGTAGGACAATATGGGTAAGAATCACAATCAATTATAAAGGTGGGCTTGGAGACAATCTAATGCTATGTAGGCTACGAAAAGCTTATATAAATCACTTAGAGATATAAAAAACAACCAGGAAATTTACTCTGGATTAGTAAAATTAAACACATATGAAAATGCATCAAATTAGAATTGACACAACATGAAGCTCAAAGAAGAAAGGCAATTATACAACTAAAAAAAGGGAAAGGGGACCAATATGTCGAATTATATTTGAAGGTTTAACATCGACATTATTCTGACAAAAAAATTTCCATTAAAATTGAATTGATGAAGTAAAACATGGAATGAATCTGATGAATGACAACTACAAGGAAGGAAAACCATGATACATCAAATATGTCCTAAAAAAGGTTCTACATTTGCAACCCCCCCCCCCCCAGTATGCTGGCCTGTGGGGTCTGTGGCATGGACATCAGCATGTCCTAAAATTTGATAATTCAATAAAATGACAGTAATAAGGGGTTTGAAGAAACAGATGAAAAACATAAAGGAACAAACATGTCGAAAGACTAGTGATCTAAAAACATCATAAAACAGACCATACCTAGGCAGGGTCACATGGCTAAAGTCTCCAGAATATAAGCAAATTAAGACAATACAAAGCATCAGAATGAACAAAAAAGGTCCAGAACTTGTAGACTTCAGCTTATTCGTCCAATTAAAGGAGTTCCAGTCACAAGGATTAATCAGGTAAAATTCATGTGATCTGTTCATTGTCACTAGGAAGAATGCATCATGAAAAAAATTCATGTCATATATCCTGACTTTATCTTGGAGAGAAAGACATCGTAACTGAAGATGACAAGAATGGGTTATGGTTGCGCTTTGCTCCCGAACTATTTATTCTGATGCATCTTAGAGACATGACTATGAAATTTGAGTTGATATTTATGTCAACAACTGTATGATTTCAGAAATGTTGCTACTAAAAGAATCTTCACTCCACTTGACATTGCAAAATTAACTGCCTGCCTAGATGAAAAGGCAAAAATAGAAGCACGACCATTCTCTTTTCTATCAAACATACAGTTCTGAGACAATCTAATGATTTGATATTTATAATATCTTACAGTCTGATGGTAACCATAGTCCAAACAGTCAAATGACGTGCCTGGTTCCAGCAATTCAATGTGATAAAGTGAGTGAACATCACTTACAAAATGCAGCAAACGAAATAAGTGGAAATACTAACTTGTACGCTGAATCTCCTCCTGCGCCAGTCCCGGTCCTGTCTCCAGTCTGAGCCAAGAAGTCCTTTTCCACTTTGTGAAATAGACACCCATTATAATACTTCATCCTGCACAAATTAGGACCAATAATCACAAAAGGAAACCAACAAACCCTAGAAACCTCAATTTTAGGGTTTTACGTTCTTCATCTGGCACAAACAAACGCCTTCGTTCCCAAATGAGACCAAGAATAAGACGAAGTCTAAGAAATGGAGAAAGCTATCAGTGTGTATGTACATACTTGCAGAGCTTGAGGAAGTTCTTAGTGGTGAGAGGACATCGGTCGGTGTGGAGATCCACCACAATGTCCCCCAAGCTCGTCACGATCAAAACCGACATCGTGGGGCGCTACCGAAAGCCGATAGCCGCTCAAGTGATCCCCCGCGTTCACCCAGCAGCCGCCGCGGCGTCCGGCCTCCGCTCAACCAGGCAAAACGCTGGCGAGCACTCCCGATGGGCACCTCGTGGAGACAAAGCCGCGCCCTTCCTTCCGCTGCCCGATTACAAAAGCCAGTGGAGAAGGGAAGCAGTGGGAAGGGTTAGGCTGCAGCCCTAACGTAGATCAGATCCCAACCGGAACAGGAATGCAACACTTTCTTATTTCAGGAGAGCATTTTTTTATTATATTCATTATTTTCAGCGTGACTATTCCACGAGGACCAAAATTGTTTTAGGCAAATTTTCGTAAAAACCCCTACTTTTAAAAGATTTTAGGGTCCTCGTTTCGAAAAATTATAAAATATTATATATTTTTTCTTAAAATATACTTTTGACCCCTGCCTTCACCTCATCGACCGCTATCTCCATTTAAGCCCTTCGCAACCTCCGCTCCTAGTTTCATTCATAGACACCCCCCTCCCTTCCCTCTTTTCTCCCTTACTGTTTGTATCATAGTCCCTTAATCATGTCTATCTCCATCCATTGTCTTTATGTCCATCGATCACCACTTTTATCTTACACTATTGCCCTTACCTCTTTTCACTCTTTTTCTTTATTTTCATCGTCATCTACACTCATGATAGTCTTTATCAATATGATAATAATGACGATGGAATAGTAAAATAATGACAATAAGTGATAGAGGTGAGGAGAGTGGAGCGAAGACGATTAGTAAATCAATAATGATAAAGAGTGAGGAGGTCCATACATAAATTTAGTCAAAATTAAAGATAAAAACGATCAGAGCGAAAGTGGCCCATGACCGATGCACAAAAACAATAATAGGCAAAAGTAAAGACAACAAATGAGGAAGAGATAAAAGACAAAATCATCTTCTATAAAACAAGAGTTACTCTATCATAATTTTTGAAAATAAAAGAGCTTTATGAGAATTTTTCAGGCTTTTTTACTAGAATTTACTCAACTTTTTCTCTTTTCATTTTTTTAATATTTCTATTGACTTTTTTAATGAAATTTTCTATTGGTGTTATATTTTTATTATTTATAATATTATCTTAAATTTTTAAATATTTTATATCCCTCTATAAATGAACATAAATATTATACTTTGAAATGTAACGTCAAACTATCAAATAACGATGAATAACAAGTGGTTGAATTATGATAATTATTTAAGTGATGATTGCTCCCGCCCTTCGTAAATAGAGGATGAGAGGACGATGAAAAATGATGTGAGAAAAGTAGTGACGCATGAAAAGAGAATAGTAACGGGCGACATAGAAAAATGATTGGAAGGGTGGAGCAACAAAGGGTGAGGCAGGCAATGCCAGAGATGTGGTTAGCATCAAAATGATAGGATCCAGTGAGCAAATTATTATAAGCAACCTTACGGATAGTGATGTTGATAAGAAAGAATTTCCTACCGTTAGCAAAAGGGGTTATAGTGACAAAAGTGAAGTGGGCAATGTTGCTTGTGGTAAGAATAGAGGTGATGGGCGATACTCCTCATGACGGGCAAAAACAATAACGGTGATAATAACGTTAATGATTAGTGAAAGATGAAGAGGTATTTTCATCAAAGTGATAAATAAGATATCCATTAGTAAACATTAATTATGAGACTTTATTTAATTACTGTTAAATATTTTTTAGATAAAATACATATTTAATGATTGTATGAAAATAAAAAGGGTGTTAATAGAAGATGGTGAAAAAAAGAGAGTTTATCTTAGAGAAATTGCCATCAATTTTTTTTTTTTACTTAAACCCACCGGTGGGCGATTATCTGGAACACACAAGTACGATCTCCAAATCACGGGCGAGGAAAGTTTTGGGGGATCGTTGATCGCCTCTAGCTCCGTTTGACCGGTGGGCGTAGTCTCCCGTCCTTGGGCCCTACCACCGGCGTCCCCAGCCGGAGCGTTGGGTAGCAGCAGGGTAGCGGTGCCGTTCTTGTTATTTTTTTCTTTTATTTCGTTTATTGCTGTGTTCTGCCTTTGCCCTGCGCCCCCCAAATCACACGTGAAAGGAAAGTTTTATGGGATCGTTCATCGTCTCTTGGTCCGTTTGATTGGTTGTCGTATTCTCCCGTCCTTGGCCCTTACCTTCGGCGTCCCCAGCTGGAGCGTCTGGTGGCATCAGGGTATCTGTGTCGTTCTTGTTATTGTTTCTTTTATTTCGTCCATTGCTGTGTTCTGCCTTCGCCTCATCCTCGGTGCGTGAAACGAAGATCGCTCCCAACAAGTCGCTCCGCCCGTTCACCATCGCTGATACCACCCGTCGACGGTAAGATCCTTCGTCACTCTGCCTTCTCCCCTTCCTCGTTATTTTAGCCAAATTTCTTCGGACTTCGCAGGCTGTCGATTAGGATTTTCCTTTACCTGATCTTCTTGCCGATTGGGCTCCAAGAATCTCGTCTTTTGGAGATCAGACGTTCGGGAGAACCCAATAGGTGCCCATGAACAAGGAATTGACGTGGTAATGCGGATGAAAAAGGTCGGAAAGTACGATGTTGTTAGAACCATTGGACACGGGACCTTTGCCAAGGTCAAGTCTGCTGTCAATACAGAGACCGGCGAGATCGTTGCCATGAAAGTGCTAGCAAAGAATACCATCCTTGAACATAGGATGGTCCATCAGGTCCTACACTATCTGCATTTGAACTTCTATCCTATTATTGTACTTTCCTCCTTTCGTTCCTCCTCCCTGGCTATGACTCATTATGTTTGTGGTCAAAGGGATGCATATGAATATTTCTTATTATTTGCATAAATTTAGACTATTGATAGAGATAATTAGTTTTGCCCTATGATAACCAAGTTTTAATTCTGATTGTTTTGTTCTCAAGGAATGTGATGAACTTTGATGAGATGTGACGTACACAAATTCTTCCTTTTGGGAGGAAAAGAAAAAAACATTACCTATACGTAAGGAATGAACAAACTCTACAATTCAAATGATTTTTTCTTTTTGGCTTTAGTTGGAGAGGAGCTCAACCGCCCATGCTCATTCTTTAACTCCAACAGCTTGGGCTCGAGTACTAGTTCAATCTAGGGGTTGACGAAGCAGTTCAGGCAGTTAGAGTGGTAGACATAAGTGCGATTGTGAGGAATGGAAGGGGGTGTACCAGGTGAGGTCTAAGGAAGATCTAGAAGCTTTGGGTGGTGGCAATGAGGCTAGACTAGACAGGTTGATGCTGAGGATGGTGAACTCAAGTGGATTTAGACTAAGATTGAGGAAATTTTAAATGTATAATATGTATATACATTATATCCAATCAAACTGAATCGCATTTAGGTTTGGCTTATTACGAAAAATGTGCACAAGTTAGTAGTTCAAGCTTAACTCATATTTTTTGTAACAAGCCATATTCAAATATACTCATTAACTTTGTTGAGCTTGAATCACTAGCGCAAAGTCCTTAAACCATATTAATGGTAGTGCACTCTCAAGGCCTTAGAGCCTATTCAAGACTTTGCCCATATTCAATTGGAATTAAATTTGGATATTACAATCTTTTCACTTAAGTGTTTGATGACTTCGTCAAGGTTTAAACATAACTCAAATTCAAACCTTGACATCATGCATGTGAAGCCTCACCCAGTGGTGGCTCCATACCTTAATATCTCTAGTTCCATTCATGGATAGCCCTATCTTACTTGTGTCGCTCACCATGCCCAATATTAGGTATGCTGATACCATTTGTTATGATCTGATCCGATGAGATAACTGATCCGTCAACTTTGTTGAGCATGAACTGCTGAATCAAGATGTTCAAGCTCAAGTCAATAATAGCACATCCATCAAGTTCCTAGAGTCAATTCAAGTCTTTACCTAATATGAGGTTAAACTTAGGGTTATTACATGATCTCTTGCTGTCTGTGAACACACAACCTAACTTAAGCCTGTACCTACATGTTGAAAGAATAAAAAGGGATAGGTGGGTAATTATTTGACGATCTATGGTCCATTTGTTGCCACAGATGGACAGGTAACAATGTTCTGTATGTTCAATTAATGTGGGCTGTCTTGCTGTTTAGCTGATTTTAAATACTATGTCTAGGAGTCTAAAAAGAAGATGCTGAGACTTGGTTGAGATTTATGACTGGTTGAGAGATGCACGATATGCATTGGAAGTTTCATTGTATATAGTTACCTTGTACAACTTAGTTCTGTAAAACGTTTTTCCTTGTGATAATGTATATTTCAAAATGGTTGCAAGTAGTGCATAACTAAGACCAATCAACACTTCTTAAGTGATTTTGGTTGCAATTACTACACTTAAATTAGTTTTCTGAACTATTTTTTGGCTGAAGAAGATGATCTAAACGTACGCACTTTTACAGTTCTACTTACATGCTTAAATCTGTGCATTCATAATATAGATGCAAGCCTTGCATGTAACATTTATCTTTCAATAGACTAATTGTTTGTTGATTGTGATGGCTGTTTATTTCATACCTCTTTGTGGTACTGCATTATTTCAATGCTTATAACTGTCATGATCATAATTCATTTGAGAAGGTTCTTATGCTTAAGGCATCTTTTTTTCTGCTATCAATATTGATCCTTGGAAGATATATGTTTTTTTTAGTAATTGCTCCAGAAATTTTAGTCTTCAGCTTGCTTAACTAGGTCATTTGAAAATCTTTCTGCTAGTTTTGTCTGTGTTTATAAGGCCTGGTTCAAATCTGGTGCTCCAGACTTGACGTTCAATTGATTTATTTCTTTTATGATAAAAATACTAGTTTGTGGTATTGTGACCATGCTTTGTATTTTATGATAAAAATACTAGTTTGTGGTATTGTGACCATGCTTTGTATTTTATGATAAAAATACTAGTTTGTGGTATTGTGACCATGCTTTGTATTTTATGATAAAAATACTAGTTTGTGGTATTGTGACCATGCTTTGTATTTTATGATAAAAATACTAGTTTGTGGTATTGTGACCATGCTTTGTATTTTATGATAAAAATACTAGTTTGTGGTATTGTGACCATGCTTTGTATTTTATGATAAAAATACTAGTTTGTGTGACCCATGCCATAGCTTCTCTCTCTCCTTTTTTTGGTCTCAAAGATCTTTCTTGTATTGCTTGTTTTATGGTACATCAGGTTTTGGCTAGCACAACAAAGATATACATCATTCTGGAACTTATCACAGGTGGTGAACTATATGACAAAATAGTAAGGCATCTTTTTTTCTGCTATCAATATTGATCCTTGGAAGATATATGTTTTTTTAGTAATTGCTCCAGAAATTTTAGTCTTCAGCTTGCTTAACTAGGTCATTTGAAAATCTTTCTGCTAGTTTTGTCTGTGTTTATAAGGCCTGGTTCAAATCTGGTGCTCCAGACTTGACGTTCAATTGATTTATTTCTTTTATGATAAAAATACTAGTTTGTGGTATTGTGACCATGCTTTGTATTTTATGATAAAAATACTTTTCTCTACAGCACGACAATTGTAAGATATTATTATGCAAGGTTCACAATTTTATGTATTGATCAGGGCGCAAACTGTTGTAATGGTATGTCAGTACATCGGTGCATGCCGAATTTTGGAAAAAACTTGAAAGAAGGCTGAACAAACAAAAAAAGGAACTGCTCGGGACAAGCCTTGGGTGATATATGTCATGTACCAATAGGCTGTTAGACTAGTATATATTGCCCATACCAAAGCGTACCGGATGGTTTTAGAAGCCTTGTTATAATATTACGACCTATGCAACATATATAATATAGTTACATTTATATATATACACATGATAAGGAAAATAGTTACATTATATTTGTATGTTTATAAACTGACTCAACTTCTTATAAATAATGAAATAGACTAAAAATAATTTAAAACTAGTATATTATAAAAAATTACATTAATAAATTAGAAAAAAAATAAAATTTAATAATTAGTAGAATATTACTTAGTATCATAATCTATAAAATTATTCTGAATTTAATTTAAAATTTATTTATTTGACTATTAAGATTGACTTGTCTTTTAACGATGTGAATGATATGTATAACTGGCATTAAAACTGAAAATAGATGGTGATATCATGCAAAGTACAATGAAGACATTTTTTATGCTTGTTATATATATATATATATATATATATATATATATATATATATATATATATATATATATATATATATATATAGATATAAAACAAGCATAAAAAATGTCTTTGTACTTTGTACTTTTATCTTCTTTTATAATTTTTATGTATTTTTGGAGTTTAATTTTTTTCTGATCAAGTAAATCTCACCAATATCAATTATATTGTCATTATCCCACAAAGTTGTCTCAAAGAAAGTGGCTAGAATTCTTAAAATACAAAGTTGTATGATATTAGGAATGCCAAATAAACTAAAAAAATGCCCTATAGACATTCTAAAATAGTCACTAAGAATAATGATGAGAATTAGTACAAGAAGAACATAAAAATAGCAAGTCTACCCTATTGCTACTGGGAGTTGGTGAGGATGCTGAGACAACACTCTTGTTTCCTAACTTTACAACTGTGGCTTGAGAAAGGATTTCTCTGCTCCTATTTCAGATCTTAATTAAATTGATATTGCTATGAAGTAGATCTGTCACAATCTGAACTTTAGTCCAGTTCAATAAAGCCAAAGTTCAACCGTCTCTGATTCTGTGTGAATCAGGATGTGTGCAAATTAGCTTTGCAGATATCTAATCATGAATGCGTACAGTCTAGCAGACATATTTCAAGAAGGAAAGAGATCCGGATGAGATGGGAAGGACTCGAGTCCATACCCTATCAAAACAGGGTGGCAACCCTCTTTAATCACCAGATTTTGTTGTTTGTTCAGACTATGCAGATAGATTATACATACTGTCTAAATGACGAGAGTTGTGTGTTCCTTCTTTTGAGTTTCTGTTTAAATTATGTATTACATAATACATATCACTTGATCCGAAGGCTGTTTAGGTTCTATAAGTTGAACAAGACTGACTATTTGAACCAAAGCCTAATTTCTATAGAGCAAATACAATTTGATGAGGACAACCGTCACAAAATCATCAAAATGTGCCTGCTTCATACTCCTTGATATCCTCTTCCTCCTAAGCGTACATTAGCTTCAAAGTTCAAACTATTATAAATCTGTTTTGACAACTCAAGTCAGCAGTTCTGAATTAACCTTCCTTCTGGACAATATTTTCCATACTCCTATGGGCTACTTATGTTGCAAATTTTATGTAAATTCTCTGCGACAGCTCTTAGATAAAAGTTTAACTAAAGCAAATACCTTATTTTGTACCAAGAATTATGTTTGTAAGTTATCCTATTGGACACCTTTTCTTCATGCTGGCACATCTACCCAAAATAGGGTGGCACTTCTTTTATGCTGCTATAAGTTTAATCTGTGCATATTGACCTGTCATGAATTCATTTCGTCCAACGTGCACCAAGTATGGATATGGAACCAAACAAGCACTACTTTGTCGTCTCTTGCTAAGCCTAACTGTCAATGCACATATTGTCTTGCAGTGGCATTGTGGTCCTTATTTTGGGTATTGTAGGTTTACTTACCAGGTTTATTGTAATTGATTTGTGAAATACGTGGACTTGAGGTTGAAAAGTTAGGGGATAAAGTAGTCAAAGTAAATGCCAAACTTAAGGTGGTAATTTACTTACTTGTTTAGTCTACAATATGACTAAGCCATTACCCTTTAGACATAGACATCCAGGGTAGTATATCAGTAAATCAATGAAAAATGCAAATATCAAAGCTATCAAAATTCTTCAGATTGATCAAACATTGATGAGACATGATCAAAATACTATTTCTCATCGGTATTGCAGATCAAACGCATTGGAACACCAAATTTAATCTTGATATTGAGGTATTTCATCCAATCTGGAAATGGAAAAAGATAGGAAATAAAAATATTGTAGGACCTTATGATTCTTAGTTTTGTTTGCTTAATTTCAATGAACCAGTCAATATGTGATATCCTACTAAATTTGAAATATCGAGTCATTTAAGATGAATCAAATTTCAGTTTGTTGATCTCCTAAATCAATTCTTTCTACTTCTTAAACCAATTCTTTCTATATTCATACGATGACATCTCCCAGTTTAGGAAAATTTTTATAAAATTTTGATTCCTTTAAGATTTCAAATTAGGTAAGAACCCTGATTTTAGAAATAAAAAAATTTAAAAAATTCTGAAGATTGGACTAGTAGCATTCTGTCAAAAAATTTTAAATATGTTAAAGCTAGAATCCCATCCAAAACAAAGTCATCAACTTTTGGTATCTATTTTCAAGATGAAATTTATAACATCTTTCAAAATTCTTATATTTTGGTTGTATCTATATTTTCCTTGAGCATGGTCTGCACCTTTTCTTTTTTTATGATGTGTGTTTATATGAGTTACTTGAAACTCTGCCATTTGGCATTACCTCATTGGATTTACATGCTTCCTAGAGTGAAGCCGGTGATCGTCTTATTAAATTGATTAAAAAGTGCATCCTAATTTTGAATTTAACATGACAACTGAGCAATTTGCAAAGAGATGGGTATATGAATTGTCTTTTTGTATGTGTGTGTGTGACATTTTAAATGATCATTGCATCCTTTAGGGACATAATGCACTTTTCATTAGCATTAATCCTCATCTTCTATCTGTTGCAGTCGTTTCTTTTTTTATCTGTGATCAATATGTTCTTCACTTTGTCATTTTCTCAAAAAAGTATTTGCAACATTTAAACAATTTGTATAACTATCATTCCAGCACTTGTAACTTTAAAAAAAAATCCTCCTATCTTCTAACTTTACTGTCCAGTATTGTACATATTATGTTTTCATGTGCCTGGTGCGCTTTGGTACCATGGTATGATTTTTTTTTGCGACTTGGGTAGCAAAGTGACCTCTCTATTTAGATGAGTAAGACTTTATAATTATCCTGACATTACATTGGTGGGAGCCTCATGCATTGAATCTTTTTTCTATATTTTTATATTTGTGTATGGAGAGAGTATTAATGTCTATAGTCTGGCACCAATATTGGTGAATTCTAATTTATTTGCATGTATATTTTTGCTTGGTTGCTCTGTTTATGTCTAGACATATGAAATAGTCAGTGGTTTCTCTAGTATTTTTATTACACTTATATGAGCTTTTGTAACTATTTAATACCAGATTTTGACAAACTTTGTTTTTTCTTTTTTTTGTGCTTATCTATCTACTTGCAGGTTCACCAACGAAAGCTTTGTGAGAATGAATCTAGATGTTTCTTCCAGCAACTTATTGATGCAGTTGACTATTGCCATAGCAAGGGTGTCTACCACAGGGATTTAAAGGTTTGATATACTTGCATACTATGCCTGCTCTATTTTCTTGTAAAATTTTGATCTTCAGCTCTGGATCGTGATTTTCTGTGTCTAGCCCGAAAATCTTCTTCTTGACTACCAAGGAAACCTGAAAGTGTCAGATTTTGGACTAAGTGCATTGCCTCAGAGAGTAAGTGTGCTTGTCTCATCTGTGACTTGAAGCAGCTTCTTGCTGTAATGTGATTTCATGGTAGCAATTTTGTTTTCAGGGGGTCGAGCTTCTCCATACAACTTGTGGTACCCCTAATTATGTTGCTCCTGAGGTATTTACTGAGTACCTTAACGCTTATGAAGATTGGCTTTTGAAGTCGTATGTTTACTTGTCTCTTTTGAAGTTGTGGTGACACTAAAAGATTACATATGCAACTAGGTTTTTAGAATTAGTTAATATTTCAGATGCCCAGACAAAGACTAACAACCTCTGATACAAATTGCATCTTAATCTTGATTCAAGCTGTAAGTTCAATTGTTCTTTTTGGTGGTTGGTCTATAATATGCATTTCCAAATGACGGGAGAAGTGTTAGCTTGCTCTTTGGGTTCTCTTGCTCGTGTTTTTCATTTTTTTTTCATTTATCAACAATAAAGAAGAATATGGTATTGATTATGGTATATGCATCCTGATTAAAAAGCTGACCACTTAGGTACTCGATCAACAAGGTTATGATGGTTCTGCAGCAGATGTGTGGTCATGCGGAGTCATCCTATATGTCCTGATGGCTGGATATCTCCCATTTAACGAGACTAATCTTCAAACCTTGTATGAAAAGGTATGTCTATCCTGTCATCCAGACTTGTAATGAACTTGATAGTAGCTTCATCACATGATACAATATATACCTCCTATTCTCTGAGAGGAGATTACTGTTTCAGTAAATGCTTCTTCCTTCATTTTTTGGTTCCTAGGATGTTTTTAGCTACTTCTTCTTGTAGCCATAATAAGTTGTAACTAATAAGAGTCTTATGCACTAAGTAAAAATTTGAAATTACATTGTTGAAAGTAGTAACCTTGCCGAACATTTTGTTATTCACTACTTATTATTTATTAGTTGCTATCAATTAGTGAATGCTTTATAGCCCTATAATACATGGAAAATTTGTTTCTTTTATGGTCTGTATTTTCATTAGTGAACTGCCAAAAATGTTTATATTTTTTTGACTAGTGACTTGTAGTCCAATATTTGCCAAACTTTACCATATTATATTACATTCCTTAGTCCTCTCTTTAGTTCCTCATTAGCTAAAATGAAGAATATATTTTACATAGAATAGTTACATTTTGGTGTTAAAGAACTTACAATTCTTGTAAGCATTTTTGTTGAATATATTTTGTGTGTGTTTACTTCTTCGAGCAGGCAAAGCATTAGAATCAAGGTTGAGAATCAGAATTCGGATCACCACATGATGACATGTTAGCTGCAACCAATGTTTTATACCATCTAGATTGTATTTACCAGTCCAACTAATTATTGGTATTGAAGTTTTTTATTTTTTTGACTAGTGACTTGTAGTCCAATATTTGCCAAACTTTACCATATTATATTACATTCCTTAGTCCTCTCTTTAGTTCCTCATTAGCTAAAATGAAGAATATATTTTACATAGAATAGTTACATTTTGGTGTTAAAGAACTTACAATTCTTGTAAGCATTTTTGTTGAATATATTTTGTGTGTGTTTACTTCTTTGAGCTGGTAGAGGATTAGATCAAGGCCAAATATTATTTTTGGGATTTACCACATGTTGGATTGGGATTTGTCCATGTTAGCTGCAACCAATGTTTTATACCATCTAGATTGTATTTACCAGTCCAACTAATTATTGTTATAAAAAATAAAGATTTGATATCAGGACATATACATTTTTATTCTTTATTTGATGTTACCAGGTGGTTTAAACCTTGGTATGTACAAGGCCAAATATTATTTTGGGATTTACCACATGTTGGATTGGGATTTGTCCATGTTAGCTGCAACCAATGTTTTATACCATCTAGATTGTATTTACCAGTCCAACTAATTATTGGTATTGAAGTTTTTTATTTTTTATTATTTTGTTAAGACATATTACACAACAACAATAAAATCTTAAGTCCCAACCTAACTAATTATTGTTATAAAAAATAAAGATTTGATATCAGGACATATACATTTTTATTCTTTATTTGATGTTACCAGGTGGTTTAAACCTTGGTATGTTCTTACCATATTGGTCTGATGGGTTACAAAAACCACTATCGGACCGGTGTTTAAAACTTTGGTTGCAACACTTGAGTAATTGTGGGATCTGTTTCCTTGTAACAAGTTGAGATTACCATTGGCTAGTAGTTACTAAGATTGGCCAGGATTGTAAGGAACCATAGATAATTGGTTGAGATTGGCAGAATTGATATGGATTGCTGGGATTGGGGAAACTAGTGCCAATTGCTCTAATTAGTTGATAATTGGCTGGATTGAAAAAAGTAGCTAGAGGTTGTCAGGATAGGCTCAAGACCAACCAATACTTTCAACCAATCTTAAAAATTCCTTGAAAAATTAAGGTCTGGGTCCGATTTTCATTCTTGTGTCAAAGTGGGAATGGCTGATCTTATGTACTTTGATTAGCAAAGGCATTAGAAACCTACAGAAGAGAATTTTTAAATTGTGGAATTACTGTAGATATCTCTACATAACTGATATCACACACACACATATAGGAATGAGAAAATGAGAACAGAGGAAAAAATGTTAAATATTTACAATGGTTGCTAGTGGTGGTTGGCAGCTAAAAGGAATCGATTGAGCAGCTGACAGGGGTTTGCAGGATAATGATTTATCAGTGGAGCAATTGTCCAATGCCTTTGTTGTTGATGGAGTGGCTAGGATTGTCCAGTAATTTTGTATTAGAACTATCATGAAAAATGGAGATGGATTGCTGGCTGCATCTGACAGCTGGATTGCAATAAGGAGTAAGGGAGCCCATGAGAGCATGAAACTACGTCAAGGAGAGCGCCAAGCTATAACAACTACCTAACAAGGAATCAAATGACAGAGGAAAAGGTAAGGCAGCTGCTGGAGACTGACAGGTTCAGGATCTAACATTGAAGAAGCCACTGGATGACTTTTATGTTGATGTAGCAGCACAGCAATGGCTAGCCGATAACATTTTTTGGGAAGGTTATTGAGCCTGGAGATTTAGTGATTGGAGTGACGAGAGTGTGGTGATGAGAACATAATGCATATGCAAATTGAAAGAATCACATGCCCCTGCTATCAACTGTGGAATGTTGCCTTACCAAATTAAACATTATAGTTTTGTTCAGGATGCAACCATAGGGTCCACAACTCATAAGTTTAGATTGAAACTACTGTTTAGTGTCCTCTTTTCCTTTTGAGAGTCCATAGTAAGTAGATGACGAAGCATGCATGTCAATGTTGGCATCTAATTTGGATCACCTATGGGGCCACAAACCACCAAAATATAGTAAAAATAAGGCATACAATTCTATGCATAAAAAGATGATGAAGACAAGGAGTCATTCAAATTTTGCATTGATCTGTATGGACCACAAGTTGCAGATGCAATTTGGCCTAATTGCATATATGTTTGAAAAGATAAATGAAAAGAAAAAAAGAAGAATTTTCAGGCATGATAAGTCTTGCCAAAAGCTGTCACCAGCTTACGGAAATAAACCAACTCTAATAGAAAAAGGAGATGCCAGTTCCTTTGGACCCTGCAACCAATGCTGTTGCTTTTTAGTCTTCAGTTCAGTCATCAAGCAAATTGACTTGTTCAAATTATTAGAGGACATCCCAGTCTCCTTTTTTCCCCCTCTTGCATGAGTTTGGATTTTGGAATAAGCCTCCTATCTCCACATAACCAGCTGCATGAGCCCTAAATTTAATATAGGCTCCTTTAAGGAAGCCCTCCATTCCAAAATCTATGGCTTCGAAGGGACCCTATCATGATGATGCGGTTGGCCTCATCAATACACTTGCCTTTCTAGAAGCATTGTTTTGCAGTTCTGGTCACTATTCTCATCATGCTTAATCCAGTTATCCCACCTATAATTTAGTTAATAGCAGTACAGCAACTATCACTATCATGAGAAGTTCTAACTCAGAATACAGCACACCTATCCATATTTTATGGGCTTACATTGAAAGGGAGAAGAAAAAGATATCAGACTGCCTTGGCAAGGAGAAAGAAGACTTGGTTTGGGAGATTGGTGAGCAAGACCCCATAATCTGTAATGCAAGATTTAAGTGGCAAAGGATAAAGATCCTTTTTGTGATTGTTTTATATGAAGGATAAAACATCTCTCCTTATGCAATAGATGATTGCTTATACATTTACAGACTTTAAATGCAAGTATATTACAACCTTAGAGACTCCCATTTAGTGGAATGAAACCGTTATTTTGCAGTATAATGATAGCCCCACCTGTTTCCTTGTTAAATATGCCCAAGAGATGGGTGTGGATTGTTATATCTCCGGTTCTTGAGACTAACTACTTTTCTTGCTATATAGATCAACGCAGCAGAATTTACCTTCCCTGCCTGGTTCTCTTCAGGAGCAAAGTCATTGATATACAAAATACTTGATCCAAACCCAAAAACTGTGAGTATAGAGAATGCACCTATTTTGGCTTGATTATATGTTATTTTTAGCATCTAAGATAGTGAGTTTACCTTTTTGGTGTTCTCTAATTGCTCCCCAATGCCACAAGATCTTGTTCTAAGATGTTGTCTAATGAGGAGGGCTTTTAACTTTTCTTGTCAGTTAAACATCTGCGGGAACTGGTTCTTTGTTTTCTTTGTTTTTGAACTAAAAAATATCATTATTAAAATCTACAACATGATTGTATTCACGTGGGAGCTGTGTTAAAGTTCACTAGTTTGAACCGTACGTTTTGTAATAATATATTCCCTTCTCTGGACATACATCTGAATGTTATTCTGAATTATGCATGAGAATGATGTCCATTTTATGCTTAAATCATTTTGTTACAGGGGTCTTTACAAATAGAATCCGAGGCCTTATTGATAACTTAGGATGCTATAGCAATGAGTCCATAGGGTGTTTGTAGCTATGCTCAAACATTAGGATTAGTTTGAAGCTTGGTTCCATATCTATGCACTAACATAAGCTTTAATTTTTCATGTATTTTTTTAACACTTAACCAGTTGATATTTAATCTATAGCAAGGTTCGTAATTTCCTTTACCGATACTCAGGCTTGAACTAGTACTTTTCAGTAGTGACCGCTTAAAGACAAGTAAAATCCTTAACTACCCTTTTGTTGAAAATATTTTACTTATGTAGTCACATGAGGTCAATATTCTATCAATAAAAATGCATCTAAACTGCACTTTTGGATGGTGGTTTCACAAACTCGAAGTTAAAACCACTATTGCAGATATTTGCAACTATGGTTTTGTAAAGTTTTTGTCCCTAGGAGCAATTCTATTGAGATTTCAAAGATGTACAAAAAAACTTGTGGAAACGAAACCATTGTGCAAAATAGAAAATAGCTCTGGGGGGTATGATTCCTCCTGCAAAAAAGTTTCTTTTATCCACCTAGCTTTTATTGCAGTTCAATTAGTTCATTGATTACATTCATGAAAGCAATGCAAAACAGTGAATGAACTCAGTTGCGTTAGAAGGCTCTTGATATCCACAACCATATGGTCTATGTTCCAAGGTGGGTCTTTGTCAATAGTTAGCACATCTCTAATGGTTGTTGAGTCTGATTCATCTTGAGTCTGAGTGAAGCCTTTTCCCATAGCAAACTGCAGTCCTGTCTTTACAGCTAGGGCTTCACACTTTAATGACAGTTTTGTTGTTTACATAAAACTAGCCTGCCATGCAGCAATTTTGATGTGATTCTTGATGACAAAACCCAAACCTCCACCATACAAAAGAGAAGACCCATCAGTGTTAATTTTAAGCCATCCTGGAGGCTGTTTCTACCAATTAAGTCTTAGAGTATTGCACAACAGTTCTCCTCAGACACGGCTGCTCAGGCATAGTAACCAGTATAAGCCAAGGCTTGAGTTCAAGCACACTAGATGAAAGGCTTCTTATTATTGAAGAGGGCATCATTTTGTGTTTTCCATGCGAATCAAAATTGGTTTGTAATGGCAGCTTGGAGAAGCATTGCCATCCCCATATGGTTATCCTCCTTTAACCAGTCACTCATATTCCAAGCAGGTCTATATTTAAAATGCAGATCTAAGTTAAGCTCCCAGTAACCGCAAAGTTCTGTAGGAAAATAATCATTAAGAAAGAGATGATCAATGGATTCTGCATAATCTTGGCACAAAGGGCAAATGGATTTAGCAGTTACATGCAGTGTAGATAATCTGCCTGTAGTGGGAAGTCTTTTATGTAGTAATTTTCAACAAAAAAAAAAATCGAAGGATTACAGTTATTCTTTATGAGCATTTCCAACGATACCAGTTTGGTTCATGGTCCTTGTTTTTCCTACTGTCACAGACAGCCTTGTAGGCAAGGTATTCGATGTAATGTTTTTGTATATCCGTGTCATTCGATTTTATTCATGCTTTGGACAACATGTAGAGGGCTTGCAGTAGGTTTGACAGTCCCATTTTGATTAGCTTTTGTGGTCGTTTCAGTTTTGTACACGCAGGTTGTGTGCAGTCATTGCATAGATGCAAAACTGTCCAAAAACAAGCCATTCAGGTAGTCATTTTGGGTTTTTTTGGCTCCGTAGAGTGGTGCGAAGTGTCAGTCATTTCAGTACCTTAGAGCTACTTGGGTGGCACATGGCTGAATGGGACTTTGGGGTGTTGTCTAGGGTTGGTTCACTGCATTGTTCCATGGTAGTGTCTTGCAGGCACTAGTGGAGACTTTTGGCTGCAGTGGATCGCCTTAGACCCTTTGTTGCATGATCGTTCAAAGGTTGCAAATTCTATATTTGTAATTTACATTGCTCATCAAATGTTTGCTGAAATATCTACCTATGGTATCGCCAGTATAATGCTTCTTCTAACCCGTCTTCTCTTTTGCAAGTCTTTAGAGGACCTTAATGATTTATGGGGAGGCTGACCCTTTGCGAACGGATATGCAAGAGTGTTGCACGACTTACACAGAACCAAGTAAGTCTGTGACAGATTATATTAGAGCGGGATAAGCACACGTAGAAACACTTAACATGTAAACGTAGGGGATATAGCAGGGTTGCATTGAGGGCAATCAGGACATGCAACTGTTTGAGAGAAACAGGCATAGAGACATAGGGAAAGGAGTCGCTCAGAGGAGCGGACATCCAAGATTGACATTAAGAGGAATGACTAACCTTTCACGTGAGAGGCACCACGAGGACAAGTGAGCTGGGAAGAACGTGTAGTGTACAAAGGTTAGGATAGCTAAGTTCGCGCTACAGGAGCGAAATTATGCCACTCCTACATAATTATGCCACTCCTTGGGTTCCTCATTCTGATAGAGCAGATACATCTTACATGATGCCAAAGTCGAAGGTAGCTTCAAGGCACATGCACCATATCTTGCCGAGGTAATTGACGGAGGGACTAAGGCGACTCAACTTGCAGAGGCAAAGTTGGAGTCAAAAGGCCTTGGCATGGGGTAAGAGGACACGAAGGCTCTTGAAGAATATGTTGTAGTGCTACCATTCGAGTTAATAAAAGAGAATATGTGCGCAACGAAGATTGTGTTCGGGGTAGAGGCCTAGGATTTAGACATTGGTGCATCAAACCACTAGCGAAGTTGATGGACTTTAAGAGCTGCTAGGTGACAGATTGTCCCGGAGCTGCACTTTGTCTATGTGTGACTTGAAAGCGGGTGGACAAAAGTTGATTAGCAAAGGAGCGAATACAATCGGAGGTGGCAGAGACCACATATGGAGAGATCGCAGTTTGAGTTCATCGCACAAAAATCAAAATGCAAAGATTTCATTGGGAGGCGATATAGTGTAGCGTATCATGGAGAAATAGTTCAAGGCAATACAACACTCATGAGAGAAGTCTCGTGAGGGACTTGGTCATCCGGAGGTATGATCGGGAGCTGTTAAGAGCTTTACTTTGATGAGCAACATGATGACAAGAAGGGCTATGACTTCAAGGAGTGAATGTTATTGTACCATAGAGGTTGGTCTTCCGTGTATGTACTAAATTTTGCATTGAATGAAAACCTTGGTCATCAACATATGGAGGCTATATTCTACCAAGGGAAATTTCGAGTGCAATACCAGTGAGTCCCATGGGGGAGACTTGATCATACGGAAGAATGATTAGAGTAGCTGGAGAGTTGGATTTCTCCAGAGCTCATATCGCTTAAGGGAGCCCGAAAAGTCGGAGGACAAGGCCGAGCGAGCAAACGTTGTTGCCAAGTACGCAAAGGAGAATAGAATTTACGCAAGCCATGCACGTGAGTTACAGTTTGGGTTTCCATTGACCAAGGTGAATTGCTTAGAGAACACAAGGGTATTGTAGTAGGTGGTTCAAAGGGGTGAGAAAACGACGATGAGTTCAAAGGGACTTGGCTACCCAAAACCAAGTATCAGATCTATCGATCATGAAGAAAAGGGACGCAAATGCGAGGCCACGGATTGTAGAATTGTGGGCTTGGAAGTGCCATAGTACCGCATAGGTGGGACTTCTGTGGAGACATTGATCCCTTGCTCTCATAGAAGGAGAGCGCATGGTTGTAATAGGGAGCGAGGAGATGGAGAATGTAGTGGCAAACTCTAAGTATAAAAACAAGGCAAGAGGGTAGAGACTAGGGAACTTCGTAAGACCATTGTTGATGGACTTCTCATTAAGATAATTGAAAGTATGGGACTTTGGGTCGATGTGCGAGTGCTCGACTAAGGAACAGAGTAGGCAGTATGAGGTGTTGTACCCTCTCTGCTCTGAGTAGGCGGTACAATCCTAAAGCAACCAAAATCAATAGAAACTTGCTTCAAGTAGCGCTCACTTTTGCTTTTCTTGGGCAAAGTTTCTTGCATTCCAGAAGTTTGATGGCAATGAGAAGGCGAATTAAAATAGCTAACTCAGCGCAAGAAGTGCAAACACTTCAGGTGCTTCAGAAGTGTGTGCAAATAGCAGGCGAAGGCTAATAGTCGACTTGATGTATAAAGCATGGTATGCAATTTTGAATTGTACCGCTCAGTACAGGCGGTACGTATCGGTCCGACGGCATATCGATACGTTGACCGCTTGCTACCGGACGGAACGTGCTACAATGCTACAATATGAGGAAGAAATATTTAAAATCACTCGGTACGCCCTGGTGTACCGCTTGGTATGCCATGATGTACCGCTCAGTACGCGGTACCATACCATACCAAGCCAACCTCGAAATATCGGTACAGTATGGTATTGCATACCTTGGTATAAAGTACAATCCTTAAGGATGAGGGCGAAGCCAAGTACCCTTAAGAAAAATCAGGTCAGTATTGAAAACCTAGAAACAATAATTTATATGAAGCAATTGTTAGGTGAGTTTTGGAGTGTACTTTCTACATTAAGTTTCATCATTTTCTCATTTTTGTTATAGGAACTCATGTTCAATTCCCAACAACCAAATTTCGGATTTAACTAATAATTATTTTAAGCAATTTGAGAAACTGCTCCATTTTCCTTAAAACCAGTTGATCTTAAGCTCCTCGTGGTTATCCATGGTTAAGCAAGAATGATTAGATCATTTTGAGAGAACTTGTATTCTAGTTGATCCATGCTTGATATGGTTGGTTATGAATTAATTATTCTAGTTGATCCAGGCTTGATATGGTCGGTTATGAATTAATTTTGTCAAAGATGGCTTGTTATTGTCAGCATATGATTTGACTTACTTCTTCACCGTTAGTTTGGCTTAGAACCTGAAAGCTACAAAATACTTTCTTGCCAACTACTTGCTTTAAGGTAGAACCATCCAGGAGTAGATCTCTGAAGACTTTAATGGATGATTCAACACAGTTTGCATTGTTTTTTTGTTTACCTGCACTAATCTTCTGACATCGTGTTTTCTCTTATTGAAGCGTATTAACATCGAAGGAATAAAAACTGATGCATGGTTCCAGATAAATTATGTTGCTGTTCGGCATGGTGTTGAGGAAGAAGTCAATTTAGATGATATTGATGCTGTTTTTAATGACATTGAGGTCTGTATAAATTCCAGAGATTGGTTGTTAAGTGCTGATTATGCTTTCTATGGATCAAGAACTTACTACCTGATGTGTCTGCCATCTATAATTTTTTAAAACCTTCATACTTTCTCTGCAGCAAAACATAACTGAAAGTTAAGCTCGATAACCTAGCACCTGAAAATGGTTTTTTGGCTTTTCACAGGATCAATATGTAACTGAACGAGTACAAGATTCTGATAATGGTCCTCTTATAATGAATGCTTTTGAGATGATAACCTTATCTCAAGGGTTGGACCTTTCAGCACTATTTGATAGACGCCAGGTACCTTGATGTTTCAGGATATTGGTTACAATTAGTCTCATTTTATGACCTGGACTTTTTTCTTTTAGATGTTACAAAATACAAGTACTATTGAGTCATTGACAATTATCAGGTGTAATTCTTTTGGTTGATTAAGAAATATATATCTTCAATCTGTTTAATTGTTCCATCTGTTATGAGAACCACTGAAGATTTGAAGTTTTTCATGGAAGTGGTTTGCATCATTAGCAACAATTTGCATTCCCACCCACGACAGATTATTTTGAGTAATCATGGTCTTGTCACTTGTGTAGGTGGGAGCTGATCAAACTGTGACTACATTATTCTTAGCTCTTGATTCATTCCCATGATTTCCAAATCTACAGCGTCGTACACACAAAACAACAAATTCTATGCACCATTGCATATTCAGTTTTCTTATGCTATTTTGATATATCAAAGAGAGAAAAGGGAAAAAAAAGTGCAGGGGCTGCACAGAGTTTTGGGTGGGGAGGGGGGGCCCCTATTCTCTCTAAACAACACATTGTTTAGAGAGCTAAACAACACATTGTTTAGCTCTTGATTCATTCCCATGATTTCCAAATCTACAGCATCGTACACACAAAACAACAAATTTTATGCACCATTGCAAATTCAGTTTTCTTATGCCATTTTGATATATCAAAGAGAGAAAAGGGAAAAAAAAGTGCAGGGGCTGCACAGAGTTTTGTGTTTGCTATTCTCTCTAAACAACACATTGTTGTTTGTCACTGTTGTTGCAATCACTGTCATTTTAGATCGAAGAAAAAAAATATAGGGAGAGAGAAAGAGAGAATAGAGAGTAGCCCTTTCCCTTCTAAGAAAATAGGGATTCTATCACAGACAAGAGACATATAATTGGATTTGAAATTATTTCCAGATCTTGTGGGTACTTTATAGATGCCACAGTGCTCTATTGTTGTTTTCAGAGCTATAGGTGAGAATGTTTTGGGTCCAAGAGTTATTTACTACAAACCAAGATTCGTCTTATCGGTCTGTACTGATGTATCAACCATGTGTTGGTACGATATGTACTGAGACATATCGATGTACTGTATGTTGGTATGCCAAAGCGTACCGATGGTACGTCAAAAATCATCGAAAATAGCTCCAAAAATACCTGAAAAATAAAAAAAAGTTTAGATTAGGGTTTTATATTATATGATTAATATTGATTTTTTAATATATATGTGATATTTTTTTAATGAGTTAATCTTTATTATTTATCATTATGTGTTCCTTCATCTTTTTATATTTAAGTTACATATGCTTTTTTAAAGTTATTTTATGAAATATGAAAGTAAATTTTTTTTAGCATATGTAATTTGTTTTTGCTACTTTTGTTCTATTCTTTCTAACATTTTTCTACTTCTATGATTTTGAATTTAAGATAATTTTCTTGCCTGACCACTATCCTATTGATCTAATTGACCTTCATGGTTCTTGTCATATTAGTTCCTAGCTGATCCCAATCTTGATATTGATGTTGAAAATTATGTACATGACCTTTCACTTATTTGAGAGCTAAGAGTTTCTTAACTAAATAAAATTATGTCATAAAACAGTAGAAGAAACAGAAAAAAATTTGTAGCACCATGTTGCTCTTTGGATCATGGAACCATTTCAACTACATTTGGTCCCATCTTTTGACATATATTATCATTAACAATGGCACTGTGCCTTGCTCGTTTTAATTAAACCATTATGCTTCATCTTTTCCTATTCCTTAACATTGTCGTTTGAATTTCTAGCCATTCGCATCACACTAGGGTTAACGTAAATTCTCTTCATCAATGTTCATCCTTATTCAACCCTAGCTGTTACAATAACTTAATTCTAAGAGTGCAGCAACTTGTTTTAAATAAATTCACACACAATTTTCTGCTGTTTGAACTTTGATGTTGCAATTACATGTCATTGGGTTTCATTTCTTTGTCAGGAATATGTGAATCGCCAAACTCGTTTTGTCTCACGCCAACCAGCTAAGACCATTATAGCAACTATTGAAGCTGTGGCAGAATCTATCGGCTTCAAGGTTCATTCCCAAAACTACAAGGTATAGTTCCATGGCAAGTTTGTTGGATCTCTCTCTAGATATTTTGATGCATGTTTTGCTTTTGTTTCTTTGAGTGATGAAGTAGAAATGATATTTTGTCAGGTAGGTTGTCCCTTTCATTGAAAAGTTACAAGAAGACATTGTCTAATTATATAGGAGAATCTAATTATATAGGAATTCCTCATAATACCCATCTTTTTAACCAGTTTGGTGCATCACGTGCAACTTGTGTTTGATATTGTCTAGTGAAATGCCTATGCTGGTGGAACATACAAATTAGCAATATATGGTACATTTCATAATTAAAAATATGCTTATTAGTACTAAATTTCTGAATAAAATCAAATTATAACACTTTTCCTATAATATGTAAATCCTGAGACATCTAATTGCCTTGTCTTAAAAAAAATGGCCTTGTCTTTGTCTTCAAGAAGACATCTAGGTGGTTGATGCATTATATACATAGTCAATAGTTTAGAACCTTGATTCCAGTTGTTAGCACTTGGTGTGCATGGATAATTTATATAATAAGGCTTTTTAAAATAAATTTTCCACTCTTTAGGACTGATTCAATGAAGGCTATAATGTTCATTCCACTCAGGATCTCATCTTTCGCAGATTAAATTATGTGATATACATGACCCTCTGTGGCCTCATTTATTTCAACTTTCTGTTGGACAACATACAAAGCTTCACAATGACAATAGTCGTTTTTAATTATTTGTAACATTTGGGAATAAAATCAAGCTCTCTGCCATCTTCTCTGATTGCATACTGTGATTCTCCACACTTAGTCTAGCCAAACATTGTCCTGAATCCGATGGACTTGAAGGTGAAATTGGTTATAGATCATGTCAGTCTAGGCTACAAAAGCTCCCTATTTGTATGCTTTCTTATTATGGTATATAGTAAATGAAACTAGTAATCTTTTGTATTTTGGCCATCATCTCTTCAGCTGTGGTATGTGAGAAATGTCCATCATCAGGTCATTGAAGTGTTGCACATAGTGTCTTCTTCCTCTCTGCCTTGCCTGCAATCTTTATGTCCAAAGAGATGCAAGCATGAACCATCAGTTACACCAGATTGCATTCCATGGCCTTATCTAAATAATGTCATATAAGTTCATCCATGTGCAGATTTTGTCAACTTCATCATCAAGATACTTATCTTAAATTTTGAGACCATGCTTCTAGATGGAGACAATGATTATATGATAGGTATCCTGGGTTGCATGAGGGAGATGCAATCAAAATTAAGCCATTTATCCATGTTCAGATTTCAACAACTTCGTCATCAAGTTATGTATAATTTTAAGACCATGCTTCTCGATGGTGGAGACTGATATGTGCTAGGTATCCTGGATTGCCTGAGGGGATATGTGATTAAATTGGCACAATCAGTGTCTTTCTCATTGATATAGCAATCACCAATCCTCTTTAGAATGTCACTTTGAGGAGGGAATGTTGTTGAGTCAAGGACTAACTTTTGAAGTTCGCCTCCTACCAAATGAGCTGAAAAAGACACTAATGACTCCACTTTTGGTTGGGATGCTGTTGGCATGTTGGATGCCTCAGCACAACTACCAAATACAATGACATTCCTGCTGATCTCACCATCACCACTTTCATTGTCATGTTTAAACTGCGATAAGCCAACAATTTATCTATGCTTTATCCCTTTGCTCACATATTTGATAATGCTTCAGGGATGTGCAAATTTCGGTAACATTCTCGATGTCATCAGCAAAGTATTATCCCATTGACCCTTTTACTTATCGAATTGGAAAGCCTACCTACCACGTTCTATCTTATTTTTGCTTTGTTTAGTGTCTCCATCACCTTCCAATTCTGTCTTAAAAGGCAATATAATTTCTCAAAGGACATTGTTTACGCTGACCACATTAGGAACCCTTGACCGAATGTATCTTCACCTTTATGATTCCTCTTTTGTGATAAAGGTAGTCATAGTGGATGTTCTTTAATCGATGATTATTTCCAAGTGTTGAGTGTGCTTCCATCATGATATCGTCTGAACCCTCTAATCCTTTCATCTGAATCCTTCCACTTGAAGATTCATATTCTATTCATATTCTTTCTCCTCGAGGTTAGATAGTTCCTTTAAGGGGGTCGTGAGTTCGGTCATCCGAACTTCCTCCTCGGAAGAAGTCGGCTTGCCACGTCAGGGAACACGTTGCTTATTTGGGGGTGGCTTGTTTGAGTGTTGGAACGTCATAGATCATGACACACTACTTTGACTCCAATTCTAGAGTTAGTTTGGAAGACCTTGACTACCTTAGGTCTCAATTCTTCATTCCCACCCAAGTTGAGCTTATAGTTGCTTGATCCAGTGATCGACCTTATTTGATGATCACTGTCTTTGCACCTACAAAGAAGCACTAGAAGTCAGACTTCAGCTGGCCTGCCACCCTTTCTTTGTTTTTATCTTGCATGAAAGATCTCTTATGCCCAACTTGTGGTGTTATCTTGTGACATTTGTTGGGAAGAGTCATAGTGTTGGCATTGTCCTATTGACCGGTTGACCCTATTGCACGCATCTTACAATGCCCACTTAAGCTTGTTGTCCTTGTTCCTTTCTTCCTGAAGTAAGATCCATACGGCGCCAAGCTCAATAAGGTATGGAAGGAAAGATTTTCTAATGTCTCTTTAAGGAATGGATGACTAAAAAGCCATTCCGCTACCATTCAAAATTTTGCTAATATACCCAAAAGAACAATTCTCTCGAATCGCCCATTCTCCATCGAACTCCATCGCCATCGCCCAAATGAGTGAATGGTGGCTCGTTGATGTCGAGATGAGTCAAGTGTCTTGTGGTCGGTATTTGGCTCCTCATTTTTTTATTTTCCTCTTTTGATGAATGTCTAATTTGGTCTTTCCCTTTTGTGGACATGAATTTCTTCGAAGCTTTCTTCAGGTCGTTTGAGAAGTGGAGCAAGGCTCTTAAAAGGAAGACCCCCACAACCACCCAATCGAGATCCTCTTTAGGACCGAGGGTCGAGGCTCCTAAATCCTCTTAGGGGTCCATAAGATGTCATGGCTCATGAGCCCCCATCGCAAAAGAGAAATGTTCGTCACCATGCTAGGTATGAGCTTTGAGAGAGTTGTGCCAACTGAAGTAGGAATTGTATAATGGTCTGCACCATTCTTGCCAGTGCTTGATCTCATTGTGTTAAGCATGCAAAAAATTACTCAAAGATTGTGACGGAAGGTGAGTTCATTATAGGTTTTTGTGAGCCTAGTATCATTGAAGAGGTGTTGAAACATCGAGGCGGCATCCGTAGCCCTTGGCATTGGGAAAAGGTATATCCCAACCGCAAGTCGGATGTTAGATTTTAAGTTGGCAGTGTGTGATCTTCTATTGCATGGCGGTGCATTATCTTGCGACACGACCCTCCTAATGCGAATTTGTTAACGTAGATTCTATTTGTCCATCATGTCGGGTCATGGATTTGAGTTAGACTCTATCGTAAATCCAATGGTCGGAGATGAACGGGTTCAACGAGGTCTTGAAAATCTTTAGTCAGGTGCATGCCCAACAAAAGCCCATTTAAGTTAGTAGGGTTGTAGAATTAGATAGTAGGATTTGGAGGGCTCAAAAATACTCTAGGTGAGTTAGCGTACTTGGGATCTTTCACGGGAACCTGACATAGATCCATGTAGATCTAGTCTTCTAGATTTGTGACACTGTTTTACTCCCATATGGGCCACGGGAGGATGGATGTCATTGTATTTAGGGATCAATGGGTAAATTACCTTTGAATCAAGCTTAAGCATTTTGAAGCCACATGATTTCAAGCCTATCAAATTGATGAGTTCTTTCATTCGGTTGGGTCATGACAATTGTTATTGACACAAATGAAGTACGAGGTACGATGAGGGATCCAAGTAGGAAAAGTCTTTTGTGGATGAGGCTGGAAATATATGATAATGTGGACTCACCACTGAGCTGAGTTAGGCTTCACATGTTGCTTGCCAAGCATAGTTCTACATTGCGTACATTAGGTGATGACATCAAGCTTTTGTGAGAGTGATCATGGTAACTCGACTTGGGACAATGTTTGGCGTAAGATGATAAAGGTGATTGTATATAGGGCTAGATGAATCTACTGCTATTTAACTTGGGTTTAAACATTTTTGGCCTTCTGTTTTTAAGTGATAAAGTTAATGAATCTGATCTCCCAACTGATGAGGTCATGACAAGATTAGTTCTACTCATTTCCTGCCTAGATCCATACAGATCTATGCTTATCCACATATATCTAGGCTTGATCTACGGGGATCTACATTTGATCTAGCTTGAAAGCTTGATTAATTTCTATATTAATGTTTAATGCAGACTGGAAGTCATAATGCTAAATAAATGTTTTGAGGAAAATCATACCTCAATTGTGGACTGATCAAAGTGAAAGATAATAGTATAATTGAAGCACTAAAAGGTCACCAAGAATTCTCCTTGCCTGCTTCCACATCTTCAAATTGGAGTGAAAGAAGTAAATAGGAGGAAGATATGAGAGAACCTTGGATGAAAATCGTGGCCAAGCCTTTTTTTTTCCAGTTAGCTTTGAGTGGCAGGGGTCTTGTCCCGTATTAGTTAGTAAGCCCAGTGTTTGATGAATATTGTGCAGCATGCTAGGACCAAAGACTTGCTGCCCGATAAGGTTTTGTCAGTTTATGGGACCAGGCGTGGACCTGTAAAACTTGTATGAATGCAGTGTATTCATGGGCAATCATGTGGGCCCTACTTTATCATTGCTGTGTTGTGTAAAGAGTTGTCATTTTATGCAATCATTATGATCATGTTCTGTTAGATTTATCAACATATAAGCATTTTCTTTCTGTGCTGGAGATGAGTATATGTGATAGGACATTTTCTCAAGGGTTAAGTTTAAAATTCTTATTCTGCCTAAAACAACTATGGCATATGATTTTTGCACTAACAAGCAAGTTTTGACGGACCTCTCAAAACAGAACCAGTCATGGCAGCAGTTGGTATGCAGACTACTCGAAACTTGTCCTGTATCAGCCAATATGGGTCGATACAATCGGAATTTAATCAATACAGACCTAGATTGAGTCCCCAACAATTAAATTGACCACGAAGCAACTTCCTTGAATGAAGGCCCGTGTGAAAAAGTTGTTTCTCAACCGAATTAATGAAGGCCATTGTGAAAAAGTTGTGTCTCAATCAATCCAAAAAGATAAATTTAATTTTTCCTCCTTAAAACCTAGAATTTCTAATCATTTTTGTCTTAGATACACTTTGTTTTAATCTAAATTTAATTTATATACCAATAAAATAGGATAAAAATCCAAATTTTTATATTTTTTTGGCCTTTTTTCTTCGAAAACCAATATGTATCAGTTTAATCTCGTGCAGTCTACACCTTAAGGGCTGCAAGGGCCAGTCTATACCTTAACCTCGTGCAGTCTACAAAGGAGCTGTACAATGAAGAAAAGGTTAGAAAGGTGAATGTGTGGGTAATATGCCACCGTCGCAAAAATGGCAAGATAATTGGGATCACAAGCAACACAAAACGACCAGCTTTTATTAGGCACAAAAGGGTCTTGAAAACAGACTAAACGAGAGGGCATACAAAGGGGGTTTCGAAGATAGATGCAGGCCCAATGTTTATCTAACACTTTTGTTGAACAAAATGTGGACACACTAAAGATGATGCATCACCCCTCAAACATATACCCAAAGCTCCATCCGCCCTGGTGCCACCTGGGGGGTTCCGATGTGCTAAGATGGTACGTTTTGCACCACAAGGCCGTCAACCAAAATTCAGCTTGTGGCACTATTTTGGGTCATTTTTCCCTTTGCGCGATGCTGCACAGCTAGAAACATTTCCGAGTTTTACATGATGAAAACACAATAAAAACACTGACAATAAACAAAAATGGTGTTGATGGTAGCCAATTCTGCCCCTTACGATCTGCCTAACAGAAAACACTCTAAAATATCGTCAAACAACAGAAACAAGAATCGGAAAACGTCATGGACAAGCGTCAAACGCCTTGTCTGCATTGCTCCATGACAACACAGTGTGCCAATAATGATCTACTGGTATGTACCAGTCCGCCCAGGAGTGTTATGACCATTCGGCACGGTATGGTGGTCCTTGCTAAGATGGTTCTTTACAAATCTGGTGTAGCTCTTATCTATTACTCTGCCCATGCTTGATCTGTTACTCTGTCCATGCTTGTTATAAGTCTAATCTGTTACTCTGTCCATTCTTGTTATAAGCTTCAAGATGACACTTTTATTGTCATGTTTAGCCAATTTTAGGTTAAACTTCTGCATAGGTGAATGTGTGTTTCGATCTTATGTGATGTTGTAGTTAAACTGTTGTTTGTTCATAGATGAGGCTTGAAGGAGTGTCAACAAGTAAGACGCATCAGCTTGCTGTTGTATTGGAGGTAGTTTTCTTCTTATCTCTTATTGTCTTTTATTTATGCAGATGGTTAAGAAAATCTTCACATTTCAAAAGAATATTATTTTACTCACAGTAGTAATTGTTGTCAGGTCTTCGAAGTAGCACCTTCCCTTTTCATGGTTGATGTTCGCAAGGTTTCTGGTGATACCCTAGAATATCACAAGGTTCTACCTTTCTCAGCTGATAAATCTTTTATTGTCACTGTTCTAGGAAACAAACCTCGCTACTTGTCTCGTTGCTATTAAGAGAAGATGGTGGTTTCTACTTGTATTGCATATCCCCTTTTTTAATCCTCTGTTTCATGCTACCAGACTTGGTGTGGCCATGTGTCAGGTCAGGTCTGGTTATATCTGGATGAACAGAAAATGTGAACCCAAACTCAACCTGTTAGTGATTGGGTGGAAAAGTCGCAATGGATCATTTTGCCATGCAGTATATCATACATACTCTGGACCATCCAATAATTTGAAAGGAAGATGGAAGAATTGTAGGAAGATATTAATGCTTTAATTAGCCAGATGTTGAACTTAAGAAAACATTTGCTTAGGTTGATAGGACTGCTTGATTTGTATGGCTACTGCTTGTATAGCTACTGCTTTTCCCACAATGGTTAGATTGTTCCTTGAAACTGTCTAGGATTGCCTCCATGTCATGTAGGGTCTGCATGGCATATCACAGACCAAGCCGTCCTGTGTATGCTGGACTACATTATGATGCACATATGGAAACCTATTTCTATATGTGTTGATTTTGTCTGGGTTATTATCAGGTTGGATTGATTAGATGGCCTGTACAGATGTTGTATCACTAAGTTTACATTGTTTTATCATCGTTGTTCTAAAGGTGGTCCTGCATGTGTGTTGTGTGCTCAAAATGTTGTGTAGTACACGTGGTATGCAGCCTCATGTGTGGGCGCATATTTGGTTCGTGTTTAGTGATTTTTTATTTTATTATAGATTGTCAGTTGGTAGTTGTGTTAATTTTACTAGTAGTAAATCGAGCAAGAAATTAAAAAAAATAAGAAAGAAATAAGCTCGAGTGATTTCAAGCTTGTGTGGCCTCATTTCATGCTGATGCAGACAACATATTTCACATGTGGAAGCATAAACCTTACAGATTATGTGATCTTGTTAAATAACTGTTACATGTATGCTGCTTCATGCATGGGTTTTTAAACTTTCATCATCGTGATGACCAATCCAAGTCAAGTAAGTCATTGTGGGACTAGTTGAATAATCCAAATATTTGACCACTAAAAGTAATATAAATATATATTTAAATTCCTTCTTAGAGCACTTAACCTTCTTCCTAAGTATTCGTCAGCTGGGATTTTTGGTAATATGTTACTAAATTGTTCTAGACAATTTTCAATTGCTTTCAAGAATCTACTTTAATGGTTATAAACTGCTTCTGTTTCTATTAATGTGTGTTTGTACTGATCAGTAGGAATCTAACTTGAAGAGGGAAATTAGCCTCACGGACTTGACTGATAATTAATTGTTCATACAGTTCTACAAGAACTTGTGCAATAAGCTGGAGAATATTATCTGGAGACCAGACGAAGTATCTTGAACTATGACTTGCTGAGATCAGCTGGAAGATTCAGTTGAACCGGTGTAAAGTAATCCTGCAAATGAGTTATTTGTCTATATTCAGTGGCAAGTCTATTCAGTACATGTTTCAGAATTGTATTTACTATCAAATCAATGGAGGACTTACATGTAGAGTATCAGTGTGATGTTTTAGATACTACTTTAAAATACAGTCAATAATGGAGGTGAATTATGTCAAAGTAGTTTTGCTTTGAGTAATGTGGGCATCTGAAAAATCTCTGTCAAGGCTCACTGTTTGGTTGTGGGACTGTAATTTAATTCATATGCCAGCGAACACAGAAGGTCAACTTGCCATGTTCTAAGAATGGAAAGCTTTGATGGTAGCTAATCTAGGAAAGCTATATGTAGATTGCCAGGCATCGTGCTGAAATTGATGGAGCACAAATTGGTTAGTGAGTGTCAATTTTGGTTGTCAACTCAGAGAGGTGGCAGAATTGAGCTAACATTATTTTATTTGATTTTTTTAATCTTGTTGGAATAGGGAAGAAGTTCATTTTGGAATAACGTTGGATTTGGAAGGTTGATCAAACAGCTCGACTAGGGATGACATGTTCCGAGTGTGATCGAGCTTGTGTTACGATTTGTTTGGAGGTGGGCTAATAATTTGTTTGCTTGGTTATCTAATTTTTGTTTGGATGGTTCTTACAATGATTGTTTGTATCCAATGAAAAAGGTACGAGGTTTCAAGAGTTCAATATAATTTTATTTTTGTCGTGGCAGAAGTGGGCTTTGGGAAACATTCTGGTTGCTTCGATCTCCTCTAAGAGCTGATTTGATAAGCTTCCGACGAAAGTACATTTAGTTAAAAAAATATGATTGGAGGCATAACTAAAATAAAATCTCTCTCCGCTTTCTATCAGATCTTATTCTTTTAATCTTTTTAATTTCTTCTTAATAAATGGACATAAGTAAAATTTCCTCGTTAGAGCACATGAGCCACTCTTGGCGATTGTTAACGTGTAGAAGATTTTCAGAATCCATTGTGATTATTTATCTTGAAATTATTATGGTAGAGACACATATCTGAGTAAGGCTTGAACAAAACATAATTAGGCAAGATAGATAATTTCCACGTTATGATGCAGATACAATACAATGCCTATTATCCGAAATAATTAAGACTGTACTTCTTGATTACTTAGTGAATCATAACTGCACCAGCAAATAAAGAGAAAGAAAGAATTCAGTATCTTGTTTATACTAAAATTTTATCATATATTTCTCTTCAATATAGAGAAGCTTATATTGACATTGAAATGATGTTATCCTAACTTTTTGAACTATTATAACACATTAAATTAAATTTTCCATAACTGTTCTCATCATTCTTATATATATATATATATATATATATATATATAATATATATATATATATATATATATATATATATATATATATATATATATAGAGTGACACGTTAAAACTAAAACATCTAAAGTGTGTTAATTCACATAAACAACGATGGATGTATTCTCTTGCTCACGAGGGCCGAGTCCCGAACAAACTATGAACCAGACATGGGATGGGAGATCGCAAGAGACGTCGTCGTTGCATGCGCGCAAACCTGATGCCATTCTCAAGACAAGGAGTTGCGCCACTTGTTGGCTTGCGGCACCGACCGCTTGCTGGCGCGCACGGGCATTGGCCGCCCTGTTCTCCATCCGGAGTCTTCCGCCGCATCATCGTCGGTGGTCCTGAACAACAAAAAAGAACTCCACCGGAAGAACCCCCTCTTCTTCTTCTCGGAAGAAGCGAGCTTATCTATTTGAGCTTGCAAGCCCTGGCAGTGCACTCGGAGTCTAGCAACATCATCCCTCAGGCCACGAATCTCCTGCTGGTGGGCCAAGACCTCCCTCTTCGACGGGCACCGAGCTGCCGCCGCCTCCGGGTTGGGGCTCCTGGGTCCACCGAAAGACCCGCCCCAGTGCTCCGTCAACCGATGTAGCTTGGTGTGCTCGGAGAAGAGGACTTGAATCACCGATCGGACGGGGAGGCGCTCGTTCTGTGCTGCATGTAGGGAGGCCTCCGCCGATAGTTTGCGAGCGTCGATGAGCCTGCACAGCGTCTTCCTCTCTTGCTTGCTGGTGCTCGGATGGGCCTGGATATAAACAGCGACCATCGGTCAGGTGTTGCCAGTGTTTCACTCGCAGTCGCAGACCACCCGAAAATGTTTCCTCACGTATTTTTTAGCCCAAAAAATATGACGCTATGATTGAAACTTTTCTACACACTTACTTGATTTGGGATTAAAATATTATGAAGAAAAATGATATCTCGAATGTGATGAGCGAGCTATAAACATCAACGGAATCAGAGCAACGATGAAGCATGTTAGTGAAAAGAAGTAAAGGCATAATTATGATCATTGGTCACAGCAACTAATCAAGCTGAGTTATCAGCACAAGATGTTTTCATGATCTCTCCGTTCTGTATCATTTATACTCCCGTCCATTCCTCCTAAGAAACCAAGAAGCTACTGAAAGGAAATATGACTAATGGAGGAACCCAGTGGAAAGCCATGGGAACTCCAAAGCAAGCTCCTTGTTCCCCCGTGACCTTCTACCCCGATATGCTCACGAGTAGTATCACGGTAAAGATCCGGTGGAGGTCTCAAGGAGGGTTCATGCATCCCAACCCGAGGATGCCCTGCCCTGCCCTGCCTCAACATTCGTGCATTACCATTGTATATCTTCTCGCAACGGGCAGGAAGGTGGAGACACCGATTCCCGAGGCCGTCGCACAGTTAAAAGGTATGGAAACAAAAGGACCACAGGGGTAACGCTTCGAGGCGTACAAACGACAGCAAGCAGAGGCGATGCCCGACCGAGCTTGTCATCTTCATGGTGCGTAATCTACATGTAAAGTAAATAGATGACGATGACTCATTCCTGAAGTGCCTTTTGTGCTATTTAGGCATATATCAGGGGTCGTCGAGAGCCTAGACAGGACAACGGACAGAGAGGGGCACAAAGCGGGGACCGAGTACATTGGCAAACACGACAACCCCTTGTGGAGGCCGGTGGCCTTCATGAAACCAGCTTGAAGTCAAGTGATCAGCTTGAAGATGAAATCCCTGCTGGCTTCGCTTGTCCCAGTTCAGCACAGGCTGGTGGCTGGGAATGTAAAGAAAAGGATGGTTGAGACTAGGAAGGCCTCGTATGTATGCCCCTTGCTGCTGCAAACCCAACGTTGTTTGCATGCCTGCCTCTCCGTCGTCATTTTCCGGCGAAGTTAATTGTTACCACTACATTCAGTCTTCTGGACCTCTCTCTATCCCACATACATCTCTGCCCTAGCGAGCTCAACCTCCTCTCCCCTCGCTAGATATCGATAGCATGGAAAATTATAAAGTTGTCATCGAGCATCCAGACGATAGCATGTAATAAGGCACAAGACAAGAACCACCAAATTAAGCACACGACACACCGGCTAAAAAGAGTAAGCCTAATACCTCTCCCTCCCTCCCTCTCTCTCTCTCTCTCTCTCTCTGTCTCTAAAACCTGGCAGGTCCAACACGTCCCCTCATATCTGAAACAGACATGCGATTTGCACAGGCAAGCAGCGCCAATTGAACACTATCCAATGCAAAAAGACATCACATGCACTGGCCAAAAGCTATTGAGCAGAAAGGTCCACCGACTGTTGCCGCCTCTGTCACTGCATGCGTGAGCGCTGAGGCAAGCTATCGACGAGGATGACACCATATGCATGCCAGGGAACGATTAGTTTCGGACTAGTAAATGAGTCTAAAACAGCACATAGTGACTCCACCCTATCTTTTCTGGGTCGAACTCTTGATTCTTGACTCCACATGAACCCCCAGAATGATAAGATGCTAAGAATTATAAGAGCCACCTCTCTCTCTCTCTCTCTCTCTCTCTCTCTCTCTCTCTCTCTCTCTCTCTCGCTCTCTCATACGTACATTCACACTCATGCTGACAATTAATTGGTGTTGGGTTTTCACTATATATGTGTATACATATTCTAATTTGACTGACAGAAACAGGTACAACAAGCTCCACTAATCCAGGAGGAGCACACATATTTAGAAGAAGGGCATTTTTTACCATTAGGTTGGTGAGATCAAGAAAAAAATGGAAGAAAAGAATCGCCTAATTTGGTTGGAGGAGTTACTTAGGTCTAAATCCAGCTTATCATCATGAATAAAAAGTGAAGTTGCAGGAGAGCCACTTACTTTAATAAACGTGTCGATGGCGCCATAGAGGCCATCGTCCATGGCTCGCGCGTGTGCTGGCAACGAGCTTGCGAGCTCCTCAAATTCGGCCACGGTGAGCCCGGCGTCGAGCGCGGCCTCCGCCAGGTATGAGTCCACCAGCTTCGCCACCCTCGCGAGAGCTGCGCCGCTCCTCACCGCCGCACCGCCGTCATCATTAATCCCAGCGAACCTTCGAACCAGCCTCAGCACCAGGCCAACGTCCAGAAGCGTACCACAAGTGTGGCTGAAAGCAGGTATCATCAGCTCCTCGAGCGATGCTTCGTCCAGCTGCGCGGCTGCACGGGCCTCGAGCTCCCGCACACACGACGCTGCCGCGCCAACCATGCTCGCCGTACGTAGCAGCGTAAGCAAGAAGTCGCAGGAGACAGAGCGCTTCTCGGTTGGGAGGATGGAAACCAGGGTCTCGATGAAGAAGCGTTTCTTGAGCCAGGCGGCCGTGGGACTCTCGGGCAAAGGATCTCCGGCAGCCCGGCCCGAAAGCTCCGGAAGCCAGCGGGAGGAATAGTGGGAGAGAATAGAGCTGAGAAGTTCCGGGCGGTCGCCCTTGGCTTCGATGCCGGTGATGGTCTTGGCGAAGTGGTCCAGCTCTTGGATGCAGGGGTCATCGAGCCAGCTTGGGTTGGGTGGCCCGGGGTCGGATGGTGGTGGTGGTGATCCTCGTGAACGGTCAGCGGCGGCGGCGGTGTTGGCCCGCTGCTGCGGTTCGGAGAGGGACACGGCGGAGAGGCGGAAATCATCGTTACCGGTTGGATTTGCGACCTTCGATGCGTCGCTTACCCCAAGTGATATCCTCGTTCAGTAATGGGTAAAAAAAGGATTTTTTTTATCAAAGAAGACCATATGATTCAGCACTGGTCGTTTCATGTTACAAAAACTTTCGATTCAGGATATAGTTTTATTCATCGATGCACGAACTACAATTGTTTTCCATATCGAAACATTCAATATTTTTCTGACCAGTGCAGGTTGGAGCTTCTCCCGTCCGCGCTGCTACCGAATCTAACGGATGGCTTGCTCTGTTCAAAATATAAGGAGCATTCGCCCGCTCGGCAACACCAATTCCATGATTGATATGATAATGCGCAGCGTCCGAGAACAAATTAGATTATGAACCGCGAGAACGCATGGGTTACAGATTCTTCAAGACTGTTGGGAATCGAAGATGAAGATGGAATAAAGAAGGATATATCCATGAACAGACGGAGATCAGAAAGGTTTATTTGCAGGCGAGACAGATGATAGAAGAAGACAAATAAGGCCCACCAATATGCATAGTGTTCCCTTTTGTATTACCTCTAGTCTATAAGGTCAGCTGTCAATTCCTTCTCGTCTACCAAAAGCAAAGTCGAAACTTGTCGATGATGCGTCTTTTGTTATGCTTGTTTTCTACCAGAAGGCAAAGAGCAGTGATTAATCTACCAAATAGCTCCAAGCAGGAGTATCTTGTTCCAATTTCCAGCTTAGTCTTCTACCCATCTGATCGGCGAAGAATTGCTAACGTTAAAATCCACCAACCGGAGCAAGTCCCCATCCTGATACCCTGAGTCGGAGCTAAAGAACAGGTGTGCCGACGCCACAGCTCGAGTCCCCCACCGTCAAGTACCTGTGGAAGCCCAACTGGAGGAGAGGGTGAAAAGATGGCAAGTGAAATAGTGGAAGATCATCACCTCGCCTCATCATGCAACACAGAAGGGGGATGTCTGCCACTCGATCCACTCAACTGTAAATGCAAGAGCAGAGTTCGTGTCAGCTCAGAATCAGTGCAGCCTAAGTGGTTTTCTTTTAGATCAACAACACGACATCAACAATCCATGTACTCTTGGTGAAATAAGAAATCTCATGTTGACAGGTTTTCATGATGGGAAAAAGGTTCATGTGGCATGATCGGAGCCATATATGGTTAGATTCTGAATATGTTGTACGCATTCCCATCTGCATCTGATTTTTTCGAACCAAAAATTAATTAGACGACGGCTGTGTTCTATGTGATGTGGGAGTATGCTTGAAGGTGTTATGTAGACGATTAATGTTAGTACAGGTGATGAAGTTATTTTGATTGGTTTGCCTAAGGTATATTGTACCATTTTGTTTTCTCTCGTTCTAACTTTTCTTTCTTATCGCATTCTTTATTCCAGGCTTACATATCAGAGGGATGTCATCTGATGAGTTCGAGTTGTTGTCTCAACTAGTCGTGATAATGTATCTGAGTTATGCATTGCAACGAAGAATCAATCAAGATGGCTAAAGCTTGATGCATGACGAACTCTGTTTTCTTTCTTTTCTTTTTCTTTTTGGTTTTTCAGATCATTAGTCGGCTACGTGTGGAAGGCGGAGGATAAGCAACCACTGGTCACTATGCAGTCAGCTTGTTGATAATTAGATCAGTGCTGGAGGATGCCTCAGAGATGTCGAACACCACAAGTTCGAGCATAAAACTTGACGTAGGGGCGGAAGGCTGGAGCATACGGAGAGGGTAGCCAGCCGCGAGCGAGCGAGCGAGCGGCAGCATCATCTTCTCCATCGCAAGCCACGAAAGCAGCTGTTACATACAGTTCCATTAGTTATCAATACAGGGCGAGCAAGCAAATGGTCATGGATGGCCACCGGGAACGGCAGCCTCACTTTGTTTTGGTTCCACTGATGGCACAAGGCCACACGATCCCGATGGTCGATCTGGCGCTGCTCCTTGCTGAACGTGGTGTGCTGGTGAGCTTTATCACGACACCCTTCAACGCGTCACGCATCAAGGACACGGTTCGACGAGCTCAGGACTCCCGCCTTCCAATCCGATTCGTCGAGCTCCACTTCCCCTGCCAAGAAGCAGGCTTACCCGAGGGATGCGAGAACATTGATGTGTTGCCTGCACCTGAACTGTTGCTGAACTTCTTTGAAGCGACCCGTCTTCTTCAGCAGCCGCTTGAACAGTATCTCAGTGAACCGCAACAGCCCTACCCGAGTGCCATCATTTCTGATTTCTGTCACCCTTGGACGCGGAAGATTGCTCGTCGTCTTCGAGTTCCGCGTCTCACCTTCTTCAGTGTTTGCTGCTTCACCCTCCTATGCCATTTCAACATCTCTCACGACAAAGTCTATGATAGGATTGCAGACGACGACGAACCTTTTGTGGTGCCCGGCTTGACGGAGAAGATTGAGGTCACAAAGGCTCAAGCACCAGGATTCTTTCCCAGACCTTTCTTCGGGGAGATTTCAAATGATGTGGAAGATGCCGAGTTCACAGCAGACGGCATCGTGGTGAACAGCTTTGAAGGTTTAGAGAAATCATACATCGAGGACTACCAAAAGGCCATGGGAAAGAAAGTATGGACGGTAGGGCCACTGTTCCTCAACAACAGGAGCATGACTGATCTGGCTCTGAGGGGGGACAAGGCGTCGATTGACGCCGGCCGATGCTTGAGTTGGCTGGACACTATGAAGCCCAGGTCTGTCCTGTATGCATGTTTCGGTAGCCTAACGCGGTTAGAACCTTCCCAAGCAATGGAGATAGGGTTGGGGCTGGAGGCATCTAACCACCCATTTGTTTGGGTGATCAAGGCCAGCGAGGAATCTGAAGAGAGGGTGGAGGAATGGCTGTCGGGAGGATTCCAAGAGAGGGTCAGTTCCAGGGCGCTCATAGTCAAAGGGTGGGCGCCGCAGGCCATGATCCTGTCCCACCCGGCGATCGGTGGCTTCATGACGCACTGCGGCTGGAACTCGACGTTGGAGGGGTTAACGGCAGGCGTACCTATGATAACGTGGCCTCACTTTGCGGACCAATTCCTCAACGAAAGGATGGTGGTTGATGTCTTGAAGGTTGGAGTGTCTGTTGGGGTCACGCGACCATCTTTCCTAGCATTTGATCATTTGCTGGTGCGAAGGGATGACGTCGAGAGATGCGTGAGGAGTTTAATGGATGAAGGCAGGAATGGCGAGGAAAGGAGAATGAGGGCCAAGGAGTTGGGGGAGAAGGCTGAGGCGGCCATGAAACGAGGAGGTTCATCTTATTCTAACATCACACACCTCATCGAATGTTTCTCAGCGAGTGCTTAATTACATGTGCGCCGGGTTCTAGTTTGATTATTATGTTTGACTAATTACATATTACCTCTTCTTTTTTAATTAATTGTCTTTGATATTTCGATTCTTATATTTTCAAAGATTATATTAAATTTTTTATAATTACGAAAGTGAAACATTTAATCTTTTTTTTTCATGTCGTCAACTCTGCTGATAAAATAACAGTGTAAAAAAAATATTAAAATAAGATTAAAAGGATAATTTTACAGGTTAAAAATTAGGATAGGAACAAAAATTTTATTAGGAAATGAAGTGATATAGTACTATTCAATTGTTCAACCTTTTTTCTTTGTGTCTTATGAGGTTTTATTGAGAAATGATATGAGGCACTCGGCAGAAAGAATCTTTATCTCTCTTATGATCCTATCTCCTCCTCATCCGTCGAGGTAAAGAAAGGAAAATGCTTTCACAGAAGTTACAGAAAGAGAAATTAATAGTGATGAGAATAGCACTATAAAATTAATAGACGGTGTGATGAGAAATATGATTAAATATTTTATTTTCATAAGTATATAGATCTGAATGTAATTTTTGAAAATATAGAGATCGAAATACTAGAGATAACTAATTATAGAAGATAATATATAATTAGCCCTCTTCTATACATAGAATAAGTCTACAAAAACATCTTATGATTAGAAACATCATTTTCCTTAATTCTTTCATGTTCCACTACAATATTCCAAGTATCTCATGTTATTGAAGAAAATTTTTCCATATCAATTTATGATTCTAGGTATATACTCTTTAAAAATTTTTAATGTTACGTATTTTTTAATAAAATTATAATATTTTTGACATCTCTCAAAGAACATTATAAACCTATATAAAATATTATAACTGAGGCATATACACTTAAAATACACCACAAATATTATAACCACTTGTGGGGTTTCTAAGTGGTTACTATTATTGATTTAAGAATAAAAATATTTATAAAAAAATTGTTGCTGCTTATATAAAATATTATAACTGAGGAACTGACTCAAAACACAAACTAAATCACGATATTCTTATTGGCTTGAAAATAATAATATATTAAATAAATAAAAATAAAAATAAAAACTTCATCTGTGCAGGTAAACAGCTGGTCTTGGCTCAGCTGACTGCACGTGCTCGGCGACCGGCCACCGAGCCTCTGTGCAAATGAGAAATCCATGTTAATATCATTCAGAAGTGAATGTAATGCTATGTGCGGTGAAGTAGCAGTCACAACATGGATGATTGATTCGACGGTTGACGCTTCATTTTGCAGTTGCTGTGGAAGAGGACGATGAACAGACACGAGACTGGATGCAGTCCAACCTGCGCAATGCGCAAAAGTCCACGGAATCGACAAAAAGATGACTGTAGAAAACGTATGGTGAGCTGCCAGTGGCTGATGTCTTCCCCCTTCCAATCCACCAAGCAAGCATCCGGAAAAACCTTATCACCTCAAGGAAGGGGAACCAAATCATCGATCATGGATGGTCACCGTGAAGGGATGCCTCATTTTGTTCTGGTTCCGCTGATGACACAAGGCCACATGATTCCCATGACTGATCTGGCGCTGCTCCTCGCTGACCGTGGTGTGTTCGTCAGCTTCATCACGACGCCTTGCAACGCAGCACGCATCAAGGACACCATTCACCGGGCTCGGGACTCCGGCCTTCCCATCCGGTTCGTTGAGCTCCCGTTCCCCGGCGCAGAAGAAGGCTTAGCGGAGGGATGGGAGAACATCGACGACTTGCCGAGGGCAGAGCTCTACATAAATTTCTACAGGGCGACTTATCTTCTTCAACAGCCGCTTGAATTGTATCTTCAGGGTCAGCAGCAGCCGTACCCAAGCGTGATCATTTCCGACTTTTGTCACCCTTGGACGCTGAAGGTCGCTCGTAATCTTCGAATTCCGCGCCTCACGTTCTTCAGCATGTCCTGCTTCACCGTCTTGTGCACCTTCAATATCTGGCGCTACAAGGTCTATGATAGGATAGCCGACGAGCACCAGCCTTTCACGGTGCCAGGCTTGAGGGAGAAGATCGAGGTGACACGGGCTCAAGCATCAGAGTTCTTTCCCGGACCAATCTTCGAAAACATAGCAAAAGACGTGCGAGAAGCTGAGTTCGCAGCGGACGGCATAGTGGTGAACAGCTTTCAAGACTTAGAACGTGTATACATCGAGGGATACCAGGAGGCGATGGGGAAGATAGTATGGACCACGGGGCCATTGTTCCTCCGCAGCAGGAGCGTCGATGACATGGCTATAAGGGGAAGAAAGGCATCAATCGACGTTGATCACTGCCTGAGTTGGCTGGGCACCATGAAGCCGAGGTCGGTTCTTTATGTGGGTTTTGGAAGCCTCACACGAACAGACCCTTCCCAACTGATGGACATTGGATTGGGGCTGGAGGCATCTGATCACCCGTTTATTTGGGTGATGAGGTACAGCGAAGAGTCTGCAGAGAAGATCGAGCAATGGCTGGCCGGAGGATTTGAAGAGAGGGTCGGTTCCAGGGCGCTCATAATCAAGGGGTGGGCACCGCAACTCATGATCCTATCCCACCCAGCGATCGGAGGATTCTTGACGCACTGCGGCTGGAACTCCACCTTGGAGGCCATCTCGGCAGGCATACCCATGATCACATGGCCACACTTCACCGACCAATTCCTGAACGAAAGAATGATCGTGGATGTGTTGAAGGTTGGAGTGCCTGTCGGGGTAAAAGAACCAAATTTCATAGGAATGCAGAGGAGTGAAACATTGGTCTCGAGGAACGATGTGGAGAGGTCTGTGAGGGCTCTAATGGATGAAGGAAAGGAAGGCGAAGAAAGGAGGCAGAGGGCCGAGCGATTGGGAGAGAAGGCTAACGCCGCCATGAAAGAAAGGCGGGGTTCATCTCATTCTAATGTCACACGCTTGATCGAGCACTTCTCGGGCAATGCAACTGTCTAAGTATGCAACACGCGTGAAGGTCTATGGTCTTTGAATTGGCATCCTTTAATTAGGTGGTTTGACCTTAGTAGATGTGTGTTGATAGAAGATGTCATGTTTGCTTTTATAAATTGAGAATCTGGTCCTCTCTCTCTCTCTCTCTCTCTCTCTCTCTCTCTCTCTCTCTCTCTCTCCACTACATAATACATTAATATTTTATGAAAACCATTTGGTTCTAAAGATTAAGAGAGTTATGTAATATTATGTATTTGTTTGTTCACAAATCATGCCTCACAAGAAAGCCATTCTGCTTCACGGTTCCTTGCAAATTATCACAATTGCGTTCGATGGGGGGCATCGTATAATTTGTGAGCTTACCATAATCACCTGTTCTTAGAGTAACAAACTTGCTCATGTTATCCTATGAACCGCTTCGCAAGCTAGTTGTGAAAGATGGTGACGGAAAAGATATATGATCCAATTAGATTGATTAGACAATAGAGATTGTACTTAGGAAATGATAGTTTGAGAAGCCCAACGCAGAGTGCATATGGGAAGGTGAGAGAAAATAATAAAGTGAGGATGGAGGCTGATAAGTACTTAGTTAATATTGTGTGTTCATAGAGGGTTGGTCTTTCTGAAATTTTTTATAATCCCTCGAAAATACGTTAAAAAAAATAAATTAGAGAATTTTAGTAATACTCGATAGACAATGTAAATTATAAACATAAACTTTATAAATTTCAAACGATTACACGATAAAAGATCTATATATGATTTGTCATAATCAAAAGTCTTAACAAGTGTTTATATAATATTATTACGAAATAAGATAATGAACCAGTCGTAGATAATACCCCAAAAGCTCATCCAAGTATATGTTATCTATGTAGCTCTAAGGTATTATACTAACTGACATTTCGTACCACTCCATAGAGCTTGAAAACCTCTAAAATGATTGTTTAGATAACTGCACACAACTTGTATTTATAGGATTAAAATGATTACAAAAGCTAACTAAAATATGAGACTACAAAATCTACTGTAAGTTATCTATATGTTGTGTAAAGTATGAATAAAATAAAAAATCATTAACATATATAAATATTACATTAAACACTCTATGTACATATTTATTTGTGACATTCACTTCATTTATTCCTTTGACGTCATCGTCGGAGCTTTTGTTGAATCATTAATTTTCTACTCCAATTCTAACATGCCTCTTAGCTCCCAATTGCTTTTTGTCGTTGTTGTTGAGTAGTCGAACTTAGCTCAACCAATGCTGCTTCAGTTCACTAATGACTCTAGTAACTTTGGTATGGAGTCGGTCGATTGTGCTGATCTTTATTCATTTATATAAATCTCTTAAATGAAGGAAAATATTTTCCTTGTTGTGTGCTAGTCTCTTAAACGTCTCGTGTCACTTAAACTAAGTGGATACATGTCGAAGCTTTAACGAGCATCACCTTGTAGACTTTTTTTTTTTAGATCTTTCCTTCATAAAATTTATCAATCGATTGCTCTTCTACTTAGTTGTCGTCTCTAAATATGTTCGCATTATTTTTATTTTTTATTAATATTCTATTGAAAAATGAAATGAATGATTTACACCTGATAAAATCAATCACCATTGGTGAAGATTTAACAATAATTGTCTTCTATTGAGTCTCTTCGGGATGTTAAACATATGCAAAATACCTCTACTGGATAAATAAGAGAATTAAGATATTTAATTTCACTTATTCTTTTAAAAGTTAAGAAGACAAATATTACTTGACTTCACTGTCTTCTGGAGAGTTATACTCCATATATCTAGCTAGTTACTACTATTCGCTTGCTCTTTACTTATATTTTTTAAAATACTTAAAATATTTGCACTCCTTGCATTCAGTAAACTAGTACAATTTACAATTTGCATCCTCATTGTCATCAACTTGCTGTTAGGACCCATAATACTGAAAATATATATTTGATACAAGAATTTAGCTAATGTGCAAGCTTATTTACCTCATCAGATCAGATAAGCAGTCATCCTAGATTCCAAAAGGAGTACATGTAACTACCCACAAAGACTCTGGCAAAGTGATTAGGATATGCTTGTGACAGGTGTGCCTCCTTGCATTCAGTAAACTAGTACAATTTACAATTTGCATCCTCATTGTCATCAACTTGCTGTTAGGACCCATAATACTGAAAATATATATTTGATACAAGAATTTAGCTAATGTGCAAGCTTATTTACCTCATCAGATCAGATAGCAGTCATCCTAGATTTCCAAAGGAGTACATTGTAACTACCCAAAAGACTCTGGCAAAGTGATTAGGATATGCTTGTGACAGGTGCCACTAACATTTTAGTCATCCAAAACAGAACTGAAAAATCTCTATAAATCATAAGCAAGGGTTTAGTCATAATCATCAGCATAATTACACCAAATAACTAATGAACTTGCCAAAACCTTTATCATGATGCCATGATTGTCAATTGATAGCATGTACCTGAAATGAAGCTTGAAGAAGTTGGAAAAAACTTTGCTTAATCCTTGGAGGATTTGTTAATAAGAGACTTGTGGATGTGAGGTATCACGCCTCCTCCGGCAATTGTTCCCTTGATGAGGGTATCCAGCTCTTCATCCCCCCGGATTGCAAGCTGCAAATGCCTCGGAGTAATGCGCTTCACTTTTAGATCCTTGCTAGCGTTACCAGCCAGTTCTAACACCTCTGCGGTTAGATACTCTAAAATGGCGGCAAGGTAAACAGCAGCTGTCGCCCCCACTCTTCCGTGTGCTGCAACTCGAGACTTCAGCAAACGGTGTACACGTCCAACTGGAAACTGCAAACATATAGTTTACCAGAAGCTTGGTTATATGGGACACGAGACCTGAGTGCGATGTCCATAACAATCATCCTTGTTTGGATCATTTAATAGAAATAGGTCATTCCACCATAGGCAAACAAAAAATCAGGCATCTAACTACCACAATAAATATTTGTTTACACAAATCATTTAGTTTTGAAGTCAATCCACATTATTCTTCTAGATATCAGTACAACAATAATAAAATGTAAACTGATTCCACATAACTTACTTTTCTGTGAAGCCAATATTATGGGTTCATTGCTAATTTATGATGTCAAGGCTTGTCAGTTTATGACTTGGAATTAAGAACTTTGCAGTGGAACAGCTGTTATGTCACGATACATGAGTTATATTCAATATCATTTTGTCAAAAACACAGACTTCTGTGTTCGTCATTTCCAATTCATTGGAGAAAATTTATGTTACTTCCATGTTTCTGATTCCATCAGTTTTATTCTGTAGAACCAAAGAGGTTTCGAAATACACCTTTACATTCTTTTCTTGCAGCACCAAATTAGGATGCAACTACGACAGGATGAAGGATGTCTGGTGAATGCTAAACGTACACACACAGGTATGTTTACCACACTTCAATTTGCTCCTGCATGGGATGGATTAATCGTTTTCACCTTTAAAAGGCCTTAACAGACATTCTTTTCGAGGATTGGGGCACAAGTGGGCAGCCTCATCCTATACGAGTTATGTTACATTCTTCCTCATATTGAGTAATTAATAAATAAAGACAATTTTAGTATTGAATATTTGGGCCCGATATCAAAAGGAGTACAATATTTTCAGCTGAATTTGAAAGATCAGAAGGTTTTCGTTGCAGGAAACTAAATCAAGAAGAAAACAGGCTTGTAGGAATTCTGCAGTAAGAGCTTGCATGAGAAGAGTGATTTTGTAAATCATGGAAAATCTTGGTGGAAGAAGAAATAAATACGTTGGCTAGACCAATAAATAGGGTATGAGCCAGATCCAAAAATAAACAAAGATGCAACTTCTGGTGTCTACTAGAACAACAGAGTTATTGTTAAGGTCTGAGGTCATCCAAAATCTTGCATCTGGTCCAACTTTTCTTTTGAGCAAAAAAACATCTGGTGCATACTAGCATGTCACTCTGTCGATTACAATCAAGGACTACAGCCGTGTGCCAGGCAGATTAATAACTAGTGCTACAGCATGAACTCGCACCTACATGCATGCAATATTATCCAAAAGACAAAGAAAGCAACTATTGTAACCCTGATCTTGTGACACAACGATAATGCAGTATTGATGTCTATTTCTCAGTAAAATGAGGCAGGGAAGGGAGGGAATCTTGCTGGAAAGACCAATGCATTATTTGGTATAATATTGGAAGTTATAATACTAAAAAGCGACAGAAATACCGCCTGTCTTTTCAAAAATAAATCGACTAAAATTTCTATATGAAAGCACAAGTTGAGACTCTGAACCAACAGCAAGATGTACCAAATTGTCATCTGTTTTGATGCTTTTGCTTTGATTCATCACACGATCCTGCTGCATGATGCACAAAGCAATGTCTTAAATTATATAAAGGACAATGACAGAGCAGAGACATCCATGCCGTCTAATTTGCACAAAATAACCCTCCAAATCCTATTAATGTTGCATGACCCACGTATCGCTCTATACAGAAGGCGAAAGCAGCTCCGAGTTCCAAATCTAGGAGCCAAGAACACCTTTCTCAGACGACCATCGCTCTTTCACATAAAAAAAACCCATCTGCATAGAATTTTCCGAAATGTTCCTCGTAACACGTTGAGGAGATCACGGTGGGCTCACACCCTAATTTTTTTCACCAGACCAGAATCCTATTGTCGAGATTACTTCCTCCTATCGATCGTGTTTAGGGCAGTCGCAAAACATCGAACAAGATACATAGGCAATCCAATAGCAACCAAACAAACGGCTGCTTTGGAATTCAAACAATAAACGGGAAAGGATGGGGAGCACACCTGGAGACCAGCACGATGAGAGCGGGAGATGGCCTTCTTCTTGTCCTTGTCCTTGTGCGAGTTGGGGACCGAAGTCCTAGCCGTGATGAGGCCCTTAGCGCCTTTTCCAGACATTTTGCCGGGCGAGAAATCGTTCGAAGGGGAGGTCGAGGAGGAGGATGGAGGAGATAGAGAGGAGTCGGGGTGGGTGTCTATGGTATATCACGGTGGAAGCGAAGCGAAGGAAGCGGCCGGCGCGAGAGAGAGAGAGAGAGAGAGAGGCGGAATGCCAAAATAGCCACGCCTACGGCTGACTGCCCGACCCATACATCCGACGGTGGTGCGGGACGACCGCGATGTGATCCAACGATCCTTCGCACCGAGTCTACGTGGTAACGCCACCCCTGCATTTTAGGATCCCTTCCAAAATTTATTTATAGATAATATATTTTTAATAAATATTTTAATTATTTTGTCTATGTCGCATCAGCTGATCAGATAATGTATTTTAATTAATAAATAATTTTAAAATATGTAAATATAATTTATATACGGAATAATATTTTTTTTAAAAATATATCAATAACCATGAGTTATTCAAAATTCCAACTAAGTCAACTAATTGATGAAGGCCGCATTACACTCACCTAATTGTAAATTATCACCTGGATGATAACATGCATGAACCTTCGATAGCACGATCCTCTGTCCCTGCCACCTCGATCTTTGGGAGGGCCACATGAACTATCCGTAGGGTGCATTAACCTCCAGTAGCAATATCCATCCCTCTCTTTTCTCCTTTCGTAAGCAATCTATCACCCTCGCCAATCATGATTTTGGGAAGGCTTGCACGCCTGAATAAAGAGGGCCTTAATCTTAGGCGATGTGGCCTAGTTCCCCTTTCTGGATGTTTGGTACATGTGATCATCTTCTACTTATCTCAAACAAACTCCAACCTTGACAAACGACGCTCTTATAGTTGTCCTTCTCTTACGTTGCTCTCAGAGAAGTGTGTTCACCAGCTCTTGATATAAATGAGCCCTTAGACGATGTAATGGGCACCCGTGAATCAATCATTAACCGCACTCCATTGATTGCTCAAGGATAAAAGCCAGCCCCAAGACTTAAAAGGGGCAAATACATCTACAATTTTTCACCCCTCAACTAATTTTACGATCGGAGAGATTCGGTCAAGAACTTCCTATGATGCTAACCGTTTATGCAGGGCCTCGACAAGTCTAAAGCACATTTTGAGATGATACCAAAACTTACTACTAGCTAATAAGTAATACATAGGGATCGTACCAACTAGACTCACTTCCCACTTTAGTCTCCATATGTGACTCCCTACCGGTTTCCTACATAAGCTTATGCCATTGGGATCGAACCAAATCGTGTCAACTCCATGATAACGATGCAACAAAAGACCCAAATGCTTTCTATTTACTTCTAACATTCGGAAGGATAAGAAATCTTGGACTGAATTGGATGGGATGCATCATTATACCATTTTGGCTTAGTTCGATTGATTAGACTCTGATTTCGACAACTGATAAGAACTGAAGAACTCGAAGGATACAGTCATGAGCAACACAAGTGGCGGAGACCACTTGATCCAGAGAAGCATATAGAACTGGACTACTACATTCATGCGCTTCCTTTCAGAAGGCAAAAAGAAAAGGTAGGTCACGTACCTCTAATTAAGTTGTTTTAAGCTGCTATCAGCGTTATGGATCCATTTTCTTTGAATAACCTTTTGTTGTCTAATCTTGTTCGCCCATCTTTCGTGTTATTAAATAGAAACAAAAATTTATTTATTATAATGATTATATGTCATATATTTAGTTGATTTTATCTAAGTCTTATGGTACTTTTGTGAATATCAGTCACCTCGAAATCTTTTATTATATGTTAGGAGTTATAAAAAAGAAGATGGATTAAAAAAAATATTTCATTTGAAATCTAGAAACAATCATTTTAACAAACATTTCAAAACCAATACAAATTACAAACAGACTTCACAAGCTTTGAACGATCGCGTATATATATATATATATATAGCTTCGGGGTGCACTATTTTTTTTTTCTGAGCTACTATTATATTTATGGGTTATCGAGACAAAAAAAATAAAAAAATAGAAAGAACTCAACTATCAATTTGTCACTGATAACTCAGGACACTATGGAGGAGGGAAGCTTATGGCTAATTCTATCTCGGGATAGTTTAACAAAATAAAATTAATATTAATAATAATTTTATCAAATGTTTCTCGTCCTTTGTTAATAATTTTTTTTCTTTATCCTTTTTTCATAGGTCCTCGATAAAGTTTTTTTGTTTTCTTTATCCACATACGAAAACATAACATAAGTGGTATGCACTTATTGAACAATGGGCACAAAGTATACACACATATCCTTCAATATTTTTATTTTGTGTATAATACTAATCCTTCATATCATTCTTACCAGTGCAATGAGACATAATGGACGGGTTTAGTTATTTGATGCCACATCAATGTACGTACGTGTCAAAAGTCCTCTCTCTCTCTCTCTCTCTCTCTCTCATACACATACATTTTGATAACTATCTCCTCTAATTAAATTTTAAATATTTTACTTTTCTCCTAATTAGTTTTTATCTTATGATATTTTTTAATTAATTTAACTAAAATATTTCTTCATCGTTTACTCGTCATATTGGTATATTGTCATCCCATTTAATGAAAGAGAAAGAGAAGAAGAAATACATATCATATCACTTGTGATGAGAGCGGAGACAAAAAAAAAAAGATAAAGATATATAAACTTATAAAATTAATAAAATAATTATAAAAGATGATGAAATATTTTTATCAAATTAATAAAATAATTAACAGGTAACAAGTAAGGTATCATTTGGTAAAGAAGATTATTTTGAAGATAAAATGTCTCGAAATTCCTGTAATCAAAGATTTAGGTGCCGTTGAGGGATCCGAAGCGAGCCAGTGTGGGACGCGCACCCAGTCTGTTGCTCCAACTCATGTTTCTTTATCCACCGACACAATCATGTCCAACTCGAGCATTTCCGTCCGGCAGCCGTCCATTATTATCCAGACCGCAGAGGCACCTCAGCTCAACTCGCCTCGTACAACCCACATCAGGAAGATGCCGGGGGTGGTCGGTGATGCGTCGATGTGGCTCGGTACTTGGGACAACTTTACACTGCCTCGGACTTCCGTCTGGCGCCAAAAAGCAAGCGTGACCGGTTCCACGCTCGCACGACACAGCACGGCTGCCACCGGGTCAGCGGGTAACGAGGCCCTGTCACGGGGGTGTCCAGACCGAAGTGCTCCGCGCCTCTCCGTATTATTTGCTCTTCTCGTCAACCCCCTCATGATGGACGGCCGGCCGTTTCCTCCCTTTCCAGATCCCAACAGCCGAACACCATCGCATCCGCCGCTCTCACCACTTGCCCTCCCCAATTTTTGTGCGCACCACACTTGCTGCCCTGCGCATTCCCAACAAGTTCTGGTAGCAGGAAAGTAAAAGGGAAACAGAGATGATTTAGAGGAAGAAAAGAAGAAGAAGAAGAAGAAGAAGAAGAAGAAGAATTAGGCAGGAAACGCACATCGTTGGGTGATCTCAGGTTTGACTTCGAAATGAAAGTCATGCGCCATTTTCTTCCTTCCTTCCCTTCTTTCGTTAGATTTGTTTTTGTTGTTCTATGAGCAGCCATCAACGGCATGGGACGACAGACTAGATCGATCATTAAGATTGCTCTTGGTTATTCCGGAGAGCGATGCTGTCTTTTGTCTAGCTTTTCCTTGCCTTTCATTTCGCTGTACCTACCACGGGACCTTCCAGTAGCATCGCTTCTTGCAAGCAAACCCACACCCACCCACCACCACCTCACAACCGTGACTCGCCCCCGGTTTATTCACCCGTCCGTCTTCTGTCCTCTTATTCGTCCATGTGTGGATGCCGGTGTTATCATTATATGCAGGTTCTCCGCCTCGAAGCTGTAAAAGAGAAAAACTTCTTTTCTGAATTGATGCGCCTCTTCCAGGAACAGCTCCTAGTGGGTTCTCATTCATCCTCCGCCCCCACCTACCCGTAGGCGTTTAAAACAACGTCAAGAAGCAAGAAAAACTTTTGGTGCTTCTTTCCACAGGTGCAGCCAGCCAGCTGCCGCCGCTGCCGGTGCAATTTGGGAGCTGTGAAGGGGGAGAAGGGGCTCTTCGTGCCGTTTCGGAGATGAGCTACGGGAGCAGCTCGATCACTTCAGGTTTGGTTCCCCTACTCTCTTTCATCCATCACCGATTTATCCGTCCCATCACGCAGTGGGAGTCAGGAATGATCGATCGATCGAAACATTGAATAAATTTAGGTGCCAAGACTACTGCGAGGACGTTCGAGTACGGGAGGACACATGTGGTCAGACCCAAAGGGAGGCACCTGGCTACTGTTGTGTGGCTTCATGGCCTAGGTGATCACGGAGCAAGGTAACTTCTTCTTGCTAATGTCTCCGATGACTGGATGATTGATATTCTAAGCTGTGTTGGCACATTTGAGCCATGGTGTCGGTGCACCCAGGAACAGCTGCTATCGAACACCGGGTTTGGCTGTAAAATGGATACCTATGAATTATGAAGTATGGCCACAGACCAACTCCCTACCTTTTGATCTGAGGCATAAGTTTACAGGCATTGATGGCATTAATGTTTTCTCGAGTCTAGCAGGCAGTACAATAGAAGAGTAGATCGAAATACCATGTTAAACTGTTGGCAGTTTATGATCTAGGCCGTGTGTGTTGGGGCTGTCGGCATCTTTGTCTCGAGTCATTATATCTTAAGTCTACCTATATGCTCTCCAGTTTACTAGCAAACAATAGGATGATTCCGTTTATTCTGTCTCTCGACAAATTTGCGTCGTCCTGCTTCCCCCAAGTATTTCGAGAACTGGCTTATCCTTTCTTTTTGTGGGAAAAGAGGATCCTTTGCCCGATACCTCAATCAGTTCTATAAGAGAGAGGATCACATTGTCAAGATAGAAAGTGAAGAGTGTCATCCACTTGGAATTTCTTTTCTGTAACTTTTCTTTGTGGACATTTGCCAGTTGCATAAGAAAATATGATTCAAGGCTTGATGCTGGGGCCATTAGTGTACTAGCTTTCTTTCAACTCTTCCCCTGTTTTTTCATTATGGAGCAAAAGAGCTTTATGGTTAATGAAGAATCAATGAGTTTGATTAGATTTGGAGAAGCATTGAAAAACACAACCTGAAATATGAGAGTGAGATATGATTTTAGTCACCAAAACAAAAAGTTCAGGGCAGCATAGAATTCAGTTATTTCTGCTTCAGCTGTTGTTTTAGTAAATTCTTTGTGTTACAATTATCTTTGTTCAAGGTGTATTAGCACATAATAATGAGAAGTGCACAGTCTACAGTATAATCGACTATCTTGTGTTAACTGGTTCCTAGTTGAGACCCAATTTTGTTTGAAAGCTTTCGGTGTAGTATGTGTTTTTGTGCATTTTGTCATGGCAGCATGATAGTTTATTGATCTATTAGTTCACACCAGGGTTTCCCAATTTTTAGCATTACAGTTTGTGTTGCCCAGCTACCTAAATAGCATATACCGGTGAAGCATGTCCCTGCCAGGTAAATGACACACGACACCAAAAAGAAAAAGAATGTTCTTCTCAACTGTTCTTCTTTCCAGCCTCCCCTTGATGAAATGCTGCAGCAAGGAAATTGATGAGTGTCAGTGAGGCAATGGAGCAGCGATCCCTTTGCACTCTCGAGCGCAAAACCAAGGGAAAGAAAACCTTGATCGGTTTAAAGGCTGTAACAGGAACCACTCTGGTTCTCGTTGCCTGTTGGTGTGGACAGCAGGATAGTTGATGTAAAATATGTTTCTGCATATATTGGCATGGAACCCCATTATCAGGTCTTGTAACCACAGTGGCAAAGTGCTTTGACTGAAATTATGGTTGAAGACATAATTGTTGTCTTGAAATTTTCCTTTAGGAAGTTATACGTTTTAGTGACTCATCAGCTTATCATGTATGAATTTATATCTTAAAACATAGTATATTATCTGCATCACATGAATTCGGTGTTCTCGTAACATTTTGGGAGGATTAGAACTGTTATTGGGCTAACTAAATGGTAATGGCTTTATTGGTTCCATGTACTCACTTTAGCTCTTTCTTCAAATGTTTCATTCATGAATTGATTTTGGAGATTATACAAATTCAAGCCCGAGTATATGATCTCTCTTGGAAACACTATTTGAAATTCAAACTAGCAGTAGCAGAAGCTATAAGAAGTTTCATTTTTCATTTGCATTTAGTTTTATAGTTTATCAGGCATAAATGCATGCTTCGCTTATGGTTGCAGACATCTCCCATGTCCTTACTTCACAAAGACTTGTTCAACAACTTTTTATTGGTTTCATTCGTCTCACCATATCAAACTAGTTGAAACTAGAGGAAAAAAAAAGTTGTTCCTATTTGTCAAGGAATATGACATTGGCAATCTTAATCTGGTATTTCTTGTTTATGCTGCAGCTGGTCCCAACTCCTGGAAACCCTCCCACTCCCAAATGTAAGAACATAATTACAGTTGTTTACATAACATGGAGAATATGCAATCATCCTTACTAATGCTCCTTTATGTAGCTACTATGATTTTGGCTAGTTCACTATTTGCTGGTTTTGTCATAATTTTTATGAACTTGGTTTGACGTGTGCAGATCAAGTGGATTTGCCCAACTGCCCCTACGAGGCCCGTAGCAGTTTTTGGTGGTTTTCCTTCAAATGCTTGTAAGTTAAACTAGATTGATAATTTATATTATATCTTAACTTGTAGTTATTGTTGTTGCGGTGTGTGTCCAAATCAACTTCTTAATACATGAGCTCCCGCCAATGTGGGGTTTAGGAAGGGTCAATGTACGCAGCTTAGAGAGAGGCTATTCAAATTAACTTCCAATAGTTGAATACTCAAATCACAAATCGATATTTGAATCTTACCATATCCCCTAATGATTAAATTTTTTATGTGGCTTAAGAGAATAGTGTTATATATCTTATATACATTGGTGGGAACTTATAAGATTTGCCGTTTTCTAGGGTTTGATGTTGGAGATCTGTCAGAAAGTGGTCCTGAGGACATTGAAGGAATGGATGCATCAGCTGCACACATTGCAAATTTGTTATCAGCAGAGCCTGCTGATAGTATGTTTCGACGGAATCAAATTTGGTTTTTTTAGGTCTATGCGTATATGATGTGTCGCACCATTAATGTGTCCTTTGCAGATTCCTATGGAGAAGCTACCCATGTTAAGTGTCTTGCATGTCCTTTGATTGATCAGATTAGTAACTTTTTTATGTTGTTTGACTTGTTATTACAGTCAAACTTGGTGTTGGTGGCTTTAGTATGGGTGCCGCCACTGCCCTATACTCTGCAACTTGTTGCGCTTACGGGAAATATGGAAGTGGCAAGCTATACCCTGTCAATTTAAGTGCTGTTGTTGGTCTAAGTGGCTGGCTTCCATGTGCCCGGTATATTGTGCACTCATAAAGATAGATCTTTTCTATTGCCATATTTCTTCTTCATATACACTTAGAGATATCTCATCTGCAATGTCATTCTATTCTTTCAGGAGCTTAAAGAACAAGTTGGAAGTCTCTCAAGATGCCGCGAGACGGACTTCATCCTTGCCTATTTTACTTTGCCACGGAAAAGGCATCTCTTCATACATTGACATGCAAATGAGCTTTATCATTCTGCACATAAAGAATGCTTCTTTATTCTTCTTTCAAGATGCATGCTTTGCCTTTTTGGTTCTTGCATTCTATTTCCATGGAATAAGTGGGACATTGAGATTCTTTTAGGTGAAATCACATAAAAAAAAAAATCTATTTAGGAAAGTCATGAACATACAAGATAATTTTATTGATGTACACTATTCCCATGTTCCGGTTAACAGATAATGAGGCATTATACAAGAGAATATATTGTGCACCTATTATCCAAAATGCGTTATGCAGAAAACTGAAGTCAGTGGATGATCTAATTGAGTGGATAAGCCTAGCTTGAGGGAAAATCATATTCGGAGTATTGCTCAACACTCTACCCAAATTCATGTGAATTGCTCTTTCTATGAGTCACAAAAGATTTGGTGTAAACTGATTCAAAATATACCAATGACTATTGCTCTTTCCCGGAAGTTTGGTGCACTAGCTGAAATTTTGGATATGAACATATTTTCTTGTTTCTTCTAGTGCATCCTGGATATTTAGTCAATAATGGTTAGTCCGCTAGCAGGTGCGGTAAATATTTCTGTTCAGTTATAGGTTTCCCTTGACTGTCATTAAAAGACCATTCTTGATCAAAATAATCAGAAGATTCATTTGCTTGACTATATGAAAACTATTTTTTCTGTTCATATCGGAGCATCGTTCAAATTGATACTAGTAATAATTTGTTCTGAAGTTCTATATTGGAAGTTGCATTTGATCCTCATGATTCATCCAAAAGCTGCAGTAATATTGCATTCTGGTATTCCAAATGTTTATCCAAGTAGTCCAAGGTTTAGAAGTTGCACGACTACCCTCTGGAGCAGTATTACATTTTACAATAATACCTTGTTCTGTTTTGCTAAAATTGAATTCTTACAGGAGATGATGTAGTGCTGTATAAACATGGAGAGAAATCTTCTCAGGTTCTAAAATCAGTCGGATTCGAGAATGTTACTTTCAAGACATATAACGGGTACGTGACACTTTTTTCTTGCATAGCCATTCTCATTCAGTGAATCAAGTTGCTTCTCTTAGGATTGTTGAAATTATTATTATGTAGGCTCGGCCACTATACAGTCCCGGGAGAGATGGAGGATGTCTGCAAATTTCTCGTTACAGCACTGGGACTTGACGGATCATATTCTTAAGTAACGAATGATATTTCGGATCGAGAAAAGATTGAAGTGCGTGCTATAGTCCATAGATGATAATCATGGTTCTCTGTCATATATTTCATTTTGGGCCTTTTTTACGGTAAAGCTGGATTGGGAAGGAAAGCCGGCCCTGGTTCTTCTGCTTAATGTGCCTTGTACAGAGAATGTTGTGCTATCAACTCTGAGTATTTTATTCACAGGTTGTGTTTGCTTGTTATGTGTACCATGTTTTGGCTTGTGCTTCACCAACACGGTTTTTACGGTAAAGCTGGATTGGGAAGGAAAGCCGGCCCTGGTTCTTCTGCTTAATGTGCCTTGTACAGAGAATGTTGTGCTATCAACTCTGAGTATTTTATTCACAGGTTGTGTTTGCTTGTTATGTGTACCATGTTTTGGCTTGTGCTTCACCAACACGGTGGTGTTGGGATGCATTTGTTTTACTCAGATTTATATTATATGTGCACTGAATTTGGCAGCTTTGTTGTTTTTCTGGTTTTCTTTCTTTGCAGTGCATCACGCATCTGAGTTCCGATCTACAGCGCATATGTGTTAGGTATGAACAAGTAATCCTAGTAGTTCGAGGTGTTCAAAATTTATGTGAGAGAAAGTATAGAAGAGAAATGAAGATAATTTAGTGGTCTTATAATTGCTCTATATGATTAAGAATTTAATTTCTTTTATTTTTTTAATATCAATTCATGAGGTTATTTGACTGAGTGTGAATCAGGTTAACATATCAGATGACCATCATCCGGTAATTATATTTTAATTCTTTGCTTTGTGAGGCTTTCTCTAATTGTGCACGGGGACGCACGGAGAATCGATCGACACTTTCTGGTAACCATACCACTTCAACCGTTGCCCATTCTTTTGTTCATCCTTTTCTTTCGGTTCACTCCACGTGGGTGGGGAACGGAGAACTAAATAAAAGCGCCACCGGATCCAAAGCCCAATTAAACCCAATAACACGGGCCCCTTTATAATAATAATAATAATAATAATAATAATAATAATCGAATAAAGCTTTTATTTATTTATTTTTTCCCTCCGTCTGCCACGAGTCGGTCTTAGGAGGCGATCTTTGCGTCGACTTAAGCCCTTTCTCTCTGTTTCTCGGCTTTCGTTTCCTCCTGATCTGAGCCATGTCTCTGCTCCTGAGGCGACTCTCCTCCCACGTTTCTTTCTCGTCGCTGAGCGCTCCTGGTCTTCGCAGTGCCTTCCCGGACGCCATCAATGGCCACCGTCGCTTTCCATTTGGCGCCGCCGCTGCCCTCTCCGCTGGAGTCGCCGTCTACTATTACTCTTCCTCACCCACCGTCGTAAACCCCATCCCGCACCTCCTCCTCACATAGGATATCGCCCTTCGATGATCCACATAGGACCGATATCTTTTTTTTGTCTATTATTTGATTAGATCGATCCTTTTGGTTCGGATTTCCAACCTTATATCGTTCGTCGTTGGTGAATAGTTTGTTGTTGTGGTCTGTATGCATGTAATTTGCGCTTGCTCATGTGTAGATATCGGACAAGGTTATAGGTAAGGGATTGTGGGGTAATCTTAGTCTTTGTTTCTAATTATGGGGAGAGCAAAACAAAATGCTCTCTGAATTTGAAAGAGAATAAAACGAGACAAAAAAAAGGATGGGGCATAAATATATTACCATGCTACTAATTATGGGGATTTAGGATGCAAAGTATTTCACAGCTTTATGAAAGTATTGCGATTATGGAATATGGATAACGAAGAAGGAGCGCACGATGAATTACAGTCCATGAACTAATAAAAAGTGTAATATTGAAGATACTCTTATGTATGGGTTGTTGCAGTGCCTTCCACTAGTGTTGGATTTGGACTTACATTCATTGCTGAGCAAAACTTTATTATTTGGAGTGATTTCTTTGTTCATGGTTGATATTAGTATGCCATGCTCTTTGTCCTTAAATTTGTCCCAAGGCCATCTTGTCGTAAGTTCAATACAATGATCAGTTTTCTGATGTTACAAAACTTGGAAATCCATTAATTGACACATGTCTCAATGCTTGTAATATTTAACTCCACTTAGTCTTCAGTTTTCTTTGTCTGGCTTGTCAGCCGCTGTTTTACATTCCTAAATTGGAGTGTTATTAAATTTCTAGCAGCATTTCTACGTTTTCAGCAATGAATGATCTAATAGCTGATTGTCTGTTCTCATCTTTGTAGGCTCAACTTGACCCCAAGACTGATGAATCAATTATTAAAGTCGGTAAGTTCCAGTCAACTTCTTTATTGATAGCAAATTTGAGTGATTTCAGGTGTTCACATTCTTGCTAACCAGTAAACTACTGAATAGTTTCTTATGCAATTTTTTTATGGCTGTGCATTTTTTGCTAGTATGATTTTCTACAGAGCCAATGACGGTCAAAGATCCATGGAAACCAACACCCAAATAGTTGGGACTTTGTGGCTTTGTTGTCGTTGCATTTTTTGCTATTATTTATGAGCTCTTGCTGTTGACATTTAAATTGATGTGAAGACTTTCCAGAACATGGCTAATAGGATAGCTTCCGAAAATTGTAAAAGTCTATGACATTAAGAAAGCTTCTAGAGTATCTTTCATGTTAAATAGGATTCTAGATGTTAGCCTGTGTGAAGTCTCTCTTAATTTTTGCCACTCTGAAATGCCATGAGATGCTACTTTCATGCATCTCTGCTTTATGCATCTTATTATTGCTGGGATTCTTGTTTAAATGAACTGCATATCTGCTACTAAGTATGTTGAGCTTTCTGGTGACATACTGTTGTTTGGCCCAAACCTATGTTTCTTAGGATGAACTTCTAAACTTCTGCTTGCTTGTTTAATTTCATTAGACATGGCAATCTTGATAAGGAACTCTAAGCATTTATACAACTATTAATTATCCCAGGCGTTTATACACAACAGTTCCACTTGTCAAGCATGCAATAACTATTAATTATCCCAGACACATTAAATTAGTGGCATACTTGATGAACAATTAGTTTATAACCTCATCATTGGTGACATGTTCTTCATTACTTTATAACCACTTTTGTGACTGATCTATTCATGATATGTTACATGTTTAATTTATTTTCTTTATTTTGCAGCCCTGGACCCTGAAAAATGGTTAGAATTCAAGCTTCAAGAAACTGCAAGGGTCAGTCATAACACTCAATTATTCAGGTACTTCATCTTGGTTCTGTTTCTATTGCATTTGTATTTTCCCTTGGGTTTGAAACTCTTGCTATCTTTTAATGCTTCTGGTGTGGGCTTTATGTACTTTATCCATGTGTCTCTATTGCTGAATACTTTTGGTTTGTGATTATGGAGATTCTTTGAATGCCATTTGAGGTCTCTCGATATAACCCTATACATAACTGAACTATGTTATTTGTTCTTCAGGTTCTCATTTGATCCTACTGCCAAACTAGGTCTGGATGTTGCTTCTTGCATTCTCACAAGGTATTGTTCTGATTATTAAGTACTTTTATCAAACTATGGAATAGTATGTGGCTGTAAAAGTAAGTTATCTGAATTAGTTCATTATGTTTTCTCCTGAATGTATAAGGCCTTTTCCCCGAGAAATATGAGATATGTTATAAAACATCAACTTATAACAAAGGTTTGATGAGAAATGTGACGATTTGCAATTTTACCAACTGTTGACATTCATTAAGGTTTTAAAGATATAGCCTGATACTTTTCTAGAACTAATAAAGCATTCTAACCCAAGTAGTTGGACATAACAATAGTTTTCTTTTTATTTTTTGTGTGAAGGGTAAGTGACAAAGGTGGGATTTGAGCTCAGGACTTTGCGATAATCTGTCAAGACATAACAATAGTTGTTGGAACTAGAAAACAGTTCTTGAAAACACTCTTAGGCTTGGAAAGGTTCTAGAAGGGTAGATGACAAGGTTTATACCAAAAAAAGGAAAAAACTAAACTTCCTGCTCTTTGGGCTCAGAAAGTGCCCTGTGACAGGGAGATGTTTTCTCAAGCAGCGATTGCTTGACAGAGGGGTTAGTATTGGAGTAGGTGATATATAGTAGGAAAAGTATGGCAAATGAAGAAAGATTTTAGGTAGGTGATTTATACTTGTATTTCCTTGCTTTTTTCATGATTCCGAGCATGTTCTCATATTGTTGATTGTCCTTTCTTTCATCATATTTTATGTTCTGGTTGAGCAAGTTTGTTGTAATGGTTTTAGTATGTCCTTTTCAACTATCTTCACCATGCCAATCGCAGGGCTCCAGTTGGAGAAGAATCAGAAGGGAGGAGAAAATATGTGATTCGTCCGTAAGTACTTACGAAGAAGATATTATGATTGTCTAATCCTAGTAGGGACTTTTGTATCATTGACATTGCATGGCATTGTATATTATAAAAATTCAATTCTTCATCGAGTTATTAATGCTTTGTATCTAGACCGTAGGAATGTTTAACATGATGCACAAGTTCGCTTTTGTGATCATATGATGCTGGATTTAGCTTCCCCCTCATATTTTATTGAAAATAAAGTGAACTCAAGGCTTGTTTTAACTTATATTCGCCAAAAAAATAAGGTGAGAAATTTGAAATTATGAGTGCTCATTGACCATTTATGTTACTGTGTTTCTGTATGTGTACCTTAGCAAAGCTGAAACTTGTAAGCATCAAGCATCAATTAATTTTCATGTAAAATTAGCCTAACATCTGCATGTAGTTGTTTGGCCTATCCCAGCATGGACTTGACTGAACCAATGTAGTTCATGCAATTTGCTCTGTGATATGCCTCTATGAATCTTTTTTACATTTTGTGGTGCACTGTGCCTGAACGGTTTTGAGCAAATAACTACAACTTCTATGCCTAGGGATGTAATTATATAGTTTGTATTATTTTACTGTTATTATCTGATGTTTTAACTGGTTTTCTAACTCATTGGAAAGACTATCATGAGTTTTTTTGTTCTGTTTATTTTGGTTGCTACATTGAAACCTAGATATGCAAATGTTAAAGAAAATTATCTTTATTGCTAATGTCTTCAGGTTCTCTAAGAATCATTATTTCATAGTATCATGTAAACTTTTAAATTTGTTTATATATGTTCATGCAGTCATAATCTGTTGGTTTGTCTTAGGTATACTCCCATATCAGATCCGGATTCAAAAGGTTACTTTGATTTATTAATCAAGGTTTGTTTTCTTAAGAGCACACCAAGATAAAGTTCTCTCCTAGGTTTGCATGGTTTACGAATGAGGCTCTGCAACATCAATGGTTTCTCATCTTAATTAGCCCTCTAAAAATGCTGTCTATCGCTGCAGGTATATCCAGATGGGCAAATGAGTCAGCATTTTGCAACCTTAAAGCCAGGCGATGTTGTTGAAGTTAAAGGGTAATGAGATCAATTTTTAAAAAAGATTTACGAGGAAGAAAAAAAACTCATTTATCAATTTTACCCCTTTTTTTTTGTTTTCTTTTCTAGGCCAATTGAGAAGCTCAGATATAGCCCAAATATGAAAAAGAACATTGGAATGGTAAGGGATCAGTGATAGGTATCATAATTTGTTCTAGAACTTTTTCTTCATGGCGAGAATTCTGTATGATTCGATAGCAAGATATATATTATAATCATTTATGGCATTGAATCCTTATCAACTATCATGCAACTTTTTTCTTTCCAGGATGTAGTTGCTACCAAATTAGTGATATATTTGTGCAACATCTCCAAATATTACATATGTCCATGAGCCTGTGGTGTTCTTCGTCTATATTAATTAACATGGCAATACACCAATCCCTGTTGAAAAGTTTGGAGGCCAATTGAGCATAAAAATGATCCATTCCACCACATCTGACATCAGCATGTGTAAGGTTGTGTGCACATGAATTTTTGGCCTGCGGTTATGAAAACATCATCTAGTTTTCACTTGTTTGCATTTTATTTGCTATATTATGTTATGGCTTTGACTAAAAGGCTGATTTATGTTTTGCTTAATTATGTTAAAAGCAGGAGTCCACCATGATATGCTATTGCTTCAACAAGAATTTTAGCTAATGGAAGAAAATCACATAGTAGAAGGACTATGATAAAAACATATAAATTGGCCTTTAAACACTATTCCGTAACCTGAAAGATGACATTGGTAAAACTCCTATATTTTGGTGTCCGCTAAAAGGGTTCTCATGCTAGTTGCATAGGTTGAGAAAATTTTTTGCATCTCCCTTAGTGAAAATCTAGTGATTCATGTTGCACACCAAGATTCTATAGAGATGTCAATGCCTTTCATCTATTTAGTCTATAAGCTTTCGCATGATGGCAGAGTCTGCAATACCTACTTACCACACCTTCTATTTGTTACATGAAACCACCAATCATGTAAGCTGAAAAAGTCATTCTGAATATCCAGATCTATGACTTTGAAGATTATTCATTCTGAAGGACTGTACTCTAAATTCTGAACTCTCTATATGTATTTATAGATGCATTTAAGAGTGAAGCTTGGTTTTAGTATCCGTTTGGCAGAAGTTTGCAGTGGAAGTCACAATAATGTTGTCTGATGGAAATTGGTGCATGTTTTGTATTTTATCTCAAGTTATGGTGTTTGCATGCTAAAGTTGCATGAAACCACCAATCATGTAAGCTGAAAAAGTCATTCTGGATTTCCAGATCTATGACTTTGAAGATTATTCATTCTGAAGGACTGTACTCTAAATTCTGAACTCTCTATATGGATTTATTGATGCATTTAAGAGTGAAGTTTGGTTTTAGTATCCGTTTGGCAGAAGTTTGCAGTGGAAGTCACAATAATGTTGTCTGATGGAAATTGGTGCATGCTTTGTATTTTATCTCAAGTTCTGGTGTTTGCATGCTGAAGTTTTGAATTTGTCCTAGTTCCCAAATGGGGGTAATGCAGAAATTTATCAAATAACATTACATGTTTTGATTGCTTATGCTTGTATTTCATTCTTAGATCGCAGGGGGCACAGGTATCACACCAATGCTGCAGGTTATAAAGGCTATTTTGAAGAATCCTGATGATAACACCCAGGTGACTTTTTACTTTCACCTTTGAGGTTCGTGGCTACTAACATTATAAAAATTCGGCCATTGATTTAAGCGTGATTTTGACTCTGTTTCGGAATTATTGATTCTATATCTAGTATATACTATTAGAATGTTACCTTATTATGGTCTACAGCTAGTTAAATCTTGTTTTTACAATGGCTTCTTGATGATTCAGGTATCCTTGATTTATGCTAACATATCACCAGATGATATCTTGCTGAAAGGGGAACTGACAGACTCTCTACAAGCTACCCATGAAAGGGGAACTGACAGACTCTCTACAAGCTACCAAATTTTAGGTAGCTCACCTGAGAAACTTCCTCTTAGATACAAACTGATATGTTTTTTTTTTTTTAATTAATTGTTTTTTCCTGTCTATGAAAATTGCAGGTATTCTACACAGTGGATAAGCCTTCCAAAAACTGGAGAGGAGGTACAGGATATGTATCAAAGGACATGGTTTTAAAAGGCTTACCGAGTCCTGGAGAAGAGACACTGATACTCGTGCGTTGTTTCAATTTCTTTTAAATCTTGAACAGCTATTAGTTTTTTTTTTTCCTTATTTGGTGCTTTGAGTTACTTATATAGCTCTCAACTTAATTAATGGTGGAATTGGTAATTTCCATGTCAATCTCAGTGACCATAAGGAGGTTTAGGAATGTTACATACATGTCTGAGGATGTTGTTTTTAAAACTATTAATTAGCTCACATGAGGGTACTCGATTAGGATTCATCTGATGTCCTGAACTGGTAGTGTAGGAAAAGGATTGGAGAACCAAAAACTATAACTGAAAGTAGCAACTCCCGTAGTGATAGTGAATGCTAACAAGTGATATCTTTGTTTTCAATTCAATATGAGCAGGAAATTTCAATAGATTATCTTGCAGAGAACCATCTTACCTACCAAGGACTAACAAATTGATAAACTTTTGATTTTGTTGCATCCTTACAGGTATGTGGTCCCCCAGGCATGATGAAGCATATATCTGGAGACAAGGCAAAAGACAGGTCCCAAGGCGAGGTAATTTATATATACTCATCTCTAGATGGTCTTCTATTATTCCTTCTCCTTAGATGGATCTTGCAATGTGTCAGTAAACATTATATCTACGGTGTTAGTAATAAATCAAGTAAATAATGAATCATGTAAAGCAAGTTTCAAGATTGCAAACCGTTGTAGTTGTGTCGGTGCCTTAATTCAGAATGTTCTTTCATATATTTGTTAGTTTGCTGCTTCCACATGCCACGTTAAGAAACATATGGTTTCATGAGTTGATATACTTTAACGAGCTTTTAGTGACTATTTAAAGTAGTAGAATCCTTATCGTTGTCTGGATACTTTCTGGTGCAGCTCACAGGCATACTTAAGGAGCTGGGATACAGCGAAGAGATGGTCTACAAATTTTGAGCCTGAAATTATATGCAAGATTGAGAAGATGCTTCTTGTTGGTTGTCTGATGCCCGCGGGATTTCTCTGCTTAAACCAACCATGTTAGATAGAATAAGCGGTCGACAAGCTTGGAGCAATTTGCCATTCCACAGAATCCTTTTCACGCTATTGAATAAAGCTTGTTTTACATACTGCTGAAGCATGTACTGCGTTGTCTCGTCAGAGTTTAGATCTTTACAATCATTCTGTGATGGGGATTATATTGCAATTGATTTCCCCATTCCGACCGTAGCATGATTTGATTCACAACTAGTCTGCTGCTTGGATCAAAGAATATGTTCAATCTTTCTTCGGGAAAAATCGTTTTCTTTGTCCGTATTGAAACTCGAAAGCTATTTCTTGGGTCATCGCCGAGTACCATCTGTTTCTCAGAAGCAACATTTATTGCTGACTCCCAACGCTCCTTGAGAAGGCTTGGAAACCCAAAATCCGAACGAAACGATCAAGATCAAGATCCAGCTCAGCTGCTGACGCTGAGGTGGGCCCCACGATGAGTTGGTCTGGCCGTGATCGTCATAGATTTAGGGGAAACCGGGGGCAAAGGCGGCGCTCACCAGCCGTTTTATTTTTATTTTCTGATGCTGCAGAGAGAAATAGGTAGGCATATTTGTGTGCGACAAACCTCCCCATTGCAAATTCACCTTCTTTTCCTGTCCTTGCCGCCTCGGCCCGCTCTCCTTCGCCCTTGTGCGACTCGAGAAGTTCGATTCCGGTCGCTGATAATGTTTCCATCGCCCCTCTCCTTCCTCTCCTCGTCCCCCTATTCCTCTCCGCTTCATTTTGTTTTCGAGATGATGCCCGAGGTTGTGAAAACCCAATAACTTATCTGTTCTTCCGCGGACCATGTTTTCCGCGGCGAATCCATTATTCGTTCACCTCAGACCCTTTGGTGCATCGCATGACACATACAACCTTCTCTGTGTGCTGGGAACACGAATTCTTTCGTACCCACGATGACTGGATGATGCATATCTGGCTGTGATTGATAGATAGATATCACAGAGGGAGGGGCCTGGTGTTTTTTTGATACGTGAGATTGATAGATAGATAGATAGATAGATAGATAGATTCGGTAGGCGATTCTGTGGTCCTAGATTTCTGATATGACTTTGACCCGGACCCTTTCATACTAGTTGAGTTCTTTACTCTTTTATCTATATATATATGCGTGGGCATGTGTGTGTGTTCGATACCCTTCCTTTACTGGGCGAGATAAGGAGATGATGATAATGATCTTCGACATGGCTGTTCTCATCAAAGGGAAAATCTGAATACATCACTCCTCTTGTCTTTAAGCGTTGTTGGTAGGTAGATTGAGAAGCAAGGATATCCCTTTCTTTTCATTTTCATCGATGCAGTATTGGTTTGCAAGTTCGAACTTTTCTTTATCAATAAAAATTAAACAGATACATGTTCCTTAAAATATGTGCCACTAAGAATAAGAATCTTCTGCATATGAGAATATCAAAAAGAAGAAGAAAAAAGGTGTTATGATAAAAGATCGGCATAGTGTAACAGAGAAAGAACGTTATTTTCCAAGGAAGGAAAGCTACTGGACCTCGAAAATCGCAAGATCGGTGCACCTTACTAAATCAGCTGCAATCTTTTCTTTGCTTTAGTTTGATTTCATCAGGTCATTTATATGATCTAACATAGCAATAATAGTCGAATATTGTCTAAACAATTGAACATTCCATCACCAAATTTTGCATTCTCGTTCGATATTATTCATGAAGCTTTGCTTCTCGTCCCTCTGTTTTATTCAATCCTTTTTCTCTTTTTCTTCCAGTGTACATTTGCAAGTGTAGCGCAGTGCCTGTCGGATTCTGTTCTCTGTAAGGTTCCATTTCAAGCGGTAGAGATTGAGATTCTCAAATGTCTGGTTTGCCAATTGCACAATCTGTCAGAGGTCCTGCTCCTAGAGGTACTTCACTTTTCTAATCCCAGCATGAAAGGTCTCCTTGTTATATTGTTTGCTTCACATCAGCATCTTTTGCTTCTTAAATAGTTAAAACTGACATGAATTGATTCTATGATTCTTTTTTTCCCTTCTTTTATCTCTATGTGAGGAGGTGCTGACAAAATTGTCCTCTTGGGTTTAGTTTCTTCAGTTACTGATGTCCTTGCTGTGTTCTAATTTCCTTTGATCTTTTTTGATTTGAGGTGCAGCAAAACTAGATCATGGATGCAAGAAGCATACAAGTGGCAACAGTACATTACTGGTATGATGTCAGTTTCATTCATCTATGCCTTGTAAATCTAGTAATGATACATGTGGATGGACTGTAGTTTCCAAATGCATTTCAGTGCTCAAATGGATCGATGGAAAGAATCAGGGAGCATTTGCAGAAGATTGAACTTTCAGCTTCATCTTATGACACTGCATGGGTAGCAATGGTCCCTTCTCCAATGTCTCCTCAGCGTCCATGTTTCCCACAATGTCTGAATTGGATATTAGACAATCAACATCCTGACGGCTCATGGGGACTTCATCATTTCCATCCCTCTCTTATTAATGATGGTCTGTCTTGCACGTTGGCATGCATACTCGCACTCGAGCGATGGAAATCTGGTCAAGAACATGTTAGGAGAGGTATATGCAAAACAAGAGTCATAAATTTGAACTGTGTGTGTGCATTAATTGACTGTTTATCGTCACTATTGCAGGTCTCAGCTTTATCGGAAGTAACTTTTCTCGCAGTGTCGATGAGCAATTGCATTCTCCAATTGGCTTTGATATTATATTTCCTGGTATGCTTGAATATGCCCTCGACATTGGTTTAGAAATTCCCATCGACCAAAGTGACATAAATAACATGCTTTGCAAGCGAGATGCAGAACTACAAAGGTTGGGATTCTTTATGTAATTTGTGTTTTCAGGATTTCTCATATTTGAATTCTCCTTTTTTTCTTGTGAATCATATGTACGATAGATACCTAGCAATGTTCGAATCTTACATATCTCCTTCCAAGATCCATGAAGCAATAATATAGTATATTATTGCGTGTATGACAAAGGTTTGCAGTTTCAGTGATGACCTGTGCCGGTCCATAGTTGGACCGTATGGGTTTGGTCCGTTCCAGTGTACCTGTGAACCATTGGAGAGGGGGAGGCGGGGAGGAAGAAGATGAGAAAGAGGAAGGAAAAGGAGGAGGAAGATGAAGAAGGAAGAAAAAAAGGCGTACCTGAGTGCACAGTGGGCAGCGAGTGGTGAGCCGCAATCCGTGCAAGTGGCGAGTGGCAGCTCTTTGGGCCTCCTCGTGAGTGCAAGGAATCGGTGCATTGGAACCCTTGTGTACCGGTTGGTGGTTGGCCCGATAAATACCCACTGGACCATACCCTTGTATATAACACTGATATGAAAGTGAAACTTTGATTTGTCATTCCAAATGTGCCTTGTGTTTGTGTGACGCATGGCTCACGTCATGCCTTGGCTCTGAGAGACCTTAGAGAGCCTTGAGCCTCTTATAACTTTGGCAGAGATGATATCGTTCTGCAAAATGTGTATGGATATCTTTCTGGTATCCAACTACTGTGTTGAATCTAATGTTATATTCTTGTTTAACGTTTTACCTTGTTTTACTGTATACTCATCATTAAGTAACCAAAATACTATAATGTAATGAAGCATGAATATCTAGATTATGTGTTCTGTGATGGCACTTAAGCTCTTTGTCTTATACACTCTTCTGAAAGGTTGACCAAATATTGACAAGATGTATTGGTTCTTATTGTGTTTTAGGTTTAGATATATTTTGCTAATATTGTACTTTTCAAGCTGGTTTATCAGTAATCTTTTATACAAGATTTTATTTGCTACTTTTAACTATAGCAATCTGTAGACACATATTTTAAGTTATTTCAGGTGAATTTACTGAAAATTAGAGAATTACCTATCTTATTGAATACTTTGCTCATTCTGGCCTGCATTAAGTCAAGAATTTTAATTTTTTATTGTAAAATTGCAAGGGCTCTTTCATTAGTTATCACTTCTTGGTGCAAGTGAAAGGCTTCATTGATTGTTATACAGCATTGTTTCATCCTTGATCTGTTTAATTTATTTTGTCATATTCGTGAGCTTAATATCCAGTTGGCTAATTCATTACTCTTCGATGCTTAAGCCGTGCCTATGAGTGAAAGCAAAAAAGTCATATCACTATATGTTGTATTTAATGATAATTTAGTTGTTGCCTCCAAGATCATTAAATAGCAAGAATAGAAACCTGTCGCTAATCACCGTCACTATTTAGTGTCATTTAGAATGAGATCGCTTACATGGTTGACTCGTATAACTAATGGTTTTGGATTTTTTTTTTTTTTTTCTGTTGACCTATTTTTTGAGTCTTTGTGTTGGGGAACATGTACCATTTGCTTTTTATTATGTGGTGTAGCCATTGGCAATTTTATACATAGCTCTTGCTGGTCCATTTCGTGTCTAGATTCTATAAGTAGAAGCAAATGCAAAATAGTATCTTTCCTCAAAAAATAAAAAACAAGTATCTCTATATGTTATATAGATTTCATGGGGTTTATATATTTGCCCTTTTTGTTGATTATCATTCTTCAACATAGTTGAATTTATAATGTGTTGTATTTCGGCATCTATATGATCTGTTGTTTATGGCCTTGTTATGCTCTGAAATTGCTCACTCAGAATTGTTCGTATATTATTTAGAGAACAAGGAAACAATTGTGAGGGACGAAAAGCCTATTTAGCATATGTTGCAGAAGGATTGGGGAATATATTGGACTGGAGAGAAATTATGAAATATCAAAGGAAAAATGGATCACTATTCAATTCACCATCCACGACTGCTGCTGCACTGATGCATATTTATGATGCTAAAGCTCTCGAGTATTTGCATTCTCTTCTATCGAGGTTTGGCTGTTCAGGTGATATCATTCCCTTGTCTCATAAGATGTGAAGGTGAGTTTGCTAATATTACACAATTTATTGAATACGCTTGTTGGTTTTTCACAGTTCCTACTTCATATCCGGTAGATGTGCATATACATCTTTGCTTGATTGACAACATTGAAAGGTTGGGAGTCGCTCGGCATTTTAGTCACGAGATAAAGAGCATTTTGGACAGAATATATAGGTGCCATGCTAAAAATTCATTTTTTGATATGTTGAGATTTTAATTTAAAATAACTTGATCCTAGCTGAATTTGCAGATGCTGGTTGCTAAACGATGAAGAAATTAGTTCAGACATGGCCACAAGTGCCATGGCTTTTCGTCTTTTACGAATGAATGGATATGATGTATCCTCAGGTAATTTGTTTCAGGTTTCGATTCAGCTGTTGTTACCACATCTATTGTGTCGTGGGTGATGGTTAAAATGTCTTTGTAGATTGCTTTACCAAGTTCAGCGAAGTAAACTATTTCTACAACTCCCTGCAAGGATACCTAAAAGATGTGAGTACTGTTTTGGAACTTTACAAGGCATCACAAATCAAAATCTCACCAAATGAACAAGTTTTAGACAAACTGGGCTCCTGGTCAAGGGACTTTCTCAAGCAAGCATTGATTAGCAACCGAAAACTTGGACCGCAAGTTGCTTTACAAGAGGTAAACTGGTTGATCATCTTTGGCAATGATGCAAAGCTGATACTTGCATATCGAAGGCTGGTTATTTTGTTGACCATTCGTTGTATGTGTGCAGATCCTTGGAAGTGTTGTTTAAATTTTTTGCATTCATTTATTGCTCTTTCAGGTAGATTATGCTCTAAACTTTCCGTTTTATGCAAATCTTGAACGCCTAGAGCACAAAAGAAATATTGAGAACTTCGGTGCTGAAAAGTTCCATGTTCTCAAAACATCATACCAGTAAGTTAACTATACAATATGTTGGCAAGGGACTATTTACTATTTGCTTCTTGTTATTGATTTCTAAACTGAACATTGAAACAGATATTGTGGTATAAATGACAATAATCTCTTAGGATTGGCACTGGAAGATTTCTGTACTACTCAGTCTATATCACAAAGAACTCCAAAATCTTGAGGAGTAGGTTTGCTTTTCTTTCTCTGAATCCAGTATATGTTTTGTGATGGTACTATTTCATCTCGACAGTTGGGTCAAAGAGAATAAATTGGATCAGCTAGAATTTGCCTGGCAGAAGCAGGCATATTGCTATTTTTCTGCTGCTGCTACACTTTTCTCTCCTGAAATGTCTGAAGCTCGCATGTCCTGGGCCAAAAACACTTTTCTCATCACTGTTGTCGATGACTTCTTCGACTTTGGAGGATCCAGAGAAGAGCTTGAAAGTCTTATTTCGTTGGTTGAGAAGTATGTGCTATTTCCTTTTTGTTTGAGCTCCACTAGACGATTATATTAAAAGTTCATTAGGTACAAAGTCATCTTTCTTGCATTCTAACAGGTGGGATGGAACTTGGAAAGAAGAGTCCTGCTCTGAACAAGTCAAGATTATTTTTTCTGCTCTGTTTAATACAATAAATGAGCTTGGTATTGCGGCATCTGCATTGCAGCAGCGTAGCGTCACCCACCATTTAGTTGAAATAGTGAGATCAAATCCTTCTCCTCCCTCTCTCTTTTCTCCTTAAGGGAGAAGGTGTTGACAAATTATTTGATTTCAGTGGCTTAGTTTGATGAAGTCCATGATGAAAGAGGCAGAGTGGACACTCAACAAAGAAGTTCCATCACTGGATGAGTACATGTTGAATGGATGTCTGTCCTTTGCTTCAGGACCAGTTTTCCTCCCAGCGCTCTATTTTGTTGGGCCAAAGCTTCCTGAATACGTTGTCGATCATCTAGAATATCAGAATTTGCTCAAACTAGTAGGCACATGTGGGCGTCTTCTTAACGACATGCATGGTTTTCAAGTAAGATTTTCTTTATACGAATTATCCTTACAATTAACAAATGCTGTATGAAATTGCACAAACACTTTGGGAGTGGCATTGTTCAGCGAGTTATATGTTTTCTTGCTAGTTGTGTTTAGAGTATATTCATGGACAGTCATGGAAAAACTGTAGATGCATCTTGTCATCTGTATGTTAGGGTTTGTGATCAATCATGTTATACATTTATCCTCGGAAACATAATCTACATCTTTCACTTGGTCATGTTAGAATCATGGTTTGAATGATATTTTACACTTGGAAACATGGTTCCGGAATCTTCAGTTTGGATTTTAAGCAGTAGTTCGTTCTCACCCCATATAATACTTTCATCCTGCCAACTTTTGTTCCTTTGTTTGCCTTCATTCTGGACTGTTAAATATGCTTTGAAATTGCTATATATTAAGCTCTTCCTTTGTTCTGTGAAAAAGGCCACATTTTTTTCTGATTTAATCATGTGGCATGCTGCTTCATTTGTTTTATCAATTGTATACAATAAGATCTTTCTTCCCTTGAGGGGTTTCCTGTTTCCATTCTGGAAACCCTGTAATATTTACTTGCTTGACTGCAACTAAATGCCTTAATTGTGAAACCCCCATATTTGTGGATTTAGCAGACGTGCTGAGGAACAGGATGACCATTGTAAGTTGTATGATGATTCGAAAGATAGATCCTGTTGACGTTTATAGTGACATCTGGGATCTGAACCATTGTTTTCTTGTGAGTTTACTCTGTTGCTGTCGTTTAACTTATTCTAAACTGTCATCATGTAATTACATGGGCAGAGGGAAGACAAGGAAGGAAAGTTGAACAGCGTGTCACTACGTATTCTTCACAGTCATGGTTCGGCTTCGGAAGAAGAGGTGAAGAAAGAGATGCAAAGGGCCATCGACGGGAGTAGGACTGAGCTCTTGAGGCTGGTGCTGCAACGAGATGGAAGTGTCGTCCCAAGGCCTTGCAAGGATCTCTTTTGGAAGATGTGCAGGATCCTGCATGTCTTCTACATGAAGACCGATGGATTTACTTCGCCGAACGAGATGCTTGGTGCTGTGAATTCAGTCATTCATGAACCACTAAAGGTCAGCCACATGTAATGGAATTCTTGGGGAATAAATGGAGGAGCTTGATGGTTTTTTATCAGCTGTTGTTGCTTTGACGTCGGCGACCAGTAGTTGGCACGACTCGATCTTATCCCGAAAGCGTGAAATCATCCGTATAGCCCTTGTGGCGATCTTATGAGGTGCTTGTGTGACACTAAGGTATTTGAGGAGGAGGTCTGCGGATAGTCTTCGAATAATCGAGGTGAGGCCTAGGTAGGTTTTGATCTCCTCGAGGGTCTCACACAAAGGTCGATGTTGGAGAGGATTTCTCGACGAAATCCTTTCGGCGCTCAAGTTAGTATTAAGGAGTTGTGTGGACGTAGAGTGTTTTTTGTGAGAGAGGTCGGTCCCATGGGCAGGTATCAGGATCAACTTTTATACCCAAGCAATCGAGAAGATCATTTGTAATTGTCACAATGTCCTCTTTTGGTGTTTTGCCCATGTAGGTAATAGGCTTGATTAATCCCTTACGGGTTGTCGGCCACAGAGGTCGATTGAGGGACAGTAGGTTTGAGCGGTCGCATAGGGACCATTGTCCATAATGGTCGACCATATCGGTCTGAGCAATCTCATGTGGACTAGTTTATGGGGTCTGACAAAGAGGGAGCAAGTTTGAGCGATTACTTAAGGATGACTATTCATGGCGATTGATCAAATCGGCTCGAACAACCTCCTATGGATTGTTGTTCACGACGATTGACGAGTCATTATTCCTCATATTGTTGTCAAGTAGAGAGATTATCTAGCCTTCATCCTCTATGTTAACTCCTCATGGGTAGTTAGCTACTGGGTTATAATTGGCGTTAAGAATATTTCTTATCATTTGTCTCCCTTCGAAGACATGTGTCAAGGATTTTACAAAGGAATTCAAGGCACGTCGTTTAGCCTTCTCGTTGGTCAAGGTCTTCTTTTATTTATATCAAGTTTGTGCTTCTGTCTTAGTGGATATTCTAATACGAGTCGAATTTTCTAAATCACTCACGTGTATCGAGCTCATTCGGTCCGATACCTTTGACATAGCATAGAATTTTCTGACTCATGAGCTTATTTGGCCTGCCTCCGTCGTAGCAGGTATGATGACGTAGGTAGGAATAAATTTTCAAGCAAGATGCCTCAGGCTCAATTCAGCCTGTTACCTCTGTCGCAGCGAATGTCTTAGGGTTTCGTTGTGATCGGTCTTCGTCCCTGTGCTTGGCTGTATCGGTGTCCCAACAAGCAAAAGCAAAAGACGGTGACGTGTCCCTCTTTCATTATGCGGGCCAGAGGGTGTGGCGTAGGTTTGCAACCGCACCTAATTAAATGGTTGTTGGCCTTGTCTTGTCTTGTCTTCGGTGAAGAGGCATCCATATGTTTGGAACGCGTATCCATCTTCATATATAATTAATTCCCACCTCCTTTTGTCGGAAGATACAATTAAAGCTCGTAAAGTTCACAAATCATCCTGTGATGGGGATTAAATTCGAATTGACTTCCCCATTCTGACCGTAGACTGACTTGATTCGCAACTAGTCTGCTGCCTGCTTGGATCGAAGTAATCTGTTCCATCTTTATGCGGGAAAAAATCGTTTTCTTCGTCCGTAATCAAACTCGAAAGCTATTTCGTCTGTTTCTAGGAAGCAACATTTATTGCTGGCTCTGATGCTCCTCAAAAAAGACTCGGAAACCAAATCGGAACGAATCAATCAAGATCCTGATGTGGGCCCCACGACGAGTTGCAATGGCCGTGATCCTGATGGATTTAAGGGAAACCCCCTTTATTTTTATTTTCCGATGTTCTGATGCCGCCCGCAGAGGGAAAGAAATAGGTAGGCATATTTGTGTGCGACGAACCTCACCATACCATTCCGCACTCACCTTCTTTTCCTGTGCTTTGCCGCCTCGGCCCGCTCTCCTTCGCCTTCGTGCGACTCGAGAAGTTCGATTCCGGTCGCTGCTGGTAATGTTTCCATCGCCCCTCTCCTTCCTCTCCTCGTCCCCCTATTCCTCTCCGCTTCATTTTGTTTTCGAGATGATGCCCGAGGTTGTGAAAACCCAACAACTCCTTTTGGTGCATCGCATGACACATACAACCTTGTCTGTGTTCTGGGAACGCGAATTCTTTCGTACTCACGATGACTGGATGATGGATAACTGGCCGTGATTTTGTACCCACGATTCTTTTATGGATATCATAAAGGAAGGGGCCTGGTGGTTTTTAATTAGATGAGATAGATATATAGATTAGGCCATTCTCTGGCCGTAGATCTCTGATATGACTTTGATCCGGTCCCTTTCAATACCTGTTGAGTTATTGACTCTTTTATCTATATATGTGCATGGGCATGTGTGTGTGTGTGTTCGAAATCCTTCTTTTACCGGGCGATAGTGCATTCTGCTGGGTTTAGAAGCGCTGTAGCTCCTCCTCCCCCATATGGGGTTAAATTGGACCTAGGTAGCACTAGTAAAAAAAGAAAAGTACGTATGCAAGAATGCCTGGTAGACATCTGCATACCATGCGCATGTATATGTATGTATTCAAATGTGTGAGGTGCCTATTCGTCTCTTGATGCATGTATATGTATGCAACTCCATTTGTTTGAATCCGATCCAGCTAAGTTTGTGGAATTATTGATAGGTTATATTTTTTACATGGCTAATTATGTTGGAAATGCGTTGCCCTTGATTTCAGGGAAGTTGTGTTCCATCAGGGTGAAATTGATGTACATTCTTTTGTGGTTTGACAGTCACCTTCCATAAATTTGAAAACTAAGAATATGTCGCCTAGAAGAGACTTTTACATCCTTTTTGAGCGGTTGCTCATTGTATGATGTGAGACTTTTCACATCAGCCGGTACGTTGGTTATTCCTGTGTCAAGTTTAACTAGAAGATTGAATTTGTTTATAGGAAAAGACTTGCATTCATATGACGAGATAAGGAGATGATGATAATGATCTTCGACATGGCTGTTCTCATCAAACAGAAAATCTGAATACATCACTCCTCTTGTCTTTAAGCGTTGTTGGTAGAGCGAGAAGCAAGGATATCCCTTTCTTTTCATTTTCATTGATGCAGTATTGGTTTGCAAGTTCGAACTTTTCTTTATCAATAAAAATTAAAAAGATACATGTTCCTTAAAATATGTGCCACTAAGAATAAGAATCTTCTGCATATGAGTATATCAAAAAGAAAAAAAAAAAAGGTGTTATGATAAAAGATCGGCATAGTGTACCTTACTTTCCAAGGAAGGAAAGCTACTGGACCTCGAAAATCGCAAGATTGGTGCACCTTACAAATCAGCTGCAATCTTTTCTTTGCTTTAGTTTGATTTCATCAGGTCATTTATATGATCTAACATAGCAATAATAGTCGAATATTGTCTAAACAATTGAACATTCCATCATCAAATTTTGCATTCTCGTTCGATATTATTCATGAAGCTTTGCTTCTCGTCCCTCTGTTTTATTCAATCCTTTCTCTTTTTCTTCCAGTGTACATTTGCAAGTGTAGCGCAGTGCCTGTCGGATTCTGTTCTCTGTAAGGTTCCATTTCAAGCAGTAGAGATTGAGATTCTGAAATGTCTGGTTTGCCAATTGCACAATCTGTCAGAGGTCCTGCTCCTAGAGGTACTTAACTTTTCTAATCCCAGCATGAAAGGTCTCCTTAGATACTATCCGCTTCTTCTTCATCATTATTATTTTCTGTTATACAATTCCATTTAGAAGATAAACCTTTTAATGTCAGTATTTCATGTTTGTTGACTTGGTATTTTCAGTTATCTGACATGTTTGATGTGGACTATCGATGAAATTATGTTTTTCATGGCTTCATTTATTCTTGTTATAATGCTTGATAGCGGTTGTATTGTCATTTATGGACTGTGTTTCTTATGATAATTGTGCTTTGCCTTTTTTCTTTTTCAGAAAGTAAAAACCTCAAAGTAAAGATTCAATCTTTTCATTTATGATCGAGATGCCTCGAAAGTTATTAGTTTATTTAGTAGTTTTCTTGAGCATAAAGTTCTTCTGACACTTACGAAGAATAGTTAATTTGTTTAGTTAGCCTAACCAAGATATAAGATACTCCTGATTTTGATTATGCATCTTTTTCCTTGTTATATTGTTTGCTTCACATCATCATCTTTTGCTTCATAAATTGTTAAAACTGACATGAACTGATTCTATGATTCTTTTTTTCCCTTCTTTTATCTCTATGTGAGGAGGTGCAGACAAGATTGTCCTCTTGCGTTTAGTTTCTTCAGTTACTGATGTCCTTGCTGTGTTCTAATTTCTTTTGATCTTTTTTGATTTGAGGTGCAGCAAAACTAGATCATGGATGCAAGAAGCATACAAGTGGCAACAGGACATTACTGGTATGATGTCAGTTTCATTCATCTATGTCTTGTAAATCTATTAATGATACATGTGGATGGACTGTAATTTCCAAATGCATTTCAGTGCTCAAATGGATCGATGGAAAGAATCAGGGAGCATTTGCAGAAGATTGAACTTTCAGCTTCATCTTATGATACTGCATGGGTAGCAATGGTCCCTTCTCCAATGTCTCCTCGGCGTCCATGTTTCCCACAATGTCTGAATTGGATATTAGACAATCAACATCCTGATGGCTCATGGGGACTTCATCATTTCCATCCCTCTCTTATTAATGATGGTCTATCTTCCACTTTGGCATGTATACTTGCACTTGAGCGATGGAAATCTGGTCAAGAACATGTTAGGAGAGGTATATGAAAAACAAGAGTCATAAATTTGAACTGTGTGTGCATTAATTGACTGTTTATTGTCATTATTGCAGGTCTCAGCTTTATTGAAAGTAACTTTTCCCGCATTGTCGATGAGCAATTGCATTCTCCTATTGGCTTTGATATTATATTTCCTGGTATGCTTGAATATGCCCTCAACATTGGTTTAGAAATTCCCATCGACCAAAGTGACATAAATAACATGCTTTGCAAGCGAGATGCAGAACTACAAAGGTTGGAATTATTTAAGTAATTTGTTTTTTCAGGATTTCTCAACTTTGATTTCTCCTTTTTTCTTGTGAATCATATGTACGATAGATACCTAGCAATGTTCAAATCTTACATATCTCCTTGACGCAGCACTTACAAGATCCATGAAGCCAGTCGAATTAACAAAGAGCAATAATATAGTATATTATTTTAGCGTGTATGACCAAGGTTTGCAGTTTCAGTGATGACCTGTGCCGGTCCATAGTTGGACTGCATGAGTTTGGTCCGTTCCAGTGTACCTGTGAACCATTGGAGAGGGGGAGGCGGGGAGGAAGAAGGAAGAGGAAGCAAAGGAAAAAGGAAAAGTATGAAAAAGAGGAAGGAAAAGGAGGAGGAAGATGAAGAAGGAAAAAAAAGGAAAAAAAAAGTGGCATACCTGAGTGCACAGTGGGCAGCGAGTGGTGAGCTGCAATCCGTGCAAGTGGCGAGTGGCAGCTCTTTGGGCCTCCTCGTGAGTGCAAGGAATCAGTGAATTGGAACCCTTACTGAAAGGGTAAAAGAAATAAGATACTTATATATAATATTTGAACCAGACCAGACTGTCCAGTTTGGGCTGGTCCATGTACTGTTCAGCGGTCGGCCCGATAAATACCCACTGGACTGTACCAAACCAACCAGTTTAGCAACCCTTGTATGTAACACTGACATGAAAGTGAAACATTTTACATTTTTGTGGATGTTGGGCCTTTGCTTTGTCATTCCAAATATGCCTCGTGCTTGTGAGATGCATGTCTCACATCATGCCTAGGCTTTGAGAGACCTTAGCGAGCGTTGAGCCTCTTTATAACTTTGGCTGAGATGATATCGTTCTGCAAAATGGGTACAGATATCTTTCTCATCACACATATAGCTACTAAATTGACCATTCATCTTCTTCTGGTATCCAACTACTGTGTTGAATCTAGTCTACTTGTTTTATTCTTGTTTAATGTTTTACCTTGCTTTACTGTAGACTCATCCTTTAGTAACCAAAATTCTATAATGTAATGGAGCATGAATATCTAGTTTATGTTTTCTGTGATGGCACTTAAGCTCTTTGTCTTATACAGTCTTCTGATTGTTGAGGAAAGATAACTTGGTTTGAACACGTTAGAAGACTTTACTGAAAGGTTGACAAAATATTGACAAGATGTATTGGTTCTTATTGCATTTTAGGTTTAGATATATTTTGCTAATATTGTACTTTTCAAGCTGGTTTATCAGTAACTTTTTGTACAAGATTTTATATGCTACTTTTAATTATAGCAATCTGTACACATTTTTTAAGTTATTTCAGGTGAATTTACTGAAAATTAGAGAATTACCTATCTTATTGAATTGTTTGCTCATTCTGGTCTGCATTAAGTCAAGAATTTAAATTTTTTATTGTAAAATTGCAAGGGCTCTTTTATTAGTTATCACTTCTTGGTGCAAGTGAGAGGCTTCATTGATTGTTATTCAGCACTGTTTCATCCTTGATCTGTTTAATTTATTTTGTCATATTCGTGAGCTTAATATCCAGTTGGCTAATTCATTCCTCTTTAATGCTTGAGTCATGACTATGTGTGAAAGTAATAAAGTGATATCATTATATGTTGTATTTAATGATAATTTAGTTGTTGCCTCCAAGATCATTAAATAGCAAGAATAGAAATCTGTGAGTAATCACCATCACTATTTAGTGTCATTTATAATGAGATTGCATACACGGTTGACTAGTATAACTAATGGTTTTGGAATGTGTTTGTTTTTTTTTTTTTCTGATGAACTATTTTGAGTCTTTATGTTGGGGAACATGTACCATTTGCTTTTTATTATGTGGTGTAGCCATTGGCAATTTTATACATTGCTCTTGCTGGTCCATTTCGTGTCTAGATTCTATAAGTAGAAGCAAACTTAAAATAGTATCTTTCCTCAAAAAATATAAAACAAGTATCTCTATATGTTATATAGATTAGCGATTTCAATAGGCGCTCTGGCTCTCGCCTAAGCGCTCGGGCGAGACGAGGCGAGGCGAGGCCCGAGCGCCTTGCTTCATTTCCAGGTTGCGCTCTTCAAAGAGGCGCTACTTGGGCGCTCGCCTGAGCCCAGGCGTCGGGCGCTTTGGGCGAGCGCCCGGGTTAAACTAGACGACCGAACCAGCGTTTTAGGTCTGGATTGAACCAACTAAAGCACCGATATCAGCCTTCCTCTCGCGACTTCCCAACCTTAACCCTGCTTGCCGCTCCTGTTTCCGCTCCCGCTGCCGCTGTCGCTACCACTGTCGCTGCTCTCGCTCCCACTGCTCACTGCTACTGCTGCCGCTGCCACTGTTGCCGCTCGTCGCTTCTGCTCCAGCTGTCGTTACCATTGTCATCGCTCGCCACTATCGCTGCCACTATAGCCACTTGCGACTCCCACTGTCGCTGCTCTCAATCAGTAGTCTCGGTCTTCCTCTTGCTCACACTCTTTTCACTTCGATAGTATATTGTTAACAGTATGTTAATAATATACTGCTAATTGTATACTAGTAACATTATTTTTATTTATTAAATTAATAATATATTATTTTGATTTTAATACTGTTAATTTTTTTATTTGAAATTATTGTTATTGTTTTGAATTTTGAGACTTTTGGTTGATGTGATAATAGGATTTTGCAAAATTTTCTTAATTTAATATCATATTTTTATTTAAATAATTATATTTATTAATTATATTATATATTTTTATATTTTAGCGTCTCGCTTCGCTCGGGCGAGCGCCTCGAGTGTTTTTGGACTTTGTCGCCTTTTGGCACCTAGTGTTTTTTAAATCACCGATATAGATTTCATGGGGTTTATATATTTGTCTTTTTTATTGATTATCATTCTTGAACATAGTTGAATTTATAATATGTTGAATTTCGGCATCTATATGATCTGTTGTTTATGGCCTTGTTATACTCCGAAATTGCTCACTCAGAATTATTCGTATATTATTTAGAGAACAAGGAAACAATTGTGAGGGACGAAAAGCCTATTTAGCATATGTTGCAGAAGGATTGGGGGATATATTGGACTGGAGAGAAATTATGAAATATCAAAGGGAAAATGGATCACTATTCAATTCACCATCCACAACTGCTGCTGCACTGATGCATATTTATGATGCTAAAGCTCTCGAGTATTTGCGTTCTCTTCTATCGAGGTTTGGCTGTTCAGGTGACATCATCCCCTTGTCTCATAAGATGTAAAGGTGAGTTTGCTAATATTACACAATTTATTGAATACACTTGTTGGTTTTTCACAGTTCCTACTTCATATCCTGTAGATGTGCATATACATCTTTGCATGATTGACAACATTGAAAGGTTGGGAGTCGCTCGACATTTTAGTTGCGAGATAAAGAGCATTTTGGACAGAATATATAGGTGCCATGCTAAAAATAAATTTTTTAATACGTTGAGATTTTAATTTAAAATAACTTGATCCTAGCTGAATTTGCAGATGCTGGTTGCTAAACAATGAAGAAATTAGTTCAGACATGGCCACAAGTGCCATGGCTTTTCGTCTTTTACGAATGAATGGATATGATGTATCCTCAGGTAATTTGTTTCGGGTTTTGATTCAGCCTTTGTTACCATATCTACTGTATCATGGATGATGTTTAAAATGTTTTTGTAGATTGCTTTACCCAGTTCAGTGAAGTAAACTCTTTCTACAACTCCTTGCAAGGATACCTAAAAGATGTGAGTACTGTTTTGGAACTTTACAAGGCATCACAAATCAAAATCTCACAAAATGAACAAGTTTTAGATAAATTGGGCTCCTGGTCAAGGGACTTTCTCAAGCAAGCATTGATTTGCAACCAAAAACTTGGACCACAAGTTGCTTTACAAGAGGTAAACTGGTTGAGTATCTTTGGCAATGATGCAAAGCTGATTCTTCGTATTGAAGGCTGGTTATTTTCTTGATCATTTGTTGTATATGAGCAGATCCTTGGAAGTGTTATTTAAATTTTTGCATTCATTTATTGCTCTTCCAGGTAGATTATGCTCTAAATTTTCCGTTCTATGCAAATCTTGATCGCCTAGAGCACAAAAGAAATATTGAGAACTTCAGTGCTGAAAAGTTCCATGTTCTCAAAACATCATACCAGTAAGTTAACTATACAATATTTTGGCAAGGGACTATTTACTATTTGCTTCTTGTTATTGATTTCTAAACTGAACATTAAAACAGATATGGTGGTATAAATGACAATAATCTCTTAGGACTGGCACTGGAAGATTTCTATACTACTCAGTCTATATTTCACAAAGAACTCCAAAATCTTGAGGAGTAGGTTTGCTTTTCTTTTTCTGAACCATGACATTGTCGCTTAATTCTCCAGTATATGTTTTATGATGGTACTATTTCATCTTGACAGTTGGGTCAAAGAGAATAAATTGGATCAGCTAGAATTTGCCCGGCAGAAGCAGGCATATTGCTACTTTTCTGCTGCTGCTACTCTTTTCTCTCCTGAAATGTCTGAAGCTCGCATGTCCTGGGCCAAAAATAGTATTCTCACCACTGTTGTTGACGACTTCTTCGACTTTGGAGGATCCAGAGAAGAGCTTGAAAGTATTATTTCGTTGGTTGAGAAGTATGTGCTATTTCCTTTTTGTTTGAGCTCCACCAGATGATTATATTAAAAGTTCATTAGGTACAAAGGTATCTTTCTTGGATTTTAACAGGTGGGATGGAACTTGGAAAGAAGAGTCCTGCTCTGAACAAGTCAAGATTATTTTTTCTGCTCTGTTTAATACAATAAATGAGCTCGGTATTAGGGCATCTGCATTGCAGCAGCGTAGCATCACCCACCATTTAGTTGAAATAGTGAGATCAAATCCTTCTCCTCCCTCTCTCTTTTCTCCTTAAGGGAGAAGGTGTTGACAAATTATTTGATTTCAGTGGCTTAGTTTGATGAAGTCCATGATGAAAGAGGCAGAGTGGACACTCAACAAAGAAGTTCCATCACTGGATGAGTACATGTTGAATGGATATGTGTCCTTTGCTTTAGGACCAATTATCCTCCCAGCGCTCTATTTTGTTGGGCCACAGCTTCCTGAATATGTTGTCAATCATCCAGAATATCAGACTTTGCTCAAACTAGTAAGCACATGTGGGCGTCTTCTTAACGACATACAAGGTTTTCAGGTAAGATTTTCTTTATACAAATTATCCTTACAATTAACAAATGCTGTATGAAATTGAACAAACACTTTTGGAGTGGCATTGTTCAGTGAGTTATATGTTTTGTTGCTAGTTGTGTTTAGAGTATATTCATGGACAGTTATGGAAAAATTATAGATGCCTATTGTCATCTGTATGTTAGGGTTTGTGATTAATCATGTTATACATTTATCCTCAGAAACATAATCTACATCTTTCACTTGGTCATGTTAGAATCATGGTTTGAATGATATTTTACACTTAGAAACATGGTTCTGGAATCTTCAGTTTGGATTTTAAGCAGTAGTTTGTTCTCACCCCGAATAGTACTTTCATCCTGCCAACTTTTGTTCCTTTTTTTGCCTTCATTCTGGACTGTTAAATATGACTTGAAATTGCTATATATTAAGCTCTTCCTTTGTTCTGTGAAAAAGGCCACATTTTTTCTGATTTAATCATGTGGCATGCTGCTTCATTTGTTTTATCAATTGTATACCATAAGGTCTTTGTTCCTTTGAGGGGTTTCCTGTTTCCATTCTGGAAACCCAGTATTTACTTGCTTGATTTGTTTTATTAATTGTATGCCATAAGATGTTTGTTCCTTTGAGGTGTTTCCTGTTTCCATTCTGGAAACCCTGTTATATTCGTGTAAAATCTACTTCAGCAGCAAAAACTATCTTTCAAGATCTTCTGTACCGACGAGTGTGTTAGGTGCACTGAGGTTCAAACTTACTGCAAACCTAGCTTTAACATTTTGACTGCAACTAAATGCCTGTCGTTGTGAAACCCCCATATTTGTGATTTTATCCGACATGCTGAGGAACAGGATGACCATTGTAAGTTGTATGATGATTCGAAAGATAGATCCTGTAGACATTTTCTAGTGACATCTCTTCTCTGAACCATTGTTTTCTTGTGAGTTTACTCTGTTGCTGTCGTTTTAACTTATTCTAAACTATCATCATTACATGGGCAGAGAGAAGGCAAGGAAGGTAAGTTGAACAGCGTGTCACTACGTATTCTTCACAGTCATGGTTCGACTTCGGAAGAAGAGGTGAAGAAAGAGATGCAAACGGCCATCGCCGGGAGTAGGACTGAGCTCTTGAGGCTGGTGCTGCAACAAGATGGAAGTGTCGTCCCAAGGCCTTGCAAGGATCTCTTTTGGAAGATGTGCAGGATCCTGCATGTCTTCTACATGAAGACCGATGGCTTTACTTCGCCAAAGGAGATGCTTGGTGCTGTGAATTCAGTCATTCATGAACCACTAAAGGTCAGCCAAATATAATCGATTTCTTGGGGAATAAGTGGAGGCGTTTGATGGTTTTTTATAAGCTAAACTGAAATTGATGAGTTTATGGGAATAAATGATTGTTAGGTTTCTCATCCTTTCCCCGCTGCAAACGATTACCAGCAGTACATCTCTAACCTGCTTCTTCTTCTTCTCATCTCTTATTCTTGGTTGTCGTCCGGAAGGTTATATCTAATGATCACTCGTATATGTTAATAGTAAAGAAAATACTTAAATGCATGCACAGCCATCTATCGTGGAATGCGGCGCCTACGAGTTCATCGGGAGCAGACGTCGCATCACGTCCCCTCGTCCCAAGAATCCATCACTGCCGTCCATCACATCACCACCTTCATTCGATCTGTTTCGATTCCCATCCTGAAGAAAAGCTAGAAATTGGTAGGATGCGCTCGGGTCGTATCCTAAGCAAAACGGTGGTCACATCATTAACCGTCAGATTCTTTAATTCAACGAATCAGGATGCATATTTGACGGTTGAGATGCATGAGATCGAACCCACAGCGTGCGTTAGGAAAGCCCATTATAACTAACTGCTCTCTCGCCATCCGCTGCACCGATCCCTTGCGTGATTTCCCCGCTCTTTCTCGCCTCTCCGAAGGAGAGGGGAAGACTGAAGAGGAGAAGGCCACCGTGGTGGAGGCGACGTAGAACGTCAAGAAAGCGGAGTCGTCCCTGGAGGAGAAGCACCTTCCTTTCGGCGTCCTCTTCTTCTTTTCGCCTTCTCCCTGAGGTGACCTTCTATCCCTCTTTCTTTTTTCTCGTCGAAAGAGACGATCTCATCCTGTTTAACGTTCTGAATCTTTCTTGATCTCTGATATGCTCGTGCGCTTTCTTGACCTTGAGATCTTGTTGTGTTCTTTTGATCGGCTTCTTTTCTTACTCTTTTGCTCCTCTGCAAGAAGAATGTGGGGAGACACAGGCTTCAGATCTTGTTTCCTTTCTTACTCTGTTGTTGATCTGGAAGGTAAGGATTTAATGTGGGGAGACATGAGGGGAGGGTAAGGATTGTTGTGATAGGGTACTTGCTTTGTTTCCTCGAGTTCTTGCTCTTATAAAGCGATTCTTGCCTTTCTTCGTCGGTTGGATTGCTTTTTCTTTCCTGTATATCATTTCTTTTTGAATGGTTATCCCCCTCTCGTTCCCGATCACTGTTGTTCTTGGTGTTGGAATGCTTCCCATTTTAGGAAAACAAATTGGTGCTACCGTTCTTTCTTGGACTTGGGTTTCGAAGACAGAACTGTAAACTGATTATAATATTGAACGGATATTATAATTTATCAGGGCTTTCACTTTTATAGTATGAATTTTACTACTTTTTCTTCACCGATGTGATGTTGGTTTTCTTCGATGTTGTTCTCCTTGTATTTGCATCGTTTGCCAACTTCATCTTCTTCCTAGTTTCCGCCCGCCAAGACCTAAAAATGTATCGGTTCAATTGGTTTTTATTCATGCGATTCCCAATCATCTATCTATCTATCTATCTCTAGGGTTGCCCTGAAAAGGGCATCCCGGGAAGACGGAAGCTTCTTTTCTTGGTCGCTATAATGGCTATCTTAGTCAAGAATCGGTCCACCCACGTGAGGATGAGGTGCCATCATGTTCTTGTCTCCGTTAATACCCATGTAGTAATTCCCTCTTATTATCAGGATATCTCCTCATAAGATGTTTGTGGATGTATCTATTATAGGACGAGACTACGATACTGGTCAATGCTATTCTTCCAGGAGATTTTGCTTTTACATGACCATCCTCCTCATTAGAAGCAACAGATGAGGCTTGAATGATGGGAAATGTTGCTCGTAAACAAAATTGATGTGAAACTACCTCGGGTAAATATTAGGGTTTAGGGTTTCCACTTAGTTATGTGCACAACAAATAACAATAGACCATGCGTAGTAGAACAAAGCGAAACAAAGAAAGAAGAAGAAGAAGATGATGCATACGATTTGGGCATTTCGTTGTCATCACTCCTACAACTTCGTGTGGTTTGGCCTTTGTGAGAGAGCAGCAATATGCATAAGGGAGGAATGATATTAAATGTCTGACAACCTCGTCAACAACAAGAATATCTAGAAATCAACAATTCAAAGTGCTTTACCACTCTAACTAATGATTCAAGAACTAACAACATGAGTATAGTGCATCATAATAAGACTGTATTTTCCAATAAACATGTTCTACTGAAAAAGGAAGATTAAAAGAAGCCCGAAGAATATTATGCCATCGCGAATAGGAGGGTCATTTGACACGCAAAGAGAATGAGACGCAAGTTATCAGATGAAAACAACTAAGAGAAACAGCAGGAAGATGCACTATATTACTCAAAAAGATATGTCAAATCAAAGGAATAGTACAAAAATATGGGATACAGGAATTGCGCAAGAAGTTATTTTAGGAGTCATTGCAGCCAGGGCTGTGCGGGGGCTTGGGATTGGGTGCGGACGACGAAAGATGGGGATACGGGAGGAAAATTTGGGACGAAATGAGGAGGCGGTGAGAGCCCCCCAGAGAGAGAGAGAGAGAGTGTGTGTGTGTGTGTGTGTGTGTTCTTTGAACGTGTGACAGGAAAGAGAGAGCATTATATTGATGGGGTGAGAGGAGAAGGGATTTCTTCTTTTGGGGAGACACCCCGGGGGGGCGGGGGGGGGGGGGGGGGGGGGGGGGGTGTGTGTGTGTCGGGGCGGGGAAGCATCGTAGATAGCGAAGAGCGTGTGAGAGAGATTTGTATTCGTTCCCGCGGTTGTCGGGTTGGGCATTGGTGTCCAAGAAAGCAATCCGGTTCAATTTTGTTGTTCCTGCTTAACCAAAAACACAAAAAACAAAAACTGGTTGGTAATTTGTACGCTTCATTTTTGGACGCCTGACCTCCCAACTTAAAAAGTAAAAGACGGCAAAAGATCCGCTCCAGGCAGAACTCGAGCGAGAGACCCATCCCAGTTGCACCAAGCACAAGAATAAGCGTACCAAGCTGCAAGCCTGGTAACCAACCATCACCAGACATCGAAAGAACAGGTCCAACATTACTCTTTTATCATTTGTGCATTTGCAGAGGAATTCCACATATAGAAGAATTAACACCCAAGGAGGAAGGGTTAAAGTGTTATCGCAAACCACCACCACCAAATTAGCATCGGGTCGCTACCCATTCGATTTCCTCCCAATACACCATTCGAATTGTCTAATCCACGGTTTCTTATGACAAGACAATCAGATTATAATCATTGTAAAATAAATTACATTAAGATTGGATCACCCTACTTGGAACCCAACGCGACTGTTTAGCAACCTTGACAGCCAATTTGTCAAGTTCACCCGATAAAATGGTCTATCATCTCCGATTGCACGACCCACCCACCCACTGCTGCAATAACAAACTCAACCAAGCTTCTCAAGTATTGTCACTATCGATTTACCACTGCATCGTTCCAAAAGAAACTGCTCCTTGATGATCATCAAGTCCTCCCGACTTCACTTCCAGCATGTATGCATGCCAGATACTAGAATGGCATACGGCCAGCAAGCCGGCTCTCGGATATCCTTCTGTCTATGGCTGCGTCAATGGAGTTCATCTGTTTTTAACACACCACAAGAACAAAATAAATCAGATCAACTAATACTGCTCATCCAGAAGATAATTGCTACTCTTTCATGCATAATTTATCCAACTGCACAAGCGGGAGCAAACTTGCTTCTGAATGAAAGCTGACCTGTATCGACTCTGGTCCCACACTGTGATCAAAAACAGATAACAAGAAATGCTACGTATTGATTGGTAAAAGCCTGCTGGCATATATTCAGGTTCCACTCAAGCCCAACCAACGCTCATTAAGAAGCAATAGGGAGAATAAATACCATGTAAAAATAAACTCAAAACTTAATCAGAACACAATACATACATTTTTGCATGGGCCTGATGCTAGGTTGAGAGAACCATCGAGTCATTTGCAGCACAAACTCATCAGATTTGTAGCACTAACTAGCAGCAAAAACAATGTAAATACCTACTTGGAAGAATATCCAAGTGTCGTAACTTGGATATCCTCCCCCCCCCCCCCCCCCCCCCCACAACACACCCCCTCAAAAATGATTAAGAAGAATATCCATTTTCCCAACAACCAGAGCATCATAACTTCAAATTAATTGGATAGAAGGTCTAGTGGTAAAACTCAGAAGAGCCACAAATGCACTTATTCCACAATATACTATATTATAAAGATACAGAAGGAGTAATCAAATATTAACTACATTAAAATATAGCACAAGAGATCTGAAATGATTTCTTTCTTTTTCCCCTACCTATCCGAATCTGCAACCAAGTTGCATACCCATTTGAATGAGTAAAGAAAAGGTGGTAACAACTTACCTGGCTAGTTTCATCATGCACCTGATATGTTGCTAGAGAAATTCTTCTTTCCTCCTGCACGATATGGAGCCATGGACAATAAAAGATAGAGTCTTCAGTAATAATAAAACGTGAAGAAAAAGGTCCAACCCAAAAAAAAAACTACAAATGCTAGAATTAGAAAACACACCATTGACATTGCTTCATCATCCCATAACAAGTAGACCTCATTTGTGGTAGGATGGGAAGGAGGTGGCTTGTTGGATATTACAGGCGGAGGTCCAATTGAAGGATTCTCAGTGTTTGGACCAGATGCATACATATGTGAGTTTGCATATGATGTACCACCTGAAAAAGATAGGACAGAGTATTTACTTAGTCTAAGAGATGATGTAGCCTGACATAATTCCAAATAATTTTGGAGTATATATATTCAATATATCAACCTAGGCTTTTCCCTTATAGGTAAGGTTCATATATACAACATACAGAACTGCAAAAGTTTCAGCAGTGTCATTAGATCTTGCTGGCATAGGTTCAAGGTACAACATCAATGCAAAATAGTTCGATCGGTGGAAAGGGTATGACAACTACTCCAGAAAAATTACTTCCTTTTAATTATTCATTCTTCTCACAAAGATGATAAAAACAAAACCATTCATTTCATAATCTGATGAGCAAAAGAAACAATATCAAGGAATCCAGGCTAAAAGGATATCCAGGACTTCGGTATTAAAATATGAGAATCAATTAGTTTGACAAAGGATCTATACTTTTGAAGTAGTAACTCGGACAATGAGCAAAACGAGCAATATATCTAAGCTCCACATAATTTGCTCCGACTTCAGTGATTAGAGATGTTACATTTTATCACTACAAGCTTTGCCAATTCCAAACGCTTATGTCTTTACAGGAACCACCAAGTACTGGTTTCAAACTGTACAGGTTGTTTCCCATATCAACAATATATATCCTTTTGGAGCAAACTCAATATAAGTGGATGCATACCCTTAAATCTAAATGAAGATTTGGAAGTTCCATCATTCAAGACTTGGTGAGGACTAGGTCAGATGAAATGTGCCCTCATGACAAGGATACCTTCACAATTCCTAAGGGTCTCAATCTAACATGGATGACGAATCATCTGACGTTCGGGAGATACTTCTGGTGTTTTATATTTTTACTCCTTTTATGAACTTTTTGGCTAAATTTTATCAGCAAAATGTCCTACTACACCTCAAGAATATGATTCCATTTGCTAAAAAAAAGGCAAAATTTTTTAAATGGTTTGACATACAAAGTTCAATTATCATCTCCTTCATAATAAGGATAATTTGCTAGCTTCAGAAGCTAATTCAAATGCAAATGAAGTTTTATTCTTTAGAAAACTATTGCTATTTTATTTAAATACACGTTGAGAAAACATAATGGAGAAGTAGGTAAAAAACAATCTAGGTGTCATACATATCATTCATCATTAAGCAATTCCTCTTATTGCTTCCAATGAGGAATATTTACAAGAAACATATAACTAATTAGGTCTATCTGCATTTTAGGGCAATATCTTCACATGTGGCACATCTTTAAATAAGTACCATATGTGATTAAATAATTTCATCTCATTTGTAAAAGAATTTAGAAAAGTAATCAGGCATTATCAAACTCAAAACTACAACGTGAAAAAATGCACCTGGAACGTTTGGAGCCACATAACCACTTGCTACGGTAGTATTTAAAACAGAATTTGCATCAGCTACACCTTTGAACATTGTTGGGGAACTTGACGAAACGATTGCAGGTGAAGATGTTGCCAAAAACGGAGAACTCTGAGGAGGTGCACCAGCTGGACTGCTGATCGGAAATAGTGGTTGGGATATTACAGGTGGTGCAGATGAGGGCAGGCCAGGTGGACCAGTTTGAAGTGGTGATTGAATTCCAGGGGCAGAAGTGGAGGTCATAGGACTTGTAACATTCTGGACAGGAAATAATGGCTGTTGTGGTGCCAAAACAGGTACAGGGGGAACTGGAACAGCCATTGGTGATCGAAACCAAGGCTGCGGTCGAGCAGCTGGAATAGGCCATGTTGGAGGCATCACCGGAATTGCAGGATTGTATCTGATTAAAAAGAAATATATCATGAGAGAGAATGTGCTATATGAATAAAAAACACATGTGATTAGATGTGGCATTATTAAGAAGCACAAAAATCCCAAGATGATAACTCTTCTCCGTATAACCAACAAAGCAACAGTGACGTACGCTGGTGGAACCGCACCATATGCTGATGAGGGAGGAAATCTGACGCCCACTGGACCAGGAACCACTCCACCAACGAGCCCAGTGGATGGAACTTCCAGTTTGGCTGTCTTTACTGGTGCCTCTTCATCTGCACCAAAATTTTATAAAGAATGATTGAGGCAACATTGTGCATCACTAAAAAACATGCACCCCAAAGATGGAAAGTAACATGCACATCTGTGCCAATGGACATATATTAATGGTATACATAGATATGCTTGAGTTAAACAAGATTGAGTCATTTGATTTTTCCTCTGTAAAGTTTAATAACTCATGTAACAGGAAAGTAAGAGTTATTTAACAAAAGCATTACTTTCAATTGATAAAATTATGTCATCCGACAATCACATCATTTGGATTATCTACAGGTAATGGATTATTTCCAGACAAGGACTCACATGTTTCCGTTACATCATGTCCTGCAAGCACATGCCGGGGGACATGACAAATACGTATTCCAATGTTACCCTAGCCAAAGCACATCCCAGCAGGTGACTCTAAAATATGCAATCTCATTTTTGCATGGCCTAATCAAGGGTTGATTTGGTCGAGCAACACTCTATCTTATCTAAATTGTAGATGGTTTCAGAGAGAAAGACTTAGATATTCGAAGTATTAATGGTTTTGGAGAGCAAGGCTTTGTATCTTATTAAAAGTATTTATAGTTTCGAAAGACAGCAATATTATTTAAAGAAGATCGTGGCACAAAGAGAAATGTATTATCTGCAAAAGATAATTGGTGATCTCAACAGATCCAAATTATACAATTCTGGAGTTATTATGTAGGGCAATTTATATAAATCAATGTTGGTCAAAAACAGTAAGCTCTGAGACTCGAGCAACTTCAATGGACAGAAATCCAAACGGTCAAATGTTGAGTGAAAATGAAGATCACCTATAGATCGCACAAACAAGTGCAATCCAAGTGATAGATTCTTACTATCCTGTAACAAGAAAAAAGTCTCTAAAATTCAGCTTATTATACAGGGAAAAATAATAATCTGCAAGCCTGAACAGTATAGAGAGAGAGAGACAGCTTGCAAAGAAAGCTCATCAAATTTCTTTCAGCAGAAGCAAACAGCCAAGAGAATTCCTCAGGAAATAGAAGGGATCACCAATTTCAAGATGAAAAGAAGAGTACAACTAAATTTCTGAACTAAGGGACCTGCAGGTTCCTAATTCTTAGCTCCTCTTTTTGGTCGTTATCCACTATGCAACTGATCATAGCAAGTTCTATGAAGAGAGTCTCTAGTATATACAAGATGAGAGATACAGCATTTAAAAGCCTTTATGTCAAGAAAATGGCAAATCAACATAAAACCCACATAGTGAGGATAATGAACACACAATTTTTTAACACCCAAAAGGCATTAACAGATGTTACATGTTAGAACAAATTAGAAACACTATATAAAATATATAAAAAAAGAAAATATCTACACTTAGTTGAACATTTAATAATATTACCCTCTCCATAGTGTGCTGCTAAGATATCAGGAGGAATTCCTTGCATTCCATAAATCTCAATCTCTGTCGATTCTCTGTCAGGCTTAGCATTGGGAACTCTGAATGAAGACAATTGAAGTTCAGAGTACCAACCAAGAAGAACGCAGGGATGAAAATGTAATTCAAACAATGAAAAAGGCTAAATAAAATGATAGAGATCCACTGGTGAGACAACCAAGAAACACGCTTATCCTGATCGATAGTATAGAACACACATCAGAAACGAACTAGTAACCTAATACACTAAAGGTATGATCCTCAATTGTTGTTCAAGATCAATCGTAAGGTCTGGTCAGTCAACAAGGCCAATACACGTGCAGAAAGCATAAAATTCATCTATTCTGAATCTAGGTTTAATAAACAAAAAAATCATAATGACAGAGAAAAGTTTAACAGGCATGCATCTAACAGAACTGAGATGGTCAATGGACTGAATCCTAATTACAAACGGTTCATTCAATCTCTTTTTTGGGTTCGACGATCATGAAAACATATTATCAAAATAACCTGAATCCTATAATTCCGAAAAACACCACTGATTCATCAGGATTATGGTTATCAACTAAAAGGCACAGAGGAAAATGGAATTTCTCTCATCAGGGTTTGATCCCAAAAAAACAAGAAAAGAAAACGATGACAACAACTACAAAATCATTCAACATCAAAGAGGATCAATAACCCAGATACCATTCATTAGCCATAGATCGGGGGCATAAATCGAGTTCGCCAACGTATGCAGAAAACAAGACTATGCAAGCATAGTGATATCGATTAAGAAAAGGTTTAGGGTTTTTAGAAGAGGTTGCGGGATTGGAGGAGGAGGGGGTACTTGGCGACGGTCTCCTTGTGGACCTGGAGAACGTGGATGGCCATGCCGCCAGCGGTGGAGAGCTTCTTGTGGCAGACATGACACTTGAAGTGCTTGGCCTTCTGGTGCTGGACAAGGATCTTTTCATCGTCGAACTCCCGATCGCAGTAGTAGCACCACACCTTCGAAGGGCGCTTCTTCTTCTTGCCCATCGACGTGGCCCTTAACTCTCTCTCTCTCTCTCTCTCTCTCTCTCTTTTCGATCGGCGCCGGAGCTTTCGGAGATTAGGGTTTTGGAACCGGCAGATCCAAGAGAAATTAAAAGGGAGGGAGAGGCAATGTGAATAAATTAGGGAAAACGCGGCGGCATACTAGTTTTCTGCGGTAGGATCCCGCCCTTCATGCTTTGAGATATGTGAACATCCGAATCCGATGTTGATGCGGATTTGGGTCTCCAGTCCGATCTCTGTCTCTCCGTCTCTTATTGATCCTTTGAGCTTCGGCTTCGTGGTAAGAATTTGATTCTGCAGCAAGCAGTGGAAATTTCTGGGGGTACGAAAGAAACTTGCTATCTTTACTGTTTCATGTCGATTGTTGGCGGTCTGCTACGGTTTGCACGGATTCCTTTCAGTTCGTGGCGGTGACAAATTTTGTTTGGGGAAGTCTTGATTAGATTATCGTCTGCGTTTTGGTCGTGAAGCGAAACGTATGATCGGTGGGAGATAGAAGGACAAAGAACATTGTTTTGCCGCGAAAACCTGTGCATTCGGGTGGGATGAGTCTGCGTCCGTATGGGGTATATGGTATCGCGGAACTCGTGGCTGAGCTGAGATGAGACGGTAGTCCTTTGTCCATTCATAGATTTGGTCGGGTCATTGTTTAAATTTAATGGGCTTGTGTCGGTAGAGAAGAATGTAAACAGTTACCTTTGACCGATCTAAATTACGACTAAAAAAATGGTTCCGTATAAAGATTGCTAACTTTTTAACAGAAGATAATGGTTTTCCATCAGGAAATTTAGCAGCATAGTAATACATACATACCAAGAACAGTTAAACACAGGACTCATCAGCAATCTAAATTATGCCTAAAAAGTAATAATAATAGCAACCGTGCCTAAGCTGGAGCCATTTGACAAGCAGCAAGAACATTGGAGGGCTTGCCACTGGACTAGGCATGTTTTCGACACTATTGTTGTGCTCTTAAAAAACAGCAAGTTGTCGTCATGGCGGAAAGGAACTGCAGCCTTCGACCGGTTCAGGAGCTGCCTCTCGGTTTCAGACCGCTCTGTAGCTACGGAGAAATTCCAGGAACCAGAGGAACAGCAGGCTTGGGCTTTCTTCTTTTGTCAACCATGGCAGCTTGGGACAATAGCACAACTCCAGCTACCGATGCGGCATTCTGAAGAGCGCATCTCGAAACTCTGCATGGATCCACCACACCTGATTTAAGAAGATCCTCAAACTCATTGGTCATTGCATTGTAACCATTTCTCCAATCGCTATCAAGAAGTTTTTCCACCACAATGGAACCATCCACCCCTGCATTTTGAGCTATCAAATAAGCCGGTACAAGAAGTGCCTGAAAGTTCATTGAATGCATTTCGGTTAGAAGGATGATTCCTTTTCAAGGAATAAATACTATGATAATTTTTGTTAAAGCATAAACATTTAATGTTATGAGTTGAGAAAGCAAATATGAATCACTCTCAGTGATGTGATAAAACCAAAGACTCTATTATATAAACTAGACATTTGATGCTTGACATAAAACTTTCTAAAAACCTGTCAAAGTTTCATAGTCACATTTACATATTTATTTCTTTAAAATTGCAAAGTGAACTTCTTCCTTGGTAACAACCTATATTTGCATTTTTTTGGTCTATGCGGTAGATGATTCAGATGCAGTAGATGATTCAGCAAGTATAGCAGAAGTGAAGGTCTAAATTATCACTTTATAGGAAGATGACATAGCAGAAGATGCTGCAGACTCAAGAAACAGTGATTGAATTATTCCTTAAGCCAAATACCTTTAGCAAATGAAAACAGGAGATACTGCAGAATTAAGAAACAAGAACCAGACCTTTCCAACAATCTCAGCACCAATCTTCTCTTCTGGGTCTTCAAACAGATCCGATATGGTGGAAATATGCTTTGATAATTGCACGTATGTTGCCCCGCCTCCTGGTGCTATACCCTCATCCATGGCAGCAAAAGTTGCATTCTTTGCATCCTCCATTCTAAGTTTTCTGTCCTCAAGTTCAGCTTCAGTTAACCCCCCTACCTGAACATCATTTGCATTTCTTCAGAATATACAGCAACAGCCTAACAAGCATCACTACAGCTAAAATTGAAGTCTCTTAATAGGTTCATGGTACCATGTTTGGCATGGACATCTACCAGAAGGTATCGATCGAGACCTAGAGCTGGCTAGAGTTTTCTTTTTAGTTCACCAGATATATTTAGATGGTCGCAAATTGCTGATTTTGAAAGACAACAAACATATGGTGTAATTATGTTCTCCATGTCACACTCGGAGTCTTAAGTTGAAAAGAAACAGCATACCTTGATGACAGCAAAGCCACTTGAAAGTTTTGCTATCCTCTCAGACAGCTTCTTTCGTAGGTAGGAGCTATCTACTTCAGTCAGATCTTTCTTTATCTGTGAAATTCTTGCCTGTATCTCAGCTTTCATAGATGGATCAGCAACAATCGTTGTTGAATTACTTGTTATAGTCACCTTCCGTGCGATACCTAGCTGGTCTGAAGTTACATCTCGAAGCATCAAGCCTAGGTCACTAGCAAGAAAATCTGCACCTGTCTTTTGCAAACATATAAGCAGAAGTAAGATCTAAATTTGAACATCTCATGAGGCCTGGTATCATGCAATACCAGTTGGACAATCACATAACTACAGTGAACAAAACAAACAAAAATAATGGCAATATATAAGACAATGGCAAGAAGCAACAAACTAATTCAAATCCACACCACAGGCAAGGTACAATTAGTAGTTAAAAAATTTCTAATTGACAGTGAATGTCAATCAACATCTTCAATATTTACCAAAGCCAATATAGCAAACAATTGGTCCATCAATGATGATTCTAGCTAAACAAGTTCCATATTTGTTCTAAAAATAAAAAACTGCACATGCTGCCAAGTTGTCAGAAATTACTCCACAAATAAAAAATATGCCAACTTCTTTGTTTCTATATTTGACCATCTATACTTCTCTGCATCTGAAATTAACAAAAAAAATATGCATTGTTCAAAAAATGAAATAGAGAACCTGTATAGATGCTAACCTGTCATGAGAGCAATATCTTGCAGGGGGGCCTTCTTGCCTTCCCCAAATCCAGGACATTTGATGGCCGCAACATTTAATATGCCTTGAAGTTTGTTAAGGACCAATGTTGCGAGCACTTCACTTGAGATGTCTTCAGCAATAATTAGCAACGGAACACTAAGTTGAGTGGTTTTCTCCAACAACGGCACGATGTCTCTCACATTAGTCACCTTTTGATCGGTTACAAGAACTTTAGCATTCTCAAACTCAACAATTGATTTATCCTGGTTTGTTATGAAGTGCGGTGACATATAACCCTTGTCTATCTGCAAAGATTAAGTAGAATTTAATGGCATGTAGATCAAGAAAAAAACTATGAGGTTTATTCAATTACCTTCATTCCTTCCTGAACTTCGATTGTCGTATCAAAAGATGTTGATGACTCGATTAAAATTACTCCATCAGGACCAATTTTTCCTATAGCAGTGGCCATAATATCTCCGATGAAGTCATCATTTCCAGCAGATATTGCAGCTACAGCTGAAAACAGGGAAGTCTACTTAAGAAGTTAATATTAGGGACCCCTGCCTAAAGAAATTCAGACAAACAAAAAGTTACCTTTTATATCCTCCCTTCCATTTATAGCAATGCATTTACTCCTCAAAACTTGGATTAGTTCATGAACTGTTTTATCAATACCTTTCTTTAAAGAAACTGGGTTAGCCCCAGACGCCACAGCCAACATGCCCAACTTGATGATTTCTCGAGCCAAAACAATTGCTGTTGTGGTGCCATCACCAGCAGAGTCATTAGTCTTGCATGCCACCTGTTTAAGATGGTTCAGTTGATGATAAAACAACCTCAAAAAAATTCAAGCCCATAGAAAGTACTTAGACCTGAGCAAATATATGACCTCTTGGATTAACATGGCACCAGCATTTTCAATTCCATCCGAAAGTTCAATGGCCCGAGCAATTGTGACGCCATCATTAATTACTTTTGGAACTTCTGACTCATCAAGAACAACATTACGCCCTGCATGTATGATCTCAAACCATTTGATTCTTTGCCAATAGTAATCATATATTTCTAGAAGAGACCATTTTGGAACAATAGGTTTTAGTATGCATAAGCAAGACCCAGGAAGTCAGCTTATCTAGGTATTCTGATGATAAAAGAGAAATGACAGAACTAGACTATGAACTAGGGTTGTCGCAGTTCTGTACTCTATCAGACACCAAGTGGATGCTGCATGATAAGTTGCCAATAGAATTGATAGATTGCTACTTTTACCGAAGTGAAGTGACTACCAAATTTGTACCCACATATGCATCGCTTTGCACAATTAGATTGCAGCAGAAGTTACTACAAAATATACATTATGCATATTGATCGAAAAAACAGCCATCAAGATCTACACCTGACATAATGCCATGTATATGAGTTCCAATATTAAAGTTCAAACTGCGAATAAAAATCATGGAGATTAATTTTATCCAAAAAAATTCCCCCCAAGTCCAGGAAAAACCATTCCTGCGGGCAGGTACAAAACAACAAGCAATCGACCAAATCCACAAGGAATAAAATCAAGGAAAAACACGAAGGCAGTGCAACACATATCTAGAAGGCCGACCAAAATCCAGAAAACACACGAGAAGCTGCTACATGATAACGGAAAACCCCATTCGAGAGGATTCAGGGGACAATCTGCAAGAACCAGAAGCAATACCTCTGGGTCCCAAGGTAACAGAAACAGCATCGGCGAGCTTATCGATCCCGGCGACCAACGCCCTTCTGCAATCGTTGTCGAAACTTATCCTTTTCGGGCCCGCCCTTACGACGAAATTCCTCCGAAAGGACGTATTTTTGGACAAAAAATGAACCCTTCTGAGGTCCGAAATTCTCTGCAAGGAGAACCAACGAGAAAGTTTCAAGCAAAGCCAAGAAAAAAAGAAATTCTATAACGATAAAGGGAGCATGGAGAAGAGAACACGAAGAATCTCACAGCAAGAGGGGAGGCTTTGGGGGAGAAGAGGGTCGAAGATGAGGAGAAAGTCGACATCCGTGGAGGGAAAGGGAGGCGAGGGTTTATTGCCGGATTGGGGTTTTACTTGTAGCGGAAGGCGGCTTAGTTCTGTACATGATCGATTGATTTCGTCCGTCCGATGAACGGCTTTCTTTGATCTAGCGGTCGAATAACCAACGAGGAAGACCGAGCGCTTCAACCTTAATCACTGCTTACTAATTCGAAGAGAAATGCATCCTAATAACGCCGTCTTAGCTCAGCCGGTAGAGCGCGTGGCTTTTAACCACGTGGTCGTGGGTTCGATTCCCACAGACGGCGTCGTTTATTTATTGTTTCCCTTATTATTCTTCTCTGACTTTCTTTAAAGGTCTTCTTTTTCTTATTATTTGATGTATTTATTTTTACTGTAAATATTCATCAGTCTTTTCTCTATCTCTTCTCTTGTTAATCTCTTTGACACTTGGTCACATAAAGACAATGAAATCTCACAACATGATAGAGTCAACCACGCGAAATGAAATAAGACCCTCGCAACAAGATAAAAAGAGACATGGAATAGAGATGATGAACAATCGTGATGGGCATATCGAATATAAGAGAAAAAAGACATCAAATAAAAAAAGAAACTAAGGTGACTAATTCTCAGCAGTTGCAGCAGGAGATGGAGAAACAAGACAGCATCACCATAACCCAAAACCAAGGAAATATTGTCCCATGTTACGAGAGTGATGTCGGAGAAGGTCATGTAGGAGGCTCATATGCTGCTGCTGATTGTGAGGACTCGGGTTGTTCTATACACGGTGGTGGTGGTGGCGACGGCGGTTCCATGCACGGAGGAGGAGGTAGCGAGGCATAGGAGGCAGTGGTGAGTTTGATGGTGGAGACGGTGACCGGGTATGGTGCGGGCTGAGAGGTGGTGGCGAATTCGATGGCGAAGGTGGGGAATATAATGGTGGAGGCGGTGGAGATCGGACGCAATATACGGGCGCTGGCGACGGAGGCAGGACGGGCTTAAATGGCTTGCACCGGAACGAGCGGCGCGACGAGCTACAGTCCGCTGGATGAGACGAGAACGAAATGCATTGCCTCTCCGAACGCAGGGGGACGCACTTTCTTCATATTCTCGACGTCCTCGCATGACCAGAGTTGAAGTTGCTACGTATGTATGTATGCCAGGAGAGGCTGCTTCAGCTTCGTTCAAGTCTCAACCCGTTCCGGTTACTCTCGACGCTCGAGCTAAGCTCGTCCGGGCTGGGGATGGCATGCCAGCGGGCTCCAACATGGAGTCTGCCCTTGATTTCTGGGCGTATGCATTTCTCCGGTGCCAGATACAACATTTCAAAACACCACCTTTTCGTAGTTCAAGCTTCATCTATACAGAACTAGCATCCGCTTGGCGCAAATACAGGGAAAATGGTACGCAGCAGGCAACAACTGGCTCTTTACAGAGAGAACTACACGACTCTTCAAGGACGACGCTGCTCATGCACATGGCCGCAAAGGTATGACTACTGAAACCGAAAGAGGAGGTAAAATATGCAATAGAAACGTATTCTCAGTCTGCATTTCATCCTCATTTGATAAACTTCTCATGTATTTCTTCTCTTTCTTCTCCTATTAGCAGTCTTTCTTACTGAAAAAGGAGCGCCTGCTGCAACTTCATTGGCCTTTGGATGGAGCTCGAGCTCGTCTACAGATTCCTTCCCTACACTGATCTGCCTCCTCAACCGTAGTATCTCGCCCTTTGCAGATGCTAATTCCTCTCCAAACTTCTTAGCCCTCTTCTCTAGGTTCTCCTTGTCACCTCCAAGCCTCATAACGAGGTTCTGAGCATCTTCGATATTTTCCTGAGCTTCTTTTGCGACTTTCTTTTGCTCCGTGAGAGATTTGAGCAGCATCTCTTTCTCTGCTTCGAGGCTAACGTTTCTAGAATTACTGCTCTCTAGTTCTTTTGACAGCAATAATGCACTCTCATTCATCTCGTCAAGTGATTTGGTAGCCTCATCCAGATCTGCTTCAAGAGATCTTCGTGCTTCTGAGTCGATCTGACTTTGATTTCCCAACACATCAAGCTCTCTGTTCAAAGTAGAAACTACCTTCCTTTCTTCGTTCACTTCATGCATGGCAGCCTCTAGCCTTTTATAGGTTTCCACCAATTCCTTCTTCAAGTTCTCATGATCAGCCACAGCATTTTTCAATTCCTTGGATGTGATGTCGAGTTCTTCTTTGGTTTTCTTTAGAACCGCCTTCACTGAGATTAATTCAACAGAAAGAAATTTTGCATTAGACTTAGCCTCTTCAAGGCTACCAGCTAATGTTTTCTTCGTTTCACTAAAATCATCCTGAATCTTTGAAACCTCAGTCATTAGTTTCTCATATGAACCTCTAGCCTCATCAAGATCCTTGGATAGATTGGAAGCTTCAAAATTAGAAGCTCCCAGTGCTTCTTGAGTAGACTGCAGCTCACCTTTCAAAATTTTCACAGTACTTGCTTCTCTTTCCAGCAATGCTTTGAGATCATCCTTTTCTTTTCTCAGCTCAGCAATAATTGCATTATTGTCCCTCCCTTCAGCTATCGCAAGCTCAAGCTTTTCTTCAATATCACGAATTTGGTCCTCTTTCTTGGACAAGAGTTCGGCATCACGGGCAGCTCTTCTATCAGAAGAGGTTTTCAAATGATCATAGTCTTTCATGAGATCCTTAATTCTCCGCACACAGTTGTCTTTCTCTGAACTTAACGACTGAATCTTTTCATTAAGAGAATCAATTAAAGATATCTTTGAATTTAATTCTGCTTTAGTTCCAAGTAACTCCTCTTTCAACTGTTGAATAGTTGAATTTGCAAGGGCAAGCTCGTTCTTTAACTGTTCAACATTGGAGCTCAACTTCTTACATTCTGATTCATTTTCAGAAAGGGATACTTTGAGACTTTCAATGTTCTTCTCCGTGTCATTTATCTCCAAACCAAGCAGGACTACTCTATCTTGTAGCACATCAACATTGTCCACCTTTTCTTTAAATTTCGCCTCAAGCATATTTTTTTCTGCAGCGATTCTTGTAATACTGCTCTCAAGTTGACTTATTTGTGCTCTAAGCTCTTCAACTAGTTTACTCTCATTTTGTAGCTCTTGAAGCAAAGCTGCTTTAGTCTCACTTGTTGAAGCCAGTTGATTTAGCAGAGAAGTTTCAGCTTCCTTAAACTTTCTCTCTTGTTTCTTTTTTTCTTCCTGCTCCCTCTGTAGCATTTTCTCAAAGTTCTCCTTCACCAAAAACATCACTGCTTCCTTTTCATTCAGCTTGCTTTCCAGCTGCATTGACAATTATATTACAAATGAATACATAGAATAAAACAATTTTTAATCATGTACTACTTACATTGTCCTGCACCCAATATGTCATGCATAAGTATAACTATAAACGGTATAATAATAAAGTTGTTGGATTCTGATAAGATATAATATATTTAAAAATCACAGACTGCATCCACATCATCAAAAAAGGATCAGTTTTAGTTTTCAGGCTACCCTTAGCATATGAACTGAGCATTTCTACTTGTGATAAAAATAAAAGCACTTTATTACTTCAGAAAAGTCTTGAAGACTTGTGAAACACAGGATGCACCTACACTGAAGATACTGAAGTTGGCATGATTTTCAGAAGTCACAGGCACTCCTACAAACCATAACATGAATAAGGAGGAAAGATTAAAATGTTACTAAAGAAAGCATTAACTTGAGGTATTTGATAGTCGCTCAATAGGTATGACAATAGGTGACCAGATGATACAAGCAAAATTGCATTAGAAAATGTCATCTAGCATGCATATACACATCCTTTAGGTCAAGAAAGAATAAAGAAAGACACAAAAGTGAATGCAACCAAGTCATGATTTATGATCACCAAATATGTTAAAAAAACCTATGTAAACAGGTTGAGAGACATACAGATGCCAAGGTGGATTTGGTAGCTGTCTTTTCTTTCTGAGATGTGGCATATAATGCACCAAGAACACCTGACCCAATTATTCCAACCACATTTTGGAAAGAAATTGAAGAGTTTGATGGTGCATTTTGTAGATTTGCTTGCTGCATACAAATGGGATCCATATGAGGTGTGAAAACATGTAAAATTATAACAGAAGAACGGTACCAAAATATTGGCTGGTTTGAAACTAAAATAGCAACTTCAAGGATCACCTCAAATTGGTTGGGCTCTTGAGATGAATCTTGCAGCGCACTATCTTGAAGATCTTGTATCTCTGGCTTTATATCATCTTGTTTTTCTGTGATTATGACATCTTGTTCATATGGTTTTTTGACATCTTGTTCATATGGTTTTTTGACATCTTGTTTATATGAAGCCACGATGAAGATATTAGTAAGTGACCATAAGACAAATCCATACTTATGAAACAATGTCAATTTTGCTTCACAGTGGGTATCAAAATGAAAGGTCTCTATAACCATTTGTTATTAGAAACGGCAACTAATAGCACCAAAAGCAGGGCATAAAATACAGCAATTAAGTGTTTCTGATCACATGAAGAGACTGCAAGTTCTACAAGTAAGGTTTTCCAATTTTTTAAAAAAAGTTTCAAGGCCCTCAATGAGATATCAGTGGACCAGGAGACTATAGTTTCCATTTCTATGAAATCTGGACTTTGGAGATCTACTTCATAATTTATAGTATATATGAGCTGGTTAATCACACAACTATTTTCTCCTTAGTTAGGATGCAAGATAGTTATACCAAATCAAACACCACCCCTCAATAAATTTGTTAGTACGTAGATTGGTTCCTCGGTTATGGAAAGCAACGAAGACAACAAAGTCTAGTTCCCCAAATAACATTTTGGTCTCATTTGTTGATGCACCATAGTGCCGAAGATGATCTATGTCAACCTCAGTCCAAAGTAGGCCACGTCCATCCAAGGATTCAAGGGTACAAACCCCAGCCCAATTTTCACAATGCACCCATATAATTCTACCTGTGCATATATATTGACACATTAAAGTTAGGGCATCTTGTTTTCCTCGAGGATTTTGAGAAGTATAACTTTAGCCTTAAAGGGCTCATATTTGTGGATCCGACACTTCTTTTGTCCTTCCATCCGCCTCAGTGGAACTTAAATTGACTATCTGTTCCTGTGAGCTTAGACCTAATAGCTGAACCACAAATTTTAATTTCTTCTTTCATCATTTCTGCTATGACCGTAATTTGGAGTTTTGCTTCAATATAGTGTAGTGTGGCAGAGCTGAAGGATCACTGATAAAATGACCGTCAATAATTTACTTAAGAGAGAAAAATTAGGAATAATCTGAAACCACCAACATAAGATACTATCTGGTTGAACATTGTAACACCACAAGAACTAAAATGATGTTTTCAGTATTGACAGTTTCTGAGCTTTCATCAAACAATGATGTGATACATGACGAATTCTAATTACACAATAAATTACAATAAAAGGAATTAAGAACAAAAATGAAATGACATAACTATATTTAAAGATCTTTGAACTCTGAGCAATAACCTCTACACCAACAACAAGAAATCCAGATTGATAACTGTATTAGGAGGAAGAAATCAAGAACGCGATCCAGGATGATAACCTTAGTAGGTGATGAAGGAAACAGGGTCATCCTTCAATAATGACAATGAATGGATTTAAATAGATTTAAACATGGTCGTCCTTCATTAAGTGATGAAGGAAATGGCATAACTATATTTAAAGACGTTTGGACTCTAAGCAATAATCTCCACACCAAAGACAAGAAGTCCAGATTGATATTTGCATTAGGAGGAAGAAAACAATGAACATGGTTCGGGACAATAATAAATGATGAAGGAAACATGGTCGTCCTTCAATAATAACGATGGATAGATATAAATAGTAACTTAAGAAGTCAAGAATAATTCCCAGCAAGTTTAAATAAGAAATTGACCATAAATAAATAAAATGACATCACAAGGAAGGAGGGAAAAACAAATCAGGCCAGAAGAAATTTGTTGATTGACCATATGTGTGAGAATTGTATATGAAGCACAACAATGAATCGATGCTAACTACTGAAAATAGAATGGAAAGATAATAAGAGGGTTTTACTGAAGATTTAGCAAGTCGGTCATGTGTCATTGTAATTTTGGAGCACAGAAGAATTTATTGAGACAAGAAATCAGTGGAAATGATATAACAAATAAGGAATAGCCATTCAATCACTGAAGAAACTAGGGTGATTGTTCAATCAGTCAATCTAGCACTGAACATAAGGTGAAACATAAATGGTCGGATAACAGCATTAAATTCGCGTATGAAACAATAATAATGTAGAAGTGCCGGAATCTGACTGTGTGAATTTACAAGCCTAGAAAGCTTGAACACCCATTCCACGCATTTCATCATAAAAGGAAAATGTGGACCATTTTTAACTCAGGAACGAACCATGGGCTTACAGAAATTACACAGACAAATCTTTCGTGAACATTAACAACTAAATTGACCGACCTAATTAGTCCCAACGCAAGCAATTTGACAAATAAGGCAAGAAATGATAACAAGAATCAATCCAAGAAGGCAAGAAATGACAACAAAAAGCAATCCAAGAAGGCAAGAAATGATAAGCCAAGGTTACCATAAGTGGGAACCACTGACCTTGGACAACCACAACGTCGGCAGCCATTGCTCCAAGTGTCAAGAAGGGAAGAGCTGAGATGCCCGCAAGGAGAAGTGCCCTTCTAGGAGGAGTAACTACGGCACCTACATGGCTCTCCCCGTTGGCACAACACGTAGCCAGCAGTGATCGCGTCCTCGCAGCTTTCCTCTGCGACGAGCGCACTGAAGACGACAAAGGGTTGGAGAAGGGAAAGGAAGAGTGGGGAGTCCGCAAGAAGCTGGGGCTTCCCACGAGAAGCCCCATCGTTCTGGCTTTCCCTGCCTTTGGACCGAGGTTAATCCGATTCCGACCGGACCGTAGGCTGGAGCCCGTCCTCCCTCCCCCTTCTTTATGCGGGGATTTGGCTTCGGTTATCTCTTCGGATTTTGTCGAGGCGGAGTGCCCTCCCCCAATAACACCAGAAGACACCGATGCCCCTTCGAACGGAGACAAGTGCCCCTTACTTTGGCAGTATTCCCCAGAACGCCACGCCCAACAATTGCTCTGATCTTACAGACGGTCGCCGTCGGTGGTCTCCCTCGGTACACGCAATTCTCGTCGGCGTTTCACGCAGCAAAGGAAGGACCGTGATCGTGTCTCTCACTCATCGTCCCTTTCTATCGACCACTATGATCGCAGAAACAGTAACAGAAACAGGGTATTGCGGTTTCAAGTTTCTTGGATGATAACACCTTCCATGGACGAGTCCGAGAAACGACGGCCCCTTTAGTGTTGACGGGCCTCTGATTGATTAACCATATTAAAATGATATTAAAAATAAATAAATTTATGAAGAAAAACCAATAACGAAGTTCAAAAAAATTTCATAGAACATCCTTAGTTAATTACATAAAAAGATCATTTTCTCTACCACGCATCATTTCTTGACATGACAAAGCCATATGCATTAACCACCAATATAAGCTAATAAAACCAAGGGAGATTGCAAAATTCATGTTCTACTTCCACAAACACTTCGAACAACTAGATCCAGAAGGTAACTGACCTGGCTTCCATGATAAACCTGTTACATGGGCAATGGTTAAAGCAAGTGCAGCTTATGATCTCAACCAGAACAAAAGTCGAGCTATGCATCCCAGCTGCGTTAATTAGGCTCCCCTGGACGAGTATTATGATGGTTAACTTGCACCAGAGCAGTCACAAATTATACCACCACCAATATCTCCTGTAAACTTATGATAACAAGCTGACATGGAAACATAGAGCTGAGAGCAAAATGTCAGACCAGACTCGTCGATGCATTGGAGCCACTTAACAAAGAAAATTCATCAAACACTAATGTGGGCGTGATTGCTGTGTCGGAGCAGGTGCAGTGTAGTCATATCCACCATAAGTAATGGAAGGACCGCCGTGATGCATTCCCGCTCGTAGTGCACCCATATCATCATGAGCATAATACTGCTGGGGCATGGTGGCAGGACTCTGACTACGAGGAGCACCGTATTGTGCAGAAGCAAGGCCATCAAACCCACCCTGACCAGGATAACTGTAAACATGGCGAGTTGCTGGAATATGAGACACAGCAGGTGGGTTCTGACCGTATGGGGCATAAGGTTTGTTCGGGCCCCTAGCTGCTTTGGCAGGACGCAGAATTGGGGTTGCTCCAGCTGCTGCTCTTAATCTCTTGCCCTGGGGTTTGTTGGCGACTGCGCTTCTCTTTCTTTCTGCCTTGATCTTTTCCATCTCTGCAAGCCTTTTCTTCAGACCATCAACGTTGAACTTTGACCCAAGTTTGCAAGTCTCAACACACTTGATGATGGATTTAAGAGCATTAATCTCCATATTGCTGGACTCTTCCTGAATAAAAAATACATTTTTGTTTACTGAAGGGAATGTGATTAACCTTGTACCATCAACGAGAACAAAAATCTAAACGAGCAATTCATGGAACAGAATAACTTCTTTAGATAATATACCTTCGCAGCGATTGAATTGTTCCCGTTTTTCGATATGGAATTGGCTTTTTTCCTAGAGGCTTGGAGATAGAACTTGAGGAGAGAATCAGGAGGGAAACGCTCAGTCAAGCCAGATTCATGAACAAAATATACAGCCTCGATCTCCTTGCCAGTCTTTACCAACTCATCAATTACATCTGCGATGTGTAACACAAAGCTTCAATTCTTATTTTTCTTCCACAAGAGAAAAAGGAAGTGCTCCTGTTTGAATGATTTTAAAAAGTTTTACCAATAAATATAATAAAGAGATAACCTAGGGCGCAGAGCTCCTGCTAATACAAGATAGCAAGAAGGTCAATATATGCTGCCTTATTAGAAGGACAATCGTAGTGAATAAAGCGCCCGCTAACGTGAGGCCAGATGCAGTCTTACTAATATGATGCAGCAAGAATAAAGCTTTTACTTATATGGCAATACAGAAATGAATCAGGCTAATAAGCAACTGATGGGTGATGCAGCCAAAACATTCCTAACTGAAAAGGCAACTTCTTTGTGTTTCATCTCCTGAAAGTTTATTGTGACATTAGCAACAGAACAAAGCCGAATAAAGAAAAGATGGATATAATCTAAGTTCTGTTTTCCTTGAGGTAATATTTACTTGCTGTGACCCTTACTTTCCTTTTTCTGTCAGACTAGTTTTCTCTTGTTTTCCTCTATCATTTCTTTCTGCTCTTATGACTTCCAACCATATTATATTTTCCTTTTATCTCTTTTGTGTTGTTTTTATTAGTGCAGATACGATCTTCAGATGGTAGAGGTGCCAAAATTACTCCCTGGTCAGTCTATCCCAAGTTTCAATTCTGGAACAGAAAATTAAATTCTGAGGACAAAGCACCAGATTTTTTGAAAGATTATGTAGCACCAAAGCATATGTTTGAAAGTCCAACATATCAAAATCATATTAGGATTTATAACACTAATCCTTTGCTACTTCTGCAGGCATGACGAGACAGAGTGCATAATTCTAGTTAGATTACTTATTGGACACTGGATCATGTTTCAGCATAAGAAAATTAAGAGCTCCAATCTAAGTAATGAGGATATGAATGTTCATTTCCTATTCGAATTAGCTAGTGATGGTAATTAGTTTCTCATGTTGACATCGGTTGTCGAGAAGATCAAAAGCAAAGACAACACAAAATTACCTCTGTCAGATACATGATTATTACGAAATTAGTAGTAATCGTGGTGCAAGGAAATGACAACATTGAACTATAGAATTCTGTGACAGAATCTTCCTCATCTAGGTTAGTCTTAGAACACTTAAGAAGCAAAAGAAGTAACCTTACCTGCCAATTGCTCCCCGAGCCCTAATGCAGCAGCGAGTTTAGCCATGTCTTTCCTGGAAGCATGCTCCAGAACGAGCTTCTTCAGGAAGCCTTCTTCGAATCGTGATCTCAGACCAAACGCCACCACCATCTGCAGAAATATTTGCGCCTCTGAACCACCCATGGTTCCTCCTCCTCCTTCTCCCCCTTCCTCCTTTGCGCTGAACTTCTCCTTCCACGCCTCGGCCACCGCCGCCGCCTTCTCCCTCATGCTCTCCGCGACCTCCGGAGCCTTACCGCCCTCCGAGATGAGCAGCGACCGGAGAAGCATCCCCAGCGCCCAGTTTCGGTCGGCGCCGCCGTCGTCGGCGTGGTGATTCAGGAAGTCCTCCGAAGCGTCGACCACCAGCCTCGCGGGGTCCAACGATGCCGCCACAGCGTCAGGGACCTCCCTCCGGAGCGCGTGGAGATCCTTGCGGCGCGACACCACGAAGCGCCACAGGCCGGGGGAGTCCATACGGCGGGCATACCAGCGGAGGAGGCCGCGGAGGTCGGCGGAGGGGGCATCGGAGCGCTGGATCTCGGCTAGGGCGGCGTCACGGCGCTCGTGGAGGGCGGCGGCGGCGGCGGACTCGCGGTCGGGGAGGGAGGAATCTCGCAGGTCGAGGGAGTCGAGGGACTTCTGCGTGTTGGATTCGAGAGCCTGGAGGTGGGCGTCGAGGGATTGGGACCGGAGGGCGAGGGCTTGGCGGAGGGAGGAGAAGTGTTCAGCGAGGGACTTCCAGAGGAGGGTGCAGTTGGACAGAAGCGCGTGCTGCGATTCCAGATCGTCGAGGAACTTCTGGATTCGATCGTCGGCGAGGGATTCCTCCGCAGCCGCCATCAACGCAGTGAAGCCGAGAAGCGTCGAGGGAGAGAGAAAGGGGAGGGCTTATCACCCAGCGGGGGGATTCCACTGGCTCGCAAGGAAGGATGACGGGTTGGGAGGGTTCCGGCCCAGTGCTGCATAAGAGCGGAGTGGAGCATCAAAAGTGGACCGGATCGAGCCTGCCATGATAGTTTCAAGGACCCGTGGCCCACGGTCCATTGGCTCCCCCCGCCCCCGAACCAGAGTTGGATAGCCAAACCAGGCCAGGAGGTTTCGCGTCACGCAACTTGGTTTATTGTACGTGTGATGAGCATATAAGGACGGCATAAAGCAAAGCGAGAGGAGGCCGGGAGATACCTTGCGCTTTGCCGACGGAAAGGGTCCTCGACTCTGGTAGCATGGAAACAAACCAAGAAGAGGCCTTTCCGGGGAAGAAGAATGATACCTTGCACTTTGCTGACGGAAAGGGTCCTCGACTCCGGTAGAATGGAAACCAACCAAGAAGAGGCCTTTCCGGCGAAGAAGAATGATACCTTGCGCTTTGCTGACGGAAAGGGTTCTCTACTCTCTTAGCATGGAAACCAACCAAGAAGAGGCCTTTCCGGCGACGAAGAATAGCCTCTGCCTTCGTCGTTTTCTTTGTCTTGCCCTGTCTGAACTCACATGTGACCGGGGGGTGGGAACTCGAATGGACATAAAGTATATCTTTCCCCCGAATCATCACTTCGTTTGGTGAAGATGAAATCAGCAGTTAGGTCTGTCTCTATAGATTATTATTATTATTATTATTATTATTATTATTATTATTAATAGGTCAAAAGTGGCATGCTGTTCAAATGAAAACCGAGGAGTCAGAAGAACAAAAACTAGCTCATCCACGGAGAAAGTAGAGGACAGACAGCTTCGACCACCGGAAAACATAAAACAAGCGGAAAGAGAACAGAAAACAACTTCATGATTAAGAACCCAACACATCCGCAATATAATTAACCTTAATTAGGTTGCTCGATGCTCGGGACGGAGGGGTTAGAGATAGAGAGATACACACGAAGGTTTGAAATCATTCGCGAACAAACGTATTTTCCTTTTTCCTCTCAGGAAAAAAAGAAAGGCAGGGCAGACTGCATTCAAGAAACGAACGGTAGTTGCTTGTCGGTACGACAGCGCGGCAGGAGAATGGTGTGGAAGTCATCCCACTCTTCGCGTCGTCCTCGATGGGGCGGCAAACCTCGCCGAGAAGGATCGCCATAAATTGTCGGGTTCGACCGATGCAGATCCTTCATCAAAATTCTGCGCATAAGTATACGGATCGTAGGAGACATGCATCGGATTTGCGGAGCTTATAAAGATCCTCCTTGGCCCCCTCACGATCCTCCTCCACAGCCCGCGCAATCTCGACCGGGCTGGCCGGTAATTGAGTGGATCGAGCTCATCGTTATAGTCATCCGCGAACGTCCGGTTGAAGTCGGCAGTCCCACACCGGCTGTTGCACCAGCTTCCGACGTGGAGAGGTGGACACGCGCAGGATCTCTGCCTCCGGAGGTCATGCGGCTGGTAATCCATGGTGCTGCCCTGCTGAGCCCCTGGGAAGACGGACGAGGGTGTTTGGTCTGTGCGTGTGACCCTGTTTATAGAGATGCGGCAAGCGTTGGATGTACGGTGAGATTAATTACATACGTTTGTACTAGTAGATGTACGTATCCCTCTGACAAGTAAAACATGAGACTCGATCTCAAGTGTTGAAGAACGACTTGCTTGAACTTATACGCAAACCAGACATTATCATATCGGATTAGTTCACCGGTCGACAAGTCAAATTCCTAGTCCTACCTTGGGTCTACTTACCCATCGTCATTTGCGCACATTGAATTAATTACACATGGGATAAGGTGAGAAAGTATGCCGCTCTCTCCTTTGATCTTTTTGCGTCTGGTTGGCGAGGATCTTCTTCTTCTTCTTCTTCCTGACACCGGCTGCATGGTCGTTTGGGTGGTAGCACACATATGTTCGGGTAAACCGCACGTGGTAGCGGATGACAAGGCGAATGTCTGATGTGGTGCGATGTCATAGTGAGACAGTGCCATATTCTGCCATCGTAGCATGACAGTCCTTTCGATCCCACCAAATAGTAGTAATCGGTATAGATCATCTCATTAATGAACCTAAAGTATTCCACAACATTAATAAAAGCAGAGAGTTAGTAGAAGGGGGGGGGGGGGGGGGGGGGGGGGGGGGGGGGGGGGGGGGGGGGGGGGGGGGGGGGGGGGGGGGGGGGGGGGGGGGGGGGGGGGGGGGGGGGGGGGGGGGGGGGGGGGGGGGGGGGGGGGGGGGGGGGGGGGGGGGGGGGGGGGGGGGGGGGGGGGGGGGGGGGGGGGGGGGGGGGGGGGGGGGGGGGGGGGGGGGGGGGGGGGGGGGGGGGGGGGGGGGGGGGGGGGGGGGGGGGGGGGGGGGGGGGGGGGGGGGGGGGGGGGGGGGGGGGGGGGGGGGGGGGGGGGGGGGGGCAATATCAATTAACAATTAAAACTCAAACGTTTCCATTACCATAGATATGAAATCTAGGAAGAGAAATGAAGACGATAGCAATGTCCTCATAAAGAAAGAAACACTCAATTTCCTAAGTTCTGGAAATCATCATGACCAATATAAAGCAATAATTATGGTTCATCTCATTAATGAACCTAAAGTATTCCACAACATTAATAAAAGCAGAGAGTTAGTAGAAAGCACACGGCTGGTCAACATTTTCGACTAACGGCGGCCAGCTTCCTGTGTGCTCTAAATGCATTGACCGACGCTGCGTGGAAACTTGTAGATATTGCTGTGCTGCAAGAAAAATGTCACATTTTTACGACTGAAAACTGTTCTGCTTCGATGTGAAGACTTGCAAGGCTCCCATCGCATGTCATCTCACTTCACCATCCCACATGACACAGTTTCATAGCACGCGCCTCAGAAAGAGCCTCATCCAAGAGATAAGAACCGTCACAAGAGCATGGTCCAAATACGTCATCCGGAATAATCGAATCTGGTAAAAATACTACTTTGCTCCACATCTTCCCCGTACTCCCAAAAAAAAAATAAAGAAAGGGATGCCAAATAATACATTCATCGAAAAGAAAAGAAAATAATATACATAGCAAATTTCTCCCTGATCCCAACAATAGCCTATTAGTACAACAGCAGTCCCACACGCATGCAAGTCCAGCGGAGAGGCCACGAATGGCCAACAAAACACTAGCCAGATTTTACAAACGCCCCGCAGGAGATCGTCATCATCGCCCGATGGTACGAGTCCTTTCGTCCACGATGAAGATGAGATCTACTGTACGAGACATTGGCATCTGTCACCGTCGTGTCCGAATTCATCGTTTGATACGTCATCGTTACTGCAATATCAAATTAACAATTAAAACTCAAACGTTTCCATTACCATAGATATGAAATCTAGGAAGAGAAATGAAGACGATAGCAATGTCCTCATAAAGAAAGAAACACTCAATTTCCTAAGTTCTGGAAATCATCATGACCAATATAAAGCAATAATTATGGTTCATCTTTTCTCTTACCGATGGACAGATGGAGTATATAATATTTTCTCGGAATTCACATGGCACGATACCTGAGCTCAAACTCCTTAATTTCGACAAGCTCCTTTCCGCATGCATCAGACCACTGCAGTTTCCTTTTCGTAAACCCGGATGTGCTACTTGGTACTTCTCTTGAAGAACCATTCGTACCAACAGCTTCGGCATCTGAAGCAGAGTGATCTGTGAACTGCTTCTTCAGGCTGCTCTTAAGACATATCTTTCTGTCACCCTCAACAACCACATCCTCGGTCGCAGATTCCTTGCAACTGTTAGTAGTCGAAGAATCGAGCGGAGTTTCGTAATGGTGGACCGGACCAACTTTGGGAGGAGATGTTCCATTCACTCCCGAGGAGGCACGGCAAAAGCAGACAAAGGAAGAACATCCATGGGAGACGTGCTCGTTTCGGGAAGCCAGCGGGAATTCAGGATTAACTTCTTGTTCCACCAATCGGGATTGATCCCAGGGAGAAACTCTCATCGATTTTTATTCGTCACCCAAGGCTAGGACCAAAAGTGAGACACCTTTGCTATACCCTGAAGCCGAAGAAGAAAAAAATTCCTCCTCCTTCCGCAGAAAATATAATTGGAGCTTCCGCTCATCTGGGCTGCCGGTGGTTCCTTCTGCAACCCATAATCTTTATGATAATTACTGTTTGGCTCCCAACATGCGTGCGGATTGCCCCTTCCCTGCATTATGGAAATGTTTATCGGAAAAAAACCACAATGTTAAGGCAGAGCATGATTGACACTGAAATATAAGCGACTAATATAAGAAGATCTGAACCAAAATGGACTGGCAAACCGGGAATGTATTCTCCGATGTAACTTCAAATCATAGAATTGATGATGGTCGCTAAATTTTCTAGATTTTAAGCTGACTATCTCATGATGCGCAAGTGAATTTATTTTGGGGATTTGATTTTAGATACGTTGATCTTAATGATAGAACGCAACCTATTGGCAGTAGCTGGGATCTACTAGAGAAAGAATTAATTACAACAAGAACAATAAAATTATCCTTCTCATGACGAAAAATCTTAAAGTGCGAAGTGCATACTCATATGATTCAGGTTCTCGTTTCATGCCAGTGATTTGTTATTTCATCTGATACATTTCCAAACAACGCCCTCCCGTAATTCCATCTCAGAAGAATCGGATGCATTGACACATTAGTATCCGAACGCAAATAAAAACACCAAAGGTAGCAAAGGACGGCGAGGGATACCCAAATCAAACACAGGATACCTAAATCGCGCACTAAAACCATATAAAAGAGAAAATGGAGGTCCAAGTTCCATAGAAATCTGATTCGGAACCCATCGAAGTGCAGGAAAATTCCTCATCCACACTCTATCACGACAAATTAGGCCCCCCCCTAAAAAGTCCACGACGTTTTCTAAGAAAAAGAAAGGAAGGAAGATGAAGAGCCAAAGAGATGAGGACCTGGAAAACGATCTCCCGATTGGTCCGAGATTAGAAGAGGGAAGGTCTTCCTCGCATCGACGAGCAACCAGGAGGTACGGCGACCCGAAGGATCTCCCGGTTGATTCGAGATTAGACGATTAGACGAGGGAAGATCTTCCTCGCATCGACGAGCAACCGGGAGGTACGGCCACCCGGAAATGTCGGCGTCGGGAGCACGAGATCAGGGCTGAAACGAGAGGCGAGGCCGACGACGCTTTAAGGGCCGTGCTCCCGATCGCTTCCAAGAACGAACTCTCCCTGACAGAGGAGGATGATGGCGGAACGGATGGCTTTGGGAGACCTTCGATCTTTACCGGACGGTGGATTAGTTCTCAAACAGCGGGTCCCGCCGCAAGATGGGAAACCCGGGAGGCCCCACCGCGAGAGTGGAAGTTTCTGTTATGGTCCCCGTTGCTTTCGGTGACCAGTACTGGATGACGGCGATGATTAGCAACATATCATGTGTGCGTTTGTTGGTTGGTTGGTTGGTTGGTTCTGTTTCTCCTCGCAAACCATTTTGGTCGGGAAAAGAAAAAAAAGAGGCTTTTATGGCTGCGAGAGTGCGATTAATGACGCCATCGACAACCTGCCTAAACAAAGCTCTTTAAAAGGAAAATAAATGGTTTCCAAGGCTTTTTTTATTTTTTAAGCCAATCTTACAGTAATTGGTCGTCGTTATCGATTCCATCGAGCAGTAGATGTAATTAGACAGTTTTGTTTGATGATCCTCGTAACAATCTGATCATCATCCTATTATTTTTCTCTCTCTATACATAAGGTTAAGGGATCAATCTCAAGCTTCTTGTGCAATAATGAGGGCAATATAATCTTTGAATTAGATAAGAAAAAAAAAAACGATGGTTAGAATGGTCATCAATGATATCATTTTCATAACCTACTTAGGGTCCATGGTATTAACATGAGCAAGTGGCTACAGTGATCCCCCCATGTGAGTAAAGTAGCTTCGATCTCGCTTTTCATGCATTTATATATGGCTCATGTCGGTCAACATATAGTATATTCATGATATGACTTATCTTGAATCGGATTTATAATTGGTTTGATTGATTAGTATGTGTTACATGATTTGGTATATGTTACAAAAAAAAAAAAAAGTTCTTGCATAGGTAACAATGATTGATTTGATACTTATTAAAAATTTATTTGAATACACATGAGGTGTCTCCAAAATATCTCTAAAACTCTTGGAATCATTAATTTTTTCAATAAAAATCAAATATTTTTGACGTAATCACTTCAACATTCGAGTTAGTCACGAGATAAATAGGTAAAAATAATAAAAAGTATAATGGCCAAAGTTAATAAATAAGTAAATAAAGATAATCATACAAACCATGATACATAATAGGATACTAATAAATGTGGGAAGTGTAAGAGGATTGAGAATAAATCTGATTCGATAGAAATGGCATGGCAGCATATCAATCCCACGCGTCGATGTGTCGGCTCCTACCAAACACAATTGCTCAATCAATGTAGTCGATGTGTAGGCTTCATTTGGTTGACATGTCAATTGCCCATGTGTCACATCTATATGGAAGACACGTCGATTTTATATGATCGATTAACTTGTCCTTTATGATTGATCATTAAAGTTGAATTCGATTCGACTTTCGTGTGAAACAATCATAATTTATTTGAGAAACTTCTGCAAATTGATTACTTGCAGCAGACATTCCATTTGTGATGTGTGTGTGGTTGTTAAGGCGATGGGTAAAGGAGTCAGGAGCCAATATTCCTACGCCATCGTTCTTGGCATCAATATGACCGGAGGGCGACACGAGGATGGCATCAATCATACTCCCCGCTCCAACCAAACCATCCCGTCGCTCGGTTCTTTGGTGGGGTCCGCATCGGCGGACGGCTATGATTCGAGAATTGGACGATTCCAGTTACCTCAGTCTTGGAGAGCATCCGTGCATCACCCAAAATTAAAGCTCACAGCTTTATCCACGAATCGGCAGCGGATGTGATGTCTCGACCGAACCACCAATCATGCAGAGGACATCGTGCCATGAATTTATTCCGCGGGCCCAGTAACGGAGACGTGGCTCGAGCGCGATGGTAAGGCGTCATACATCACGATGCTGCCTCACTCGAGACAGGCGTACTTGGACCCTTCCGATTCGACTTCCAAGTGTTATATATATATATATATATATATATATATAATATTGATTATGGCGTCTCCGGAAAAACGATTCGGTGGCAATTGAGGGACTCTTAGCCGTGTTCTTCGTTTCTTCTTCCTCTTGTTTTGTTGCCTTCATTATCCTCTAGGGTTTGAAACTGAGAGGAGGATCGAATCGAGTCGACGACGATGGGGAAGAAGAGGAAATCCGAGGATACGCATCTCGATGAGGCGGATCGGACGATCTACTCCGTCTTCCGCGGCGCCGCAAACTCTCTATCCCTCATCTACACGCAGGCCATGGCGCAGCAGGAGCTCGCCTTCCAAACCGGAGAGCGCCACGCTTTGGTATTCCTTCTCTATCGTTTTCTTTCCAGGAACTTTTTTGCTTCCGTCAAATGTTCTCGGATCGGTATGGTTCGGCCAGGGATTATTGGGATTTTCATGATAGTGATGGAAGATTGGGGGCTATTTGGCTTTGCTTTCAGGAGAATATCGAAATGTTAACTTCAGAATTTAATGATAACAAAAGTGTAATCACAGAGAGTGCACTCTTTTGTTTTATTAAAAATAAAAATTGAGATACTTAATATCATCGTCATTTATGTTCAGATTTGCTACTAATGGTTCGGCTTTTTGGGATTTGGCATCCATGTTTAATAGCCACCTCCACTGCTCTCTGCTTCCTTTGGTCTATAACTGCCTGGCTTGCACTGGAAGGTGTCCATATATATTATGTTATTTAATCACAGAGAGTGCACTCTTTTGTTTTATTAAAAATAAAAATTGAGATACTTAATATCATCGTCATTTATGTTCAGATTTGCTACTAATGGTTCGGCTTTTTGGGATTTGGCATCCATGTTTAATAGCCACCTCCACTGCTCTCTGCTTCCTTTGGTCTATAACTGCCTGGCTTGCACTGGAAGGTGTCCATATATATTATGTTATAAACTAATTTTCATATGTCACTGATAACAAAACAATCATGTAAAATTGCTTCTGTTGCTTGTTTTCATAATTTCTCGAGCGTAAAAAAGATGTTAGTCTATTAATATGTTTTTTTTTTTGGTGCAGGAGAAGCTCTACCAGTTGATTCTAAGACATGACGAAGGGTCAAGGGTGACCGTAGCTGATATACTTACGTATCTGCAGGTGTTGTTTTTTTGTAGTGTCAGATTGTTATTATGATGTTGTTACTTGCATATGGGAAGCTGCCTCAATTATCTTCGTTTTCCAATATCCATTTGATTGTTATTATGATGTTACTTGCATATGGGAAGCTGCCACAATTATCTTCGTTTTCCAATATCCATTTGATTGTTATTATAATGTTACTTGCATATGGGAAGCTGCCTCGATTATCTTCGTTTTCCAATATCCATTTGAAACATATATTCATATCATTAGTTGCCCCAAATATTGTCTCACAAACAAGTCTGGAATATTCATAGATTTTTCTGATCTTTTGACTTGGGTCCACATAATGTCTTTTACACCCTTAGTTTGCAGCAACAATGCTTATGATGAGTTTGAAGTTGTAAAAAAATACTTGATGCTGACTAGGGTTTCTTTTTAATGCTCTTCATGCTTACAGAATCATCAGTCTGTAAATTTATAAGCCAATTATTTTTCATATCCTGGGATGATGTGTGGGCATAGTAGATCATCAGGCCTCCTACATTATGGCATAGCTTACAAGAGGATGCATGAATAACATGTTGAAGATACAATATATGCTTATATTAATGATATGAGAAGCATTTGGCATAAACTTGCATTCATTTGGCTATTAATAAATTTATTCATTCATAGACTAGCTGAAAGCATTATAAGCTACATCTGCTGGACATTTTGATCTCCTGTCTTGCTGGGTCAAGATTGCCCTGCTCTTAGTTGTTGGATTGTTTAATAGTGATGTATGTTATGAGTCTGCATAGATTATGCCTACCTTGTTGTGACTAATGGACTCTTGTTTTAATGCTTGTCACGTGAAGAAAAAGAATTGATGCTCATTTTTCACATGATTTTATTCATTTATTGCATAGTGCAAACCTTTTTATACTTAGAGATAGATGTTAATTATGCTTTTCTATTTTGTACTATGGCAAAAGAGATGCTCAGTCTCAACTTCTCTTATGCATCACTAGTAATCCAATGTGTTTTAACTATTTTTGGTTTGGTTCTATTAATAGGACCGGTCGATTGATAAAAATATTGTTGATGAAGCAAAAGCTGTAAGGTTAAAGTTTAGATGATATCAAAGGTTTTATGTGGGTATCAAGTACCCTTTGGATTAAAAATATTGTAAGATAGTGGTTAGGCTTGCAAGATTTTGTGAATCCGAGTGTTAGACATTAAAAACATAACATATACAAAAAAAATTAGTATAGCTAAGATGATATTATTGATGTAAATGAGTTGAATTATTGGGAAAGATAGTCTGAAAAATGTCTTCATCCATGGTTGTTTAGGTAGCCCCAATAGAAGATAAAATGGAAAGGAGTGGTCCAAAGGCAATATGAACGTTTTTAGTAAAGACCTATAAATATTGTGGTCAAACAAGTTGAGTCCAGTCAATATTTCGAGTAGTTGTACGAAAAGGCGTGCGCGCGCACACACACACAGATATATATATATATATATATATATATATATAGAGAGAGAGAGAGAGAGAGAGAGAGAGAGAGAGAGAGACCCAAGATTTTATTAGGGATAATAATCAACAGAGATATGAATGCTTCTTGTCAAATGATATATAATGAGGCCAATGAAGTAAGAACTAAGAAGATCCATTTTGTGCATATCAAATTGTTGGGACATGACAGCATGTTGTTATTATTGTTGTTTATCCTCTTGGTGTTGACAAGTGTGTTGTGCATTATAACAGAGTCGTTATAACCAGTTTTTGTGTTTTTAATGTTTTGACCCTGCAGAATGAGATTGGCCATGGTGGTGAGGATACGTCGATGTCCCCAATTCCCCAGTTGCCGCACCAATATCCTCAGTCCTCGATGCAGTTTGGAAGCACAAACATCCATGACTCCAGTACGATTGGAACTGCAGCAGTTGGCCTCACCAGGATGGGTCACCGTGAGGAAACAAAGGACACGGTCTTCTCAAATGCTTTATCCAGTCCGGTTCGTAGAAGTCTGGAGTCTTATCACCTGGCTCAAGGCGGCGGCGGCGGCGCAAGCCATGATACTGCCCTGCCACAAGAAAATACAATCAGGAACCATGGATCGAACCACCTTGACCAAAGCCAGGACTCTCGCACTTGTAGTGATTCGTCCATGGACATGCATTCGGATAGAGCCGACTTATGACTTTGTCGAGGGGTTTTCAATTTGCACCGATAGAGCCGCAGATATCGTGTCACAAAATCACTTGCACGTGCAACGACAACCCCGATGGCTTTCATGATGATATCTCAGTTGCAATCACGTGGTGTTTGATACATCCTTAGTTATATGCTGATCCTACTCTGTGGCTTTTCATGATAGTATCTCAGTTGCAACCACCATAGCATTTTATATCTGAGGTTTATGTGGTGGAAGAGGCAAATAAAAAATAGTTATCCATGCCTCCAAAGAAAGCCAATGTACCTCGCTTGCAGATGCCGTTTGGAAGTTACGTATCTGTAGAGGAAATTTGAATTTTTAATTTTTTTTTCTCTCTCTGTGTAAATAATTTGTCCGGATTCAGCTTTAATTAGGAGTTTACCCATTCGTTTAAACAGCGCATGAATTTATTTTTTCTGGCAGAAAATAAAGTGTGGTGAGTGGGTAGAAGGAGGTGAAGAAGCTTTATTATGTCACAGTTCCGGGAAAGGCTGCTTGCCGTCTGGGGATCATCAAGTGAGCTGCTGGATGAGGTAAAAGAGTGTCTTAAGACGAAATCAGACATGAAATAACGGGCCTCGTTGATTCTCTCCCCTGTGGGTCTCGGATCGCACGACCCGTGGTTGGCTCTCGTTGAAATCGAAACACACAGCATCGGCGTCAGAGATGAAATAACGGCCCTCAGAGAACCCCACCTTTGCCCGTCTTCTTTCGAGGTTACCTTCAGATGATGCCTTCCTTGCCGTGTTTCTGGAATACCTTCCGAGAAGGGCTTCGACGGTGACCTCGTTCTTCTGGGTTTGTCCATGTTTCCGTGACGGGTGACCCTCTGTTGTAACGAGTATAGTATGTTGGGATCGCAAAGCATGCGGGGCAGGTGACGGCATCGATTCATCCACCACTGAGATGCAGACGAGCGGAGATGATCACACGCCGACGTTTTGAGGGATGCAACCGCAACCGCTGCCTGTTTTGTTTTAGTTACTCCTTTCCGTGGCCATTGAAAGATGGATGTATACTGGACGCGTATGGAGTGGAAAAGGTCGTGATCTCTTTTGCCGACCATGCATACTGCAGAGACACGGCTGCTACCTTCTCGTGATCTCTTTTGCTGGCCATGCATACTGCAGAGAGACGCAGCTGCTACTACCGTACACATTCTTCCTTTGCCGAATGCGCTACTAATACATCCTTCTCCAAAGTTTAAAACCATAGCGTGGACGACGAAAGCCTACGTACCAGTCACCGCCGCGTGGGATAGAGGAGGCGTCGCCAACCATGTCTTCCTCGGAAGGCAAGACCGATCATCTCCCGACGCCAACTCCACAATAAGAATCGTATCCTCCAAATTATATATGCCAACAAAAAATGGGCTTCATTTCATCAATGAGAAAGTGTTCGGTCCGCTGACATTCTTCAGAATTCAGACAACGATACACCAAATACACTGACAAAACACAGACTAGATTAGCGACTATCATACTGAACACTAATAGGGCATTACATATACATTAACAAGTGCCGCCAACGCCAAAGATATGCTCAACAGGAGATGGGGCAGCCCAATTCTTTGGCAGCAGCACTGAGGAAAGCAAGTGTCAAACCAGTTGCAAGCCTGCTACGAGCCTCCCACTTCAAGCACTTCTCGATGTCTGCATGCCAGTTTATGATTCCCAGATTCAAGCATTGGTACGTCGGATGAGAGAGGCCCGGTGCATCCCCATGAATACGACCACCACCCTTGCTCGTGCTGTTCTGGATGATATTGCGGAGTACCGCCGTGCTGAGAGCACGTACGTGTGCACTTGGATGGGAAAGACACTGTACCGTGGCTGGTAAGCGACACTGCATTAAGGTATTTTTGCACTTTGTATTTAGCACTTTGTCGATGACTGTTGTTGAGGAGATCGAGTCAGAAGAAGAGTTACCTTCAGCAGATTCGAGAGGTCATCTGCGACGGCCAGGCCTGATTCACCCCATTGGATCACAAGTCGAACTGCTCTTGCTGTTACTTCCAAGAGCTGCTCATGTTTGTACAGTCGGGAAACAGAATATCAGAACAAGAAACTGCTCTCATAATGACAAATGCCACATCGCAAAAATAATCAAAAAGTAAGAAAATTCATCCAAACTGGTTATGCTCTGTAAAATTCTAATTGAGTTTCTGATGTTACCTCCAACTGTGGCAACGTGCATGCTTCACCATCGACGAGCATTCCATCCGTAGCACGGAGCAGAATATCTGAAGCACCTGCAAGGATCATCAGTGCCTCTGGGCTGTCATGATTTCTCATAAGTTCTACGATCAATTTTATAATTCTCTGGTTGATTCTCCACATCTTCTGTCCCTGATCATCATCTCTCGCGATCCAGGGCTGCAAATCCTTTTCTGCCTGTAACAAGAAGTTCCACAGAAGTGACTTAAGAAAATGGTAAATACTAGAAAACATACTAATATTGATGCAATTTAATAATAGAGAAAAGCATCTAAAGTAACTATGGTTTGGACCTGTAAGACAATAGCTGCTACTGCTTTTGTTGGTGAAGCTGAAACAACATTGCAGATTGCATCAACCACCTGGTTTTTTAGGGAAAAGTTGGTCAGTCTAAAGCATTATGAGCAGTACCAAGAAAAAGAACAATATTCAAGATATTATTACTATAATTAAGTTCCACAATTTCTCAGTTAATTGTTTCTCCTTTTTAACTTTCTGCTTCCATCTTTCTGTGTGATCTCTGGCTTTGAGAGGTAGAGAAAACAGTTGCCACGAATTTTTTGAAGTTTGCAACCATTAGCATTAAATTTTAAGAAAAGAAAACCATGATAATCATAAGTATATGCAAAACACATTATTACCAAAATTCTCAAAGAAATAATTGGGGTTGGAACTAAAATAATAGTGAACACGTACTCATCACTTCCTGCTTGTGTTGCTGCTAATTCTACTAAAGCATTTAAGACAATGGCAACTCAAGAATCTTGCTTGTTTAAAGTCCTTTATGTGATGGGAGTTTGGTGACTTTGTGCAACTTGAATTGATAAGATTATCAAAATAAGTCAGGATAAATTTGTAAAAACGAGGAACTAACCATTTGATTAGGTTGGAGCATTTTGGGTTCCATTGACCTATCATTTTTGTGCTGACAGGAGGACTTCCAAGGATATAGGATACAATGGTGATCACAGTGATTTAAAAAGCGCTAGGCGCCAAAAGGCGCCAAGGTCCAAAAATGCCCGAGCGAAGCGAGGCGCTAAAATATAAATATATATAATATAATTAATAAATATAATTATTTAAAATTTTAAATTAAAATATGCTATTAAATTAAGAAAATTAACAGTATTAAAATCAAAATAATATATTATTAATCTATTAACAATATTAAAATTTAATAATTTTAAATAAACATAACAATATTAACAGTATACAGTATACAGCATACAGTATACTGTATACTGTATACTGTTAACAGAAGGAGAAGAAGGAAGTGTAAGGGGGTATTGAGCCTACTGACTGAGAAAAGAGGAAGCGACAGCGGCGAGCAGCGGGAGCAGGAGCGGGAGTGGGAGCAGGAGCGACGAGCAGCGGGAGGTGCGACCGTCGACAGTGGCAGCATTTGCGAGCAGCGACAGCGGCGAGTAGCGGCAGGGGGAGCAGGAGCGGGAGCGGCGAGTAGCGGGAGGCGCGAGCGGCGACAGCGGCAATGTTTACGAGCAGCGGGAGGCGTGAGCGGCGACAGCGGCAACGACAGCGGCGAGCAGCAGGATCGGGATCGGGAGCGGCAGCAACAACGAGGGTTAGGGTTGGGTTGTCACTGATATCAATTTTAGTTGGTTCGATTGAACCAACTAACCACCGGAGACCGAACCAGACCTAAAATCCTGGTTCGGTTGCCTTGGTTAACCAAGGCGCTCGCCTGAAGCGCCCAGCGCCTGGGCTCGGGCGAGCGCCCAGGCGGCGCCTCTTTGAAGCGCACCGCCTGGAAGATTAGCGAGGCGCTCGGGCCTCGCCTCGCCTCGCCCAAGCGCCTAGGCGAGCGCCCAAGCGCCTTTTTAAATCACTGATCGAAGGCTATCTCGGTGTGGACCTATGCTACCGGAATATAAGGAATGAAAGTGTCCTGGTTTGGATCCGTGCTGTTGGAACAAGAAATAAACTATGAATCATGAATTGGGTTCTTTATTTTATATTTAATCAGGCAGTTTGTCAGTTATTATTGCATCATTTACCTTAATACAACTTTTAGTTCAAAAAATGACAATGCCACCAAGATTAAAGAAAAAAAAGGAATAATATAGCCATGAGATGACGGATTTTGTGACTGTTGTCTTGTTCCTTGATCACAGTGGTAGGACCTTAAATTGACATGGTCTAAGAAATGAAAATGATATGACATTCAAAAAATAATAAAGATTTTTCTTAAAGCACATTAAGCAAACTTTTAGTATTAGTCTAGTGATAGATGTTCACAGGGTAGCCAAAAGAACAATAACTGAAAATAAACATCACCTAATAGAAGAATTCTTTACCTGTCTCCAACCCTGTTGAGCAGATGTACTTTCTGCACTCACTTTCGTTTCAGGGGCTGCAATTAGCTTGTGCCACAATAATGAAACAACAGAGATACATAATTCTTGTTTCTCTGCAAATACAGTTCTTAGAAGAGCTTGTGCACCCCAATTGTAGCCAACATTTCTATCCATTGTTAGAAAACTTGCCAAAGCTGGAGCGTCAACTGGCAAATTTGCAATACTTTTTGATGATGCCTCTGCCGTAATATGATTTACTAAACTAGGCTTTTCAGGCTTTAAGAGCATTCCTGATGAACTACTGGTAGACTCTGAGTTGGCAGTATCCTGTCCATCAAAGTTGTTACTGCTGTTCCTATCACTAGAACAAGCTATGTCATCCTTCCATGCCGGTGAACGTACCAAGTGCGCTTCAAGAGGTTCAGCCTTGTGAACTATGGAGGCAACATTTTTACCATGTATATCAATAAGGTGATAAAGTGAAGATGCCCTCGTGGAAATCTCAGTATCCCACTTGCATCTCCTTAGGACAGACAGAGCATTCATGCAAGCCTTTGATCTTCCAAACAGCTCGGAAACATGAGCAGCAACCATTGCAGCAGCTACAATCTCATTTGAACTGTAGCTCCATGATGTACCGATAGACGATGGCTTCAATGAGAAAAGGGCTTCAAGAATTCCAAGTATTCGACGAGAGTGACAAACAGCAGATGTAATACTATTATATAACTCATGAGCAGCTCCATTACCCTTTGCAACTTTAGCCATTCTTGCAGAGTCTTTAGATTCCAAACATGTACGGCTTTTGGAAATCAAAGGAAATAACTGAAGCTCACAAGCCAATGCACAAATAGCTGCTAGAACATAAGAATCAAATGTTGCAACTGGCCCTTGTTTTCTCCTATTTTTGTAACTTGTAACCGCCTCTCCATTTACTGTCTCTGGCTCCCCAATTTCTTCTGCAGAATGACTACCACAACCTGTTGGTCTTTTGCTCCCATCAGGCAAAGCATCATGACTGACACAAATTGTTAGCACTACAAACAACAAGCGGGAGGCAAGGTCCATAGATGCACAAGATTCCAAAAACAGTGAATGAATCATTGTATGAAGCTCAGCAACAGCTAGGTTCTTAGTGGTAGACCACATACTGCCATGACCTCTCGGTTTGCGGGGTTGCTCTGAATTCTGTGAGGGGAAAGTTCTTCGGAGTACAGTTTCCACGGTGGCAACAAAGATTCTCATGAGGCATGCTTCAGATGGACTTCCCTGGGGAAGATACTCTAAGACTTTAAGCAGTGGTAAATACAAATTCCATGACAAAGGAGGAGGTTGCAAAGGGGTTGCAACTACTATTTCAGGCAAGTCAACAACTGCAGAATTCAGAGGAAGCAGACCATAAGCGGCTTCCCAAATGGTACATATTCTCCATTCAACATCAGGGCCATGTGCACATAACATTGATGCAATTCCTTGAGCAGTTGCCTCAATAGTGGCATCACAAATAGAAGCTTCTATCTGATTGAATTTACCATCAATAGTAATGTGTATCAATCACAAAAGAACAAGGTAAACCAGAACAAATAAGAGAATACATTTGCTGAGTGGTATGCTTCCAATAAATCATTTAAGAATTCATGGCATTATGTAAACAACAAATAGATAACTCATAATTTTCCTTGGTTCACTTCGATAGTGCAAATATCTTGAGTTACCTGTCTCTTGTATGGTGAAATATAACCATCTACAAGTTCATGATGGACTATGATTCCGTCAGCATGTCTCAGAGGGGGAAAGAGCAATGTAGGCTGAGAAAGTATTCGGAAAAGCAAAGCGGCTGCAGCATCTGCAGCGATTCCAACTCTCATGGACATTGCAATACCGATTGCACGTAGGAAGTGCAAATGCATCCAATTCCTTGGAAGCTGCAAAAGGAAATATAAGAAAAATAGCAACTACATGCTTTAAGAGAGATGCTGGTCAATCAGATAATTATGACAACATTAGGTGTCAAAGGAAACTCAATTGAAGTTTTTGAAGCATTTTGTTGACATTACAATAATTCAGTGATTTGCAAACCCAAAGAAAAAAGTGCATGTCCGAAATAAACCAATGGTTCAGTGATTTGCATCCAGTGTTTAAAGAAGACACAGAGGAAGAGGATTTCTGACGACTTGGGCAACATCCTTAAATTGATACACATGGTCATCCAGATTAGTATGCCTAGATATTTTGCCACTAAAGGAAAAAATATTAGTTTCTGTAACAAAATGTCTGTGATCAACGCTTGGTGGTGCAAGTTGTCTATATGGTCAAATTGCTGTCCTGCAATTGTCACTCTGATTTTTTCACCGAAGCACGACTGGCATACAAACAAGATATATTTTGGATCATCATACAAGCTGATATGGCCCATATGCATATCCAGACTAGTTTTATCAAGATGTTGAAATTGAAGAAACTTTTCATGATGTTGTTGTTTTCTTATGGCATTTGGTTTGATATAGTATATTTCTAGAGCATCCTTCTTTTCTATTTCCCTCTTTTATCTAACCCAATACTTGTTGAAACTAAAAGGGAAGATATGTTGACAGAAATAGTTATCGAGTAAAATTAACAACTTTGTGGTAACAGTGCAATGATGTAATGATTTACGGGATAAATGAACAACACTGATAAGTGGACATTGGAACAGAATTACATATCTTCAATTATCACAACATACCTTCACACCAGATGCGTAATCCTCAGCTGCTCTAAGGAGTTCAACTAGTTGTACAGCAGCATCAAGTGCATCAGGTGCCCATGATGGTGGTGCTTCAAGCAGTCCAAGAAGTAGCCTCTGAGTAGCACTAGGTGTAGCAAGGGCATAGTACCTGACCGAAGAAATGCAATCATAAGTAATATCTCTACCAGCACACGTATTGTATGTTAAAGGCAGGTTGCTCACCTATGAAACAAGCAAGCAAAAGGCTCAAGAGCAGGGAGGGCAGCATCTAGATGCTCATCTAAGGCACTTGTAGGAGGAGGAAGCAAGAGTGCAGGAACGGCAGCTGCTGTCAAATTTGCAGTCTCGTAACGAGCTACTTCTTCATCACAAACACTCAGTATAACTCCAGCTCCATTGGCCACAGCCCATCTGGGAGTGGATTGCATAAGTTGATGCTTTCCAGATCCACGACTACAAGCTGTGTAAAAACATTAAATAGTTGACAGGTCTTTAGGCACATGCAGAAACTAAAACTGCATTAGGAAATGACCTTGATTTTTCTATAGGAATGAATGAACACAAGTTTTACATGTGCAGGGATAGAAATAACTAGAGACAATTCAATCTTGCAATATATAAATTTGATATATGCAAAGTTTTTAGTGCAGTGGGCATAATTATTCTCATGTATATGATAAAGAATTCCAAGCATAAACTGAGAGAAGCAGAAATCAACATAGACATCATACACAAAGCCAACAAATACAAGAAGAAGCTTCAAAGGAAACTGACTTACAAAAATTAGAAGAGATTCGAAGCAAGTGCTGTGCTACAAGAGTAAGAAATACCTCTCCACTCCTAGAGCTATCTCCATCTCTCTTCTCTATCCCCTTTTTTTTCATTCATTTAACATCACATACAAATGCTTCCTATCAAAGTTTGCTAGTGCTGTGATCTTGGACTTCACTAGCTGTTTTGATGGGTTTGAAATGGCATTTTTTGACACCTGATCAGATCCAAGTTGGTCTAGTACAAATCTTAAGGCAGAGCTGCACTCCACATTTCCCAATCAAACCTATTTATAACCCTAGCATACACCCGATGAAGTGGGCATCATAGGTAACCCCAGAAGGATTCTCTTATGCAAAATAATCGCCAATAAAGGAAGTCTTAGTTCAAATAGGTTAAGGGTTTAACTGATGGACAGTCATTAGATCCTTGCTACCAATTAACCAAAAGGCATTAACACATAATTTTAGTTGAAACTACCTAAGCAGTTTTATCACACAATACACAGTGATAAATATGAAGTGCAAGTATAGAATGCAGTTTTGACTGGACCGGCACGAAACGGATGGCATGTGTCATGCAGACCACCATTTTGAATGATCCGGTCTGACCTATTAAAAATATATATATTTAACTCATCAGTTGCTGGTTTAGGGCTTGTGTTCGCGAGCCTCTTCACCATACGTGAAGAGTCTGTGAGCCACCTATTGTCGCTTGTCCTTTGCCATGCGCCGGTGATTTTGGGTATGCTTCCTCCTCCTCCACCACTGTTTTCTCTTCTTCCTTCCTTTATCTCATTTCTCTTCCTCCTCTTCCTCCTTCTTCCAACTCCTCTTCCTAGATCGCATCTACTTTTTCCTTCTTTTTCCTCCTCCTTCCTCCATCGCCATATGTTCCTTCCTCTTGTTCCTTTTCGAGTCTTTGGTATATACCAGTGTACCATGCATCGGTACGTTGGTATTGGGGTACTGGTTGGTATGTACCGGTCCGAATGACTGGTGCAGTACCCTGATACGAGGTTGTTGCTTGCAAGGTCTAGGAGTGTTTAGTGTAGAAAGCCTTACCTCTCCATGCGGTTTCATTTATTTATTAGATGTTTTGCATTGTGTTAGGAAAGAATAAAATCATAATAGATTATGTAAAAATTGTGTTTGAACTTTGAATACAATTTGTCATAGTGCATCTGGAAGCATATAAATGCAGAAAATATTAAAAAGAGTATGCTATCAATTTTCACGAACCAGTTGTCGGAGGCTTTAGGTCTCCACCTGCTGCATATCTGCCCATGACCCCTCCACACCTAATTCAAAAGAAAATATGTGAAAGGACATGTTGAAGACTAACACATGTAACAAATTGGTCTCTAGTTCATAAAGGAAAAAAAACATAGCCTAGGTTTCCACAATATCAAAGCAGAGAAACTTCAAACTTAGTGACATATGCAACTCAAGGCCATACGTAACTTGATCGTTATTGAAGACTAATATTCCCAAACGAAAACTACATTTCATACCATCTAAAATAATCACTTCTAATTCCCAGTGGTGCAGCAAGCAAAATATCCGTAATCCAGGGAGATAATGGTCGCAATGGTTTCCTATCTTCCTGCTGCAGTGGGTGATTTGCTTCTTCCTGCTTTGACTTGCTTGTGGTAGCACGGTTGTCACTATTGCTCCTCTCATATTCAACATTATGATGCTCAACCTTGTGAATTGGCCGATTGTAGTGAGTTAAAACCCGTAAAATTTCCCCACATGCCAAAGCCCATTGCTCAGAATATTCTTTCTGCATTTGAAAGTATTAGTTGGTAGAATAAATTAGTATCATTAAGACATAAATTAGAACCCTGAGGTTCTGTTTTAGAAGTCAAATTTTATGTATGGTTTCTGAAAGAGCATTCTACAGCAACATTAATCAAACAATAAAATGGCTAATTTCTCAAAGTCCCATACCTCAGAGTTCTGTTTGAATAGAGATATAAAAGAGCAAAATGGAGAGTCATTTCTATCATATGCCAATGTCCCGTCAATTATAAGTGAAAGAATTGGATGGATAATGGCATGACCATGCTCTGGATGGTGCAAAACAAATACAGCTGGAATATAACATTAGCAGTCAGTAACTTCCCCAGTATAAAGTTTAAATAGAAGAAATGACAGAGAACAATTCATGACATCTATAGTATGTGATTGGCACAGGGAGGAGTAAGAATCCCATACCCAAAACTTCATCCAAAAGGCGCTTATCTTTTGAAGGATAATGACTTTGGATTAGCTGCACATACAAGTCCAAGTAGCAGTAAATAAATGTAAGACTTTGTCACCATTTGTTCATGTAGAACATAATATTTTTTTAAAGCAGAGGAAAAAACATGACAATAAGCTCATGATCTGTGGTACTGAAAATTGAATGCTTTTAACATTATTCCAATAGGAAGGGTTCATACCTGAGCTATATCTTCTTGGAATTCCTCAGACGTGAACTGACCAAAATATTCAACATAGGCCATCACTTGTGCCTTTAAGAACCAAAAGCATGTTAGGAAAGAAATCAGACAAAAGCTTAGACATGGCTAACAGTCAACAAATTTGCTTTCAGGCATACAGTGAATGATTGTTTATGGTAAAATCAACTGCTCCATTGTATCCATTTATTTTATTTTTCCCCCTCTTTTCTGTAAAACTTACCCATGTTAATCTTAGCAGGGTTTAAAACTTCTAATAACTGAAACAACACATATGATTACTGATGCTATGATATCTAAATCTTTGTGTAGTTGGCAAAGAGTATATTTGATTTCTATAACCAATTACAACTTAGAGTCAAGAAAGCAAATTGTGCTATATAGGGTCAACATGGTGCTACCAAGAATGTTATCATCTTAGTTCCTCTTCTAGGAAGTAAATGTATGAACTAAGAGATCCAATAAGAAGAACGAATTGGTAACACAGTGAAAGAAGCCAATGTGGAACAGAGGATGCTAGAGGTACTAGCAAATCCAAGTTGCAGCAGCCTAAAAGTAGAACATGAAGATCTACCAAATAGATGCTGAAGCCAGCAACAACGGTAAATATGTCTAGATCATGAAGACATGACCTTAGTCAAGGACTGTGTCAAAACCACGTTAGAATGGTCTAGGAACTCAGATATTAACAGGGAAGACATGAGGAAGAGTCAGTGGCTAGAGAAATTACCAATAGTTAAGAAACAGTTATATATAATTGCATCACAAGGAAGAATTGAACACCAAAAGCAATAAAATTTGAAGCACAAAGTAGTACATATTATATCATAACAGGGAACTGTATGTAGATATTACAGAAATTTGGCATGAAATAATGGCAAAGACATTTAAGTAGGACTTCAGTTAACTTTTGTCTGACTTGCATTATATTGTCTTTATTCTAGTCTTATTGTAAGCGAATTTGATGTGGGTAAAAAGGCACAAATAAGACCCAAATCAACTTCCTACAACTTCTACTAAAGGATTGCAGATGTGAAATTTCATTGCAAAGGCATCAAAGTAGCAGTCTAATCAACAACATCCTATAGGGCATGATATGAAGAAAAAGGAAAAGAAAAGAAAGAAAGGGTAAGGACTCCATCTTTTACCTGTTTCTGCTGCTCACCGAGTGGTGGCGGCCAAAAGAGGGATGAGAATTGGAGCCCATTGGTCCACTTCTCATGCGAGGCAGACATTCCGAGCCCCTACTCTGCCCCCCTTGTCACAGACCCACCTCCACAAACCGGCAAATTAATTTGAGATGCAGAAATTTCGTCCTTCTCTACCAAGAACCAGAGCATGCATTAACTAGCATAGCCCAGTTCAGATGCCAGTTCATCTATAGAACCAAATGAAACCTAACATGTGCATCAACTCGTATCCACATCCGACATCAATCTGTCAAACCAACAGAGTTCATCCAACTCAAGTTTTGCTCAGATCAACTGGGACTATCATCCACATGTAATCCGTCAATCCTGCTCAGGCGGTACTAGACCAACAAAAATCTAGCAAATATCTGGAACAAGCTCAAACGCACCAATCTCCAAATATCTACACAAGAAATAATCACAAGGCTAAATTACCTTCATTATATGTGTAAAAGCAAATATAGGAAAAATCAAGAAATGAGATTCTAAGGAATTGATCATTTCATTCCCCTCGGTTCAATATCCAACACTCTGACAGAAAGAGGAAGAAGAAAAATATATCAAAAACAGCGAGAACTAGAAACTTTATTTCATTTGAGAAAGATCCTTAGAAGTAGGCGGATAAAATGGAAGGGAAGCAACATGATCGCATTGATTCATCGGATCCGAAGTTCAGAGTCCGCCAAACCAAAATTTAGCAAGCATACGCACGGATTTCAAATAGACAACCGCCGTATCCGTGTAAAACACAAGTAAAAGAGAGCACAAAAAAAAACAAAATCAAGAAAGCGGTCCGAATGAACTACACGTTCGATCTTACTTAACCATAAAGTATACAAAAAAAAAACAACAACAAGAACAAGAAATTCTAATCGAAGATAAATTTGTATCGTGAACATCATAAATCTTTTAAATGGAGAAAAAAGAAAGAGCAAAAGAAACACTACCGCGATGGCTCCTTGGATCCAAAGATCGGTGGTAGCTCTACGTGGGTTCGCTGAATGGTTGGAGGGAGATGAGAGCTAGGAAGAAAGGTATCGAGGAAAAAAAACTTTCGAGAACAAGGAGAAGAGAGGAGGAATCTTCAGAGAGGGAGAGAGAGAGAGAGAGAGAGAGAGAGGATTATTAATCGGTTTCTCTTCTTCGTCTTTAAGGAGGGGGAAAACAAGAAGCCGGCAAAAGAAGAGAGTTGGAAAAGATACTTTGCGATGCGGTAGTGCTTAATCTGGAGGCTGCCCTTCCCTCTCCTGATCTCCAACGCTGACGTGGCCTTGATATTTTGTGCATCCCTCGGCGATTGCCGGTGGACATGGCCATGCATCAAGCCGCATGCATGGGTCACGCATTCCCATGCCGCATCATCCATGGACGCGGCCGGATGATCCATGTCTTGGATTTTTTTTACTCAGCATGACAAAATTGCCCCCGTGCCACCACATGCACTGAATCCAGCCTGGCCAAAGCCAGGGAGTCACGGGTGTCATGCCATCAGTCACGACTACACTCCATGGTGCCTTCACGCCCCATACAAAAGCGCTAATTAAACCTGTATTATACAAACTAGCAGCCTCCAGCAACCCTTGACGATTAAATATCAAGGATTAATGGCGACTTTCTAGAGACTTTTCTTGCATTAACAAATTTTCATTTATTAATTATTATTCTTATTATTATTACTAGTGATTTCATTCGCTTAGACTCTCATTTAGATAAAAATAAATAAATCTAATATTTTTTCAAAGATCTTTTTATTATCTGAGTACGTTTTTATTTATTATTATTATTATTATTATTATTATTATTATTATTATTATTATTATTATTATTATTGAAAGGTGTTTGCTCATCTTAAAAAAAAATGCAGCAAAAGCAATTCCTGCGAGAAGTAACATCCAAAGATGGTGCCAGTGGCTTCCACGGTATCCATTTGGACGTCGCAGGATCAGCTACGTGGCCTCCTCCTTCACCATGTCTTCCGTGTATTCCTTCCTCCGCAGTAGATCGGCCAATCAAATCACCGAAACAGACCGACCACGAATCGAGCAAGCCTCGCCGGTTCACGGTAAACCCTCGCCGACGCGACGGTCAAGATGACCTGCCCGAACCGCCCAAGGGTGTGGCGCGGAGCGAAGGATCCCTCCCCAAAAAGCCACCGCTTTCTCAAACGGGCAGCTGCCCCCGAGAGAGAGAGAGAGAGACGTTGCCAGAAAGAGTGGTCGAGGGAATTAGATATTTTGCGTCGTTGTGACCGGCACGAGCCGGTGACGGAGAATAATTGGTACGACGGGGCAGCCAATGGGAGGGTCTCTAAGGATACGAGCGATGTGGCATCACCAGGTGAGAGGAATATATTTCTTCGGACTCCAGGAACGTGACTGATTTGTTCCGCCACTATGGCCCACGAGCGGCGGGGCCCAAGGCATCATGTCATCTCGCATGCATGCGTAGCGCTGTACGGATGGTGGGATCGCATGGGCAGACGGACCCAGGGGTCACAACAACACATGACCGGTGAAATGACACCATTGCCTGCATGGTGGTTGCCATAGTCCTCGGTCCAATTCCTACCTCTTGACCGTCGATTAATTTCTTATTAGCAAAGAAAAGAAAATTCATCATTTTACTTTGATTTAATGTTCTTCGTTTGGCCGATGCCGAGTCGTCAACATGTTAATCATGAAATTACATTACGATGATTAATTACAAGTCACGAACTACGCTCCTTAAAAAAGAAAAGAAAATATCTTATCCCCATCACATGTATGATGATATAATATCTATGGGTACGGGGATAATTACCAAACTTCGTCCGCATAGCCCAATCTAAATTTTCTTGGGCTCACGGGTCTCTTATATGGCACATGCCCAATTTATGTGATATTGGTGAGACAAGACACCTCTCGGCCTGAACGAACCGATGAAATGATATTCTGAGCTATCGAAGAGCGAGTCCACCCCAAAATATCTCCCGAGTATAGCCGAATTGTGTACAACAAATATGACCTTAAAACGGTTGGGTAGCAGTCTGTATCATCCACAATCGCAGGCTCCTTTGGTTAGTTGGGTGGGTGGATGCTTCTCGCGCTAAGCTTTGAGACCTTTGGCTCTCGAGATTGCATAAATAAAGCACCTTTTATCCTCATACCAACATGAGTTTTCGCAAAAGGGAACATATATGTATATATATATTCAATCGCTTGCTGCAGGTTATAGCATTCTTTTTCCCACACACAAATATTGCAGCTGATAGTTCTCACGAGACAGCAAAGAACAGATTCTGAAAACTGCACCCGGCCACGTATTGACGCATTTATGCATCGGAAGTGTTCGTCGTGTGCACAGTGCGCGAGCTGAATTCTGAAGACACCACGCTGGGATGCATGCTACCAGAAGAAGGTGACATCGGAGGAAGGCTGGGATTCGTCCTCATCACGCGGTGCAGAATGCACACGTCTACCCTCGTATCCGGTGATTACCATCCGTGGTTCTTCTGCTAACCGTTCGATCCGTTTCTTGACCCGGCAGTTCTGTCGTGTGCACCGATCCGTTCGATCCTCTGGGCTTTCGTTTAGGGTCCTAGGATTGTGTTTTTCGTCATCATCATCATCATCATCTTCTTCCCCCCAAGTCCCTTCGAAAGCCCAGAGCATCAGATTCGCCTACAATGCATGGGAACACATTCATTTCAGGATAACACTAGTTGGTCCACCAGGAAGAAGCAATGATTGCATCCAGAGACCTCAGTGGAATCATGAACCAGCAAAGCTTGTTAACAGGAGTGCTCTGTGCTGGGAGAAAGTCAGATGTGGGCATCGGTGGGCCTCACTGTATGTTTCCATCATAACCTGATAATCCCATCAAGGGGAAGCTCCGATGCCTCCCATCGACCGATACGAATCTATGGGCTGGCTATGTCCGCATGCAAACATATGGACCCAAGTCAAGTGGACCAGGATACGGAGAGGTAGATGCTGGTGCTTCACTGTACGTATGGTCAAGTGTGGTCTCCTAAGAGGATCCCTTCCTTGGTATCAGAACTGTCACTGTGACTTTTCGTTTCAGCCATCATCTGTCGCATCAACCTCGCTCATGGTCTTGAAACGAAACCACGGTTCCCTTACCTTCCTCCTCGATTTAATTTTCTTCAGCCTCGCAGCGACAACTGACAGACTACTGTTGATTATATTGAGGTTTCATCATTTGATTTCTTTAAAAAAAGTACTGAAGCAGCTTTCATCATCGACAGAACGCAACGAGATCCTCTCGGTCAGGGATTCCTCCTCCGGCGGGTGGGAGACATAATGAATGGTTGGCGAGGAGAGGTCGCTCGCTCTCACTCCTCCATCGAGAGTGAGCTCATCGAATCATGGGTAGCCCACTGCCTGATGCTTGGGCCTGATGGAACCCCTCTTTCGTCAACGGGCTATTCATACCGGTATTCCTCTTCCACCTGCAGTCACGTGAGTCAGTGACAGTAGCGGTGACCTCTCTTTTTGGGTAATGGTCAATGCGACGCGTGTTTTGTGTTTTTGTTTTTGTTTTCTTGTGGAGTGCCGGCGAGCTGTGTTTCTGTTTTTCATGTTTTTCAGCGCAAGAAGGGGATCTCATGACCCTTTAGACGCCTCAAGGCCGAGAAAGTCAGGTGGTCGGGCCACCGATGGAGTTCGTCTCCCTCGTCTTGAAACGCCTCTTCCTTCTTCTTCTTGCCCTTCTCTCATGTCCCACCAACACGATCGCTAGAGGCGGGGACCTGGGCGCGCATCCTCCACCAGGTTCTCTAATCTTCCTACATGTTCATCTCGAGTCCGTTTCTTTTCGCTTGACCCGCCAGAACCGAGTCATCCGGTGAGAAATTTGTGGAACTGCGTTCTTGATTTCTTGATGCCGTCGATTTGTTTTTCTCAAATGGGCCACGATAGGTTTGTGAGCGATCGCATGTGATGGTAATCTTGAAATTGACATGGCCGTCGTCGGGCTTCTAGGGTTCCAATTTGCGGTTTCGTTAGATGGAACCATTATGCAGATAGCTAGGGGTTTTTTGACTTTAGGCGTTACCAGTGAGTAGCAAATAATTAACAGATTTGATTTTCTGAATCAAGAACTAAGGATTTGTTACTAATGTAATAAAAGAAAACGGAGTTGTGTGATTATCTCTTCTTTATGGCGGTCAATTTATCTCTCGCAGCAAGAATTTGTTCAAAAGGCACGAGTTCTCCAAACTCGAGCCGTCATGTGACGCGTATGTTTTGCAGGGTTTATGGACCCTGGAGGTGGTCTCCTTGCCCGGCGTCTGTTTGAAGATAACTATCCTGAGATAACGTATGTATTGAGTGGTAATCGAATTTGGTGACTACGTTCGGTAGGATGGATGTATTTAGGAAATGTAACATTTTTTTTACTGTTTTAACAAACTTGCAGCGATGAAATGACTCGTGGGTATATGAGCAACTCTGAGCTTGAGGAGGCTGTAAAGAAATTCAGTAAAAGATGTGCTAATATTTCTAGGATATACAGGTAAATTTGATATAACGTTTAGATGCTCCTCTTTTGTGATTTCATTAATGAAACAACAAATGTCTGATGATTTTCTTGAGGGTTCATATAGCATAAGATGGTATAGTAGTGGGCATATTACGGAGATAAATTTAAAATCACAACTTCAAACTAAATGTCATGGCACCATTTTACTGTAGTCTTGTTCTTGGATTTGTTAGTTCACAGCATGTGCGAGTTTTCCCCTACGTATGCTGACCTACATTGTCTTCTCTCTTTGAGGGATCCTCCAAACCTGATTCAGCATTGGAAAGAGTGTACAGGGTTATCCATTGGTAAACTTCTTTTTCAAGTGAAAGAAACATGTTGTGTTCTATTACACTTTTTTTTCTGTTTCATAGAGTGTGTTTCTATTAACTATTAAATTCATCTTCTTTTTTGCTTATAGTGGGTAATTGAAATATCTGACAAGCCTGGGCAAGAAGAGCCTGAACCTTCATTTAAGGTTAGTGACTTCTAGCCTTTCTCTTCAACAATTTTCACTTCTGAAAAAGGAGATAAACTGATCTGAACTTAATTGAAGCCCTCACACAACCTTCTTTTCTAATAAAAACCATACGTTTTTGAGCTCAAGAAATAACCAAATTGTGCATCCAACGGACATCCTCAGCCCCAAAAAAATTATGCATTATAGAGTTGTGCCTTCCTCAGGCCTGCCACCAATGCTTGGCATTCAGCCATGTTTGCATTAGCTTCCTAACATGGAGCAACCCATGCTGCCAGAATCCTCCCTTGACCATGGTTAAACACTTTTCCAGTATGGGCCAGACGATAGATCAAATGAGTCATCACATTCAAGTATAAGACTATAAGTATGTTATCATTCCTAGCACATCCCATATGGTGCATCAATGGAACAGAGACCTCTCAGAACTATTGCTACAATCAGCAAACCTAAGCCCTTGCACAAGCTAACCTTTATAAACTTCACTTTATGGGGCTACAGCTTGTAATAAAATATCCAATTATGGTGCTCTTCATTACTCAAGAGAGCTCAACTTCCTTATAAATTTAAGGTGATTAGTTAACTTATGAAGTGTTTTTCGTTTAATACTTTTTTTTTTCCTTTATGTAATTGTCTTCAACATGTCATACATGTTGATTATGCCCACACTTCTTTAACTTAATAGATGAGTAAGCATAGGTTATCAGCTGACAGTACTCAAAACTTCAAAATTGATTTCAACTATTATCTTAGCCTAGATCATCAATATGTTGCCTTCACTTAGTTGCATCAATGTGAATTAATGAGTTCTACAACTTTAGTTGTTTAAGATTTTTGTACTGTCACTATTGCATGCCATGTTCCTAAAAATTTCTCATTGGAGTTAATTCTCCTAACTCTGGGTTTTCTAGTATTGGGAATTGGTCTTATCTGAACTGCTAAAGGCTTATCCCACTTTGGATCAGATTGATTCTCTGGTTGTCAGTGCACTAATCTTTGTCATATAGAGAGAAAGAAATGGGGCAATTGCTGCACAAAGGATTTGTGATTTATGCCATTTCTGTATTCCTTTTAAATAAATAATACTCTACACGAAGTGCTTGTCTTCTCCTTCTAGATTCTTCTGAGGTGTAGGGAAATCTTTCAAGATTGCTCGTTGCTTGTATGAGCTTAAATTACAACAAATCTGATAGAACTTTCCACATCATATGTACATTACTTGTAAAGTATGTTATGTCTACATGTGGTATTTGTGAATTTCTAGTTTAGCTTGCTTAATGTGCTGAGGAGACACCTATTGGATATTGTAGTTCGTCGGCAACGTGCATGGCGATGAACCTGTTGGACGAGAGCTACTGATGCTTCTTGCAAATTGGTTATGTGACAACTATATGACAGATACCTTGGTAAATATTTGCCCACACCTGCAGAAGGGGAATAAAGTTATTATTATATGTCAGTGTTAACACATTCAAATACTTTTTTGCTATGTAAATCAATCTGTTTTTCTCTATTTGCAGGCAACACTAATTGTTAAACATGTCCATCTGCATATTCTTCCAACAATGAATCCTGATGGATTTGCTCTTAGGAGACGCGGGAATGCAAATAACGTGGACCTGAATCGAGATTTTCCTGACCAAGTGAGTAGTTGCATTAGAATTGGAATTATCACGATGAACACCGTTTTATATATCTTACGTGTTGACAAAATGACACTAAAAAGTTACGTATCGTTTATCTGCTCACTGAAACTTTTTAGCACAAAAATAATTGCTGATGATATTTCATGACAAACATAAATCCTCTCAGTTTTATCCTATAAATGATATCAAGCACTCCCGCCAACCAGAAACAAGAGCAATTATGACTTGGGTGAAAGAAGGTCATTTCACAGCCTCTGCAAGTTTACATGGGGTAACAGCTTCTTCTGTTTTATCATCTATTGCACAACAAAATGTTCAGAATTTTGACATTAGTATTACCAAATTTTGTTAATTAAACTTATTGCTGATATAAGTTGTTGGGTTATTAAAGAATTCCTAGTTCTGATTCCTGTCCGCTACAGGTCATTTCACTTATGAATCTCATACAACATATATGTGTTGGCAGTGTGACACTAACTCCTTGGCTATCTTTACAGGGTGCGCTTGTTGCAAATTATCCTTGGGATGGCTCCCAAGATACAAGGTAATTTTTTTAGTGGCCGCTATGTAGCTATGGTGCAGCTATTCTTGGTTCTATGCATGCTTCTATAACATAAAATATTCATCTTTATTCAAACTAAACTTAGTTAATAAGAACTAGTGACCATTTTTCTTGTTGATGTTATTGAATTTTGCATGGTTGTAGCACATAGGATGTGCTACAACTATCCCTTTGTTAACTCTACAGTTTAATAATGTCCTCTTTTTCTGCTCCCCATGTGCAAAATAATAGGAATACTGAATGCAAATTGATCAAGATGAGGATGCCTATCGTAACCAGTTGAGACTGATAGCTAATTTCAAAGCTGATGTTTTATTCTAGTCATATGGCTCTGTTGCTTAAAATTCTTTATGATTGCCTCACTAATGTTTGCCCTGTGGGGACACAAAGTAACTTCCTCACTTTTCTGTGACATTGAAACTATAGTTTTGTTAAATTTTCTACCACTTTGTGTTCCTATTGCAGATTTATGTGAAGTTCTCATTTCAACCCATGTTTTTTCGTATAATACTAGTAGTTTGGCATCTTTGGGAAGTTAAAAAAGGTCATGTGGTTGCTGCAAGTTCATATTCCATTTTCTGTAAACTGTGTGATATAATTGGACTCTAGCAAGAAAGGAATTACGTTTTGAGAGCTTCCAATGTCATTTTATTTTTACCTAGCTAGTTCTTCTGTAGTATTTTTGTGAAGCACTGGTTTTCAGTGGGCACTAAATGTTAAGACTTCACTATTACTTCAATGATGTGTGTATACTAATATACATATGAATAATTCTATCATGCAATTGATCATTTACGTATTTTTTTGACATATTTTACTATCACGCTTAACGAGAATGTCTTTGTTCATTGTTCGCAGGAAACAGTATACTGCAAGCCCTGATGATAAGACTTTTCGCTACATGGCTAGTCTCTATAGTCGTTCACACTATAACATGTCCCTGAGCCAAGAATTTGAAGGAGGGATAACAAATGGGGCACTGTGGTATGATATATCAGATCTATTTTCTTGTGTCCTAGATTATATTCGACTCCTGTAACTAGTTTAACCCTAAGTTTTGACTTTCCAAACTTGATCTTTTGTTAGGTACCCTATATATGGTGGAATGCAAGATTGGAACTACATTCATGGGGGTTGTTTCGAATTGACTTTGGAAATTAGCGATAATAAATGGCCTCAAGCAAACGAGGTTTTGTTTGAATCCTTCATGGATGATGCCCTATGTTTTGATCCACTTGGAGAATGTTCTTAGCTATTTATTATTACTACATTGTAATGTTTCTTGCAATATAAGAACTTGTTTTCAACATTGTTGGATCTGTTTTCTTAGTATAATTTATGCTTCTACCAAACTACAAGTTCTTTAAATTATTTTATTTTTTTCTACAGATAACATATAAACTTCTAGGGATAGTTATTCGACAGAATTAGGCACTAGATCAAGATACCTTATTTGCAAGAAGGAAATAGCTATTTGGATGAGATGATAACAGAAACTAGAAATAAGAATATCAACCAAACATAGTGTAGTTAGCTCAACAGTACAAATTTAAGATAATTTTTTGTTCAAATAGGATGTCTAGTTAAATATTGTTGCCCTGATACTTTGTTATTGAAGTCCTAATTTAACTTAGTGTACTAGACCCTATTTTCTCCAATGTTATCTTTGTTTGGAAATCTCTTGAACCAGAAGTTCTAATTCCTAATAGAGTAATAGTGCACCACCTCAATTTGATGCAACAAGTTAATTGAAGAATGTATTACCCATAAAACGAGAAAGAGATGACTGAGAAAATGGAGAAGTAACCAATGGCTGTAGAGGAAGGTGGGGGAAGATGGAAACCGATGGTGGGAGAAGCTACAGTGACAGGCGAGGTTACCGATGGCGATGGACGAAGCTACAGTGGCAGACGGAGCGTACAAAGGTGGCAGGCGAGTGATAGGGTTTCACTTCTAGTTTCTTTCATTGGGTCGAGCGTGGGGCGAGGGGTGCTAGGGTAAGTGACGTTAGTTGCTTTGATTAAACCAACTTGCTCGCCTAGTCAAAACTCAAGCTCGAAGTTGACTTGATTTGGCTCAGGCGCTCGCTTGAGGTGCCCAACATCTGGGCTCAGCCATGCGCCCGAGCAGTGCTTCATTGAAACGCCTTGCCTTGAGGTGTTGTGAGGTTCTTGGGTCTCACCTCGCTTGAGCGCCTAGGTGGGCGCCTTTTGGAAACACTGCTTGTAATGATAGTCAAGGAGACCCAATAAAGAACAGAGAGAATTTTTGGTGGGGATCATAAAGGTCCAAGAATGATAGAATTCTAAAGCATCTAGGATTGGTGTTGCTTAGCTAAAAAGAGTAGCCTTTAAGTCAATGTATAGTTGATATATTCATGTTAAGAGCATTTAGAATTGCAGTCTCCTCCATCATCTGCTATTTGTCTTCTTAAATTCACAAATCGGAATATCAAGTGCATATACTTCAAATGGTGGATAAGGGAATGAACTGCATATCCCATGACTCTTAAGAGCTAACACATTGCAGAAAGCAAATCATGTTAGTAATAAGCTGAGAATTTATTTTTCACATGATTGTGTGTGCTAACACTAGAATTGGTCTCTTACACTTCTGGCCAGAGCAGTTACCGAAAATGGTTTGACCTGTCAGGACCTAGACAGACTGCGGAATTGACTGAGACTGGTAGAATGGTTCGATCATTCAGTGTGGATGAAATTAGTTATACTTATAGAATAACTTAGTGCCAAACACTGGGTGTGATGGCAGGCTTGATTAATGTAATTATTGTGACTCTGAAGAAATGGATAATCTCCCTTTACAACTTATTTCTAAAAGAGTATGACAGTATTTAAATATGAAATCAATCACCAAAATGAGTTGCTGTAAAAAATTGATTGATGCTTCATTACTAGCAGGTTTTTGAAAATTGGAGGTGCAACAAATAACATACCTAAAATTAAAAATAAATAAATATTATAATTTTCTTGAAGACCTAGCTTGAAAACCCTCTTCAATCTGTTTGAGATTTTGGATGCATTTACTTGTATTTGCATTGACCTCTTCTATGATATCACCAAGACACTAACTACATTCTTCTTTCCTTTGTTTCCTATGTTCAGCTTCCTATCATCTGGGATTACAACAGAAAGAGTATGTTAAACCTAGTAGCAAGTCTTGTGAAGGTACACTATTTATGTATTCTTTACTATCATTTAGCTACAAATCTTGTCAACGATCCCAAGTCTCAATTTTATGTAGTAATATGATATCTGGATAACTTTTAGCATTTCAGACAGGGGTTCATGGAAGGATTTTCTCATCAAAAGATGGTCATCCATTGCCTGCCTCTGTGATGATCAAGGGGATCAACTACAAGGTAAGTTCTGTCCTGTGATTACAGTTTATATTCCTACATTATACCAAAGTGAAGTTATGGTATACTGAACTGACTTTTGTGGCTGGCATTTGATGTTACTGGACTTATAATTTACTAGCATCCTCTAGTTTGACTAGCTATTGTGGAACAGCTCAAACACGGGGACCTAGTTCTGATTTCTGGCCTCTATGAAACGAGAGGAGACTTCTGCATAGCATTGTTAAAATAAAAAAGAACATCGTACCTACTGTCATCATATTAAAAGATTCTTTGACTTGTAAATTTTCCTTTTTTTTTTCTTTTTTTAGGTGAATGCCAGTAGTTCATTGGGTGATTACCATCGAATGTTGACCCCAGGGGAGAGCTATGAAGGTATCATCATTTTTAGCATATGTCTGACTTTTGCCCTTTAAATAATTTAAAGCTGATTCTTGGTGCGGCAAAATGTGGCTCTATGGTCATCATAGTGAGTATCAATATGTTGGTTCTGCCGAGTGCAGTGCCACCGTAACTACCAATTATTTGAACCATTTGACTAACAAGAAATTTTGAACTAGTTGTCAAAGCAGAAGACATTAGTACGAAATGACTCTTCTATGAATCCATGAATTCAAGTTAAAATCTGATGTCTACCAGGTTAACAATATTCATTTTTTTTGTATCAATGGCCCTTTTTTTTAATTTTTCAGTTATGGTGTCTATGCCTGGCTTCCAGCAAAAAAGTACACGAATATTGCTAGGAGATGAATCGGCTAGCTTGGATTTCATTTTGGATCCTGATGAAGCAACCAAAAATGAGTATACTAGTGTTAAAGGATTTGGCTGCAGCTGTGATGGCAAAGACAAGCTTGAGCTGGTTGAGTATTTAAGAGGGGTCCATCTGGAAATCTATATTCTTGTCTGCATATCCTTGTTTCTCTGCTTTTTGTTGAGGAGGACAACATTGTGCAAGTTACTGAACCGGCGTAGACAGATCACACAAAAACGACCGGTGGTTGTTTAAAGCCAACTAATACATAGTAATTCTTTGGTCACCCATAAAGAAGGCATTTTTTGGTTTCCTGGGGTGATCCTGATGGTGATGCATTCGACAAGGGAGTAGCTGTATCGTTATCTGCAAGCACGAATTGGGAGCCAGCCATAGAGCAGTAGCAGAATTTATCGTTGTTTGCTGTATACTAACTATTTTCCTCAATTGAAAATGAGGTCATGCAAGTGATTTAAACTGTATTGAAAATGAGGTCCTCTTGCGTAGTTTCCTTTCCCTTCTTGCAGTAGACTGTTCTCCGTTGCTAGCTACGCTTTTGTTTTTATTTAAGACCCTACCTAGCACACAGCGTTGTGGAGAACACTGATGGCACCGGTCAGATGAATCTCCAAAGATTTGATGCAAAGCATTCTCGAACAACTGCCCTAGAAAACTAAAAATTCTGGATATTGGAGTCTTATCGGTCCGGCGGGTGGAAACGCATCCTTGTGTTCTGCCCGCCTCCCACAGCCAGATGATAAAATGGCTCAAAATATTTTGTTTTGTTTTCGTTTCGTTTTGGTTGAAATCATTTCTCCTTCTAAGAGGCCATTCTTGTCTCACCTGCGGCTCCGAGAATTTGAAACGTGGTAGGATTTTTGACTGAGAGGAAGTATGAGAAACCCCATGTTCTTACCTAATGCCAAGCTGGTCACAAGGTTGCCCGAAATTTGTTTTCTTGGTGTTTGTTTATTCCTTTAATATCATTCTTCTTCGTATCACCCTGCGGTGACCAGAACCCAAGCGATCAGAAGGAGTACGTGTGTGCGGTGTTGCTACCGCATACGTTGCGGACGAGGAAAAGTCCCCAAAAAAATTATTTTGGCGTCAATTCCTCCGAGTTTCGACTCATTTCTCTCACCGACGGGGACCAGAACCTAAGTCGTCTGAGGAATCCAGACTGGGTACACGCACCCCCCCTGCTCTTACCGCACTACACGCGGATGGGAAAAAGATCAAAAAAAAATTTTTTGGCGTCAATTCCTCCAAATTTCCCGTTCTTTCTCTCACCTGCGGTGACCAGAACCAAAGTGCTCCGAGAAAGCCGGATGGAGTACAATGCATTTACGGTGTGCTTACCGCATACCAGACAGACGAGGAAAAGGTCCAAAAAAATTTATTGTATCGTCAATTCCTCCAAATCTCCCCTTCTTTCTCTCACCTACGGTGACCAGAATCTAAGTGCTCTGAGAAAGCCGGACGGGGTACGTGCACCTTCCGGTGATCTTACCGCATACAAGACAGACGAGAACAAGATCTAAAAAAAAATTTTTGGCATCTATTCCTCCAAATTTCCGGTTCTTTATCTCACCTGCTGTGACCAGAACCAAAATGCCCTGAGGAAAGCCAGACGGAGTGCAAGCACTCGAAGGTATTGTTACCGCATCCAAGACAGATGAGAAAAGATCGGAAATTTTTTTTTTGGCGTCAATTGCATCAAACTTGCCGTTTGTTTCTCTCACTCATCGGTGACCAGAATCTAAAGGACGAAACAAGCACTTCTAATTATCACGCCGCGTACCACACAGAAAGATTCTGTTTCCTGGCGTCAGCTTTCCGATCTTTCACTCTCACACCACAGCATCATTCTCCGGTGGAGTACTGCTTCGCGTCATCGGAGATCGACGGCCATAGAAGTCCCTAATCTCATCGTCTGCAGGTGTCAATACTGTCCTTCGGGTGTTATGCTATAACTATGCCTCCTTTCCGCATCAAAAATTTAAAGGCGATTCCAAGGTTTTCTGATCTATTAAATTTAATATATAGTTTAACCCATACCGAACACAGCACCAGTGGTCTAGTGGTAGAATAGTACCCTGCCACGGTACAGACCCGGGTTCGATTCCCGGCTGGTGCATTCAATTTTCTGTTTTGGGGTTTTTGGTCACGCACAAGATATCTTCGTTGGCTCCGAATCGACGCGAAAACTCTTCTCGGTTGTCCAAACGTTTCGACGTTGTTTCCTTGTGCAAGTCGAATACATATTTCCTTCTTTATACCAGTAAGCATGCCATATATTTACACACAATATATCAAAGCAACACCAAGCTATACTTCATCCTAGCGAAGAATTGTTCGGTCATAGATATAGCGAAGACATAGCATCAGCAGTTGATAACTGGGACATCTTGTTCTGGTGATCAAGCCCAAACTATTTGAACATCTTGTTCTGGTGATGAAGCAAAAGAAATATACCTATCAGGGCAGTTTACACAAGGAACGGAGGCCGTCAACAATGCCATTGATCGCAGCATGGGAACGGGCAGTGCCAGCAAAGAGTAGATGTTTCGGTGCTTCAGCACGATCGAAATAGAAGGCTCCAGATTTTAGTTTTTCCTTCGGCTGCAGAGCTAACCAAATCACCGTATCCGCTCCCTCATCTTTCGTCCTCAGCTTCCCCGATAACCTGGCATATCCAAGAATGTCTGAGCAATTCGTGCCAGCAGTGACTTGCAGTCACGTTAGAACAGTTACCTTTCTGAAAAGCCAGGCAAGCTTTGAGCTACGCCGGGAGTGTCGGCCCAGCCCGGATGCATCGAGTAGAAGTCAACGCCTTTACCACTGTAGGTTTCTGCCCACTTTTCGGTCAATGCCACCTAAAATCAGAAGAAATATAGTCAACATCAAATAAACTGAAAGGGCAGAAGCTTCTGGCTGCTCCGTCTCCCGTTTTTCCTTGGGCAGCCTCAAATATAATCAACATCCCCCATCCCAGCAGTAATAAGATCTTATAATGTTTCATAGAGAACAAGAAAGGTGACCAATAAAGACTAGAATGCTCAACCATGAAAAGATCTTCCATCGCTATTACTTGGTGATAAGAATCTATTGTTCACAAAAGCTGACAGCACTAGAATGGCAGAATTTCCTGAGAGATTGGTTGCATACTGCACCAAAAAATAAGGTTTCATGACCAAACTTGTACCCCAACAGCATATAAATTGAGTTGCCATTAGCTTCGACGGGATGCTCCCATATTTATGACCACTGTATCAACTTACGTGTTCACAGAATGCCAAATGGACAACAGCACTACTAGGAAACAGTATGACTATACTAATTAAAATGTAATGTAGCACCGGCAATTCTGGAGGCTACAAGAGAAAATTGTCTTGAACAATTGTGCAGATCATCTAATAACAAAAAGCAAATAACGTACTACTATAAAGATAAAATATAGATTGTCAGGGTTGCAATGTTACACAAATAAAAGGTAAACAAGTTCAGAGACAAAAATAGAGAAAAAGAATACAAGAAAATTAAAAAGATGCAGAGAGAAAATATCAAATGGCAAGGCTCCTTATAATTATTAAATATTTTGTTCTCAAACTCAACTATCATTCCAAAGAGATGAAGAGAAAAACAAATTTGAGCTCTTTGAGGGACTCTTTAATTTCAGAAACGAGGGCCATAACCAGTTCTTCCTCCTTATTCTAACTACTAACTTGATTTTAAAATAGCAAGAGCATGATTCCTAATTAAGACTGTACTTCTTTACTTATGACTCCAGATAAACTCTAATTTGACCTTTTAAGACAATTAAAGAAAATAAATTATTAAAGGACAAAATCGTAAGGAGTGTCTAAAGATGGAAAATGATTTCGATTCCAATATATACCAGGCCTCATTCCATCAAATAAATTGGTGAAACATTAAATTTTTTATCAACAAACAATGATTTTTCATAAATCTTCCTTAAGTCAAATTGGACAAGGCAAGTTGATGTAGCATTTCCTGAAACCCTGGTGCTCATTCTTAAAATCATGGATATATCCAAAGGAAATTTGGAGTCTGAACCAGAGATACTAACCTGCACTCTCTTGTTTCTAGCATATTGTAATGTTCCATCAAAATTGCTTTCGCTGAACTGCAGTCATGAAGTAAAAATAAGGTGTGAGATAACATGGTAACATCATTCAGAATCTGAAATAGCCATACAAGTAGTGACCCCGCAAGAATGCAACTAAAATTTTGAACACATATTAATTCGTCAGACTTTAACCTAAAATGTGTGAAGCATGAATTAGAACAAAGCTACCTGTAAATCTGACGTCAAAGGTGTTGTATACATCCCGCCTGAAGAAACTGTAATAACTCGAGCATCAGGTGCTGCTTTTTCCAACAATGGCATCATTAACTCTGTTAAGGCATAAGTCGCGGCTACATTAACAGCAAAGTTCAACTCCAATCTGATTCAGAATAGCATAGTTAAGCAAGTAACAGTATCAAATGGATATATGTGAATTTTACAATTTTTTAAACTGATGAGATTCTAGGTCTATCAATGTTTGTATTGCTGTAAATTTGAACAATATCACTAGAAGGAAAATATCAAGTAGATATGATAGCTACAACAAGGAATTACCCTTCTGGCGTAGTCACTCGATTCTGCTCTAATAAACCAGCATTGTTAACCTGAATAAACAGAATTGCTCAATAATGTACTACTTCATTTCTTTCTAATATTAAGAATCCATAAGAGAAGGTAATTCAGCCAATCCCCCAATAAAGAAAAAACTATGTTCTTACCACCAAGGTATGCAATTTCGTATCGTACCGGAGTTTCGACGTTCGCTCGATACGGTACGAAACTGTATATATATATATATATATATACAGACTTTAACCTAAAATGTGTGAAGCATGAATTAGAACAAAGCTACCTGTAAATCTGACGTCAAAGGTGTTGTATACATCCCGCCTGAAGAAACTGTAATAACTCGAGCATCAGGTGCTGCTTTTTCCAACAATGGCATCATTAACTCTGTTAAGGCATAAGTCGCGGCTACATTAACAGCAAAGTTCAACTCCAATCTGATTCAGAATAGCATAGTTAAGCAAGTAACAGTATCAAATGGATATATGTGAATTTTACAATTTTTTAAACTGATGAGATTCTAGGTCTATCAATGTTTGTATTGCTGTAAATTTGAACAATATCACTAGAAGGAAAATATCAAGTAGATATGATAGCTACAACAAGGAATTACCCTTCTGGCGTAGTCACTCGATTCTGCTCTAATAAACCAGCATTGTTAACCTGAATAAACAGAATTGCTCAATAATGTACTACTTCATTTCTTTCTAATATTAAGAATCCATAAGAGAAGGTAATTCAGCCAATCCCCCAATAAAAGAAAAAACTATGTTCTTACCACCAAGGTATGCAATTTCGTATCGTACCGGAGTTTCGACGTTCGCTCGATACGGTACGAAACTGTATATATATATATATATTATATATATATATATATATATATATATATATATGTGTGTGTGTGTGTGTGTGTGTGTGTGTGTGTGTGTGTGTATGTGTGTCTATATGTGTATATATATAAAATATTTTTATAAAAGGTGACGTCGTCGAAAAGGCAACGTCGCGTCGCCTCGGCGACATCGCTGAAAAAAGCGACGCAACATCACCTTTTATAAAATATTTATATATAAATATTTATATATATTAATATATTTTTTATTTTTATTTTTTGTTCCGCCCGATAACGGGCGGTCCATGTACCGCTAAGCTGACGGACCGATACGTATCGCCCGTACTGGGTGGTATTATTCGAAATTGTATACCTTGTTTACCACTACAAAACTAGATATTTTAAAAGGTTTAGATTATATTATATTATATTTTATATATATATATATATATATATATATATATAATGTGTATCTGTATAAAAAGTTATGTTTCTTCATAATAATCATGTACACATCTACAAGAGATATGTACATGATTATCTTGAGAACAATAATTCAAGAACAAACCTGTGCAACAATGATTTAGTATGGTGCTACAGAATGGGCATATAAACACATATTTAAGTACAGACCATGGTCAATCATATCGCGTCTATGATGAAAGAGTAATTGAGGGATTTTGTCATATGAAGGTTTTCATTATTTGTTACTTTTATAAAGACCACTATAAACAAAGATTTGCAGTTCATTCCCTTCCCTTATGCACCCCTATGCAATAATCAGAATTTGTGTTTAAGATCATGGAATACTTAAACAATCTTGCCAGGTAGTAATTATGTTTACTTTACATACTTACAAGGACATGAAGAGGCTTCTCCTGCACAGAAAATCTAGACACAAATGCCTGAACTTCGTTAATGGAAGAAAGATCACATATCTGCCAAAAAAAATGTAAACATAATGGAGAAAGTGAAAAGGTGCAACAACTGGTAAAAGGTTATCAGCATAGTAGGAGAAGAGAATCCATCAAAGGTTCTTATTCTTGTGTGAAAATAGATGATGCATCGACAAACTTTGCTATGTAGCCCAAGAAAAGATTGAAGAAAGCTAGATCAAGCAAAACACAAACTACATCAGACAGCATACCTCCAGATGTATGTTTGGGTTACCCGTGGACAACTGAATTTTAGAGAGTGCAGCCTCTCCCCTCTCCTTGCTACGACAGACCATATAGACGGTTGCACCTCTGCAAATAAACTTGACATGTCATAGCAACAAGCATTTGCTGAGGGTAAACAAATAGTAGATTTAGTTAGGGAGTACATCGGTTCACCAAATAACTTTTTTAATCATAGAATAAGTCATTACCGTGAAGCTAGACCCTCGACGGTTGCATAACCAATGCCGGAATTAGCTCCCGTGACCATGCAATTTTTTCCCTCCATATGAACTTGCATATCTTCTTCTTTGAACTTTTTGGAATGCTCCCTGGTTACGTACAATCCAATATCAGCAGAAATCAGGTGAAATACATGAAACCCAGAGCAACTATCATTTGATAGAAATTCTCGACCTAAAATCCTAAAGGCACCATTGCCTGGTAACTTGTAATCGGCAAAGAGACATCATAGCAAGCAAGTGAGAAACACTGATTCATGGAACCTTTTGCTCCTTCTGTTGCCAACTTCAACATGCTCCATCATTAATTCCTTTCCAGGGCCAAGCATATTCCTTTATGAAAATTGCTTTTGAAATGCTCTTGAAACCACCAATTCAGGCATGGTTGTTTAAGAGCAACAGGTTTAGTCTCTTGCCGTATAAGATGGTGATACTTAAGTCTATCTCGTCCACTTTTCCGGTGTCCTTAATATCATTGCAGATAATTAGTCGATATGGAATAAGCACCGTTCTCTTGAGGTTGCAGTCAATCAGTCACCTAACCTCACCCAAGAGACCAGACTAGTCATAGAGATATCGGTCTTTTCTTTTTTTTGTCTGGTCACAAAAATTGCATCTCGACTAACTTCTAGAACCACAATGTCTAGTTTTTCATTTTGGCTGCATGAGATGGACATGTGTGGTCTCACCTCCATTTTCCTTGCTCGAGGAAGAACTTACCGGTTTCCTAATAGAAAAGTAGCTTCACGGGACACGAAAAGGGCTAATCAAATTTTCGGGAAAATGGGGCGGAAGCCCATCTCGACATGAACAGAGGTAACCATAGAATCAAGCAAAAGAGAGGGCGTGCGAGAAGGGGATTACAGGAAGCCGGATTTGGTGAACTGCGTGAAGCCGTACAAGCCGAAAGCCGCCGTCCTCCATGCCTAAGATCCACAAGGAAAACGAGCTTCTTTAGTTCCGATTCCGAGAAATCGGTTCCGGCATCCGAAATCTTATTTAGCTTCGAGAAAAACGCCCTCGCAATTTGTTGCCGATTTCTTTCCCCCCCCGCATCGAAGATCATCAACTTTGGTTTCAAGAAACGCACCCGCAAGGAAGGTTCAAGATTCTGGTTGGCCACCACATCGGAATAGCAACAATAATAGCAAACGGGTAAGGGATGAGACAAGAGCGTACCTTCTGAAGAAACATCTTCGACTGTGCAGCTTAATTTACTATTTCGACTGAGATCTCCCGCTGAAGCCTGTCTTATGTGTCCGACGACCGACGGAGGTCGCACGATAAACCCCAAAGCAGCCAAGATAATACCAATTTAAAGGCGTTCGACTTCTGTGGGGATCAGATCCACCGTCTCACTCAGGAAACAGCATTTTGCATTCGTCACGACGAAAATAAATTGTTTTTTTTTTTTTTTTTTTTTTTACTCTTTAACATAGATTAGGGAGCTGCTTGTTGACTATGTAAAAATAAATAATAATAATAAAAGAATCGTAAACTATTTATGAGAAGAAAAACTGATGGATAATAGAGGCCAGTGATTGTAAGAGTTTCTCGAGGTAGAAATCGCTACGTATGTCCGTTTGATTTCATTTAGCTATAATTAGTTATCCTTAGTATCTCAAATCTTATATTTTTAATATATATATTGAAATTCTTATATTTATAAAAGTGAAACATTTAACATCTTTTTTTCTCACATCATTGAAAAAATCATGTGTTATTATATATAAAAATAATATTAAAATAGGATTAAAAATAATTTTATATTATTATTCTTACCAATATTAATTTCTCCTCATGTAACTTCTGTGAATTCTTTAGCAATCAGAGATAAGATCACAAGAGAGAGAAAAAAAAAATCTTTCGTAAGTGTTTTATTTTCCAACAAACATAAAGAGAAAAAAAAAAGTAATCGAACACAACTATATCATTTTATATCATAATAAGTTTTTTTTTCTCGCTCCTAATTTTTTCATTTAAACAATAAAAATAATATTATAAACTTATCTTTTTTTATCTTATTTTAATATATATATTTTTATACATGATAATAAATATTTTTCATTAATAGAATATAGTGAACGACGTAAAAAGAAACATGATTAAATATTTCACTTTAATATAAAATTTTTAATATAAATTTTAAAAACGTAAATATTCGAAATAACTAATTACATGAAATAATCTACAACTAATCCGATCTCATTCATATATAACATCAAAGTCGCATCACAAGCCTAACAACAATCCCTTATCCGGTATATCCGGTAGACAGAAGCCGACCAACGACAACACGGTCTCAAAGGGAGGGAAAAGAAAAAGAAAAATCATTTAACTACAGTAAGGAGTTACATCACACACACACCTTAAATCTATGATAGATACCACATATATCTATTTATAACAGCGCGCGCAGGCGCACTGTAGGGGTCGACGACGGCCAAGACGACGGCCGAGAGCCAAAGCAGCCGCACGTCGCTGAAACTCGCCGGTCTACCGCAGCCATCCGGAGATATCCTGCGACAAGTCCAGTCGGTAATACGGTCTGCACATGTGAGACGGATGCATCTGTTTCGATTGTCTCGTTGACTTTCGAAACGAAAACGAAGTGGCAACTCAAAATCTTTGATTTTTGACACACATCATTCGGAAAGTCGATGCGTTTTGGGATTCTCAACTTGCATGGGAACAGGAAACTTACATCTCCGAGGCCCATCTCCAGGGTGAAGTCCACATCCGGCATGGTCCCTCCATCTTCCACCTCCGCGTCTGTCAAGGTTAACGCCTTCTGAAGTTTTCTATGACAGAATACCTCGACCTCGGCCATGAAAACGGCGGTGACAGGACGATGATCAGAAAGCTTCAGCTCAGCTCTTTTGTAGTCCAGAAGCCTCACACCCTTTCCAAACGACAGGATGCGATCGCACCTGAGGACAACCCGCGTTATCGTTCTTCGATTTCATCGCCACGAGTCACACGAAAGCAAATCCGAAAATGCGCGCGTGAATCTTTCGAGCGCAGACATCAAAAAAGCACGGCGATGAGGAAAGCAAGCAGGGATTTTGAGTTACGTATTTTTGATCCACGAGTGAGAAACCAAAGCCGAATCAACGAAGACGCAAAAGGTACACATTTTTTGATCGGTGAGAAGCGTAAGCTCATACCACGCGGGATTTCTCCTCCCCCCCTTTTGGTCATCTCCCACATAGTTTGTCGAGTCCAACGCATACTTGTAGGTGGGAGGAAAGTTCATGACACCCTCTGACCAACCATCAAAGGCACGCCCTTTCTTGAGCTCCCGTTTTAGCTGCCACGGAATAGCACAAGGGTTATCGTCCAACTTAAAACGGTAACAAATGCAATTGCGCAGGACATCACTGCGGTGATGGCCTCCGTGACTGACTATTAATCGCAATAGTTTCAGGCAATCGAGTATGATGCTACCTGGTCTCTCTCTGCCAGCAGAGTCCAATTTCTGCTGGCGATGAGTTCATGTGTCTTTTCCGGTGACAAATCTATGCGGTAGTTTAGATCGCCAAGCCAGAAAATTCTTCTGCAAAAACAAACACGATTAACAGAAATAAACATGAAACAGATTTGCAGAAACAGCTAAAGCTAATCACATAATATTTCTGCAGAAAATATTATGTCTGTAATGTCTCTCTTCTCTTCCACAATGCATCTGATATGCTGAATACAATTCATCTTGCTCCTGAAGAAATCATCAAGTCATAGTAGACAATCATAATAGCTTTCCTTGTCAGATTTCAGTTATCCTTGGAAATGGCACAAGCACAGATATTTAATTGAAGAGGCAGAAATCAGGGCTAGTGCTACAACAACACCAGAAGAGAAGATACTACTAGTCCTTGGGTGATTGGAGTGTCCACTCACTCATGATCATGGATTGTTTTAGGCAATCCCGCACCGGCGGCAACCGTACTAAACTGGGTTCTGCGATGAATTTCTTGCACATCTGAATTTCTTCGAAGTTCATCCCCGCTTTTTTCGCCCGAAGATAGGTGGCTACACACGAAGCAAAATGGGGTCTGATATATGGACATGCTGACCGATATTGAACCCTGGAGCAAATTCAAAGTCATCGAAATATATATAGTATGCCACAATATACGATTATCCGAATCATTTCGATTTTCGAAAGATTATTGCAGTCTCAATTTCACATGATTTCTGAAAATAAATCCGTGTACAGAGTATCAACAATGTATCGAATGCAAGAACAACCATCGGCAGTGAGCGAGCTAGAAATTCGTCAACACAACATTAACATACGCTTACCGTAATGACGAAAGAACAACTTACTTTGTTGCCGATATAACCCATGACACCCACACCAACGGTAGATACCTTCAAGTTTTGGATGTGCTTTCTCACACTGCGGCGAACCCATATTGAAAGGTAAATTCCAACCATTTGTTTACTTATTATCCTCACAAAAGCCAGCCTTTTCTTTTTGAAGCCAATAACATTCAGGTCAAGATCAGGAACCAGGCCAGCATCCGATGAATCCTTGAGCTTACTGTGCACAGGCTTGAATGAATTGTAGGTTCTGAAAGACCTAATTGACCTAAAGGAAGTTGAATTACTCAAAGCATGCTTGGCTAACAAGTCCATTGGCTGTTCTGGCCAAATCAACCCAATCCTCTCTGAAGTGCTGAGGGTCCTCAGTAGCTTCTTTTCCTGCAACTTTGTTGCTGCTGGGTTCACATCGTAATCAAATGAAGTAAAATGATTCAACCTTTGTAGTCTCTTTATGGTGGGTGGCATATTCTGATCGAGTTCCTGTGGTATGTTTGATTCACTATGATCAAGATAAGAAGCCACGGGACCTTTTGAATCAACTGAACTTGTGGAAATTTCATCGTCATCATCGGTGTCACTATTAGTCTCAGAGAGTAGTTCATCCACGGTGAAGTGAACATCTTCTGATGGTTTGAACCTGGACGGAGAGGGAGGATCGCTGTAACATTTATACTTTGGCTTTATGCGTTGAATCCTATTGAGTGTCTCGCGAATGAGATGTTCCCATTTTGCAACCGGCCCGCTGTCCTCAGCACCAAAGATATTACCTGCATTCAAGGGAACGATCTCCTGGATACTGCAGGAGGAAGCTCACATGAAATCAGAACTGCAGATGGGGAAAATTCACTCAAGCACTAGAGATGGAGGAAAACCTCAAAACAGATAATGAAGATACACAAAAAAGGATTATCGAGACAGAACAACAAGAACGAAGATGGCATGGATCTCTATGGTGTTCAATTGACGGAGAAATATCAGGATGGTTTCCATGGACGATTCACTATGGGCAGTTGACAAATCCAAGCAAAACTACATGACATCTATGCGGAATTTTCAAACAGTTGATCATGCAGATAGAATACTGGAACAGTTTGCAGGAATCCATTACCCGAGTGCATAGATATCAGCAGGCTCCTCCGTATCCAGCCACTCTGCTATGTCTAGATCCTCTGGTGGATGTTGTCCTCCGACATTCCAAGTCCCGACGCAGACCCTAAAGAGCCAAAGCACAAATATCTCATAGGACGATGCAATGCTACTCTTCTCAAAAACAAAAAATAAAATAGTAAATTCAGTGTTTTACTTGAGCATGATTAGGTTACAAGAAAACAAAGAAGAAAAGAGGTGGACATGCCTGAGTTCCTTGGTATTTATATACTGTGACCGGAGGGTCTCTGAATTCCTCCTCCTCAGCTTGTATGGGAAGCTCTCTAGGTTGTCATCTGCACAGGGAGACATCAAGTCACCAAAGAAAGAAGAGTAAACATTTGAGCTGATAGACAGCCGAAATACTTGTCCTCATCCCATGTGACATCAAATAGAATTCAGCTGATGCATATATAATGTTTACTCAGTAAAGGTTCGGTTTTTAGAAGATCTTTCTTGCATTTTTGCAAGTCATGAATTGTTGTATGCAAAAGTTCCTATTAATCCTCTTCTATTATGCATATCAGTCCCGTCATCTAATTTTATTTAGTTATGATCAACTTTACTCAATCCAACCCACCAAAAGTGCTTAATCCTCTCTCTCTCTCTCTCTCTCTCTCTCTCTCTCTCTCTCTCTCTCTCTGTTTTGAGTATCATCAACCGCAAAGATAAGCTTGGTTGGTGTGGGTCAAGAACACTTTAATAGGCAAGTATTTGGTGTGGGTCAAGAACACTTTAATAGGTAAGAATACTTGCCTATTAATACAACTGCAACAAGAAGTAGCCAGCAACAATCAACAAAGAATCCTGTCATCTCACCGTGACACCACTAATACAATTGCAACCAAATTGCTGATTTCGTAAAGAATTGAGGGTGGTAGCTTTTGCAGGTCCACCACCGGAAGGGCATCATGGTGTGATTGGAGACGATTACGGGACTCTATTCTCCATTAAAGGAGGCAGACGGCCATGTCAAATGGTATAGGAAGACGGATGGTCCTGAGATCGTCGCCTTCACAGGAAGGCGGCCCTCACCTAAGTCCACCGACAGGGCACGCCGTTCCCATCTCACAAAAAGGAGACCGGAGAAAAGAAACACTTCGAGAGTGGGGGCTCATGAGCTCCGTCCTGAGAAGGAGAAGGGTAGCTCCGTGTGTTCCCCGTCTCAGCCGAGACAGGGAAGCCTCACAGCTTGGACATGGTCGGTGCCAAGACAATGTGAAAGAAAAGGCGTCAGCGGCCTTGCCCAACTTGGCACAGTTGGCGGTGCAAGACCTCCCAACCCTCCTCCTCTTCTCCTCTTGGAGATGCATCCTCTGTGTTGTTGTTTTCCCTTGGCGAAGATTCAAGAAACCAGAAGTATGCACTACTGGGGTAGCGTTGCTATGTACCAAGAAATGCTTTCGAGCATGGCACGTACCGTTTGTCTCGGCCTGAAGCCCTCTGGCTCTCCTCTCCTCGTTCCCCTCGCAACCACACTTCTCTGCCAGGAAAAGAACCACCCGCTCGTCAAAAAATCATCACCTTAGCAAAAGGGGAACACAACATATAGCTGCTGAAGCAGTAGCGGTAGAAGAAGAAACCAATCTTGAGGGGGTACCTCCACCTTCATCCTCCTCAAGATCGCTATCGTTGCCGCCCTCGTCGGCGCTGAACTCGGAGTCGTTGGCTCTGATGTTGAGCCATTTCTTGAGAACTATCTTGGGCCAGAAAACCTGCACGACCCGAAGCAGCAGCAGCAGCAGCTAGAAACACAAAGCCAACGCAAGCCAAAGAAACAGGTAATCGAGAAAGCCAAGCATGGGATGGGATGATGACCTCTCCGGGCTTTTTCAGCGTCTGACTCATATCTTCCGGACTCCCCTGGGCTGGCCGCTTCACCACTCTCTCCTCCTCCCTTTCTGTGTAAAGGAATCGGTGCCAGTCGAGGAGCAATGAAAGCGCTATAGCTTTATCAAGCAACAACGAGGAAGCAGGCGAGCGAGAAAAGGCGGCACCCTCTGCTGCGGCGGCGTCGTCGTCGTCGTTGTTGTTGTGACTTACTGTTAATCGTATCGGTGTAAGCTCGGTCTCAAAATGTTTTAACTCTATATAAAAGTCTTAACTCGAAGTCGCCGTCGATGCATAGGCATACACCGACGGTGGTGCGTATGGCTTTCTGGCGAGTCAGCACATTACACATGTAGGCTGTGTAGCTTCCAATAGTGCTGTAGGTCAACGAAGAAGAACAAAAAAAACTCCTACAGCTTATTCATCTCACCTACATGCCTTGTTTTGATTGGAAGCGGCGGTAGAGAAACCGATCTGCTAGCTAGAAAACGCCAAACCCAACGCTCAAGATCTTATTCGTCTCACCGACCTGCCCGCGTTGGAGGTGGCGATAGAGAAACCGATCCTTGTGCCAGTAAATGGCTACATTGTTATGGCAAATTTTACATGAAGACAACATGATAGAAACGAGAACCCATCTTTCATGCATACTCACGCACAATTGCTAATACTAAAAGCATCATTCACGTGGACGAGGTCCGAGAATACACGGAACTCGAGAGGCGTTGTTGTGATAGGGCCAGAATTTGCAAGTCGTGGTGGGGACGGTAACTGATGAAGCGACTGAGGACGGGGACGTACAAAACAAGGGGAGATGCAGGAACTTGTTACTGCGACACGCTTGGCTTTCGGAGATGTGAAAGCGCAGAACGAGCTCATTTTGAGAACCATACAGAGAATTGGGAAGGGGGTCAAAATGAGCTCACTCGTACCCGCCTCTCGTCTCGTATCGGTATGGCGAACCGATGCCTGGTTGTCGAGAACCATACAGAGAACCGATCCTTTGGAGCCCCGACGTCGGTGCCGGTCGTTGTCGGTATGGCGACTTTTCCCCTTCTCTTCTACACCGTGCCAATAAGACGTCGCGTCTTATTCCATGGAACCTAATACCCCAACTGTCTCGGTGGGAACCAAGTTGTTTTGGGTCATAAGAAGGAAGGAAGAGACAGTGAGGAGGGGGGCTTATAGATGATGGATGATGGCCCTGTGCGTGTCTCAGGTTGGCGATGGATGATGAATTCCCTATTCTAAACTACTCCACTGCACATAAAGTAAGCATCTACACATTCAGTTCGCTTTAACCTTAAGTACGCGTCCTCCACCATCATCTCCACTCCGAGTAATGGATGGGGCTGAATACGGTGGCGAGATGTTCTCAGAAATCATCACACGTCACCATCGTGGCATGCTCCATCATGGTAATCCACTACACAGGGAACAGAGTTATTGATTCTAGATATGGCCCCAATAGGAATTGATGATTCCACACGCACCCAAGACGTGAAAAGCCCATATCATGATTGCTATCAGCCCATCTACTCAAGTGGCTATAAGCGTCCGATTCTCTCTCTCCTTTCCCTTCTCCTCCTCTATTTGGCATCGAACATGATTCATGTCGAGGTTGTCTCTGCCCTCAAGAGCTCACCTTTCACCTTACCGTTGATCCTCTCCGTTCCTCCTCGGGAGGCTTACCGTGCATCTCCAATCCTTAGAAGCCGAGTGCTTCTTATCCTAGCTCTAACAAAACGAGACCCCAATAATTGAACTCTAATTTCCTCCTTATTATTATTTAAACATGCATATCTCTCATCTTCATGTTGTGTGTTTGAGATATGCCTTTTGGTTTACAATTTTCAAGAGAATTTATATCTTGATCATATCAATGATAAATATCTTAAAATTTTATTTGCTTTAAGAATTTCAACGATGACTTGCCGCACTAGGAATCCTAAATCTGCACCTGCAACCCCTTCCTCCCTCTCTCTCTCTCTCTCTCTCTCTCTCTCTCCATGCATATAAAGAGTAAATAGAATAGACAGCCAGCCACTTCTTTGGCTGACAACTATCAGAAATCACCCTATTTGGACTAAAATCTGCCTTTTTCTCAACATAAGATTTTTGATATAATTAATCATCCTGACAACACCTTGAAATGACGCCGGAGCTCAAAGTAGCAGTAGTAAAGTAACACCCAAAGATTGATCCATTAGATAAAAGCGAGAAACTACTGAAATAGCAGTTCCGATAACTCGGTAAGATGAGCGAAACGAGAGAGAGAGAGAGAGAGAAGGAAAGAACGCACCTTTTTTGTTTCTCTCTTATTGCTTGCTTTTCTTTTCCTCTTTTCCACCTCAACCCCGAAGCATGACTCTGCCTCCTCTATTTCTATACCCGCCGATACCTGGCGGAACCCGTCCATCACATCTTTCGCACCGAGGCGGGCGTCAAAATTCACGAATCAACAACCTTTGATGGCGAGCATGACCGGATGTCGACGTTCCGGTGAAGTGGAACTCTCATCGAAACTGGAGGTCTCGTGAGTGCGGGCCACAGCCACGGATCCTAGACATCAGGTATGGCAAACATCACATCACGATGTGATGGATCAGGCAAGCCAAGCCCACCTCGGACCCTTCGTCTTTCTGCCGCACCGAGTTGTAGCCAAGTGGTCGGCGATCACTGCTCCATACTTCACGTTTGAACCCAAGCGACCGCACCCAAGTTAGGGTCAAAGAAACCAATGCCTTTGAGGGTAAAAGAAAATTGAGACGAAGGTAAAATTTTAACCGTAGATAAATTATATATAAAAAAATCTACTAACTGCTACCATCATAATATAAAAGCTGAAGCCCGCACTAGTAGTCCTAAAACACGCAACTCATCACTCGTTAAGACAAATTTATTTTTTTCTTGTACGCTCATCCCTGACGTGAATTCTATTTACGTCAAATCTGGAAGCAGACGCTTTGGACGTGTCGGGCGTGCGCATCCGGCAGCACCATGGAGGGGGTGACGCCTCCGATGACACCATTCGCAGCCGACACCACACACAGTCGGCACCTGGGATGGCCAAGTTGTTATTTTAATGTGATTGTTGTAGCTTATCCAAGATGTTAACTGGCAGATCTGCCACAGCCACAGGCAAAAAAGTGGATAACATATATATATACATATATAAGCATTATGATTAGTATCCGATGTTATATGTAAACGCATTGGTTCAAACAAGACAATAATGTCCCGAGCATGTGGTTGGCCAGTCATTTTCTACCGTCGATTGGATGGACAAACTTCAATTATGCATCGTTGACGACTAGATTTTAAGTTTGACAAGTCGCGTATACGATGAATTATTGCGAAAGCGTTTGCCGTGAAAGCCACAAAACAATTATTGCGTCCCTATCAGAATCAATTCCGACAACGTAACCCCACCCCATTTACACGTTCTGCTCCCATCCAACTTCACTTTGATACCTCTGAGAATCCTAGTGTTAACTTGAAATTTTCATATCAGCAATCAGATACCTACAGAGCAAAGCTCCGTCGACCATGGTGAGCACAACAAATTTGGAAGCAGGAAAAAAAATCAATACATATGATGAGGTTTTCTGACCGAACTTTACGAACCAAAATCAAATGATGCATAGACAATAAGCTATGTCGACCGAACTTTACGAACCAACATCAAAGGACGCATAGACACTAACCCAACATAAAGGCGATAGTTTCAGGCTCTACGCTCTTCTTGATCGATGCAGTCGAGTGACAACGAGCACAATAAAGAACAGAAAATCTTCCGTATTTGCTTTATTGAAAAGAAAATGGTGGTCGAGTGACAACAAACTCTTGATTAGAGCAGGAAAAGCATCCACGACCAAAGGAGACCACGGATCCCTAACATCAGGCAGATTTTGGAAGGGTGGTGGATCATGTCACGCAAACACGCGATTGGATGGTCATGCCCTTCTCATTTTTCACTATAAGGTCAACATGGACTCTGATGTATAGACTACTCTCCTGTAACATTCTGTCAAACAGATTCAGAGCATGTACTCCCAAAGGTTACTTGATGATGATATAATGATCTCGAAGAGCATAAAAGACGACATACATCCCTAAAAGTCCTCACAGGCAATATATGTAGTTATAGTGCACATAGATCAAACAAAACTAGTGGCGGCCATAGGAAGAGCAGGAACAACAAAAATCAAAGCAGATGTATAAGATATCAATAATTATAATGAGGGAACTACGAGTACCCTAGCATCTGGAAGATAATACACCAAAGATAGCACGTGGATGACGGATCAGTAGGGCAGCGAAGCGTACCACCGATTGAGGTCACCGAGGAACCGCCGAGGTTGACCGGAGGAAATCATCGATGCGGCGGGCGCCGGGAGGGAGCGGCTTCTCATCGGCTGATCTGGCCTTGGAAGCGCCCGACGCTGGTTTCGAAGCCGGCGGAGGAGGCTTGGGGAGGCAGTCTAGGAGGAACTGGGAGGTGGGCCGGTGGGCGCGGGCGGCGGAGCGGACGTGGTCGAGCTTGATGATTCGGCGCTTCTTCTTGAGGGCCTCGATGCGTGCACCTGCGGTGAGAGATGCGAGGAAGAGGTCCGCGGAAAGGGAAATGATGAGGAGGGCCTCCGAGGTCACCTTGCTGATCTCTCGATCCAGCTTCACGATCTTCTTCACCCTCCCCATCGGAAACGACGGACCCAGAACTCCAGACTCCTCGTCGTCGTCGTCGTCTTCTTCTTCTTCACCTCCTCCTCCTCGTTCCCCATGTTCTTGTTCTTGTCGCCGCTCACGATCGTCGCGCGTAGCTTCCATCGCTGGGGTTTCGACGGGATGGCTGACGGCCCCAACCAAATAACTTTGGAATGGTAGGGAACAGATCAAAAAATTAGGTGGGAATTTTCCCGCCAAAAGTAGGAACAAAATTAAAGGATCGATCTATTGGGCCAACCCGTTGACCTGCCGCCGAAAGCAACGGGGTATAACAGTACAGGAACATTGCTGTTGGGGTCAACACAAAGGCCAACAACATTAGCATTACTTGGGAACAAAATTTAACACAAATCCGAGCACAACTTGATTTTTTTTAAAAAAAAAAATCGAAACGAAAAATATAGAGAGTCAAACTCCCATCAACCTTTATGGAGCCCACCTTGCTTATATGGAACACAAGATTTCTAATCAGCAGCCATAGTCATAAAATAAATAATTTTTTTTCTTATTTAAGTCACAAAAATATATGATCAGTGGACAAGAGAGAGGACTCATCCTATTAAGATCTGAAATTTTATAATATCTTGGCTGGTCCGATTCTCTAAGATCAAGGCTTCATATTACAACGAGAAACTCTTTAAAAATGTTGATGCAGCATCACGGAGCTGCTTGCTCATCGCCCTCTTCTGGTTATCTGCCTCGTGAAACCCTGACATCTGAGTTCCATCATTTGAAAATCTTGTAGCCGGATTGCTGCAGAAGAAATAACAAGCTCCAAAGCGTCAGTGGCATAGTGTTTAAGTTCGGTTTCATCCATGGGAAACATGCAACATACGAATGCAAAAAACAAAAACAAAAAAAATTCACCACCCTTCCACAAAGTTATACATCTAGAGACTTCTTTTTGCTTATTTACCTCAGGAAGTTCTGTTCTTGTAAATGGCCTTCTTAGGAGCATCAACAAACTACATAAGGTGCTTGCAAGGATTCAAACTTTTAAGATGACTCTCAAACTTCATTTCTACAAGGTTTTATATGACCAAAAAATAGTCAGAAGTCTAGTGGCTCTTTTAGAGCATCTTCTGAGATTAATAAGATCAGCATATTGGCCTTGTTATGGAATTATATTCTTATCATTAGATATATTAGAAGAATCTAATGTGCATGATGACATATGAATACATGAAGATTCAACGAGTTACAATCCGCTGATCTTATCCTAAGATAATCCATATTCCAGGCAAATTAAGAAATAATCCAAATTGTACAATGCAAGATCAAAAAACAATAAATGAAACTAAAATTTGCTTATAGAATCATGGAGATGATGACATCAATAAATAGAGATTATAATCTCATTGTATAACAAAAAATTTAGGAAAACAAAACCCGACAAATGACATGCTACTTCAAATTATATATAAGTAAGACATGAGTCCTCGTACTCACCTGTTCTGCCATCAAGAAACCTTCAAGAGCTCATGGAATGCTTCCTGTGGTATGTCCACAGATCCCACACGCTTCATGCGCTTCTTCCCTTCCTTCTGCTTCTCTAATAGCTTCTTCTTACGAGTAACATCGCCACCATAGCATTTTGCTAGGACATTCTTTCTCATTGCCGAAAGGCTGAAATGAGGTACAGCCAATCAAAGAGCCCTTATCGAAGTCAAGATTGCAGTCATGGCTAGACAAGAATGGAAAGAGTAGGATAATTGCATCTACTATCGAGAATAAGCAAGATGAGCTTGAACAACACCTAATAAATCAATGGAATGGCACAACAGCTTTGAATGATAGTGATTCGAAGATCTGCTTGCTTGTATGATACTATGATCACCGCACTATAAGCTACCTTAGATATTGTGGCTCAGGAAGGTCATCTGAAGTTATTCGAGACCATCCACTCATTCCTTTTTTCTTTTTTTTCTTTTTTTTGGCACTGTAGTCAATGTGCCACTCAGATCTAATGGATCGGGAGTGTGGTCAATAGACTAGGACAGTTGGGAAGTAAAATAATGGCTGTCTCTTATGTGCACGCATGCACACACCAATCCAATCCATGCATCGCAACAGATACAACCCATTCCCTACTGTTGAAGCTAGCATTTCAGTCCACAGATTGCAACATCTAAACAACCCAGTCTCGCCCCCACTCTTCCCCAGTCTTTTTCACACCCTATTAAGGACCAGAAAGTTTCACCAGCAATGTCCACTAAATATAAGATATTGTGAAAGAAATGTCTTAAGATATTGTGAAATAAGTGTCTTATTACTACATAAAAACACACATAAGATATAGTTTTCTTTCCCAAACTGTAGAAGTTGCTGAGAATGTAACATTTGTTTTCATCCCATCACCCAAGTCTTAAGTTCTCAATCTCAGAATCAGTATTATGCATTAGCAACTTCTTCATTGTATGCCATCATGTTGGATATACATATGATGAATTACACAAACACATGAGCAAAAGACAGAAAAGGAAATTTGTAATAATTACTAGAACTAATTGCACCAATCCACGTTGGGCAAATTGTAGCATGACAGCTGGTATTGACACAAGAAATGATGAGTGCAAGTTCATACTCATAAAATAAAAAATAAAAAGAAAAGTTCATAGTCATACGATAGTTATGGGGGCACATAACAAAAACATAGCATGGCATGGGGGGACATGCTGCAGCATGTAACCTGTCATGCCACAACAATATTATAAATCAACGAAAATTAAATCGGTGGGAAGATATTATCATACGTCTCCCTTGCGACGACTTTCGATCCAATTGCAGCTTGTATTGTTATCTCAAACATATGCCTGCCAAAATGTCAAGGTGTTAGGGCATGAATCACCAATAGACACCACAACCAAATTGTTCCCAGATGTAATCCAGTGCCATACCTGTCTATAAATTTCTTAAGTTTATCTACCAATTCACGTCCAACCCTTTGTGCCTTCAGATTATGTACTATGGCTGCCATAGCATCAACTGGTTGCCCATTAAGAAGGATATCAAGTTTAACTAAATCGGATTTTTGATATCTGTAATCGCAACTGAGAATGTTAGTTGTTTTTTGCAGAAACCTTTAAATAAATGAAGAATAATTGTAGATACTGATCATTATGACATGCCACAGCATCTAAGCTTGTCATATGCGGTTTGGTATCTGATTCAAATGATTGATATGAATTGAAACAACAAATGACAATATTTTGTCATTTATTATTTTCTGAGGATTTAAAAAAGTCAACTTAACATTCTTATTATATGACATACAATTGCTGTCAAGCGGTATAGGTTTTCCACTTTAATAATGGAAGCAACATGTTGCTCACATAAAAGCCTCTTAGGTACTCAGCCGTGCAACTAGAACAGTAAAAACCATCCAGTTTCAGCCTTGCAACTAAAATGAAGACTAGCCAAACATTTAAGTTAGTTTTTTCTTTTTCATTTTAACATCTAAGTTAAAGCATAAATCTAGAACAGTAAAAACCTCTTAGATAGTCATTAAAGAGTCTTAGGTACTCAGTCATGCAAGTAGAACAGTAAAAACCATCCAGTGTCATCCATGCAAATAAAATGAAGACTAGCTAAACATCTTAGTTTTTTTTAATTTAATTTTAACATCTAAGTTAAATGTGTCACTGTTATGTAGCTAGCTCCTGGTATGTTATTGAAGCTTCTCTGACAAATGACCTCATCATAAAATATAAGATGCAGTACAATGACTAACGGAGTACACAAGTGACTAACCAATGAATATTGTCAACTATAGCATAAGACAGCGGATGCGATCAAGATTTTTGAATCAATTTTTTTATTAGCATCTCAAAAGAACAAAAACAATCAATTTACCTATAAAACTGGTAGTCTGCTATACAAACTGTTATGTAACTAATAATGTCTGAGATGACAAATAACCAGCACTTACTCAGAATCCTCATAGTCAAATGTAGCATATCCAGATGTTATACTTTTCAATTCATTGTAGAAGTCCACAATAATTTCCCTTAGTGGCAGTCGGTACTTCATAAGTGCTCTCTGACTGCATGGCAAAAGGAATATTAATTGAAAACTGACAGACTACCAACTCAACAAATGGTGTTGGCCAGAAATTACCTGTCAATAAATGAATATTCGAGCTGCTCTCCTCTCCTTTCTGAACAAAGTGTAATTACAGGCCCAACATACCTGAACATAGATTAAAAAAGTAATGAACTTCGAGCTCCTCATCCAGGACAGAGTTGTTGTTATGAAGTAGCAGAACAAGGAAGCAGGGCTTACTCACTAGGAATAATAATGGTAGCAATAACAGAAGGTTCCCAGCAAGCAGTAACACGCTTTCCAGGATTTGAAGACAGTGCAGCAGGATTTTGAACTTGTACCTTACTGATAAAGCAAATAAAGTTAGATGGCGATCACATTAATGACATGTGATTAACTCTTTTCACAAACATCACCTGCCATCTGAATACTCAAATATATAAGGTACAGTTGGTACTGTCGAAATGAGCTGAGCTCCATACTCCTACAAAAGCAGTGACAATGACGGCAATGTTGAGAAGCACTTCAGAAATAGTATAACAAACATCTAATCAAGTGTAGAAAAGTCAAAAACTCATCAATGTAAACCACATCAAAGTAAAGATATAGACAGATAAGGCTAGAAGCATATTAAGATTGTCCAATCAACAAAACATATCAGTCCTAAAACATAGGGAAACAGAAATTAGAGATCATCTAGACTTGGATGTAGATTTGACATGGTTACAGATACCTAAAGAAGGAACATATCAGTCCCAAATCATAGGGAAACAGAAATTAGAAATCATCAAAAGATTTAGTTTCAAAATAGGAATACATCATTCCATACCAAACAGTAAAAAGCCTATAAAAAACTACAATGGGTACAGGAAAAGAACATATTTCATCAATTTAACTACATTTTAGGATTGGTATTTAGGCCAAATCATGTGGTAGATCCCAGATATTGGCAACCAACATCAGAAGGATGGCCATGCTTCAGTTTATGTGTTAATGCTCTCCAGTCATCCCAAACACTAAATCCTTGAAATCAAAGTACCTAGAAGTATGTCATATTCTCATAGATAAGTTTACTAGTAAAACGGTAGCTGACATATCTATAGAACCTGAAATGCCACAAAATGGGAATTATAGAATGGAAACATATACTTGTTCAAGCCGCTGATGAAAGACATCCATGTGAAGTAAACCTAAAAACCCACACCTGCAAAGAACTGCCATAAGATATAGAAGTTGCAACAAATGCCAATTTGTCATAATATGAATCCTTTAGCTTGTAGAACTCACAACGGAAAGGTGACAAGCTAAAGATCCAGGGAATATGGAGAGAACTGATACCTGAACCCCAGGCCAAGTGCGGTACTAGACTCTTTGGCAACTGACACACTAGCATCATTGCAAGTTAATCGCTCTATTGCATGATTAAGGGCTTCAAAATCAGATCCATTAGCCGGATAAAGGCCTGAAAAAACCATGTGTTTTGCAGGCTTGAAACCTGAAAGACAATGATTTGTAAGGCCTAAGAATTAAGAGATATCACAAGCAAGAGAATGTAATAAAGAAACTACAGATGAAGAACAATGAGATTTAGGCAATAACGAGCTACATAAATCTAGGATCAGCATATGACAAAGAAAATAATTCTCTGGACAAAAGCCAGATGTAGTTAATGAAACCTGGAAGAGGAGTTACAACACTTTTGGCATGATAAAGCGTATCACCAACGCGTGCCTCTTTTGTAGAACGCATGCCACTAACAACATAACCAACTTGTCCAGTGAAAAGCATTCCAGTTGGTGTAAGCTCAGGATGCATTATTCCAACATCTAATACTTCATAACTCTGACCAGTTGCAGCAGATGCAATCTTGTCCCCTTTGCGTAGGGTGCCATCAACCACAGCAACATGGCAGATTACACCTTTGTATTCATCATAATAAGAATCTAACAAAAGCATTCGCAAAGGTGAATCACATTTTCCAGGAGGGGGAGGTATACGCTCTATAACAGCAGGCAGGACTTGCTCAAGCCCTTGTCCGGTTTTTGCAGAAGTTAAAAGGACATCTTTAGGATCAAGGTCAAACAAGGACTTCAACTGAGCTTTAACACGATCTGGATCAGCAGTAGGCTGATCAATTTTGTTTATCACAGGGATAATACTTAAGTTTGATTCAAAGGCAAGATAAAAATTAGCAACTGTCTGTGCTTGAACTCCCTGAGCAGCATCAACAACTAAAAGTGCACCCTGGCAAGCTGCGAGTGATCTTGATACTTCATAGCTAAAATCCACATGACCAGGGGTGTCTATAAGGTTTAACAAAAAACAAGGTGCAGTTTGCGAGTCACATGCATCCGGATGACCAAATGAATGCCGATGGAACATAGCTGCTGTTTGTGCTTTGACCGTTATACCTCTCTCTCTTTCTACCTACACGAAGATACAACATAATTTAGAATGAAATATGTCGATTATATCAGGGGCTAGAACATAAGAAAACACAAATAGACTATAACTTTGGAAAAACATGTCTTGAATTTTCAAATGAACCATTTACTCCTAAATTCTGCTGTAAATGTGATTTGAGTTAGGTACTAAATTCTTTAAGCTCCATAACAAGTATGGAGATTTGAGAGAAAAAAAGGGTCACTCCTTGATGAATAACATGCTTAATCTATGATTTATCATCTCAAGATAAGGATAATAGTATCAGAGAACTTCACAAATTTTGGTAATTTCATTTGCTCAGTCTGAACAAAGTATTTTTTAGATTAGCAGTGGGATTTAGATCTCAGAATCAGAAAGATCATCCAAGCAAATCAAATTGATCAAGAAAGTAGATTTTCCTTTCTTTGAATGATGGGAAATCAGTTAGGAACAAAAGTTGATCGGATTCATCGGAGATTATTTGAAGCCGATCAGACATCCACTGCAATCAGCAGCTAGAATTAATTGGAACTTGATTTCGGCCAGCTTAAATTGGTCGAGAGAAGATCAAAATCAATAGATATATGTCAGAACCGGCAAAGACTACCAATAACCAGTAAGACCAACAAGGAAAGTGCTGTATGTGGCCAAAATTGATAGTAATCAACCCACAAGAAGTCAGCTGGGACCGGCTGATCCCCAAAATGAGTGGGGGTTTCAAGGTCGACCTGATCAATCTCATTCATAAACCACATACCAAGATCGATATGGCTACAATAGCATCAGCTAAGCCAACAAATGTCTCTAGCTCAACCAGATTCACACATTGTGCCTTCCTACTCATGATGTCTATTGTCACAGCTTTTATGCAACTCATTTTTTGCAACCTTATTCCGTAGGTAGTTCAAGTTCGAATCTTTTCTTGGCTCACTTATTTTCCTAGTATAATACACAAAGTTGTGCTTCTCAGACCAATATAATATGCAAGGAAAAAATGAAAATATAGTGTCCAAGAAGATATATTATTGTAATATATAAAATCTGCAGATGACATTTTGATGTCAATAAAATGAGGCCCATGGTAGCATCATTTGCATATCCAAAGAGATTGAAAAGGCCAACATATCTATATCATGATATAGCAACAGCCTCAGGATGCAAAGAAATGGCTTTCTCTCTTTTTTTTTGTCAAACTTGGGACATCTTTCTCTACTGTGTACCAAGAAATGTGTCTATAATGTTCCCCTTTACACAGCTTTCGCATGTTTATTTTCCCCTTCTACCTAAAAAGTGAACTTTAGCTGTTTCTCAGGGACTAGAACTGGCTAAAAACTACGGTAAAAGCATTAATTAAACTTATCATGCCATCATCATGAGCAACAAATTTAACCAATAGTAATAGAACTCTGATTACTTTCTAAAGAAACTTAACAGCAATAACCAAAAATTCCAGAACAAAGGCCTATTTCAAACATCCAAAGCCGGCTGGAAAACAACACACACAAAATAGCTCCCTTTTTTTTCATGCTTGGCACCTAACCTGAAGCTTGTCGAGGTACTGCGGCTGCCCGTGCCCCCGCTTGATGGTCTGAGTGAGCTCCAAAAGCCGATCTGCAAGCGTCGATTTGCCATGGTCGACATGAGCGATGATGGAGAAGTTTCGAATTTTTTCCGGCGAGTATTGGCTCAAATCGATGCCACCGTCTCGATTATCGTGGCGAGATTGTGAACAGAAACTGCGCTCGTCCAGGCACAGATGAAGGAGGGATGCATCAACGCCAAGCACAGATGAAGGAGGGATGCATGGATAGGGATGACGAAGAAGATTGCATCGAAGCTTCGACCTCGCCGCTCTCGAAAATCGAACGAGAGCAGACATCGGAGCTCGAATCAATTTCTCTCTGTCACACTCTCCGAGTCCGATTCACTTCGTGATCGAAATGGACGGACCATGGACCGGAGAAAGGAAAAGATTTAGGCCTCGAGCCTCTAGGGTTCGGCTGGGGGTTGCCGCGGAGGAGAGGGGATGGTTAGAACTCGTAACTGCGGACGTCCGCATATTATGTCGTTCCAAAGGGTCGCACCTTTGGTGTCACTTACTCGAAACCGGTGGGGACTCACGTGGGACCACATTGCGACGTGCTGTCTTCACATCCTCCCGTTGTGGGGAATTCCGACGATCGTTAGAGAAATACATAGTTTCCTTTGATTGTATTATTTCCATGTTTTCGTGCGAAAAATATCGTGATAAATTAGTTGGCGTTATTTGTTGGAGCCATCAAATCATTTTATTTTTAGTAGTATAATCGACTCCCAAAGTTGATGTTTCGATTCGGAGTTGTCATCGTCTCTGCTTTTAATTGGATTTTCTTATTTTTAAAAAAGAAAAAAAATATGTCGATCAACTTAGCAATCATGAAAGGCATATTTTATATATATATATATATATATATATATATATATATATATATATATATATATATATATATATATATATATAATGAAAATGACGTAACTAATATGTCGATGCCATGTATTCTACATGTTAAGCTCCATCGGTCGATACGATGAAATCACTGACTAAATAAAATCATGTGATCGATACCCGAATTTATATTATCAACATATCAATTTTATGTAAATAACATATTAATTTCATGTGATTGACACATCAGAGCCACTTGCTCAACACGATGAAACCATCCCGTGATGAATCAGTCATCACCAGCTTAGCATTGTGTAGACTCTCTACTAAATAAAGTCAATTAACTATGTTAGATAAATGTCATGTGAATAAGGATTATGCATGTGCGTTACAACCTCTCAACTAATCCATAGGATAAATTAATTATCATCGTACTTTTGGATGATAGTTAAATCCCTTTGTATACAAAATCGACCACGGTTTTGGTTCCACCAAATTTGGAGGCCAAATCAAATCGAATTTAAACCGTTGTAGTTCTTATTTTAATTTAATCCACTAATTTTGATTTTATTAAACCCAAGTCAGAAGATTTTAAATCTAATGTATTAGCTACTATACTATGGAACCTAATTATCGTTTATTTTTATATTTTTTTCTTTATTTAGTTGCTTGGTTTGAAATTGGAATCAAGGATTCCGATCTCAATTCTTAGGAATCATAACTAAAACCGAACCATATGGTGGCGGTTCTGATTTGATTCTACTTCCGGGTGGGTTTGGTTTGAACCCAACCTTGGTCAAGGTATAAGAATGCAATCAGTCATAGTGTTTTTAACCTATCCATCAAAGCATTGTAATACTATTTTAAAACATTGCAATGGTAAATGAAATGAAATATATATATATGTATATATATATATATATCATATACTATAATACCATACGAATAAACAGAACAAATATGTATTCAAAATTTTGTGAAATCTCACGAGAACACAGATATTCATATTAATTTTAGACGATAAACAACATAAAAAATACCATCCACCTGTGATTGTTCACGAACAAAATATTCACAAATTTTCATCGTTTCCTATTAAGATAATATCTAATTTTTACCAAGACGAAGTGTCTCTCTCTCTCTCTCTGTTTCTCTTGCTATCAGACGTGTGGCCACCGTAACCACCTGTCCGTAGTTTCTGCCCCATTCCGTCAAGACCACCGCATGGCGGGGGCGACGGCTGCGGCTATCCTCTCTTTTCGCCGGCAAACTCTTAAACAAGCTGCCTCCACTCCTTTTATAAGCCACCCAAACGTAGCAGACTCCATCGCAGGCCGAGAGGGTGAGCGTACCCGTGGCCCTTGGTTAGTTTCTCCTTCGTCGGGAAGGAGCAGCAGCAAGGAGGTGCCGAATCAAATGGAGTTCTGCCTTGGGTACTTGTTCTACTCCCTCCTCTTCCTGGCCTCTGCTGCCTCCTCCACCACCAACATCACGGAGTACGATGAGTACTGGGTGAAGAGGGAAGCCGAGGCACTCTCCAATATCCTGCAGGCCTACGTTTCCGAACCGGAATCCGTCGTCAACCACTTCAACACCCCCGACATCTTCCAGTAAGTCCTCTGTTTCTCTGCCCCCGTCCATCAATTGTAGGCGACCAACACCACGCTTTTTGTTTGCTTCACGTGATTGTTCACGTCGCAATGGTCATAGCCTTCGACTCCAAAAACTGTGATGCGCATGGACGAGTGATACCATTTTGGGTGGTCGGTAACTCCTGCAGGGTCGTCAACAGCACCAGGAGGAGCCTTCGCCATGGAAAAGGAAAAGGCCGAAAATGCATTGCCACAAACCCGATCGACCGGTGCTGGAGGTGCAGGAGCGATTGGGCGAGCAACCGCAAGCTTCTGGCCAAGTGCGCCAAGGGCTTCGGTCGCCACGCCGAAGGCGGCTTGAGTGGTTCGATTTATGTGGTTACAGATCCTTTGGACGACAACCTCCTGGAACCCCGCCCAGGCACCCTCCGCTACGGCGTGACCCGCGACAGGCCACTCTGGATCATCTTCGCCCGTGACATGGTCATCAAGCTCCAACAGGAGCTGATGATCAACAACTACAAGACCATCGACGGTCGGGGGGCGAACGTTCACATCGCCTACGGTGCCGGCCTCACCATCCAGTTCGTGAAGCATGTCATCGTCCACAACCTCCACATTCACGACATCAAGCCCGGCGCCGGTGGCAACATCAGGGACTCCGAGGGGCACTGGGGGATAAGAACGCGAAGCGACGGCGACGGCGTCAGCATCTTCGGCGCCTCCCACGTCTGGGTCGACCATCTCTCCATGTCAAACTGCGCCGACGGCCTCATCGATGCCGTCAAAGCGTCCACCGCCATCACCATTTCCAACTGCCACCTTACCCGCCATAACGACGTAAATTTTGGAACCCGGCTCGCCACATGATCAGAGCCGCACGTCTTCCTCCTCCTGTTTCTTCCATTCCTTATATCGCCGTCTGCTTGGTTACAGGTGATCTTGTTGGGTGCCAGCGACAAGAGCCAGGAGGACGCTGTGATGCAGGTCACTGTTGCCTACAACCACTTCGGGAAAGGCCTTGTGCAGAGGATGCCCAGGTGAGAGAAGATGCCTCCTCGTTACGCAGGGAGAACCGGATGCCCTGTGCCGCAACCAATTAGAGTAACTTGTCCACCCCTCCTCGCGCAGGTGCCGATGGGGCTTCTTCCATGTAGTGAACAACGACTACACCCACTGGATGATGTACGCCGTCGGCGGCAGCCAGCATCCCACCATCATCAGCCAGGGCAACCGATTCGTGGGTCCACCAATCCAATTCGCCAAGGAGGTATTCATGACCCGCGCATACATTGTACAGTTTTGAGTAGCCATGGCGACGAATAACCACATATATCTATCTATCTATATGCGTTGCAGGTGACCCACAGGGAGTACGCACCGGAATCCGAATGGAAGAACTGGATCTGGACATCCGAAGACGACGAGTTCAAGAGTGGGGCGTTCTTCATTCAGTCAGGACATAAGTACCAGGGAAGGCACTCCAGGTATGATGTGATCAAGGCAAAGCCAGGGAGCGTCGCCGGACGGCTCACTCGTTTCTCGGGAGCTCTCCAGTGCAGGCCGAATCGTCCATGCTGATGTTGCGATCTACATCAGTTGAACGTGTGCCGCAGCAGGAGGATGAGAGTGTGCGTGATTGATCAAGGTCGAGACAGCGGATGATTTGTACGAGTGCAAGCGCAATCCGATTATTCATATCGATATGCATGTCTGTGTCGGCTTTGTTGGTTTTGAACTTTCAGCTATTTTATTGGAAATATTGAAAATCCAAACTTATTAAACATCAAATATTGTGTATGTCACGTGACAATCCTAACCATCACGCTCTCAATCAAATCAAAACAATCACAACGCCCCTCAAAGTGTTCAGAGGCAACGGAGTCCAAATTGTGGTTCCCACGGCCCAACTAACACCCCGCTCCGCCGCCGACGTCGTTTCCAGCAAACGAGAACTCGCGCCAATGACGACCAGCCGTGTGGAATATCTGACGTTGCTCCGTCTCACTGCCGTCCCTTCGCGTTAGCCCTCTCCCCGCTCCGCCGTCGGTATATATCCATCTCTTTCCAGCTCCGGTCCCCGTCGGTTCCTTTCTTCATCTTCTCTCATTCACCGGGGGATCGGACGCGGGGAGATGCCCTCCGTCGGATCCAGCCGGGAAATGGAAGGGCATGAAGCCGCCGCCGGGATCGACCGCGTCCTGTTGCTGGTATTCTGCGTCGCCGGCATCTGGTCCGCCTACATCTACCAGGGCGTCCTGCAAGAAACTGCGTGAGCAGCTTTCTTTCGTTGCCCTATCTCTTTTTTTTCTTTTCACTTTTTCTTGCTCGATTCCGTATCAAATTGGCCCTTTGTCTGCGAAACAAGCATCTAAATCTGGTGACCTGTGTTACGGTTTGTAATGAACGTACCCTTTCTTGTGTCTCAGATCGACCAAGCTATTTGGGCCTGACGGGAAGCGGTTCGAGCACCTCTCCTTCTTGAACCTGGCGCAGAACGCGGTTTGCTTCTTGTGGTCCTTGATCAGTAAGTGGATCGCAGATCTGTTGTTGTTGTTGTTGCTGTTTGGGAGGATTGATGGATATAATTTGTTTCACTTTCATCGATTGGGCAGTGATAAAACTGTGGTCGAGGAGCTCTTCGGGGGTAGCTCCATTGTGGAGCTACTGGAGCCCAAACATCTCTAATACCATCGGTCCTTCCATGGGAATCGAAGCCTTGAAGTATATCAGTTATCCCGCACAGGTAAGTTATTAGCTCTTGATTTTCTCATAATTTTCATGTCGGCTTGTTTGATTTTATTCCAACTAGTTAGGCGAAGGGTTCAGATATTAGACTTTGATAGTTCAATTGTGATCAACTGTTTGTGTGTGCATACAAGAACTGGCATCTTTTCTAAAACAATTAACCAGCAAACAGATATCTTTATTATGACAGTGTTGTATCCATGCCTTAGCTTTGCTTAAGTTAGAATAAAGTTCGATTCTTCTTAGGAGTGATAACCTCCAAATTCCATAGATCTTGTCGTAATGGCTGCTATTTGGACAATTCCTAGCTTTCCAAATGTTCTACATTATAGACACTCTATCTAGGAAGGTAGATTCCCTCGATACCCGATTTTGAAATATTTACTGATATTTGCAGTACTGTTCAACAGCGACCAAACCTCAAAAAGCATAGTGGCAATATGCAAGGCTTTCATTTCATCAATCTTGGATTAAGCACATCGGGCGAAGTCAATTAACACCACTCTATAGAAGTTACAACTGTTTAATGGATTTGTTGGAGAGGATCTCCCAAAAGGCAAATCATACATCTACATTATAATAGTAAGCAAAGACTCGAGAAATCAATAGTGACTATATAGCAAGCAAAGATTTGACACTTTTGCATGAGTTTGCAGAAATTTGCCACAATTATGTTCTTCTCGAGTTATCCAGCTGTGTTCTTCAGCAAAAGTAGCATTTGTTATTTCTCCCTCGTGATAATCCCAAATGTTTGATCCTTCTATAGGTTTCTCTTGTTGAGCAGCTATTATCATCCTTTTGTTCACATGTGCATTGATGAGCATTAATTTCCTGAAAATTACTTGTTAATTTCAGGAGATTAGATTTCAGATTATTAAGGAGTACTAATTCTATTAATTCTGTGTATAATAGGTTTTGGCAAAATCTACAAAGATGATTCCTGGTGAGTGTTGTATTTGCTTTCGGTTCCATGCAAACATTAGCAAGGTTTTTCCTGAAAAGAAATTGTTTTTTGATGTGTGATGTGCACTTAAAGTATACCAAGCCAATAACTAATTATAAAAATATGAAATTTATATCCATGGCTGATGACATTTGTGTCAATAAATAAGACTGTTACATTAGAAAGCATTTAAATTCTCAATATCCCTTTAGTTATGTTTTGAAATATAGCTCTATTATCCTATTTTAATAATCCAAGCAAATGACAAACTATGTTATAGTGGTCAACTTGAAAGCGCTTAACACTTGTAGTTGTCTCTCTCTCTATAGCTTAGCTCTCTGTAACTGAAGAGTTACCACGTATATGATATCCGAATGGCTGATGTTAGGATAAGCATGAGTTGTTACTTCTTTGTAATTATTGTCCTCACTAACGAGCGTTTCTTGGCCTACTCCCAGTTATGCTGATGGGCACTCTTGTTTATGGGATCAAATACACTATCCCGGAGTACATTTGCACATTCCTTGTTGCTGGAGGGGTGTCATCATTTGCACTTTTGAAGGTTAGATGGTTTCCTCTATTTCCTGCTGTGGGAAAATTTTTGACGATTGTTTATCAATCGAAACAGATAACCTATCATCCTGTTTTTTAATATGATGTCCGGTTGGTTAGGAATGAGTTTTAATGTGTGATAGAGGGTGGTTAGTTTAATTCTCTGACTGGTGGTCTAACGCCTTTATGGACATGTATAAATACCAACAGTTAGATTTTCCAAGAGTACCGACAAGCTCATTACTACTAAAGCAAAACACTAGCATTCAAGGGATGCTTATATCTTTTGGTTATCAAAGCAGTGGGCGTTGTTTTAGTTCTACCATGAGTTTGTATCCTGTAGACCCTGGTGTTGGGCAACCAACGATGTCTGTCTGGATATGTGAACTAACGCATAAGGGTAGTGACAAGGTTTTGGGCTCATATACTTGTGGATTTGTGTTCTGGAATTCATTGTGATGGCAGAAATGTGTTTGCTTTGATCCATTGCAGACTAGCTCGAAGGCCATAAGCAAGCTTGCTCGCCCGAATGCTCCTCTTGGCTACGGGCTGTGCTTTCTGAATTTAGCATTTGATGGTTTTACAAATGCTACTCAGGATTCTATAAAAGCAAGGTACTCACTGGTTACCATCTAAGAAGAAACAATGCTGTTCATATACTTTAATCATTAGTTGCATTAGCCAGTGTCGAAAGTTGTTTCTGTAGCTGAGGCCACAAAAAAATCGAAAGGTTCCACGAGATACTCGTTTGCTTCGCTTGCAGGTACCCAGAGACGACTGCCTGGGACATAATGCTGGGAATGAACCTTTGGGGCACCATTTATAATGTTATTTACATGTTTGGCTGGCCCCATGGAAGTGGCTACGAGGCAGTGAGGTTCTGCCAGGAGCACCCGGAGGCAGCATCGGACATCCTCGTGTACTGCCTATGTGGTGCAGTCGGACAAAACTTCATCTTCTTGACCATAAGCCGTTTCGGCTCTCTTGCTAACACCACCATCACTACTACCCGCAAGTTTGTCAGCATCGTCGTCTCCTCTTTGATAAGCGGTAATCCCTTGTCCCCGAAGCATTGGGCAAGTGTGGTAATGGTGTTCTCGGGGCTCTCTCTGCAGATCTTCCTCAAGTGGAGGAAGATCCAGCGAACGAAGAAGGGAAGAAAGGCCGCATGAGCCCAACGTTATACTCCTTTCTCTTTCTATTATAATATAATATGATCGTCGTCGAGCAGGAGAGGGGCATAACAGCGTCACTACATGCAGGCAGATTTTTACGCTGATGAGCAATGCAAATGCATCGATCGTGTAACAAATATTTACTGCAATCTCACCCCTCTTTTCGGATACCCCAATTTGTTGGAGACAGGCTAATTCTAATGCGAGGAGGATATTGTGGAAGGAATGGTGATCAGCGACCGGCAAGGAGATTTTTGTTATTGGGTACCCATAATTGGTTTCTTCGGAAAAAAGTAGGCCTTTTGTATAATGGGACCACCAAATAATGCCTTTATTTTCTTTGTCAAGTTAATTAATTACCATAGGCCTTTATTTCGTGTCATTGGTTACATCTAAATCATACGCCTTAAACTATTTTAATCAAGTTAACTAATCATAATTTGGTTACAAACAATGTTGAATCTTCCCCGGTTTGTTTTCTCCTTGACTCTCGCGTCGGGTCTGTGGCGAACGACACTCCAAGTCGACGATAGCAATTTGACAGGACCTGAATGGTAAGTTTACTCTCCCGAAGTGGTGGTATCGGGAACTTCCAGGGCTCGGTTGATTGACGGCCTCATTTCGTTTACGGCGATAACAGCAGCCCTCGCCTGCGCATTCTCGCACTTTGGAGTGATGTCTTCGCCGTCGTGTCCTCTCTCCCTCCGCCCTTCTCCTCCTCTCCTCCCGTCTTCCTTCGCTCCCCTCAGAATTAGTTTTTCCTGTGCCACGACTCTAACCCTTGGTAGCATGAAGAAGGCACAGCTTTCCGTTCGATGCCGCCGCTCCGACTACTTCGACCAGCAGCGCCTCTTTTCCCGACCTCCTTCGCCGTCGCAGGATGAACCGTCCTTCTTGGCCTCTCAGCCTCCCGGAGGTTCCTCTCTTACAGTTTCCGCACCGATTGAGGGGGAAAACACAAAAACCCTAACTTTTTATGTTGCTTCGGCTTGTCTACTTTTCAGCTCAACCTTCTAGGGTTTTCGTCGGGTATTCCATTTACAAAGGCAAGGCCGCGCTCACCGTTGAGCCGAGGGCTCCTGAATTTGCCCCACTGGAGGTGAGTTTCTTCGTTTGATTTCTTTTTTTTTTCTTCCAAAATCTGTGGTTGGTTTGTAAAATTCACCGTGGTCGATTTGTTCGCGGTGCAGTCTGGAGCATATAAGGTTTCCAAGGAAGGATTTATCCTACTCCAGTTTGCCCCTGCAGGAGCGACCCGGCAATACGATTGGAGCAGGAAACAGGTTTGTTAAATTACTTCCATTTTTCTTCCTTGTATTATTGGTATATAGTGTGATCAACGTGAATTAACATAGTAAATCACGCAAAGAAGGGGAAGTATATATTTGGTTTTATATGGAATTGCCAGCCATCTTTAGATTTAAAATGATCTGGAAGATCAAAATCTCTTAAACCTTTTTTGGTTGCTTGTTATTTCCTGTGAATCAGTTTTAGACGTAAAGTCTTTTACCGTACTAAATAATGCGCCTATGTTTCTATTGTTGTCAGAGCAAGAGCCAAAGATCTTCAATGGAGTGGCCATAACTTTTACGCTGATGAAGAAATGACACATTATGACATATATATATATATATATATATATATATATATATATATATATATATATATATATATATTTATATATATATTACGATAGCGAATTTATTCCATTCAGTTAAAGAACAAGTACAGTGTGAAATAATAAAGAAGTTGCCTACTTGTTTCAGAACATTTATCCTTATAACCAAGATAAGTCATAACATGGAACAACCCCATGCCATTTTTATGTCTTTGCGTGCATAAGTGAGGGAGGTTAAGGAAATCTGATTTTCAGAAGAAGTGGTATATGGAGTTGAGAGGCAACGTATTTTATGTATTCAATAAAGTTGCATTCTTATTGTCTTACAGTGACATTAACAATAACAACAACAAGAAGCTGTAATGTCTGTCCTACTTTGGGTCAGCTATATGCATCTTTTACACTGTTGATTTATATGTACAAACCAATGTAATCTGTTTTCCTCTTTTGCTGGACATGATCATGGGATCTAAATTGTAATGTGAATGTTATTTAGGGACCAGTTGGTTTGCAGTTGAAAATTATTAGGCATTAGAACCATCTTATACTGGGACATGTGTGTGTGTTATTGGGAGAGGGCATTGTGGGCATGGTTTGTGGCATACCTTGGTCCATTAATGGAAGCAACTTTTTGAATGTAAAAGCATAGCAGTTTGTGCTTGTTGTCCCATGTTTGCATCATAGCAATGGATAATTCTATGATTTTTTACATGTTATTGTTGCTTTCCACATGAAGGAACTAAAAAAAAAAAATCATGCAGCTTTAGAATTTCATCAGAAGACTTTTCCACGAACGAGAATCATCAAGAAAGCACACAGCACCCTCCTTTACCGCTTTACAGATTTTGAAATAACATGTGGCAGGGTTCATCCCTAAGTGTTTTCATTTTGGAAGTTGAATAACAAGAGAATTTTAAAGCATGGTTACAAATTACTTCTTCCTTGCATGTTTAAAATTTTGCACTGTGGACTTAGATTAAGAGAACAACTATGTGCTAACAAGCATTGTCTCCTTTGGGGTAGGCATCCATGAAGATTCAGGTGGAACATGGGTTATTATGAACATGCTATTTTACATACTAAATTAGCCTATGATGAAAATCTGAAATGAATGGGGCAGGCTTTGGTCACTGGGGTAAATAGCCTTGATAAATTTATGTAAGTGATTAATATATGTGTAGTTCATATTTTCCTTTCGACAGCAATCTTGATGCTAAATCATGATAATCTTGTGCTTTCTGCTGTAAGAACTAGTTCTGTGTTATTCAACATGCTTAGTACATTAAATTTTTTAGGAATTACAACTCTGTTCTTATTCTATACATCTCTCTCTCTCTCTCTCTCTCTCTCTCTCTCTCTCTCTCTCTCTCTCATTTTCTGGCAATTTCTATTTTGCCTCTCTGTGGACTTTTTCTTTTTTGAGCTTTTTCCGCAAACACAATGTAAAGCTTAATTATTTTTTATATTTGATGCAGGTATTTTCCCTGTCAGTAGTTGAAGTTGGTCATTTGATGAGTCTTGGTGCAAAGGATTCTTGTGAGTTTTTTCATGATCCATTTAAGGGAAGAAGGTAATCATCTTGATAAGAAATATATGCTGTGTAGATGGTGGTCTTGAAAGCTTGTGTTTGTACTGTGCATGAGTTAGTGGTCACTGTGTTGTGTTCCTATTTTAAAAGTCTTGTTGCTTCAAATACTTCACATATGTTGCATTTTTCTTTTAATCTAGTTAAAGCACAAACTTGATCTTCCATTTGATGAATGAGGGCATCCATAACTTGTCAGGTACTTCAGATCACTGCATAGGGCATATGCAGCATGGGTCTGAAAATTAAATTTTAGTCATTTAAAGTTTAGAAAAGCATAGAAATTATATGTTTATTTTTTACTACCATACTATAAAGTTCATCTGAAACTAAAGAAAGAACATTTCATGGTGCTTTAGTATTGGAATATGGAAACAAAACTTATATCTTTATGGAATTTATAGTTCCATCTGAAGTTCATGGTAGTGGTTCATGTGAGTTATCCTAATAGATACTATCTCCTCTTTATTTTTATCTGCAGCGCTATTTGTTATAGTAAAATGAAGATCATGCTTAAAATGGATGGGAACTGGGTTTCTTGCTTACAGTTAATATGACAATTATTGTATTTCTGAGTCATATATTCTTGTATTCTTGATCATCGCTTGATCATCAATAAAGGCTTTCTAATTCTTTTTTCTGATCCAGTGGGGCTTCCTATTGATCTACAACTAAGTGTAACTTAGCTAACTGGTTGAAGTGTCATCTCTTTTCCCTTGCAGTGACGAAGGCAAGGTCCGTAAAGTTCTGAAGGCAGAACCTCTTCCAGATGGGACTGGACATTTCTTTAATCTTAGTAATTCTCTATTTTCTGTCTTTCTTTTAGTAAATTAGATGTATTTGTCACTTGATGTGATATATAAGATTTCTACAATTAAGCATTGAACTTCTCGATTTCTGATTTTTCTAGTTCCCTTTTGTGGCTAAGACTGTAATATCCCGATCCAGATTGCATTATCTGACTGATCATCATCCGAATCTTAAAATGCTGATCCAGATTATCTTGAACCTTGGTGTATATCATGTGACTTTTCAAATGTACGACAGACTGATGTGTTCTGGCAAATGCACATATTACAAAATTGCTTGAGTTGCTCTGATAATTAGTTAGTTGTTATTTAGTCGGTAATGAGAAGTTTGGCATGCTAAGTTCCTTGCTTTTCTTGTGTAGGTGTTCAAAATCGCCTCCTGAATGTGGATGAAAACATATATATACCCATTACCAAGGCGGAATTTAGCATTCTGAACTCGGCTTTCAATGTATGGCATGTCTCGTCTTCATTTTCAATTGCCCCAACTTTTTAGTACTTGATTGTTTTAAAGTTTAACATAATTATCTGTCATAACTAATTGGTATGACTATAGTTTAGAGATAGAGGTGAATATAAAAAATGGTCTAGAGATGGATTTCATGGCTATCTAATGATAATGCAGTTTGTCATTCCATACCTTCTGGGTTGGCATACCTTTGCTAATGCTATCAAACCGGAGGACTCCTTCCGCTCAAATAATGCAAGATCTGGGCCTGAACTGGAATGGGGTCGGTGAAGCAGATGATACCAGACGACAGAAGAAGCATACTCGAGAGTATCCAGATGATGCATTTCTTGAAAGTTGACATGGGGAGAAAAGTTTGCTGATCCTGTAGCCATCTGCAATGAAATTTATTGCTACTCGGATGTGAAATGGGAGGAAATTTTGTGGGTGTGTGTTGGCATCGCTGCTGTGGATGCCGTATCATGTTACTGATAAGTGGGGCCACTGAAACACTGTTTTTTAGTAGACATTGTAGCAAGATTACAAGTTAAGACTATGTTTCAGAATGGAGTGTCGATGCATGTCGAGTATCAAACTTTCTTTTACCGGAGCTTATGGAATATGAAAATTTCTTGCAGGCCTCTCTCTTGAAACGAGGACAACAGTTTTCACAGAATCAATACTGCAACAATCCGATGGTTTGAGAATTACTCATGTTAAACGATAAACCTACTCGAGGCCAACATCCTTCCAGGTTAAGCTTCCTAAGATCCATGTTTGCCTGCACCTTGGAATTGTTGTATTACATACGACACTGGTCGTTCGCTGCGAGCTGCTGCTGCTGTTCCATTACAGAACGAAACAGACAAGGATTTTAACTGCTGCTATTTTTCGGTGTTCTATCTGTAATTTTTATTTCTTTAGACGTTGCTGCACTCCATTCCATATATAAGAATCATATATCGGCATACGTGAGGCCGGTGCGGGGATCGGAAGACACAGGCTTCAACACGTAAGACACCTCTTCCTCGATTCCTCCTGCCAAAGGCCTCAGCATGTTATTCCTTGGCGGACGAAAGGAGTGACGCCATGCACCATGGCGTCACTCCTTTCGTCATCTACTCCTTCCAATCTCTCAGAAGAAGACTCGAGAGTCGACGGAGACCTGAATACGGATGAGCGTAACTTCCAAGCATGATCCACATCACGGGGGAGATCTCAGATGATGATCATGTGGACGAACTGAAACTTTGATCCGCCTGCCCCATGCTTCGAGGTAGACACTTATCCATGCATGCATGTAAGCTCCACAAGACTACTTGCCCTATCAAATTAATTAGGATTCTTCCTGATCGGTGCTGCTCCGGCCAATCCTTCTATAAGATCTTTTGTCCATAGGTCGACCTAGACTTGAGTGATGGATCAAACTATAATTCATTTCCCACGAACCATATACCTTAATGTATTATATAATTAGGCATTATTAGCGTCTTGATATATAGCCATTATAATATTTCAGATCATCGTACGGATAATGGGCGGGCCACTCACATTACATCATTCGCCGCTAGCATCATATGACCTGAGGCCGTGCTCCACTTTGCTGCTGATCTATCATTAGTCCACATACATACATGGATAGCGAGAACAAGGGCGAGACAGTGGAGATCATCTTTCAAGGCTGTTTGAGGGTGGCACACAGGAAGGTCGCTTTGCCCATGGTTTTCCGATTCCAAACAAACGGTACGTACGTGTTAGATCCCAACTCCCAATGTGCGTCCTTGGACCCCTCGCATCTCCCTCATCCTCTCCGGGCGGAAACCCCCACCCACAGAATTGGGATCGGAATACGCTCGGCAGCTTAATTACGAGTCTTCTCATATAAACATGGGAGACCATATGGAACCCGTCTCCTGCCGCCGATTCCTTTCCTCCTTCGGTTCTTGCTCGATGATCAGAATCTAGGCAACGGAAGCTCGGGCTAATGACGTCGGCGGTGCAGAGGCTGTCGGATACGTGCAGAGAGGTGTTTGCCGACGGAGGTGTCGGGATCGTGCCCTCGCCGGAGGATGTTGATCGTATTATGTCCATTTTGGGTACGAAAGACATCATCACCTTTCCTTTTCCTTGTATTTCATACGAAGGACATTATTATGTTGGTTTCTGGGGAATTCAATAATATGATCGTAGTTTTGGACACTTTTGTTTATGCTGCCGTCCGTATCCTGTGTTTTGCCACCGATAAGAAACTCGGCCATGAATGAACGAAGGGTTTCTGATGTGAACATGGTGAATAAAATGCGCTTGAATGGTAAGCTGCTGCGTACATGCACAGAACATAATCCCCTTTGCTACGTTCCAAACTTGCAGATGGTATAGATGCCTCGGATGTTGGTCTTACTCCGGATATGTCGTACTTCCGACGTGGTGCATCCCGAGGAACGCCGGTGATTACGTACCTCCCCATCCGCGAGCTCGAGGAGTTCTCGGTACGGAGCACGATGACGATGATTATTATTATGTTGGTTCCATAGGAGGTGATCTATCTATGTATGGGTGCTTCGAGCGTGCAGATGGTCATCTTCTGTTTGCCTCCGTCGGGTGTCATCCCACTCCACGACCATCCAGGCATGACAGTATTTCACCAAGCTTCTCTTCGGCTCCATGCACATCAAATCCTATGACTGGGTCAATGTGCCTCAGAACTTGGCCGAGCTGGTCAACCCTTTGCAACGTCAGTTCCATGGAACGAGTACTTCCTTTTAGAGCTGTAACTCATGCGTTTTAGAGCTTTAACTGATCTGTGCTGCTGCTTGTTCATCGTACATACATCTGAATAGCAACCTCGTTACCCCCTGGATTGCGCTTGGCGAAAGTGAAGACGGACGCCATCTTTACTGCGCCTTGTAGGACCTCCGTGCTTTATCCGGAAGACGGAGGCGACCTGCACTGTTTCAGAGCAAGAACATGTAGTGCAGTGCTGGACGTGCTGGGACCGCCTTATTCCGGCGCTCGAGGAAGGGATTACACCTACTACCACGATCGTCCATACGCTTGGTTTCCTGGTGGGTACGTTCTACGCAAATTTGTGTTTCTCTTGGTCTCCTTTATGCATATACATATACGTATATATCCTCGACTTTGATTTGATTTCAGGTAGTCGATGAGTACGACGAGGCGTACGCTTGGGTTGAAGAGAGGAAGCAGCCTGACGACTTCTTTGTGGTTAGGGCCAAATACAATGGTCCAAGGATTTAGTTGTGTACGCAGTGTGTGGCTACAGAATCCTAACGCTACGCTTGTCGACCAAACATGTACAACAAAATTTTAGTTTCCGTCCGTGTGTTTGTTCGGAAACTGCAGTGGAATTTGTTTTTCCTGATGATATGAAGAGATGAAGAAATTAATGTTTGAGTAGAAACACAACGATGCTGTAAATGGAGCATCGGACATCGCTACGATCGTTAATTTACAAGCTGATTATAGATAATTAGATCTTTTAGCATCCCGATTGAATTTAAAATTTTATATTAAAATCTTTTTAGTTATGAAAATAAAATATATAGTTTCATTTATCGTATATCATTGATTTTATCTTCAGAAATAAAAAAATAAAATATATAGTTTCATTTATCATATGTTGTTGATTTTATCTACAGAAACATAAAAATGATGGATAATAAAATAATTTTAATACTTAATAATATTTTCACTAATAGCAAACAACGATAATGTTGGGTCGTGGCAATTGTGTCGATATCGAGGCAGTTGCAGAGCAATAAAAGGGTGATAGTCTATTGTGAGTTGGACATAGCCTTTCTTTGTTGGGCTTGCAACATATATGCCCACGGTGTCAACTTACTCATAGCTCGTCACGTTTGTTAGGTTACTTATGCCCTTGCCACTCCCTCGACGTTAGTTACCGCATCTCCAACATAGGTCGATGGCGGGTCTACCCCATCTATGCTTCTTGTAATCTCAATTTTACTACCTCTCCTTTGCACATTGTGGCTTTCCCATCATCTAGCTTTTGTCTCTCCACCTTCGAGTCTATGCACGACCCCTCGGGCAAAGAAGCTCGTAGATTCTTGATGGACGACCATGAAACGATAATGCATGGTGCTTAAGGAGAGGGTAAAGGTCGTCCTACTAGGTTAAAGCCAAAGGATACGATTGTAGAGTAGATGATGGTGCGTGAAAGCGACAACCCGCGTGGTTAGCCCGTACTAAAAATTGACCACGGGCTTGCCAACATGAGTGGCCTTTGTAGTCGTTTTATGGTTCGTCATCAAGCTTTACGAGTAGGATGCGATAGTGAAAAGGTGATACTCCGGAGTGCCTACGAAGTTAATCATCGTTGTCACATCATGAATTGCCTTGGTCGTTAAGTGCAAAGCTCGAGTTATCGACGCAGTTGTCGAGCGTTGATATTTGTGTCATTCTCTTCCTCCTCTCCCTTTACCTCAACTCTCGTTGTTGTTTTCTCTTATCATCACAATAGTTACCTATGGCCCCAAACGATGTTTTCATCCACTGCCACTAAAAACGTAATTAATATGTTAAAATTATCTTTTTACCTATCGTTTTCATGCTTTCGTCAGTAAAGTCGATGACGTTAGAGAAAATGAAGTTATATTTTACTTTCATAACTATAAGAATTTAAATATAATTTTTTTAAAATTTAAAAATCGAGATACTAAAGAGGTTTTACTACAAATAGAAATCTATAATTATCCCACAATTTGGGGCAGTCGAAATTCAATCCTAGAGACATAAATGACACCTTCCGAGAGAGAGAGAGAGCCCCACTTCCATAGTCCAACTTACCGGAAGGCCCAAATATGCCCATAAGGCCCAATCAATTTGCCACTTCTCTCGTCTCCGCTGCTTCCCTACCCTCCGTACATTTGTACTCGCTCCGGAGTCCAGCGTTGAGATTCCACAGCAATTTCTTCTAATTTTCCCTCGAAGAGCAAGAATCCAAATCCCCCTCTCTCGTCAATCTCTTGCCAATCGGTTGACCGTGGCCAATTTTAATCATCATTTTGATGGGACCCTTAAATCACACGTCCGCATACGGTGACACCACTTTTCGTAGATTGCATTATTATCACTGATACATCCATCTATGGCTCCGAATAATCAATCTACCACAAATTTTGTTCGTTCAAAGAAAAAAGATTTCTTTTTTTTATTTTAAAATTTAAAACATTCGAGAGGTCCCACAAAGTCGAGACACCGTTCATCAGTCCACAATCCAACGGTGCCAACTAAACGTGATTTGTGCCGACGAAATATATAGTGAGGTTGAGCAGTGGCCGTGAATAGTTGAGCTGAACGAAATGGACAACTCTTTTATAAGTTGTGACATCTTTATTATTATTAATGTTTTCGACAACTCTTCTCTTACAGACAAAGAGAGGATGATCTCAATATCCTGATAGTTAAATACAGTCGACATCTTGCTACATCTTAGACGCCCTCTAGTCCGGAATATTATAGGAGAACAAGCTTCTATCACGCGGAGGCGAATGGAAATTGTCCTTGGCTCTCGTCGATTTTTATCCCCTTTAGGATGGCTTTCTCCGTGTTTCTTCTGCTCTCGTCGATTTGTTCCTTCGCTCTCCTTTGATTTGACAATTAAGCGATGCAGCGACGCACCGCCCCGTTTCATCCTAATGCTTGTTTCCATTCGCAGTTTGGTGGATCGGGGGCTCTCGGTAGACGAAGAACGCATAAAAGCCTCCGATGATGGTGGCGGATCCCACGCACCACACGATCGCCGCGACGGGCCACGGCATGACGGAGGCCACCTTGTAGGAAAACATGGTGGTGAGCAGGGCGGTGAGGAACCAGACCGCCACCTTGAGCCTTTCCTTGTGCCGCTGGTTGGACCTCTCGAACTGTCGGAGACACCAGAACAAGGAGAGGAGGTCGACATAGGCGACGATGACGAAGGACAAGGCCCAGAGGTCGTGAATGGACCTGTAGCCGGCGGTGACGCTATTATAGGTCAAGAATGCAAAGCCCAGAAGGGAGATCCATGAGTACTCGTCTTTGCGGGCGTCCAGCGGAGGTTCCACGTAAGGACGTTCTGCTCGCGTCGCTGTGGACATAGCCGGAGATAGCTTTTGCGTCTTTGTCAATAGGACCCGATTGGAAGACCGGTTTTGAGAAGAGCACTCATTTATCAATGGGTGCGGGAGGTGCAATTTATTTATAGTGGAAGGTGGCGGGCCTACCTGCCTCCCTACGAGTAATTGTGGGGGTCACTGTCGGGTGAGAGCACACTCAGCTGAATAAAAGAGTACACTAATGGACGTCGGCATCCGAGGCCATTATATTAGTCCATTCCAGTTTATCGCCCACTTGGTAGAACGTTCCTCTGATGTTCCGGCTGGACCTCCACGCCCCATTTCATGCCCACGTTTCGATCTCACAGCTCCCTCACGAGTGGGTGCCACGGCCAAATCAGGGGGACCCTCAGACCTTCACCAAATGGCGAACGACGGTGTGCCGTAGCCTGTCCAACATAAACTGCAGATTCAGAACCCCGGTCATTAACGTCACGGATGACGACATTGGAGAAGCGGCACATTTGGTGGAGGCGTGATCCGGTGAAGGTTGCGGAAGCTTCACGCCACTTTCGGCAGGACATCAAAGTAATTCGACGCTCGCGCACGCACCCACCGGGATCCATTTGCAGGAACGCCGTGGTGGGGCCGACTTGAGAGGATGCACAATGGGTGGTAGGGGAAGTCGGGTGGTCGACGACACTCGTCTGGCTTTTATCCTCCGGGTTTCTTTATTCTCCAATATTGACTCCAAGTCGGTCGACGATGGTTCAACGGACCGAACGACAGTGACTCCCTTGCGACATCGTTACAATTTGACCCCTCCACGAGGGCCATTATAACAGGATGGCCATTTTCGATCGCGGACGTACGTGCGGCGGGCCGACTCCGCTCTTCGTGTGCGGCAATGGCAAGACGTTTGTATGAGAAGCCGGAACGGTCAGGGATACACAGTTGGCGCTCTGCTGTTACTGCAACATCCTTAAGGTGTGTCATGGTTGTTGAGATGGATCGTGGCGCGTCCATGGAGATGAAGTTCCAGCGCAGATCCATACCCACTGCTCCCTTCCCTTGGATATTAAGTTTCGAGTGATCTTGGCACTCCTCTCGGTATATCTTTAATACTATATAATTTTAACGACGCAAAATTATATATAATTATACATTTAAAATTATATTATATATATATATACTTAAAAATAAAAAATAATTAAAATATGATAAGATATATTTTGACATCGCCCACGTGGACTCAAGCAAACAAATACGACGATGCAGACGTGAAACCTTAAGTACGATGTGACATACAGCACATACATACGAGATCATCACGGTATAACCCTCCCGGAAAGTTCGGGACGATGTCGTGCGATACTAATCCGTACAGGTCAGTCAACGCTCGTACAAAAGCTTAAGTCGGTCGTCGCCCGAGAAACCGACCATAGTAAATTGACCCCATACAAGCAACTCATCACCGCATGTATAAAAGCTAACCCTCCTTAATCAGAAAGAAGGGGATTTTCCGACTCGATCCCTCTGAAACTTAAGTTAGCTTTTAGTAAAATGAGAGAGAGTTGAGTGTTCGAAGTGCCTCCCCTTTATTCCTGATTAGGGAGGGTTAGTTTTTATACCTACGAGGATGAGTTGATCGTATGAGATTAATTTATTGCGGCTAGCTCCTCGAGTAACCGACTTAAGCTTCTATACCGAGCGTCGACTGACCTACATAGACCGATACCGCATGGCATCATCCCGAGTTTCTCGAGATGACTGTATTGTAATGATGTCGTTCATACGGAGAAAACAACAAGCGGCTACCCATCACGTATGTGTTGTGCGTCACATCATGTTTGAAGTTTCACGTCTACATCGTTGAGTTTACTTCTAAGATCCACGTGGGCGATGCAAAAATATACCTATCAAATACCAATATTATTGCAAAAGTGAAGAGAAGTCGGCTCCAAACAAAATCCCAATCAGCCACGAAGCCAATATAAAATATGCGACGAGACGCTATTCAATTGATTGTTTGGATACGAATGCATATACACGTGGCTCTGCACACTCGTCTGCACGTACGATTTGCAGGGTCGGAGTCTTCCTCCGCACGTGCTTCGTCAGTCCGTGTGTTTCGACAGTCCGTCGTAGAATTGCGTAGAACGAATCCGCTGGAATGTGAACGCACCGCATCGCGACGCGTCTCTCTATCACACAGTCAACTCGGTGTAAGAAAGCTCCCGAATACATTTTTTACATCACATCCAATCGGAATTTTCCATTTGAAACATTATTATTATTATTATTATTATTATATTATCGGAAAAGAAGTAATTATGGTCGAGCGGTTGCATCTATGTCAGTTGATACAATTCTGTGCCCATTATCTCTGAGTGAATAAGTTGCTTGTTATTATTTATCTATTTTGTAATTCGTCATGCTAATTTTGCTCGTTACTAAGCTGCTGCTTCTTGTTTTTCTTTTTCTTTCATCAAGTGGCCATTGAAGTTTGTAAGTAGTGCCATAATTACTTCTGAACGTGTTATGGTTAAAGTGGATTAATTAATCCTAATAAATCATGCCCTAAGTTAACGGAACCTTGGGAATCTGTTGATTTGTAAGTTAGTATACTTGTGTTTATATTGTGAAGGCTGCTCGTTCGCCAATGGTGAGAGAGGATTTATAGCAAACCTCATCTAAGAGCCGTCCGTGCCTTTTTTTATTCATCTCCTAGATCTTGGTGAGATAAACATGAGTTGGTTCTTTTCTTGCATTGAGATATCGACACATATTCTGATATAAAATGGAGATTAAAATGGGTCATAAAATATTCAAGTATTTCTATGGCTTTTTCTTTCTCCCGATGCTGATAATGGTAAACACATACGATGAGATGCTAGTAAACAAATACGATCAAACACTCCATCCAAGCCCAACCCGACTAGGGCAATATACCAAGAACATGCAACGGGGGGGCAAGAGGAGACACCATGTTTCATTCCTGTCAACCAAATGGTCATTTGTCAATCTTAGCGTTGAAGATGTCTCGACTTGGGCAAGTTCCTAACTCTTGGTAGGTAAACTCCGAGAACCGTCCAACAGAAAGGTTGTCGGGTACTTTGGATTCGGCACTTATTTCTGCAAGACAAAAAAAAAAAAAAATCGCCATTGAGATGGTTTTTGCTATTCCATGCTAATGAAGTTCTTAACAATAACGGATGTCTAGGAGTTAAGGATTGATTTGAAAGAGTCTCGCTTGTGCTATGTTACGGTAGTATTCCCAATCCGAGATACTATCATTGGATCCTTAAGATTTTACTAAGCCCCTTTTATATCTTAAGCTAATTGAGCTTCTGGTGCCTCGGGATAAGGAACACACCTTCTTCATTACGAACCATGACATATATTATTATATAATCATATTATTTGAATTGAAAAAATATATGAATAATATGTCAAATGATGATGAATAAAATATTCAAATATTAGATTACAAGGAACAGTATATGTGCATGACATGATAATCAAAAGTAAAACAACTAGGTCTAGATATTTTAGGTCTCGAAGAGATACAACATATGCATCAATACTGCTAGTCATAGGTGTCCAGCAAACCAATCACGTGAGTAATGACATGTGTGATTTGACACAGAATCTTCTTGCTTATTATATTTTGGCATTTATTACTTTATATTGACTATTGCATATATATATATATATATATTGTGATGTCATTGGGTCTGTGAAATGGAAATCAGATCGTGATGAGATCACGATAATGAGACTGATTCAACTTTAAACACAGATCTTAAATAATCTCAGTCATAGGTTACTTGAGAGGGACATCGAGATAACCGGATAGACTGGTGTGTTGTATACCCGTTTATATAATTGATGTAGCTGTTCTCATAGCTACTTGTGTGGGGACACTAGGGATATAGTACAGGTGCTCATTGAAGAATGAGTTCACTGATTGATCCACTTACGGAATGTTGGATGGTTAATGATGCCTTATTATCAAACAGTGATTCCGTAGTCCTAGTGCTGTATCGGGTCCTTAGACTTGAGACACCAAGGATGTCCTGTATGAGTGCTCCACTCTTTGATATTAGACTTATAGGTTTAGATGTCCTAGATTTAGTACAACTGGTCATTGAGAGAGACAATCAACCTTACGAGGGCTATTGAGTGTCGATAGAGGATCATCCACTCTCGGCGTCATGAGAGGAATATCTCATGTGTTCTTGCTCGGATAAATCTCTTGTCAGGGTCATTCGAATTGAGAGAGAAAGAGTTCTTCGGGAGAATCCGATTAGAGCGAGACTCGAGTAGAAACCGTATGGATCTAACAGCACCATACCCGATATACGATTTCTAGGATATTAGATGGATGAGAGATTATAGGTACACGGTAACTGAGGACAGACAAGTCCAATTGATTGGATTTTCTTGTATCATCTGGGGACTACGGCGTAGTGGCCTAGTACGTCCGTAGTCGATGAGTTGAGTGAATTATTATGGAGATAATAATTCACTAAGCCAGAAGGAGTTCTGACATGTATGACTCACAGCCAGCTCGATATTGGACCTTGAGGGTCACACACATATGGTAGGCGTTGCGATGAGTAGAGGTTCGGATATGACATATCCGTCGGAGCGCTTATCTTATTGGATATCCAATAAGCCCTTGAATTATTGGATTCCGTTGACGAGATCCAATAAGAGCCCATGAGAGATTATTGGATGGAGATCCACTAATCTAAAAGGCTTGGGTAATTGGATACAGATCCAATACCTAATAGGGGAGGATTCATTAGGGTTTGATAGGGGACCTCTATAAATATGAGGGATTCAGTGGTTCATACGCTAAAGCCTTTGCTTGCCTCTTCTATTCTCCTCCCCTACTTCACCTCAGAGCAGAGTTGGAGTTTTAAAGAGCATCGTCATAGCCCTAATGTGTGGATAACCGTTAGAGAGGAGGACGCTTGAACTCCTTCACCCTCTCCTAGAGATTTGCAAGAAAATAGGGATATACGATCTACTTATGTAGCATAATTTATCTTATACACAGTTTTAAGTTTCACGATTTTACGCACCAATCTTCGCATGACGACGAACATTTTTTTGGGAATAGGGGATTTTGTTTTCTTGTTTTTCCGCTGCGCATGTGATATCGCCTCTAAGATTTCCCAACAAATACAACTAAGTGTACTTTCGAAGTTAACTTGAAAAAATTTCTTAGATTCATTGTTATTAGTGAGGAATAGATGCAAGCCCTAAAAAAATCTGTACTATGTTGGAGATGCATCCACCTTAGTCGATGGCAAATAACAATGCTTAGCAGGTTCCTATCCCAATTCGACGATAAGTGCTTGCCCTTCTTCCAGACACTAAAAAATCTAAAGGGTTTCTTGTGGATCGAGAAGTGCTAAGTGGCATTTGAGAAGTTGAAGTACCACCTTGCTCAATTGTCGTGGCTCTTCTCCATTCTGGATGAAGCCCTCAGCCTCTATTTCATCACTACTAAGCACGTTGTCAGATCGGTATCGGTGCAAGACGACTCAAAAGTTCAAAGACTAATATATTACGTTAGTCATGTACTAAGCGGAGCTAAGAAGCGATACCCCATGCTTCGAGAGGTTGTTTTTTGGCAAGGAAGCTTCGCCTCTATTTTTAAGCACAGCTCATATAAGTGATCACTGACTAACCACTCAGAGAAATCCTTTCATTATTTGATGTTTCAAGTCAGATATTGAGATGGTCGATAGAGCTAGGCAAGTTTGACATTCGATATTTACCGAGGGTTATCATTAAAGCTCAGACATTAGCAGATTTCATATAGAGAAATCCTTTCATTATTTGATGTTTCAGGTCAGATATTGAGATGGTCGATAGAGCTAGGCAAGTTTGACATTCGATATTTACCGAGGGTTATCATTAAAGCTCAAACATTAGCAGATTTCATATAGGAGTTGTCCTCCTTGTCCGAGATTGAAGCTAATAAGCAAACCTCCTTAATATGGACATTGCTCATAGATGGTTCTACCACTTTGAAAATGGGCGACACTGAACTTATCGTGAAAGGTCCGAACAAGTAAACACATGAACAAGCTCTACGGTTCGAGTTAATATCTCCAATAACGAGATTGAATATGAAGCACTTCTCTTGAAGCTTCGACTTGCTCAAGAGTTTAAAGTATAGAACTTGATGGTTTTTATTGACTCACAATTGGTCATGAGCTAAGTTGACGAGTGTTACGAAGCTCGAGATAAGACCATGGCGAAATACCTTATTGAGGTGTAGTGATTAGTCTGAAGCTTCTCTTGACTCAATGTGTTGCGGGCACCTCACGTAGAAATACCCAAGTTAATGCACTTACTCGGTTAGCCTCCACCTGAGCTTTGAATGAAAGATGGCTAATAGTTGAGACGCTATTGATTGAAGCCATTGAAGGGCACAATGTGAGCACGATCGATGATGAACAAAGCTAGATTGATGAGATCCTATACTACAAGAGATACGGGACACTCTTCGTTGACCCTGTAGTGATTGAAAAAGTCAGATATTATCAAACATATTATTATGTAATAAATAATCACCTTTGATGAATTTTTTTCATATAATTAACAATACAAAATTATATATAATTATACATGAAGTGAAGTGAAGTGAAGTCGGGGCGACACAAAATCCCAATCAGACACGAAGCCAATATAAAATATCAAACTATCCTAGGATTACTACTAACGAATCCATTGCAATGCGAACTCATTGGATCGCAGTGCGTCTATGACGTTCGTATCACACAATCAACTCGGTGTAAGAAAGCTAGCATCCAATTGGAGTTTCCCATTTGAAACATTATTATTATTATTATTATTATTATTATTATTATTATTATTAGAAAGAAATCAAAAATTGATAACATATATCAGATGCTGAAACAAAAAATTGAAAGTAAATACATAATTATAATTCGTGAGACATTGAATCGGAGCGTTTGATATGTTTCAAAACTTTTTATTGCTCCTATTTGAAACACTTGGGGAACAATAAACTTTACAGGAAGGACCCTTTTCATATATTAGTTTGATATCATTCCCGTCGATGTGCAAGTTTGGGGCTGATGCCCTGTTTTGGTCGCGTCGAAAGCCATCCAACGTCTCCGTCTCAAGACCCATTGGAGATGGTTGCGCAGCCCAAATATCCTAACCCTGGGGCTGTGGATGTGGCCGCTCCCAGGCCGTCGAAAAGCGTCACATTTAACTACCAATCATGTTGGAGACTTAGCCTCTACACTGGGAGGAAATGTGTCGACCTAAATTGTCGTTGGACGCCATTCATAAGGCACCACGATCAGATTGCTACTGATGATGCCCAACACCAAAATTGGTCAAGCAAGATGTAGATTTAGAATAGGCGCTGATGAACCATTTCATTTCTGAATGCTTGCATCAAACGCGGCACAAAGGAACAAACACTTCCACAAACACCATAGATTGATTCATAATACGATTTGCTCACATCGAGCTACCAAACGGGGTTAAGAACCACACCCCCAAACACCACAAAGACGTCGAAAGCAGACATGGAAAGTAAAAGAGTAGTAGTAACTGCGTCACTCCATAGCAAAGTAGTAATGATGATTTAGTTAGTAATCAGGCGACCTTGACCTCGATGGTCTTGGGCTTCTTCGGCTCCGGCGGCGGCACCTTCTGGACGGTGACGGTGAGCACACCGTCCTGGCACACCGCCGAAATAGCGTCGACGTCGGCGTTATCGGGGAGGGAGAACTTGCGCATGAACTTGCCGACGCGGCGCTCCATCCGCAGGTACTTGACGCCGCCGTTCTTGCCATCCTCCCCCTCGGGGCCTCGCTTGCGCTCGCCGCTGACGACGAGGACGCGGCCGTCCTCGACCTGGACCTTGATGTCGCCCCCCTTGAGTCCCGGCATGTCCACGACGAAGACGTAGGCGCCGGGGAGCTCCTTGACGTCGGCCGGGGTGGAGGCCATGGCCTTGGCGTCGCGGACGTAGGTGCGGCTGGGGGCGCTGAAGGCCTTCTCCATCTCTTCGGGCATGTCCATTAGGTGCTGCAGCGTCGACAACAGAGGATCGTCGAGAGCGACCATTCTCACATCCATCTCCGTTAGCTAGTAGCTTCAGTCGCTTCTTCCCTGCTGTGCTCCTTTCTCGCTTTCTCTGCCGTGGGAAAGGAGGATGCCCCCATATATACAAGTGCGAGAGAGAGAGAGGGGCGGATCGCTCGGGGATCGTCGAGAAGGAGAAGGAAGCTTCGGAGCGTGGGTCTGGAAGGCTCCAGAAGCGCATCGGGCGTGGACCGGAACCTTCGGCTCTACTAAGTTGAAACGAAACTTCTCTGGGCCGATGGGCCGATGGGCCGATGATGGGCTGTTTTTTCCTGAAGCTTTCATTATGGTGGGTCGTATGGATTTGGATGAACCTGGACTTTAATTAAATGCTGAACACGTTATCATAATTGATGCACTTTAATGTCTTAATTCGTTATGCGTCATGGTGGATAGGACGGCAAAAATCGAAAGGCGCGACGATCCTCTTTTCATATGCTATATTGTTGTCTGGAGTTATATGCTCAAAATTGGTATTGGTATTGGTATTGGTATTGAAGAGGCAACAGGAAAATTTACGATCAACGCGTTGGTATGCTTTGGGTTTGGCTCGACCCATCGATCGATCTCGGTTTGACCATACGTCAGAGTAGACACCACGCGGAGTCGGGTTTATAGAGAGGCATTTCTTCGTTTCGTCCCATTATTCTTTGTTGTTTTGGTTCGGCCTCATCTGGTGGAGAGTAGGGAGTGGTTTCCCCACGTCGTTTTTGCCATCCTTAGGGTTTCGTCGACGAGATGGACGACGGGAAGCCGAGGAAGGAGGAGTCGAGGCGGAGCGATCGGGAAAGGGCTAAAGAGGAGAGGAGCGGCGACCGCCACCGCGACAGGGACAAGCACCGGGACCGGGACTCTGAGCGCGGCGATCGCGAGAGCCGGCGATCCGAGAGGGAGCACAGCGTCGAGGGCAAGCATCACCGTGATTCTCGCCACAAAAAGGAGAGGGAGAGAGAGAGGGAGAGGGATAAGGAGAAGGAGAAGGAGCGCCCCAAAGAGAGGGCCAGAGATCGGGAGAAGGAGAGGGATAGGGATAGAGAAGACAGGGATAGGGAAAGAGAGGAGAGGACGAGGGAGAGGGAGAAGGAGAGGGAAAAGGAGAAAGCCAGGGAGGATAGAGAAAAGGAGAGGGAGAGGGCCAGAAAAAGGGAGGAGAAGGAACGAGAGAGGGAGGATAGAGAGAGGGAAAGAGAAAGAGAGAGGGAGAGGGCAAAGGAGAAGCGGCGAGGGCTGGAAAGTGACGAGGAGGGCCATGACAGGAAGCGCCGAAAGAGGGATGACCACCGTGACCGTGATCGTGAGCAGAGCAGCCGGGTCGACAGACACCGGGAAGGGAGTGAGGATAACAGGAAGAGCCGGGCCGTTGAGGAGGAGATGGATAATAAGGAAACTAAGACTCGTGAGGAGGTCCTGGAAGAGGAGCAGCGGAAGTTGGATGAAGAAATCGACAAGCGGCGACGTAGGGTCCAGGAGTGGCAGGAGATGCGGAGGAAGAAGGAAGAGGAGGAGAGAGAGAAGATGGGTGACGGCAATGGCAAGGAGGAGGAAGCCAAGTCTGGCAAGAATTGGACTCTGGAAGGGGAGTCTGATGATGATGAAACTGCAGCTCCCCCAAAGTCTGACAAGGGCATGTCTGTTGATGGAGAAAGTCCCAAACCGATAGATGGAGATGGGGAAGCTATGGCTGTGGATCCTGTGGATGAAGATGTTGTTCCTCAGGACTCTGAAGAAGGAAATAATAATGGTGAGGAAGAAATAGACCCACTTGATGCCTTCATGATGTCCACGGTATTTCCTGAAGTTGAAAGGTTGCAGAGTGCTGAGCTTGCGGCCATGCCTGATGAAAAGAAAGCCTCCCCTGGAAAGGCTTCTAAGGAAGTTGTTAGTAATGGTGGTCGACAGAGAAAAGGTGAGAAGAATGCAATGGGGAGGATAATTCCAGGTGAAGATTCTGATCCTGACTATGAGGATCTGGAGAATGAGGAGGTTGCTCTGGAGGATGAAGATGATGAAGAGTTCATGAAAAGGGTCAAGAAGACGAAGGCTGAAAAGCTGTCAATTGTGGACCACTCAAAGATCCAGTACTCGCCTTTCAGGAAAAATTTGTACATTGAATTGAAGGAGATCTCAAGGATGTCAGCCGAGGAGGTTTCAGCCTACCGCAAGCAGCTTGAACTGAAGATACACGGGAAGGATGTGCCTAAGCCGATTAGGACATGGAGTCAGGCTGGACTGGGTACCAAAATACTGGATATGATTAAGAAGCTTAACTTTGAAAAGCCTATGCCCATTCAAGCTCAGGCACTCCCCATCATCATGAGTGGACGGGACTGCATCGGAATTGCAAAGACTGGTTCAGGTAAGACGCTAGCTTTTGTTTTACCAATGCTCAGACATATTAAAGACCAGCCTGAGGTGGTGTCTGGTGAGGGTCCTATTGGACTTGTCATGGCTCCTACCAGGGAGCTTGTTCAACAGATTTATAGTGACATCAAGAAGTTTGCAAAGCCATTAAACATCAACTGTGTGCCAGTGTATGGAGGCTCAGGTGTTGCTCAGCAGATAAGTGAGCTAAAGCGGGGTGCTGAGATTGTGGTTTGCACTCCTGGTCGGATGATAGATATTCTCTGCACAAGTGGTGGAAAAATCACTAATCTTCGCAGGGTAACCTTCTTGGTCATGGATGAAGCTGATAGAATGTTTGACATGGGCTTTGAGCCACAGATCACCAGGATAATCCAGAATACACGGCCGGATCGCCAGACAGTTCTGTTTTCAGCTACATTTCCTCGGCAAGTGGAAATATTAGCTCGCAAGGTGTTGAACAAGCCTATCGAGATCCAAGTTGGTGGTAGAAGTGTAGTTAACAAAGATATCACTCAATTGGTTGAGGTTAGACCAGAAAGTGAGAGGTTCTTGAGGCTATTAGAACTCCTAGGCGAATGGTATGAGAAGGGAAAGATTCTTGTTTTTGTTCATTCACAAGATAAATGTGATGCTCTCTTTAGGGATTTACTGAAGCATGGTTATCCTTGCCTGTCCCTTCATGGTGCTAAGGATCAGACCGACCGTGAATCTACAATATCTGATTTCAAGAGTAATATCTGCAACCTTTTAATTGCCACTAGCATTGCTGCAAGAGGTTTAGATGTGAAAGAGCTTGAGCTTGTGGTGAACTTTGATGTCCCGAACCACTATGAAGATTATGTTCATCGTGTTGGCAGAACTGGTCGAGCAGGCCGAAAAGGCTGTGCTATCACATTTATTTCACAGGAAGATGAGCGTTATGCACCCGATCTAGTGAAAGCCTTGGAACTTTCTGAACAAGCTGTTCCTGCAGATCTGAAGGCATTAGCTGATGGCTTCATGGCAAAGGTTAACCAGGGAACTGAGCATGCTCATGGAACTGGCTATGGCGGAAGCGGTTTTAAGTTTAATGAAGAAGAGGATGAAGCAAGGAAAGCTGCAAAGAAAGCTCAAGCAAGAGAATATGGGTTTGAGGAAGATAAATCAGATTCAGATTCTGAGGATGAAGGGGTGCGAAAGGCTGGTGGTGATCTGTCGCAGGCTGCAGCAATCGCTGCCCAAGTCGCAGCATTAGCTGCAGTTTCGAAGGTAGCTAATACTTCAATGCCAGTTCAGGTTGCCACCCAATTGCCTTTCGCTGGCGCCCTACCTTCTGGGAACCTTTCTAGTGTAGCTGCTCTAGCTTCCACTCCTGGCACTGCTTTGCCTGGAGAGGCTGCTGCTAGAGCAGCTGCAATAGCTGCTGCATTGAATTTGCAGCACAATTTGGCAAAGATACAAGCTGAAGCTATGCCTCAACACTATGAAGCTGAGTTGGAGATCAATGACTTCCCACAGAATGCTCGTTGGAAGGTCACCCACAAAGAGACGTTAGGTCCAATTTCAGAGTGGACGGGAGCTGCTATTACTACTAGGGGCCAATACTTTCCACCAGGCAAGATTGCTGGTCCAGGAGAACGCAAACTTTACCTATATATTGAGGGTCCTACTGAGTCTTCTGTTAAGAAAGCTAAAGCTGAGGTGAAAAGAGTCCTGGAGGATTACACAGCTCAGGCTTTGAATCTTCCTAGTGCTTCCCAACCAGGCAAGTATTCTGTTATTTAAAGACCATGTTCGTTCCCGAGTATCTGGAATGACTTTTGGTGGATGGATCATGCTCAGCATTCTGTCATTATCTTGGATCACTGACTTCTCAATTTTTCTTCTTTAACCGATGTTTCCTATATTCATCGTCAATGTCTGATCGACTCAGGTTCTGCTTATTGCGATTTGCTATATTCTAACAGTACCAAATTTTTTATGCTAGAGACCTAAGTTTGTATATTGTTGTGGGGTATGCTTTCTTGGATGTTCAAGTTGCTATACTTCGTGGAAGTGCGTGCTGGTTTACTAAGACGTTGAATGTTGAGTGTAAGATAAAAGGAACCTTGTTTTCCTGGAGTTTTTCATTTGAACCTTATGGAATCTTCTTGGCTGGCTGTGGTTTAGTGGGCGATTGAGTGTTGTTTTTTGTGCTGTCATTAGATCATAATAACAGTCATTGTATTCCTTGGCTAGAGGCGATCACAAATATACAATGACAACAAATTCTTCTTTCTAGGCCTATGTGGTGGCTTGTGCCACCATCAAACAGATGGTAATTACCCCCTTGTTTAAGTTCTCTCTTCAGTGGGTTTTTTTGGGTGAACTCTTCAGTTCCCCCATAGCGTCTCTTTTCTATATTTTTAATTCTTTTATTCTCACATTTAAAAAGAAAAAGACTTATGAATGGATTTCTTCATCAAGATGAAGTTGCATCTGCTGTATTTACCTACCATTCTGTAGGAACATGTTTTCATCTCAAGGAAAATAAAAAAAATCATGGCCAGAAATGTTGATCCGGGGTAGATCTGATTAGTTCATGGTATCTGACTAGGATGAGAATTGATTGGCAAAGATTCTTAACCTTTTTGTTGTAGCTGCTGATTGCCTTTATTCTGGATGCTTTGCTTTTTTCGAACAGTTATAAATAATCAATTTTATGTGCCTGGTTGTTATGAGTTGATCATCTAAAGTTCATATCTGTAGCAATTTTTGGACCTGTGTTTGTTGTTGTGACCGTCCACTCTATTTGAGCTTTCATCAGCGGAGTACTTTGTCAGTGATTGTAGTGCTGGGAAAAACTTTTGAGAAATATGATTTTTTTTTTTTTTTTTTGCTTTTTTTTGGGGGGGGTGGGGTTTTTGGTGTTATTGTGTGCTCAAGTAACATAAAGAAGGTTTCTATAACTCAATTATGATGCATGCATTGGTCAGCTGGCATGTATGTGATCTTGATTGATTTGGATGAGTGTTCCTTCTTTGATTGTGTGCTCTCTTCCTTTTTTTGGCATGAGGATGTGGCCTGTGCTTCTGCTTGCGCATGTTGTTCGCGGATGATCCTGCACTGGCATTCAGGGAGTCGGTCGTGGTGGTTAACAATGGCATCACAATTGACAGGACACAGTTCTTCTATTAAAATATTGCCTTCTCCTGTCTTTCTTTTCTTTCTTGCGTACAGGTTTCTGATATTATATGATCTGTTTTTGTAGGTCCGTATGGCAATTACGGAAAGTTTCTGATTCTCCAGGTCCAGCTTTATTGTTGATCTCTGTGTTTTTCACGATATTGTCATTGTTTGTGGTCGTTATCTGTGAGATACACCAAATTGACCTTATAAGTTGGTTGGGTGAGACTTATTTGTTTAGTGTTAGAAATGTAGCAGCTTGTAAGACTAGACATTCGTCCCTTGTTTGTGTTTTCGGGACTTTGACATCCACATATCTCGTTGGCTTTTGTGTCAGTCTTGATTTCCAGCGCCACTAGCAAATAATTGTCTCAGGGCTTCTATCTTCACTCTTCGGTTCAAATTTTCGTGTTATCTAAATAGCATTCTGTTCTCATTTTATCTCCAAGCTTTTGAACGTCAGACAGGTGTTTTGGCTGGATGTTAGGCTCGAAAATTTGCCCTCATGAAATGATATAGTTGTTTTACTGATTCTAAAACAAATGCATCTTGCCGGATGAGATCCTAAACAATCATGGGCTTAGATATAGGGGGTGCCTGTAAAAGAATCAGACATGATGTCTATTTTAGAATCAGTAAAACAACATGATGACTGTTTCAGAATCTTGTCTGTTTTAAAATTAGATGTGATGTTTGTTTTATATGAGTGAGGATCTCATCCGATGTGATGATTGTTTTATATATAATGGGGCACCTGAAAAAGAATTAGACTTGATGTCTGTTTTAGAATTATTAATGAATGCGATATTTGTTTTAGGATCAGTAAAACAATGTGATGCCTGTTTTAGAATCAGTAAAAACTATCGATGGGGTGCTTGTAAAACAAGCATCATGTTGTTTTATTTACTGATTCTTTTACTGATCCTAAAACAGATATCATGTTCTTTTATTAATTCTAAAATAGACATATCACGTCTGATTTTTTAACAGGTGCGCCACTTTGTATAAAACAGTCACCATCTCGGATGAGATCCCCAAAATAGATATTACATCTAATTCCAAAACAGATGTGGTTCTAAAAGAAATATCATGTTGTTTTACTGATTCGAAAATAAACATCACGTTTGATTACATCAGACGGTGTGCAAGGAATTATTCGTTTTGGGCGAACGCCAAAAGGTTTTGCCCTTTCAGAGCGAAAGGCACCTCTGAGGGTAAGGGAGGCATGGCTGTCTTATGAGCGTTTGGCTTCCTCACTCCTCAATCAATGTGGGACTAAATGATATTATCAGAATCTTAGTTTTTCTTGGAGAGACTTGAGGAAAATGTTGTATCGATTGATTCCAAGGAAGACCATAAGGCAACTCGTGATCTACCATCTGAATGACTATTTTGTTCGGCCGATCCTTAGATTGGCTTGACTGTTTGACAACCCTAAGGAAAACTATCTTAGTTTGGCTTGACTGTTTGACAACCCTAACTCTCAGGGAATCTTCCGGAGAAAAATAGTGGAAGCAACCCTATAACGACGGAAAGTGTAAGCCATATTGATGCACCATTTTAGAACATATTGGGAGGGATCCCCTCGTTCTTGCGTAGCAATATGCCGAGGAGTCTTTCTACGGTTCACATTCATCGAGAATGCAACATCATCTTATCTCCGTTTTCAAGAAGCCGAAAATTTAGCCCGTCGACTATATGCAGCGAGACGAGCCTTTGAGGTCGTGCGCACGGGAGTCACCGAACACGAGACTGTTTTTGAGACCAAACATACGAGTCCGAAGGTTGCTTCTTCGTGACTCTCTGGTTCACGAAATGAGTCCTCATGGTAACGATTAGATGGGACCCAAATATGGCCCCGACGACATGAGTTGATGGCTCGCGGAACGAGTTCTAATGGTAAAACATTGACATGGGACCGAAATGGTAGCCCAGACAGCTGGATGCGAGCTTGGCCGGCCTGCAGCAGACCAGTCTAAACAAATCCCACGGGCCTCTCCTCTCTTATATTTGAAGACGAAAAGTGAAGGGCAGAATCTATCTAAATGGTTATTTTTTCGTTCAAGAGCTTTCGTTGATCAAGCAGGGATGAAAGATACTTGGCATCTGCCCACATGACTTCAGAATTCTCCGTAGATGTCCAATTTCGCCTCCATCTCCTGTGAGGCCGCTGTGCTAAACTAAGAAGTCACCGCAGCAATCAATTCTTACGACAACTTCTTCCGCAGCGTCAGTCAGTCAACACTGTCTCAAATCTACTGCTATTATTGCTGAGTGATATAGATACATATTATTGCACAACCCCACTTTAGCAAAGGGAAAGATCAAAGAAGAGGAATGTTACTACCCAGGGAATAGGATTCCCGATGAGATGGAACCACTAAGAAACCAATAAAAAAGTTCTTAGAGTTCCTATCCCTTATGTGGTGACGCACATGTATCGATCGGACATCTAAGATGAGTTCTCAGCATCTCCTCATCCGGCAAGTACGATACAGCTAGACCAGGTTATCCACAGCACCATGATCTGGAGCTGTGGCTGCAAGTTTGTGGCTCTCTTTCCGCCAAGAGAGGAAAAAGACCAGGACCACCACCGCAGCTCCCAGGAAGAAGACAAGTCCAACTAACCCTAAAGAGGTTACTGGAAAGAGCAGCAGGATCCTTAGCAGGAAAGCCATCATCAAGAATCCAACGGCGGCTCCCATCACCTTCTGCTTAGTGGACTCCACGTCGGACCCGCCGCCCGGCTTGACGAGGGCGTAGATGACGATGGACAGGCTGGCAAACACCCCTAAGCAAATGAAAGCGACGAGGGGGTCGTAGATGGGGAAGTCGTGGTGGTTCAGCTGGACGTCCGCCGGGATGCTGCCGTAGATCCCCACGCATAAGGCCGCGGGAACCGCCAGTTCCGCCACCGACCTCGACTCTCGCTTTTCATCAGCCCCGACAGGTAAGCCAGAGTCCATCTGCAACGCCGTGACAGTGGCATCACCGGCTGTTCCCACCACGGGAGGCTGCGGGGAGGAGACGGGCAGCGCTTGGGTGGGCTCATCAGGTGACCCAAAGCTTAGCAGGCGTTGAACTCGGGGATTGGAGCATATATAGGATTTCACGAGAGCCAGGCCGAGGACAGCATCGATGATTTTGCGGCCAACGGCCATGGCTCGTAGATAGAAGGGAAGGGAAAACACAATAATGATCGAGGCCAGAGAGGGCAGAGCAAGGCTTGCCGGGTTCTTTATAGTGGCAGCGATTGATGTTTGCTTTGATCCTTTATATTTCTTTTTTTGCCCTTTTTATTGACTTGCACTAAAATACCAGGGGAGAATATTCCCGGACTGCGTACGATCGCGGACCACAACGGGGCGGCTATTCAGACGCTTATCGGGACACCAAATCCTGGGCTGATGGATTGATGTACGTAAATGGTGACCTCACGGAGAGGCCGGTGGTGATGACGTTCTTGGATCTCGATCATAGTCTTAAATCTCAGAATGTGAAATTGTTCCGACGTGATCATCTCGTTAAGACTTGGCAATACCAATTCTCCTTTTCGGATACCGAGGAAATAGAAGGGGTAAAAACACGTTTATGTTGTCCTCGAATATGATTAGGGTAGTCACAAGGCTCGATTATGCCCAACTAATATTGCTTCCGGTAGCTTTTGAACCATGAGATTCGCTTTAATCGATCTCTATTTTGTACACAACCTCAATCCTTTTTGTTCAGAGAGAGAGAGGAGAGAGAGAGAGAGAGAGAGAGACTTGGCGACCAAGCAAGCCCCGTCTTTTCAATCCCCATTCTTCTCAGAGTCAACGCTCTCATCTTAATTATATATTTGCCTCGGCCAACTTGCCCAGACGAAACGTCGCCACTAGCTGTTTCCAGCTCAAGAAAATGATGTATATAATCGACTCCAGCGCACTACGGTAGAGAGCATGGATCTTAGCTTCTCCTGTTCGTGTATCAGATCCTCCAACAAACACACACACACACACACACACACACACCACCCTACCGGGTGCTCACAACTCTCGATCTGCCAATCTCTCCTGCAATCTGTCATCGACTTTACCTCCAGGTCAACGGGCTCGACAGGTGGGACCCAGATGGAAGATTGGCCGGTGCTACGCCGATAAATTTGGCATCATTCCGTCCATCTTGAAGTATGAATGCATTGTCTAGACCAAAGTTGTACAGGTCCACGCTTATACCATGTCCGTCATTCATCGAATAGTATGACGGTCGCAACACAGATGGTCCGTGGAACGAGACGAAGAAGAAGAAGAAGACGGCAAAGGGGGTGTAGATTCTCACCAACTCGGTGGATCAGCAGCTAAAAACCATAATTAAACACAGCTTTTACTAACTAGCACGAGCATGATTCGGGGAAGCCCCACTTGGTTTTGGATACCGATGGAGAAGAAAAGCTAGACGCTTCTAGAGGTTCATAGAACAGTCTGGTCATCACGGGCAAAATAAAAAAAAGAAACATGGAAATATTAAGGGTTCGGTGAACGTAATAAGCTGAAAATAAATATAGAATTTTATTAGTGAAAAAGAACGAGGATTTATAAGTCTGGAAAATAATAATTTTATGAACATAAAGGCCAAAATGTGCATGACAAAGTTCTGATCGTAAGAGGAAGCTGTCCGTATGTATGGCCATGCATGCACCTACTACTCCATTTCCCTAGTCTTCTTTGCGAGTTCTGATGTAGAAAGTTCATGTGGAATCCGTCTCCCGCCTTGGCTGTCAAGCAACCTGGAAAATGTGTCGACGACAACATCGTTTGATCTCCAACTGGGCGGTGGTCACCTTCTCCGGCTAGCTCGCATGGCGTGTGCAAGATGGTAGCAGTACTCTCAAGACACGATCCATTTGGAGTCCCCGACGAAGCGTCCAAATCGATTCCAACTCTATTAAGTCTGCTCCCTGGTGGGCCCCGTCAGAAACATTGACGATGAATGCCATTATTGGCCAGGAGCAGACCGACAAAGTACGCTTCCGTGATACCCTTTGCCTCTTCTGCCGAAATGTCATCCCCTTTCTAGATCCGTGTCCAGCGAGATATATTGGCAGGCATCACACGTGCACATGGACAGTAACCAAGCCTTCTGATCACTGAGCAATATTCGTCCTTGGATCTCTTGTCCGTCGGTGATCCGGATGTTTGCTTGGAAGTAGAGATCACCCTTCTAGATCGAAGACGATCGATTAGAAACTGGGTCAGTGGGTGGGAGCCCCACTCGGAAGTAGAGATCCAAGTGCCGATGCTTGCCCATGGACACCAACCAATTCAGAGTGGGCGAGTTTCCAACCTCCAGGTGTGGCATATTTTGATCATGCGGATGGAAACATACATGAAAGCCGAGTGGGATGGTCCAGCCTCGACGACTTGCAAGTCAAGACTGCGTGCTTTTTAATCTAAAATATGGGGGAGCCGAACATGTCAAAGGGCATGATGATTGATGTATGTTTTTATTGTTGGCTTTTTGCATAACTTATCTGGGAAGAAAGAAGAAGAAGAAGAAGAAAAAAAAAGAGAATAATAATAATTTTAAAAAGAGTATTTGGAATCTTCAGTGTTATCTAAATTTTTATCTAATTTTAACTATTTGAAATAATATTATCATATCTTCTTAATTCAAAATAGTTATAACTTAAAATTATTATTTTTAAACAAAAATATTTTTACTTTTTTTTAAAACAAATATCGATAAACTGATATTCGATGCACTAGTCCATTTAAATTTCTCATTTATCAATTAATTTATAAATAAAATGATATCGAATTTCGATATGTTTGGTGCGCCGGTGAAAGACAGGATTTCTCTTCATTGTAATAGTAGACTGGTTGTTATAGTAGATTTTAGTTGATCCATTTTATTGTTCTTGAATATTTGCTAGAATATTTCAAAGTCAAATTATTTGACATGCTATACTTATAGTGGTAATATATTTCAAAGCGACACATTCTTTATTTTTTGTTATCCATGAAATCCAGCCAAGACTGAGCACAAAATTTAAAGTATTTTTTCTATAATTTGTACAATCAATCATGTAAAAACATAAGTTAAAATATTTTACTTGTTTATAACGAATATCATAATTAGTTGTACTTTTCTTGTTATTCTTGATCTCTTCAAATAATATTGATTTTTTTTGTTATTTTGACTTCTCAGCTTTATTATCGGAGTTTAGGACATCATTCTTTCCTTGTATACATCTTATTAATTATAATTTTTCAATTACCATGACCTATATTATGATCTTTCATCTCATAGTTGTAATGTGAGATACTTTGCATGGATCCATAAAAAGTCAAATGATTATATTTTTTATACCATAATATCGATTCATTTGTAATATAAGTGAATGCATTTATAGAGAAATTCCAAAATAACAAGGGAAACACTTTGTTTTATGTTATCCTCATAATAGCTATCATTTTTTTATTTTTTTATCATAGATCAAATATTTTTTATTTAAAAAATAGTATAATATCTTTTTATCATCATTTGCCCTATATTAATAAGAATTAATTTCAATACAGGAATAAACATTATATCATCAATAATTTTTTTATTATATTTAGTGTTTACAGTAATGATTCCTTTTCCTTCCACTTAGAACCTTATTATCATTTTCTATCTATATTGTAGATTTAATTGAATCATTAAGCCTTTAAAATAAACTTTTATCCTTAGTTATATAATAACTGTATCCACTATTAAAAAACCAAATAATTTTAAAATATTTTTCATTAGATACTTTAAAAAATATTTTCTTCATACTCTTTTCATTTTTTAATGATAATTTGTTTGATTTTTATTCTAACATTTTTTTTCAAGATGATCATATTTTGTACAATGAGAATAGGAGGAATATTTAGATTTTATTTTTTATACTAGTAATTTTATTAATATACCCTTTTTTATAATAAAATTATTGACGAGTTTCTTTATTATCTTCATTATAGTTCCTCTAACCTCATTTGATCAGACTTGCCTTGCCTTTATCATTCATCTCTATGATATTGATCTCTCACTTGAGATTTGGTTTTTGATTTTTTTTTATTAGTCTTTATTTGAAAAAATATGTTCTAAAGTTTTATTTAAGATCAAAAGTTCCATTTAATTTTTATTTATGAACTAAAAGTAAGCCTATTAATTCATTAACAAACAATATACTTATATATTTAGCTTCTTCTGTAGCAATAAAAATCATATCAAATTTTGAGATAAACTTAGTAGAGTTTTTTTTACTATAGTTTGATCTTTTCGATTTTCAACCTCATTTGATTCACAATAAGACAGAATTTTGAGAAAAAAATAATGATAGATTAACAATCTTTTATAAATTTTGAATTCACAACAAAGAATTTAAAGCCTTAAAATTACCTTATCCATGCCTCTAAACATATTATTTTATATATTTTTTTAGGCTTTTGTTATTATTAATGTTATCATGATTCAGGAAAATAGAGACTTATCTATTGCTTGTTGTAGTATGCATAAGGCTCTTACATCTTTTTGTGTATTCTCATTCATTTAATTTTTTGATCTTCAATAATACTATGATCCTGTATATCATACTTAACAAAATCATTCTCTATCAAATTTTACAATCATTGTGAAATAAATGGAGTTTTTATTTTAATTATCCAAGATTAATAATTTTCACCATTGAAGATAGAAAGAATTTGATTATGAATAAATTTGATTATGAATACTTATGCTTGCCATCTTTTTTTTTTTTTTCTGTTAGATATCTTGGTCTTTCCTTCTTTTTTAATCAATGTACTTATATTGATATTCTTCAAACCAGGATTTAGGATATTATCGCCACACTTATTGGCTTCTTGTAGAGATTTAGGGAAAAGGGGAACAGAATTGATCTATAATAGTTTGGATTGGATTGATCTAAGAACATATATTTATGTTAATCAAAAATAAAAAAAATATTTTTTTTAAAAAAATTATTAAAAAAAATCAATCATATCCCAAGAAATATTTTCACCATCATCTATTTATTATAATATAAAATTTTATATTTGAATTAATCTTATCACTTATTCTATCAAGCGATGCGATGCGCTGCTGCTATGGGATCATCACAGCCAAACCAGTTGTTCGTCTAATCGAAATCCTGGTTATGATAACTCATCACCCTAAGGCCCGAGAAAGACATCACACGGGTCATTGGCCCACGATGAAGATAAGCAGAAGAAGCAGAAGAAGAAGAAGATACGGAGTGACGAACGTGAAATAAGAACCACAGAGTCAACGATACGGCATTGTATGTCTCATCGCCGCTATTCTTGATCCTCCGGAACCACATCGAAAGCACCAACCGCGTGGAACGTATGTATGTGGTTGGGACAAAAAAAAGGAAAGCACAAGCAACAGAAGCTGCACGGTTAAATTTATCGGCGGCCACCCAAACATTTTGGATCCTCGAACATTAATTTCATTCTTGTTTCCGAAGAAGGATCATCTTCGAGCCATCCATCCCAAAGATCCGACCTGTACAAATACCATCCAGCAAGATCAACCCCACACGATTCACCAAGTCAAGGATGCTGCGCTTTTTTTGTGTTTTCTTCTCGTTCATCACGTCATGCAACAACACTGGAAACAACCCCCAAAAATTGGGCAAGAGAAAACAAAGCAGCAGCAGCAGCCTTTGAGTAGGAAAGAAACTCCACGTACGGCTCATTCCTTCAAAAACTGGCTGAGCGGCAATCCGGACATGGTGAAGTAAGAAGCAAGATCCACTTGCAGGTCATCGTACATGCTCAGGAATGGATGTTTCTGGTTCCACAAACGCACCATGTGAGAGGAAGAATAGTAGTCTTCCGCAAAGGAGTATACGTGAATTGAGCAAATCAGATACGACACTTACCAGAAGCAGCCGTGCAGTTTTTCTATCCTTGGGCTTTTTCTGTAAACTGAAACCAAAAACTATCTCAAATTCTCGGTAGATGACGAAAAATTCGCAAGCACATTACGGAGTCGACATGGAGCAGCATGTTTACCATTCAGAAATGAATGAGCAGAACTCCTCGGAGAAGTGTTCTGGAGGAGCACAGGGCGGTGGCTGTTCGACTATCATATCCAAAAGCTCGTAGAAACTATCACAACGTGGATAGGGAAACTGGCCCGTAGCGCATTCCAACATAACCAGACCAAAGCTCCAAATATCACTTATGTAGCCATGTGTCTGTGAAGCTATTCGTTCTGGCTATCAAAGAAATGGAAGAACAAAGGGAAACGATGAGGGCAGGTTCTAAGCTCACGAGACTCCTCGATTTTCAGAGGAATTTCCAAAACGAAAGCAACGCAAGATGAAAAAGAAATTTGATTCCAACGACGACGACTCACAGACATGTAATTGTAAGTGCCGATAAAGGTATCTCGTTGACCAGACGAGCTTGCGATTATAGCACTGACACCAAAGTCAGATATCTTAACCTCCCCTCTGTGATTGATCAGAATGTTTGACGGCTTCAGGTCTCGGTGTATGATGCGCTTTTCATGGTGCAAATAGATCAATCCTTGCAGAACCTACAAGAAAAACATGCACACGTTTCTTTTAATTCAAGAGAAAATAAAAGGGGAATAACTGCGTGCCCCGCTCAACACTGACCTGCTTACAGATTGCCGCAAGATACGGCTCTGGAACGGTTTTCACACTGTTCAAAAAATCAGCAAGGGAGCCTCCGTCCATGTACTCCAACACTATAGAGATGGCACCATTGTAGTAGAAGCACTGGTAGCATGCAACGACGCATGGGCACTGGGTCGACAGGCTTATCCTGAGTTCCTGAGCGATTTGCTTGCGTACGCTGTCTTGAATGTTCAGTTCTATAACCTGAATATTAGCTTCTTCTATGTGAGCCATCTCCAAGAAAGGGGCATCGATTTCGAACTTATACATTAGAAAAGTGGATGAAAAGCTTCTCGATGGCAATAAGAATACTACAGTTTCATGTACGATTCCTACTGCTAATACTCCTTGGGAAAAGAAAAACCACAGATCAAAAGTGTTGGATCACAATAATATTGAACAGATTGATAACAGGCCTTCCTTTGCGGCATACATACCTTGAGAGCGAAAAATTGGCCCGTCCATTTGTGGCGGACCAGCTGCACAATTCCACCGCTACCTTTCCCAATCACTTTAACCGTGTCTACATCATCTAAACTCAACTGATTGACGATCGGCTTTATAAGAGATTGCTGCACACAATCGACGCACAACATCGTAATAAGAACTCAGAATAACACATACCACAAGTGCCGCACATATTGATGAGAGAATAAAGTTGCCACGTTTGTCAGAATGATAAGGTCAACAATGGTCGCACATGTCATAATAACATTATCTTTAAACATTGTAGATAATTTCTAATATCTTATCTTTCATGTACTCGATGCCCGAAATTTCCATCGAACCTTCAAACATAATTCAACTCTCGAATAGATATATTTCTTCATCGGATACTTTATTCCTGATTCCATTTTCTTAGCTAACCGAGGCTGTATGGTCTCTCCGATCCGTGGTCTTCTAAATTGGAGGTTGCATATCATGAATTCTAAACTCCCAGTCCCAGTTCCATATCCCACATCAAGAGAAAACAGATAGATAGATGAACAGATACCCAAAAGAAAGAAAGATGAAAAAGAGCAAAGATTCGTTTTAGCAAGCGAGCTTCATAATTACCCCGCCTTCTTCGCTTTGAGAGAGGATCCGAAGCCCGTCCTTATTCACGAGAAGATCCCCGTCCTTGAACGTTCCACTCTGAGTCCTACAACCACCGAACGAAGGCTTTCAAACAGAACAAGGAAGAAGGCGGCAAGCTGGATGGACAAGGGATACGAAGAAATGTATGCACACATAGATGGAGAGAGAGAGAGAGAGAGAGAGAGAGAGGAGATCGTTACAGGAACTGGCTAATCGAGGCCTCGTGGCTCGGGAGAGACAGCCTGAGGTCGGGATTGAGGTCGCCCCTCCTCATCGGGAAGCACGGCAGCACTGATTTATTTTTATTTTGTTTTCCTTTTGTCCGAACGCAGCTCCCAACGAAGGCAACCGAGGGAAGGTAGTGATCACGCGTAGGGAGCGAGGAGGAGCAAAGAGGAACTGATGCGTGGGTGAACTGATGGGGGCGTCGGATGTTGGAAGAACTGGCATAAAAGTTATCGACGGAAAATATGACCATGGATATCTAAATGGACGGCTGCGATTGTACCCGTGTTGGATGACTTGGATTGCGGGCTACAAGAAAAATCTTATTTTGCGCACGAGGAGGCGGCTTCTGGGTCGTGGATTCCCACTTGCATAGGGGTCTCTCTCTCTCTCTCTCTCTCTCTCTCTCTCTCTCTCTCTCTCTCTCTTCTTATTTTATTTCTTTGATTTTGCGTCTATGCGGTTTATGGTTGGAAGATCGACACCTACCGATTGTGGAAGTGGATGGCAAGCAAAGAAAATGTGTTAGCCATGAATCAAATGGTGTCAAATATTAGTGATGTGTTTTCGTGAGACAACACCAACAGGATGCACTCCAATGCTCGAAGTCAGTCGGATCCAAGCTTAGTCATTCCGCTCGTGGTTTGTGCCTTTGGAAATTGGCAAATGGATCTATACGAATATTGCTAGTCATTAACTGTTCTTGAAGGAAGGCTTGTTCCTTTGTGTGGTTTGATAGTATTTTTTTGAATTGTATAAGAAAATTTTACTATTTTGTTGAAGAAAATTTTTACTCTTACCTTATATAATAGGGAGAACATATCAATAAATTTCAAAGAAAAATATATCTTAACCTAACTTGGTCCGTGTCAGTGACTCTCCATCGCCTATACTAATAATATAATTTCACAATCTCATACCCTTCGGACATCCAATGACAAAACAATCCAAGAATGATATTTTTAAATTACGTCAAATCCTTGACCTACATGCTATCGTAGAATTCTCACATAAGATTATTGAATCCAACACATTCACTCAAGCCCAAAAATCTTTACACTAGCGTAAAGTCATGTGTGAAGAATATGATGTCTTCCTCCATAACTCAACATGGACCATTATATCATTTCATCACATATAAAATATCATCAGGTATAAGTAGATATTTCAAATTAAGCAGAACTCAGATGGATCTGTTACTAGATATAAAGCACGTATAGTCGCTTAAGAGTTTCATCAATGACCTAGTATTGATTTCACCGAGACATTCAGTCCCATTGTTAAATCCATAATAATATGATTTATCCTAAGTTTTACCACCATTATGATAATTAGATATTAATAATACTTTTTTATATGAGATTCTAACTGAAGACGTTTTTATGCAGTAATATCCTGGTTTCATACATCCTCAATATCCAAGGCATGTTTGCAAATTATAAAAAAATTATTTATGGACTTTGTCACGCTCTAAGAGCTTAGTATATTGAATTTGGCCCATTTTTTACTTTAACTGGCTTCATCAACTCCAAGTATGATTCATCTTTATTCCTACAATGATAAAATGGAGGTACAATATATCTTCTGATGTTTGTGGATGACATTATTGTCACAGGTAATAATCCTATAGAGATTCAAGCATTCATCAACAAATTGACAAATTGATTCTCCCTTAAAGATCTAGGAGCCTTAAAACCACTTTTTAGGAGTAGAAGCAACATATATATCTTCAGGTTTCTTCCTATCACAAAGAAAGTACATTCAAGATTTATTATTAAAGATAAACTTGTAGAACGCAAAAGAGATTACAATTCTCCTTTCTATTAGTGAATCACTCAAATTATATGATGGAAGTCCTACTACGGAACCCACTTAATACCGATAAATAATTAGCTCCTTATAGTACTTAGCTCTCACACGTTCAGACATCTTATTTGCGATCAATAAATTATGATAATTTATGAATCGGTAATCAACTATGCATTTGTCTGTAGTCAAATGAATCCTGTGATATTTTAAAGGGATTCTCAATCATGATCTCTTTCTCCGTAAACACTTTCTATTTAATCTCCATACTTTTGCCAAAGCTGATTGGACATGAGACTTCGATGATAGAATATCCACGTCGAGATATATTATATTCTTTGGAGCTAATCCAATCAATTAGACTTCTAAAAAGCAAAAGATAGTTGCACGATCTATAATTGAAGTTGAATATCGTGTTATCGCTACTGCTATTGCAGAACTCAATTTAATCACGAATCTGCTCAAGGAATCCAACATCGACTCCACTATTACATCTATAATTTATTGTGATAATGTCGGAGCTATCTATCTATACGCCAATCCAATATTCCACTCTCGCATAAAACATATTGTCATCGATTTTCACTTTATGCGAGATTAAATTGTCCAATATTAATTACGTATTTCTCGTGTATATACAACTGATCAACTAGCATCGGTTCAAAATTGACATCCTTGATAGAAGTATCATCTTACGAGGGTATGATAACAGATAAGATTTTTCTAAAAAATCTTGCTGCTTTATTAAGAAAAATCATTCCTTCTTATCTTTATCAATAAAAAAATATATATTGTACAATTTCAAGTCAACAGAAGACCAGCTCTGCCGAGCCATGAATTGCTCCCAAGGAAGACTTGGCATCGACCTCGGATTTTTCCGAGGATTGGACGACTCAAAGTCGACGGAAGACCAGCTCTGCCAAGCCATGAGTTACTCCGAAGCAGGACTTGACATCGACCTTGGACCTTTCCCACTGTTGCTTCTCATTTCCTACTTCTAAAAGACGTGAGAATGTTTTATTTCAGCTCCTAAACTATGCTAGCCCGCATAGTAAATAAATATAGACGCAAAGTCTGACCTCACAACGTTTTTAAGCCGTCGGGTGGGTGTCTCCTTTTCCCCGGTCTTCACCTCTTCACCTGTGGTGGTATTTATGAGGAGTCTTTATCAAGGACACAAGATTAGCACGCGCAATTCCGACCACCATATCCAACGGCACGGTTCGGTCTGACCATCCCCACAAAGAAGTTTGACGAATGGCTTAATTGCAATGACGCCAGTGATGACAAGATGCTTATGAATGCGCTGCAGCCTCCATCATAAGAACATACGAGACTACGCAATTCACTCTCCCCCTCGCCTTTGCCCGCTTCGCCCTCCTCGTGTTCCCTACTATCATTTTTCATTGCGGTAACTCTGGAAAATACCAGATGCTGTATATGAGGGGAACTCCGAGCATTATAATGTTAGATGATGAACAGGTCATGACCCGCTGCGAGATGCTCCCATTTTCTTGAAATTAATCATGGTTCCGTTGCTCAAGTCATACAGTTAGCGTTCAAGAAGAGAGCAGCACCCTGTACTAACCAAGGCGAAGAATACACATGAATCTACGTATAGACATGACGCACCTTTAATTGGGAGCCGTGCTTCTTGAGCCAGTGGATCGCACAAACACTTCTAAGAATCAAAGAATTTCCACCCCCACCACTAGAACATCCTTTGACTGCAACTAGCTCACAGCAAAAAGAGAACTGAATCGCCTGCCTTAGTGCCTACTCCAATAATGGAAATCTTCAACTTGCTAAACCAAAAAAGTGGTGCCAAAGCCCTTTCCTCTGCCCCATCTTCACCTAATTAAACAACCAGCAGCGTGGTTAATGGTTCTCTAAGAAGAAAGAAGAAGAAATCGTCATGATCACGTCAGATACTGATGTGTACATCTAGATTATCTTGCTCTGTTGGTTAGCCATCTCCTTCAGTTTCTAACAAAGGCAGATGTCCTTTGGTGCAACTGGTCCGTTATCCATTGTAGCTTAAGAAGATGAACATATACAAAAAAAGTTCTCACGCATGTGCACGTATTGCGAAATGATTGGTTGGAGGGAGAGGTGGCTGTTGTTTTGAGTTCTTCGAATCATACAGCATCGATATGTGTTGAGAGAGGAGATGGTTAATAATAATAATAATAATAATATGGTGGAGTGGGGTGTCCCTGGATTCTATTGCTCAGCGACATGCAGGTTTCAACTCCAAAAAGCCTCGAGGGTCGGAGAAGGCGGCTCCAAGAAACGATACCAATTATAAGTGCCCCATCGCAACAAGTCGCAGCAAACCAAGCCACCGAGCTTGCGTGGAATCAACATCTTTGCTTTGAGGGAGAATATATATATTCTCGACCGGCCAAAGTCGTCAGGTGTGTTAGAACAGCCACATTATTCCATCTCCTCAAAATGCGTTCTTAGTTGCGACTCAAAACAGTTCACTTCTGCTACTGCTGCCCTCTTTCCCATAAAATCAGGCACGTTAACCACTGTGTTGTGTGGAAAAGGCATACGATAAAGCAGGCAGTCCCCCACAAACGCTCTCCCAAGTCCAACCAATTCTACACATCCGTCTCGTCTCCACCATCTCGTCTCAAGCTTTTGCAAGTCGCCATGGGCGTGAGCAACAACATCACGGCCTTGCTCAACTTCGTGGGCCTGCTGTGCTCCGTGCCCGTGATCGGCGCGGGCATTTGGCTGGCCTCCAAACAGGACAACGAGTGCGTCCGCCTCGCCCGGTGGCCCGTCATCATCCTCGGCGTGCTCCTCATGCTCGTCTCCCTTGCAGGCTTCGTCGGCGCCTACTGGAACAAGCAGGGCCTGCTCGCCGCCTACCTCTTCTGCATGGCCGCCCTCATCGTCCTCCTCCTCGCCCTCCTCATCTTCGCCTTCGCCGTCACTCGCCCCGACGGCTCCTACCCGGTCCCCGGCCGCGCCTACCGCGAGTACCGCCTCGGCGGCTTCTCCGTTTGGCTCCGCCATTACGTCGCCGACCACTGGCCTCAGATCCGCACCTGCCTCAGCTCTTCCGATGTTTGCCAGAAACTTGGCAGGAATCAGCCCTACCTCACCGCCGATCAGTTCTTTCGGACCGACCTCACACCTCTCCAGGCCAGTATTATTTTTCTTTCCTCATTCCTCTTAGTTCTTACGGTATGCAGCAGTCTACTTGTCAGTAGGATCAGGTTGTCTGGTTATAAACAATTACCACCTAGCATATAGTTACGGATCTAAAGATGCTTGCAAGAATTCCAAAACAATCTCAGTCGCCTTTCGCCTATACCATATCAACACGAAAGAATTCATTTGATGCCTTTGCCATCGCAATCAAGAACATGTGCCACTGCTACAAAATTCGATGATTCTGTCGTGCTAATACCTGCATGTCATCGTTTTGGAATCCAACTCTACTTGCAGTCAGGATGCTGTAAACCACCGACGGTGTGTGGATATGGGTACGTGAACCCGACAATGTGGAACAATCCCAGTAACCCCATGGTGCACGTGGACTGCGCTATCTGGAGCAACGACCAGAGCCAGCTCTGCTACGACTGCAGCTCGTGCGAGGCCGGGCTGCTGGGCAACCTGAGGAAGGAATGGCGCAAGGCCAATGTCGCGCTCATCATCGCCGCCGTCGCGCTCATCTGGGTCTACATCATCGGCTGCAGCGCTTTCAAGAATGCGCAGGCCCAGGATCTCTTCCGCCGCTACAAGCAGGGCTACGTCTGACTTATTCCGTCGTTGACGGCAGCATTACCTCAAGTTCCGCCGCTCTGTCATCAGTTCCCCATCTCACTGTAAATTTGTAGCAGGTGCATTGCGACTCGTATGAAGTTGGACGGTATCCTCTTTCGTGTTAAATCCCCCTTTTGAATGGATATATGGTGGTGGCGATGAAATGACGCTGTCGATAGAAGGGAATAGTACTGCTCAGAACACACGCTGGGCGGACGGTCTCTGCTATGGCATTTGGTCTCCGCAGAGAAAGCGTCGTTGCCAGTGAAAACAAATCCACTCTACGATAGAAGGCTTTTGCCCATGTCAAAGCCACATCGCGTCTGCTGGCCCCCACAGTCTGCATCTGGCGCAACCTCTGGCCCTTCTCTTGTCCTCCACCACTTGGGTCTAATTCTGATATGGTTTTGGGCTGCACTTGCTTCCGTGAAGTCAACTCAATGCCCGAAAGGTCCGGGTTATTTAGCTTCCAGTCATTGTGTCCCAAAGCTTCGTCCATCGGAGGAGACGAGAGGGAGAGGGAGGGAGAGAAGCAGAACAGTCACTGGAACAGAGACAAACCAGTCAACGCATGGTCGCACGGCAGTGTCGGGTGGGCCCCGCTGTTCCCAAAAACCCTGACCATTGTTGTATCAAAAGAATACACGATTCCCGTTGCTATTTGTTAAAGTAAAATGATTAGGACGATTACGATAACATAAAGTAAAAGGGTCCACGTCACAATTTTATATTATTTTTATTCTTCTTTCTTTTTAATTCGATCAATTACAAAGTAATGTCAAACATAAGATTAGGGTTAAAGGAAAACAAAACTCTTACGCCTTAATCCAGGCTAATTACCTACTTTTTCCGTGGTTGACTCTTTTTAGCATCCAAGTTTTTGGGCTTTTAAAAATCATATTTGGTCTCTAAAATTCTAATTTATTTATTTTTTATTCATGCCGTCATTTTTTTACGAAAATCTATAACACTAATAGAATTGATACCAAAATTAAGGGTAAAATGGTCAATACAAGAAGACGGAGCATTGATTTTTACTCGAATTAAAACCCCAAGTGAGGACGACGCAAAGGTCGAAAACCCCAACATGCTGCCTCTTGTTGAGGAGACCATCCTCTGCATCCCGGACATCATCTTCCACCTCATCGACCGCCACCGTCGAGCTCGGCACTCGAGACTTCTCCCTCGTACCTAGCGAACCTTTCCTTCATCTTTGACTTCTAGTTGGGCTTGATGTGGTGTATGATATAGAGGCAGAATAAGAGGAAGAGTAGAAGGAGGTGGATAATGACTCGACTATGAAACCGGATCTTCTTGACCATAGCAGCCCAAGAAACGATCTTGGCGAAGATGATCGGAACCGCCAGTAGTGGTATTGGGCTCAATCATCTCCTCCACTGCTGCTCATGGCATCCATCAACAGATGGCTGCTGCTCATCGGCTCGGGAATTTGCACCGATCCGATCATTGTTGAGGGAATCGAGCTGCCGCATCTACCACCCAACACTGCCAAGAACGTTGACTTGCACTGGGGTGCGAGGGAGTGGAAAGGGCTGTGATGAGAGGGAGTGATCACCACCTCCGCCGCCGAGTGCTCCTCCAGTCACAACGTGGTGCAAAAGTTCAAACTTTTAAACACCTTGTCCGTTGAGGTTCACGGCCACCTTAAACCTCTGCGCATAGTCTAGCTCCCCGCCTCTGCTCTCGCACTTCTGAGGAGCCACGGTAAAACACCTTCCGATGCCGATCAGGAGGCGAGATTTCTGCCTCCCACATCGTCTCTGTCAATAGCAGCGAGCCTCCCGACGATGCAGGGCCCTCGCGGTCGAGCGAGACTTGAATCCAAGCGACCCTGCCACCACCGACTGGGAATGATAGCTCCTCTACGATTCTCAAGGGATTCCATCGAAATAACCCTCGTGCCTAACCTAGAGGACTATAACAGTTCGATGGCAAAACTGATCGCCAAGAGTTCCGGACAGCTCATTAGGGGGATCTTGTGGTGCGGCGAGGATGTGAGGGTGTATCAGCTCAAGTGGGAGGAGGATCAACTGAATGGGAGATTGATATTAATTTGGGTAAAAGTCAACTCTTTCTTATGTTGACCATTTTACCTTTAATTTTGAAATTAAATCCGAATGTGATTAAAGATACAAACCGCGTGATTAAAAATAAAATAAATTATAGTAATTTTAAAATTATAGAGACCCAAATATAATATTTAAAAATTCAGAAATCCCGATGCTAAAAGCGATCAACTGTTTGTCGCACATAATAGCTTCCCCAGCCCAGGAAGTGTCGATGACCGACTAAGCATCTCTTATATCGTCGGTCCATCAATCAGCCTGCCTCCCTCGATTCGGAGGCCCTCTTCTCTCCTCACTACCATTTGCCGCAGTCCCCACCTCCGCCTCTTTCCTTCCTGCTCTCTCCTCGAATTGAAGGCGAACACCAGATTTTAATATCATAAATCGGCATTTTTTGGGGATAACTTTTCTGCGGAGGGAACTCCAATCGATGAGCCGCTACGACAGCCGCGCCGCCGACCCCGGTTCCTACCGCGACCGGAGAAGGTAATCCTAAAGCTCTGCACCTAACCCCTAACCCTAACCCTAACCCTAACCGAAGGACACATGAAAGATTAGGGATTCATCTATTTTTAGATCTCAAATCAGCGATGCAGGATTCGGCGGGAGTTCACAGAGCTACAGCAGGGGATTCGAGCCCTCCGGCAAGCGAGACGCCGGGGCCGCCGGCGACCTGGATGGGCTGCTCACTCCCTTCGAGAAGAACTTCTACGTAGAGGCCCCCTCCGTGGCTGCTATGACCGAGGAGGAGGTGGAGGCGTACCGCCGGAAGAGGGAGATCACCGTCGAGGGCCGTGATGTGCCAAAACCCGTCAGAGAGTTCCAGGACGTCGGTTTCCCAGGTTCTTATTGCTATTCTATTCCGTGCCTAGGATTGTACTTGGATCCCGTGTTCGTATCTTTCTGCTTCGTAGCAAAGATTTGGTATGATCATTCACGCCTGCACCCAAAGGGGATGTTTCTCCTCTAGTCAGATTAGGATTTAGAGAATTTATTCCATGCTGCCTTCTGCCCCTGCACCGAGTATACCTAATGTGTTGTAATCTTAGGTAGCAAGCTGTATAGGTTTTGCTGTAAGCTCTATCACATGCTCTATCACTTGGTTTGGTCATACTAAAATTTCAAGAATATGTTGATTTCACATCTTTTCTGAGAATTGACACCACATCAAGATGTGACCTTCGTGCGTGTGGTGCCGCAGATTGAGGCTTCACTCTAGGTAGTCTAAACCTTCACCACTTGGAGTTTTTCATTTGTCTTAACTATTTCTCTTACATGATTTTAGGCCTGTCTGTAGAAACGAGTCGGCTAGCCACATGGATCATTTGCCACTGTGGTATTCTCACCAAGTAAACAAAACTTGCTATCCTCTTATATTCTTTCACCTAATCTACCAACGACTCTCTGCAAGAACAATCATTTTTGTTCATGTTTCATGCTACTAGATATCCACTTAATTGTCCCACAGTCCCACCTTTGTTGGATTAATTTTTCTTCTCTTTAGAATATGTCCAATAGTTTTTCGAAGAAGTAAATAACTTCTATGATGTATCTACTCGACATAAAGCTAAGCTGGGTTATTGAACTTTTCTTTTAAAATTGTATTTATTTTTAGATAAGTTGTGATGTCCCAATTATTTGGGGTGTTATTCTTCTATATATATTTTGAAATATTCATCTTCTATTGGTCTTTTTTTTAAAAAAATATTAATTCAGTAAAATAGTTCGCTATTCAAACCCTTACCAGCAAAAAATTCCACAATATGTATCATCAAAATTCCTGCACATTGTTTTCTCATGATTTCTATTTGTATTGTTACTTTGGCTTCAAAACTTGGTTATACATCATCAAATAAGGTCCTTGGTTTATAGTTCCATTAAATAAGTTTGAAGTGACTCTTTCACCTTGCTTCAACCATAATGTCTTATATTACCATGCATTTGACATTTATTGTTTGGGGCCCATAAAACCTCATTGTTTGTTTTCTTAGTTTAGACTTCTATTGCCTTTATCTTAACCTGTTATTCATAGTTACGATAGCCTAACTGACAATATTTTGGACTTTTTTTGGGTCTATTTCATATTTCATCCATAGCATTTGTTTATTACTCCAAGCATGAAAATATTTGTCAGTTTGGTAGTAACAGTTTCAAACACAGGGAAGCTATTGATCAAGTTGCTATCCGTCTAGTGTAATCAATTATCAATATGGCAATTTTTGCTTAAGCTTACGCACCAGACAAAATGTTAGCATCTTCTTATACAATATGTGCAAATTCTATTTATATAAACTCATTTCCATTAACAGAAGTACTTCAGGTTATCAGTTTTACATTAGTTTAAATTTGGAAGCCCAAACCATGATGACATAATGACAAAGTTTAGTCCAAATAATTGTGTCATTACTAAACAGGTTATGAGAGGATATAGCTTGTGGATGGACTTGTGCCTGTGTTCAAAATTAGGGGAACAATTCTGGTGAAATTGTAGGTTGTTGACCCTATTCATCTTTTTCTTCCTTACTCTGGCCATATTCAATTATTTATTTAGCTACAAGCATCCAATTACAATATTTTCACTGATCCCTCTCGTTTAGCTTTTACATGGTATACAAGCTTTTGTGGATTTATCCTATAATGTGGGTTTTATGAAATTAGTCAATGCATGAGATTCCTACAAATTCAAGGTTTGAGAAGAGCCTTTGCTTACAAAGATTTTGTTTTTGTGAATCTGACACTCATGTCGAGTAGGAGCAATCTTCCTGTGATGCAAGGCCCTCACATTATGTACCTTTTTTATCCACTCTTATCTATTTGCCCAGTACACTATAGCATCAAATCAGAAGCTTTCTGAGTAGTTCCATAAATATGTGCTTATACTAAAATTTGTTAGCCCCTTTTTTTACTGGCAATGCTCTTGTAAATGGAATTATCTTCCTGTTTCTTTGAGTCCCATCCTGTACGGCATGGTCTGAGATCTAGCTGGTCCAAGAAAGTTATTGTTTGTTGGTGACTAAAATTTTTGTTGTTTTACTGTTGACTTTCCAGAATATGTTATGCAAGAAATTGAAAAGGCTGGATTTGTAGAGCCTACTCCTATACAAGCACAAGGGTGGCCAATGGCTTTGAAGGGCCGTGACCTCATTGGTATTGCTGAAACTGGATCTGGAAAGACACTTGCTTATTTGTTACCTGCCATTATCCATGTTAATGCTCAGCCAGTTTTAGGTATACAGATCCAGCATATTTTGCTTGAACATGCATTAGATATGCTTGTTGTCAGTGCATGCACTAATCAATTTGTTTCCTGTATGTGATTTTTTTGAAGCTCCTGGTGATGGTCCAATTGTTCTGGTTTTGGCTCCAACTCGTGAACTTGCTGTTCAGATACAACAAGAAGCGACTAAGTTTGGAGCATCCTCAAAGATAAAGAACACTTGTATATATGGTGGGGTTCCAAAGGGTCCTCAAGTTCGAGATCTTCAAAAAGGTGCACTGATGTCATGTTATTTCCTTTTTGTTCTTTAGGGAAAAAAAAAGGTCCCATTGTTTGATTGAAATCCATTAAAAGGTGCAATGATGTCTTGTTACTTCCTTTTTGTTCTTTAGAAAAAAATGTCCCATTATTTGATTGAAATCCGTTAAACCAATTTCCCCTTTAAAAAGTTGGGAACCATTGTTGATAGAAAATCATACATGGACATCAGTCTTCTCTTAAAAGATATAGAAAGAGTTGATTGGACAGATTGGGATTTCATAATAACATCTTATTTGGAATTTGGAGTGTGAAAGCCCTTTTTGTTATTTATCTATTATTTTCTGAAGAAATTTTATATTTTTGTATGGACAAAGATGGATATATGATTCTCTTACATGAATTAAATTTGTCAAACGCAAATTCTTTATCTTATTAAGCTATGAAACCATTACCTAGTTCCGCATTATGCAATATATTAATATACTGCTTCCTTCTATCAGGTGTTGAGATTGTTATTGCTACACCTGGACGTCTTATAGATATGTTGGAGTCACACCATACAAACTTAAGGAGGGTCACATATCTTGTTTTGGATGAGGCTGATCGAATGCTAGACATGGGCTTTGAACCTCAGATGCGGAAAATTATTTCCCAGGTATATTGTTTTTTAAAATTTGTGGTTTTGTTCATTTTTCCTCTTCATGTATCAGTTGTCATTTTGGTTTTGTATACTTCTTTTCTATTTTACTTCAGAAATTGCTCTATTAAGTCTGGATCTTCTATGTAGATATTGTAATTTTATGGTTTCCCAAATCTTTTTCTTTTAATTTGCAAAACGCCAGAAGTTAATTATAAGTCCCTTTGGAAAATATTGTATTAATTTCATCTGTTTATAGGTTTTATTTGGTTATTGGAGACTGTATCTCATCAGGTCATCACCATGATTTTCTGTTATCGTCCCCAGTTTTATCATTTTCTGTCATTGTGACTCCAGCATATTACCTTGTGTTTTTTTATTATCCAATTACTGCATTGCTTGATTAAGATGAATTAGAAAAATATTACATTAGTTAGTGGTAGTTTAGACCCTAAGTGATACAAGGGTATAGGTTTAGGCTTATCAATCTTGAAGGCTGATTTTTATTCTATTTTTGCTCTGTAATAGATTCGCCCAGATCGTCAGACCCTTTACTGGAGTGCTACTTGGCCCAAGGAGGTCGAACAACTTGCAAGGCAGTTTCTGTATAACCCATACAAGGTAATGTTTATGGCCAAACAAGGCAGTTCACAGGTGGGTTCGCTGCACTATATCTTCTTTACCACAATCTGACGGAATCGGCTATTCTCATGGTTCAGGTGATTATCGGTTCCATAGACTTGAAAGCTAATCATGCAATACACCAGCGTGTAGAGATTGTTTCAGAGAATCAGAAATATAACAAGTAGGATATCATTTATATTGGTGGTCCAGTGTGAGAGCAATTTTGGCATGTGATTAGAACTAACTTTTTCTTTGTCAGATTGGTCAAACTGCTGGAGGATATCATGGATGGTAGCCGAATTCTGATATTCATGGACACCAAGAAGGGCTGTGACCAGATCACAAGGCAGCTACGAACTGATGGCTGGCCTGCTCTGTCTATTCATGGTGATAAAAGTCAAGCTGAAAGGGACTGGGTCCTTTCTGAATTTAAATCAGGGAAGAGTCCTATAATGACTGCTACTGATGTTGCTGCTCGTGGTTTGGGTATGACTTTGTTATAAGATATTCTAGTTAGGTTTTAGTGCAATATGCAATTTCTGATTTTATAGGGGATATTCTAGGTATCTATCAGCTGAGCATTTACCTCTTTTCATGTGTGTTGTTTTTTAAATTTCTGATTACAGATGTGAAGGATGTGAAATATGTGATCAACTATGACTTTCCTGGATCCTTGGAGGATTATGTGCATCGTATTGGGCGAACGGGAAGAGCTGGGGCCAAGGGAACTGCATATACCTTTTTCACTGCAGCTAATGCAAGATTTGCGAAAGATCTTATTAAAATATTAGAAGAAGCTGGGCAGAAGGTTAATCCTGAGCTGGCTAAAATGGGTCGCGGACCCCCTCCCCCAGCAGGTTAGTCTATTTCACGCTCTTTAACTTTCCAACAAATTTCAAGTTTGCTACCTAAGCAAGTTGGGGCTCTTGCAGTCCTTTTATTACTGTATTGTGTAACTCAAGCTGACTATGTTCACTGGCACTGGTGGATATTATCTCATGCACTTTAATCTACATACTCTTATTAAGATCATAGCTGTTGCTAGTTGCTCAAGCACATGCCTCATTACTTGATGAGCTCATTACACTGCTGCTGGGAAAAGTACTCTCAACTTGGGTCGATAGTTACCAAGTTAAATATCTTTCCCTATCCATAGAATGATTTTTCAACTTGGGGATGCCTCTTATTTGGTGGTTCTGTTTTGATGATAACGAACCAGTTGAAATTTATCCGGATTCACTGGGTTATATAGGCTATATGATTTGACCCTTTTTCTTTTGGATAGGTCATGGTGGATTCCGAGATCGATATGGCAGCAGCCGCCAGTGGAGCTGACGGTATGGAGATAAATGTTCTGTTGTTCAAATGTCACTAGATAGGATATAGATCATCTTTCCACCAAGGTAACGCCTCCATCTTCTAGTAGCTGAGGTGGAGCTGCGGCAAGCGAAAGACATGTATGATGCATGTTTGGACACCCATTTTTGTTTTGATGAATGCCTGAATATTTGTCGGAGTTAGACAGCAATACATGTAATATTCGACCTATATGTAATTTGCTTCTTTTAAAGAGGACTTGGCCGAGTATTTTCAACACTGATGCCATTATCTTTACTCTTACCATATGTTTGGTAGCTGGTCGTAGAAAACAATATTTTGTGTGTGGCTCATGCGATGGCATCCACATGATGGGGTCCTCGACGACAAGCGGCTATTATCGTATCGGTTTGCATTTAGACCACGGAAAACACCAGGAGAAATATCACGACGACCTGACCGACGATGAGGAGCTCTAAATTCCGATCGCCACTAGGTTATGGGTTGCTTTCACATGTAGTGAGATGGTGAAAGAGTACGCCTTGCAACCCGTGGTCCAACGCAGAGTCGTACTCCACCCGTTTGTTCTTTTCGACCATGGCTACTGGCTAAGCGGCAGCCACCAGGGATGACAGACGAGTCGATTGCCCACTTATCTTCCCTGCTCTCGTATTATCGTGTTTAAAAGCAACCCTGTTTTTTTTTGGGGGGGCTTTCTCTTCGGATTTCGACAGTGTGGTATCGATTTGGCTCAAAAGTTGGAAGTCCAAACAAAGACACGGAGTTTTCGAGAACTCCTAACTAGCCAACTCCGGAGTCCTCGACACACACAGAGAGAGAGAGAGAGAGAGAGAGAGAGAGAGAGAGAGAGAGAGAGAGAGAGAGAGAGAGAGAGAGAGAGAGAGAGAGAGAGAGAGAGAGAGAGAGAGAGAGAGAGAGAGAGAGAGAGAGAGAGAGAGAGAGAGAGAGAGAGAGAGAGAGAGAGAGAGAGAGAGAGAGAGAGAGAGAGAGAGAGAGAGAGAGAGAGAGAGAGAGAGAGAGAGAGAGAGAGAGAGAGAGAGAGAGAGAGAGAGAGAGAGAGAGAGAGAGAGAGAGAGAGAGAGAGAGAGAGAGAGAGAGAGAGAGAGAGAGAGAGAGAGAGAGAGAGAGAGAGAGAGAGAGAGAGAGAGAGAGAGAGAGAGAGAGAGAGAGAGAGAGAGAGAGAGAGAGAGAGAGAGAGAGAGAGAGAGAGAGAGAGAGAGAGAGAGAGAGAGAGAGAGAGAGAGAGAGAGAGAGAGAGAGAGAGAGAGAGAGAGAGACGAGTCGATTGCCCACTTATCTTCCCTGCTCTCGTATTATCGTGTTTAAAAGCTAAGCCAACTCCGGAGTCATCGACCAGGAGAAGAAGAGAGAGAGTCGATCCATGCGTACGGCTCCGATGCGAAGTGGGCCTCCACACCGTGCTCACCTCGGATCAGATAACCTGAAAGAGTTCAACTAGCTTGACGCACCGAGTGGGTAGCACCACCACCACCAAAGACGACAGCCGTGCCAATGGTTCGTCGCTGCACTCGAAAGTTTTCTCCCACTGATCCCATGGTGTTGCGTTTTGAAAACAATCATACTGTGTAAAATGTGTCTGTTTCCTAATACCCGAATGAACACGCCTCAAGCATGCGAGAGAAGAATGGAGCTGGGAAACGAGGCGGATCCGTCGTTTGGTGCTCCCTTCAGTTCAGGATGGAGGCGATCACGTTGTATATCTCCACATTCTCGAAAGATGGCACCTTGCGTCCCCTCTGGAACCGAGGGCCGTGACCTACGAAAATGCTCCTCATCGAGAAAAATGCATTGTCGTATCCATGCGCTCCTCCGCACTCGTTCCTCTTCGTTCTCTTCTGCTCCACCTTGTACCCTTCTTCCAACAGCCCGATGACGGGCGGAATCCTGTGGCTCTCCCGGTAATGCAGTCGCTCCGGTAAATCCTCTTTCAAATACATCTTCAGATAGTTCCCATGCTCGACCTTTCCCGACCCCAGCGCTTCATTCATCTTCGCTACCACGTCCGACGGGGCAACGCCGGCGGGCGGGCGAATCGCGAGCAGAGGACTCGTGGACTGGACCCAGTCCCGCGGGATCTTGATCCACGGAGATAGGTCATCCAGAAATATGAGCTTTTTATCGCAAGTGCCCACCATTCCGTGGTCACCTAATAGAATTATGGTCACGTCCTCAAAGATCCCTCTTTTCTCCAGCCCGGCGATCAATCTCCCGATCATGTCATCGATCCGAGCCACCGCGGCGGTGATCTCCGGATCGTCGGCACCGACCTTGTGGCCCTGCTCATCTGGGTCCTCGAAGTAGAGAGTCATGAACACAGGGATCTCGCTGCTCGGGAGATCGAAGTAGCTCAGAATGGCGTCGACGCGCTCCTCGAAGGGCACCGAACCGTCGTAGTGGCGGCAAAACTTGGGAGGGCAGTCCCAAGATCCCTTCTTGACCTCGGATCCGGGCCAGAAGACGGTGGCGGCATTGAACCCCTGGTTGACGGCGGTCTCCCAGAGCGGCTCTCCCAGCCACCACTCCGGCTCGTGGCTGCCCATATTGAAGGCGGCGCCGGACACCGGGTCGACGAAGTGGTTGTTGATGATACCGTGGTGGGCCGGATAGAGTCCGGTGACGATAGAATAGTGGTTGGGGAAGGTGAGGGAAGGGAAAACAGGGATAAGCCCGGTCTCCGCTTCGGTGCCATTGGCGATCAGGCGATGGATGTTGGGCGCGGCGGTTTTGAACTGGTAGCCGAAGCGGAACCCATCGGAGGAGATGAGGAGGAGCACGGGGCGGGAGAGCCTGGAGAGGGGCCTCGCCTGACTCCGATGATCAAAGATGGGATCTTTGGCGGCAGCAGAGGAGGTGAAGAAGAGGAAGGCGAAGGCGGCGGCGGCGGCGACAGCCGTGCAGGTGGTGATGACGAGGGCCGAAAACAGGAAGGCGGAGTGGGGCCGGTGGAGGCCCGAAGGGGAGGCATCGTCGGGGGTGGAGTAGGTGGAGAGGAGAGCGGTGGTTGTGTTGGGTGGGTCGTCTTCCGGGCGAGCGAGGATGGGTTCTCTAATGGCAGGAGGAGGAGGAGGAGGAGGAGGGGCGGAAATGTTGAAGGGAACAGAAGTCATCGGTTTCTTAATCAGAATTCTGCCTTCTCTCTATCTCTCTCTCCCTCCTCTGTCCTTTCTCCCCCGTTACAACCTATCTTAGGTTTGAAATATGGCGTGTATACTGAATAGTGGGGGCGCGGGGGGTGAGGAGGGTGCATCAGGTTGTTGCGATAGGAACGGTTGACCGGCAGGATCGAGTTGGAGCGGTGTCCGAGGACGGATTAATGGAGGCGGGGAAGAGATGGTGTTTTGGATTATGACGGCGCTGACCGTAGGCGCGAGTGGATTTTGGCAGCACGATAGTGGCGCTTGTGGCAGAGGGAGGAGTTACGGTGCAGATACACGTACCTGTGGGAGCCACATCTGCTTTCGGGCACATGCACTGGTTTGACGTCGGGTAGATTTTTCAGAGTTGTTTCTGGAAAGCGAAGTGGAATCCACGTATCGATCGGAGAATGTTTGGTTCAACGTTGGCTGGTGGTCGATTCGTGGAGTGGACTCCGATGAACAATATTGATAATGCAAAAGAAAGTAAGTTCTGGTGCACGTCCCTTCTGATAGAAGATAAGATTTCATTAACTATACGAGAAAATCTTATCTATTCTGTTTGAGGAAAATCTTTTCTCCTATATCAGTATAAATAGAAAAAGGATATGTTAATACATTAAAGTTATTTTACCTTTTTAATAAAACTTCTTTAATAATTATTCTTGTCTTCTATTCTTTTTATCATGGTATCAGAGCCGCTTGCCTAGAGCAAGTTCTCTTCACGCTACCGACTCATCACCGTTACTTCTTCGCTTCCGACGGCAAAAGAAAGCCTCCGGTTGCTTAGAGCAAGTTCTCTTCATGTTATCGACTCATCATCGTTGCTTCTTCGTTTCCGGTGGCAAAAGAAAAGGATTTCTACCACTGCTTTTCCATCGTTAGGCCGTTGGTGCGACAAATCTTTCCTCCTCGACGAATGGCAACTGTTTTCTCCACTGCCACTCTGCACCAACATCTATTCCCTTCTGCTGCGACGTCTCAAGTGCTATGCTCACCAGCACTACCCCAGCTTCCTCCTCTGCTGTAGCTTCCTCCTCTACTGCAGCTTCCTCCTCTGTTGCAGCTTCCTCCTCTGTTGCAGCTTCCTCCTCTGTTGCAGCTTCCTCCTCTGTTGCAGCTTCCTCCTCTGTTGCAGCTTCCTCCTCTGTTGCAGCTTCCTCCTCTGTTGCAGCTTCCTCCTCTGTTGTAGCTTTCTCCTATCTCCTATACTGTAGCTTTCTCCTATCTCCTATACTGTAGCTTTCTCCTATCTCCTATACTGTAGCTTTCTCCTATCTCCTATACTGTAGCTTTCTCCTATCTCCTATACTGTAGCTTTCTCCTATCTCCTATACTGTAGCTTTCTCCTATCTCCTATACTGTAGCTTTCTCCTATCTCCTATACTGTAGCTTTCTCCTATCTCCTATACTGTAGCTTTCTCCTATCTCCTATACTGTAGCTTTCTCCTATCTCCTATACTGTAGCTTTCTCCTATCTCCTATACTGTAGCTTTCTCCTATCTCCTATACTGTAGCTTTCTCCTATACTGCAACTTTCTTCTATACTGTAGCTTTCTCCTATCTCCTATACTGTAGCTTTCTCCTATCTCCTATACTGTAGCTTTCTCCTATCTCCTATACTGTAGCTTTCTCCTATCTCCTATACTGTAGCTTTCTCCTATCTCCTATACTGTAGCTTTCTCCTATCTCCTATACTGTAGCTTTCTCCTATCTCCTATACTGTAGCTTTCTCCTATCTCCTATACTGTAGCTTTCTCCTATCTCCTATACTGTAGCTTTCTCCTATCTCCTATACTGTAGCTTTCTCCTATCTCCTATACTGTAGCTTTCTCCTATCTCCTATACTGTAGCTTTCTCCTATCTCCTATACTGTAGCTTTCTCCTATCTCCTATACTGTAGCTTTCTCCTATCTCCTATACTGTAGCTTTCTCCTATCTCCTATACTGTAGCTTTCTCCTATCTCCTATACTGTAGCTTTCTCCTATCTCCTATACTGTAGCTTTCTCCTATCTCCTATACTGTAGCTTTCTCCTATCTCCTATACTGTAGCTTTCTCCTATCTCCTATACTGTAGCTTTCTCCTATCTCCTATACTGTAGCTTTCTCCTATCTCCTATACTGTAGCTTTCTCCTATCTCCTATACTGTAGCTTTCTCCTATCTCCTATACTGTAGCTTTCTCCTATCTCCTATACTGTAGCTTTCTCCTATCTCCTATACTGTAGCTTTCTCCTATCTCCTATACTGTAGCTTTCTCCTATCTCCTATACTGTAGCTTTCTCCTATCTCCTATACTGTAGCTTTCTCCTATCTCCTATACTGTAGCTTTCTCCTATCTCCTATACTGTAGCTTTCTCCTATCTCCTATACTGTAGCTTTCTCCTATCTCCTATACTGTAGCTTTCTCCTATCTCCTATACTGTAGCTTTCTCCTATCTCCTATACTGTAGCTTTCTCCTATCTCCTATACTGTAGCTTTCTCCTATCTCCTATACTGTAGCTTTCTCCTATCTCCTATACTGTAGCTTTCTCCTATCTCCTATACTGTAGCTTTCTCCTATCTCCTATACTGTAGCTTTCTCCTATCTCCTATACTGTAGCTTTCTCCTATCTCCTATACTGTAGCTTTCTCCTATCTCCTATACTGTAGCTTTCTCCTATCTCCTATACTGTAGCTTTCTCCTATCTCCTATACTGTAGCTTTCTCCTATCTCCTATACTGTAGCTTTCTCCTATCTCCTATACTGTAGCTTTCTCCTATCTCCTATACTGTAGCTTTCTCCTATCTCCTATACTGTAGCTTTCTCCTATCTCCTATACTGTAGCTTTCTCCTATCTCCTATACTGTAGCTTTCTCCTATCTCCTATACTGTAGCTTTCTCCTATCTCCTATACTGTAGCTTTCTCCTATCTCCTATACTGTAGCTTTCTCCTATACTGCAACTTTCTTCTATACTGTAGCTTTCTCCTATCTCCTATACTGTAGCTTTCTCCTATCTCCTATACTGTAGCTTTCTCCTATCTCCTATACTGTAGCTTTCTCCTATCTCCTATACTGTAGCTTTCTCCTATCTCCTATACTGTAGCTTTCTCCTATCTCCTATACTGTAGCTTTCTCCTATCTCCTATACTGTAGCTTTCTCCTATACTGCAACTTTCTTCTATACTGTAGCTTTCTCCTATCTCCTATACTGTAGCTTTCTCCTATCTCCTATACTGTAGCTTTCTCCTATCTCCTATACTGTAGCTTTCTCCTATCTCCTATACTGTAGCTTTCTCCTATCTCCTATACTGTAGCTTTCTCCTATACTGCAACTTTCTTCTATACTGTAGCTTTCTCCTATCTCCTATACTGTAGCTTTCTCCTATCTCCTATACTGTAGCTTTCTCCTATCTCCTATACTGTAGCTTTCTCCTATCTCCTATACTGTAGCTTTCTCCTATCTCCTATACTGTAGCTTTCTCCTATCTCCTATACTGTAGCTTTCTCCTATACTGCAACTTTCTTCTCTGTTTTAGCTTCCTCCTCTGTTTTAGCTTCCTCCTCTGTTTTAGCTTCCTCCTCTGTTTTAGCTTCCTCCTCTGTTTTAGCTTCCTCCTCTGTTTTAGCTTCCTCCTCTACTGCAGCTTCCTCCTCTGTTTTAGCTTCCTCCTCTGTTTTAGCTTCCTCCTCTGTTTTAGCTTCCTCCTCTACTGCAGCTTCCTCCTCTGTTTTAGCTTCCTCCTCTGTTTTAGCTTCCTCCTCTACTGCAGCTTCCTCCTCTGTTTTAGCTTCCTCCTCTGTTTTAGCTTCCTCCTCTACTGCAGCTTCCTCCTCTGTTTTAGCTTCCTCCTCTACTGCAGCAGCCGCAGTCATCGTCGTTGCAGTCGCAGTTGTGGCCGTTGCAGCTACTGCCATCGCAATCGCAATCGTCGTTGCCATCGTAACCGGAGCCATTATCGTCGCAGCCGCAGCAACACCAACAGCAGCAGCGATCTGCTCTTGCCCTACTCACAAAGCGTCTCGTTCGTAAACCATTCTTTGTATCGATCCAAGATTGATATCCTTGTCAGGAGCATCATCTTACGAGGGCATGATAGAAGATAAGATTCATCTTTTTAATAAAACTTCTTTAATAATTATTCTTATCTTCTATTCTTTTTATTACCTCCCTCCTCGTCAACTTAAATAGTACATGGATTAGAATTCCCAACCGGTGAACTGACTGCACAATCCAATGTCTCACGAAGAAAAACGACAATTATCAAAAGAAAGAAAGAAAGAAAGAAAGAAAGAAAGAAAGAAAGAAAGAAAGAAAGAAAGAAAGAAAGAAAGAAAGAAAGAAAGAAAGAAAGAAAGAAAGAAAGAAAGAAAGAAAGAAAGAAAGAAAGAAAGAAAGAAAGAAAGAAAGAAAGAAAGAAAGAAAGAAAGAAAGAAAGAAAGAAAGAAAGAAAGAAAGAAAGAAAGAAAGAAAGAAAGAAAGAAAGAAAGAAAGAAAGAAAGAAAGAAAGAAAGAAAGAAAGAAAGAAAGAAAGAAAGAAAGAAAGAAAGAAAGAAAGAAAGAAAGAAAGAAAGAAAGAAAGAAAGAAAGAAAGAAAGAAAGAAAGAAAGAAAGAAAGAAAGAAAGAAAGAAAGAAAGAAAGAAAGAAAGAAAGAAAGAAAGAAAGAAAGAAAGAAAGAAAGAAAGAAAGAAAGAAAGAAAGAAAGAAAGAAAGAAAGAAAGAAAGAAAGAAAGAAAGAAAGAAAGAAAGAAAGAAAGAAAGAAAGAAAGAAAGAAAGAAAGAAAGAAAGAAAGAAAGAAAGAAAGAAAGAAAGAAAGAAAGAAAGAAAGAAAGAAAGAAAGAAAGAAAGAAAGAAAGAAAGAAAGAAAGAAAGAAAGAAAGAAAGAAAGAAAGAAAGAAAGAAAGAAAGAAAGAAAGAAAGAAAGAAAGAAAGAAAGAAAGAAAGAAAGAAAGAAAGAAAGAAAGAAAGAAAGAAAGAAAGAAAGAAAGAAAGAAAGAAAGAAAGAAAGAAAGAAAGAAAGAAAGAAAGAAAGAAAGAAAGAAAGAAAGAAAGAAAGAAAGAAAGAAAGAAAGAAAGAAAGAAAGAAAGAAAGAAAGAAAGAAAGAAAGAAAGAAAGAAAGAAAGAAAGAAAGAAAGAAAGAAAGAAAGAAAGAAAGAAAGAAAGAAAGAAAGAAAGAAAGAAAGAAAGAAAGAAAGAAAGAAAGAAAGAAAGAAAGAAAGAAAGAAAGAAAGAAAGAAAGAAAGAAAGAAAGAAAGAAAGAAAGAAAGAAAGAAAGAAAGAAAGAAAGAAAGAAAGAAAGAAAGAAAGAAAGAAAGAAAGAAAGAAAGAAAGAAAGAAAGAAAGAAAGAAAGAAAGAAAGAAAGAAAGAAAGAAAGAAAGAAAGAAAGAAAGAAAGAAAGAAAGAAAGAAAGAAAGAAAGAAAGAAAGAAAGAAAGAAAGAAAGAAAGAAAGAAAGAAAGAAAGAAAGAAAGAAAGAAAGAAAGAAAGAAAGAAAGAAAGAAAGAAAGAAAGAAAGAAAGAAAGAAAGAAAGAAAGAAAGAAAGAAAGAAAGAAAGAAAGAAAGAAAGAAAGAAAGAAAGAAAGAAAGAAAGAAAGAAAGAAAGAAAGAAAGAAAGAAAGAAAGAAAGAAAGAAAGAAAGAAAGAAAGAAAGAAAGAAAGAAAGAAAGAAAGAAAGAAAGAAAGAAAGAAAGAAAGAAAGAAAGAAAGAAAGAAAGAAAGAAAGAAAGAAAGAAAGAAAGAAAGAAAGAAAGAAAGAAAGAAAGAAAGAAAGAAAGAAAGAAAGAAAGAAAGAAAGAAAGAAAGAAAGAAAGAAAGAAAGAAAGAAAGAAAGAAAGAAAGAAAGAAAGAAAGAAAGAAAGAAAGAAAGAAAGAAAGAAAGAAAGAAAGAAAGAAAGAAAGAAAGAAAGAAAGAAAGAAAGAAAGAAAGAAAGAAAGAAAGAAAGAAAGAAAGAAAGAAAGAAAGAAAGAAAGAAAGAAAGAAAGAAAGAAAGAAAGAAAGAAAGAAAGAAAGAAAGAAAGAAAGAAAGAAAGAAAGAAAGAAAGAAAGAAAGAAAGAAAGAAAGAAAGAAAGAAAGAAAGAAAGAAAGAAAGAAAGAAAGAAAGAAAGAAAGAAAGAAAGAAAGAAAGAAAGAAAGAAAGAAAGAAAGAAAGAAAGAAAGAAAGAAAGAAAGAAAGAAAGAAAGAAAGAAAGAAAGAAAGAAAGAAAATTTAATTTTACAAAATCCAATTATATAATAGCATTAGTGTGCGTAGGAAACCAGATATCAAAAATCATATTTTGTTCTTCCGCTCCTCAAAATGAGACACAGCATATCAGACATGATTGAGGTTGAGTTATAGAAACTCCAAGACGCCAACATCAATCGCTTCCTTGAGCCTTTGAAGTGAAAATAACCTGATAGATTGCACAAGGCGTTCCAATTAAAATGTCTTGCTAATGTAGATTTAATGCCTCACATCACAGTCTAAACTTCAAGATTACTAAAGATGCATCGGGACCTCCTCTGCACAAAGAATCTCAAACTATTAGACAAGCAATTTAATTCTCTGACAACTAACAAGAATCAAAAGTCTAGCTAGATAAACTTATCAAAAAGGGAAACAATATCGATGAGAAATTCAACATGTTAGGAGGTTAGTTTTGGTCATCCTTGAAATTGGGTGATGGGACTACCAAAAACGATCTCATCAAGATGGAACCAACAAAACAAGGAACATAACTTCAAAACCGCAATACGCTTTACCTGTACATCCAAGGGCATGCCATGAAACTGCCCAGCGCCCTCTGGTGGGGTCCAATTATAAACAGCACATGGTAAAAGAGAATCGAAACACCATTTATTTCACCAGAAAAAGGCTTCATTGCATGCTGAACTTCCTCAGAGCAAATGGAAGATGAGACTTAACAACCCATGCAAGGGCCAACTGATCTCCAAGCATGCGGGAGGGAGGCCTTCATAAATTTCAAGCTGTAGACATTGAGGACTTCTTCTAAGAAGATTTTTGCCCTGCAGCCAAAAAAAGAAATTTTTTTTTGTCAAATTGCTAAACCAGAAGCTCACAATGATGAAAAGGCAAATAGTGAACCGACGCGTGAATTCCATCTGCAGTGCCTCTAACTGCGATGAACCCTGAGTTTAAAGGCTGATATTTATTGTTTCGAAAAGTGAGAACCAGGTGAAAATCAGGATATTTATGAAAAATATTCCCAAGATCATCAACTACAGCAATATCAGAATCAGTGAAAATGTAGTGACTATAAATCCTCAGCCCCTTCGAGTGTTCTTGAAGCCTTCCTTCCAGAAATGCCTACATTGATCCAACTTCACAAATGGTTATACATTGGAAAAGGCATTATTCACAAAAATCTGTAACATTTGTTAGCATAAGAAAAAGAAATAAAAACAATAAGCTAAAACAGATGGAATTCATTAGTTGCAAAACCATATAACATGCGTCTTTGATAATTTCAACTTCACAAGCACCATGCACAAGTAGTTAAGAGTCGTTGCTGGTACCTCATAAACATTAATGCAAAGGCTACACTACTTTCAGCTACATGGAAAACACTATTCTCTGTAATTGGTAGGTTGACCAATATGGATGGAAGAACCGTCCAGTCCTTTCAGCCCATTACTTTCTCTTTGCTTTCTTCCTCACATTATTATTATATAAATGAAATTATTCATTTATACAAACAGAGTTGCATATTATAGTTTAAATGAAATTGTTATATCTCCCAGTAATACCCACAGTAACTTTTTAAATAATATTATAGTTTATGATAATACAAACAGAGTTCCATATTATAGTTTAAATGAAATTGTTATATCTCCCAGTAATACCCACAGTAACTTTTTAAATATTATAGTTTATGATTATACAAACAGAGTTGGACAATTTACTTGTTCTGAATCTTTCTACCTTGGTAGCTAAACATTTCAACTTGCATCACAACTAAAATATTTATTATCAACATATGATTCACATAACCTTCTGAATCTTATAAGTATGACAAAAATGGCAAATTTGAATAATTCGGTTATACCAAACTTCTAGGGTTTACCTACAACTTCTAGCTCCCTCATATTAAACAAAAGGTTCATTTATAATTAGTGAAATTACATGATATATCATGACTAATATACACATCAAAAGAGTGACAAATGTATAGGCAGTTTAATTACAATTGGACGCTAGATTCCTCTTCACCCAAAAAAAGGGATAAAACAAAAGAAAACAAGGAATAAAATCTGGTGCAAAAGTCCTATGTATGTTTGTTTGTAAGCCAGTGACCTAACTGAACATGGATAATAGTATAATTTCATGCAGTAAATTAAGAAAACAATGTATAATAGCTTAAAATATGCGAATAAAAACAACTGAAGCTCATTATAAATTATTTGAACGGGATCTTACAATGTAGGAGCTGATTCTCTGAAGCATCAAATTTCCTTGTCAATAATCTCCCAGTATTGGTAATATTGTTGTGTTACTTCTGTTTATGGTAATGTCAGAATCAGGATCAGTCAATACAATTATGCTGCTTCTTGGTATTGACACCTGCAGAGTTCTAAAGATAAGAAAGCCAAGTTAAACAAACATCAAGTGCTCATACAATGTTCTAGCTCAGCAACTGAACGAAGGTAAAACTAGACTAAAACATCATCTGTGGTTCCAATATGAGGTATTAGGATCAAAATATGGAGCTTCAAGATTATAATGTAGAGCTTCTCCAATTAATAAGGACAGAAAAAGGACCTTAGTGAATGAATTTAAGAATTTAATAGATAAAAGTTAAACTGAATAACAACAGCAAACTACTGAAATAAAATCACAAAACTTCTCAGCCACTAAGTAGACAACATAATCAGGGATTTATTATAAATACCTTTAATCTGGAATAAGTCATGATTATATGATGAGATTCTATGAAAGGAGTAGAAAAAATCAGTTCAGATATTTTATTGCCTTTTATTACTTCTAAAGGAAAGTTGCAGCACCAGCCATCAAATCTAGGCTTCATGGAATAATAAATACTTCAATTTATTGTATAACTTCACCAAATAAAAGTTTTAATGAGCACAAAGATGCAGCAACCTTTAAGAGATTAAAAAAAAAAGAGTGAATTTGTTCCATCTAAAGACTAACTGTATCTATCTTATTGTAAAACTCGAAAGGTATGTGATGCTTATATATGAACCGTTTTCCCTGAAATTTCATAACATCCAATTAAGGAAGAAACAATGACTAGCATTAAGTTAACTGCATCTCACAATAGTTAGTTTGAAAAAAGTTAAGAGATATCTGACCAAGTCAGAGACTATTGAACAAAAATGAAATTTTTAGAGTAAAATACCTCTGATATAGCAAAGACATGGTAACAACCTTTATGGCAAAATTTGGGCATCTATTTTAATGTTTAAACATGTAATTAATATTGAGATTTGATTCATAGTTATCTAGGTAGTTATCATGATCTAGCAGTTATATGATAGTTTCAATAACTACCTCAATCATGATTTAGTAGTTATAGGGTAGTTTCAATAACTACCTTAATCATGAGTGACATGGAGAGTGAGGTAGTTACCACTAGGTCCTATAAATAGGACCATAGTTCATGAAGCAAGGTATATAAAGAGTATGTGAGCTTGGGAATATCTTGTAAGTGTTCTTGTCAATCCTCTTATTTTAAATACTACATCGCTTTTCTTGAATCGAAAGGATTCTTTTACTTGCATCGTAGTATTCTGTTTTTTCCTTACTCCTCCATCCCCAACATTTGTGGTATCAGAGCCTAGTTTCAATCTGAACTGGGCATTATGGCTTTCAATGGCAATTCCATGTCTCAACCCCTTATTCTCATCTTCTTAGGCAAATGCTATGAATTTTGGAGTATTAAGATGAAGACTCTATTCAAGTCTCAAGATCTTTGGGACTTAATAGAGAATGAATATGCGAATCCAGATAACGAAATCAGGTTGAGAGAGAATAGAAAGGACTTAAAGGCATTGTTCTTCATTCAACAAACTGTACATGAGACAATCTTCTCAAGAATTACAGCAGCGACAACCTTAAAGCAAGCTTGGTTGATACTTCAAAATGAATTTCAAGGCTAATCAAGGGTGATTACGGTAAAACTTCAAACCCTTCGTCGTGAGTTTGAAATTTTGTTCATGAAAAGTAATGAATCGGTACAATATTTTCTTTCTCGAGTGACTAAAATTGTTGGTCAAATGAAATCTTATGGTGAACATCTTCCTGATCATATAATTGTTACAAAAGTTTTGAGAAGTTTAACTCCGAAATTTGATCATGTTATTGCCGCAATTGAGGAGTCAAAAGATTTATCTACATATTCATTTAATGAGTTAATGGATTCCTTGCAAGCACATGAAGCAAGATTGAATATGTCACTTGAAAAAAGTGAAGAAAAAACATTTCAGGTTAAGGGGGAGTCTTCTACTTCAAAAGAAGATAAAAATCAACAGGAAGAGGATGTGGCAAAGGAGGATTTCGTGGTAGAGGAAATGGAAGAGGAAGAGGACACTTTGATGGGCATGATGAACAAAGGCAATCAAATTATGATAAAAAAAATTACAATAGTGGAATTCAATGTCACTACTGTAAAAAGTTTGGTCACATGAAGGCAGATTGCTAGAAAAGAGAAAAGCAAGCAAGCTATGTGGAGGAAAATGAAGAAAATAGTAAGTTATTTATGACTCATTCACAAGTTAATGATATCTCAAATGATATTTGGTTTCTGGATAGTAGATGTTCTAATCATATGTCAGGCATGAGATCAATATTTAGATATATTAATGAAACTCATAAGTTGAAAGTTAGACTTAGAGATAGCAAGCAAATCCAAGTGGAAGGAAAATGAATAATTAAATTGAAGACAAATCAAGGGAAGGTAAAATACCTTGATAATGTTTTCTTTGTTCCTACTTTATCACATAACTTGTTGAGTGTTGGACAATTGATAGATGATGGATATTCAATAATATTTGATGATGGTTCATGCACTATTAAAGATAAAAAATCTGGTTTGATTATCGTAAATGTTTGCATGACGCAAAACAAGATGTTTTCACTTGATGTGTCAAATATTGAAAGGCATGCGCTTATCGCAATTCAAAAGAATGAGTCTAATTTATGACATTTAAAATATGAACACCTTAACATTAAGGGTTTAAGGTTGTTAAGTCAAAAAGGAATGGTTTTCAGATTGCCTAAAATTAATACACTTGATGTATGTAAAGGATGCATTTATGGTAAACAAAGTAAAAAATTATTTTCTATTGGAAAAGCATGGAGAGCATCTAATTGTCTTGAACTAATTCATGCTGACTTATGTGGACCTATGAATACAAAATTATTTGGTGGAAGTCAATATTTTATATTGTTTACGGATGATTATAGTCGTATGAATTTGGTATATTTTCTGAAACTGAAATTTGAAACATTTGATAATTTTTGAAAATCCAAGGCACTTGTAGAAAAGTAAAGTGGTAGATATATAAAGACACTTCGGACAGATAGAGGTGGTGAATTTTTATCTAATGAATTTAATTCTTTTCGTGAAGAAAATGGTATTCGCAGAGAATTGACGACACCATATACACCGGAGCAAAATGGTGTAGCTGAACGTAAGAATCGAACTGTCGTTGAAATGACAAGAAGTTTGCTTAAAGGAAAACAAATTCCAAATCAATTTTGGGCAAAAGCAGTTGCAACAGCAGTTTATTTGTTGAATATTTCACCAACAAAGACTATTATGAATCAAACTCCTTTTGATGCTTGGTATGGTATAAAACCGAGTGTAAGCCATTTAAGAATTTTTGACTGTATTGCTTATGCTTTGGTGAATTTACAAAATCATAACAAACTAGATGAAAAATCTGAAAAATGCATCTTAATTTATTATTCTTTATAATCCAAAGCATATCGATTATATAATCCTGTTAGTGACAAAGTTATTATTAACAGAAATGTTATGTTTGATGAAAGGGGAAATTAGAATTGGGAGACCAATAAAGGTGGAACATAAATTCAGATTCCAGCAGAACTAGACACTTCGCAGAATCAAATGACAGATCCTGCTCCAACAAGTTCATCGTCAACCTCACCCAATAACAGTTCAAATTCTGATTCCTCAGATGAAACTCCTCCAAGAAATTTCAAATCACTAACAGAAATTTATGACTCAACATTTGCTTTGTTTATTTCAGATCCAACAACTTTTGAGGAAACAGTTGAAAAAGAAGAATGGAGAAAAGCAATGAAGAAGGAAATCAAGTCAATTGAGAAGAATGAAACTTGGGAGCTAATGGATCTACCGAAAGAAAAGAAAGCCGTTGGATTAAAATGGGTGTTCAAAACAAAGTTTAATGCAGATGGAAGTATCCAAAAGCATAAGGCATGACTTGTAGCAAAAGGATATTCACAGCAACAAGGTATTGATTTTGATGATACTTTTTCTCCAATTGCTAGATTCGAAATCGTGAGAACTTTCTTAGCTTTAGCTGCTCACTTGAGTTGGCCCGTTTATCAATTTGATGTGAAATCTGCGTTTTTAAATGGAGATTTACATAAAGAGGTTTTTGTTGCTCAACCTGAAGGTTTTTTGGTTAAAGGACATGAAGAAAAGGTATATAAGCTAAGAAAAGCTCTTTATGGGCTTAAACAAGCTCTAAGGGCATGGTACAGTAAAATTGATTATTATTTTCTTCAAAATGGATTTAAGAGGAGCAATAATGAACCTACTCTTTATCTAAAGAAGGAAGGTAAACATAATATTCTAATGGTTTCCCTCTATGTTGATGATATTATATATATGGGTTCATCTAACTCTTCTGTAGCAGAATTTAAAAAATGCATGATGAATAGTTTTGAAATGTCAGATCTAGGACTATTGTACTATTTTTTTGGGTTGAAAGTGAAACAAGGATCAAATGAAATTTTTATTTCACAAAAAAAATATGCAATATATCTACTCAAAAAATCTAACATGATTAATTACAAAGTTATAGCAACACCCATGAATGTAAATGAGAAATTGAAACTTGAAGATGGTACAAGTCTGACAAACGCAAGATACTATAGAAGTTTGGTTTGAGGTTTGATTTATCTAACTCATACTCGACCAGATATTGCATTCTCTGTTGGTGTAGTATCTAGGTTTATGCATAGCCCAAGCAAACATCATCTCGGACCTGTTAAAAGAATTATGTGTTATATTACTGAAACTATAGATTATGGTATTTGGTATTCTCATAATTTTAATTGTAAATTATTTTGTTCCATTGATAGTGATTGGGCAAGATCTTTAGATGATTGAAAGAGTACTTCAGGTAATATTTTTAGCCTTGAATCGAGAGCTATATCTTGGAGTTCTAAAAAGCAAGCAACAACTGCGTTGTTAACATTGGAAGCAGAATATGTAGCTGCAATATCAGCAGCTTGTCAAACAATATGGCTTAGAAGACTTTTTGAAGATCTTCATTAAGAACAAAAAGAAGCAACGTAAATATTTTGTGACAATAAAGCCACAATTGCAATGACGAAGAATCCAACGTTTCATGAAAGAACGAAGCATATAGAGATATGCTATCATTTCATCCGATATCTTGTAGCAAGTGAAGCCATAACAATGAAGTATTGTGGAACAGATGAACAAGTTACGGATATCCTCACCAAGTTACTTCCAGTTCAAAAGCATGTTTATTTCATGTCGCAAATCGGTGTATGTAACTATGAATCAAGAGGGAGTATTGAGATTTGATTCATAATTATCTAGGTAGTTATCATGATCTAACAGTTATAGGATAGTTTCAATAACTATCTCAATCATGATCTAGTAGTTATAGGGTAGTTTCAATAACTATCTTAATCATGGGTGACATGAGGAGTGAGGTAGTTACTATAAATAGGATCATAGTTCATGAAGCAAGGTATATAGAGAGTGTGTGAACTTGAGATTATCTTGTAAGTGTTCTTGTCAATCCTCTTGTTTTAAATACTACATTGCTTTTCTTGAATCGAAAGGATTCTTTTATTTGCATCGTAGTATTCTATTTTTTCCCTGCTCCACCATCCCCAACAATTAATTACCTGTGTGAAGTCGACGAACACATTCAGAATGCCAATGGACCTTTCAACTTTGCTATACGAACTGTTTGCGACAGTTACCATCACGTATCCTAGAAGAATCCGATCTAATGGAGTTGTTGTAGATTGTATAAACTGTTGCAAACGAAATGTCATCCCTAGTTTGAAGGTTCTGTTGTGAACTAGCATGGATCTTATTGACAACACTGAGGCCTGTGACAAGAGATACATAAGGAGGAAACTTAGATAGACTCATCTAATGGCGAGAGTTTTAATTGAAAAATCAGCAGAAGACATAAGCAAGAGGTTTAGAAGACATGCCTTGGCATTGGAGGCGGTCGGGCAGTCCCTGCCCAGCGGCAGGCCCGACAACGAGGGGATCTGATTTATTGGGTCGACTTCTCTTCGAAACTTGTGGGATCGGATTACTACGATGCAATTTGAGACTGGAAATCAGCAAATAACAAGTATCAGAGCACGAGGGTTAGAGAGAGAGAGAGAGAGAGAGAGAGAGGATTGATGATGGGAAACAGACCTGAGAGGATCAGAGGAAGGAAGAGAACGAGAAGGAGAACGGAGAAGAAAAGAGGGCTCCTCCACCCTCTGCAGATCCCCATCGGCTGATCGATTCACACGGCTTTTGGCATCAATCACCGGAATTAGGATTAGTGCTGCGCGCGCGCTCGCTCGCTCGCTACGGTGAGAGGATCGACAGATCTGTGAGGACGCCGTACACGTCAGCGAGCTTGCTTAAGTGGGTGGATTCAGTTCTCACGAGTTGGGCATTCGTCTTTCCGAATCCAAAAATGGGCCGTAATGGGCTTCGAATCATGTCGAATTGGATCGAGTGCCGACCGCAAAGACACGGGCGGTTCGAGAACTGGCAATCAGCACGCAAATATAGTCTGGTCGCAAAGCTGCCAAGAGATCGACGGTTGTGATCTACTACGACGCAAGAAAACCCTACACGATAATTATACTCGTTGCATGTTCGCTCTATCTCGCCATCAGTATTCATCTGAACATGAAGAAGAATGTAAACCATAGATTAAAAATAAACAAATAAAAGCAAAAGCCACACCGAATTCCTCCTGATGAATCCATCGGGCTTCGAATATCAATTTTAAATTCATCCAACAAATTCCAATCCCATCGCAAAAGATTCGATTCCATCAAAAGTCAATTCAAAATTCAATTCGGTCGTCCAAATCATGACTAAGGACTCTCAGATATGTGATAGGACGGTTGGATCCAAGGCAACATGTTGAACCACATGCTTGCTGCCCCGTTAAAATGAGGACGTGGAATAATGCTGAACAGAGCACGAGGGGTTAGAGAGAGAGAGAGAGAGAGAGAGAGAGAGAGAGAGAGAGAGAGAGAGAGAGAGAGAGAGAGAGAGAGAGAGAGAGAGAGAGAGAGAGAGAGAGAGAGAGAGAGAGAGAGAGAGAGAGAGAGAGAGAGAGAGAGAGAGAGAGAGAGAGAGAGAGAGAGAGAGAGAGAGAGAGAGAGAGAGAGAGAGAGAGAGAGAGAGAGAGAGAGAGAGAGAGAGAGAGAGAGAGAGAGAGAGAGAGAGAGAGAGAGAGAGAGAGAGAGAGAGAGAGAGAGAGAGAGAGAGAGAGAGAGAGAGAGAGAGAGAGAGAGAGAGAGAGAGAGAGAGAGAGAGAGAGAGAGAGAGAGAGAGAGAGAGAGAGAGAGAGAGAGAGAGAGAGAGAGAGAGAGAGAGAGAGAGAGAGAGAGAGAGAGAGAGAGAGAGAGAGAGAGAGAGAGAGAGAGAGAGAGAGAGAGAGAGAGAGAGAGAGAGAGAGAGAGAGAGAGAGAGAGAGAGAGAGAGAGAGAGAGAGAGAGAGAGAGAGAGAGAGAGAGAGAGAGAGAGAGAGAGAGAGAGAGAGAGAGAGAGAGAGAGAGAGAGAGAGAGAGAGAGAGAGAGAGAGAGAGAGAGAGAGAGAGAGAGAGAGAGAGAGAGAGAGAGAGAGAGAGAGAGAGAGAGAGAGAGAGAGAGAGAGAGAGAGAGAGAGAGAGAGAGAGAGAGAGAGAGAGAGAGAGAGAGAGAGAGAGAGAGAGAGAGAGAGAGAGAGAGAGAGAGAGAGAGAGAGAGAGAGAGAGAGAGAGAGAGAGAGAGAGAGAGAGAGAGAGAGAGAGAGAGAGAGAGAGAGAGAGAGAGAGAGAGAGAGAGAGAGAGAGAGAGAGAGAGAGAGAGAGAGAGAGAGAGAGAGAGAGAGAGAGAGAGAGAGAGAGAGAGAGAGAGAGAGAGAGAGAGAGAGAGAGAGAGAGAGAGAGAGAGAGAGAGAGAGAGAGAGAGAGAGAGAGAGAGAGAGAGAGAGAGAGAGAGAGAGAGAGAGAGAGAGAGAGAGAGAGAGAGAGAGAGAGAGAGAGAGAGAGAGAGAGAGAGAGAGAGAGAGAGAGAGAGAGAGAGAGAGAGAGAGAGAGAGAGAGAGAGAGAGAGAGAGAGAGAGAGAGAGAGAGAGAGAGAGAGAGAGAGAGAGAGAGAGAGAGAGAGAGAGAGAGAGAGAGAGAGAGAGAGAGAGAGAGAGAGAGAGAGAGAGAGAGAGAGAGAGAGAGAGAGAGAGAGAGAGAGAGAGAGAGAGAGAGAGAGAGAGAGAGAGAGAGAGAGAGAGAGAGAGAGAGAGAGAGAGAGAGAGAGAGAGAGAGAGAGAGAGAGAGAGAGAGAGAGAGAGAGAGAGAGAGAGAGAGAGAGAGAGAGAGAGAGAGAGAGAGAGAGAGAGAGAGAGAGAGAGAGAGAGAGAGAGAGAGAGAGAGAGAGAGAGAGAGAGAGAGAGAGAGAGAGAGAGAGAGAGAGAGAGAGAGAGAGAGAGAGAGAGAGAGAGAGAGAGAGAGAGAGAGAGAGAGAGAGAGAGAGAGAGAGAGAGAGAGAGAGAGAGAGAGAGAGAGAGAGAGAGAGAGAGAGAGAGAGAGAGAGAGAGAGAGAGAGAGAGAGAGAGAGAGAGAGAGAGAGAGAGAGAGAGAGAGAGAGAGAGAGAGAGAGAGAGAGAGAGAGAGAGAGAGAGAGAGAGAGAGAGAGAGAGAGAGAGAGAGAGAGAGAGAGAGAGAGAGAGAGAGAGAGAGAGAGAGAGAGAGAGAGAGAGAGAGAGAGAGAGAGAGAGAGAGAGAGAGAGAGAGAGAGAGAGAGAGAGAGAGAGAGAGAGAGAGAGAGAGAGAGAGAGAGAGAGAGAGAGAGAGAGAGAGAGAGAGAGAGAGAGAGAGAGAGAGAGAGAGAGAGAGAGAGAGAGAGAGAGAGAGAGAGAGAGAGAGAGAGAGAGAGAGAGAGAGAGAGAGAGAGAGAGAGAGAGAGAGAGAGAGAGAGAGAGAGAGAGAGAGAGAGAGCTCGGAAGTTTCCACTTTCTCCCACGCAATGCACAAATGCAATTCATCAGCCTGCCAATCTTGGCCAAACTGGCTTTCGCATGCAGCAGCTTTGTCCCATATCTGATCGTGCTCACTCACCGATCGTCAACAAAGGCGTTTCTCCGTAATCCATCCATAAGCTGTACATGCCTCTGCAGCCGCACGTTTGCAAATTCCTATCGATGTAGGTACCTTTCCAGATGTCTCAAGTATATGGACCATGATGTCGACTAGAGAAGGAGACAGGAAATGCAGAATGAAAAAAGAAAAAGGAGAGCTAAAAGAAAAGGTGACACACCAAAAGTTCATCGATCTTATTGGCCAGTCAAACCCGGCCACCATCGCAAGTTATCCTCAGTAACAACTCGCTGTTTAAATAGAAAAAATGTACTCCCTCCCCATTCCCCCGGCTTTGAGCTTTTCATTCTACGGTGTGGCACCCAAGAAATATACTCCCTCCTCCATGATAGCATGCACCTTTATGGGCACCTTTACGTTGCCTTATTTACCTCAGCGACGCCTATTCTTGAATTGCATTTGACCCCATGTTGCTGCTTCTTGTTTGTCTCTCGAGCCATCGAACTGAAAATAGAGATGGTCAAGATTGATGGGCCGATGAAGAATGTGATGGAGTCTTCGTTTTTCCTTGTGCCAACGCATCGACGACGGCTTTGGTCACGGCTTCCTCGAACCTGCCCTCGTCCCAGTCACTATCCTGTTGCACCAGAGACATTTCATTGTTAATAGGATTTAGGTAAGACCTTTGATCCCCGAGATAAGAACAGGAGGTGTCAGCTGAGAGTTTCCCTCAGCTTGCTCACAACTGGATCCATCATTGGCCTAGAGGAAATTTCAGGTCATCTGTTTTCCTCATCCACGAAAAGATGCAGCACAAGAATCGGCTTCAACTTCCTAAGCAGCAGCCAGAGGAAGAGTTGTAGGTCATCATGCTTATTGAGCTGACAAACGAACAAGTACGATTGAAATGACCACAAGATTGTCAAATGTAGGAAGCTTGGTAGGCCCTTAGCTGTTCAGCTTTTCGCTACATGACTAATTTCTTTGTTTGAACAATCTTATTAATTATATTATTGTTATTGTTATTGTTATTATACTAGTTATATCTGTTGGTCGATAACACAGCCATTCACACAACCAGCCAACTAAACCTTTTACTCATCCGATAAAGGCAGGACGCCTATCATTACGTGATCCACATGAAGAATATTAGTTTTTCACTTCGTTAACTCGATGTTTTCGTCTCCCGATACTACCAATTGCATTTAAACCTGCCACATAGTAAGTTTAGTGGAAGCATTAAGTCGCAGTGCATAAGCAAAAAATATAAAGAAATGTAGGAGCTTTCTTCAGTCAATGAAATCTTTACTAATGTGTTGACGGAGTGAAATCGAATACGCGAAAGCCGAAATCATCCCACTGCATGCATGCATGCATGCATGCATGCATGCATGCATGCATGCATGCATGCATGCATGCATGCATGCATGCATGCATGCATGCATGCATGCATGCATGCATGCATGCATGCATGCATGCATGCATGCATGCATGCATGCATGCATGCATGCATGCATGCATGCATGCATGCATGCATGCATGCATGCATGCATGCATGCATGCATGCATGCATGCATGCATGCATGCATGCATGCATGCATGCATGCATGCATGCATGCATGCATGCATGCATGCATGCATGCATGCATGCATGCATGCATGCATGCATGCATGCATGCATGCATGCATGCATGCATGCATGCATGCATGCATGCATGCATGCATGCATGCATGCATGCATGCATGCATGCATGCATGCATGCATGCATGCATGCATGCATGCATGCATGCATGCATGCATGCATGCATGCATGCATGCATGCATGCATGCATGCATGCATGCATGCATGCATGCATGCATGCATGCATGCATGCATGCATGCATGCATGCATGCATGCATGCATGCATGCATGCATGCATGCATGCATGCATGCATGCATGCATGCATGCATGCATGCATGCATGCATGCATGCATGCATGCATGCATGCATGCATGCATGCATGCATGCATGCATGCATGCATGCATGCATGCATGCATGCATGCATGCATGCATGCATGCATGCATGCATGCATGCATGCATGCATGCATGCATGCATGCATGCATGCATGCATGCATGCATGCATGCATGCATGCATGCATGCATGCATGCATGCATGCATGCATGCATGCATGCATGCATGCATGCATGCATGCATGCATGCATGCATGCATGCATGCATGCATGCATGCATGCATGCATGCATGCATGCATGCATGCATGCATGCATGCATGCATGCATGCATGCATGCATGCATGCATGCATGCATGCATGCATGCATGCATGCATGCATGCATGCATGCATGCATGCATGCATGCATGCATGCATGCATGCATGCATGCATGCATGCATGCATGCATGCATGCATGCATGCATGCATGCATGCATGCATGCATGCATGCATGCATGCATGCATGCATGCATGCATGCATGCATGCATGCATGCATGCATGCATGCATGCATGCATGCATGCATGCATGCATGCATGCATGCATGCATGCATGCATGCATGCATGCATGCATGCATGCATGCATGCATGCATGCATGCATGCATGCATGCATGCATGCATGCATGCATGCATGCATGCATGCATGCATGCATGCATGCATGCATGCATGCATGCATGCATGCATGCATGCATGCATGCATGCATGCATGCATGCATGCATGCATGCATGCATGCATGCATGCATGCATGCATGCATGCATGCATGCATGCATGCATGCATGCATGCATGCATGCATGCATGCATGCATGCATGCATGCATGCATGCATGCATGCATGCATGCATGCATGCATGCATGCATGCACCTTCACACTATCAAAATAAAGATGGATTAGTTAAGGCTCGTACCTTCACTTGTAGCTTAAGATTGGCCCTTGCGAATATACTTCTCGATGGCGATCTCGTGCTTGCATCCATGGATATCAATATTACGTCCCTCATCTCTTTCAGGAGTCGAAGCGCAGGAGAACCAGATCTATCACTTCACATTCCTCCCTTACGATTAGGCTGAGGTTGATTTGTTGCGCCTCTGATTTGAATCTGGAGGATCGGCTTATCTGAACTTCGACTCTTTCGCTTGGATCACTAACTTCATCAGCGTCGTCGGTAGACTTCAGTTGAGTTCTAGCATTTGATTCCTCTCCTCGAGCTCAGAGAGTCGAGCTTTCAAGGAATTCAAGTAGGTCTTCGTGTTTGCCAGCACCGATACGTTGTCCTTCTGTGGTATGGAATTTGGAAAAGAGAAGGAATTATCGAAATCGATGTGAAGGGAGCAACTAGCTAACACACTAGTACTTTCTAACTTCCACACACAGTTTTTACTACCATCTCTTCTCTAACGCATGGCATGTGCGACAAGGATGAGCCGAAATCTCTAATCTACTGGTGTGATGATGATCATGAATGCTGATTCGGGACTCCCATTGCTGAGTCCATCTAATTTGAAACCGGAAGTAAAGAAACACGTTTTATTTTGAGGCTAAAAGCGTAGTCGGGAGACTAATCGAACATCAAAATTGGTTGATTAAATGAAAGCAGTCTTGTGCCGTTCTAGAATAGATGCGAAGTCCACAGATTAATCGTGCGTTCTCTATAAATCTGGTTCCAGCTTTGTACCTTCGATCCTGGCGGAAGTAGCAGTTTGAGAGCATGAAAGTAGTCATTAATCTTCTTCCGACGCCTGCGCTCCGATATGATGTGGTGCAAACTGGTTACTCGTTGGCCGATCTTCCCGCGCTCGAGCTTCCATCCTCATCCTGTTAATTTCTGTCAAGATGTTGATGCCCATCTTAATCATTCTTTGGCCAGGTAAGTTCTGATTTGCCTCCGGTTTTGGAGCAAGAGCTGGATCGTAAGCTTTAAATGCTCCAATTTGATGGTCGATACGTCTCTGATAGATTTGGTGTTGTTGCAGATCTAGCTGGTGACTAAGTGGAGAAGAAGACGAGGATGGCAAACAGATAACAGCAAGCATGGCTATCCTCATTGCCTCATCATCACCTGTAGCGGCTGGGAATTGAACATTTCGGTTTGGGTTGTAGGCTTGCATGGGCATTTGGTGTGACGGAGCCAGTGGTTGCTCTGTGATCGCCTCGGGAACAAAAGGAGCACCTGCTTTAGTTAGAAGAAGAGGTGAGCTCTGGGGAATTCCCGCTGATGAAGATCGAAGTGACGAGGAGGACGTTGAGGGCTAACCCAGTTCAGGTGGCAGTATGAGGTTTCCTGATTGGGAGTGCCGCATGAAGTCTCTTCCTCCTCCTCCTCCTCCTAACTGGTACCGTTGAACGAAGTCTTCACTGAACACTTGCTGGATAATCACATGCACGTTTGTCTGCAAACGAAACCCAGAAGATGATGATGATGATGAGAAAGAGTATACAACGAAATTAATAATAATATTCGTAACGCATGTAATTGCCGTCAGGTAGATTACATCCGGTGACATCGTCATTCCTAATTCAATTTCTCCGTTCCTGCATCCCACGAATACTGCAGTCTGTCACAAAGAAGCAGCATGGTTGCTCTTAAAATAAAATCGGTTGAGATTCACTAGACTAATAGGAACAACGGGTTCTGACAACAGCAAACCTTTATTCCGGCTTCCTGAAACAGTGAAAACGCATCCAAAATAAGCATTGTGAATTTCTAAAGGTAGCACTTTGAATAACATCCTAATTCGTAAAATAATAGCTGAATTTAATCACCTGGTAGAATTCCCGTTGTACGTTCATCCATGCCAAGTTCATTAGATCTTCATCCCTTAACTCAATGTATGCAGGCGCACCTTTGTAGGCCAACCCGGGAATACAACTAGGAACGGAAAGACTATACGTCAACACAACTCAATAAGCAGAATGATATACCGATCTCAAGAACTTACTGATTGATCTTATCCTTTTTGAGGAAAACGTACCCACTCTGAATACTGCAAAGGGATCCGCGGTAGGCTTCAAAGAGCCTCAGGGAGATGCTTCCCGACGAGGAGCTCGGGAGATCGCCGTCTTCCTCACGGTGCCATCCATCTGTGGAGATCAAAAGGCTGGTCGAGAAGGAAATCACAAGTTGTTTCCCGTGCAAGAACAAGTTGCAGCGTGAATAGAAATGGCATACTTAATTGGCGGATGGGATAGAGGAGTCCATGTGCAGATATACGTGCAACCCAGAGTGCGGCCGGCGATCTGGAGGAACCTCCCTCGAGCTTCTGCCCCAAGGAGGAAGAAGGAGTCCATGGCAGATACACGTATCGACTGGAGCTAAGCGATTAGGTGGCCATAATCCATATTCTATTCGGAAGGCTAATGGTTTATGTTTTCTATCTCGGATAGCAAGGAGAAGCGGGTGGATGGAGCAGAAAGACTTGAGCAGCCGACGAGGAAGTAGCTCATGGATGTCCTATTTCTGGATCGAAGTTTAAGAGAGTCGGTCTCCATGAATCGTACCTGGTGACGCTAATCCATGTGTTCTGTTGGTTATAATAGGGAACAGGCAGCAAGTCGAGACCGGAAGGAGAAATGCGTTGAATAGTAGTACTCGCGCAGCCGGGCCAGCCTTGGGAAAGAAAAGTAGTCCTTGGAAAGTCCAAGTATTTAGAAAGAGTCAAGATAGGAGGCAGTAGAGCACTGATGCTTGTCTGGAGGGGAGCCGGGGGTGGAGCTACGGATCTGTATGTTACTTAGCGTGGAAATCCTTTGAATGCGTGGCTTGTATTCATGAATTGCTTACCTTGTCCATGGAAGAAGACAAGTTAGACATGGCCTCGGTGAAAAGTAGATGGTTTAGCATTTTCATATTGATGCTAAAGATGATGTCGATATCTGAAGGTTTAAAATTTCCTAAAAGCTCGATGCGTATGGATGAAACTTGATCGATTATTTGGTGGTGTGAGGCTGAGATACTGATATGCCACCTGACTGCTTGACCAGCGAGCGTAGAGGTAAAAGCTGTCTCAAGTCATCCGACTGGATTTGATCCCCGTGGTCATTTATCTCTCTTCATTATAGATTTGTAATTAAATTTAGGATGATTTCGAATAGAAAACTGAGTACTGGTCGTGCGTCGGATTTGGACTTGGTGAAACTTACAGGTAATCAATCTACCATTGTCGTCGCTTGTCGCTGCAAACACGTAACTCGGGACATCATCCCGTAGCTTCTGGTTGATTGCAGATGTGTCGTGTGGTTGTCACAATAGTCGATTCCCTCCCGATCGATTTTGAAGGTTGACAGTGTTGCGAAAACTGCAGCATTGACAAGTCTCCTGTACAATGAAACATGGCCAGAAACATTGTCCTGCGAAGCCATATAGCGTTATCCTCACACTCCCTGCACCGACTCACAAGTTTTTATGTGAAAAAAAACATTTATATTTTTTGTTGGATAGAGGACGAAAGCGAGCAGATTGTTTTACCAAAAAAAAAAAAAATCAATCCAATCTTGGAATTATGTCTCTTCGGAACCATCATCGTAGATGTGAAACGAAGACATCTGCTCAGAAGACAAGTGTAAGTCAAATATAATTATGTTACGATAGCATGCGGATTTAAAACTTAGTTCGCTTTGAAAATTCCTGTGGCGCCGGTACATTTAGATATAAATGTCAACGTGATGTGATTTTGACTTATTTGTGACCAGAATTTCTAGTTGCAGGGAGGACTGTGGCTAATAAATAGCGAAGGAACAATCTAAACACATGTTCGTTAAACGGGTCTTAAGTCTGCATGCATCCATATGGGATATTCAAACCAAACTCTTTCCTTATTATACGTGCATATCAGTGTCCTGACGATAACTTGAGATGGACGGATAACAACAGCATTCCCCCGCCAATGCGATGATGAAAGCACCGACGGGCCTCCGCTTTGTCATCGTAGCTGGAAGCCCAACCCCTCACACGAATGGTTTCACGATGGGCCTCCGTTCTCACTGTCCGTAATTGACGTGTACAAAAATGTAGGTGGCCCATTGTTCACATTTTGGAAACGATCGGGTTTCAGTTCTCCAAAAGCTGGAGATGCCCGATACTTTGGATTAGGAATACTTTTGGTGGCCAGAAGAGTAGTCGGGTTTGGAGGGGCGTTCCTTAAATATATGTTTAGGAAAGAAGAGTCATATAATGGATGCTGAAAGAACATTTTAGGTATCTAATCTTTATTAGAGTTTACTAACAAATCATGATTAGTCAGCATTCCTTAATGCCGGTGCGACTAATACATATCATCATTCGGTTCGCCTTTTAACATTACAAGACGAAAAGGCGACGGTAGAGCGATCGAGAAAGAAAGGCGATCCTTGCCCTTTGTCCCCCTCTCTCCTGAGAGAAAGATCTCCTTTGGCTCCTTTCCCCCTCCGTCACTCTATCCGCTCCCAAATCTTCACTGCTCTTTCAAAGAACCGAGGTAATAATCGTATCTCTGTTCTATTCCTTTTTAAATGTCTTCTAATGTGTTCTTCATCTGGATTGTTTTAATAGAAGGTGGAACGATTTAGGTCCGAGGTGAAGGATAGTTAAGTTTTATCGTTCGGAAGTCCGATCAATTTAGCTTTGTTTTTCTTTTCTTTTTCTTTTCCATCAGTAGGTCTTCTTGTCATCTGACTCTTTGAATTAGGGTTTATATAATATATATATATATATATATATATATATATATATATATATATATATATATATATATATATATATATATATATATATATATATATATCTCTCTCTCTCTCTCTCTCTCTCTGATTCATTTGGGGGCTTGTTCAATTTTTAAGAGTACGCGCTATTTTCTTCCGAGGGCGACAGTTTATGGGGGTTGTGAATTTTGATCCGATCGGATATCCATCTCTCCTTTGGGATTCCAATGAGTAATAGGAGCAAGATCCCGGATTTCAGATTAAAGAAAATGGAGATTTGTATCAACATGGGGAGGTTTATAAAAGCAACATTGTTGGTGAAACGATTATGTGTCTGTTATGGGAATTTATTCATATCGAGTGGCCTAAATGTAGTCAGCTTCAGATAGAAGTTTGCTTATGTCATGCTTGTGTTGAACAAACATGTTCGGAGGATCAAACATTGATTTGATATTATGTGTTAAGGACTACAAGTTGCTATGGCTCTATCCAAGCGAAACTGATGGTAGGGTGTTCTTTCTTTTTTTCTTCTAAATTTGAATCTATCGTGTGCTTGCTCTGTCATTTGTCCATGCAAATTGAATCCTCAGTTTGAACAAAAGGAATTAGGAGGTGATAGTTCAGTTTTTATGTTTGTAATGCTTAAATTCCTTGGTGTACTTTGAAGGTTTAAGAATGATAAAAGAAAATTGAAGGGTATCAAAAAACCCCTTTGGTGTCCCTGTCTATCATTATGATACATCAAAATTGGACTTGTCTCAGCAACCCATATCTCCATGGGTTTCTGTCTCACCAGAGAACTATCTTCACCATATCGGACAAAGTGGCCCTTTTGGGAGGAAGGACGTTGCATCAACCTTTTTACCAGGATGTTTTTACGATGTGGTGGTTGAGGACTACCACCAATGTTGTAAACATGTCCAAGATTCCTTGGGTTATTCTGCATATAAGAGACTTGTCAGTTGCCAGTGTAAATTCCATCTGCCAGGATGGTTTCCCAAACCCATATATCACTCTTCCTTCTTTGCATAGTTGCACAGCAAGGGTCGTCTTTCTCCGTTTTTGTCGAGCTTTTCTGGTTCTACATGTTTTCTTTGATTTTTTTTTTTCCTTTGGTTTAATTGTTGGAGGATTCATGCATTACTTACAGCAATTACATTTGGGTTTCTGTCTCAGCAACCCATATCTCCATGGGTTTCTGTCTCAGCAACCCATATCTCCATGGGTTTCTGTCTCAGCAACCCATATCTCCATGGGTTTCTGTCTCAGCAACCCATATCTCCATGGGTTTCTGTCTCAGCAACCCATATCTCCATGGGTTTCTGTCTCAGCAACCCATATCTCCATGGGTTTCTGTCTCAGCAACCCATATCTCCATGGGTTTCTGTCTCAGCAACCCATATCTCCATGGGTTTCTGTCTCAGCAACCCATATCTCCATGGGTTTCTGTCTCAGCAACCCATATCTCCATGGGTTTCTGTCTCAGCAACCCATATCTCCATGGGTTTCTGTCTCAGCAACCCATATCTCCATGGGTTTCTGTCTCAGCAACCCATATCTCCATGGGTTTCTGTCTCAGCAACCCATATCTCCATGGGTTTCTGTCTCAGCAACCCATATCTCCATGGGTTTCTGTCTCAGCAACCCATATCTCCATGGGTTTCTGTCTCAGCAACCCATATCTCCATGGGTTTCTGTCTCAGCAACCCATATCTCCATGGGTTTCTGTCTCAGCAACCCATATCTCCATGGGTTTCTGTCTCAGCAACCCATATCTCCATGGGTTTCTGTCTCAGCAACCCATATCTCCATGGGTTTCTGTCTCAGCAACCCATATCTCCATGGGTTTCTGTCTCAGCAACCCATATCTCCATGGGTTTCTGTCTCAGCAACCCATATCTCCATGGGTTTCTGTCTCAGCAACCCATATCTCCATGGGTTTCTGTCTCAGCAACCCATATCTCCATGGGTTTCTGTCTCAGCAACCCATATCTCCATGGGTTTCTGTCTCAGCAACCCATATCTCCATGGGTTTCTGTCTCAGCAACCCATATCTCCATGGGTTTCTGTCTCAGCAACCCATATCTCCATGGGTTTCTGTCTCAGCAACCCATATCTCCATGGGTTTCTGTCTCAGCAACCCATATCTCCATGGGTTTCTGTGGCATTGAAACTCCCTGGTTATAAATTATGGTCTGCCAACACAACCAGAGAACTATCTTCACCATATCGGACAAAGTGGCCCTTTTGGGAGGAAGGACGTTGCAATCAACCTTTTTACCAGGATGTTTTTACGATGTGGTGGTTGAGGAGCTACCACCAATGTTGTAAACATGTCCAAGATTCTCTTGGGTTATTCTGGCATATAAAGAGACTTGTCAGTTGCCAGTGTAAATTCCATCTGCCAGGATGGTTTCCCAAACCCATATATCACTCTTCCTTCTTTGCATAGTTGCAACAGCAAGGTCGTCTTTCTCCGTTTTTGTCGAGCTTTTCTGGTTCTACATGTTTTCTTTGATTTTTTTTTTTCCTTGGTTTAATGTTGGAGGATTCATGCATTACTTACAGCAATTACATTTTTCGTTGGTTGTCCACTTATTATTGAGATTTGTGCTAATCAAATGCATATATGCTATGCATTGACCGCTTGAATCATGTCCTGAATGTTTTTGGTCCAGCATGATGTGCACATAAAATTGCTGATTTTTTTTTGGTTGACTTGGAACTTTTGCGTCACAAGGCCCGTTTGGGCACGCTCATGATGTCTTTAATTGTATAACTATACAACTCACTATGGGCCCTGTGTTGTCGCATAGCTCTTTGCTTTTCTTTTTCTTTTTTCGCTAGAAAAAATTCTTTCGAAAAATTCTTTTCTAATTAAATGTATATATGTTGCCATCATCACGATCATTATAGTGGATGCCAGTGATAAGCACTGGAACTATTATCCACATTTTACCCCTTTTTTTCTTTACGTATATCTTCCTACCTGACGGCTAGCACGCCCGTCTTTTATCCAGCTGTCTCTGCTGCTGTTAACATATTGGGCCACGATTCAGGCTTGTGGTTGTTGACGACCCCTCGGAATTGTCGGTGTTGATTCGCTCGGTCTGACTGGTGAACACCCTCACCCAACCGCCAAACCGCAGTGAGTGGTCCTCAAGATTCGTGACTCGAGCATGACTATAGATAGTAGGAGAAGCCTGTCGACCCACCCCCTTCACTTAACTTTTACCGTCAGAGTTGCCTTCCTCGATCGTTCTTTTGGTAAAGGAGACGAGAGCAAGAAACCTCGAAAGCAATCTTTCCACCCCGACCTCCCCTCTCATCTCCACCTCCTCCGCCCTCTTCCTCACTGTCGATTCGCGACCGTCGCTCTCAACGGTGATGGTGTTACGTGTAGTGCGATCGCCGCCGTGGCCCTCAGCCGCTATCTGCTTCCGCTGCAGTCAGACCGTGAAAGCCCGCATAACTCCACGATCCTAACCACTATTGAGAGGCCACGTATCTAGGGCCCAAATCATGTTCGCCTGAGACGATTGCCGGTCTGCCACCCTAGTTCTTGGTTTTCGGTTGATGCCCATGACTCATTAATGTGAGATGTTTCTCTTTTGTAATCTTCGGCGCTTTCAATCCATTGTGCCTAATCTTTTCAGTTTTGTTTTTGATCTTGGATCTTAAAACGATATAGTTCTTGATCTGTTTTATCTATTATTTTCTTGAAATTGGATCTTGAACTAATGGAGTTTTTCATCTGTTTGCCTCTTTGTTTCTCAATTTCTAATTGATTTTGCCTCTTATTTTCAGTTTTGTTATTGATCTTGGATCTTAATACGATATAGTTCACGATCTGCTTTGTCTATTATTTTCTTGATTATGAATCTCGATCTAATGGACTGACTCTGTGATCTGATTGCCGATTCGTTTCTCTATTTCTATTTGATTTTGCCTCTTCTTTTCAGCTTTGTACTTGATCTTGGATCTTAACACGATATAGTTCTTTATTTGCTTTGTCTATTATTTTCTTGATTTTGGAGAGTTTTTTATCCGTTTACTTCTTTGTTTCTTGATTACCATTTGATTTTGCCTCTTCTTTCTTATCAGCTTTGCTTTTGATCTTGGAACTTAAAATGACTTGATCTGCTTTCTCCTTTTTTTCTCTCTGGATCTTGAACGAATGGAGTTTGTTTCTTTGATGTTTCTGTATCTCTGTGTAGTTTGTGATTTTGGAATTTTGAACTGAGTTTCTTTTATCTGTCTGACTCTTTGATCTGTTTCCGTTTTATACAGTTTTCCATCTTCCACCTGAATACCTAATCGTTGTGTATAGAGAAAGGGAGTGTGACAGAGACAGGGAGAGAGGGTAGCAAGCGAGGTAGAGGTGGGACGAAGAATTAGGAAGTAAGACCAAAAGATGTGTGAACCAGGTGGGGTAAAGTAACTTAATTAGTGATTTGAAGCTTTGATATAGCCAGAAGACATCACGTGATCCGCATCAGAATGATGGTTTTTCAATCTCACGTGGCTTAGGTCTATGAGGAGCCAAATGGACTACGAAGAAGGACCTGCTCCTCCCCTCTCTTAACCAGATGGCAAGGGGACATGTTTCTCTACTCAACCTTCGTTCTTCTCTTTCAATTCTTCTTGTATTCTTTTCTAGAATCGCCGATGATGTTGAGATCCGTCATGTTTCAATGGGACTTCTATAGCCGATCGAAATTCTTGGAAGAGCCAAACGAAGTGCGAAGAAGGATCTCCGCCACTTTCCTCTTCAACAATATTGTAAGACTACGTGATTCTCTACTGATCCTTTGTTGTTATCTCTCAATCTTTCTTGAATGCTTCTTCAGAATTGCCGAAGATGTTGAGATCTGTTATGTTTCTTGTTCGTTTGTTCTCTTGGAGTTTTTGGTATTCTATTCTTCTGGGGTCGTTGGGGGTTTTGAGATCTGGCCTTCGCTTCTTGCTCGTCTAGTTTCTTGGATCTTTCTCGCATTTCCTTAATTAAGGGTTCTTGAGGGTTTTTAGATCTGTCCTTGTATTCTTGTTCGTTTGTTTTGTTGCATCCAATTGGAGGCGACGAAGCCCGTGACGAGCCCCGTCCCATCCTGAACTCGAGGTGTCCGACCTCACTGTGATGATGCTTTGACAGGCTCTTCCGCAACTTGTGCTCTCTATGTAAGTAATCTTTTCTAACCCTTTGTCTCCTATTTTTTCTTGGCGTTCTTGATTCTTTTCTTATTCGTGTTTCACAAACATTGTTGGTTTCTTTGTGAGTGTTTTTGTTAATAGTTCAAAGACTAAGGGCAGAAGTATTCTCTCCGACTTTTTTTTGGCGTTCTTGATTCTTTGTTCGTGTTTACAAACAGTGGTGATTTTATAATGTTGACGGCCTATGGATGGTAATATTCATTCTGTGTCTCGTTTGTTCCTTTAGTTTTTGATGATTTATCTTTATAGTTCTGTTCTGTTTAAGATCATCATTTGATCGACTGGATTTATAAATATATTACATGTTTGTGGGGCTTGAATCATTAGTTCAGTGAGAGAAATATTAGTTTAGTTGGAATGGTCACAGTCTAATAGATTTTATATATATATATATATATATATATATATATATATATATATATATATATATATATATATATATATATATATATATATATATATATATATATATAATCTATTAGACTTGTAATTGAAATTATATATATAATATTTATTATATATATATAATTATTATATATAATCTGGCCATCAGCTCAAGGGGAATTAAGACTAAGACCGTCAGTCTGTTATTTTTCTATTGAGACTTGTAATTGAAATTGATGATTAGTTGTCAGATTACTTCTCCGTCAAATTTTTCTATGACGAAGTAATGTGGACTAGTTGTCAGATTACTTCCCACCTTTACCACAAATATGATTTCCCTTGCAAAATGGAGTGTATATATTCTTTACTGTTTTACAATACAAGGTTAATAGATATTTTTGTTCTTTTCCTTAGTTAGCTGAGTGATAACCTTATAATAAAAGGTTAATTGTTAATGTATTGTGATAAAATTCCTCATTATCCTTATCATTTTCCGGATAGCAGTGAATATTTAAGGAACGAAAATCAATTTAGGGTTTAGGGAAAGTAAGTGGAGAGTTTTTTATTTCTAAAGAATATTTGAAAATCAAATGTTAGTTGTGCATACTAAAAGAACTTTTACTCCAAACTGTTTTCTAAGAAATATTTGTATTGGCAATTAGAAACACGCCATTGTCACAGGTTTTTCATATTGGTAATCTCTTTTACCTGCCCGAAATGGATAGCTTCAAAATATTTATGTGGTCCTCTCTCGTATTAAAACTTACAATGATTTTCTAAAAATCTAAAATGCTCTTAAAGTAAACAGGCCCTTCCCCTTTTCTCTCTCCCCGTCTTCTCCTTCCTTCCCTCTTCATTCGCCACACTCCGACTTATCCTCCCTTCCTCCTCCCCCTTCCGTCACGACCACCCGCCGTCTCTTCCCTCAAATCTCCCCTCCTCCCTTCCCTCTTCTCCGTACGAGAATAAAAAATTTTAAATAAAAATTATAGGAAAATTTCAATTGTAATTTCTAATTAGACATGGAGAGATCCTACAACCATTCGTTCTCCGTCAAATTTCATCAGTCGAGACATCTTGCAACAGGTACCAACGTTATTCAGGATCTCAGCATATTCTTGCAGAATAACTTCTAATGCATTCTCGCTTCATTTTCCTTCGGCTCAAAGAAAAACTCATTTGACATGCAGCGGCCTCCAGTGAGCATATTCTTTGCTAAAAGATATGCAACAACGATATATAGCCATGAGAGCTATATATCGTTATACATATATACACATATATACACATATACACACACACACACACACACACACATATATATATATATATATATATATATATATATATATATATACTGACAAGTGACAAGTTCTTACTGGAAACGAGATAATTTCTCCCTCATCACATAGAAAAATAACAATCATGTATTATGCCAAGAAGAGTTGTTCCCATCACATTAAAAGAAGAAGAGCAGACTAACTAAAACTGATTTTCTGAGGTTCACAATGCTCAATCATATCCATGCAACATTATTAGATAATAATTTTGCAAATATTTCATAAATGGTCACTTTTTAATATTACACGTGATTACAGACATAGCAGCTATTTCATAAACTTTTTAAAATAATGCTGTAAACTAATAATAATATCTAAAGAGTTCATTCTCCAACTATTGTTAAGCAATGGGAACAACACAATTACAATATCTAAAGAGTTCATTCTATCTATTTAATATTTCAAATTGCAGGTTTGCAATTATAACTATGAAACGTTAGTATCCATATTCGTCACAATATTTATTATGGAGATGATGTCAATTGCTGTATTGCATGATAAAGTTCAATACTAGAGTTCATACATACCATAAAATAAATGCAAAATCCTAGAATGAAATAAGTTATGAAGGCAGCCATTGGTTGAATGAAATGTACCATTGTCAAACAGCAAGGAGAAGACATTTAAAGAATTAAGGACTGTCTCGATCAGCATCTCACTCTGATAGCATTTCATTTATTCATTATAATATTATGTTAGTGTCGACACTAACCTTAAACCCAAAATTGCAAACGAAACTAATTGCTTTTCAAATACCAATCGTCACTGGTGCATAAATGTCCACCTGTAACTATTCAAGCTTAGGCAAACTTCTAGAACCATAAGTCGGCACATCATATTAGGTTAGGCATTTCCTCATCTGTCATTTACACAAAATATCATATCGAGCAGTGTGATTCATCACATGCGCCAGAAACGTAATGTTTTCATACTCTAGATGTAAATAAATTAATGTATATACATCTACTTGAAGTTTCAATCAAAGATTGGGAGGTTTCTTTACTTTTGTAATTGAGACCAACTTAGACTCTGGTTCAAGAACCAAGGATGATAAAAGAGCTAATCCTATGACATGCCCCAACACACATTCCTCATTCCCTGCCCTCCTTGAAAGCCATCATCTGGTGTCCACTACCGGGAGGTATTATCTGAGATCAGCTTACATCTGTCATTTAAGAATCTTTCGCCTTCATTTGTTGACTTTGTTGGCAGTTTTGTTATTGTTAATGTCACGTAAATACATTTTAAAAATTTTGGTTTATATGTTACATGTCCGTTTGCTGTTGAAAACTGTTCGGATTCTTTATATTGGTCATAATGACTATTTAATAAAACTCTACCCATTCGAACACCGTCTACGCTTAGATATTCACTGCATAATGGACATTATGACAGATCATTAAAGAAATAATGAAAAAATAACTTTATGATTGTGAGCAAAACGAGCCCCAAGGTCCGCTATAATACTCCCCCGCAGTTTGCATTGACGATCCACAAACACCTTCATGATTTTGAATAATTTTCATGCTTCACAGACATATAATATAATTATAAATCTACACGATCGAATGATAATCTTGAAATAACATATGCAAACAGAACTCAACAGAAGAGAACTACAAGATAAATCATCGAAGACTAAGAGGAATCTACACGATCGAATGATAATCTTGAAATAATACATGCAAACAGAACTCAACAGAAGAGAACTACGAGATAAATCATCGAAGACTAAAAGAACAAAAAGATTCACGTTAGTAAAAATTTAAACACAAAACGAATATTACGATCCCAAAGCCCATAACTATCAAGAAACACATCCACAGGTCGTCAACATTACAAAAGAATCAAGAACGCCAAGAAACGATCGGAGAGAAAACTTCTGCCCTTAATCTTTCAACTATCCACAAAAACATCTACGAGGAACCAACACTGTTTGTGAAACGCGAACAAGAAAAGAATCAGGAACGCCAAGGAAATATCGGAGACAAAGGGCTAGAAAAGATCGCTTACATAGAGAAGTATACAGCGAAGAAGAGCTCGTCAGAGCATCATCACAGCGAGGGTCGTATGCCTCGAGTTCGGGACGGGGCTCGGCACGGGCCCAGCGCCTCCAGTTGGATCCAACAAAACAAACGAACAAGAAGACAAGGACAGATCTCAAAACCCTCAACAACACTAGAAGAAGATAATACCACAAAATTTCAAGCGAACAAACGAATAAGAAACATGATAGATCTCAACATCGTCGGCAACTCTGGAAAAGCATTCAAGAAAGATTGATAGAGAACGACAAAGGATCAGTAGAGAATCATGTAGACTTACCATCTGGTTTAAGAGGAAAGTGGAAGAGATCCTTCTTCGCCCTTCTTTTGGCTCTTCCAAGGATTTCGATCGGCTTTAGAACTCCCATTCCATCATCTTCTAACAAACATGACGGATCACAACATGATCGAAGATTCTAGAAACGAAGACAAGAAAGATCGAAAGAGAGGAACGAAGGATCAACAGAGAAGCATATCGTCTTACCATCCGATTGAGGGAGGAGCAGGTCCTTCTTCGCCCGCGGTTTGGCTCCTCCAAGAATCTTGATCTGTTTTTGGACTTCCGACCCAGCGATCAAATATACCCAGACCCAACACGTGTCAGGCACGTGAGATTGGAAATCCTCACGTCAATGCTTTAAGCCACGATACGAGTTATGAGACGCATGCAGAATGGTGGGTCCCACTATGCTCCCCACGTCAGCAGTCGTACCGGCCTCTTAGGAAACAACATGCAGCAAACAGGACCGATGGAGGGACGATTGGGAATGCTTTGGACAGCCACAGTGGACACGAAAAGAAATCATCCATCCTGGTAGGCAAATCCTGTAGCAGTAATGAGATAAATTAGCACTGGTCGTCTGAATCCATTTTGGCTTTTCCTGCGTTTGGGTGTCGAAAGAGATCAGGAAACAGACATACTGGTGAATTGATGGTTATTAGTTACATGGCGCGTGCGGTAAAATTGTGTCTATTGAGAGAGAGAGAGAGATTTTATACGGAAACCTTTGTACTGTAGCCGAAGTGTAGGCATGGATGGGTCCAATCCCGGATGTGTAAGGTCGCCTATGTCGATGATGGGTCGGGTCGACGTCCAAGGGTTGTCTCTGGTTGAGCAGTTCTCCCTCGACGAGTGGCTACTGTTTCGTTATCGATTCCTGTACGATGGTTGAGATCGGGAGAGGGGTTTCTCGACTCGACCCCTCCGAAGCTCAAATCAGAATTCTAGAGTTGGAGAGGGTCCCCTGACGGTGACCAAGGGATGGGCTTTTATATTTATGTGCGGGGAACAATTGTACCATGTACATTAATGATCACCAATCTCTTAAGCAATCGGGGTATTTCTTTATGCTTGATGCCGTTGTGGTGATTGTTCCCGAGCGACGTCGTCCCGACCATTCTAGGACAGTTCTGTACTCGACGACGCTATTCCGATTGACGTATGCAGATTGTCCTTGAGCGGCATCGTCTCGATTATTCCGAGATAGCTTTATACTCGATGACATCGCTTATACGATCCTACGTACGTTAGGAGAGAGGGCGGTTGCGTTGCCTAAGTCATCGACGTAGCCTACCACATCAGCTTGGAAGCTCCGTATTGATGTTATTGTGGTTAGGGTATGCTGTGAAATTGTGCCCAATTATGTTACTACATTTCTTTTTTTCAATTATATGCAATCAGAATGAGATTTCATTCCATAAAAAAAATGAAAGAAAAAAATCGTTCCACCTATCGTGTGTCTCCTCCTCTGTTCACTCTACTCCATTTCACATTTGTCTCACTCGAGAAATGCTATATTTATCTTTCTTCACATTTGCCGTCGGCGTCTTAATTAAATCCAAATGCCTAAATTGAACGTAATGTATCTTTCAAGTATAAAAGTAAAAATAATAATAGTCCCTAAATCGATCATAGCTGGCTAAATCAAGACCGTTCGTCAACGGTCGATTTCCGCTAAATGCCTCTGATACATGAGGTTGGGAATTGCAGGATATATATATATATATATATATATATATATATATATATATATATATATATATATATATATATATATATATATATATATATATATATGTATTACTGGTGAATAAAAAAGCACTCAGCTAATCGACATAGAAATGGGAAGGAAGGTGGAGGCGCGGTCGGTGGTAATGCCTTGGAATTCGTAGAACGCAGGCCGTGTTTGTGTCAGACTCTGCTGTCATTCATAAAGCAGAGCGGCTGCCGCTCAGCGAAAAAGCAAAAAGCAACTCTCGAACGTCCTAAAAGTTTCGTGCTAGGGAGAGCGACATTTCAGCCCATCTCATTTTTCCCGTGCCGAGAACCTAAGAACCCGAAAACATGACATCGAGTTTTCTGTAGGACTCCTCCTCAGGGCACGAGAGCCGGATGCAGGCAGAAGCGCAACCAGCGATGCGGTGACATGTACGACGAGATGCGTGGCGACGAGGGACGAAAGCACTCGGGTATAGATGGAGTTCATAGGAAGACGAAAGTGTTATGTTAAGAGCACATGCAAGTCACGAGAAGTAGATGGACAACTAGTAGCATTAATTAATCGCTTACGCACCATTTACATCATAATTTGTTGGTTCACAACTACATTAATTTATAATTGCCACTGCCACACCAGAAGAAACTTGTTGGGAACTCAGGAAAGCACATGCCTTTTATCGACATCGATACGAAGGACTGCTGCCTGCTTAGTCGTAAACTGTGAAATGTACATACACAACATGATAATTTATAAAGCAAAAAACATTTATAAATCATGGTAAACCATATAAAAAGAAAGCAGCATCACATAATTGCCTCGTCAGCCGAGAGTCGTTGGAGGGCTCAGGAGAAGCAAATAGTCATTAACAACAAGATTGACAACGACATCTGCTTGATCTTACTTGATCAAAAGAACAAAAGAAAAAGACGTCGTCATACATATACTTGATCGATGAACGACTCCATATAAAAATTGGGGCATGCGTCCATCACAAAGCTACAGAATATATCGCATCCAAAGAGAGGTCCCGAAAGAAAAAAAACACAAACTAATAAAGATGCCAAAAAAACATACCCTCACCTCGCTAGATAGAAGCTGAAGAAGAAGAAGAAATGCGTACTTCTACACAATAACACATCCTAATGCGATCATGTTATTTCTAAGACAATAGCTAAGAAATCCTTTTACTTTTTGTTTTCTAAGATCCACGGTTGAGCATCTCCTTGTACCTCATGATGGACGCTAAGCGCTGCAGCTTCAGCTGATGCCGGAACCGATTGATGAAGTCGTCCGCCCGCGCGTCCACCTCCTCGCCGCCGTCCCCTACGGCTGGATCCACGGTCTCCCTCGCTGCCGTCACCGCTTCCTCGAAGTGCGAGAAGGCAGACTTCTCGCTGGCCGACTTCTTCATCCGCACCGCCAGCTTCGGCGGCATCTCCCCCGCCGTTGGTTGCGTGTCCGACTGGCTCCGGCCTAAATGTTCGTCGTGCTGGTGCTCGACCTCCGCCTGGGGCGCGGGGTGGGGGGCCTCGTCCACGATCTCAGCCGCGGGGGCGGGCGTGGACTCGAAGGGAGGCGGGATCTCGCCGAAGCGGTAGTGGTGGAGGTTGAAGGAGCGAAGGCGGTCGAGAACAACAGAGGAGGAGCGTGAGAGGGAGCGGGTAAGGAAACGACCAGGATAGGCTCCGCCATCGTCGTCCGCCGCGGTGCCTTGCTGTTGGTGGTGGTGGTGGTCGTGGTAGGACTTGGAGGCGATGGCGATGCTGCCGATGACGACGTTAAGGAGGACGAAGAGGACGGTCGGCGTGAACCAGCCGTACACCGAGGCCAAGACCGACGGCAGCGTTTCCCCCAGCATTTTATTTGGTGGTAGGTTGGAACGGGCGGCGGAAGGGAAAGGAGGCGTGCGTGAGGGTTGAAGGTGAGAGGGAGGGCGGTTTATATTGGGAAGAGGGACGTGCACGTGACGGAAGCATGCGGCTCACATGGAGGTGGCTGGCGACAGAATAGATTAAGATCAAAACGGAGATTAGGGTGATGAGCGCACACATGACATGAGATGGTACGAGACAGAATGGTTTGAGATCAAAGCGGATTCGAAGGTGATAAGCGCAGACAAGAGATGAGATGAGATGGTACGCGATCTGCTCAGGCTGCTCACTGGATTGCCGAGTGCTTGGAAGACTATTTCGGTCCTTTTCTATTATTTTTCATGGAAGAAAGGGGAGCGTTTCTGGGCATGGGATGTTTAGTTTATGCACTCGGAAGACTTGTTCGGTCCTTTTCTATTATTTTTCATGGAAGGAAGGGGAGCGTTTCTGGGCATGAGATGTTTAGTTTATGTTTCATGTGCTTTTGCCGCTTCTTTTAATCTGCCATGGATGCTGTTGCTCGTTCCATGTTACATCAGATTAAAACCAGTCAAGGGGAGGGGGAGGGGTCGGGAGGGGGCGGGCTGTGGGTTATCGAGTGTCGATGTGAAAGTTAATGTAGGATAATCAAACTTGTGACGTCTTTTGTATGGGGTTTGAGTTACTATGTGATAGGACATTTTGGTCCTAAATAAATCTCCAACGAACGTTGCAAATTAACAATCACGAACGTAATATCATACATCGTACATCGTATAGAACCATGAAGTGCACGTCATGTCAAGTTTCAACAATGTAACTATATGACCTGACCACCCCATGAGCTTGGGGCGGTGTCGTCTGCTATTAGGGTAGTGTCGTGTGATGTCATTCAAGTACCTTCGAAAACGTCATCTCGTTAGAGGGGTTGTCTCGCCCCTCGCGAGAGTCAACGGTCATGCCGAACCAAGGCCCAACCAATTCTTGCATGCAGGTATAAATACTTCCGATCCGATCCCGAGCAAGGGGAAAAAAAAAAGGAAGGGAAATCGAAACCAATCTAACTTGCTCGTTAGAGGAGCCAAAGTCGGGACTCACCCAACGAGGGTCGTTTTGCAGGGAAGCGATCGCCATCAAGTTGCGAGTATCTTCATCTCGAAGTCGTCACTCAATACGTAGAGGAGGGTGGCCTAGTGGTTCGGGACCCGACTAACGCTAGCTCGCACCTCCCAACTTAAGGAGGCGCCCACACCACGAGGAAGATTGCCAACTATCCTGGGGACGAGAGGATATATCTCGCCATAAATAACACTTAGGTCGGTTGGCTCTGGAGTACTGACCTCCAACGAGGACCCGACTGATCCTACCACCTCAAACCTCGCTCGAGACGTTCAAGGGGTGCAGCTATCTCATCAAACCACTTGTTCCGTCGGTAGTTCCCGATGCCAGTAGGTGGGCCTAACAATGGTAACTCATCAGCGACGATAAAAATGTTCATTAACACTACATAAATGTGCTCTTACTTTCTACTATTTGGATATGCACAACCGTGCGAGAGCTTTCTGGCCCCTGACCATTAAATTTATGGCAGTGTATGGCCCAAGGTTTGGTACGACACATCACATAGCCGGCATAATTTAATTGGAAAGAGAGAGAGAGAGAGAGAGAGAGGCTAAGATCGGGACACAGATTTGCTGGTCTTCGCTAACGTTTCAACTGGTCTTTCTCACCAACCTTCAGCTGTCCAGGAATCTTATAGTGACTTGGTCTTTTACTACTTACATCTCATTAATTCGCTCTCCTCTCTTTTAAAAGATTCTAGGAAGATCGATAGCTACTTCATTGGTTGGGTACGTATTTCAATCTCGCTTCTCAATGAGTTTTTGGGTTTCCTTTTTACCATTAGGCTATTATAACTATTTTGTTATGGAAGCTCCAAGGAATAGAGAACCAATGATAGATATATCAGATTATCCAGTAAGCACAAACTATTGGAGGAATTTTCTCAAAAAAAGAAACTAATAGTTAACCGAGCCTGAGACAGCCGGAAGATAGAGTTTCTCGATGCATACATGAGAGGTTGGACTCGTTCTAATCATCTGCCGTGTTGAATGTGTGCCAACGCAGTGTGTCGGATAGTTTAGGTGGAAGAAGAATTGCATGTTATATTGATGCGAGGCACGCTGAATATTGTGTCGGCTAGTGGAACTGTAGCATGTCGCGTGTTGTGTGGCGTGGCAATAGAAAATGGTGATGATGGATGCAGTCGCCGTAGGCTGACGCGGAGCTCCACTTACGGAAGCAGCCAATCAGAAAGATCGAGGAAGTTGTTAGTTGTGTGTGCCATCTTGAACAGAAAGCATTTGGTTGCTATATGTCCTGAAAATAGACGGTCGTTCTTTCATGGCGAACATCAAGAGATTCCACATGTCAACAACTATTTCATAATCAAGCCTTCACCTGATACGTCTGCTCGATAACCTGACTTGTGATAGGACGTAGAGATGTTGTTTTGGGCTCAAGTGGGCCGACGTGGCTTCATAGGTTGGTTCTGCATTTTTGTCCGAGATTCCAAATGATACGGGTCTGCGCAAGCAGAGGGCATTACCAAATCGACGAGATGGGGTTTTATGTTATCTGTCCTCCGTAAAATCTGAGTTTCCCACACCGATTGACGAGTTGGCCGGATAAAAATGGTTCGTTCACAAGACACGGGCAGGCGGAGGCTCCAGCGAGGGCCGTGTTCCGCGGCGAGCAGCTGCTGCCGTCGGTTGCGGAGCCATTTCTGCTATCCACCGTCGCCGCTACTGCCACCGCCAGTTGTCGGCGAGGCGCCAACATCTCCGTGGGCGGGGGGCGGAGCGTAGAGTACGAGTGGGCGGAGCTCCCAAGTGGCACCTGCGGACAGCCACGTCGGCGGAAGACGACAAGGAGGACTGAAGCGCGCACCCCCACGCGGATACGCCTTGTCCTTATCCACTCGCTGTCAGTCTGCGCCCGCCTGTCCGCCTGCTGCCTGCTCGCCCTCACACCAAACTCCCGTCGTCACTGTTACCGTGCCTCACAAGTTGCTTGTTTGCTCGGTCTTGTTTCTTCTCTGCCACCCTAAACCACAATTCCGAGCACAGGTTCCCAAAACCCGCCGATTAAAACAAGGGTTTGGATGGTTAACGCACCATGTTATCTAAGCAAGGATTAAATCACACCCAAAACCCTGCAGGATACAGGCAGGCACTCGTGCGTGACGCTCATCCCATGCAATCAGGCCTTTGGGGTGGTGACCTCGTCCCCAAGAGTTTACACTCCCATTTCAGTTTCTTTAATTTGAGTTTGATGCACAACAACGGAGTCCTCCATCTCCATGAAGATGGTTGAATGGAGCTTCAGGAGTTCGGGGCTTGCTGGGAGTTGATCCCATTTGCATGCATTTGGTGTACCGACTAGCAAGAAATAGGAGACGGATGCAATGCCTTTTTCTATCATCAGGCAAATCTGAGGGCAAAGAATTGATGTATCGTACTTAATCACAAGGAAGGAAATTAAGCAGAAGAAAACGTAGTTAGCACTTGGCAAAAAGATGGTGAAGAAAACAAAACGGAGCAGAAGAAAAACAAAAGGTGGGGAGGGAGTAGGTGTTGGCCCCCGAGTCACTCTATTACACAAAAAAAGGCATCGCGGTCAAAAGTAGTAGCCGACCAGTCATCCAAATAGAAAACTTCGTAAACGACAAAAAGACATTAATATCCGTCTCATACCACATAAATGCCGAAGTTGGTGTACCTCCGAAGCTTAACAAAGGCATATGACATCAAGCGTTGTGTGTTTAGGTGCAATACCTCTCTCGCTTCATCTCGTCATGCTCGGTACTTTCCCACCCGCGAAGCACGTATCTGCCGATCCCGTCTCTGCGTCCAACACGCAACAGTTTCATAAGCCTCTCCTCTCCTACTGCCACGTCGTATCATCCTGCACGTTATCTCCTTGCTTTCGACGCTGGCCTACTCTCATCCTCCTTTGTCTCCGGCTCCCATATATAGTCCCACACAGGGAACTGGGAGGACGCACACTGGAATCACCTTATCTGCCTCTCTCCTGACGCCACCGTGGCGGGAGCGAACCTCAATAAGTCTCTGTTCCCTGCCTCGTTCCAGACAGAGGAGCCCTGATCCCCCACTATATATACGTACATATCACCCAAATCTTTTTCTCCGCCGCGAACGAAGAAGTCATGGAGGAAGAGGCGGGAAACCGGAAGCGGAAGGAGCACGACGGCGGCGGGGCAGAGGCGGCGAAGGCAACCAAGTTCATCACGAAAGTGCCCGACGCGGAGGGGATGGTGGAGATGGAAGAGGCGGCTGTGGCGGAAGTGATGAAATGGCTGGAGGAGGAAATGGACTCCGCCGCACTACCCCCGTCTCCTTCCTCGCCGTCCTACCGCCAGGAGACGTCCTTCGTCACCATCAACGGCAACGAGGAGAGCTGCGGGCCGTCATTCTCCAGCTCCGCGTCCACCGTCATGGCCAGCGTGGACACCAGCGGCGGCGATTACGTACCCTACTTCGTCGGGTGCCCCTCCGACCGCGCCGCGTGGCCGCCCGCCGCACCATTAATCCGGACCCTGGCCGAAAGGTCGGCGGCAAAGCCCGTGGCGGAAGCGGCGGACGGGTACGGCGCCGCCGCTGTGGAGGATGACGAGTCGGAGTGGGTGGCGCGAGTCCTCGGGGTCGGTGCTGCGCTCAAGGTGGAGGAGAGCCGGGTGTAGAGAGCGAAAGAGAGAGAGAGAGAGAGTAAAGGAGGAAGAGAGAGAGGGAGAGAGGGTTTTGTCTTTGTATAGGGTGGGGTGTTTGTTACTCTTTATTGTCTCCTGCATTGGAATGTGAAATGAGACAGTGGAAGGATTTGTTGCTGAAGCAGCAGAAGAAAAGGTGTGGGGTTGGGGGGGGAAAGAGTTTGTTTTTATTCCTAAAGAAACGTCACCAGCTCAGTTTTCTCCTTCCCCCGTGGACGTGAGATTCGAGCTTTGATGGTACTATCCCCACTGGAAAGCATTGTCTTCGACCATTAGGAGTACTAGTAAATTAGCTATGTTTTTTTTTTTTTGAAAATCCGACGAGCGGAGTCAAAATTTATGAAAAGGTTATTCACCATCTCGCATCGGTCCCCTAATTTTTTATTTTTTATTTTTTATTTATTTCTCATACATCGTGAGTTTTATTTAGTTGCCGAACAGAGCCATAGCAATTGGGCTTCATATAACCACCGACCCCCCCCTCCTAGACCACCGAGAGCTGAACCGTCAATACGGGACAGAAGCTCCGCCATCCATCGAGTCCGTTAGTTACACCGTCCCAGCTGCAGAGGCCGTTTTCAACACTTGCGTACCATACCATGTGGTGGCTTGACGCCAAAAGCATTGTGGCACGGTGACGATAAATACAGTGACGGAAACCGAGCACATTTTTTTGTCACATAAGCTGCTCGCTTAAATCATCACATGAAATCTCTGACCTGAATGCCAAGCTCCCTACAACGTACAAGGGCAAACATATCACATGAAGGAGAACAGCTAACATTTGTAACGAGGGGAGGCTCAAAAAAAAAAAAAAAAAATCTCCAAGGAGAAGAATCAATATGAACCTTTTTAGTGATATGTGGTTGCAAAGATGTATGGGCGACAATCTGTTCTCCAAGGACACGAAACGGCCGCGAGGAGTCCAATTGTTAGAAGTCAACAGTATGACTACACTAGTGATTGAATAAATATCTTTGATGGTGGTCGGGAACACGGCTCTCATTTGCCATAGGGGTGGTACCTGTTCCCGTAACCTCGTCCACTGCCGTGGCCACCATACCACCCACCATATCCACCTGGGCCACCGTACATGTCACCACCGTAGCCGCCAACTCCGTACATAGGCCCACCGTAGTTGGATCCATAGGCTGCACCATAGCCTGGGACACCACCGTAGCTATACCCTCTGCCATAACCATAGCCTGAGCCTCCACCGTAATAGGCATCACCGTATGGATGATCACTTCCATAGCCATAAGAGTTTCCTCGGTATCCACGTGCACTTCGGTTACTACCACCGTGACTAACCCTCTCATTCATCCTGGAGGAACTGCCACCTGATCTCTTCGGCTCGGCCTTCTTGATTTCAACCTGCAGAGAAGAGCAGTCAAGTCATGCTTCTTAAAATCCTAGAGCAGAATTCCGAATGTCTGCTCTACGAAGGATGGTGTTTTCTATTTCACTAACTGCTCAATTAACAGAACAGATAACGAGGGGGAAAAAGACACTAAGCACGGGCGCCAAAAGAAACTAGACCAGTAACGCGTATTTCAATATGGGGGCTGGGTAGTGCATAGGCTTCACGGCTCCAGTAACGAGTTTCTAAACTAGTTCGATAAAACCAAGTGAGCAGAACCACGAAAAGAGTTAACATGAGGCAAAGGTTGGCTCACTTGTTTCCCTGCAAGATCATGCATTCTACCCTCCGAGATAATCTTGTCAACAGCTTCCTCATCTTTGAAAGTGACAAAACCAAAGCCTCTTGACCGCCGGGTACTATGGTCAAGCATTATTTGGTGTTCAATCACTTCACCATACGAGGAGAAGTGTTCCTTCAACTCATCTGCAAATGTTAATGACAACATTAATTACCAAAATTAAGAACATGATCACCACAAAGAAGGTAGTTCCTACCTTCGGTTAAAGCAGTGGGAATTCCACCCACAAAGATTTTTTTCGTCTTGATCCCTGCTTTTGAAGGCATATCTTCTCTTGGAACCGTTCTCTTAACTTCGACCTGAACATGCCATCGATTCGCAGAATCAATCAGTAAAAAACTAATCAAAGGAGGTTGTTTAAAGAGAAGAAAGTTACGGAGAAAAAGTTTCATATAAATTCCCACCGTCCTCCCATCTATAACATGCTCATCCTCCAAAACCCTGTCAATTACTGATGGGTCAGCAAATGTCACAAACCCAAATCCTCTTGGCATGTGTGTGTTCTTGTCCTTCATTATCACAGAATCAATGATATCCCCATACTTGCTGAAATGTTTATTGAAGGTATCTGGAACAACAAAATAGCATGTAAATGACCAGCATTTTATTTGTAACATACAGACCACGAAAAAATGCTTACACAGGAAGGTGCTAGGTGATCAATTCAAAAAGGTTCTTACCGTAAGCAAACTGGATTAAAAATACCCGTTTAAGATACAAATCCACAACAAACAAATCTTGCTGGTCTCTGTAAAAGACATGGACTACCTCATAAAATAGTACCCGAATACCAAGTCAAGAAGACAAAAAAAATCCAAATCAAAATCTTTGCAAGGAAAAAAAAAATCACCAAGTAACATTCCATGAATGAATAACTAATTAACTCAATTTTGTTTATTGATGTATTTACAGTTTCTATGGACATTTCTGAATCACCTAACATGATTTTGAGTCTCCGACCCTTAATCTCCAGCGAAAGATATTCTGTAATATGAGAAGTAAAACTTTTCTTAAGTTGCTTTCTGATGGTACAAAAAAATAGCAAATAAATTGGTTATACATCTCTCTTATAACATTTTACACCTAAAAGGCTAGCCTCCACTTTGGATAACTTTTGCAGGATTAACAATCTTGATGTCAATTCGAATCGAGTTTAGCCACACTAAATCGACTAACAAGTTGATAAAATGTGATATAACCTCTCGAAAATTTATAGAACCATGTCAAGATATGTCAGTTCTGTCGGTCCAGATTCATTTTAGTGCTTCAGTTGATTCTTCATGGTTCCTGCTTGAATTCATCAGAGTTTGATTTCGGTGAGAGTTCAACTAGTTTCAAAAATCAATTCACTGCCAGTTAGTTCCAGATGGCTCCAAGAGATTCCGGGTCAATTCCATCAAATATTTGGTTTATTTCAAACAATCTAATCTAACATCTGATTTCATCAATCTAGCTTCTTTTGGAATCCAAAAATCGCATCTCATACTTAAACTAACATTAAGTTATTAATAATGTGAAGCTTGATTCTGACCAATTTTCTTTAATCCATAAGCAATAACCTATCCAAACCAATGATCCAGGTTCAATTTTGCTCTCATAAATTGCTCCAATTTTCAGCTATCCAGGAAAACTATCTTATCCTCTAATGTCATAAAAAGCTATGAGAAATGACGGTATGCATAAACATGAAATTTGAGTTACAGGATACCATTTAACAGCTAACTTAGCAACAGGATGTCAAGAAGATTACCAATAAAAAGTCAAAGTAGTCCAAATTACTGAAATACATTTTTTCTCTTTTTTCTTGGTGGGGATTGTTTGGGATATACATTGCAAGAAGTGAAAACCAACTCAAATGCAAAGATATAGATCGTGGTCTAACGCAAGGCAGTTCCAACCGAACCAACAGATTAAAAAAATGTGTGCCTCTCGTAACGGTGATGTAACTGAAAAAGACTGTATGTTATGGTAATTTAATTTTGCACTCGGGAGTCAGGACCTCAGGAATCTGCTCAGTTAGATTTCATATCTAGTCATTAAGACAACTTTGGGGACAAAAAAAAGATAATATTTTTTGTGTCATCAATGACCAATTACTATAAAAAATTACACAGTCTGTAAAATAACCTAACAGAAAAACAGACTTGACTGAGGTCCCTGGTTAAGAATTTCATACTCGCAAAACTAGCAGAGGATTGGTTAATTGTTCCTTCCTTCTATTTATAATTCTATAACTGCCTTATAGATCTAGTTCTATGATATATCAATATCATCTGTTCCGCTAAAGACTTGGAAAGTGCATACAGGTGTAGGATATCCTTAAGCATCAAACCTGATCCAACCAAAAATGATGGTTAAAAAGAAACATATTCATCGAGCAATTGTTTAGAGAATAAGTTTATGTTTAAACGACCGAATATGACCATGCTCAAAATACATAAAAGTGAGATTCTTAAGCAGTATCTGCAACAAGATGCACCAAGAGGACTCCCCCTTTTCACTAGAAGTAACTGTGCCTACTACGAGATTACATAATGTTAATGAATAAGTGATGAAAACTTTACTTTGTATTGCATCATTTGCGTATCTTATCAAAGTGTTAGCTGGTGAAGAATTCATCTCAACGAGTAATTGACATATCCTTGCCAACAGCTAATTTGGCATCATCCAGAAGTAGCTCAATCTTCCAGAGGTATTACCACAACTAAAATGATTCACTTGGCCTCAAATAATATACCTTAGGTAATAAAGTCATCAAAAGAGATTACCAATCAAGAATCAAGAAGTTGCTACTAAATATGTATCGAAGCGACTTGAAGAAATAAAAAACAGCACATACCTTCTGTAGTATCCCAAGCAACACCACCCACGAAGATTTTTCTACCACGATGAAGAGAAGAAAAAAAAAACATGGTTAATATTATTTTCCCCAAACCAACAAGTGGCAGTATATCGTGCTAAGCTAACGCAATCGACATTTGAGAAACAACCCACAAGCACCGAGATATCCAAGACAAGCTCGTGCGGCATAACGTAAATAGAAATACACCAAAATCTTCAGGTCTTCGATACTAACCCTGCTGAAGACGAACCGGCATCGGCTTGCCTCATCTCCTCGCCACCACTATTATCTTTCCTCTTTCCCTTAGACTCCGCACTCCCATCTCCATCCTCATCCCCTTCTCCTCCTCCTCCTCCTCCATCACCATCACGTCCTCCTCCGCCGCCTCCCATTTCGTCTTCCTCTTCCTCCACCTCTTCTTCGATCTCCTCCTCGACCTCTTCTTCCACCACCACCTCCTCCTCGACCTCGCACTCCCCGCCCACGGCGTTCGGGATCTCCTCAGCGAGATCCATGGCGAGAGACCGCTTCCTCCTCCTAGGGGACCTGCAAAGAATCAGAGATTTACCGAGCTAAAGCTCTCGGCTACCGATCAGAACCTGCAGAAAAGGGATCGAAACCCTAATTCGTACCTAGGGTTTAAGGCGTCGTTTAAGCGAGAGACCGGGAGGGAGAGAAGATTAAATAGCCCAGGCTTGAAATGAAGAGACGAGAAGGAGAAACGAGATGAACAAATGTAAACCCTAGCGAGGTTCAGGCGCCGCTCTCGCCCTCGGCTCGGAGACGGTGAGCACGTTGTGGCGCAGGCTACGATTAGACCGCGGTAAACAGACGTTCTTGCCACGGCTCAATTCAACGGAACGGGTCCTTGAATAAGGACGTGATATCCTTTTGCTACCCACCATTGTTCACCCCCGAGTGCGCCCATCTCGTCAACCGTTCCTGCCTCCAACGATGCGGTTGGCACACCGGCGTACAAGCCACACTGGCGTGGGTAACTGTCTCACGAGTGCCTATCTTTTCTTTTATTATTAAGCTTGGGGCCTTGCCACCGTCCCCGATCCGTTTTAGAGGGGCGATGAGATAAATCATGCGCATTTGTCTTAAATATATGTATAAAAAAAATAGGACGAATTCCGGCTTGGAATTTTTTTTCTCCCCAAAGGCATAAGTTCTCTTTTCATTTTTATATCGAGGTTTTTTTCATGTATTTTTTATCTTTTATAATATTATTCTTGACTAGTCCAGTTCAGGTTTGGTTCTGATTTTTGCTCTCCAAAATATTTTCAGATTTTTTTTATTTTTTGTATGATGATAGATATATTTTTAAATTGTTTTGTTTTTGTTATTAATTTGGTTTGGTTTAATTCATTGGTCCGGTTCTTAATGCATTGAACCGGACCAGAAAGAACCGGGTGTGAAAAGATGGCAGGGAAAATAAAGGAGTGGAGTGATAGAGATAAAATAAAAATAAAAAATAGCTAAACCCAACTTTTTGATTTTTTTTTTTTTGAGAACTCGTCCAAATGTATAGACATATATATTATTTATATTAATGTAATCTCCAGTGTTAAAAATGGTTAGAGGTATAGAGCTACTTGTTATAAGATTGAATCAATAATTAATTTTAATTATTTACTTCTTCTTCATGATAATGGATGAATTAATTACTAATTATAAACAACCTCTCACATTATATATTTCTTGGATATCGTTTGTTGTAGTTGACGAAAGTTTAAACAAAATTAATCCTGACGAATTTGTGAATTTTTCTTAGTTTCAGTCTAATCATTCGATAAGATGGCCAGTACGGCCGATCACTGGACCTATGCATGAGATCATCAGTCACATCCAAGTGTGATGGTGGTCATGATGTTCGAAAGGAATTTGCGTGCTCTACGAGACTAAGAAATTTGTGAAAAGCATGGAGTTTGGCACTTTTCTGAAGCCTATAGAGGACTTCGTTCCATTATATGAATGCCTGGGAATGGTAATTTGTGTCGTTTTCTCCATTGCTTTAATTTCTCAACTATAAATCATTATTTTACAGCCCTTTTATTTGATGCACAGTGGCCTTTCATTTTCTTGGGTAAATCTTACATTTACTGGTTTGCGAAATTACGGTAATATATTTATTTGTCGTACAAGATTTTTCCGATCTACTTTTGTCGTTTTCCGAACCGGTTATCATCAAGATTCGTGTGTGCTGAGGCTGCTGTCGTCGATCAAAGGACTTGTCCGTGGATTTATGCTACTATCAACACTGTCGATGGTGAGGTACTGATGGCTCATCGGTGGGGAGCGTGGACAGTTTCCACCGGATGAATCCACAGCAAAGCCAGCTCATCGCTGCATTAAAATCCGTGTCGAGCAGAAGCAGTGGGCAGCAACCTTTTGCATGGGCTCCTGTCTTCCCCATCCCACATGCACTGTTACGTGATAGACCCTACGCAAGGTGTTGGACGCCTCAGCTGATGCCGGCTCTCTCCTCTTACGTGCCCTCCACGGAGAGCCAACACACACGTGGAGCCACTGTGGACGAATGACTACGAAATCCCCACTCATCTGTTTATGGCTTCATCTTTATATTCAAGCGGAAAACTTCGTCTTCCCCAACGAATCAACTAGGTAAGTCATGGTCAACCCCATCCAATTAAATGTCACATGCACGACATAGACAGCATGCTATGCAATGATTCCCTACGTGCCTTTCGTCGACCAGCAACTGGTCCAAAACCTAACGCGAAGTCCAGTGCTTCGAAAGCGTAAGGAGACGCAATGATAGTCCTTTTGGCCTACACTATACAATCGCCTTTTCCTGTTACTAAAGTCATGCAGAGAGCGGCCAACCACTGCTTCTACGTTACAAGTCTAAAAATTCGAATACTCGTACAACAGCTTTTCAACAAAAGAGAATAAACTCACAAGAAAGCAAGAAATGTGTGCCTGTGTGTGTGAGAGCGAGAGATCTACATATATATATAGAGAGAGAGAGAAAGTGGAAAATGGGGTGGAAACAGTGCTGCTTCGCCACCTCGTGATAGCTGCTACTGCCGGGGAAAGTGGAAAATGGGGTGGAAACAGTGCTGCTTCGCCACCTCGTGATAGCTGCTACTGCCGGTGCTGCTGCACTTCGCGCTCGGCATCCTAAATAACGACACCATGGACACACCACCCACGCACGGGTCGAGGTGACAAGTTCGCAAAATAAAAGATATATAGAAACCAGCGCCTCATAGCGCAAGAGATTCCTTGGCGTCGTTTAATTCCCTTTCAGCTCCGTGCTTCCTCCCTTCACCCTCCCTCGATGCATGTGTCTTAACAGTGCGCTTGCATGCGTGCCCGCCTCTGCTGCATGTTTTGACCAAAAAGTGCTCTGGTATTTGTCTCCGGGGCCGTTGACAAATATAAAGAAACGTTCTATATATATATATAGAGAGAGAGAGAAAGTGGAAAATGGGGTGGAAACAGTGCTGCTTCGCCACCTCGTGATAGCTGCTACTGCCGGTGCTGCTGCACTTCGCGCCTCGGCATCCTAAATAACGACACCATGGACACCACCACCCACGCACGGGTCGAGGTGACAAGTTCGCAAAATAAAAGATATATAGAAACCAGCGCCTCATAGCGCAAGAGATTCCTTGGCGTCGTTTAATTCCCTTTCAGCTCCGTGCTTCCTCCCTTCACCCTCCCTCGATGCATGTGTCTTAACAGTGCGCTTGCATGCGTGCCCGCCTCTGCTGCATGTTTTGACCAAAAGTGCTCTGGTATTGTCTCCGGGGCCGTTGACAAATATAAAGAAACGTTCTATATATATATATATACATATATGTATATATACTTTAGCCTTCGGAATACGTCTGGCCATTTATGATGGAAACCTCGATCTCCACCTCATGAATCGTCTTTGTTATTTACACGAAGCAAGCAAGGAGCTAAAATCGCATCCTGCTGTTGTTGGCAACTCGCATCTCACATAACAACTCGATGGAGAGAGACTGAAACAGCGGTGGTAGGTTGGTGAAAAGTGGTGGAGAGGGAGGAGAGGAGGAAGAAAGATGGTTTAGTCGTTTTGGATTAAACTTGTTCGCAGTTCCCTCACGATCTGAGATGATTCTTGTCCTTTTGGAGTTGAATGTGAATAAGGCGAAACAGTTCCACGGTAAATAAAAATGGCAGGAGTTTACATGAAAAAGGAAAAACCCTAAAATAAAGGCAGAAAGTAAAGTGTATGGCATGCCGAAAGCTGAAGGACATTGTCCTCGAAAGGAGCCTGTAGGAATGGTCATTTGTCTTTCACACTTATTGCAACCTATCTGTGTCCCTCTCCGACTGTGCACGCGATGTGCACTGCTTTGATCCAAGGATCACGTCCTGTGTCTTGCCGTTGTTGCTTGTGTTTGGCGTTGCAAGTTTTACTTCGAGCTCCGATGAGGATCGGCAGAACTTTAGGTGGATTAATTTGTCTCTCAAAATAAACCAGTATGTTATCACCTGTAAATATGATTCAAGGAGAAAACAAATTAAAGATTTTAATTAATATTTGAACAATATAGTTGTGGGATATCAAGGCATGCTTGTTTTTGTCGGTAACAGAAAGAAAAAATATGAGAGACGATTTGTCATTCGACATCAAAGTAATATTATTAATTCGCGAGTACTTTGGATTATTAACGATCACCTCTCAGATTACCGACATCATTTCCAAGTGCTGTAAAACTTATTTTTCCATGACCATAACATCCATCATATCAGACGCATATTCTGATGATTCATTTATCACATGCATGTTTCGCAGCTCTGCACTGCATGAAATAAATGATAGGAACAAAAATAGTCGGAACACAAACCCAAAGATAAATGAAAAGGTACCTTTACCCATTCTTCAATTGACTTTTCACTCTTATATATATATATATGTATATATATATAACATTTTTTCAGTTGGAGGAGAAATCTAATTATTTCAAACGGAGTACATAACAGAGATTATTACAGAGCTAAATGTCGAAACTTGGATATGATACAACAAATTAAGAGAGGCAGTGCAATTCTAATCTTAGGAGAATTGACCACAGATATTGACAGAAGGCGGAGACTGGATGAACAATATGAACGTTGATTAAGAGGAATAGATAGAATTACCATACTACATTTCCGGGAGTAGCTGTCCGTGGCATGGCTTCTTGCTTTGTCGGTGCTGCTCATAGGAGGAGGAGCCCAAGCAAGGATCAAACCCTGTCAAGTCGAGTATGTCTCTTTGGGGAAAGGGTTTCAGTCCCAAGAAGTCTCTGGTCATCCCATCGTTCCCACCGCTGCCAACACCTCCTTCCTCCACCATTCCGTGGCTTCTTGCAAAGCCCCCCATACTGTTATTACTTGCTTCCTCCCCCTTTGATTCCAGCATCCCCCTGAATGCATCCTCGAAAGGCCCATCGAAACCTGGAGTCGAGGAGAGAGAGGGCGTAACCATGTCGTGAAGAAGGAGAGGAGGCGATTCTTGCCCAAAGCCACCCATTACACCGCCTCCTCTCCCTCCACTAGCATCACCATCGCCGGTACAAATACCCATTTCTTGGTGCGAAGACAAGCCTAAAGCAAAGCTGGCAGTATTGTTGGGCGGAACAGCAGAACTCGTAGCGTGAGCTGCCATCAGACCTAGGTGTTTAGGTCTACTCATGGTTGCACCCATCTCGGCTGCTTTCTGGAGTAATGCCGTAGCTGACATGTGAGGAGACGAGGCCGAGGCTTGGAAGGCTGGAGGAATAGGAGGCCGGTGAACTTGGGGGTTCCCACGTGAGTACTCCTGTTGCAACCTTACGGAGTAGACAGAATAAGAAGAAGACGAAGAAGGGAGGTCCAAGTGGTTCAGAGAGGTGGTTATGGGTCCCTGGCAAGTTAGCCATGGCGGGATATTCGATCTCATGTCGAACTGTCGAGGCTGGTGTTCTCTTTCCGGTGAGAGCTCCCCTTGCATCCCATGGCCGCTGACGATGCTGGTGTTGGCCTCATTGGCTCTCATCAAGTGAGGGAACTGGCTCCGGAGTATGGTTGGTTGGACTTGGACAGTGGAGGTCTCACAGGAAGCTGTAGGTTGTGAGAATAGGTGATTGGCAAACGGGTTTGCTGCCATAGCCCTCGCACTTTCTTCCGCCAACGCGTCACAAAAGGCTCTGTGTGTGATAAAGCTATCCCTCCTGCGATCAGCAGCCAACATGAGAACACAGAAGAACAAACTTACACGGAGACCGGACAGCAATAACTAAGAAAGGCACCAAACTTCCATCAGGAAACACAGGAGAGGAAAAAGATGAACGATGAAAACAACATAAAGCCAAGGGTTATATGCATTATGATTTCTGAATCTCTCTCTCTCTCTCTCTCTCTCTCTCTCTCTCTCTCTCTCTCTCTTTCTTCTTTGAGACTCGCATAAATGGCAGATGGGTTTCGGGCAGGGTTATTTTAATGGAGCCTAGTTCCGATGACATTCTTCGTCTATTCTGATGCTAATATCGTCTGGAATTGGATAATCGAATGAGTGGTGGTGCTACCTCGAGAATAGCGTGCCGCAATCGCATCTGTATTCCCTGGTGCCGCAGATTTTGGAGTGGGCTTTCCAGTCGGATTGAACAGCATACTTCTTGGAACACTTGTCGCACTTCCACTTCTTCTCTCCATGCTTCCTGCTGAAGTGCTTCTTGATCCCAGTAAGGTCGCCGAGTGCCCTTGAAGGGTCATGATGCACACACGTCGCCTCTGGGCATACGTAAACCTTCTTCCTCACCTCCTTGCTGCTTCTTTGCTTCAGCTTCCATGGGAGGTTGTGGCCCCTCCGGTGGAGCTGCAGGTTCTGGTCTCTCTGGAATCCCTTGTTGCAGATCTCGCACGCAAACCTATTGGTCGCCATCAGCGTCTTGGGGGACAATGCTATCACCTCGGCATCCGGGTCTAATCAAGGTGCACGAGGCCAGGATCAACGAAACAAGTAGTAAGAGACGCTCTCCTCAGGACAACACAATTATTGAGCAGACAACAGCAAAGATCAGAAGAAAAGCATAGCAAGAAACCATAATTTGCAAGAGAAGGCGATGCTGATCTGAATGCAAAACCTGGATTTCCCGGCAGGTTCCTCTTTTTCTTTGGTGGATTTGGGTTTGGGGAGGCGCAGGTAGACTGGCGGTTGGAAGAGACGCTTGCTTCCCCGGAGGCAGAGGTAAGATTCGACATGTTCTCATCCACCAGTTGGTGTTGGTGTATTAGCATCCCCTTGATCATCTCCCAAGATGCTGTGCAGTGCGTTGGTTTGTTCTGGAACGAGAGGAAACGATCAAAGGCTAGGTAGGGCTGATGACACAGCACCGATCGGTCCGAAGAAAGCGAGCAGATCTATAGATGCGTAGCACATCTGCAAAAAGAAAGCACTGAGGATGGTGAAGCTATGGGAAAAGAGACATCGTCACTCCATGTCCTGACAAGCATCTGCAAGGGATATCCCACAAAAACATACACACAAAAAAACAGGTGGTCCTGTTGCAACAACACCTCTCTGAGATTTTTATGTGCAGGAAAACCTGGATATCGAGGAAGATTTCAGACCCTTGAGATCGAAACCAGGAAAATAAAAACAAGGGAGCAATTCAAGTGGAAAGGATAAGAACAAGATGTCACCTACAAAGGACTATACAGAATTGCTTGTCAAGAGAAAGACAAAGCCACAAAAACCCAGTAAATTTTTTTGAGGTAAATCCAAAAGCTAAACGATACACAAAATTGAAAAAGACGGACAAACGCCGAGGGAAGAAGAAAAGGAAAGCAGTCCTCCAGAGAGAGAGAGAGAGAGAGAGATCGCAGATGATGAGATGAGGAGGCCTGAGGGAAGGCAGCGAATGTGCAACCCTTGAATACCCAAAACATGGAGCCAACCCTGACGTCCTACTCCCTGTCTTTTCCTTTGCTCCTACGCATATCTACAAATTCCTTCCACCTATTTAATCTCGTGTGCGCAGTAAAAGCTGTGGTCTTTTATCATCTCGCCTCTGCGGTGATCAGCGTGTGCACAGTAGCATGGGAAGAATATTGCAGTGAGTGAGTCACTCGTCTGGTGGAGTCTCAGTACTGCTCATCTTTTCATCTGCATTACACACAGATCAAAGTGGTAGGCCACAAACCCCCCATACGCTGTATTGGACCAGATTCCTTGGTGATTTGGGTTTTGGTGTCTCCACGAACGTACCGGCTTTTGGGTGGGTATTAGATTAGTGCCAATAGCTCTGTCCTTAAAAGGGAAAAAGCAAGAAGAAAGGAGGGTATGATTTCAGAAGAATGATGGGCGATTGATTTATTATTTGTCACTGCCAAAGGGTTGGGAGGAGTGTGGGAAAGCAAGTCATGCACCACCAGCTTTTTATACTATGCCGCTAGAATGATTGGAGCATTGATTGGAATTTACACTGGCCATGCTCATCATGTCTTTTCTACCCTTCTCCTCTCCCCAACACGTATTATTATTACCTTTTTGTAACACATATTCTTTATTATTTGCCGAGGAACGGCCAGTTTTAAATCAATTTAAGCTATATAATACTTCTGCAACCCATCATTTATTATTTCTGTGCCTTTTTCTTTTGTTTTTTGCTCAATGCAAATAAATCGATATTTCAAAGTTTCCTCTGAAAGAAAGAAGAAAGAGAATTGTCGACGTCAATCAAACACCTAAACGAATAAATCGCATGCAACGACGATGAGACAGAAATGTCGTGGGAGTCGTTGCCTTGTAATCCAAGGGAAGAATAAAGTAATTTTACGTGTTCTTTTGTCATTATCTGCCACCTTCTTGTTGGATTTCCTATAATTTAACGCCATAATATGCCTGGCAATTTGCGATCACAGCTCATCCGAATCCTTTGGCGAATACGGTACACAATAAACCTCCATAATATATACGATCAACCTACTGATGTTCATGCAGGAAAGAACCAACTTAGTACTGTTTCTTGGGAAGAAGCTTTTCGGAATCCAAAGACGAAATTTCTTTTGAGTGTGTGATGAGATGGGCAGTGAAAGAGAAGTAGCACTTGAAATTAATGTACAATGTATATATAATGATAATAATAATGCATTACAATGTTTTGGATCCTTTTTATAGATTTAAGTATCAAATCATAATCGTATCAAATCAAATATACAGTATATTTCCTCCGAAGAAATATACTTCATGTTTCTCAATCAAATTCTTCATCCTCAGCAGGGATGCAGAAGGTACAACAGGGCTCACAATCTCAGTCAGGGATGCAGAAGGTACACAACCATTCCAAGACACAAAGTACACACCCACATCAGCAGTTGTATCAAGATGAATTAGCTCGCAAACCAATTGATTTGATAATTTTCTCCCATTCATGCACATACATACCATGCATACCACAACCAAACAAATCAGCAGATAGGAGCTTATTAACTCGGGAACACACTTCCATTTCTTGGAACAGTCACTTCCATATGACAAAGCACATGTAAGTGCATTACGAGGAAACACTTTAAAAAAATGAAATGCTTCGCTGAGGACAAGAAATGTATGTATATACTTCGATTATTTCCATGGCGCTTTGAGTCAAAAATGTTTATTTATGATACAGATGATAGCCTATGAATCATTCTTGAAGAACAACAACAGATGAATTAGTGAAGAAGAAAAATCAAGAACCCAAAAAATTACAAAGCAGAAGAAAGTCCACTGGCTAGGGCTTTAAACATCTTATGACTGAGCTTGGACATTCACTGATGAGACTTTCCTCTGAAACTTTTCTCTTAGCTGTCTGATCTTGGCATCCACTCTTGCTGTAAAACCAATTTTGGTCTTCTGCCTTGCTCTGGACCTCTCCCTCTTCCACATATGCTGGTCCTCCACATCCTTCTTATAGTATTTGATCTCCTGAATCACATGATGATCGAGTGGATTTAAGGCTCTCTGAAAGGAGATATGTGCCAGATAAGGAATGTTACAGGCAAGAGTCGCTAAAAGTGTTGCAGCCCAATACAAAGGAGCAGGGCCGAGGGCTTCCAAGAGTATCTGGTAGGCATTTCCAGATATCAACGGTGAGGATATTCCATAAGCGACCAGAAAGAGGTACCATGTGGCCACACTGCCCCAGACAAAGAGGTGCTGGATCCATGTTAAGTGGCTCATTGTTAAGGCAATTTGCAAGTTCACAGCCCAAATAATGCAGGTGAACATGGTTGTTCCAACAGCAGCCATGTCTGCCGTCTGACCCTCAGCGCGAAATGCCTGATTGTAGAAAATGTGGATGTTTAGGAAATATATGACAATGGATGAGTAGAGACCATTGCCCATCCAACCAAAAATCCTATACCAATCAAAGAAAAGATTCCTCGGCCCTTGCTGGTATAATGCTGGGAACTGCAGATTAAACAGTCATGACAATGAAGGTTTGAAATTGAAAATGAATGTGCATAACTAGAAATTATGATAATTGTCCTGAAAGAATGTAACAGGAGGCATAATATGGATTACAGATGATAAATTGCTTGTGAAAAAGAGCAACAAATATTTTGGATATCAGAAACTTATGGATCTGAATGGAGGTCTCACAAAGAGCACACTGTCACTTATACACTGCTGTATGACAAGCATACCTGTAAGCATACTTCAGAAGAAACATCTTGTTCGAAGACTCCCAACGATATCACGGGTAATGAGGTTAGAATGACATTGAATAGTAGCATATACCAGTCATCATATACCGACTGCCCAGAGAAGCCAGTATATGCCTCAAAATAGAAAATCGTGAGGCCAAAGGCTATGTTTTTGTAGAAGAAATAACAGACCTGAATGCAGTACATCAGAATTGATTCAGATAATGACATGAATGCAAAGATGTAATGAAATTGTTACCAACACTCACCATCTGTGCTATCCTCTTATAGCACCAGTGTCCATGGACAACAAGGAGACGTTCAAGGAAACGGAACTGGGAAATGGAGAAATCACTAGCCATCACAGCCTGCAGAAGTTCAATAATTACGAGCATGTTAGCAACTTATGTCCGCTCCCATCCGCCTTAGATGATTCTGAATTCCTATGGAAGAGTAGGCATTTAAGGTGCAGAAGGCATCCCAATATAACACAACAAACCTGCATGCCCTCTACCCCACTAATTCCAACACCAACATCTGCCTCCTGAATCATGCCCACATCATTAGCACCATCGCCAATTGCCAAAGTAGTCTTACCTGTTCCTTCTTTCACCAACCGAGTCACCTAAACCAAGAATAAGCATCACTAACTAAAACTAATATTTTCATTTAACATTACTCTTTGATTATTATGAAAGAAAAAACATGTAAAATATTAAATACTACCAATGCTTTCTGTTTTGGCGAGACCCGGCAGCATATGACGGAAGCACAATCAACTGCTAGACTCAAAAATTGATTCTTCAAGTCATCCTCCAGAGCATATGTTAAAGTTTTACCATCAATTATCAAAGCAAATGCTGCATTAGGATCTTTCTCTAGCTTGATCATTTGAGAGGCATTAGTTATTTGCGTTAAGATATTCTCCCTTGCAACCTGAGCAGTTATTAAACACAAACACAAAGATGCATGAAATCAACATATAGCAGAGAACCAGACTCAGTACAGTAATTGGAAAGATATGGTTGGTGAAATCATGAACCTTTTTTGTGTCTTGTGATGATATGCCAGTGCTCTCGATGGATAAACAAATCTGTCTCATGCCTTGTCTCAATAAACTGCAAGCAAATCTGCAATAGATATTGGAACTTTATTGGAGGCCTGGGAAAGATATTGACACCATTTCTAGTGATTGTTTTCTTTATATGTGAATTGCTAGAGACACATACCCTATATTTATTGCAGTCTCCATCTTATCACCTGTAAGAACCCAGATCTTGAGACCAGCTTGTGCTAACTTATCTATGCATTGAGAAACCTGTTAAGAGAGAGTATGGTCAAAGGGCATAAAGAAGCAAAAGTTGATAGTAAAAATAAATAACAAAGCATACTCCTTTTTGTAATTTGTCTTCTACGGCAGTTGCACCAACAAGAATCAAATCCCTCTCAATCATGTCAGAGACTTGCTCAAGCTCTGCTTCTCTGTCAGGTCCAATTGTAGTTTTAGCTTTAAGAAACTTGGTGTTCCAATCAGAATACTCTGATTCCCCAAGTACCCTGTAAGCCAGTGCCATAGTCCGCAAGCCTGCTTCCCCATATTCATTTAGATGTTTAATTGTCTCTCTCTCATATATTCTGCCGTTTTTTGATAGTTTATCCAAAATGATGCTGCTCGGTATGAAAAATAAAGAAAGGTTTCTTTAGGCACTGAAGCTATGAACTCCTATAGATATAAACTTGATAAAATGGGTCTCATGTGCACTATGATATGCATGACATGATTTTAAGATAAATGAACTTAAAACACTAGGTAAGATATCCCAAACATCGAAAGTAGTTGATGACATTACAAGAGTTATTTGATTTTACCTGTCAGCACCTTTGCATAAAAGAAGAATCTGCCCAGTCTCATCACGCACGATAACCGACATTCTCTTCCTTTTGCTGTTGAACTCCAAGAGATTCAGAACCTTGAACTCCCTAAAAGTAAAAAGACAAAAAAAGAGGGGAAAAACTCACTGAAAAACATTGCAAGAATCAACAATCATTAGACTGATCAAACCATTAAGATTCGGCTCTAACCTTTCTAGAGGATCCTCAAAAGGAGAATATCTCTCTCTGATGAAGACACTTGATTGAGTCCTCTTACAGAACTCAAACCCAAATTCTCTGGCTGCAATAAGAAATGCTCCTTCATCCGGTGATTCCGCTTCATATGTGAAACCACCAGTTTTTTCATTTGGCTCAGGTATCGCAGCATGACAGAGAGCAAGTGTCCTGAAGAACAGAAGAATGGTACCTGCATTAGGTTCTTTTTTCCAATTTCCATGTGTAAGGCGATCATCCTCAAAGCTGAAACTCTTTTTTGCAGGCTTTTGTGGCTTCTCAACCATGCAAGCACTCCCATTTTCAAATTCAATTTCTGATGAGACAAAACGACCCCCGCTATCCTCCCAAAAATCTTGAGTGCTGCTATGCTGCTCAGATGTGCCTGATGCTTCTGATGCAAAATGCTTCACGGCAGCAATTTCCACTTCACTAGAACCAACACCATACGAAACACCAGCAATTGAACACTTCAAAAAATCCATTTGGTTGCAAGTTAAGGTGCCAGTTTTATCTGACAATATCGTATCAACTTGCCCAAGCTCCTCATTCAAATTTGATGTCCGTGCTTGTGCTGGATTCCCTGTCTCCCCATCGCACATGTGAAGATCTTGGTTTATGAATGTTGCTTGCAAGACTTTGACAACCTCAATTGAAACATAAAGTGAAATGGGTATCAGGTATCCATAAAGAATAAGAGCAGTGACAAGATGGAAGAAACCAGATAAAGCAGGATTTGAGGCATTGTAGATGTATGAAGTCTCATCAGGGTGCAAATACCACCAGTGTGGCATCCCAAACTTTGTCATCACAGCATAGCCTATCGAGCTGATTAATGAAATCAATACGAGAAAGGTAAAAAGAATGTATATAATCTTATCCATCTTCTTCTCAATTCGACTTCTCTTAGATGGTGACCGGGTAGCATTCTGCATGACTTTGTTGTCATGACCAGTGAAGATAACCACTCCGTATATGTATGTAGTATTCCTAAGCTTTGAATCTCTAAGTAGAATCTGACTTGGGTCAAGCGCATAAACCTGCTGTTCATACTCAAAGTTACCTATGAAATTGTAGAGATTAGGGTTCGGGTCCTCACATCGAATGGTGGCTGTGAAGTTCCTGAAAGTCACATCATCATCCAGTGTTAAAGTTACCTCCAAAGATCTCTTGACCTTCAAATTCGTTTCTCCATCCAAATTCATAGTCTCAACATAGCATATGCCATCCTCGTAACTCGAGGACAACAGAAGCAAGTCAGCAGGGAAGAACTGATCCTTCTCCACCTTCACAATGTCCCCAACACGAATCTTCTGCCAATGTTTATAACCAAAGCACCCCTCTCCCTTATGGACACTAACCTTACGGCTATTAACCTTCACATCCTGCATGAACCTCTGCCAATCTTCCAGTGCCTCCTTAGCCATACTTAGTCCAACAACAAATGCGAGAGGGGCAATCATGCTCATAGCAGAGAATGGAGCCACAGGGGTGAGGGAGAGGGAAGCGGCAAGAAGAAAGTATAGATTGGCGACACGGCGGAATTGCTCAAAGATGGCTTTCGGGAGGAAAGTAATGATGTTGTACTTGGTGGTGCTGACAAAGTTGGTGGGGTAATTGAGGGGCTTCTTGCGGTGTAATCCGGGCTGGTTGCAATGGACGATGCGGGAGTATCCGGGACCTTGGAGGGAATGTGGTTGCTCGTCGTCTAACAACACAGTGGGGCGGGTGCATGCAAAAGTGTAGAGCTTGCTCCATCGGAGCCGCTCCTGACTACCTCCTCCACGTGCCATCTGTTCCTGGTTAGCTCAAATCAAACACCACTGTTCCTCATCATTTGGAATTGGATCTTTTTTCTCAAACTATTTCCCACAGGAACGAGCAGTGATTCACTTTGCAAAGTGATTGAGGAAATCAACAACAAGCACTTCAATATTGTACCGACGGGATGCAGAGATTCATCTGAAATTTCTCGGTAAAGAAGGCATTCATTATGGATATAGAAGATGACCAATGGCGGATATAATGAGCCAAATGCTTTCGATACAATGGCAAACACAGGAAGGCTTCCAGGAACGCCGACGTAGTGCAAAACTAATTCTGGGCTCAATGATTAGGGGAAAAAAGAGGGAAATTAACCAAACCTTGCAGCTCGAATTTAATTTTTTTGATCTGAAGACAGGGGATTCAGCAGAAATTCCTAAGAATTAACTCCCCATCCGTAGGTTGGGTCGGGTCATAGCACTTGCGACGGAAACAGATCAAGATCTCAGGCAGAAGAGAAACAAAAGGCTTCCGTTCCGCATCAAGAGTTTCCCACTGATCCCAGAAAACAAAGCAAAGAAAAGAGCAAGCAGTAGAGAAAGGGCAAACGGGTTCAAGAACCAAATCAATACCACAACGAACGGAACCGATAAAAAATATCCGGATTCAGCTCCGGCGGAAAGGGACAGGAAACCGCACCAGGAATGGAGCGCCAGATTCCGGAAACGAAAGACTCGAGGAGAATGACCGTTCGCCAAGGAATCTGCCCCGGGGTCTAACAATAAGAATAGGGACACGAAGGTAGAGATCGGAGGCGAGGGTTCCTCCCGCACACCATCAGAGCGCACGACCGCCGACGCCAAGGGCGAGAGAGTTGACGGCCTCGCTGATCGCGGTTAATTCTTGGCTTTTCTCTGCATTTTCTTTATCGTGCATATAAAACAAATAAAATGAAATATGGTGAGGAGGAGACCCCTAATTTTAAAGTTATAATTGCGAATCCGACTGACGGGGTGAGGAGATAATTACGCGGTGGGTGAGCTGGAACTCGCGAGGCACCTTTTCGAGCCCAGACATGATCCAGGCCCGGTGGTCTCGCATTTTGGATTCGCCGAGCCAGGTGTTTCCGTGTCAGCGGACACTTATCGTGACGATGTTTTGAGGCAAGCATCCGATCCGGCTTCATGTGGGAGTCAAAGACTGGTCCACCGCCGGTGCGAAGGGAACCGGATCCTCTGCGGGTACGGAAGCCCCGTCCTCATTCCCCATGCGTACTCCACGTCCATCTGGCTTTGGTGCTTTGTGATGCACGTGCAATCTCATTTTACCTGGTGAGGCTTATAAAAAGCTTATCGAAGAATCTATGATTTCTCCTTGCGGTGTTTGCTTCCTTGCTTCATCCGAAGACGATAAATAAATGTACTTGCACCAAATTATTGGCCAATGTTCTCTTCCCATCAGAATGTTTCTGAAGGATGGCAGGTTGAGGAAAACATAGTACGATAAATAATTATTAATGCAGCTCCCACATGGCAACATTCTAATTGTGTCTTCGAATCCAAAGTAGAAACGGGTTACGTCGGAGGGAGGTTTTGTTTACTTCGAGTTAAAGGCGAAAAAGGGAGGCTCTGTGAATAGATTACCTCAATCGGGTTGGTGTGGAATCAAATCAGCAATATCAGTGATGGACCATATGAAATGACATCCCAACCTCCCTCGCCATATTGCTTTTGCCGTCTACGATAAATACGAGCGAATGCCATTCCGCTACAAGTAATCGCACGAAGGTGACGACGGTCCTCGTTAGTTTGTGTTACTTGCTATGATGACGAGATTGTTATTCCAGCATACGACTCGGAAATACATACTGTCGATGCATCGAGATGAGTGCATCAGAAGAAAAAGAACAGAGAAGAAGGAACTTATGGCTCGAGTGATTTCCAATATACCTACACGCCTTTTGCAAGCGTGGCTGTTGCTTTCGAACCTCGGCCGCCCATGCCTTTTTGTTGTTTACGGATTCCCCCGGTAGATCTTTTGAACGGTGGAAAGGGTTGCAGAAGCAACAGGAAGACTGAAACCATGCATGCACATCGGGTGCATGTCTTGCGTACCGAAATGACTGTGGAAACTAAAGCTCCAGTCTCGGCTTGCTTAGGTCTCGGAAAGTGAATGGTCCTACCGGGCGACATCATCATTACGAGCTTGAACATTGGGTGTCTAAGAGCATCAACGCAGACAAAGTTGGCTGAAGTCTTCCCGTCGTACTCTTCATGAGTGAAGTCAGATACCCGCACCACTTTAATCCCCACGAGAAAGAAGCATCTCTTTCCAAGAGGAGACAAAAGGAACCATGAGATCAGACTACAAAGGATAGACTACGCATTTAGTGCGACTCGCATTTGCTCGTGACATATTTAAATGCTGAACTGTGATTGCAAACATGGGTGGAGTTCTTTTACAGCCTTGGGTACATACAGTAAGCACAGGCAAGCAGTAACATCTGACAGAAAAGGTGAAGCTTAAATATGAATCAGCTGAGTCAAGATGAAGGATCAAGTATAGACTTAATAGACAAAATGGTTAACATGACAAGAACATACAAATCCTAATAGAGAAGCATAGACTTAATAAACAATTAAGAAATATAAATTTAAAACAAATTTGAAGTGCTAAATAAAGCAAGGGATGTTGTGAAAAGTTGGAGGGGTGATTGGTCTTTGCCTGGAGTCAATTGGGTTGGGCTAGGCCAGAATCCACCAATGCATTCATTCGGTCAAACCATTAATGTCACCTCTGGGTGTCAGTCCTTGAGCCTTATCAATCATGTTGTCATACACAACATGGCTGGTACAACCATGCACGAGTTACTCCGTTCTGAGTATAGCTAACCATGGTTCATGTTACTTTTCCGAGTTGTATATTTCCCATGGCGATTGCCATATGTTCAGGAAGTGCACCTGCTGCATAATGGAGTTCTCCACATCTAAAAGTTGCAGAAGAATATGAAAAACGAATACGTTCTCTATAAACAATGCAATCACAACCTGAGAAAGCATGGGAGATGGCTGAGAACATCGCTGATGCTCGACATTTTGGAGAAACTTGAGATGGTTTCTGCTAAAGAGAGAGATTATTCCAAAAAAGACATCGTCATAAGTGGTAGCTTGTTCTTGCAGGTTGATCCACTGATCTCCTTTGATTGCTTCTCTACAGTCAAGGATCATACCATATCCAGTCTCAAATCTTGCCCAAACAGCAGTCTACAGGAAGGGTCAGATGCGGTGGACAAGACTGTATGACAAGACGCAAATCCACTATACAGAAAATATCTCCTCACCGGGGAGGGCCATATCAAAAGCATCACTTTATCTCTGCACTTTAAGCACACGAGAAGGTTGATGCTACTCAAAATAATTTTAAGAATATCTATCTGTAGTCATTCATGCCAAAGAAAACGAAAGCAAACGTCTGTATGGTGTTCGCATAATGTTGGTGAAGAATTAATTTTGCATGTCTTTTATCAATATGGCTTTACAAAATCGATTTTCTATTTAAGAAAGAGGATGATTGTTTTACCAATAAAGGCAACAAGTTCATACAGAGGCCTTTAGTCAAATTAATATGAGGTGTACAGCATGGAGTGAGATGAGCTCATCAATGAAACTCTTATTAGAACAACTCGTAGGAAGAAGTGGGTGAACTATGGCCGCTGCTAACTTATCTGAAAGCTTTATGTAGATAGGAATCGATATTATTTTGATCTCAAATGTCTAATTATTATGTCTTTATTTGCTTTCGTGGACACAACCACCAGAGCAAAACGTATGTGTTGTGTGAACCCAAAGCACGTAGCAAACATCTCACCACTGAGGACAACCGAAGTCACACAAAGCAGCAAATCAACACCGCCGGATACGAATCCGACAAAGGACTCTCGTCCAACTCCAAGTTAGCGAATCAAACCATCAATTACACTATAAACAAGTCAATAATTACACCAACCAAACCAATTCTTAATTATAAACACCACCACCATTGACGTAAACGCTACGGCCTACGCCCGCTTCTTACGGACATCAGACAAGGCGTTTCCTGCGTTCTTATCCTCCACCCAATTCCGACCGGCCATGGCTTTCGCTCGCTCGTGAGGATTGCAGTAGAAGACAACCAAGACCAGTGGAAGGAAGGGTTAAAACGCATTAGAACAAAGATCCACTCATCACCATGCAGTACAAAGGACCCGTGCTTCTTCTCTTTTAGCCCTTTTGGTTTCCGCTTTCCTGATACGCTCCCTATTTACGGTAGAGGCATGCACCCTTCCCCGGGAGGCAAGGATGAAGAAGAACTCTTCCTTTAGAACAAAGATCCCCACAGATTTCTTTTAGAAAGTTACAGAGAAGGGGGAAACAAAGAGATGGAGGAGAACTACAGCATTACCCTGCGTCGGGTCCACCATCGGACTGGGACACGCGTCAGATGCGGAGGGCGCCGGCTTCGCGGAGCATGGGGACCAGACCACCGCGGAGGTGGAGGCCCATGAGGCCCTCGAGGCCGCCCACGCCAACGCCGCCGACGAAGAGGGCGGGAAGCCCGCCGTCCCCGGCCGCGGCAGCGGCAGCCTCTTCGTCGGCCTCCTGCAGCTCGATGGCCGCTGGGTGGGCGCCCACCACCGCCAGCAGCCGCTTCATGACGTGGCTCATGCAGCACTCCCGCCGGTTGAAGATGACCGCGGGGTTCTCCCTGATCAGCCGCGCCACCCGCTCCTCCGGCGCCTCATCCGCCACGTCGATGGACAGCACAGCTGTCCCCCTCTTCTTCCCCCTCGCCACCGCTGCCGCCACCGCAGCCATCAGATCGCCTTTCTTCCTCCTCCCCTTTTGGTTTTTCGTTCTCGGAGATCGATGAACGATCAATGCCGAAGACACAAACATCGCGTATTTATAAAGCAAACAACGCTCGTAGAGGGTGACGTCATCGAAACGGCGATCGTAACGGTGTCGTCACCACCCTCACAACAACCCGCGCCCGATGTTACTCGGCACACGGCCACGGTGAACCCGCAGCTGACGTCATAACCTCATCGGATAGCGATCGCTCGTCGTAAAATTGTGTGGGCCCGGTAGCCGGCTGCACGTGGACGCCTCAGTTGCCGCAGACGCGAATCGGTGGACTGACGTGAGGGAAGTTAGTGGCCGCCGAAGATAAGGCCACTTTTTATGGGCGGGACGTCACCTCCTCGCGAGAAGGCGATTGCTCGACGGAGGCCCACTCTCAGCGATGGCTACGATCTTATGAGTCGCGTTGATGCGGAGCACCGCGTGCGTCTCCACCCGGTTATCGTCTCACCCAACTCGCCTCTACTACGGGCCACGTGGGACCCACGTTGGAGACATGGTGGTGAGAGCGACAAGACACGACGGCGTCGCCACAGAATTGTTGATTGGGCGAGTGGAGTATGGAGGTGGGATAATTTTTTTTCTATATAAATGATAAATGATTAAGACGGATTCGAATTCAAAATTTTATGACATATTATGAAAATATAAACTAATTAATATCTTCAAAAAAATATATACAAACGCAGCCGATAAGGACAAGTTATGCCCCAAAATTTCGATGCACGTTAGTTGGGCTTAATGGGCGGGTTACACGTGTGATGTCGAAACCGGAGGGGCGTTGACGTGGAGCACCCTGGCGGGTTACATATGTAATTCTGCACCCAAAGCGTGAATCAGAAGTTGCAAAAGGAACAAGTTGGTAACTGTCACAGTGATCCCACAGGTACCGTACCGAGAGAGAGAGAGAGAAGATGGCGCATGTGATGGATGACGTGCGTTGACTCGGATGCAACAAAGCCATTGGGTAAGAGTGCTAAAGCGGTGTCTGCCACGTCCTACGGAAGAGCTCTGCAGCTCCTCCCAAAGTGCGTGCGAGAATTGAGGTGCACAAATCGGGTGCCAGAAGGACTAATGGCTTCCAGTGAGGTGGTCAAATCGGTGAGCTAGTCATCGTAGTGGAGAGAGATCGTGGTTCACAGCCCACACAGCAAATGATGTTTGTGTCTCGTATCTCTGACTGGGTTATGTGCACTGAATTCCAGAGACAAAACCAATATAATTTTCTTTTCTAAAAGAAAAGTTGGTTTCGAGAACGAAGAGAGTTCATGATTGGAGGGTGAAGGAACTTTGATGTTTGGTAAGATGGCTGGCCATAGACGCATCCGATATCGACAAACAAAACATATAACGTAGGACGAGCTTTGTTCTCGAAATAGTTCCTGCTCGATCGTGTTAAAGGAACTAATTGAAATCAAAATAGTAGTTATTTTTAAGCATATTATAGCCATGAAAAGTTGGCCAACTCATTAAAAGTTGAAAATGTCGTAAAGTTCAGTTCAGCTTGGGAAGCGCTTCGTTCCGTGATGCTCAGAAGCTCTAAAGACGATGATGACTCGACTGAAGAGATTGCAAGACACACCGACAGAGAAAAACAAGGGATTTCTTCGTCCAGGAAAACGAAGGGAACGCATGAGTTTGTTCATCCATTCTGTATGCAGTATGCACTTCTTTTCTGTAAGTCGTTGATCATTAACGTTAACAAACTGCAAGCATCATCTAAGAAATGCAGTATCAGACATTATATGCACTCAGAATCTGGATGGCTTGACTGTCGGAAGCAAAGATACTTCCCTCTTGTCTCTAAGATTTCTCAGGTATCGTTCAAGGTGGAAGAAGAAGTAGGTGGAGGCTAGTGGCGTTGGCGGATCAGACATGTACATCAAATCTAACTACATTCAAGCCAAGATTTGAGAGAATTTAGTTTCATAAACATGGAATGTAATGTGGCCGGCCCATAATATGATTTTAATGATGATTTAATAAATGACTAGGAAGACGAACAATTGTAAAGATGCGACTCTTCCATAGATGTTTAGATATTAGTTCTGAATTAATAAATGTTTAAATCTGATTTGAATTATCGTATGCTTTTATAATGAATGGATCGATACTCTGAATCAATGTTTTAATGGAAGTAATCGTTTCTATCTACTCTCCACCATTACCATATTTTCATTGATAATCTATGTCAAAAAAAGAAAAAAAAAAGAAAAAGAAAGAGAAACTAGAATTTTATTTATGGTTTTTTTTTTTCTTCAGAAAATTCAGGATTTTTAAAGATCCCTTAAGCCATCTATAGATGGATCAAAATATAAGTTTTATATTATGCACGATAATATTTTTATTTGTGCATGAATTTAAGTTTTTACCCATAATACAATGGTTAGATTATCACATGGCAGGCTTCGGATCTGCGGATGACACGAAGCTTGACGCCATGCTTGAAGTTGAGGACGACGCCATATTGGAATTCCAAGGGAGATTCCATGCTTGGGGAGTGTCTGAATACATAACGGCGGTAGAGATGTATGACCGCCAACTTGATCTCCTGCAACGAGAACTTCTGCCCGATGCATGCCCTGGGTCCGATTCCGAAGGGGATGTGCGCATACGGATGCCTCTGCTTCTCTTCGTCGCACGCCGGATCAAACCTCTCGGGCCGGAACAAGTGGGGCTCCGGGAAGTGCTTTGGGTCCTTGGCCAAGACTCCCGGTGCCAGCCAAACCCATGTACCCTGCAATCGTTTCACAGATACATATAGATCGATCCTATACATATATTCCTCTGATGTTTTGGTTCAGGGAAAAGAAACAACAGCGCAGTCGTGAATCTTCGGTTCTGAGCAATCGTGCGTCGCTCGGACCATGCCATACCTTGGGGAGGAGAAAGCCTCCGACCTCGACAGGCTGAGATGTTTCTCTCGCGACGAGCGGAGACACCGTGTAGAATCTCATCGCCTCTTTTATGACCTGCAACCGAAAGATTGAAGCGCACTTTCACGAGTATAATTAAGGAGCATCGTAGTAAGATCGCAGGCAGAGTAATTGCATGTTTCTAAGCTGATCCAACATGAAGGAGTGGGTGAGAAGAAGGTCCCAGTTTGCGGTGGTGAAACCTGATCGAGGTAGGGGAACTCGTGCTGCAGGTCATCAAAAGTCGGAATCAGATCACTCGGGCCGAATCCATCGATCTCCCGTACCAGTTTTTGCTCGACTTCCGGATGCTTGGAGACGAGGTAAAGGACCGAAGACAGCGTGAAGGAAGTGGTGGCTGAGCCGGCGAGGAGGTGCTCGTAAGCGAGCGCACTGATGTAATCGGACGTGAAGAGCTTCCTCGATGCTCCATCGGAGTCCCTGGCGTTCAGGATAGCCGACAAGAAGTCCTTGGAGCCTCTGTCCCGCTCGGATGCCCTCTTGGCGACGATCTCCTCCAGTCTCTTGCTCAGCTTTAGGTTCGTCTGGTGTATCTTCCAGTCGGCTGTGCCAGGAATTCTTTTCAGGAGCTGCCGGACTGGCTCTTGGAGTACGGGAACGAGGAGGCCCAGCACGATGGAGAAGGAGCCGGATAGATCCATCTTGAGGGAGGTGGTGGAGTATATATGCTCTTTGATGAACTCAGAGACTTCGCCATCTTTGCTACGCTCGTCATCAGGTGGGCTTCCTCCGGAGAGGCCAAAGTCGACGCCAAAGGCGGCTTCACCGATGACATCGGTGGCGAGTCTGAGGGACAGGTCGGAGAAGGTCACGTCGTCTTTTTGGGTCGAGGAAAGGTGTCGTGTTGCGGAGTCGATGTAGGATTGCATGGTGGGGATCAGGCCGGCCAGGTGTGTGGGTTGGTAGAGGGAGATGATGGTGTTTCTCATAGCAGACCACCTTGAATCCCTGCAGTCAAGGCAGTTCAACTATTCTGAGTGGCTCGGTGGTGGCGGAATAGCTTGGATGGTGGCTGCTGCCTACTACCTCGTGAAGAAAAGGCCCTTCTGGTGGAGAGGAGATCCAGAGATGGGAGTAGGCAGGCTTCGATTGGGGACGCTCTTGAACTTTTTGATGCCGACCTGTTTGCACAGTTCTGGGTCAGCAACGATCACCATCGGCTGCCTCCCCATATGGAACCTTTCACAAAGCAAAACATGTGAGAGAGTTCGATCAGATTACGCGCCATTCCACAACTCCAATCTTAACTCGCATAGGACCTCATCATCGACTCCCACAAGCATATATGGATCTCCGAAACATAGTAAAATCACAAAACAACGACAGAGGAGCAGCCCACACACCTGAAGACGGGACCGTAGGTCTGAGCAAGAACGCTGAACACATCCGGTCCATGCTTTGCGAGCAAGGGAAGGTGGCCGAGGAGGGGGATCGTCGGAGGCCCGGGCACCTTCCTTACTCCCCAGGACGGTGCATACAAGTACATCAAGAACCCAACCAGCAAGGCCACCAAGGTGAAGGCGTACTCCGCCCATCCAAGCGTAATAGTAGCACTACCCATCTCCATGTCACAATCGACAACCGAGCTGGAGAGAACTCTCTTACACGATGCTCTCTGGCGTCACAAACAAGCTCTAGCTCTCAGAACATCAAGTTGTTCATCAAGACCGACTGGTACACTGCAATGCAGCACCAGGATCCCAAACATGGAAGTGGAGAAATCATCACGACATGGAAAACGAGAAAAGGTTAAGAGCACCACTAGTCATCGTCTTGTACCGAGATGATGTTCTCCGTTGAAATTAGTAGGGGGGGAAGATGCTGGGTATCATCGAAAGCAGAAGATACCTTGGCATCGATTCTGTCGTCATTCACCTCGGATCACTTTGGAGATAAATGTTTAAGATATAATATGTCGTGTAGTAGCAGCATCCACCGAGGAGTAGCTTTCAACTTGCATCTGCGTGCGGCCATAAAAAATTCTTGATGTTATACACTATTAATATCATGAGACGTAATGCTAAATGTTTCGTAAGGTTGTTTCTGAGAGGACATCGGGGTTGGCCGCCCCGGTGACCCATCGACCACCGACCGACAACCTACCCACCCGTTGACTTTGGTGCTTCCCTAACCATTGACCGAGTAACAGGCGATCGCCCACTGATAAATGATAACATTGCATCGAAGGTTAAGAAGGTGTGATTAAAAGAGAGCAGCACAAGAGCTACGGCTCCATCACCCTTTGCCATGTGCAGCACAAGAGCTTGGGTTTCTCAAACAAAGATCATGTCAACAGTGTGATCACGAAGGAGGGGCGCTTGCAATTCACCAGCTTGGATGCACCTGATTAAAACAAGTGGAGTATGCGTCTAACAATTTCAATAATGTGCTATACAAAAGGGTATAAGATCTTTAAATCGACTGCCTTCGCAAAGGATATCTAGTAAAACTACATGTGCCAAGTCAGGTATAAACTTTTTCTCGAAGAACTCTACGTATTCACTTTCCTGTTCATCACGTCATGGTAGTACAAGAGGACACACATTGGTTGTCCAAGAATGCTGAAGAAGAACCAAAATATCATGTTCCCAACCTGCCAATTTTCGATATATGTAAAAGTAGTCAGTCTTTTTTTTTTTTTTTTTTTTCTTCTTTCCCTTCTTTTCTTCTGTTCGTTCTTACCTTTGCTTGCAAAAAAAGATTCAAACAAAAACGAGAAAATGGCACGGATCATCTCTAAGATTTTAAAGCGGAAACACATGATGAAAAACCATGAAAGTAAACGTACCATTGTACTCTTGAATTTATTCTGGAGGTAGTTTGTCAGGATGACTAACGGGATCTGCCCAAAAGAAAAAAAACACAATAGAAAGCATTTAGTGAAAGATAGCATCATTCATTCTTCAAATATTAGGCAAAAGTCACCCATCTTTGACCGGCCATAACAAGCAGTTTGTTGGATGTTTTCTATCGAAAAAAAAACAAGTACTATACTCTTTCAGTTTGTGTGTGAGGGGCGATATATAGTGTCACGTTAGAGAAACAGAAACTAAATCATCAATATTGGGTCAAGATAATGAAAGAGTTAATACATTGCCCCTCTTTCACTAGATGCATTTATTTAATTCATTGTTTTTATTTTTATCTAAAAATAAGAATAAAACAAGTGAAAAAGGAACAAGGATGTGCACATGAAAGGGCCAAGTCATTACTCTAAACCCACCATCGATTGCTATTGGTGCCATGGACAAATTGTGCTGTGCCGGTCGATACACTCTTGTTCTAACCAACATGCCCCTGTGCCAGCCGGCTTAGGCTGGGACAACCAACATGGCCCGACAAGGCAATCCTTGTTCAAAGTGACTTTCCTTCAGCATTGTTCTACTATAGTGTTGTACTGAGAGCAAATGGCAAGACTAAGAAGCTACCTTCTACTATATGCCAATTGCCTCAACCTTTATGTGGAAGCCACCGTGTGAGTGTTGCTAATGCTAATAAACATCTTAGGAATGAACTTAAAAAAAGTGGCAACAAATACAAATACTCAAAGATAAACTTATAGTGGTTATCAGACTATTGCCACAGTAAACCATATCCATCCCTGCTGGGGCTTGATAAAGATCCTTTTTTTGGCTAAAGCATCTCAATGGCAGCCTGTAAATAATCTTATCTTGCACAATTTTGCAGATTTAATATTATGCAAAAGCATGGAATCACTGCATTTGGTTTTGAAAGATGGAGAGTGTGCTAATTGTAGTTCACCCTATTATAACAGAATCGGAATTCATCTCGACACTAAAGGCAAATAATTTCCATAACTTTTTTTTCATCATGATTTCATTATCAAACAGGAAATCAGATTGCAACACTGCAACAACATCAAGAAGAAGCCATAATGTCCCAACTATTTGGTTGGCTACATGAAAGTTTTGTCACTGAGCTATATTGGATTCCAATAATGCATTAGTAGCCACAAAAAATCACTCACAAATAAAGCACAAGTTTAATAGATTTCTAGGATAAGTAAACACCATTTTGATAATTTTGTACCTGAAACATTATTCCTATAAATGCCCAAAACTTGAATATGTGGCATGGAACAGAACCACACAGCTGCAAAAGTCAAATTGTTTTGCAGATAATTAAGATAATCGTAGAGCAAATAACTAATCAACTCTGAAACTTTCAAGACAATTTAAGCAGGAGATAGTGGCAAAAGCAAAAGCAAAAGATAAGATTTCTCAAAAAGATGAAAAAAATTAACCAAAAGAAGCAGAAAATGGAAAGAAACTTAGAATAATAAGATGACTTCATACTGATTATGCTACTGCACAACCATAGAGGTGAGATAACAATTAAACATCAGAACACTGCTCAAAACACTCAATAAGAGACGTGCTAAATAGGAGCACAGTCTAGGTGCTACGCGAGGATTGCCATACCAATCAGCATCTGCCAAACCACGTCATGTGTTGAATGGTGATATTATGTCCATGCATGGTTAGGCAAACTTTTGACCTTTGTTGACTAGCACAATATGGTACTTAACCTTCCCTGCCATGAAAAGGCAATCCTCTATCATGGATAGGCCTAGGACTGAGGATTCCACATGAAATCATGAAGCAGCTGACCAAACATGACACCGGACACAGTGAATGAGTAAATTTTCTGAAAAACTAAATGCTTGATGCTGTAGCATCGCCGCAACATCATCCTTCAAAGCTGGTTGAACACATATGGATACAATTTGATCGCATATATGGTAGTGCATTCTTATAGTGTATTATCTACGCACTACCATATATGCGATTAGATGACAGAATGGATGATGTGCCATGACAACTCAACACTAATAAACAAATGCTTCAAAAAGTTAAAATTACAATACCAATGGGAAACCATACAAAATCTCAATGTCCAATGTTAAATGAACCATGTCGGAGCAATTTTATGAATGAACTCTAATTCATCCTTCCTTTTCCACTGTTTCTATACTGATTTCAAAAGAACCAAATAAACTGGCAAACAGCTCAATATTGGCAGTTCCTTCTCTTAGCTTGCCCTTCAGGCAAATACCAGATATCTTACATTACCAGGTCAAGTGTAGTTCAACACGTAAACACCATCTTATCCAATAATAGAATCTGTGCAAGCATAATGAATAAATTTACTTATGGGTCCAACCCTAAATTTACTCAAGTCAGATCTCAATTCTGGAGATCTGACAAGAAACACATACGGCATGCTAGTATTGACGCTGACCATAGCCATCTATAGTTCTCCAACCTATATGGAGACATTCATTTACTAATTTCAAGAATCAAGTGCACACTCGTGTGTAAATTCAAAGGTGTTTCTGCAGCAATAAAGACGTGTGAATTTTGAACTGAACTTGGGTAAAAACATAACAGCACAAACTGAACTTGTTGAGCTAAAAGCTTTCACCACTAGGATATCTAATCATAAAACAGTGAAAGATATTAAAGAACAAATAAAACAAAAGAAGAAAATTCAGTCAGTAGTTCAGAAAAGCAAATGCAGTACCTCATGAAATACAGCAGAGATGAAGAAGGAAATGAAAACAGCAACTCCCTGGGATGAAAAATTACAAATACAAGAATCACAAATTAAAAAGAAAAGAATGACTTGGTTTCAACAAATCTTGTACCAGATCAAGCTTGATAGCTGAAGACAATAAAGAATATAACTACTCTACATATTCTGCATTAAGGCATCAATTCCTCAAAAAAGTTATCCACAAGCAAGATCCAATGCAAGTCAAATTTTCACATCATCAGTCCTTTTAGAGGAAAAATAATTTAACATTTTCACTTACTGTATGTCAGTTGAATATAAGCCATGTAGCCAATTATCTGTCGATACTTTAGATGATATCATGTAAGAACAGTAGAGGGACAGGAATCATAGTAGAGAGATGGGAGGGGGGAAGTGTTCTTAACCATATCTCCTAGGATTTTGGTCTAATTTTCAGATATCATCTCCATTTACCAAAAGATAGTCTCAAACAAGACAAAAAAACAGTAGCTACACTAGAAGCATAATTAATCCATGTTTATTAAATTTCCTTCACAAGAATTAAGCAAGCATGTGTTGATGGATCATAATAGAGAAAATAAGGCAACTAAACCAAGACTAGAGGTCATTATCTGAAAGCAACATCAGAAACATTACCTTTGGTAAGCCATTGCGTAAGCAGGGAAGGTATATATGGCGAATCAGCCATTTATGGACAGGCTGTATATGATCAGAAAATGATTATTTAGAGCAGTATTACTACTAATACTAGCAAGTATCATGTTTATGAAAGATATAAGCAACATAAAGGCATCAAATTCCAGACAATACCAAAAAGCAAAAAATATGCCTGTGAATAAAAAAATCACTTTATAATATCTGATTGCTTTTTCTGGTCAATATATCTAAATTCAAAAACCACTACAAAAAAAAGGTGAATACAAACAAAAACTGTCCACCGTAATTGATGGAAAACCACTTCATACATAAGCTTTGAACTTGGCAAACCTCATTAACAATAATATGACAAGTTGTTCATTATTGTCTCAAAGGACAACACCACACACAAGATGAATACTATAAGAAGTGTCTGTTTAATTTTATACATGTAGTAACAGTAACAAGAATAAAGAAATTTCTATTATTTTATTTTAGTAACAGTAACATGATGTTTTCAATTGAATTGTTTCATGGAACTACAGAATTGCTATTGGAACTATTCTGTAGGTCTTCAACAAATGTGATTAAAATAAAGCAGAAAAATTTTCAACATGTCTGCATGAAAGATGAGAACATAGGAAGCCAGTATGTAACCTAGCAGAAGACCCTATTGTCCGTAGATACAAAACAAATAACAATGTAACTCTTAAAATGCAAAGTCTGTCTTCTATCATGAAGGACAAGTAAAATTATGCTCTCAAAAGAAACATTTTTTCAATTTATTTGTATATGAACTAGCATGTATGTAACTTAAAGGCAAGAGATGTACCATGTTCCACATTCTCCAATACTGGTGCAGTCCCAATAAAGTGCATGCAAATAACAGACAAAGAGAAGGGATTAAAAATTGTTGATACTAGTTTATTCTACTCTACGATCTGAAAAAGGGTAAAATTAGGACACATCATAACGTACCTCTTCAACTGTTTTTGCATTCCACCAATCTTTGTAGAACTCGCGATCACCGAAACAGAGGAGCTCAGCAAGAATATTTAGCCTGCATAGGGAAAGACAGGTCTTTTTCTAGTTCAAGATGTAACTATTTCAACTCATGGAATCTCAAATAGTTTCCATATAGAAAAAAAACACACACACTAAAAAATGAATTCATTAGTAATTTATAAGATTTATCTGAATGTTTTGTCCATTGGTCCACAATCAATTACAAAAACAAGGAGATATTACATTAAATAAGAAACATGATTATAAAGTAGATTTTTCATGTTTTATCTGTCAACATTTTTTCTAAGGCAATTTTATTTGAAAAGTAAGAAAATATTTTGTAATATCATAAAATCCAACTTACCATAGATGAAAAAAGCAATAGAACATGCAAAGCCACACGTACAAAGTTGGCACTGACAACTTTAACACTCTTTCTATAGCAGACAGAAGATTCCCTTTCAAAGGGTGTTCAGAATTCTTGACAATTGGGTTGATGTACTGCAAAAAGAAAAGAAAAATCTACTCATCGAATGTAATGTATTAGAAGAAATTATGTAGAATAAATATATATAAAAACACTTACTTGCTCGATAATGAAGCCCATTAAACCTGTACAGATCACCAATTTAACAAGCTGACGGATCACCCAACCCTTTCTAATGCACATTGTACGAGGATAATTTTGCTACATAATATGCGAATTATAAAATTCTGTATCAGAGGAGCTGCTTACTAATCAAGCTTTGTGCTCAATGGAATTAATAGATCAACCCAAAAGATTGCCTGTCAGATGTATATGCAGACGACATAATACTGATCTAGTGGCAAGCAAGCTTAAACAAAAAAGTCAGGAAATACTATCATACAGATAGAAAGCAAACAAGAAAATTTTGGGAATCTATCTGGACTGCTCAAATAATGTTGACCAAGTAACGAAATTTGAAACATATAGGATGAAATATTGTATGTATACAACAACTAAAAATCTAATTCCCAACAATATGGGGTCACATAAGATCCTCTCTTCTTTTTCTTCCTCTTCTAAGGACTCTAATCTGAAGTAATTCACCTTTCTTATCCAAGTACATAGTACTTCGATCTACCTATGATCCTAAATTTATGCTTAATAGAAGCCACCTCTAACATATTGCAAATGCAATTATTCTGAAAGAAAATTTGTTTAAGGCAAGTATGCAGTGTGTATATCCCTAATATAACGTACATCTATCACTATAATGAAAACACAGTTGTATTGTTGTAGGATCAAGCTAAGCATAGCACAAACTGTAAATAAAATTCTGGAAAAAATCAATCAAGTGGATATTCACAAAATTAGGAGGTAAAATAAAGTGCAGGTTCAATTCTTGTCAAATAATATATAATATGGGATTACTCTTGAAGGAACTTCTATTCTTAGGAGACTGATATCTTCTTTTCCAGTCATTCAGACTTATAACTAAAAGAGAACTCATCTAAAGTATCCCATTCTCTTTGATTTCCTGTTGCAAGACTTACACCTTAAGTACCATCTCATTATGTGTGGTTTGTTTAGCTAAGGCCATCATCAGTCTAAATTTTCTGACTATCCAACCAATCATTTGCTTACAAAACTAAGTACACATGATCTATGTGAAAGAGTATCTTCCGCAGATCCATCATAATCCATGATCACTATCTCAGTCTCATTCTGATAAGAAAGGGAAATGTTTTGCCTTTTTCTTCTACTTATATCCATATAAAGATTCTTCGTTGAAATAAGGTTCTTGATATGGTATGAAATTATGAATCACAATTTGGTTTATTTTCATCACATGCTTCCACTTGTATGAAAAACAGTTCTAATAGATTTTTAAGGAAACAGAAAATAGTTGACTAATTCAAAGTTTGCATAAAAGAATAAACAATATAGATCTCATGGAAATGGGAAAATAGAACTAGTTGTACCCAAATTCATCTTAGTAGTAACCATATTAACAAAGCAGAAAAAGTGCCCAATTGGAATACCTGATAGCAAAGTGTGGGAGCTACCATAAAGTCCACTAATTGTTTGAAGCTAACACCTTTCTCAAAATCATGGCCTGAGAAGTTGAAAGATGCATCCTCCTAAAAATAAGAGAAAATTCTTGAGATGCGCCAAGGGAAATGTTAACAAGCTGAGCCCATGTTTCATCACATGTTATCAAATAAAGACGCAGCAAGAAAACAAAAACAACAAAAAGAAAATGCTGAACATTAATTCAAACCAAGAAAAAGAGAAAAAAAGGAACCATATCATTTCTCAAAAAATAAAAAAAAGATACATATTCTTAACTAAGAGTAGTGGCATCCTAATCAACCCAGGAAAGAGCAAATCAAAATAATATACAACAATAAAAATGGACCTCACTCCCACAAATTTTGGACTCTTGCAACATAGATCTTTTCATACCAGTAAGATCAAGAAAAGCTTGCACAAAGAAAACTAAGATGAGTGTCGCAATGGAGCTTCATATTACCACCAAGTAGCATAAGCAAATATTATCACCAACAACAGGAAGTCATATTTTGGTCTCACAAGTCATCAATATCCATCAACTGAACTCCATATTATTACCAAGGAAGTTTGAACCCTAGATTTACAGCTCTTATTCACACACACCCTCTTCCCTCACCAACAAGCTCTGCTCCGCCATCCCATGTAACCTCTTCCTCTGGTCCTTTCCCACACATACAGCAAAACAATTGTAGAACCTTCACGATGATTATCTAAATATTTTCTCATCAAATAAGGTTACCAAACAAGGACAAACCATAATCAAGAAGGCATTCTGGAAGATTTGGCATAATGTACAACTGGCTGTCGACACTCAAAACTGAGAAAGCACTATGGAAGATTTGGTAAATTTGTAATACCAGCTAACAACCTGACATCAGCCCATCAAAGTTAGTGCAAATCCACAAGACATGGTAAAACAAAGCAACAAAAGGCACTAAAGGAACTATATCACAAGAAAATTGCCATCTCAAAATGGCCTTTCTTTTATACTATAGGCAATTATTTTAGAAATGTAATTAGAATGATCATTATCAGGGAAACAAATATTCTCTGATTAGGATCTCCTTCCTAATGTAAATAAGTTACCTCAGTTTAACCCTCTGATTAGGATTTTACTTTGAGAAAAAATAATAAACCCGAATGGCTCCATCGGCTAGACTCATGCCGAACGTAAGTGGTATTGCGTCACAATGAAATACTTGTTTAGTTCTTGTAGTTATTAAAAAAAAATTGTTTTGTCCAAAATACAAATGAAACGCCCAAATCAAGTTGTCCTTAAAGATGATTACTTCGCATGTTCTCTCAGAAGAACACCATAGCTAATAACATGAACCAACAATCAGTTGCATTAAGCAGTAATAAGACTTAAGAGTATCTTGCTAATTTAACAACTGAAATGCAATTTTATGTTTAAAGATGATAGGTTACCTTATCAGAAGATTTGACAATTGTTCGCATATCATAATTTGTATGCGCGAAGGACACAAGCTTTAACCAAACTATGCATGCAAAGAACATCAATGTGAAGCCAGATAAAACTGCAGAATCACACCTGCAGATTATTCGCATCAGGTATAAGAAAAAAATCAGACAAATCTTTGATGAACTAGGAAACAGTTAACAATATTATGACTATTTAATTACCTTGCGGATATATTAAGATATATGTATAGATATTTTGAAATTTCTGCAAAAATCAAATTACACTAAAAGAAGTATAGAACTACTACAACCACATAATATATAATGCTCAAGGGACTATATGTAAAAGAGCAAACAATACAACATTGAAAATTTTAAAAAAATACAACAAGTCAACAATATTAAACTATCAAAGTAGAGGTATTGTATCTACAGGTAGCATGTGGTTTGTAAGTTTTGCATATAATACATAATATTTGTTTTGTAAAACAAAGTTGCCTGGCTTGCTAATTATCATATCAATAGCAGATATATGAGCATGCTTTCTTCACTCCTCAAAAATTAGGTTCAGAACCTAGCAAGATGACTTAAAAACAAAAAATAATTTGCACAAGAGAATGGGAAGGTGAGAACCCTTACCTAAGAATTACATAAACTGGATAAGAAATTGCAGTGGTTGTGCACATCACATGAAGAGAGATAGCTAACTGCATATAATCAAGGAGAGAATAATAAGAAAAACGAAAGGAAAGACACATCGAAATACATAATAAGCAACCTGCTGCGCCTGCAACCATCAAGAAAATGAAGCTAATGTAGAAAAGACCTAAATATGAATAAAACCATAATGGAAACAAATTGCAAAACATCAAAAAGAATAATTGATGCCTACGTTACAATCATTACATAGAAAGAAAAGAGTAGTGCTGCATCTGCTGGTGCTTGATCCAGATTACAAAAACCCTAAATTTACATACCCTAACAATGTCTTTCTCTGCAAATAAAGGTCGTCTCCATGACTTGAATTCTAGTCAGTCAAGTCATAGAAAAAACAAATTTATGTGATCCCCAGATTAAAATTAAAATTTTGCATAGTTAAATCTCTTGCTATAAATGCAACAGACCATTGTGTTGACTTAAAATGCTCCTGAACCCATTTTATGTCATATTATCAGGCAGGTTTTTTTTTTTTCATTTCACATTGACAATTCACGGGTCAACCAACACACCAACCCATTTTATAGTATTAAATTGTATTTTGATAAAATTACAAGGCTATGAAATCAAAAATCATATCTTGATTCATAAAAGTCTCATTCTTGTTTGTTAGTTTCAAACAAAACTTTCAAACATTGAAATCAATAGGTCCTTTAATATGGTTTTAGATGAAAAATAATTATATATGTTAATAGTTTCAAACTCAAAAGCATGTCTCTCATGCCAGTATGTGATACTTATGGTACACATCATCAAATAAAAATGTCTATGCTACATGTTCTGTAATATAGTTATAACACTATGCATAGGCAAGCAGAATAAGTAGATGACCCAATTGAGGCTCTAAATTACTAACATGCATATTAGCACCTGCAAGTTATCAACAACAATTTATCAGAATCCTCAATCTATGTGAAACACTAATAAAAATTGCACATGATCACACTTCAATTTCAAAGGTCCAACAATCGATCTTGATAAAGCAAATAAAAAAAGGGGAGTCATTTCAGAACCTACTTACTGGTTCTGTAATAAACTTGTGCCATGCTAGTTTTTCAATCAGGAATGCACCAAGAGAGAAAAGGGGCAGCGTAAGGCTGGAAATTTAATGACGTCAGATAGAATTTACACTTGTACTAGGAAGTAGTAGCAGTGGCTAGTTAAAAGAATTACCAGCACATCAAAAGTGGCCAATCTCTCAGTGATTTCGAACTGAACCAAAACCCAGCCCTTATAAGAAGACCATACTGCAAAAGGAGAATTACATCAAAACTTTCTATGAACTCTTGGATCTTGTACAAATATAGATATGCTCACAAAAAGGGGAAAAACACATGAAGGCACACACAATAAGATCATAGCTGCAAGTATAAAATCTAGAAAAAAGAGAATAAGTTGAATAGTGGTTCTATTAAGCTAAAAGGTAGAACAAGAACCAACCTTCATCAAGTTCTCAATGATAAGCCTTCCATTAACTGCGATCAGCACTACTATACAGAGGTTAAAAAGACCTGCATGGCTCTGTCATGAAACAGAGACGTATTTTGAATAAAAGCCGAGCATAACAATGCAAATTAAGAATATAATCTCATCAAGCGCCACAAAAAGACAAGATCTATTTCCATATTCAGAAATCATCGAGTCAAATTCATTCAAATTACTAGAAAGATCACAGTATGCCAGCATGCAACATGAACCACAAGATATGTATCATTAATAACACATCATTCTGTAAAACATGGAGATTCATGTGAGACTTGGACACAATAAGCATGGTGAAATAGACCACAGAACAAGATATCAGACATAATTTAATACAAGATATCCCTACTATAGGAAGGACTAAAGTACAAGGTAGTTCAAAATTTGTCAGTTGTGCTCTTTTTAGATTGCATATGAACCTATACACTGAAATTTGAGCTAAAAAAGGAATAACTACATAACTAATTTCAGAAAAGGCGCTTCTTGGATACTACTGACATTCTAGATTGTAGAGTTTCTTTTATGATTTAAATCACTAACAAGTAATTTTGCAAAATAATGATTTGGAAGAATGCTCAGCTTCCCAACGAACTAGGACGGAACCAAAATCATAGCTGAAGAGGGGCCAAGTTTAGACGAACAATCAGATAATATCAAATATTATATGATAAAGAAGTATTAAATAAATTATCTAAGAAAAAAGGTAAGTAAAAGAACTACACAGAGCATGGAACTACAGTTGTCTATAAATTGCTTCTTTAAATTATATACGTGAATCTAAAGATGTTGGTATCACCGATTATCGACAAAATCCACCTTTTATTTTTCAGCTTGATCGTATGGTAAAAGAGCTCATATAGCTACCATGAAACGTGAAAGGTGTGGGACTCTCTATTGCTTGTAAGAATTAACCTACAATTAATATTCCGGGGTACAGACACCAGCCACTCAACTGCATCATATATCCGCACTCTCAAAAATTTTACAGATGGCACCTCGGATTCATTCTCAGAAAAATTACGTCATACACAGCGCGCTAGGGTTGGAAGTCCAGAACAACCACCAAATCTTCAAATGAAAAGCTTTCGAAAAGGTAAAGAATGAACGAAAACTCAGAACCAGAAGTTCAAAAGCACACAAAGAGAAATACGCAAGAATTGTTAATAGCAAAACATAATGTTGCGACTACATGACAACATGAATGTCGGAGACTGGATCTTGAACGAAAAGCTAATAACACACGTCTACCCAACTTTCTCGAATCGGCGCCAAGGACTTGATCGCGGCGAAATCCAACGGAAACCCAATCAAGAACAAGGCTTACCTGCCTGAAGATCGCATCCGAACTCAAAGGACTCTCCTTCACTTTTACGTGCGCCGGCGAGGACGCCCGATACAAGAACTGCGGCGGAACCGTACCTCCCACTCCCAGCCCCTCGCTCCTGCGACCCCCATCCACGTCCTTTTTGCCAGTCGACATTGCTGGCCTCACGTTCTCCTCTCCGTCCTCGCCGCCAATCACCCGCTGGTACTCATCCGCATCGGAACTTGTCTCAACGCCGGACTCCTCTCCGGAATCGACGGTCGAGGCCTCGAAGGCGGGAAAGCTCGTCGTCGAGGAGTAGTCGGCGGTGGCAGGGGCGGGGGAGGAGGTGCGGCGGCGGCGGAGGTCCGAGGCGGGAGGCGAGGGCTCGCTCGATCGGCCGAAGGTTTGGGTTTCTCCATCCCTTGAAATCGCCATCGGGGATAGAAAGAGGAATCGGCTTACACGTCCCTCTCTTGCCGACGGCCTTCGCAGGGTTTAGAACATACGGAGCGAGGGCGCGAGAGGATGGAAGATCCCCGGAGACGGAAACAGATTATTGCATTACGTCGCCCCCCCGATTTGGTAGATTAGTACGTGACGATAACTCGGTGGCTCAGATTCGGAAGATTAAATGGAATTACATTTCTAGTCAAAATGTAAAATATTTAAGTATAATGCTTAATTTACCATTGACTATTTAAATACCTAAAAATAATACTAGTAGTATAAGCTACGTGAATAGGGGTAGATATAAAATTCACGGACTTGGGAGGGGTATATATGCATTTTCGGAAATACGATGAAATCTTCGCATACCAAAAATTTCCATCCAGAGCCTACCATGTGGGTCCCCTGCCAGAGATTTTTCGTTGACGCGTCGCGGTAGAATTCCGAGGATGTCACGCCGACTCTCTTGTTGAGCGCCCGTGAGGAGGCTATCGACCGGTGACCCGTCGACTTCGGATGGAGACGTGGCCGCGGCATGTTTTGATGGGATAATTAATTTTATTAAATATATTTAAAATTTAAATTATTATTAAATAATTAGTATGACTGTTACGTGATCTGAATCGGTTCGTCACCTACTCGATCGACCAAAATGAAGTCAATCCACCACCTCCTGCAATCACGCACGAAGAATTCAAACCACTCCTCGCCACGCGTAACCATAAAATTGATGCATCGGTGTGCGATTGCGTTCCGTGGGTGCGATTGAGACCCATCTGATTGATGGGAGTCGTTTGAGATGGGGTTATTGCACGCACTTTGATGCAAGTCGCAAAGTCCAACATATCGTTGTGTGCTTTTTATCGTGGAGTGGGAACGATTTATTGAAGAGTCCAGAAATCAATACGGCTTTTTGCGATGTTGTGGGCCCAGGTGGCATTGTTCGGTGTTCTAGAAATGGGGATGTCTGTTGGAGTATCTGAAACCCGTCACCTCGAAGCAATCTTTTGCTAAGTAATTGTTTTCTATATACTTTTCATCGCAGTCTTTTTGTCAAGTAATTATTTAATCGTAAAATTTTCTCGTATCAGTCAACCGTCGCCGACGGTATATTTTGTTGGGTGAATTGGGAGACATCTCCATCTTTAATTTTTTGTCAAAAAGATATCTCATGTTCCGCATAATGCTAAAATATCAATTCTAACATGTATAAGATTTATATTGTTATTTATATATTTTATTGGCACCTCCAATAAAATACTGTAAGTCTATTTAAATACGTGTAAATAAATTCAAAAACGCTATACTTCAAACAAATAAACTTAAAATGTAATAGAAACTATCTCATACCAAAAAAAAAAAAAGGAATTTAGATGGGAGTCAGATCCCTTTCAAAAGTATATCTTTATTGGTTTATCATTAAGAACGACCAAATATAAAAACTTATGTCGATTATAGTATTTTTCAATACACTTATGATTTTTATGGAGTATAAAAAGAAAAAAAAATAAAAAAATATGAATTACTATTATAATAAATAATCCTCATAGAAGATTTTAGGAAGATTAACCTCTAAGATGAAAGCTTATTAATTCATAATATTATTCGAAGACATAATATATATATATATATTATTAAATTGATATAATTATGTATTTTTATTATTTTTTAACCTATGAAGAAGGATTAGAATATGGTAGTATATCGAAAATAAATAAATAAATAGATAAAAATTCATTTTCTCACATTGTCTATTAGTAGGGCGAGATACAAGTCTATAAGATACAAGACCTTTATCATAATAAGAGTATTTCTACAATCCTGATAGTTATATTTTATTCTCTTTCTACATTACTACTTCAATTGTCTGAGAGACATTTCAGGAATTACAATTAAATGGGAGCAGAAATATGAAAATGAAAAAGAAAAAGAAAAAAAACTAAAATAATGAAATTTTCCATTCGGGATTAGGTCACCCAAATCGGTCACTTATTCGGGTGACGAATTAGGCCCGGAACCGAAACCGGATCCGGATCCGGATTCGGATTGGACCCGTGTTCGGACACGGACCTTTTCCTTCTCGCTGCTGGTTCCATCTGAGGACCCAAGACGGTGAGCGAGCGTGAACGGAAGGTTGGGGTCGATGCTTATGGAGGGCGGGCCGGCGACTGCCGCAATACCTCCACACTCCACCGCAACGGTTGCTCCTCCTCGGTATTCGCTGCCGCCATGTCGGTTCTACAGCGAGGACGTGCTCTTCTGCGTGGACGTGGACGTGGAGTCCAAGGCCGAGATGGCGAAGGGCCGCGCCATCACCCGCCTCGACGCCATCAAGCAGGCCCTTCTCCTCTTCGTCCATACCAAGCTCTCCATGAACCCTGACCACCGCTTCGCTTTCTCTATCCTCGCCCAGTCCGTCTCCTGGGTTCGTCCTTTCTCTCCTCCTCCCACTTTGCCCTTTTCCCCTTTCTCTTTGTTTGGTTGATGCCGATGTTTCTTTTCCCTTACCGTTCACGGGGACGACTCTGTTGTATGTGTCTGTGTTCGTAATTTTTGATTATTGGCGCCGATTTGGCGTAAGATCATGGGAATTAGGACTTATTTTTTGGTCGGGGAGGGGGGAGTAATTGATGGAGGAAAATGATTATTTTGGAGAGGGAGAGTGAAGATTGGCCACAGTTTCGTGATCGACAAGGCAAATTTAGGCAAGAGTGGGATCTTTTTTTTGCAGTTAAAGCAAGCACGACTATTATAAATGAAACTGCCCGATGCATGAACAATGTACTTTAAATGGATAATTGGAACCATTCTCGATGTCATGAAGATAATCAACCACTGGAGAACAGAGAGGATAATCAACCACTAGGTGCTGACAAGGTCTACCAATTTTCAGAGGAATCACTTATGCCCTATTTTCTACTGATTCCTTGTCGGAATTGTATGTACCCTTATTTCTTCTGTTTAAGTATGTGAGTTTTACCAATATACATGATCAAACTCTACTTTTTCAGTTGATAGTTTAATATATCATGCTCCAAAATCTTTCCTTTGGTTTGCTATATGCAATTATGGACCTCCGTTGTCTCTTTGCAAATGAATATCATGAATTACAGTTCATATTTTGATATCCACAATATGACGTGTACCTATTATCTCTTGCTTACAACTCTTCTTTTCTCTTCATTGCTTCACTTGGATCAAGGATATATTCTCCTTTGCATATTCAATTTATGACTTGGAAAAAATTCATGGACCTATGCGAAGATCAAGAACGTTCATGTTGTTCATGGCAAATGATGTGACCCAATTGTTTGGAGAAATGACAAGTTATTCTGTTACCATTGATTTTCTATCACTGAGAAGCAGAAACTAGCCTTATTTTATATCTTTTCCTCTTGCTAATCCACACCTTTCTTTCAGATTGTCATTGCTACTAAGGACCTCATTGCTACTGGCCATGTATTATATTTGTTCCTCTTGCTACTCCACACCTTTCTTTCAGACAGTCACCCGTTTTTTATTGCCTTAAGAAAGGTAGAGAAAGGAGTAATTAATTCATTTATATACAATATAAGAGTTTCTCAAAAATTAAAGTGGAAGAAACAGATGAGACTTGTTGGAAACTTTATGCATGGTTTACCATATGGTGGTTGGAAAGTTTGGATTACTTGATTTGCTTTGTGTGATTATCATTTAATTAAATATTACCTTAATGATATGAAATTGATGGTTTCTGAATCCTGATTGTGTTAAAGGTCCACTCCTTCCCTTCCATGGGCCTATCCTGATTTCACTTCACTGTTCTCTTTGACTGCTGATGCGATTTTTTTTGTCTTCCTTTTGAACAAGGAAAATTTATTGATATTAAGAGTGCATTAGATGATAACTTTCTTTATGTTCAACTTATATTATAGAACTCTCAGGAGGAAATTCTCTTCCTTTTCATTTGGCCATAGATCGGTAAAATTTTCCTCAAGATAGTGCAGATTTTGCAATAGAATATCATAGAGTAAGTTTTGTTTCAGAAAACGTTGCCTTTTTTTTTTTTGCTTCATGGAAGAATGCTATGATGCTACTTGAGTTTTCTTTACAACTTTACATTTTGTTAGGATTCAATGTATCATTAATTAATAAGCAGGTTGGTGAAATTGTTGCTTGCTATGGTTAGGAGGATTATATTGTATAAAAGAGTTACTCATTTCCATCAATAAATCATGAATTATCATTGTTGGATTGTGCAGTGAATTACTGATACTAAATCTTGACTGTTTTGTGATGTTTGAAAGCTCCGAAAGGAATTTAGCAGTGAGGTTGATTCTGCACTGTCAGCAGTTCGAGCAATAACTGCGGCTGACTCATCATATGGCCTTGCTGATATCACACAACTTTTTCGCATAGCAGCCCATGAAGCTAAAAAATCTCGTGCCCAGGGTCGTCTCTTCAGAGTGGTAAATCTGATTTTCCAAAGTTTGTTGTTTTTACATATATGCATAAGATTATTGTCATGGCATGTGTTACACAAATTGATGATCTCTATTTTGTGGTATTTGGTTTTAAATCTCTCTCTCTCTCTCTCTCTCTCTCTCAGGTTAATTTATATGCCTCTGAGTTTCTTCTTGATGTCTCCAGGCTTTCAGTGTTACCTTTAAGGACAAGAGTTCATATGAGAATGCATATTTAACTCCTATATTATTATCAATTTGTCGAGTTTATTTTTTAAGAGAAGTAATATATAGAATCCATCAGATACCTCTATCGCCTCTCAGTTTCTTGGTGATGCTTCTTAGCTTCACATCATTTGTGACATTATTATTTTAACAAGAATCTGGCTCTATGCATATGCCAACTTTCTACTTAAGAATATACTGTGTACTGCTGAATTAGGTTACTTAATATACAATTCCAAGCCAAGGGATGAAGAATATTTATTTCAGCAGTGTTTCTGCACATTTTTTACCTGATCTTGTCCTTAACTTTTAAGTGGTTTTTTTAGTTAGATAATTTAAGTGATGAGCACATATATATTACCATACATGTTCATGCATTCATACGCTTGTAGCCATGAAAGCAGTTGTTCATTTTTTGTGCCTTTTCTTAAAAAAATTCTACTTTATCATTATATCCTTTCCAAGTCCTTCTGAAGTGTCTCTATATCATCTAAATGTATTCAGGTCACTTTGTACCTCCATTTTCTGTGCCAATCCATCAGACTCTTCCGTATACTGCCAACAACTAAGTCATGTGTAATTGTTGTTTTTTTCCTTCACAGTGATATCTCATTTTAATCTACTTTATTTTACATACCTCATCGTCAGGTTGTGTTCAAATAACAAATTTATTGCTTGTTATAATTTCATTTATGTTGTTGATTTTCTTTAAATTACATATTCATATTTCCTTAAACTGTTTGATATAAAATACAATAAATAATTCTTGTATGGTTATCCAACACGATAAGATTTTCTTTTCTTTTCTGTACAGAAATTGTGTTTCTTCATGCACGTATTCTCTTGGTCACCAACTCTCCAGTCTGAGCTTTATGTCTATGATCTTTGTTTTTTGAATTGCAGATACTCATTTACTGCAGATCATCAGCTTGTCCCCAGCATCAATGGCCTGTTAGCCAGAAGCTTTTCACCATGGATGTTATTTATCTCCATGACAAGCCTAGCTCCGAGAACTGTCCACAGAAGGTATATGATGCCTTAGTTGATGCCCTTGAACACGTAAGTGAATATGAAGGCTACATCTTCGAGAGCGGGCAGGGCCTCACTCGCGTCCTCTTCCGGCAGATGTGTATGCTCCTTTCGCACCCCCAGCAAAGGTGTGTGCAAGATGATCTCGACTTTCCCAAGTCCCTTGTGAGGAAGTCGCCACCTCAAACCGATGCTGCCGTAAGTGAAGAGAGCATGCCGGTCTCCAGCCAGTAGAACAATCGTCTAGGCCAATGGTTTGTTAGATGCAACTGTAGGGTGGAGTGCAATTGGAAACATGTAAAACATAATTTCCTGGATTCTTAAACAAATCTTTGGGATGTGCAATCTCTCTCTCTCTCTCTCTCTCTCTCTCTCTCTCATGGTAATTGAATTTACTAAATATTCATGCTCATACTTGTGAACGCATTGATGTCAAACTTGAGGCTTGTTAGATTACGAAATCATATTGTTTGCATTTCGAAATGCTCGACATGTAGTGAAAAATTATTTGTTTTGATCATTGCAGAGAAGAAGTCGTGATTTAGTGGAACTTAAGATGAATCGCATGGGATTATTTGCAACTTGGACATTCTAAACTTCATTTGTTTGTGAGAGACTCTCAGCTTTTACAAGGATTTTTATTATTAATTTGATTTAGAAAAAAAAGAAAGACGTTTTAAACTTTTGACTTTGAATCGAAGGGGAGCGAGTGAGACCGATGGGGCGCGGTTCGGCAATTTAAGCCGGGTCAATCCGAAATTCCGGTCCAGGGTATTGCACCACGTCGCTCATTCATCACCCACTCGAGAAAAAAAGGCGGGATTGTGTCCACCATCCGCTGTTTAGGGTTTTGGTGGAAGGGGGACGGTGGACGAATTGATCGAAGCTGCGCTACATATATCGAAGTTGGAAAGCAAAAGGGGGAGGGGCGGGGGGGAATAGAGGGGCGCGTGTTCTAGGTACGTTCTTCTTCTCTTTATTCTAATCCACTGTTATACTGATGTGATCCTAGTGTGGTTCTCACTCATTCACGATAGTTTGCCCCATCCGGCGATATTGGGACCTGTTGTGCTTCACTTGGTTTTGATTTCGAGATTTGCTTTGGAACAATTTCAATATTGTCGCGTGTTTCTTTTACTTGGTTGTATTTTGGTACTAAATTCTTTCTGGAATTAGCAATCTTTCTTTTTGATGCTTCTCGTGGCACGGGATATATAAAGTTTTGTTCTTAAGAGATAAAAATGGCCTTTTTAATTGGGCTCTTGGATTATACCTGTTCCTTTGGTGTTTCGTGTTGTTCTTGAAAGAACAATATTGCTAGTTTAACGGGAGAAAGGAAGCAGATGCGGTTCCCCGACGAAGTATTATGGTCATCACACATCGCTAGATAATTCGTTCTTCTTACTACCAAAATATTGTATGAATCAACCCATTTATGTTAAGGGTGAGAAAAGCCCCTAAACTGTAACTTTATGGAAAAAACACATATCTTGGGTATTTAATTCAATCACGTTAGAAGAATACTTCTTTTGCATGTAAACATTGCTTACTCCAATCGTTTTCTTTTCTTTTTAGGGATATACTAGTCAAACAAATGAATTTTACTGGGACCTATGAACAATTTTTCATAAGAACTGTTATTTTTTATCCAGTTAGTGATTCATGGTAACTGACCTAAATTTATATTTTTGTTAGGGAAAAATTGTATAGTGCTGTAAAGGAAGATGTCTACTTACAGTGGAGTTGTATCAGGCTCTTTTCATCAGACCCTTGGGATCAAGGGTTCTAGCTTATATCTTAAGCACCATGTGGCAAACAGATATCCGGATAATACTAGGTTCAACAATAGGAGATCTTGCAAGGCTTTTAGTATCCAAGGAAGCCTAGTTACTGGAAGACCATCTTCATCTGTATCTGTCTCCGATGCTGAGATGGGAGGTATGATTATTTTTATTCTTTTGACGGATGATTATAAAGAGGATGGATTAGTCTTTGTAACTTAAACAACAAGTTCTAGTTTTGTGATCATTGCCTTGAACTCTTTCTAGTTTGTTCTTGGTGAATATTCTCCGGAGACTTTCTACATTCAGTACTTGTTGGACGAAAAGGATTTTTGTATCCTCATGGAATGCCACCAGTAAGGCACACTGCATTTGGTATTTTTGGACTAATTGGGTTCTGAGCAAATACTTCATGACCATCAGTATTCAACAAGAAACAACAGCTTGAAACAAAAGTAAAACAGAAAGCTCTGAATAAGTTGCTTAGAGGTTTTGCTTATGCAGTTTAAGTCATCCTTTTAAGATGCTGTTATGTAGTGTCTTTTAATTATCAGCCACCAGGTAGATTGTTCGATTTTTCTCATTGTTCACAGCTTGTATATTTTAGACTGTTTTCTTCACGAGTACTTGTAGCTAAGGCATGTGTAATGAGTAATGTTTTATTCATTAGAGCTGACTGGTAAATAGATAGTTCTTGCACAGTGCTTACTTTTTTGCTTAAAATTGCACATGTTCTTCATCAGGAAGCATAGACACTATAAAGGACTACTCACTGAAAGTAGCAGATCCTGAGCTCCATGCTCTTATTGAAAAAGAGAAGCAGCGTCAATTCAACTGCTTAGAGCTCATAGCTTCTGAAAACTTTACATCTCGGGCTGTGATGGAAGCATCTGGTTCCTGTCTAACAAACAAGTATTCAGAAGGTTTACCTGGTAAAAGGTGACTTTTAGAAATCTAAATGAAAGAACATGATGCTTAATTTGCTTCCAAAGATTGTAAAACTTGAGGTGTACTTGATCTGTTTCCAATTCAGATACTATGGAGGCAATGAGTATATTGATCAGGTTGAGACACTTTGTCAACAAAGAGCTCTTGAAGCATTTCACTTAGATAAACATAAGTGGGGTGTAAATGTGCAACCACTTTCTGGATCTCCTGCTAATTTTGAAGTTTATACTGCCCTTCTTAGCCCTCATGACCGAATAATGGTAACTTCATGTCATTATTGGATAATTTTAGCTTTTTATTTTGTTGTATTCTTGCCATGTTAATATATATCTTGTGAGTTTGATTGTATTGCCACTGAATTAGGGGCTAGACCTTCCTCATGGAGGCCACCTGTCTCATGGTTTTATGACACCTAAAAGACGAGTATCAGGCACCTCTATCTTTTTTGAATCTATGCCTTACCGGCTTGATGAATCCACAGGTTAAACATTCTCTTTTTTTTTTTTGAAGCTAAAGATGACATCTTCATGAAATTATATAAGCAAGTTTCTTCATGCTATCAAGCTTTTTAGTTTCTCCAACAGGCTTTGTGGATTATGATATGCTTGAGAAAACAGCACTTCTCTTCCGACCAAAGCTCATAATTGCTGGTGCAAGTGCATACCCTAGAGACTTTGATTACCCTCGCATGAGGAAGGTAATTATTTTGACAAATCTTTTGCATGCTTCTAGAGAAAGATTGTTGCAAAATTCTTAATGCTATTTGGTTCTATCTTATTCTGTAATTTTAGATAGCAGATGCTGTTGGTGCATTTCTTATGATGGACATGGCTCACATCAGTGGACTTGTTGCTGCTGAAGTAGCTGCTGATCCCTTCGAGTATTGTGATGTGGTTACCACCACCACACACAAGGTGTGCATTAATTAATATTTTCCATTGTCTACTGCCATGTTCTCGTCTCTCTTACTTGCTAAGGTTCCGACAATTGTTTTGACATCCATAGTTACTGCTCCTCTGTTGCTACAATAAATACACTAAATGCGGCTGCTGCCCTATTGGGTGACTGGCGAAGGGAGACATATTATCAGACAGATCTAAGATTGTCCAACTTATGTTATAGCTGTAAACAAGTTTAAATCCTAGGATGTGAAACCACTGCTCCTATGTGAAGGAAATTTAACTGGTAAGATGAACTAAGTCACCTACCACAATAAAAGTAGAAGCAATCCTCAGGAAGTTCACATTTTTGCTGCCAGTAGGGGCCAAACAAACCTGATCCTAACAAGAGAACATATTGACAGATTTCTTCTTTTGAAATTCTTTTTATAAAATTTAAATAAGGGTGTGTGTGCTCTTGCTGCAGCTTTTTTTGCTTGACATGTACTGCCACTTCCTTATGCGAGAGGGTACTTCCCTAAAGAATAGTTTCTCTTAAGGAACTCGTGTTGTATATCTGAGATATTCTTGGTTATGTTAAATTTTGATCAATATTAAGAATAAAACTGAAAAGTCTTCTCTCAGCTGTTATGAAGCTTGTGTCATATCATGTAATTTCTGACTACTGTATACTGCAGTCGCATGAAAAATAAAACTGAAAAGTCCTCTCAATTTTGTCATTGATATATTTTCTGTTTGTTCTCAGTGTTTCATGTTATATTTTTTCTACAATGTCATATCAGAACTCTTATTTTGTATATGAATTTTTTATTCTGTAGGCTTTGTTTTTTTAACTTCATAACAACTTGTCAGTCCTTGCGAGGTCCTCGAGGTGGCATGATCTTTTACAAGAAGGATCCGGTTTTAGGTGTTGATCTTGAATCTGCTATAAGTAATGCTGTATTTCCAGGCTTGCAGGTATGTGATGTATCTAATCTTTTTTATTTTCCAAAAAGAAAAGACAACGTGATGTATCTAATCTGAACCTTGCTGTTTCTACTGTTGAATTGTAGCCAAATTAACGATACAATTTTTACGTTTATTTTCTGATTCACAATGTTTATGCAAGTTATAGTTATTGGAATATAACGAGTGAAGTTTCTGCAGGGTGGACCTCATAACCATACAATTGCTGCTCTTGCTGTGTGTTTAAAGCATGCTCAATCACCTGAGTTTAAGGCTTATCAGTCTCAGGTAAAATCCAAAATTTGCAACTTACTGGAATTTAACCAGTAAAGATTCAGCAGTATGATCCTCATTATCATTCACTTGCTGCTCCTGCTGTGTTTTTAAATGATTCAAATATAAGGCATATCATTTTTCACTGTTTGTGCCTGATTTGCTGGATTTTATAGGTTATATCTAATTGCAAAACTCTTGCCACTGGACTGGTGGAACTGGGTTACAAGCTGGTTTCTGGAGGAACCGATAACCACCTTGTTCTGGTGGATTTGCGACCACAGGTATGTTCATGGTTGCTCGTTGCTTTGCCTCATCTTACTTGCCTTTTTGAATTTTCTTCAGTCTATGTTTGACTGTTTGGGTATTCAATCATTCTGGACCAGAATTGATCTCCTAGAACATGTTTTTCTGAAATGCCACTCTGCGTGCAAAGCAAAGTGGCTATCGGTAACTGTTGGTCCTCAATTCATTGTCTCTATGGCCTCTTCCCCTTTGTTAACTCTGCTACTGTGGCAAATAAGAAATGTCCAACCAGGTAGCTTGTAGGACAGATGCGCTGAGTTAAGATGTAATTATGTGGATCAAGATACCACACTTTAAGATGATGCTATTGTTAAACCAGTGTGTAGGAACATTTCATGTTTCATGCGTCTTTTTTATTCGAGTAACAGAGCTGCTATTCATTTGTATTAGAGATTATAGAAGTAAGACATATCTAAAACACAACTAGGACAATTTAGAGAAAGGTATTTGTTTTAAATAGGACAATAAGATGCAAATATTGTTGTTTTTTGGCTTTTGATTTGCGGGCTTATTTTGTCGTACCTTGTGAAGAAGTTTATCATGATGATTAGGGATGTACTCAAAGCAGATCAATAGGTCAGTTGCGTTATGTTTTTCTGAGGACACATTGCATGAATGGATTCTGTTGCCAGTTTGAGATGATTCATGGTTGATTATTGGCCCTCCTGCATTTATCTAGGAGCAACTAAGCCTATTCTCAAATGATTCTGATACATTTTCTGAAATGGGTCCAATGCAGTTAGTTTGTCCGATTATTATTTTGGTGGTTACAATGAAGCGGACATATAAAAAAAATTCTTTCAATAGCCCATCTTGTCTTATATATTCATCTGATGATGATAGAAAATCGTGTCGATTCATCCTGTTTCACTTTTTATTTCTAATTCTGTTACAATGTGTTCTACAACAGGGCATCGATGGAGCTCGGGTTGAGAAAATCCTGGACATCAGTTCAATCACACTCAACAAGAACTCAGTGCCAGGTCGGTCCATTATCCATTCGAACTCGTAGCTTGCGGGCTCACTCCATAAATGCTCACTCTCATTCTTGTTTGAATCTTTATGCTGTGAAGGTGATAAAAGTGCTCTTGTCCCGGGGGGTATCCGCATCGGAACACCTGCAATGACTACCAGAGGCCTCAAGGAGAAGGATTTCGAGGCTGTCGCAGACTTCATCCATGAGGGGGTCCAAATTGCGCTGAAAGCTAAGGCTTGCGTGAAGGGAACGAAGCTGAAAGACTTCATGGACTACGTGGAATCTCCGGATTTCTCCCTCAAGGAATCTGTATCAGAAGTCAAGAAAAAGGTTGAAGCTCTCACAAACCAGTTTCCCATGCCTGGAGTATAAAAATTGGCCTTCGGATCTGACCATCATATCAGAATATGCCTAGTCACCTTACAATAAGGTGTAGACCTTATTGGAGAAAGAGTTTTCATAAATGTAATCTGAAATTTGGAGAATAAAATAAAGAAAACATTGTTACATTATTATTCCCCCAAAAATTAAATATGTAATTGCGGGGAGTTGTGTGGAAAAGAATTGTGGTCCTTTTTTTTTTTTTTGCTGATAATACTTTGTTTTTGCCATTATCTCCAGATATGCAATGATGACATGCGTGGGAGGGCCACATATTAGACACGGGGGATGGACCACCAAGAATTCGTGTCACGCGTGCGAGCTGTGCCGTGTCACCGGATTAGATCGGACCCACGTACGTAACATCATCTCACCATCTCTCCATCTCACCTGCATGTTGATGGGCTCTTACCATCATTTTCGATCCCTCTCCCCCTGTACATTGTCGATGTCGATGAGGTTGCCCGTGCTGGTGGAGCAACGACAGAGGGGCACAGTACGCACCACTGACGTGTACCTTCGCTGGTGGACCTCCGTCCCGCTTAACCCGAGGTCACGGGGACGACACTGGCTGCCCGTATGATCTTAATCATACGGTCTCGATGGACGCTGGCTACCCGTATGATCTTAGTCGAACAATAAAGCGAGGATCATGTGATACCATAATTAAGAGATCAAAATCTTTAGTCATAAGGCTATAAAAGTAAGTAGGAACATGCTTCTACTGTGTGCCACCGACTTATCTTAATAGTAATCACACTGTCTCAATTCCAATACGGACATCATTAATTACTTTCTCTGTCGGCTGAACTCACGCGTTTAGCTACCTTTTTATTGGCCTAGAATCTGGGGCCCGCATATAAGTACTTGTCGGCTCTCCTGCAATATAGGTAATATCTTCGGGTAGGATTCATCGGTATGATCTTTTGTCATGAGTAAGAGGAAGAACGTTTCCCCGACTGGACACGCGAACGTCTGTCGGAGTCATCTGATTGCTCCACGTGTCCTCCGCCATCTCATTCACGCTCCGCTCCGTTATCCCCGACGCTGCGACGCCAGGAAAACCAAAGGATTTGACGTTTCGTTCGGTCACCGCCTCAACATGCCGAAACGCCGTCAGTTACAGACAGATATTTGAAACCGCGGTTAGCTTATAACCCAACCCCGGTCACCCATTCCCATTTATGTGCCATGCAGCGCCGAGGAAACCACTGCGGAAGGAAAGTGAAGAAGAATAGCTAGGGGTGGTGAGACGATGATGATGATCGGACAAGGTATCAGTCATATCAATCCCACGGTGCACGTACCGCCATGGCCCCCTTTCGATGATCCAACGGCAGTGACCACCTCCTCTTCCCACTACCCCGTCAGCGGCATCGCCACCGGCGACGGCGTTCTGGACGAGGACACGGTCGCGGCGATGCAGCTTTATCTCGGCCTTGAGGAGGGCGCTGGGGAGGACGCGCCACCTGTGGTGGACGCGTACGCGTCGGATGAGTTCCGGATGTACGAGTTCAAGGTTCGGCGGTGCTCCCGAGGTCGCGCTCACGACTGGACCGAGTGCCCCTTCGCGCACCCAGGGGAGAAGGCCCGCCGCCGTGACCCGCTGAAGCACCGCTACTCCGGCGCACCATGTCCGGACTTCCGCAAGGCCGGTGGGTGCAAGCGCGGCGACGCCTGCGATCTCGCGCACGGTGTGTTCGAGTGCTGGCTCCATCCGGAGCGCTACCGCACCCAGCCTTGCAAGGACGGCACCACGTGCCGTCGCCGCGTCTGCTTCTTTGCCCACACACCCGACCAGCTCCGCTTAGTGCCACCGCAACCCCAGCAGAGCTCTACATCCCCGGCTGCTGCCTCCGCCGAGTCCTACGACGGGTCGCCTCTTCGCCAGCAGCCCGCCTCGCAGTCTTATCTTTCCAAGAATCTCGTCTCCTCGCCGGCTTCGACGCTGATCTCCCCTCCCACGTCCCCGCCAGCGAAGTCTCCGCCGATTTCACCCAGCGGCGCGAAACTGCGGCGGGATTCTTGGCAGCAAAACTCCTCGGTGAACGAAATCGTAGCGTCGCTGAGGCAGCTGCAGCTCAGCGGGGGAAAGTCGGTGCCAAGTTCTTGGAGTTTGCAAACTGTAAATGGTGGGTTTGCGTCGCCAAGGGGTACTCTTGCTGGGTTCAACACTGCTTTCTGTAGCCTGCCGTCGACTCCAACGGTCGCTACTGCCGGCTGGCTGGAGGAAGAGGAGCCGGCGGAGAGGGTGGAGTCCGGGAGGGCGCTGAGGGCAAAGATGTTCGAGAGGCTGAGTAAAGACAGCGTTTTTGACAAGGCAGAAGCGACGCCGGACGTTGGGTGGGTTTCTGACTTGCTAAAATAGCAAAAATCTTCAGACGGCGAGAAACGAAGGATAGAAAGCGATGAAGAAATTGAAGGAATAAAAAGGGTGGATTATAAATGCCATCGTCTCATTCTTTCCTGTGCGGTTGTGAATCTTGCAGTCGCAACACCTAAAAAAAAGGTTCTTTGTTGTTCCATGTAGAAGCCATCAACACTGTACCAAGAAGTGTCAGATGGCAGCTGAAGTCTACCAGAGGAAGCAGCAGTCTCTGCAAACGACTGAGTTGTATTCTCTTCCATTGTTCATCCCATCATCCTTTTTCGTGGTTACGCCGGATGTCCAATCGGAACGTTGGACCTGTATTTATCCATGTTAGCGTATTCCTTTTATCATGTCGACATTGTAAAAACGTCAACTTTCCGTCCAATAGATTTCCGATGCTTAGCAAAGATCTCACCCTTTTTTCCTTCACAAACTGTTGTTTCCGTGCTTTGTAAGTATGAGATAGGTTCTGAGATGAGGTCGGATTATTGCGCACCTCACGACTGGGACATCAGATAATGACCTTTGCTTCCAGTTTTGCGGTTCATAATTTGGCCAGTCGATGCCGAGGAGATTAGATGGTGACATGAATTAGTCTCTGAAGTGCGCAGGAATAAATCCTCCCCGTTGTTGCTGTCAATGATACAGACTTGGTGCGCTTATTGTGCTCCAGTATGAAGTCGCATGCTTGGCCGAGAGAGAGAAGGTTCTTCTTTCTCTGAACCGATGGAAGGACAGGCATGTGATAAAGCTGAGTGCCATCCTGTGGAAATAGGATCAGTGATACACGGTGTTTCGAGGTAAACATATCATGCAGTGTCTCACTGTAAGTGGTGATGTCTAGTCACAGAGACATACAGGAGATCTTCTCTTATTCCCTTTCTCTTCCCTTCTTTCGAGGGCAGAGCCAAATCATGTCACCTCATGATGCGTTTGGTTGTCTGCCATTAAAAATGTTCGCAGTTTAGCATAATCAAAATTGCAGACTCATTTATGCGGATTAGCGGCTATTCCTGGCTGCAGATCAACCATGCAGATTTCTGGCGTCGTCTTCACGGATAGAAACGGGTGGTGGGTAAAATAAGGAGAGGATAAGAGTCAGCTTCACTCCTGGAGATAGAAAAGGATATCCAAGATCGATTCGGTCCATCTGACTATTTTATTATTGGGACATCGCTGTCCATCATGTCGACATTATCCACCCCGACGTGGAACGTCCCTGTGCCGTACTCGACATTATCCCCAAGTCCGTCGGCGGCGGTAGGGTAGAATACTATTGTTGTGGTTAGCTCGGATTCATTTCTCCAGGCAGTAGTTTGTATACCAGGTGGTGGGCACCGTTATCTCTGCTTTCCGACAAGCTTACTGCCGAGTCAACGAATCCAAAGTTCGAAGCTAAAATATTATAACATGGGTGGTAGGTTCACGTATATGAAAGCAGATCCATGTATGTCCTATGTCGAACAGGTGTCGAACAGGTGGTTAGAAAATAAATAGATAAATAAATTACAAAAGAAGTTTATTGTTATTAACATATCCTTCTTCTATTTATATGGATTAGAAAGAAAAATTTTTCTCAATAGATTAGAGGATTTTCCTCAACATGATAGAGAGATTTCAAATCTCATCTACTATCATGCCCATGTAGGATGATACTCCTATCAAGAGTCCAATCTTGAATCGATGTAATGCAAAATGTTTACGAGTTAAAGACTTCATGAGTGAGTCGATCAATTGATCAATCGTATGAACATGAGAAACACGAAGTTGACGGTGGACAACTTGATTGCGTACAAAGTGGAAGTCGATGGTAATATGTTTCATGCGGGAGTGGAATATTGGATTAGTGCATAGATAGGTAGCTCCAACATTATCACAATATATTGTAGGAGTGGAATTGATGTTGAGTTACTGGAGTAGATTCATGATCCAATTGAGTTCTGCAGTGGTAGCGGCAATGGCACGGTATTTGGCTTCAGTTGTAGACCGGTGTTGGGGTAAACAACTTTATGCCGTGGCCTCGGGGCCGTCGCGGCTTGTCCTGGGTCCGAATAGAGGGAATCTCCCGGGTGGTTCCTCGGGGCGGTAGAGGTCGTCGACCCGCTGGTGGATTCGGTCGGGGGGAAAGGACGTCGCTCACTCCGGGAGAGGGCTCCACGCCTGTAAGTCCTGCGACACTCCTCGTCCTCGTCCCTGCACACAGGTCGGGTCGGAAGCTCGGCCCGACCCCTCCGACGATCAAGTTAGTGATGTGGAGAGGGTTTTGGAGGAAGGGATGCCTCTGTGCGTGTTGTGCTTTTCTTCCCCCTCACGTCGTAGAGCGCGAGGGTATTTATAAGGAGCTTGAGTGTTACCGGATGCACCTGCTCGCCGGGAGCAGGATCGTACCCCTGATGACGTCTGACATTGCCACTGGCGTGTCGTGTGGAGGCTAGTCTGACCGATCGTTAATGGGCCTCGGTTGGTGTTCCGGCCCATGCTGGCCAGGTGTTGTCAGCCCGTCAGAGGCGCAGGGCGTCAGCTGACGTCGCGGGGGTCTTATCATAATTACTATCCTCATCAACCGAGCAACTGTTTTTTGCTTCATAGAACTTCAACTGAATGAATGAGTACTAAGGAAGATAATATACCCTGATGTAGATGTACTATCATTAAGGTTGTCTGCCCAATCAGCCTCGACAAAGGCATGAAGATGAAGTTGAGAGTGTTTACGAAGAAAGAGACCATAATAGAGGGTCCCTTTAAGATATCGCAAAAGTTTCTTGACCGCAGACCAGTGTATAATAGATGGTTGCTGCATAAACTGTGATAATTTGTTGACAGCAAAGGAGATGTCTGGACATGTGAGAACTAAGTATTGTAAAGAACCAACAACTTGGCGGTATTGAGTGGGTTCCGTAGCAGGACTTCTATCCGATAATTTGAGAGAACCACTAGTAGAGATGGGGGTTGTAACTGCATTTGCATCCTAAATGTTTGTCTTTAATAACAAATCTTGAATGTACTTTCGTTGTGATAAAAATAGACCGGAAGATGTGAAGGTAGTTTTGACGCCCAGAAAGTAGTTCAAGGGTCCGAGATCTTTAAGCGAGAATCGAGCCGCCAGCTGTTTGATGAACGCTTGGATTCTGATGGGATCGTTACCTGTGACAATAATGTCATCCACATATACCAGAATATATATTGTGTTTCCATGATGGTGTCGTAGAAACAATGAAGTGTCAGATTTGGAGTTAAGAAAGCCAACAGAAGTAAAAAATGAGCTAAGTTCAGTGTACCAAGCTCTTGGAGCCTGACAAAGTCCATAAATGACTTTCCGAAGTTTGCAAACATGCTATAGATATTGAGGATGAGTAAAACTTGGAGGTTGTTGTATAAAAACATCTTCGGTTAGAGATCCCTGTAAAAAAGGCATTATTAACATCCAATTGTCGTAATTACCAGCCTTTGGTGGTAGCCAGACTCAAGATAAGCCGGATTGTAGTGGGTTTAACAATAGGACTAAACGTCTCAATGAAATCAACTCCAAGTCGTTGATGAAACCCTTTGGCGACGAGGCGTGCCTTATATCGGGCAACAGAGCCATCTAAGTTTCGCTTAATTCTAAAGACACACTTACACCCGATGATGTTTTGTGAAGGATGAAAGGGTATTAGATCCCACGTCGAGTTATGAAGGAGTGCATTATATTCCTCACACATGGCAGTACCCCAACGCGGAGATTTTTGGGCTTGAGTGAAGGTGGAGGGTTCAACGTTGGGGGATGATGAATCCATGATAACTTGTAAGTTAAAGACTTGACGCGGTTTAAAAATACCACTCTTAGAGCGAGTGGTCATAGGATGGTTGGAGACTACAGGATTGGGAGGTGATATTGGGTGAGGATCAGTGGCACAAGCCGGGTCAAGTGGAGACACATCAGGGGCACTTGGTCGAGAAGAAGGTAAAGAGAATGGTTGTGTTTCGGAACATATTGCCCCATCAATTGGGGAAGAGTGGAGTGGAGTAGGAACAGAGGGAATGGGCAAGTGTTGAACTGGAGTGATATAGTGTGGATCAGGAGGGGAGGAATTAGACGAAGTCATGGGAGGCTCGTCCGATTGGTTCGGAGGTATACTCCAATGAGATAGTGAAGTGGTCCATATGGCAGGATATTAAAGGTTTTGGAAAGAAAAGTTAGACTCAATAAAAACAACGTGACATGATATAAAGATTTTGTGAGTGTGGATATTATAGCAACGGAAAGCATTATGTTTAAGTGAGTAACCAATAAAGACGCAAGGAGTAGATCGGGATGTTAACCTATGAGAGGCATAGGAACGTAACCAATGATAACATAAACAACTGAACACCCAGAGTTTACGAAGGTTAGGGGGTTTGTGAAATAGTGTGTCAAAGGGGAACTGGTATTGTAGGACTGGTGTAGGCATTCGATTAATAAGGTAGATAGCAGTTTGAAAGGCTACTGTCCAAAAAGTTGAAGGCATGGAAGCCTGATGTAGAAGTGTGAGCCCAGTTTCTACTATATGTTGATGTTTGCGTTCGGCGGAGCCAACTAGTTGAGGAGTATGTGGAGGAGACTTGAGGTATTGAATGCCATAAGCTGAGAGATAGGATGCCAGGACTTGATATTTACCGCCATCATCAGAGTAGATCGTTTTAATGGTAGACTGAAAATGGTTTTCGACCAACTTCTGGAAGGTGGAAAAGATGCGGGAAACGTCAGATTTATGGTGAAAAGGATATATCCATGTGTATATATCCTTTTCACATAAAACATCATCGAGGGTAAATGTAGTAGAGTCAGAATTAAGCGTTGTGGAACCAGTATGAGTTATAGGAAATCCTTTATCGTCACCGATGATGATATCTTCATCGCCGCCATAGGGATTGTGAAGAGACAAATTTTGAAGGTCAGCGGTGATGTGATGAGAGGTATCAGAGTCGACAATCTAGTTGGACTAGCTAGGTGTAGGAGTAGTTAGGAGATTTGCCTAAAGCCAGTGTAACGGAACAGGGAGGCGGGGATGAGACCAGCAAACTTTAGTGGAGTGGCCGAGTTTGTCACACAGTTGGCAAACAACCCGTCTTAGATGGCTCGGTAGGGCAGGATGCCAAGACGGATGATGGTTAGAGTTATCATTTTACGAAAAGTGATGACTAGGAGGATAAGAGGGGTGTTGCATAGAACTCATAGGATCAAGAAGCGCATTAGCTAAACCTTTGGTGATGTTCGGCGAGTACCGAGTGTTCTTCCGTTTAGACTTGTGACTGACTTGAGCTGTGACAGTCGATCCAGGCAGTTTGTCCGCACGCTTCAAGTACATCTCATAGTCAGTCAGCTTGTCATAGAGTTCTTCAAAAGAGATTGGTGAGTCGCGTGCTTGAATTGCAGCAACCAATTCCTTGTAGTCATTGTCGAGACCATTGAGGGTATGAATGACAACATCTTCATCACATAGGGAATGATTTATCAAAGCCAAGTCATCGATGATAACCTTGATATGTTGTAGATAATCAGATATAGTACTTCCCTCTTGTTTTGTCACCATAAGCTTGGATAGATGACTGAGCTTACGAGTCCGCGAATGATTCGCCAAGGTGGTTTACAGTTTAGACCATGCATCGACAGCAATCACACATGAAGATATCAAAGGAGCGACGGATCCAGCAACTGAGGCTTGAATAGCTTGGAGGATGAGACGATCTTGACGCAGCTACAATTTGTGAGCTGGATTGGGTACTGGACTAGGATCTTCGGGGATGTTGAGCATGACTGAAGGACAACTGAAAGAGCCATCAATGTAACTTAACAAATTGTATCCAAATAAAAGATTAAAAAATTAAGCTCGTCAGAATGCATAGTTGCCATCCTTTGATAACTTAAAGGGGATTAGCATGACAACATTGATGGAGATAAGTCAAGAAGAAGAAATGAGAGTCCTCGCAAGAACGGAAATATCAAAAACGAAGCCATTCCTTTTTTTTTTTTTTTTTTTTTTGCTTTTTTTGCAAACCAATGCAGCGATATGTCAGATGCTCATGTCACGGAAGGTGGAGAATGAGGGAGGGAAGAGGCCGCTACTGTAGTTTGCTGCAGCAGATTGTGCACTACTGCTGCTACAGTTTGCTGCAGTAGATTACACACTGCTGCTTAAGGGAGCTTGGAAGTGACCACAGCAAAGCTGCTGGCCGCTGCTGTGGGTCAGGAAATGGCCGCGAAAATATCGCTGCTGTGGGTCAGGAAATGGCCGCGAAAATATCGCAACGTCCAGGGATTGTAGAGGCTACGATTTGAGAGGCAGATCTCAGATAGATCTGCGCTGTTTTCGCTAAAGAAAGCTACAGTGATTAGGTGGAGAAATCTGCAGCGGTATTCAAGGAAGCTGCAGTGGGAGAAATCTACAGCGATTAGGTGTTTAGAGGGAAGTAGTAGCGAAAGCTACTAGGGCAGAGAAAGCAAGATGCAGCGGTTGCGGCAGAGGGAAGCAACTGCTGCTGCTGTTGCAGAGGGAAGCGACTACTGTAGGCCGGGAAGCGACTGCGAAAGATGTCTGCGACAACGAAGGAGGAAGATGCAGTAACCGTCGTTAAGCGAGAAGACACCGCCATTGCATCCATTGTTCGTCGCTGTTGAGGAGGAAGACATCACCGTTGAGGAGGCAGTGGAAGAATGTTTCCCTCCTTGCGCAGCGGCGACCAGAGAGAGCAATAGGCCGACGAAGAGAAGGAGTGGATGAGCAAAACTAAGACGGTGCTCGTTAGGCTCTAAATCCATGTCTTGGTACATAATTCGTCGTTGTGTCTCGGGAAGTTTCTTTAATGACTCCACTTGAGATAACATGCTACTACGATCTCTGCGCCATGGAGATATAATAAAGTTGGTGCTGTCGCCGAGGAGGAAATCAAAAGCTAAGGCATGGTGAAAGCCACAGATGCAGAGCGTCTCAGAAGCAAAAAGTATCGGTGCCCCAATCATTTATTATACTTTAATTTCAGGGTAGCGAAGATTAATCGAAAACTTGTCTGTCAATTCTTGGGATCTTATCTCTAACAGGAGCAGCACAAGATTCATCCACCAGTCGCTATCTATCTTGAGATGACAGGGCACCAGTGTCCTCCTCTAGATGTCCAAATTCACGGTCACGTTCAGCAAAGCAGTCAAAACTATCGCCGCAGCCCTGCAACCTCGACAGAAGCGAGCAGGAAAGAGTCGAACTTTGTGAATCGACCTGCTTGCCGATTGGCAGACTCGGACTAGAACCTGCGGAGTTGGGGTGATTTGGTACTTCATCAAGAAGTTTCTGAATATTTTGCAGATCAAAGTTAAGAGGAACGTATTCATGCACCAAAATCTTACGTTGGAGCCTGACAGCAACACAATCTCGAACAAGGTTGAAGGCTGTGGTTATGAAGCAGAAGATCGCATCACAAGCCAAACGAGAAGGTTCATATAGCAATTCTTACGCTACCAGCAGAAGGTCGTACAGAGAGAGTTCTGTAGGTTCATAATTACTGCGCACAACCACAAAACAGAGCGAGAGAGACTATTTTTCTGCCAGGCATTTCTTCCATTTGTACAGATCTCCACAGTAGAGATAGGACAATCTATCATCGAGCTTTGACATCATCTGCAGTGCTGTGAAACCGCGGTACTTGTTTTCATATGACGAGACGCAGATGTCGACGACGTTCTTTGACATTCTGTCCCCCTGATGATATGGCTGCGCTAGGAATTCGTCAAGCGGCATCCACTGTAGCATAAGCATCAGCAGCAGCTCATCAAGAATGGAGGTCGACTTTACATACTAAACTACTTACAGGAGAGAGGATTGTTGTTACCTTGGCTGCTGCTATCTCACGCTCATCAATGGTGATCTCAGATGTCAATGGCTTGAGCATGCATATGAAGAACAAGTCGGATTTCTCGAAGGTGACTTGGTGAGCATGCCTGTGGATTGCAGAGTGGAAGGATATGTCAAACCATATTGGGTTAGAATTAAGGAGAAGAAAAGGGACTACATATATATATATATATATATATATATATATATATACTACAATGGATATATAGGTGCATGGCACCAGTAGAAAGTAGGATTCGTGGTACCTGAAGGCAAGCACTTCTAAGAAGGTAGTATCTATCTGCAAGGAAACAGAATAGATCATGTAAACCAGAAGATGACCATGAATCTAGAAATCATTGAGCAAGCTGAACTGCCATATGACAACATACGAATCTCCTTACCCCAGTTTCTTCTTTGACTTCTCTTACTGCTCCAGAAAATATTTCTTCAGACTGAGCAATTAAAACAAGATCACATTGATCATTGACTGATTAAGGAATCCAACAGCATATATACATACAGAAGGAGAAAACTGAAGGATGCATACCTTATTGATGAAACCAGTTGGCAACTTCCATATGCCTGAGCACCTCAAAGGACACTTCTTTTCTTTCACTACAAGCACCTAAACAATGGAAGACAGGGCAACCAGAGATTTCGGAGAGTGAGTTCCCCAGACCAAAAGCTGAAGAAGAAGGCGGCTACTGCATAATGACAATCCCTAGCTTCTTGGTAATTCCAAACTTCTAAGAAATAATCACCTCTCTGTTATCATTGATGACAAATCCTCCTACACCAATCTGATGAGTTGCCGTGGATGGAAGCATGCAAGGCTCCTCAGGAATCCAGTATGTTAACATCACATATCCTGGATCTGCATGGTGGTATCTGAAACCTTCCTGCCAAATAATATGAGCAATTGATAGCAGATGTAAGAATGCCAGGTAATCTGCAATTGCATCATCTCAGTTTGCACATCGTACTACACGCTACACTTCTACCTCCTCTCTCGAAACAGCACTTTTAGCCTGAAGACTACTGCTTTTTCGTCACTACAAAATGGAGTGACTTCCAAAAGCTTCAGCATGTTAAAAGATTGAATTCTTGCATATGTCAGCTCTAACAAGGATAAATAAACATGATTGTGACTATAAATTCGTTCGTTGTTACTCCCAATAGGGAAAAAAGGCTAACCTTCAGCGCAATCGGCACAAGTTCTGCTTGCTCTTCTAGTATCTTCAGCCAAATCCCTTCCTTTCCCTGTATTTGATACACAATGAGCAATTTCTGAAACTTGAAGTATCATCATGTAGTGGTGGAGATGAGACTGCGTTGTTAACCTTTAGCTTCCAGTAAGAAAGCGAGGAGCGAAGGATGGCTGCAAATGCGTTCGCACTGGTCGGCAAGCACTGTGGGTTGATGATGACCCCATCATAATCATCTTCGCAGGCATCCAACGAATCAACAGTTGTGCTCTGTGTCGTGCTCAGGGTGGCATGGTTGATCATTTTCCTCTTGTTTCCGTAGCCAATGTTAAGTAATGAATCCAACTTCGCTCTTCCATTTGGAATGTTCAAGCATTGTGGCTTGAATGCCATATCTGCAATTCGTATTAGGATTACAAATAAACAAGGCTTATGGTAAGATTTCATATGACTCGATCGTATGCTTCTGAAGAAACTCAAAACTTGGAAGATGCATAATTCTTGCAATTCCGAACATCATGTCTGACATATACTTTTGGATCCTCGTTGCAAAATAAGCTGGAACTGCTGAAAATTTTCTTACCTTCTACCTTCCTGCTGACATAAAGATGGGTCATTCTCAAAGATCTGTTCTCGAGAAACGCGTGGTTGCAAATGGGATATGAAATCTGAGCTTTGATCAGAGCCATTATGTGTGTTTTCGATGCCGCAAGCTATCTGAGTAGGCATCAATGAGGAGCCTCGCTTCAAATATATACCTCTCAATGAAGCTGCATGTGGCCTTACAAATGGAGAAGCATCTCATATGCCATTCCTATTGCAAGTAGAATCTTCTAATGGCCAAGTTACATGAACTCGCAGTCATGTGGTCGTAGTGGGACTACAAGTTTCCCCCACCATCACAAGAAATCTCATCATGTTCCTGTCTGAAAAAGGAGAATGTCAAGAACCATTCAAGTTCATCCAAGACCTTGACATAAAGATGAGAATGTCATCGATTTTGAGGCCTTCACATTATACATTTTTGTTCTTCCGGCATTCTGACATGCTATTATACTGTCGGAATGTTCTTTTGTTTGGATCTAAGTAACTATCTCTTTAGCATCATGCTCTGTAGCATCTAATTCTTCCAAATGTGAAAATGTATTCCGCCTGTTCTTGTTGGAAGCCAGGCCATAAAGACCTTTTACCATCAAACCTTTGTCTCTTGCCCTTCGACACTACTAAAGATGAGTTTGCACTAAATTTTTTTGCTTGACCAAATGCAGCCTGCTGGGTTTGATTGCAAAAAAAGTTGCTGCAACTAAATCAAAGTGGAAACATGTTTGTAAATCTATCAGGGATGCTCATCTTCAGCATATTTTCCTCTTTTTTTGGTGCGTTTTGGCCTACCAGTTTGAAGGGCAACATGCAGGATTCCTTTCACAGATTTGCAAGCACAAACAGTTCAGCCACATGCAGAAACATTCTTGATAAGATCCTGCCAACTTGAATGCATGTCCTGTAGCTTTAAACAGAATCAAGCATCTCATTGCATCCACCAAAGGAGAGGTTCTTAGCTTCTTGGTTCGTCTAATTTCGACCCCTTGTTGGTTAGAAGCTCCGGATCCTGCAACACTTGCAGAACCTCGGGCAGGATATGCTTTCTGCTGTTCTGATTCAATCACAATGGAATAAGGAACATTACATCATTCTCCACTCACTTGTATGGCTTGAGATAATCTTGACTTGAACAATGATCAGTTAACATTTGCAGGTCTATTGAGTGCATTATTAGAGACTGATAGGAACTGAAATAGACCGATTAGTATCACAAGTTGCCGTGTTTGAAGTATGAATTCCTCTTTTATAAAATCAAATTACTATAATTAATGTTTTACTTTATTTGAATTATTTATTTCCTTGTTTGTATTATATGATTAAGAAATTAATTAAAATCTGATTTCTTGATGTCGGGCTGCGTCTGGACTCGGTCAGGCCAACCACATGCCCTTGGGTCCGGTCCGAGTCCAGGTCTGCTCAGTCCGCGGCTGGGTCCCGCGGGGACGAGGAGCCTGCGGCGCGGGTCGGCTCGACCCAGCGGCCGAGCCAGAAGCTCGGGTCCGGCTTCGGCGCGGCGCAGAAGCCCAGCTCGGTAGATCAGTGGAGGATGCAGCTTTTGGGATAGGCTCAGCCCGAGGGCCAGTTACAGCCCGGCGGCAGAGAGCAGTCCGCAGCCCAGAGCCATCTTAACACGTGCACCACACGTGAGCAAGTTCCTGGCTCATCACTGTGGGCCGTACTAAAGCCAAGCCTGGCTCCTTTCTTACCCTAGGACTAGCGAATGAAGTCCGGCGCGGACCTTCTGGATCGTCGGAGTGAGCCGAAGTAGCCCAGCCAGTGAGGCCCACATACAGCCCAGCTTCAGAGTCTACTCCCGCCTCCCTCGAGAACACGTGCATTGCTTGGGACGAAGGTCCAGGGCTTTGTGGCCGGTCTCCTTTTCAATCCAGCTCACGCCGCCTGTCTCATTAGCAGGCCAGCCTTGCCCATGATGGCCCGTCTTAAAGCCCAGTACGCCTCTTCATCGATCACGCGGCACGTGCGTCTCACCTGAAATCGAGACAGGCCGATATGGGCCTGTTCGAGCCTGGCTCATTACTGCGCGATGGACCGGAGCCCAGCACACCGCTCCTTTCTGCCACATGTGCGAGGCAGGTGACTCTGGCCCTAGGCCCGCCGCGACGCGGTCCAGATCCGGTTGAATTGATACTGTTACAGCTCAAGTTGAGCCAGGCCAGCGGACCGCCAGGGCTCAACTCCAGTGTCCCATGTTCCGGCTAGTTCGTGGCTCCCTTTGGCCCGGTCTGTGCCTTGCATGTCGGCCAACCAGAGCAGTTGGACCCGTTGAGGCCGGTGAACCGATTTTGACCGGTTCAATCCTGTCTGATCTAAATAAGATTCAACAAAATCCAATTAGATAAGAGAGGTCTTTGCAGAAAGTATATTGATTGACACTATACAATGCTTTTTCTAAACAATATATATACCATCATCATCTAGTATGCTATCGAGATGTATGATTTTATTTACTTGACAAAAATTATTATCCTTTACTTGATACATGAACTTTATGATAATGAATTGATATATTTTCTTTTCAGACAAAAAATATTAAAATAAAATATTAGAATATGTTTCATGTAGTTGTACAAGGTTGAGTAGAACGAGGTTCTAATGTCCTTACAATCAAATTTAAAAGAAAAAAAAAAAGGAATCACATTCTTGGAAACATCTTTTCTAAGTTGATAACCAATTTCATGGGTATACAAAATAAAGTATCTTCAGTTGAAGTTGATAACTCGGACTTCAACCAGCACCATAATTCCTATATATTTTAAAAATAATTTCCACAACAGAAAAAATAATTTTAAAAAAGGCACTCTGGCTACATTTGATTTCCAAGTTATTAGTTAAAATTAACTTTCTCCATGGCGGCTTCTCTATTTTCAGCACCTCCAGGGATAATAAAGGTGTAGCCCCAAATAATGTCATAGTTCGTCAAAAGAGCTTGATATCAGTCGGGCACCAAAACCTTCATTTCATGTGGAACTTTCGGCTTACAGATTCATAGCTGGGGACATGGAAAACTGCAATACGAATCATCCAAATTATTTACTTTTAACGTAAAACGTAAACAAATATTGAGTCGCCGCTCTAATCTAATTTGAGACTTACCATCTCCCCATGATGCCATGGTAAGTGGTGACGAGATGATCTTTTCAGCAAGTGAAGTTAAATCTTTAATTGTAAGTTCATCGACAACTTTTAGGAAATGCTCAACAGGTTTCCTGCAACATCAATAAAGCCAAGTGGATTATTACCAATAACTGTACCTAACAAGACACCAAAAAGAGAATCAAAATTTCTTCAGAAGACAAAATTTCATCCATGTTCTCAATTAATTGCTAGCAACCATGGGTTACGGTCATTTGGGTTAAGCTATATGAAGCCTTTAACAAGTTTAGCAAGTAGAAAAGAAGAATCTACCACATAATTCTAAGATAATTAACATTAAACTTATGGTCGTCCTCACAATTAAAAACATCAAATTCTTAAAATGGAAAAATAGTTCTGTTAATCATCACTGTGCCAAGCAACAAAAAAAAAAATCATCACAATGCTAGTGATGCAAAGCTCTAGTGATGCAAAGCTGAACATGTGGCATTGCCCATCCAGAACAGGATAACAAGATATCCCAGGTCTCCTCTTTTAAGCTTTGTTTCTAAGAATAGATTGAGTTGGATTGTTGTTAATACATGCAAAAGGGTAACACACGTAAAAAAAATGGCTGATTGCATAGAGGTCCTATTAATTTCAGTTCACATTACATGGACGAGATTAATTTTCTTCACACATCTAAGGGTTGCAGCATATGCGTCAAACAAATTATTTCAATTATTGGCAAAGCTTGTAGATTACTTTTAAATTTCGATGTATTCAGGGTGAAATAATTGCAAGTTTAGTCTGCATTCAGAAAATATTATGATTTACTTGGCTAGTAGTCAGCAAGTAAATTTCCAATTATTTGACATTGTCACTGAAATTTTTCCCCTCTTAAGTCAATGGTTTCTTCTTGTGCAATCCACCTTATGATTAATTCTATATTCAGAAGTGCAACCATAAAATCTTACCTTTCACCATATGTCAAAATTTGTCTTCCGATATCTTCTGATGCCACCATCTGTAACACAAATAAATAAGAAATGAAAAATGAACTTGTAAATAAAAATAAAAAATAATAATAAAAGAAATGAGATAAAGATGATTAGTACTCTTGATTCCAGATTCATCAAAACAGCAGACTTTGTCGACTCTTTGGCGCGATCAAGCTGCACCTGGTCAACTGCACAAAAAGAAGCCAAACATTTCAGACAAATCCAGATATGATAAAAAACATTTGATGACATTTAAGATAGCATCAAACCTTGACCAGGTGTTGCAACTGCAAGCATCTCTCTGACTGCCAACTCAACAGCCTTGGAAACAAATTCTGGCCCCTGATCAAGAGTTACATCAAAGACTGGTTAACAAATCCAAAGACAATATTGGAAAGCTTAGAACTCCATTTTTCAAGTTTGCTTCGGATTGCGAATTAGAATTAAATATTAATGATTATCTGAAACAAGTAACTCAGTGAGAGACTCATTCAAACAAAGTTCATGTATGTATTTTGAGAACAAGGTTTATGGGTACTTACCCACAAAGTAAACCACAGAGTACACAATAACAAGTCGAGGAAAATATCATCAATTCAAAATCACTAATAGCTCACTTAAGTGCATGTGCTTCAGACCTTCGTATCAACAGTTCTTCCCACAAAATGAAACTTTGACATAAAATGGATGGTAACGCTGGAGTTATCTATAGATATAAACATGTAATCAATATTTGTCCCACATCGGAAGTTTTAACTTATTTATGATGTGGGACTAAATCGGAGTGTAATAATCTCACACACTTAAGGGCTTGACGATCTTAAGGGTTTGACGTCAACCACCAATATAACTCAAATTAAACCTTAGCATAAGGCGTAGTTATCCCATCAGGCAAGATCGTGCCAGATATAAATAATTCCAAGCCAAAAGTCTTGTAATGAGATTGCATCATATCATTCAGATTGTTGATTCAAGAAGAAGCTGACACCATGAGTAGGAAAACACTGGACCAGAGATATGTTCAACATATAAATATTGTATGTAAATATCCTCTAAGATCGATTCCTCCCAGCACAGATTCATGCATGTTCAACACTTCAGAACCCAGCATCTAACTAGATATAAATTCCACACGCACTTTTGGTTGTTTCACCAAGAAAAGGTAAAATAGAGAAGATCCCGCAATGCAATGCAGATGATCGAAGTGACTCCAAATCTAAATCCTGTGAATTCTCATTTTGTCCAATCATGTCAGCCATCAATATATATAATTTAAATAAATGAAACAAAAATGACATCTGATAGAAGGACGAATGGATGAGGAGAGAAATAGCTATTGCGTTGCCAGCTTCATTTCATCCTTCTCAGCATACAAAAATAATAATTATAAAAGCTAAACACAGAAAAATCATGATGATAAAAACATCTATATATAACTAATCATACATGATACAATGCATTCTAAGTAATTAGAAATTGGTTCTGCATGTAGTTAATAATTGTTGACAAACATAAAGAAAAGGATAAAAAGCAAAATTTATAAAGACATATAAATAACCATATGTGGATCCATATCAAGAATAGAATATCTTACAGTGGTTGCATGAATTCCAAAAATACCAGTGTGGTTGTAGATACTGTTGAAAGCTGAGAATGACTCAATCTGTTGAAATTCACTTAAGACACGTAAATCTGCATATAATACATTGGTAAGGAACATGCAAACTCATGTACCAAGGTTATTATCTTAGTAATATCACCCAAAGGTATGCATATTTAAAGATAATGTGATTTCAATTCTAGATGTGCAAACTTATAGAATATTGGAAAATCTTCCTTGTCCACTTACATAACCGAGAATGCATCCCTTTACCCGGTCCACCAGCAGAGAATGATCCACCACCTCCCATAAGCATCTGGAAAATGCATGTGAATGACATTATTGGAAAAACCATAAGGACAGAGAAACAAATCGTAATGATGTGTTATACAAAAATGAAACTGCAGGGCTAAATTATCTCTGAACCTGAAGTACTGTTAATGCCATGACTTCCTTTTCCTTGTGCCAACCTCCTGGTACCTCAAATGCAAGTGCAACATGTGTTTTCTGTTTTTAAGGAAAAAAGTTCCAAGGATGAAGGTAAACAAGAAAATGTAATCTTGATGTGTGTCAAAAAGAGATGTTTTCAAGTTGCCATACTCACTGATGAATCTGACTGGCATCTATATTCTCCTCCAATGTACACAGATTTAGGCTCTTCCAGATGAGACACTTTTGGAAGATCAGATAAAAGTGGTTCAGCAATTGATACCAGATCCTCATGTTCCACACCTGATGCTGCAAGTACCATCCGAGGAGCAGTGTAATTATCCTGCAAAAGTTGCATCATAGTTGATTCAGAACTAGTTTCTTAACAAAAGTTAAGGTGATATTCAATTCTTTGACTTACAGCAACAAACTCCTCCAAAATAGTTCCATCCAATCGGTTTATGACCGATTCCCGAGCAATCAAAGGATTTGCCAATGCACCAGAGTATGCAGCTGAATGAATGGCCTCCAAAAGCAAACTTTGAGGATTGCTAGAGAGTTCTCCTATCTCTGCTTTCACCTTCTTAAGCTGCAAATTGCAAAAAGCCAACAGATCTCTTTTAGTATCATAAGTTGCGATGCATGAAGTATGAATTCCTTAGACAAAATACCTGTTCGTTAACCTCCCAATCAAGGAAAACAGCATTTCGAACACTATCTATAAGCACCTCAACCATTTCAGGCATGTATGTCTTCAGAGCGTCATAAGTGTAACCCATTTGTTCACGAGAACCTGATGCTGTAACACTTCCTCCAATGGCTTCTATCTCACGTACAATCCGCAGATGGCTCCTGTTCTTTGTAGTCTTAAATGCCATTCGTTCCAGCAAATGAGTGGCCCCAAACGACGAAGGTGTCTCATATACAGAACCACAGTTGACGTACAGTCCTATGGAAGCAACTGGGTTCTGAAAATTTGAATCTAGTAAGCATAAAATAATTACTGAAAGAAGACAGGTGCAATAGTAAATCTCAGAATATATAATTTAAATAATACCGTGGACACTTCGGAGGCAATTTTTAAGCCATTAGGAAGGGCTGTGATCTTTGTCCTTGCTGGCTCCACAAAATCAGGTAGAGGAGGAGGAAGTGAAACACCCGGAAGAGGAAAATCTAGAGGAGGAAGTTGGCTAGAACTTCCCCCAGTTAGCCAGCCAAAGAAACCTCCAGAAGACCTTTTGGCAATTCTAGTGCTTGCAAATCTAGCAGCAGTATCAAATATCCTAGCACCACCTGATTGGCGCTGTGACAAAGAATAACTAGATTCAGCCATTTTTCTCATCAAAGTAATGATACTGTTAAATGGCACCCATAAAGTGCAAGTTTTGAATGATATAAGGAAATGTCAACATGCTGCGATAGATAACAAGCAATTTTAACGAGCAAAATAAGTCTTTTCAAAGCTGTGTGTAACCCAAAAAAAACTGTTCTCCACTAGTTATAATCATAAGAGTTTTCTCTTTTTTATTGCTTTAATTCTTTGGACTCAAGTAGGACGCTTGCTTTGATGTCTACAATTGATTCATGCATAAGAATAAACGCAAATCGCAGTTTTAGACATCATCAATTTCATCTCTTCCAGATCCAGGTGCGACAGCATGGATCGCCAGATACATCACATTACGAACTCCCCTGAACCCAACAGCTCTTGAATCATTATATTAATACCCAAAAATTACAATAATCTTGAAATCAATATGAGTGACTTTACAGCCTACTCTTCCGTTAAACAATTACGATAGCGGACTTGGCGCAGAAACTAGGGCAACAGGTGAATGTGGAAAGGGAAGAGAACGGAGGATAGAGGAGGGTCAACCGACCTTGAGGGTCCTGAGATGAGATCCAACAGCTCGGTACATGGCGGGGAACAACCAAAAACCCTGAATCGAAGATGGCGAACGAGAGGAAGAGAGAGATGAGGAGCGCCTCTTCGGGACGCGAGAGTCGAGGCGAACGCGTCAGGAATCAATCAGTCGGTGTTGGTGGCAGATCCTTCGTGCCACGCCCAGTTCCTTGGGCCGTAGCCTATCTACGCCGTCCATCCAAACTAAATACCAGATCCGTCTTGGACAAAAAGCTCACGAGTCTAAACCCGAATCCGAATGAGAAAAAGCTGATATAGCTGTGGTAACGGTTCGGATTTATTTGGGCACCCGGGTCGATCCGACATGCTTCGACCAGTTTGGGACTCTGCCTTTAAGGTGGAGACCGGAGGACCGGGGAGGCTGAGAAGGGAGAGCCTCTTCACCAAAGAACCCTTGAGGTTGGCACGGTTGATCAGATCTGTTCTTGAGCAAAGTACACATCTGTAAGAGCAGATATATAAAGGTGAATTCCTCCGGCGAAAGATGCCCCGGAGATATTAAGGTACCTCAGTTCCCTGAAAGAGCCTATGAATTCTGGGATGGGTGACCCACTGTAATCGTTTAGGCTGTGATCTAAGTGCTTCGATTCAGTTAAAGCAAGCAATAACTGATGGATCTCACCGCCCAGCAATGGCGTCGTCCGTCCACGGGTTTCAGCTCGACGACATGGCCAGTGATGGCGTCTCAGATGACTCCCGCCCATCTGTAGCAGTTTCGGCTGCCCCAAGAAGACAGGCGGTCTCAAATGACAGTATATATCATCTTTTATATATACTGCTCGTTAAAATGGAGCTGATTCTGTTTTCTTCTCAATATTTCTTGTGTTGCTGATCAGTGACCAAAGCCATGAATAAGAAAAAGAGGTTCTCGTTCATAGACATCTTAATTATGAACAGCAGAAGCAAATGGTGGTGGTCTTATTTGTATAAACTCATATGCTCCAAAGGAGCAAAAGAGGAGAGAAAAATAACATATCTTCAAGCTGATCACAAGGAACCTAATCCAGTAAAATACATGGGTTCTCATCCTGAACATGTGAGAGAGGAGTGCCTTGTCAGTGGTTCTCATGTCGGAGGTTTTCTGCAACGTAAAAGGTTACTGCTACTGCTCCTTGCTAGCAAGGAGGCGCATGGACCCCTGGAAGCTTTCTTTGCTAGAGCCTTGCGACGAGGCCCTGGTGTGAAGCATGGCCTCTGTGCTACATCCAGACCTGCTGCATAGCTCCTGCATGTCTTCATCCTCTTTCCGTAAGGAGTCTCCTTTTTGGCAAGATCCTCTAAGCATCTGACATCAGACAGGGATGTGAAAGACTGGGACTTCCCTTGAAAGTAGCTTGACAGCCCTCTTCTGCAGACACACACACACACACACACACTGCAGTTAACACCAGAAATGATTGATTGGAATTGCAGATTGCAAAAGAGCAAATCACGTAATCAAAAGTGTACACGGCAAATCTTTGTATATTCTATCAACAATTTGTATCTGGACAGAGAGATCAAGTGGTACGTGATAACCAGAGTGATGTGCTTGTGATGTATGAACCAGGTCATCCTATTGTCTTCTTCACATACTTCATCACCGTCTAAAACCAGAGAACAGAGCTATCGAAGGCTTAGTTGAGTACTCACTTAATAGGAAGCTGAGCCATGAGAGAAGACAGTTCGAACAGAGGCCCTTGTGAATCCAGCCGCAGGGCACCGGATGATGCTGAAGAAGTAGCATCATCGACAGCATTCGACGACGACGACGACGACGACACGGAGTCATCAGAATCACCACAGAAGGATGAAGATTCACATAGGTCGTTGCCATCCTCCGAGACTCTGGGCAATGTGGCCCCATGAGACCTGTCCCTGAGACCTTCATCCATGACTTCAGGAGTGAAGGCAGCTCCACAGGACTCCACTGGTCCTTGCATGGATGGCTAAATACAGAGACACACATCCATCCAACCTGATGCTCGAGGCACATTTCCGTGGGCGGTTGGGTATTTTAATACGTTAAGATGCTCTGAACACCAAGCAGCGACAACTTGGTCTCCAATCATCCAGCTCAATTTAGTGGATTTGCATGAAATGGCTCCACATATGGTGGTGAGGAAGGACGAGGAAGGAAGAGATGAGATACGTGGGGGTGTGGGGGCATAGGATAAGGCTCACGTCGGTCGTCCATATCATATCCTATTTAGTACTTGCCAACTTTTTCCACCACGACCAGCGCACTTTTCCAACAGTTGGATCAAATAATTCAATGGACTTAGAGGAATCCATGGGCAGAGGCAAGTCCCGAGGCCATGGTTTTGTGGAGGGGAAGGTATGCCCAAGCTCGGAGACGACCTTGGTGGATCGATCGTGTGATCCTTCATCCTAGCTTTGCGAGATGCAGTGATTGGGACCGACTCTTTACAGTTTTTTTTGGCAAGAGGGAACATATTCAAGAAAAAGAAAGAACATCTAATCTTTCAAAATTCTCAAGGAAAAGAAAGATGGAAGTTTCATTATTATTATTATTATTATTAATTTGGTTTTTAAAAAAAGATTAAACATCTGGATTATTAATTTGTACACAGACATGCCTCCATGGTAAATGTTCCAAAGTGGTGTGGTATGTCCATGTTATGTGAACGATGCTGGAGAATTCCCCACATTAGTCTCCTGGTCATGGAAAGCGAAAAGATGATGTGATGATCTGATGCTATAGCACCACTGTGAATGAAATCATTCTTTTTTATCCTTGTTTTTCCATGGTTTTCTACGAAAGTTGATGGTTTGCTCTTCCTATAGTACTTTTGGTCTCAGCAGAAGCTGATAGCCGCACAAGTCACTCTCTCAGTGGCCTAACTCATGGCTCCACCTGAGCTCATAGGCCATTCTAAAGTAGACACCTTGTTCTTGAACATTGACAACACACATGCAACTCTCACATGAAAACCGGTTCACAGATTGAGGAAAGATAAGGAGCTTGATGGTGCCAAAGAAGTCCTAGCTTTTTTTTCTGTGGATCGTCAGTTAACGTTTAGCATCGACAAGGTGATCATCCTTATCTGTTGTTTCAACTCTTCCTGTGATTGTTACTGAACATTCTGCATGATTGAGGTGGTCATCATCCTCATCACTATTTGAGATGTTCCTCGGATGCTCACCGAACAACCAGCATACTTGAGGTGATAATCCTTATTTCGAGTTGCAATCACACGCAAAGACAAAGGAAAAAAGAAAGAAAGAAAAAGAATGATCAGATGCAAGGCAGCTAAGGAGCCTACAATAATTTTATCAAAGAACGGATAAATATATATATAAGTGATCATTATTGTTTATGTATTTTTTTAAAGAATAAGTAATGTGATAATCATGTCATCTGATGGTTAGAAATATTTTATCAAAGAATGGATAAATAAATAAATATATATATATATATAAGTGATTATTATTGTTTATGTATTTTTTTTTTAAAGAACAAGTAATGTGATAATCTTTCTAGATTAGTATGTCATTAGATATGATTGTTAGACGATTTCTCCATTTATTGTTAGGAGAAACATATCTCCATTTGAATAAATAAGGGACACCACTCTATCCTCTATTAGGAGGGATTCATTTCGTAAAGAATGTATCTTCATTCACTAGTGCATTATTGGGTGTGATATATGTTTTTATTATCCAATTGTTATATATGCTATGTCCAAAAGCTAAGGTGTGGTTCAATCTAAACTAGCACTATTCCTCTCCTTTTATTGGTTTAAGTTCATTTGTCAATTATATCGAATATGTTTGATTAGTTTAAACTAGTTCAAGATGATTTCAGACTAATTTAATTGGCTCAAGTTCACTTGACCTAATTAAAATGAATCAAATCTAAATTAGGTTAGTATTAGGTTATATAAAGATTTAAGATTGGCTTCATCTTAATTGGATTAAGTTTTGTTTAAGTTAATTAGACTATTTCAATTAGGATTCTAGTTGACTAAGGACTATTGAGAGATTTATGTCTAATGTCTTTATGATTTAATGAACTTATTTGGATATTATTTGGATGTATGAATAAATGAATAGATGAATGAATATAAATAAATAATCATGATTGTTTATATATCCCTATCAAGGGTAGATAGAGTGATTCATTTCAAGAATTAGTAGGTCATCAAACGTGATAGTTAAATGGATTCTTTATTCAATATTAGGATAACGCGTCCCCACTTAGGTGGATGAGAGATATTACTCTATCTGTTAATGGGTGTGCGATATGAGTTTTCTTCATCTGCTATTAGAAGGAATTCATCCCGTAAATTATGCATCTTTATGTACCATTGAGAGAGTGCACTATTGAGTATGATAAATAGTTTTACGACTATTATATATGACATCAAATTCATCAAAGGCACAAGTTGATCAATTCAATCTAGACTAATATTATATGACATAGTTCAATTTTCTTTCTTTATTGATTTGAGTTTATTAATTGATTTAATTAGATAGGTTTAATCAATTTAAACCCACTTTATATAATTAAAATCAATCAAATTTAAATAAAACTATTCTAGGTTGATTCCGATTCTATAAAAATTTGAGGTTGATTTCATTAGGTTCTAATTAAATTGAGCTATTCCAAAGTTCTAGTTGATTGAATACTTTTGAGAGATTGATGCTTTGTACTTTTATAATTTGATGAACTTAAAAATTTTTTTTGAAGGTGAAGGTATCATTTGAAAATGATTAATAGTTTTTTATTTTTTTTAGATTAAGTTGATGAAATCGATATGATTATTAGTGTATAGCATATATGATTATACTGAGTTATACAAATTAAAAGTGCAACTTGTGAAAGGAGTTACAAGCTCATTATTTTTATAATTTTTTAGATATTCATACTAGCATATATGATTGTTGATATGTTTTCATGTTATATTTATTTTTAGAATAATATACTATTTTGTAAGAAATTTGAGTGAGGTAGACTTTTTCGTTACATATAGTCCTACTAAGAATATTAATTTTTTTTAAGTTAAAAAATATTTAGTATTATAAAGACACAAATTTAAATTCAAAGATTAAACAAAGTTTTTTTATAAATTATAAATAATAAAATAATATACTTTTAAAAGGAAAAGCAATATTGATCTTCACAAATTATAAAAACTGATCGGAATGATATGTACAGATCAGTATTCGGCTGAGAGTTGGGAAAGCCCATTGGATCATACTCTGGAATGCCACTGTTCATGCAGAAACTTGAGGACGGTCGAAACCTTCACCTGATGCTCACTGGGACCGGGACTCATGACAAGAGGATTTTAATTCCCTGGATGGAACCAGAACTATTCGACGTCGAACTCCGTACCAGCTCGATCTCTCTGTCGCCAACTACAAACTTGGCCGAGAAGACGATGATGATTACTGACTTGGTTGGTCGTGATGCCAGGTACTCCCCGATAGATGTTAGTTCATGATAGGTAACTATCCATCCATCACCAAGAGAAGCAATACGTTTCGTTTAGTAGATTATTAGATCCCAGTTGAAGAAAAAGGAGGTCGTCAGGTGTTAGCCTTGATGCAAAGAACATGGAACACGGTCCATGTGTATAATCTCGTCCAAAATAGAAGAAACACAAACAGGAAGAAGAGATGATCTCCATGTTCCTCCCTCTTATTCAGCAACTTATTGGTGCTTACTCCATTGCGTTACCTCCTCCTCTGCAAACGGACTTCCCGCTCTGCTTCCTGACAACCTGCCGGTCCTCCGCTCTATTCAAGTTGAAATCATCTCGAACTTGGAAGCAGGACTCGTGCATTCCAACACCAACTAAATTCGCTCCGCCCAGAGATTGCCTCTTTATTGGTGCTTCGATGCACATCGAGGCCGCAGTCTTGCCTTGGATGACTGCGCGTTTGCCATATAGTTTGAGGAGCTCCATTGGTTCACATGTTGCCCGAGAACTCCCTCGGCATCCCACGCGCTCTTTGTTAGAGTCACGGCCATGTTGCCGGATGAGTTCGTGTGTCTGGGCGTGCCGTGTGCGGTGGCTGAGAGCCAGCATTTCTCGCCATTGATGCACCGGTCGTCCTCGAGCAATTTCCCGCCGCCGGGAATGGAGATCCGTGCTGGAACTTGGTACACAATCGGAGAGGAGAACGCATGCAGAGGCAGGTCGTGCGCCGGATCCAAAGCAGAGGCACTGGTTCGACGAAAAGATCTCGACTTGATCGGTTGGCACGTATCGATCTCCACGATCTTTGGGCTCCCGTCGATGGTAGCACCGGCAAGACTTGTTGAGCTTCCCCGTCTTGAGAACGCTGATATGTGCTCGCTTCGAGTATCGCCGAACCGATCCTGCGATCAACCAACAGAGAAATGGAAGCTGGGTCGAAGAACCATCGACGTCTGAAGATCTTATCAGGATATGTAACGTACCAATGATCTGCGATGGCGGACTTCTGGTTGAGGATTTCCATCACCACGGGAAAGGCATCCAGATCTTTGATGAGCTCGGACAGTGGCCTGAGCTCTTACCAGGGCTTGCATGCTGCGAAGAGTTGCGGCGGCTCGCTTACGAACGAGGAACCCTTTAACCAAAGCTTGTGCTTTCACCAATGCTCTCAGAGCTCGCAGTGCTTTCCTTGCCTTCAGAGAATACTATTAACTTCAGCGAAACCAACAAGAACAGGAGGATTTTTCCATGCAAGGAATGAAGAATCACAAGACCAAGTGTCGAGAAAACCAGAAAGATCATACAGAATTAAAACAGGACAAATGATCGTCGTTCCCCTCTCGAAAACATCTATAATAATAATAAAATCGCAAGTCTCAATTATTTAGGATCGATCATATGGATCTTTCGCCGCCATTACCGCCACGAAGAAAACATCTACTGATGCAAAACATCGACCGAACCAACAAGGAAAGTTGAAGAAAGTAGAATAAAAAAGCAAGCAAGCAACAGAGGAGCAAATGGGAGCTTGGTTACCAAGTGACCCCTGTATGCTGCTTGGATCTTCACTGCCGCCAGCCACTCCTCGGCGCAGCTGCCCCTTCTCTGGCCAGTGAGACGCACGGCCGCCACCGCTGCCTGCGCAGCTGCGACCGCCGCGTCGGCCGCAGCAGCCGTGGCCGTCGCCACGGCGATGGCATGCTTGCTCTGTTCCCTCTCGCTTACGGCGTAGAAGGACCTGAACCACGCTGCCTCCATGGCGGCCGCCGTGGATGCATTCTGCCCCAACACCGCGTCGCTGGAGTTCCTCGACTTCCAAAAGCTCCTCCTTTTCTTCTCCATCCTCTCCTCGCCGCCGTAACCGGAAGAGTCCTTCCGCTCCGGTTTATCCTTGTTACCACCCCACAGCTTCCACAGCCACCGCGTTGTCCGACCCATATCCTGGTCACCTGAATCTAATCAATTCCTCGACGAAGTTTACAGCCTTCGGGTCCTACAAAGACAGAACAACAAGGGGGAAAGGGGGCGTGAATGAAATAGTTAACGAAGTAGAGAAAGAAACAAAATTGACATGGTAAAAGTTCAGAAGTAGAGAAGATATAGAGACAAAAAGAACTGGAATTCGTGATGAAGAAAAGCAAGTGCGAAGAACAGAGAGGGAAGAGGTCAATAGGAAGTGATAGGTGAATGATCTCAACACTTTAACGAAGATAGAAGTGGATTAGAGTTTGGCCATTCATTTGTTATATGCAGCTGATTCAGAAGTAACAAAAGAAGGCAACGCAGGAAAAGAAACTGCCGACATTTCCAAATATCCTCAACTAAACGACAGGGAGAAATCAAAGAAGAAAAGAAACCATGTCAAACATTGGCGAAAGGTGGATTTTTCCTGCTCTCGTTTGTAACGCACCAACAAGACAAGAAGGCAGCGAGAGGGAGATGATCTCCACGCTTTCTCTATAAGCCTATACTACGTGACATACCCCAAAACCACGGCCGTCACACGATGAAGAAGAGACGGGATACACACAGAACAAAGGTAACTGCCTGCAGACCTCGATAGTTCAAAAAGCTCACATCTTTATCCGACAAAACCTTCAAAAACCAATGCCGAACATCCCAACCTCACAATTACGTTTCCATGTTTCTATGCAAGCTGGCGGTCTCGTGTATCAACCCTGAACTCTACATCGATCTCACATGCAGATACTCCCCCATTAACTTTTGCTTCGGTATACGCTGCTGCTACAGCTCGCAAGACCTCTGTCCGACGAATTCTTAGATGGACTCCATTAAAGAAGCAAAGAGATGGGCTCGGCCTTCTCTGCTGTGGCACACAGCGCCACGCCTTTGATTCACTGAGAAGAAAACAACACGAACGAAGCTTACTCTTTTCTCGCTGCTCGCTGGATAGATGCTTTCTCCACCACTGATGATTACAGATTGGCAATCCGACTTCATAATGGAGTCAATCGATCGGCGACATGAGAATGTTAACGAGCACAACAAGCAGACGGGCTTGCAGATTTGAAAAGCGAATCTTTTGGGTGAAAGTTGGCACGATTCGCTGTTCTTTAAGTCTCCTTAACTGAAATCCGACATTTACGGGGGATATTATACTTATAATATGCGTCTTCTTGAGCTGCGGCGTAAAAGGGCTGGGTCACACGTGTCCTTTTTGCTACCTAATAGGCCCCGAATGTTCATTTATTTACAAACCAAACCGCTTAAGGGAAAGCTTAGCCGCAGGGGTGTATCGGGAATTTGAAGCGGATCGAATCGATGATGACGTCACCATGATTAAAAGTATATAATTATATGTATATATGAACCGAAAAAGAAGAGAGAAAAAAACCTTACCATAATTAAGAGAGTATAGCGCTAAAATACGAATCTTTTCGAAGTACACCACGTCTTAAGGTAACGGATGATTTTGACTGGATAGGAGTCAACGAATAATTCGCCCCGTTTTGCTCTTACTGCATGGATTTGAAATGAAAAAGGAAACATATTATCTGTTCGATAAAACAGCTGCTATAAACAGGCTGGTTATTATTATTATTATTATTATTATTATTATTATTATTCGAAGTCAGGTATGTGAGATCTGTATCTCCATGAGGCCCTCTCGACTCATCAACAGTGTTTCTGCTGCCGCACAGTGTGCGCCTGTTCATTGCGACCATGACTGCAGCATTCGTGCACCTTCAAGAAGCTTCAGTAGGTGGCCACACAAACGTGCATACGGAGAAGTCTCAAGATCTAGATTATGGACGTAAGCCGGCCGGACATGGTTTGTCGTAAATCAACAAATAAGGAGATCTCTCGGAGTTGCTACTGATGCATGCGACGGCTGGCCAAACATTCCGGCTGGTGTTTCAGCTCCACTTATCGACGTGCATGTGTTGAGTTTCCATCGAAGGAAGGGATACCGAACTCTCTCGGACTGATCATAGAAGTTCCACGACCAACATAAGCTATCACGGTTTGTGTCGATGCTGCATTCATTTGCTGGGTTGAGTTGACCCATCAGAGCAAACGGCACTGGCGAAGATGGACATGCCATGTGCAGCAAGCCATGCCAACGCAGCGGAGCAGGAGGAGGAGGAGGAGGAAGATGTCCTATCATCCATTGGTGTCTCCGCCAGCTTCAATACCACCATTGATTTGGAGGTGAGTCGTTTACTGATGCAAACAATTACCATCTTGTATTACTGGCACATTCACCCAGCAATTAATAGCAGTGCAGCTTCCATGGTGATCCAGAGACACAATATGCACTGCTCAGGAGGATTCGGGTCAACCAAGTGAAGCTGATAGATATGCATTTGTCTTGTTTATTTGGTCGATTGATTGTGCCAACTTCCATGTCACCCAAACAAGTCAAAATTGTGTACCGAAGTGCGCCTTGATTGATCATGGCAACAAGTGCCAGCCCTACAAGGCTTGCAATAATAAGCATCATAATATATATCTGTGCAGTGGGGCAGAGAGTCTCACCAGTGTACGCCACTCCTCATTAAAAGGAGAGGGAGCAGAAACAAGAACGAGAGAGCACAATAAATAGACAAGCCGGACTCTTTTTCCCACATCGTCTCCAAAACTGCCACCTTCCCGTCTTCCCTCTTCGCATTCCCCTGCACGAATGGCGATGGCCGCCTCTGGCCGATGCGCCGGCGGCTGCTGCCACTGTCTCTATCAGCAGATGATCTCTGATCCAATGGAAGGGTCCCCTTCTTCTTCGTCGTAAAGGCTCTCGTCTCTATATATACATGGCACGCAGGGTTGAAGCCAGGCAAACAACGGAATAATTCTTTGCGGAAGTCTTTAACACTTGCAACTCTATTTTCTTCTCTGTCGCCCATCTCATGCTTCGTTGTCGAAAGATTATTCTCGATGGTGTATTGCTTTTCTGGTTAAGATGTTTGAGTATGCTTTGATATGCTTAAAGCGTTGGTTTCATGGTTATGGTTGGTAATTTCAATATGATGCTATGTGGGTTTGGCTGATGCGAGTGTGTGGCTGTTGTTCGATTGGAAATAAGAACTCTTTCGTTTAGTATATTTGTTTGTAGGAGTCTGATTTGTGTTCTTTTGGAAATTAGGAGTCAATTTTTATCTATCATTTGTATTTTTTTAAGTGCATAAATATGATTGGTGCTATCTGATGTTGGTCTTCCATGACTATTGTTCTTGTATTACTACTGATCAAATGGATTTTTTGAACTGGAGTTTCAGCATTCCCAACATTTCGCCTCGGATGGACTTCTACATATGTCTCTTCTGTAAGCTTTGATTCCTTCACGTTCATGCCTGCTCTCTGCCATTATCCCCCTCTTGGTCTTGGAAATGCTTTTTAAGCTTCGTTTGGAGTTCCTCCAAGAGAGAAAGAACAAGACCCACCAATCTTTCTCTGTTCTCATGGTTACCAAGAAGTCAGCTTCCCATCGTACTGAGCATGCCATAGCTTGCATGATCAGCTCCAGCTTCATTTTGTAGGTTCAAGGAAACATCTGAGAATGAAAGCATACGAGTGTTTAGTGAATGTTCCCATCACGAAATGACCATAATAGAATATGGTACATATATAGAAAAAACTGCTCATTTTCTTCACAATATCAACGAATCGATCCCTTTTTTTTTGTGTATGATACGACATAAAAACTGAAAGGCAAACCCTTAATAAATGACAATAGAAAATTCTCGCTTATTAATACAAATGAATACGATATAATACCGAAAACCCATCCAGCAGAGAAGGCCGACACTAGATATAGAACATGTGCAGGTCTTAGGAGACAAAAACTCAACCTAAATATTTATTGCAAACAGTGTCTTAAAAAGCACAAACGTGACAATATGTTAAGCATCTAAAAAACATAAGTGCAAGGCTTTAAATAGATAAAAGTTCTAAGTAACCACAAGAAAAATGGGATGCAGGCTGGAAAGTCCTGCAGAGAGATCCCAAGGCAACTGATGCAACAACAAAGAGCAACCTGACATTTTCTTAATACTAGGACACCTTAAAGCTTGTCTTCAAATTCAGAGAGAGGGGTCATCTGTTCCTTGAGGCCCTTGCGCTTTCTGATATCACTCACAAGCTGCCCGGCCTGAGAACCTGGCTCCAACGGGTCAGACGACATCATGTCCCAGTGATCAAAAACACACTGAGGGAATGCCTGCCCCGATGTTGCCGCCCTCAGAGTGCTTGAGAATCCAAAAGACTCGATAACTGGAAGATACGCCTTGATGTTGTACAGGGGAGTTCCTGGCCTCTGCATCTCCTCAAAGACATGGCCTCTCTTCTGGTTGAGGACACCATAGATGCCACCCAGTGCCTGCTCTGGAGCCTGGATCTCGACCAAGTACACTGGTTCAAGGAGTCTTGGCTTAGCAGTCAATTGAGATGCATATATGACCCTCCTCGCTGTTGGAATAATCTGTCCACCACCTCTGTGAATAGCATCAGCATGCAGGACCACATCACACACCTCAAAACATATAGCACGCATGTTTTCCTCAGCCACTGCTCCTTCCTTTGAAGCCCACTGGAAACCAGCCACAACAGAATCCTTGATCTCATTAAGGTACTGAACTCCCTTGCACATATCAACCACCATGTTTGGACCTGTCGTCTCGGGCCCAAAGCACCAGATCTTCTTGGCAAGATCCTTGTCCCACCCAAACTCTTCAGAGAGAATCTTCGAACGAGCTTTGGGATCATCCCTTGGGCCAATACGTCCGTCATCAATGGCTTCAGCAAGTCCTTCTTCCATGGGCCGTGCTTCCATGTAAAGCCTATTATGCTTGTTTGGAGACTTGCTCATGACAGTCCTACATGATTTCTCCAACACAGTTTCACGGAAAGAAACCACAGGGTCAGAGACTATAATCTCTGCTCCTCCCATGAAATCTTCCTGCAAATCTTTCAAGCATATTTCAAGGTGTAGTTCACCTGCACCAGCAACAATGTGCTCACCAGATTCCTCTATTGTACACACCACCATGGGATCTGATTTTGCTAATCGTTTCAAGCCTTCTACAAGTTTTGGAAGATCAGAAGCAACCTTGCATTGCACAGCGACACGAACAACAGGAGATACTGAAAACTTCATCGCTCTAATAGGATGGGCATCTGTTTCCTTCTCATTAGTCAAGGTTGCATTCTTGGTAATAAACTGGTCTAAACCAACCATAGCAACTGTATTTCCACAAGGCACATCCTCCACAGACTCTTGTTTCTTACCCATCCAAATAACAGTTCTCTGCACGCTCTTGACATACAAATCCTTCTTTTGGCCAGGGACATAGTTTGGCCCCATAATTCGAACCTTCAAACCTGTGGAAACCTTACCAGAGAAAACTCGACCAAATGCAAAAAACCTACCCTTGTCAGAAGCTGGAATCATCTTTGACACGTACAACATAAGGGGGCCCTCTGGATCACAATTTCTAATGGCATTTGCATAAACATCATCAAGAGGACCTTCATACAGGTTCTCCACACGATACTTCTGCGCCTTGGCAGGAGATGGAAGGTGGAAGATCATCATCTCAAGAAGGGCACTGCTAGCAGGCAACCAAGTCTGCATAACCCTTTTCATCAAAGCTTTCCCAATCAGCTCCTTCTCATCAGATTTCATGGTCACACCAAGTTTCTGGAGCATGGGCCACAACTTGTCCTTTTGGTCATTCATACACGTGCTTATGATCTGCCTTATTGGTTCATAACAAAACTGGACAAAGCCACGTTTGCAAGTTGGGGAACCAGTACTCTTGGTAGTCCATTTCTTTGTTGCAGGGTCGAAGTAGTTCTCACCCCACAGCCTCTCCATCATCTTTGCCTCATCAACTCCAAATTTAGCAGCATACATCTTAGCAAAGTTGGTCAATGTGAAAGCCCAACCATGCAAACCAGCAGAAAAGGCAACAGTTCCTTTCTCTGGGTAAACTTGAACATCTCCAAGAAGGACATCCTCATAAGTAGCCATGATCACATTTGCATTCTCAATGACTCTCTGAAAAGTCTGATATGCCTCTTCTCCATCAACTTGAAGCTCCAGAAAACAGCGGTCCATCTTATTAACAGTCAAGACAGGCCTGATTCTTTCTCCCAAGGCTTGTCGAAGGACTGTTTCGGTCTGCACACATACACCCTCGACACAGTCAACAACAACCAAAGCACCATCAGTAATACGTAAAGCAGCTGTGACCTCAGAGGAAAAATCCACATGCCCAGGTGAGTCAATCAGATTAATTAGGTATTCATTCCCAACCCTTTCACCTTTGTAGTTCTTCAAAGATTCATCAGTCATCTCATAATAAAGGGAAATCCCAGTGGATTTAATAGTGATACCACGTTCGGCTTCATCTTGTCGGGTGTCTGTCATCCTAACATCTCCTGCAACTTCCTGTGCAATAATACCAGCAGCTGCCACTAGAGAATCTGTCAGAGTAGACTTCCCTACAAATACAGTGAATCAGTTTAAATGCATTTCATTGGACTCGGCAAAGCTAGAAAATTACAAGGACATGATATTAAATGCAACATGCATATCATGCAATAGTGCTGTCGATAGGATGAAATCAAAGTCACCTAAACTATAATGAAGAGAATGAATGGCTTAATTGATGAAGAGAATGAATGGCTTAATTAGGATCTAAGTAAATGCTAAAAACAGGTTTTGTGCTTCTTTATGAAGTACAAAAAATAACATGTACTGTACCTGTGGGGTTATATTATGAACTCTGTAAAATAAGATCATAGAATTCAGAAGTATCATTCACTGACAGAACTAATTGCTGCCTAAAAACGTGTTGCAGAAGAGTATTCCAATGTTTGGATAGGATATTCAAATCAATGATCAATAAATAAAAAAATTATGAATACCATACCATCGTTCATGTTCTCGAAAATCAAAGCACCACAGCATTTCAATGACATTGGGACGCATGCATGCATAAATGAACTATCATCATAAGTAAATAAACTAATGGCTCAGTGGAGATTGATCTCCACATAAGGAAAAGCTAGAGAAGAAAATAATAAAGGAAGTTGATGACATAAATAAAAGAAAAGTCTCCACCATGATCCACATGTGCAATGACAGACATATTTCGGATGTTATGCTTCAGGTCCATAATCTTGCGGAGCTCTTCCGCCGTGAACTTCACCATCCTGACTGCTCTTAAAGATCAGGCAATAACTATTCTGGTTCGGACCTGCAGAAGCAAACATATTAATTACAAAACACTAATAACACCTTTCCAGCATAATGTAAAAAGCACGACAATAAGTCGCTCCCACATGGGCAGCTACCTTGTGCAGTAAAAAGGGCTAAAGCAGCAACACAAATTAATATCAAACACAGCTTGATGATCATGCATGAACGCCAACAAGGCTGGATACATATTCTTCAGGTATAAAATGGAGATGATATAAGTAGTAACATCAGAAATCATTGGTGTATTGCAATTGCACCCAAAAATATACAACTTGATATTACAATATTTGAATATTTGAATAGCATCACGCAATACATACACACTGCAACTAAACATAACTTTTGCAACATGAGCGGATAAAAACACAGCAGCAATTAACATGAGAATCCTAATCAAGTAATAAATATTAAGATATAAATTGTCCCCTAACATATATTAATTGTGATTAATCTTCAATAATTGACTCAAAGATGTCTCCTAAAATATGGCTTGTGGTAACTTTCATTGAATACTAACCTTTTTCGGATCTTAACCAATATATTAACATCCAAGGCAATAAAAGCATTATAAGCAATCCAATATTTATGACACACTCAATCATTTAGTTACAAAATTAAAGAGGTTTATTAAAGAAAACGTTCATTGAATGCAACCCATATTGAGCTCTAGACCAACATATTAACGTGCAACACTAATAATAACATGAAACAAAGGCAATATTTATAATGCACTCAAGCACGATGGTACAGAATTACAGAGATCTAATAAAGTACACTTTGAGATTTTTAAATAGAGAACAAGGAATCAAGACATTAAAATAAGGACTGGGCAAGCAACTTGTCTAGTGAAGGTTCCTTGTATGGGTAAGTAGGTCTTATAAATGAAGCTACTAAGCTTATATTGTCAGTATTGGCAAAAGTCATCACGGTATAACAATTAAAACACATCACGCATTTATGTGACTAAAGCTTCAAACTCTACAAACTACAGCTAAAAATAGAAAGACTTATTCTAGAAATAACTAGCAATTTAGTTGATCTCGCAGACAAAGCAAACAAGCAACGAACATGGGAGATCTGAACAGATCTGGAACCACAAGACTCTTTCCAAAAAGCTTACGCCTATACCAATCCCTAAATCCAAACGTTTCCGAACAAAGTATTCTTACTAAAATTATTTAAAAGGACAAAAATCCAGTGAAATCACTCAGACTTCTTCCTTCCTCTCTAGATCTCATTCTTCGCCCCTCTACACATCACATATCTTGTATCTGATAAAGAACAGCAATATTTCGACCGTATAAACTCATCGACATGACAAAAAGCAACTAAGATAAACGCTATACGAAATTTAGAAGACACTTCATAGATCAGAACATGAAATCAGATCAACAATTCAAATCTACAGAATCATGGACCTCAGAAACCATCTTTCGAGTCGATAGAACTATATCGGATAACAAGAACGAAAGATCCAGCACGAAACCATCTTTCGAATCGACAGAACTAGATCGAACAACAAGAACGAAATATCCAGCAACAGACCGCATGGAAGACGATGAATTAAAACCGAGACAAAGAAGAAATCTAGAGGACACAGACGGGGCCGGAGGCAAAGGTCTTTACCTTCGGATGAGAGAAGCACGGCGGCAAGCGATGCTCCTGAAACCCTAATCCTCTCTCCACTTATATAGAAGAAGACGCGTGGCTATGTGGAATTAATCACGCCGTCAACGATATAAAACGTGCCCTCAATAATGAACGAACGGCTGTGATCGAAGCATTTTACGCTATGATGTAATTGTGGCGGTAAATACGACGGGCCCATTCGGGCCTCGATCCAAGATATTTTGGTTATAAATGCTAAATTTACTAAAACAGTGTGTATCGTTGTCTAAAATTAGGTTCGGGTCACGGCATATGCTGTGCTTCCACCAAGATGCTCATTCTCTACAAATGGGCTTTCACACGGCCCACCAATCACTTGGGTCAGGCTCGGGTTGCGTCAATTAGTCATTAAATTGGATCCAATAAATTTTAATTTAGCCCAGATATTTAACCACAATATATTCTTTTATTCATATATATATATATATATATATATATATATATATATATATATATATATATATATATATATATATATATATATATATATATATATATATATATATATATATATATATATATATATATATATATATATATATATATATATATATATATATATATATATATATATATATATATATATATATATATATATATATATATATATATATATATATATATATATATATATATATATATATATATATATATATATATATATATATATATATATATATATATATATATATATATATATATATATATATATATATATATATATATATATATATATATATATATATATATATATATATATATATATATATATATATATATATATATATATATATATATATATATATATATATATATATATATATATATATATATATATATATATATATATATATATATATATATATATATATATATATATATATATATATATATATATATATATATATATATATATATTATACATCAGGTTATTGAACAAAATGGAAATGATCACACAAAGGTGAAATTTCCCACGTCAGATTATGTCGAAAGAGAAGTCATGAAATTATATATCAAATAAACTAGTTTGTAGAGTACCTGTCATGAGGCCTCGGAACAGTTCATCTACAGCCAAAGAGAGCTTCTCATAGCTATCATAAGCTTTAAGGTCTATTTTTCTTCCTACTGGAATGCCGTTCATGTTAATCTTCACAAACGAGCTCTTCTTGTCATTTCTCAAGCTTTTTTACAGCCTCTGAGCTCCCACCGGGAGATTCAGCAGAGACTTGACACCACCAGTAAGATTCTTTCTGAAAGATCGGATAGGAGGCCAGCCAACAGCAGGCGCAGAGGCAGCTCTTCTTTCATAAACACAAGTAATGAGAGTTCAAGAACCTCCAGACAGCGAGGAACATAATTGTTCCTCTTAACATCAAGAACTTCCTAACATTACACGTTGAGCCAGCATAATTGTTCCTCTAACATCTTGAGCACGTAGAACAATAAAAGAAGAACGAGACAGAGACGAACATAAATTCTCTTCACAATATACTACGACCACTACCTTGACTGAGAGCCGCTGCTGCGACAGCTGCATGAAGCTCACAGCCCACAGCCATTCTCCCCGATGCTCTGCCGCTCAGCGCTCCCACCTGTCCTCTGTAAGCGGTCCTTTCCTTTTGCCTGCAACTGGAGGAACCCAAATTGCTGCTGCTGCTGTTGTTGGAAAGCTGAAAGAAGCGACAGATTAATGGTGAAGAAGGTACGTATTATGGAAAGCTCCGGATTAAAGAAACAAAAAATAGAACAGGTATAACTCGTTTTATCTGTTTGTGTTCCATCTGTTTTCGACTCATCGGCACCCGAGGACCCTTTTTGGATCCAGAGGAACCATTAGCGTTGGTGGTTTCAGGAGTCCTAGCGACGTGCCGAAGAGAGGGCAGACTCAGCACGGTGTTTCTCACTTTCTCCTGCGCTGCTGACCAATCTTCTCCTCCTGGGAGTCAAACCTTCAGTTCCAGATTTTTCTCCTCCGTAGTTTCGAAGTTACTTTTCCCGCTGCTACTTTCCTGAACGCTCCATTGATCGAGCAACTGAGGCCGACCTTTGCATCCTCTAGATTCCTCCGCCATGTCTTGAACAGGAAAGAGAGTAAGAGTCAAAGGAGAAAAACGCGACTTGTAGCTCAGCTTTGGTTCAAAGTAGAAGAACAAGATGGCATCTTTCTCCTCGTGCACCCTCCAAAGAGGCAGGAAGAACACGCAATTCAGCAATAATACAGCAACAAAAGATCCAGAAAGACCACAAAACGCTACTGAAGCAGCAAGAATTCTGAGAAAGTCTTCAGCTTCAAGAGAGGGGCAGGAGCCTTCTCAAACAACGACTTGATGCAAGAGAGACCCTCCAAAACGGAAAAAAAAAGGGCACTGAACCAAAGCAGGGACAAGGATCGTTCTTTTGCTCTCCCACAAACCAAAGCTTGCTCAATCTTGATCTTACATGTCGAACCACTACTAGTGACCATCAGAATCCTCAAGATGAGATACCAGTGACGGGGGAGAGAAGAAAGGCCTTCTACATTTCGATCTCTCTGCTTAGGACTGTGCTCACCGTGGACTCCTTCCCCTCCACAGAGTTTGTGATCAGAAAGGGAATGAGAACACAGGAACCGCATGGTATCCATGGCTGAAACAAGGCCGGAAAAGGGGAAGGAGAGTCGCTCGCGCAAAGCGTCGAACATCGGGAGAAAGGCGTGCTCAGATGACAACAGAACGCTCGTCAAAGCTCAAGATAGAAAGCGTCGTCTTGCAAACGCACTCTCCCACCCTCCATCTCTCTTACCTCGGCCTCTGGCCCCGTGATTGGGTTGGCAAAGGTTGCTTGGTTGGCCCACTTGTCTAGATTTACTGCTTGGATTTAGATGCCTTTGAATCAAATCTATTAGGATGCAATTCTAAGATTCTTGAAAGATCGGATAGAGGCCAGCCAACAGCAGGCGCAGAGGCAGCTCTTCTTTCATAAACACAAGTAATGAGAGTTCAAGAACCTCCAGAAGGACAGCGAGGAACATAATTGTTCCTCTTAACATCAAGAACTTCCTAACATTACACGTTGAGCCAGCATAATTGTTCTCTAACATCTTGAGCACGTAGAACAATAAAAGAAGAACGAGACAGAGACGGAACATAAATTCTCTTCACAATATACTACGACCACGACCTTGACTGAGAGCCGCTGCTGCGACAGCTGCATGAAGCTCACAGCCCACAGCCATTCTCCCCGATGCTCTGCCGCTCAGCGCTCCCACCTGTCCTCTGTAAGCGGTCCTTTCCTTTTGCCTGCAACTGGAGGAACCCAAATTGCTGCTGCTGCTGTTGTTGGAAAGCTGAAAGAAGCGACAGATTAATGGTGAAGAAGGTACGTATTATGGAAAGCTCCGGATTAAAGAAACAAAAAATAGAACAGGTATAACTCGTTTTATCTGTTTGTGTTCCATCTGTTTTCGACTCATCGGCACCCGAGGACCCTTTTTTGGATCCAGAGGAACCATTAGCGTTGGTGGTTTCAGGAGTCCTAGCGACGTGCCGAAGAGAGGGCAGACTCAGCACGGTGTTTCTCACTTTCTCCTGCGCTGCTGACCAATCTTCTCCTCCTGGGAGTCAAACCTTCAGTTCCAGATTTTTCTCCTCCGTAGTTTCGAAGTTACTTTTCCCGCTGCTACTTTCCTGAACGCTCCATTGATCGAGCAACTGAGGCCGACCTTTGCATCCTCTAGATTCCTCCGCCATGTCTTGAACAGGAAAGGAAGTCAAAGGAGAAAAACGCGACTTGTAGCTCAGCTTTGGTTCAAAGTAGAAGAACAAGATGGCATCTTTCTCCTCGTGCACCCTCCAAAGAGGCAGGAAGAACACGCAATTCAGCAATAATACAGCAACAAAAGATCCAGAAAGACCACAAAACGCTACTGAAGCAGCAAGAATTCTGAGAAAGTCTTCAGCTTCAAGAGAGGGGCAGGAGCCTTCTCAAACAACGACTTGATGCAAGAGAGACCCTCCAAAACGGAAAAAAAAAGGGCACTGAACCAAAGCAGGGACAAGGATCGTTCTTTTGCTCTCCCACAAACCAAAGCTTGCTCAATCTTGATCTTACATGTCGAACCACTACTAGTGACCATCAGAATCCTCAAGATGAGATACCAGTGACGGGGGAGAGAAGAAAGGCCTTCTACATTTCGATCTCTCTGCTTAGGACTGTGCTCACCGTGGACTCCTTCCCCTCCACAGAGTTTGTGATCAGAAAGGGAATGAGAACACAGGAACCGCATGGTATCCATGGCTGAAACAAGGCCGGAAAAGGGGAAGGAGAGTCGCTCGCGCAAAGCGTCGAACATCGGGAGAAAGGCGTGCTCAGATGACAACAGAACGCTCGTCAAAGCTCAAGATAGAAAGCGTCGTCTTGCAAACGCACTCTCCCACCCTCCATCTCTCTTACCTCGGCCTCTGGCCCCGTGATTGGGTTGGCAAAGGTTGCTTGGTTGGCCCACTTGTCTAGATTTACTGCTTGGATTTAGATGCCTTTGAATCAAATCTATTAGGATGCAATTCGTGGAAACCACATTCATCATTAATTGACAATAGGGAGGTAGGCAGCCCATGGATACATCTTCTTCCTGCTCGATGAGAACAGGCTGAAACGTAGGGATTTGGTTGTTGCAAACGAGTCAAAATCAGGCGTTCGTTCCAGCCCATCGTTTCTCCCTTTCCCACCTAACGAAAAATTGTGCATGCCATGGCCTTCCGACGTCCAAATTCTTCGCTTGAGGAAGAGAAAGCTGTTCGTCTCTGTCTCCTCCCTTTATTCCGTCTCATGCAACCAAACAATGACTTCTTTTGGTACAACTTCATTTTAATTGGCTTATGAGCCACTCTCCAAGGAGCACCGTGGCTTCACCTCCTGGGTCCGCTCTACAGGGGAGGAGGAAGGCTTGGGAACGAAGCAATCCACCGTCCTTTTCTCTGCGTCGCCATGCTCTCCCTCTTCGTCAACAGCAGGAGTTTCAACGTTCTGGTACAAACCCTTCCTTTCCTGCCGCCGCCACACCAGCCCCCTCTCTAGAATCAAGAAACAAGAAAAAGAACTCTCCTTTTCAACTTTTTCTTGTGATTTGGTTCACATTCGTTTGACATGCCACTGGTTTCATAGCTGCCTGCACCTTCGCGTGTGACCGCGTGGGTCTCCTCGATCGGCCGCCTTCGATGCGTCGGCTAGACCATCACAAATTAGTCTCATATTGTTATCATCAACGTTGACCCCCGCGAATCTTTCCTTGCTCACATATTCCCACGAATAGTTTAGCCCCAAAACCCTCTTCCCTTTGCGATGGTTGGGCATAAAAGGGCCGGTTGAGGAGGTATTCGTTGCGTTGCTTCACAAGAACGAGTGTGTGTATCTATCACTAGTTTTACTGCCGCAGGTTGTGCTGGTCGCAGGGGAGATCGGCAGCGGTGCGATTCGGAAGGAGTAGAAGGGTGGTTATAGCGAGAGGAGGAAGAGAGGGGAAGGCGGTGATGGAGACCGCGCGCCAGGTGGAGGCGTACATGGACCCCACGGCGACGGTGGGCGGTGGAGTCGAGGACGCCTACGGCGAGGATCGCGCTACCGAGGAGCAGCTCGTCACTCCCTGGACCTTCTCCGTCGCTAGGTCCAATTTCGTCGCCTTTTCATCTCTGCCTTCCTTTCCTGCCGCCGCCACACCAGCCCCCTCTCTAGAATCAAGAAACAAGAAAAAGAACTCTCCTTTTCAACTTTTTCTTGTGATTTGGTTCACATTCGTTTGACATGCCACTGGTTTCATAGCTGCCTGCACCTTCGCGTGTGACCGCGTGGGTCTCCTCGATCGGCCGCCTTCGATGCGTCGGCTAGACCATCACAAATTAGTCTCATATTGTTATCATCAACGTTGACCCCCGCGAATCTTTCCTTGCTCACATATTCCCACGAATAGTTTAGCCCCAAAACCCTCTTCCCTTTGCGATGGTTGGGCATAAAAGGGCCGGTTGAGGAGGTATTCGTTGCGTTGCTTCACAAGAACGAGTGTGTGTATCTATCACTAGTTTTACTGCCGCAGGTTGTGCTGGTCGCAGGGGAGATCGGCAGCGGTGCGATTCGGAAGGAGTAGAAGGGTGGTTATAGCGAGAGGAGGAAGAGAGGGGAAGGCGGTGATGGAGACCGCGCGCCAGGTGGAGGCGTACATGGACCCCACGGCGACGGTGGGCGGTGGAGTCGAGGACGCCTACGGCGAGGATCGCGCTACCGAGGAGCAGCTCGTCACTCCCTGGACCTTCTCCGTCGCTAGGTCCAATTTCGTCGCCTTTTCATCTCTGCCTTCCTTTCCTGCCGCCGCCACACCAGCCCCCTCTCTAGAATCAAGAAACAAGAAAAAGAACTCTCCTTTTCAACTTTTTCTTGTGATTTGGTTCACATTCGTTTGACATGCCACTGGTTTCATAGCTGCCTGCACCTTCGCGTGTGACCGCGTGGGTCTCCTCGATCGGCCGCCTTCGATGCGTCGGCTAGACCATCACAAATTAGTCTCATATTGTTATCATCAACGTTGACCCCCGCGAATCTTTCCTTGCTCACATATTCCCACGAATAGTTTAGCCCCAAAACCCTTCCTTTCCTGCCGCCGCCACACCAGCCCCCTCTCTAGAATCAAGAAACAAGAAAAAGAACTCTCCTTTTCAACTTTTTCTTGTGATTTGGTTCACATTCGTTTGACATGCCACTGGTTTCATAGCTGCCTGCACCTTCGCGTGTGACCGCGTGGGTCTCCTCGATCGGCCGCCTTCGATGCGTCGGCTAGACCATCACAAATTAGTCTCATATTGTTATCATCAACGTTGACCCCCGCGAATCTTTCCTTGCTCACATATTCCCACGAATAGTTTAGCCCCAAAACCCTCTTCCCTTTGCGATGGTTGGGCATAAAAGGGCCGGTGAGGAGGTATTCGTTGCGTTGCTTCACAAGAACGAGTGTGTGTATCTATCACTAGTTTTACTGCCGCAGGTTGTGCTGGTCGCAGGGGAGATCGGCAGCGGTGCGATTCGGAAGGAGTAGAAGGGTGGTTATAGCGAGAGGAGGAAGAGAGGGGAAGGCGGTGATGGAGACCGCGCGCCAGGTGGAGGCGTACATGGACCCCACGGCGACGGTGGGCGGTGGAGTCGAGGACGCCTACGGCGAGGATCGCGCTACCGAGGAGCAGCTCGTCACTCCCTGGACCTTCTCCGTCGCTAGGTCCAATTTCGTCGCCTTTTCATCTCTGCCTTCCTTTCCTGCTCTTAGAACGACATTTTTTCTTGTTTTTTCCCTTAAAATGTTAACTTTTTTACTTCATTTCTGATCACCTTGTGTTTTTCGATCATATCCCTATCGCGTTCATTCTTATTGCGCAATGATTAATTGACATTCTATGAATAACTTGTGCTTTGGAGATAAGTCCATGGTTGATTGTAACTTGCAAAGGGGAATCACATCTCCTCTGGCAAAGTCCTTCAAACTCACCTCTCACAAGCAAAATGTGTATTTTCTTCTTCTTTTTGTGATAAACTTTCCTTGATCCTCAGTGGGTATAGTCTACTAAGAGATCCACACCACAACAAAGGGCTTGCCTTTACTGAAATTGAGAGAGATGCTCACTACTTGCGAGGCCTATTGCCTCCAGTTGTCCTAACTCAAGAGCTGCAGGTTGGTATTCATTTCTAATCTGAAGTATTCTGGTCACTCTGTGGTGAGCTCATTCTGTGTCTTGTTATGCTTATCGCCATTCCTCAGGAGAAAAAGCTGCTGCACAATCTTCGCAAATATGAAGTTCCCCTACAGCGTTACATGTCATTGATGGACCTGCAGGTAACTGTTTTGCTATCGTCTCCTCATTTTTTCATTCTCACGATTTTTCTCGTAGTTTTTATCTTTGGATTTCAGAGCTTGAGTAACGTACGTAACAATCATTGCATTAACATTTATACTTCATTGATCTTCAGGGAGGGAACGAGAAGGCTTTTCTACAAGCTTCTGATTGACAATGTTGAGGAATTACTTCCGGTTGTATACCACCAACGGTTGGCGAGGCCTGCCAAAGTATGGGAGCATCTTTAGGCGTCCACAGGGTCTATATATCAGTCTGAAAGAGAAGTATGTTATTTGGTTTGTTGCATTATCTACTATTATTTTTTACTATATAAACTCAAGGATTATCGTCTTTGTCAGAGGGAAAATTCTTGAGGTGCTAAAGAACTGGCCTGAGAAGACCATTCAAGTTATCGTGGTCACTGATGGTGAGCGCATTTGGGTCTAGGAGACCTTGGGTGTCAGGTAAAACTGTATAAATGTTTGAGCACAATTAAGTGTGTTATTTCTGTCTCATGATTGATAACAGTTAATTGTCATTTGGCTTAGGGAATGGGAATTCCTGTTGGCAAACTTGCTCTTTATACAGCCCTTGGAGGACTCCGTCCATCTGCAGTAAGCACTTTTTACTAATGATGCTGTGCACATATATTGTCTTTCTAGGATCTAGGCTTGCGTCCTTTTTGTTTTCAAATTTGATGATATAATTAATTAGTGCTTCTATCTTTCGTGCTGCTTCTTCCTTTTAGTTGTAAGGGTTGTCTAAACAGCTATTAATTTGCTTACAGTGCTTACCCATAACAATTGATGTCGGCACAAATAATAAGCAATTGCTGAATGATGACTTTTATATTGGTCTAAGACAAAAACGAGCTAGAGGCCAGGTACTTTTTTATCTTTGGATTTCAGAGCTTTGAGTAACGTACGTAACAATCATTGCATTAACATTTATACTTCATTGATCTTCAGGAGAGGAACGAGAGGCTTTTCTACAAGCTTCTGATTGACAATGTTGAGGAATTACTTCCGGTTGTATACACACCAACGGTTGGCGAGGCCTGCCAAAAGTATGGGAGCATCTTTAGGCGTCCACAGGGTCTATATATCAGTCTGAAAGAGAAGTATGTTATTTGGTTTGTTGCATTATCTACTATTATTTTTTACTATATAAACTCAAGGATTATCGTCTTTGTCAGAGGGAAAATTCTTGAGGTGCTAAAGAACTGGCCTGAGAAGACCATTCAAGTTATCGTGGTCACTGATGGTGAGCGCATTTTGGGTCTAGGAGACCTTGGGTGTCAGGTAAAACTGTTATAAATGTTTGAGCACAATTAAGTGTGTTATTTCTGTCTCATGATTGATAACAGTTAATTGTCATTTGGCTTAGGGAATGGGAATTCCTGTTGGCAAACTTGCTCTTTATACAGCCCTTGGAGGACTCCGTCCATCTGCAGTAAGCACTTTTTACTAATGATGCTGTGCACATATATTGTCTTTCTAGGATCTAGGCTTGCGTCCTTTTTGTTTTCAAATTTGATGATATAATTAATTAGTGCTTCTATCTTTCGTGCTGCTTCTTCTTTTTGTGATAAACTTTCCTTGATCCTCAGTGGGTATAGTCTACTAAGAGATCCACACCACAACAAAGGGCTTGCCTTTACTGAAATTGAGAGAGATGCTCACTACTTGCGAGGCCTATTGCCTCCAGTTGTCCTAACTCAAGAGCTGCAGGTTGGTATTCATTTCTAATCTGAAGTATTCTGGTCACTCTGTGGTGAGCTCATTCTGTGTCTTGTTATGCTTATCGCCATTCCTCAGGAGAAAAAGCTGCTGCACAATCTTCGCAAATATGAAGTTCCCCTACAGCGTTACATGTCATTGATGGACCTGCAGGTAAAACTGTTTTGCTATCGTCTCCTCATTTTTTCATTCTCACGATTTTCTCGTAGTTTTTATCTTTGGATTTCAGAGCTTTGAGTAACGTACGTAACAATCATTGCATTAACATTTATACTTCATTGATCTTCAGGAGAGGAACGAGAGGCTTTTCTACAAGCTTCTGATTGACAATGTTGAGGAATTACTTCCGGTTGTATACACACCAACGGTTGGCGAGGCCTGCCAAAAGTATGGGAGCATCTTTAGGCGTCCACAGGGTCTATATATCAGTCTGAAAGAGAAGTATGTTATTTGGTTTGTTGCATTATCTACTATTATTTTTTACTATATAAACTCAAGGATTATCGTCTTTGTCAGAGGGAAAATTCTTGAGGTGCTAAAGAACTGGCCTGAGAAGACCATTCAAGTTATCGTGGTCACTGATGGTGAGCGCATTTTGGGTCTAGGAGACCTTGGGTGTCAGGTAAAACTGTTATAAATGTTTGAGCACAATTAAGTGTGTTATTTCTGTCTCATGATTGATAACAGTTAATTGTCATTTGGCTTAGGGAATGGGAATTCCTGTTGGCAAACTTGCTCTTTATACAGCCCTTGGAGGACTCCGTCCATCTGCAGTAAGCACTTTTTACTAATGATGCTGTGCACATATATTGTCTTTCTAGGATCTAGGCTTGCGTCCTTTTTGTTTTCAAATTTGATGATATAATTAATTAGTGCTTCTATCTTTCGTGCTGCTTCTTCCTTTTAGTTGTAAGGGTTGTCTAAACAGCTATTAATTTGCTTACAGTGCTTACCCATAACAATTGATGTCGGCACAAATAATAAGCAATTGCTGAATGATGACTTTTATATTGGTCTAAGACAAAAACGAGCTAGAGGCCAGGTACTTTTTATCTATTGGAAATTGTACAGAAAACTTTTACAGACTACTTACTGCTTAATGCTGACCTTTATCATGCATGTGCTGTGTTAGGAATATGAGGATCTTCTCCATGAGTTCATGTGTGCTGTCAAGCAACAATATGGTGAGAAAGTCCTAATTCAGGTCTGTGAACATGTGGAAATCTATTGGTGATAGACATGAATTGGAAATCCCCTGTTATTTAATTTTTGAAGTTATATCATAGTTCTATTTTCATTTGGTTCCAGTTTGAAGACTTTGCCAATCATAATGCATTTGATTTGCTTGCAAAATATAGCAAGACACATCTTGTCTTTAATGATGATATCCAGGTAAATTAATTGATGCTTTTCCTGTGCATCTTATGCATCAATTGTTTTTGTCTAGTCTATTATTTGCATCTAACTTAGTTGCAACGTGTTGATTCTTTAAGTTAATAATTTATAATAACTGCAGGGAACAGCTTCCGTGGTCCTTGCTGGACTTGTTGCTGCACTGAAGTTGGTTGGAGGGACCTTAGCGGACCATACTTACTTGTTCCTTGGTGCTGGTGAGGTAATTACCTAGTGATTTTCTACTATTTCATCGGTCTCGTGCCTACTGCTCAAATCACAAACTTGATTCATTATATCTCATCAATGGATCTGTGAGAAAAGCTCCATGCTTGTTTTATTTTTCAGAGGACGAGCGCAGACAAACTTTTTGCTAATACATTCATATAAAGATCTATGTAGTTAATTAATCCTCTAGATCAATTATATACAAACAGATGGTTTAGACTGACAAGGGTTTCAATCTTTGGTGAAACAAAGCCAACTTAAGATGCATTCATATGGTAAATGTGATTATCGATATAGAGGTCGATGTGGACGTATTTGGTTCTTGCAAGTTGAAGGTCTTTTGATACACTTTATACCAACTTGCTCTATATCATTTTTTCCTCCACACTCTGAGCCACTTTCCAACATCAAATATGGTTTTGACAGGCTGGCACTGGTATTGCTGAGCTCATTGCTCTTGAGATGTCAAGACAGGTACACATATTCAGATTCAACGTCAGTACTTTCTTTCTGCTGTTGAGACTAACTATTATCCTTTTCTCACAACATTGGTTTTCTTTTTCTGCAAGCATCTCAGACGGGTACCCCAATCGAAAATAATCGTGAAAAGATTTGGCTTGTTGACTCAAAGGTAGGGAAGTGCATGAGTAGATCTCTTGCTGTTTTATACTGATAGTAGTTTGTGGTATTTTATTTGTTATCATACATCCTTGTGAACTTGCTGTGCTCCTTAAATGTACAGGGATTGATTGTTAGTTCCCGGATGGAATCTCTACAACACTTCAAGAAACCTTGGGCACATGACCATGAACCTGTTAACAACCTTTTAGATGCTGTGAAGGTGTGAAACTTCTCAAGATTGATTTTGTAATTCAACCCTTTCATCTGTAAAGCCTGCAATCATTTGTTTGCTTTTTTATTTTTTCATAAAATTCATTAGTGGTAGTAGTCCATTCTTATGCAGGATATTAGACTCGTAACCTACAAATAGTTGGGGGGTTAATCTCTTTTGGAGTCTATTAGATTTGGGATAATTGAGTTCTAACTGGATATTATACATCAAGCATGTCATAGATCTACTTTTTTCACTTGTATGATTGTTAATCCTCATTGTTGGTACATATATTTAGGTTCTTATTTGAGTCAAAATCACTTGCCGATAGAGGAAGTTGCTGTGTTTTCTTTTTTCTTTTATGAAGAATCAATTTTCCTACTTATGTCACAAATGACCTCTTTTTTTTATATGTTGTCATTCTCGCTTTCCCTCTTTGCTGAATAAATTTTATTTCTGCCAATTGAATGTTAATTAGGTGAATGTTTTTTGGTTTCTCCTAGGCCATCAAGCCAACTGTGTTGATAGGAACATCTGGAGTAGGGAAGACTTTTACACAAGATGTAGTTGAGGCCATGGCTTCATTTAATGAGGTACATCATGTTCTCCATATCTCCATTTCTTAGGTTGTTCTACTCGTTACATTCAAGGATGAAAACTAACACTACTTACATTGCAAAAATGCAGAAACCTGTCATTCTTGCTCTGTCAAATCCCACAACACAATCAGAATGTACTGCCGAGGAAGCATATACTTGGAGTAAGGTGAGAACCTGTTTGCCACGTGCTCTCTCAACCCGTAATTGTTTTATCGTATCTGTAAGTTCTATAATTATCTTTAATTTGTAGGGTTGTGCAATTTTTGCAAGCGGGAGCCCATTTGATCCTGTTGAATATGAGGGGAAGATTTTTGTGCCTGGCCAGGTCTGAACTTGTTCCTCCCCTATCATCGAGAATTTGACATGACTCTTAGCGATAACTGAACTGATTGATGATGGGTTTACAAAAGCATGCGATAACTGAACTCATTTTGTACATTTTCAGGCAAATAATGCTTACATATTTCCTGGTTTTGGTCTTGGCTTGGTGATATCTGGTGCCATACGCGTGCACGATGAAATGCTTCTTGCAGCCTGTAAGTAGAAGTTAAATGTAGCTTCTGCATCTATCCAGGAATTGCTTGTAGCTTTATATAATAGATTTTCATGTGTCAGTAGTTGGCAAAATTGCAAAGCATACCATTCTGAAAGACTGAATGATGTTATTAGAAGTATATACATACTGTTGCAGCATGACGTAGATGGTCTCAACATGGTTGGGACCAGAAATTACTTGGTTACTGTTCTTTTGTTCCAAATTGCATTTATTTTATTTAGGTATGAATTAAATGTTCATCATGTAGCAAGTTCAATTAACTATTCTAAAAATTATTACAAACATAAAAGGATAAAAAATGTTCTCTACTCTGTTCTTTTTTAAATTGTTCACTATGCAATTGCTTTAGTTTGAGGGTTTACACTGGTGTTTGGAACAGCGGAAGCTTTAGCCCAGCAAGTGACACAAGAGAATTTTGACAAAGGACTGATCTATCCTCCCTTCAAAAATATCCGAAAGATATCTGCGCATATTGCTGCTAATGTGGCTGCAAAAGTATATGAACTTGGTTCGTTCTGTCTTCTCTGATCGTCAATGCCATAATATTATATCATGCTTCCTTGTTCAATCAATTTACTACCTTTCTGTTTTTGTAGGTTTGGCTACTCGTCTTCCTCGCCCGGACAACCTGGTGAAATATGCAGAGAGTTGTATGTACACCCCGGCATACCGCAATTACCGTTGAATAGGCGAAACAGAATTTATCAATTTTGTAGTAGTCGCATAGTCATTACATTTTCAAAAACTATTGTTCCTTCTATGATTGTTGTCTCAGAAGTGTTTTTAGTTTCCGGCTATCGACAATAAATTAGTAGTTTAGGTGGATGGAAATAAATGTTGCCATGGAAGCAACATAATCTGCGCTCATTGTTCTTTCTTATATAGAAGCTTCACATCTGTGTTATGTTACTTATCTTGTGTGTGTTGATAGACTGAATAGTCTCAATTACAAACAGGCACAGAGTGATCGACCAATTATTTTTCTTTTTGTTGTTCTAATTTTGTGTCACCCCATTATTTTCTTTTTATTGTTCTAATGTTCTTAGTCATCCTTTGAACCAATGGACATGAGGGACTGAAAACAACTGCATCTGCTGGATCTCAGCTCCAAGTAACAAGATTAAGCATTACCAGACACCCCAAATATGGTCGCATTACAATAAACTGGAAGATCTGACGAACATAAACATTCTTGTCATTCGATTAATCAACATTACAAATTTTCCTTCAGTATGTCCAACAGTGACTCGATCTTCAATATTTTAGGAACACATGGAATAAGCAAAATATTTCATGAACAGCTGCATCCCTCAGCTTCAGCAACCAAAGCAGACTGAAAGCAGCAGAGAAGCTCCGAACAAGGTAGGCTCACGTGCTTCTCTCTCTACAGGATCTCATTATTCACAGCGGCCAAGCTCCATGAGAGCCACCTCAGGCCGGCTTGCGGCGGCTGCGGGACTGGTACTCCGGTGTCGCCGGGACGCTCTGCTGGAGACGAAGCTTCTCGTAGAACCTCTTGATGAACTCCTCCGCCTCCCGGTCGACGCGGCCATCGGCCTCCCCGTCCCCATCCATCATCGGGAACGGCGAGTCTGTTACCCTCAGCTGCCGCACCGCTGCCGGGCTCTTACCGACGCTCCACATCGGCGCAGGCGATGGCGACGCCGACGCCATGGCCGACGACTCGGCTTCAGATATCTCCGTGTTCAGCATTTCAAGCTGCTGGGCTAGTGCGGTGACGTCGATGTCGTAGCAGCCGTGGCGGTGGCGGTTCTTCCGCTTGGCCGTGAGGAAGAAGGATGGGTAGGAGGGGGTATTGGTGCAGCTGAACTCTACCTCCTTGGGGTTGTAGAAGGAGAAGTCGGGGTCCACGGACCGGCACGAGCAGGCCGGGTACGCATCGGAGCCAGTGTGGCGGTCATGGTGGTGATGGAAGGTGACGAAGTTTCCGATGGCTTTCCCGGCGAGCTTGCCGCGCTTGAGGAGGAGGTGGAGATCCATCATGAGCTTGTGCTTGCAGAAACCCTTACGTAGCATGTAGCAAGCAGCTCTGATCATGTGCCACAGCCGCTTGGCCAGGGAAGGATCCATTTGGGTGTACTCGAGGGAGCTATTCTTCGAGAAGCGAAGGGAAGATGGTGGAAACCAGAGCGCTCTGCTTGTGTTTAGGGTCTGCACGATCGAGAGAGGGGGAAGCAAGCGGTCGTATTTATACAAACACCGAGGGAAGGGAAACTTGCACCAAAACAAATGTGAATGGCCTGACCTGACTCCATGATTGTAGCCTAAGAAAGCATGAGGTTTTGGTGGCAATTGGACTTCACTTTCAAGAAAGCATTACGTATAAACTTGGCATTCAAGTTTAGATATGCAAACTTGGCCTAAAACGCTCCGATTAGCTTTTACTTTTTTCCGACATTGTAATGCTTTTACTATAGTAATCAAACTTTTGAGGAAAGAAGAAGACACAAGTGTCCATCCACTTTGTTGTGACTTAGTGGCCAAGAACTTTTTCCCACCTGCGTTTGTTGAGCTTTCCAAAGGCTGTTCATCAAACAGATGGCGGCCATGGCTGAGTTGATGGGATGCCCAACATGATTCATGTGGGCAACCGTGAACGAGAGTTAAAACTCCTTCTCGAGCACCTCTCCGTACCTCTTCAGAAACTTCGAATGGAGGCTCATTCTACTCTCTTCACGCTTCGCAGTGTGGATTCAGTGATATTTTTGTATGTGCCAGATGTTGAGATGGTATTAATGTTTCGACATCTAACAAGGGAATGAATCAACCCGAGTTGCTGGTGGAGCACAGTTGTGAGCAAGTGGGTTGGCGCACGCAACATGTTTCCCCACCACCGGTGGCAGTAGAAAGCGAAAGCGAAAGCGAAACAAAAGGCGCACACCACAGTCCACAGGTCGTGCTCTTTTTGACACAATCCCGCATCTTCTTCCTCCCTTCCAGTCCTACAGGTTGTACTACTCAGTACATGGATTCTCAGCAAGCAACCTCAAAGCTCGTATGAGATCCACCAACTCTATTTTCTTGCCAAGGGAGAAGAGATACCGATAGACTTGGTGCGGGCCTTCTTCCTTCGGCTCTCTTCACGTGCTACTCACAAGAAACTCTGAATTCAAGCCAGTCTGTGCTGTAGGAATCTGCTCTATCGCTGCAATCTTATCCATGAGGAAGGCCAAACCGGAAACGAAGGAGCCTATGATCCCTTCTCTTTTTCTGAACAAAGGCAAAGGAAAAGGAAAAGAACACATTAGCGTACCCGAACTGGTACCAAAGTGCACCGGAGAGCTCCCTTTTAGGACTTGGACATGGAACCTCTATACCTTGATAGCGCCAAGGTTGATCATAATCTCTCACTTTAGGAGGTTGATTGCCACAACAGATCAATTTTCTTCTCTTTAGAAACCTTTATCAAACCTTTGGAGTACAAATCATTACAAGTGCCATTGTTATCTTAAATCACGGGTCCAAACAACTCTTTTGATCCTCGTTACTACTTAGCGAACAGAAATATAATCAGATGTAGGTCATAAACGTAGATACAATCCTTGTTTTCTTCTGAAGTGTATATAACATATGCTATGAATCACATTACCCACAATGAAGAGGAGCTGAAGAACAAGAGTCGCTAAAAGTAACTGCGTCAAAGCTATATATCAAACAAGGGTCATAATGCGTCTTAAAGCAAATAAACTTCCTTTTACCCCCAACAAAAGATGTCTGGTATAGCTGTAGAACAAGAAAAGCTGCCGGAGTCAGCATCAAGAAGCACTCTCGCATATCACATGAAATGATTTCTATTTAATAATTCTAGGATGATAGCCCCAGCAAACCTCCTGTCTTGCTTTTCTCCAAAACTCCAATCTACTATTCGCAGGAACTGTTGTATCAGATTCGATAACATACTCTACACTGGTGTGGATTTCCGAATAGAATCCCAATCCACGGCAGGGCTCCATCCTTTGAGTTCGCCACTAGCGATATTTTTCTGTAACCATCGTGCAGTAGTGCTTTGTCCAAAACACACACACACGCAGAGGGTCATATGAGACTATATTACTCTGGGAAACAACATTAAATTTGAATCCTGCTGTGTGAATGTAGATAAATATATCAATCTAAATAATGGAAGGCATTGTAGGCATCGCTTAGGCCAGTTGAGCAACATAAAAGTGACTAAAGTGAACTGTCTTTAATGAGACCATGCTTGTTGGTCCCTCCTCCATCTTGCACCACTGCATCCCCCATTCAGAGATCAGCTCAATTATTATAGACATTTGATTCTCTCTTTCTCTAATCTTTGTACTTGTGGACAGAGAAGTTACACGTACATGAGTATTTATCTTTTCATGTTTTCATGACAAAGCAAAGATGTCTCTCTTCTCTTCCCATTCTTAGTTCATTTGCCGGAATGTCTCGAGTTCACTCTACGCTGTACTGTATCACTGCACTGATGACTCTTATCTGGCCAAAGGTTGGTGAGTTCACAACGTGATCTCCAGCGAAGCAAACACGAACAAAGCCATGGCGTCACTACATAGGCTACATACATTTCATGAAAGCTCGCAGTGAAGTTGCAGGCTGATGTACTAAACATAGGATACGGTGACAGTGGTCATGCACTAACATTTACAGCTGATCTTTCTGAAAGTAGGTCACCCTACTAGAAAACATCGGAAGCGTCCTTCGAGGTGCGTAGTATTCATATAGTGATATCCCGTGGAAGAAAGCTACTGAAGAAAGTACAAGGGAAGCCAATCGAAGAGCTTGCGCTAAAGAGCCAGAATCCAGTGGCGATCCAAAGCATATGATCACTCGATGTCTCCATTTTTCGATGTATGATGCTCGACTAGCTTAGCATTTTGAATCAGTCAAAATGTCAACAATAGTCTCATGGATTCTTACCGGATAAAACCAACGGAATACGCTAAGTATTAACACGTATCTCTGAGGATGAGGGTTTTGGTAAATGAGAAGTGCATGATGACAAGTGTGCCGGAAGGTTATTAGATTCACTACGCGTGGAGATTTCACTTTGGGTTCTGCTGGACCTGTATTTTAATCACGTGACCCGGCCCATTTAGCCCAACACCATCCGTTAATGCTAGCGAACATACGAACGGGTCGGGTCCGGGTCCAGATCTAGTATCCACAATCATCTCCGGCATCATCGAAGCAAACAAGGACGTTCGACACCGCCGTCCGTCTCTCATTTAAGTCAAGATGCTTGTGGGTTCCACCTGTCACGGAATAGTGTGAATCGTCAAATTCCATCACGTGATGTGGGGGCTTTTCCGCCGTTGGATCTATGTAGTCACGGATATCAACGCGTAGCGGCTTCCTACGACAATCTCCAGCGTCTCCGATTGAAGGGGTCCTTTCGGAGTTCTCGAAGAATCCCCCCCGTCGGATCTTCCGGAGTCGAGAAATGGGAGAATCCAACGGCCGATGATGCAGTAAATCGCAGAATCCTCAGACGAGCATCAATTCCATCCCGTCGGTGATTTGAAATCGATCGACAGGACACTGGCGGCGGTGTCGTAACCAATCTCGATCTTAATTGGAGTTTTGCTTCCGAGAATTGGTGGTTGGAGTGACCTTTTTCGTCGTGGATCCAGCGGTATCCGATTCCCAGTCCGATCTACTGCGCCCTAAGGTTCGATCCCCGCTGCTCTTCTCCATTTCGGCTTCTTTTGTTATAGAGTATATCTTCAATTCCCGAAAATTTCTTTTCTTTTTTCCTTCTTTTGTGGGTTTGGAAGTATCTATCTGATCTCTTTTAAAAGGGTTTGGGTTTGCTTTTCGAAAGACGGTTTCTTTTGCATCAAAAGAACCGTTCTTGATACGATAAATCTAGTCGGATCTGGATTCAATTAGTCAGTTCTTGATGATGCTTGTTCGGAACCATCATAATTTGGGGAAAGAATCAGACTGCCTTTGTGAATCATCATAATTTGATCTCGACATTTCAATTTGACAGATTTGAGCTGCATTTCGACTTTTTCTTAATGTATATGCTTTTATTCCTGAGTGAGTGAGTGGTTTTCAAGTGGAAACTGTGCTACCTAGATTGATTGTTTTTGAATGCGAGACAATTTTATTTGTGAAGCCGTATAAAGAGCATACTGAAAGAATACATTGTTCTTTTGAGGATCTTATGGAAGAAATAGCTCAAGGATTACTTTTCATTGGTAATTTTGTGGGATCTGGATATGCTTCTCAAATAGATCTCAGCTAACAACACTATGGTAGACATCATCTGATGACTGGGGATTTCTCAATCTTGTTATGACAATGCTTCTTGAAAAGGAAATCAGTGTGTTTCTGGTGTTTAGTTAGATACTATGACTTGAAAACTAAATGAAGGCACGAAATTTTTCTATGCTTATTCTTGATGAATTGGCAACGTTCAAAAAAGTGTAGTACATTTTGTGGGATCTGGATATGCTTCTCAAATAGATCTCAGCTAACAACACTATGGTAGACATCATCTGATGACTGACTGGGGCTTTCTCAATCTTGTTATGACAATGCTTATTGAGAAGGAAATCAGTGTGTTTCTGGTGTTTAGTTAGATACTATGACTTGAAAACTAAATGAAGGCACGAAATTTTTCTATGCTTATTCTTGATGAATTGGCAACTTTAAAAAAAAGTGTAGTACATTGTTGCGCACTGATAGTTCTCCGGTTCGAGTCCACGTGTGAGCGTTATGTATGTCATTTGATGTATAACTTGTTCTTCATGCGCAATGTAATTCATGTGTTGCAGGGTGTAGTTGCAATATTAACTGCCCGTGTGGAAGAAACACTAATTTTTTCTTTTTCAGTAAAAGTAATAATTTTTAGTTATGGTAAAGCATTTGATCCATTCCGACTTGAATTCTTCTGAAGTGAATGATAAATCAGGCTCGAAAGATAAGCTCATATATTCTAGCTTTCGGTATGCTTTCAAATTTCTTACTCAGAATCATTGGCAAGTAAAAAGTTGTTAAGTTGCTTGACATATTGATTTCTGTAAGGAACAAATAACTCTTTTTCTTTTTGAGTATATAACCACAGTATGGATCAAATGAAACATGTTCGACATGATTCCTCCAACTCCTGGTGATGTGTGAGCATATGTTCTTTATTACCAGAACATATGTCAGAAAGACAAAGGGAGACAAACTTTCCATTTTGCCTTGTGATTAATCTGATAGATAGACCCTGTTTGTCCATGTAAATTTATCGTGGTATATGAACCTCGTACTGTTCCAGCTTGACTAGACATGGTCAGTTGTCTAACCTACAGATTGGTTGTTACCTTTGCAGAAGTTGCTGAAAAGGAAGTGATGTTTCGGCAATCAAGCAATCGCAACTCGCTAGATAAAGGGTCCATGGTTAAGAGAGTACTCCAGATAGCATTGCTTTTGGCTGTTGTTGTCTGGTTACTAAACCGTATCAACAAGAATGAATATGCTGGAGACCAAATCAACATTGATCAGGAATATGTAGATTTTGGTCGGAAAGGGAAAGCAGGATCCGAGAATGTTATTGTCATAAATGGGCAGACGATAGACTTTGATGACATCTCCGAAACAAATGAAGCTGGAGGTCAAGCTGAGGCTTTTGGTCAGCACTCCGAAGAGAAGAATGAAGATGAGTCTTTTGGTAAAGAACAAGAAGAAAAACTTGGCAATAAGGATGGCAATGACGACTCAAGTATCAGCAACAGAGATGTTACAGTGGGTAATGAAATGAGTACCAACGAAATGGATGCTTTACGGCTTCCCAGTCAGAGGGACAGCGAAAACTCACAGGATCCAAATGAGGGGGAAAACCTTGGAGATGACTCCCTTCAACGAAATGAGCTAGTCACATTGGGTCGATCAAAAAATGATACCGAAGAAGAAATTACTTTTGACGAAGAGAAGGTCTTCGGCTCCCAGAATCAATTAGAAGGTGATGGAAAAGTTGATGAAATTGAAAACAAGACAATTGATTCCAATGGAGGAGTCGAATCAGAGAATGAAATCAGTAGTGAAAATAGTTTCGAAGTTGAAAAGGAAACAACTGAGACCAATGGAGGAGGCAAATTCCAGACTGACGGTAGTGATAGTTTGGAAGATACCACAGCCAATCCAAGTTCAGATGATGCCAGCTTCTCTCTCCCTAACAATGAGAACAATGAGGTGTCTATCAACGATGAGTCTTCTGATAAGATTACTCTTGATTCTCAAGGAGACATTAGTACTCATTTTGAGGTTACCGAGCACCATGCTATGCAAAATGTAAGCTCTGATACAAGAACCGAGGATGAAGCTACCGAGCACCATACTACGCAAAATGTAAGCTCTGATACAAGAACCGACAATGAAGCTACCAATCTACCCAATACCACTGAAGAAAAAGTACCGGTGATACCAACTGATAATGAAGTTCCAAAGAGGGAAGCAGTTGAATTTCAAGACACCAGCATTACAAAAGCTGAAGTAACTGATGATGACCCTTCGGTAGAGGAGACTAATACAGAGTCGGATGACAAGCTCCCAGTCACATCTGTAGCTGATCATGCAGAGAATGTGGAATTGCCGGTCTCTGATAAGGCTCTGGAGAGGGATGCGGCTGATTCCAGCGGAGATAATGCTTCAGATTCTGGCAGAAATGATTTTAAAGAAGAAAAGATGGATTTGGAATCTAATAAAGAAGATGCCACATCGGAGCCTCAAAATGCTGGTGACAGTTTCAGCTTAGGAACAAACTCTGAGACTAGCTCAGCAAGTGAAGCTGGAAACTCATCCCATAACAATGAGAACATTTTACAGATTCCTACCAATGAGGTTCCGAAAGCTGATGCAGAAAATTCCCGAGTAGATGACTTCTCTAAGGGAGAAAACTCTCGTAATATTGAAGACACGACCGAACCGAATCCCAAAGAAGAAACCAACTCAGAATTGGGTAACAATGATGCCTCATCTGGTGGCGGCGACAATGCAGATTCATGGAAGGAGGGTGGTAAAGATTCAGAATAAAATTTCTGTTTTTGGATCCTGATAAGGATGAGTTTGAAGATCCACGGAATGCTTGCTTATGTACGATTAGAGTGGAGGAGAGCAACGTTCATTAGGAAGATATGGGTATGAATCTGCTCTCTTTTGCTGCAATTATACATACAGCCTTCTATCTTATAAGTTCTTGTAGGCCTTCGAGGAGGTACTCTTCCTACTACTTTTATTTCCTGGGAAAAGGTTGAAACTTGAGAAAAATGTGTGAATTGTGTTTATAATTCCAAATCTGCATCTAGCATTTGAAACAGAAGATTAGCGCAATTGCTCATGGTGGGTACTTTGTAGAGACTTGTCTTGCTTGTGTTAAGCATTCCATGTTTGTTATCAGCACTACCTTTTTGCGTTAATTGCAACACTTCAAACTGTCGCAGGAATGGTTTGTCAAAGACACCTAAATAGTATTTATCAACATCGAATATCAAATGATAAGAAATTACAATACTCAAGTCAATCAAACAGACAACAAATATTAACTAGGAATCATAAACTATAAAATAATATATTTATAGTAGAAAACTGAAGATCAAGTAATAGATGAGAACATACCTATTTAAACTATGCAATTAGATTGATTTATGTGAAAACTTACACAACATTAATTGGCTATAACAGAACTCAGTTCGTCATCTTTATAAACAAGGAAATCAAACATGCAGATCTAATTTCAGCCTACGGTCGACCAAGCAATCCTTTGGCCAATTCTCCGTAATCAATAGCTTTCTTCAATGGACGTGTACATTCACATATTTTGAAGCTGCAACATCTTCAGCATCCAATTGATTATATCACCTCCAACTTCATCGCGCTCAGGTTCAAATAGAAGGTCGTGTAAGAAGCCTTCGTAGAGCTTTATATCCTTGTGTCTTGAGGCAGCAACATTGTACAGATCTTGCGATGCCAATGGATCAGTGACCCTGTCAGCGGTCCCATGCAGTACGAAGAAAGGTACAGCGATGGACTTCATATTCTGCAGCAGGTAAGAAGAGATGCGTAGGATCTCATGGCCTGTGCGAACTCTTATAGGTCTAGTGTAAACCAGTGGATCTGAGTACTTTGCCGACATAGCAGCTGGGTCTCTTGACACAGGAATGCCCCTTTTATTAGCTCCCTTGAATTGGAACTTTGGCAGTACCAGTGAAAAAATTGGAGCCACAGCCTGCACAAACAAACGACTTTGAGTGCTCTTGTAATTTTAGCAAGTAGGGGACTCATGCATCAATGATAGCCTGACCAAGCACAGGAATGATCAGTAAATTTTCTACCTTAAAAGTACTTTTCTTTCTGTATGCAACAGTCGACTTTATAGCATGTCAAAAGAGATCACAAGAGAAGAATTACCCCAACTATTGGATGAGCTGGCTTTACACGCAGTGCCGGAGATGTTAGTATGATCCCTTCTACCATGGCTTTGATATGAGGATATGAAGCTGCCTGTTAAGCAACAAATTTATCGATGAGATCAGAATAGACCAATCTGAATAATCAAGATGGTAAAGGTTTTTCCAATTTTTATATAATGATATCACCTTTAAAACCACAGCTCCACCGGTGGAGTGACCGAAAAGGAAACAAGGCACACCAGGATTATCAGATTTAATTTTCTCCAGAAATTTTCCCTGCATACACGTGAATGAAAATTCAAATATACTTAAGACTAGAATTACTTGGATATGGTATACACAAGCTCAAAGAAAAACAACAGAATCCACTCACAGTGTCCTCCACAACATAGTCCAATGAAGGGACATACCCATGCAGTCCATCACTACCACCATGCCCTGTCAAAAAATCACAAATAATTTGCTATTCATTAGCTACCTGGATCTTAAGTATCTCAAACAGTACTAGGGCACCTATTATGCATTGCCTAGTCATTTCTCAAAGATAAGATGGAACGCATTAGGTGAACTCTGCTAACATATTTAACACATGTACACTTGCATTATTTGAGCTAGTTACTAAATACTTATGATTGCATCACGCATGACAATGCAAAGGAACAAATGCAACAAGTGTTTTTGAGAGGTCCTTCAGTCCTTGCACTAAGCAGCATTTGATCAGATTGCAGCAATCTTAAGTTCATGAGACAACAGTGCCATTAGAGAATTAGTGAAATGCAATAATTTCAAGATGTTGAAAAGAATATGTTACTTACTTATCCCTATTCATGCTGCATTTCATCCTCCTGGCATATAGACCACTTAAATTTACCAAAAGTAGGGCACAAGAATGTCCATCCGTTTACAGAAAAACAACTGTAACAAAGAAAAAGACCAGCACAAAAACATACACACCTATCCAATCCATCGCATATACTCCAAAGTTGCATGCCATCAGCTGCTTAGCAAAGTGCGAATATCTTCCGCTGAGATAAAAAGAAGACAGCAATGTTATCATAAAAAGATTCTACATATATTATGTAATACAATATGTGCATATTTAGCCAATGGCTAGTAATGTGATTAGAACACAGCCATCAACTTGATAGCTATCTTTGTTGATCAACGGTAGAGAATCCACCAGGACACCACCATCAAACATTCCATCTCACAGATGGAATAAGTTACAATTCACACATATATTACATGTATCCATGTGTATATGTATATAACTGCAAGTAAAAGAGAAACCAATTAGGCTCCACTTACCTGTGTTCATTGAGCCCATGTATTATCACCAGAATACCCCTGCAAATTGCAGAAAAAACAACTCTTATTAGACACCATCAATCACAAAGAAAACAACAATTCAAATGTTGTACCCCTTGAATTAAAAAAGGGCATGCTAAGAGTATAAAATCTGGCACAGAATAGTGTTCTTGAATTTTCAAGTCTTTTGAGGATTCAGGCTTAAACCTTTTTAAGTATAAAAGTTGATCCAACTAGTTTAGCCTCTAGGATATATTTCGTCGATGTCCTCAATAGAGCTCAATCATGGGAAGGAAACTTGCATCTAACTCACCTAGATGGGGAACAATATCTAACTAACTTTTGTTGTAGTAGTAGTAGAAATAGTAGTAGTAGTAGCAGCAGTTGATCTCGCAGCTCCTCCATCTGCAGATCAAGCCAATCCAAACATTGAGTCAATAACTGACTCAAGAGACTGTAATCACCCTGTCCTATCTTCCTAAAACCAGGGGAAAGGGAAGACAGATTCTGACTCGAAAGCCGAATAGGAAAGAAGGACCAGTATGCTTCGGTCTGACCCCTCGATGCAGACCAAAGCGTCTTAAGCGAAGTAAGATCAAAGAATCAGTGATTTGATCATCACGCGAAGGATCTCCGTCAACAAAAGGTGATGTCAAGTTAAAAATGACAGTTCCTTGTAAGTAGGAACGGCACCCATCCGAATTGGCAAATGATATCATGTTGTATTCACCTTCGACAAGGATATAATCTAACGATAAAATATTGTCCTTATAATCTAAATATATCCAAACGAAAAAAGATATAATGTTTGATGCAGAAGACAAAGGAACGATAAAAGAATACTGATTCTCTGAACCAAATAAAACCCTCGCCTAGCAAGATTTAAAGGAAACAAAACCCTAATTCCTAACCGCAGCATCGGATCGAATCCTCACCTTGGATCCCCCGAAGCCGGCACCCATGACCGGCAGTAGAGTGCCGTCCTCCTTGGTCCCAGAAACAAAAAGGTCCCGCAGCGGCATGCCACTTCCCCTCCGCCTTCCTCCGACAAAGGTGCCATCTCAACCCGCTCGGCGAGGGCCCTACGCCGCAGCACGTCCTCCTCCTCCTCCGCGGCCGCCGACCATCTCCCTACACCCGTCCTCCGTCGCGAGGAAGCCGAAGCCGCCATCGATCTCCAGGAAATCGGGCTTCGGCGGCGGATGAAGAGGAGGAACCACATGGCGAGAGCATGCAGGAAGAGAAGAAGGCGGAGGAGCGACGCCGGCGACGGCACGGACCTCCGTATGTTCCTGAAGACCGGGATGATCCGGCCGCTCGCACCGGAGGTCAGCTCCTCCACCGGCACACCCCTCTCCATGTCTCACCGCGTCCGCTCCCTTCTTTTTCTCCTCTCTCTCTCTCTCTCTCTCTCTCTCTCTCTCTTCTTCTCCCCCTCTCTCTCCCCCTGCGGGATTTCCATTGTACGTATATAAAGAGGAAGGAAGGATCGGCTTCTTTGTCTTTGACCTTTTTGGGGTTTTTACCAAAACCATTAATTAATTAAATACACCGACGTCCTTTATACGCAAGGTTTGGATGGTCCGTTATGTTCGCTTCTTACGTATTCGATACGGTCGATAAGGTCACGAACTAAACAAAACCACCCTTGCAGGGGTTTCCGCATACATTTGTGTATCTATACCTGCCCAACAGACAATAACAAAAATACCCTTGCAAGATTGCCCCTAAGAGGGCATAAATCATTGCGTTGATCATTGGATCTAATCAATGATTATAATACTTTTACATTGTTTTACGTAAAAATATCTCACAAAATTATAGGTATAGAATAATGGTTTCCCAAAATGACAGATGTTTTAAGAATTCAATGATTTCGGAAAGAAAGAACAGTTCGATTTGCTATCTGTAATTCGTTCATTTTACGATGGCCTAATAATATGCAGCCACATCATACGGTGCGCTGTTATTACGTAACGGGCGTTACGTATTGGTCGTCACAAAGGACGATAGCGGAGCGTAAAGGTTCCCGTCATCGGTGCGCGTGTCGGAACACGTCGTTGCGGGGCCGACGATGTTGCGGGGGGACAGGGGTCCACCACTGGACGATGATGGCATCTGATGCCACGTAGGTGAGACTCGGCCGGCGTTTCGGTTGCCCGATCTCGTGGCGCGTATTGCGCGGCGTTCTTTTAAGAGTAGTGCCACTGCAATGCCGGTGGTCAGCGAACAAGCGTCAAGATGGTGGGGGGTTGGTTTCCAACCGAGAGGCAAAGCTGTCGAACCGACCTGAGCCGCTGATCGGAACTCGTACGGTGGTGATCTGAAAGGCTTAGATTTTTGACTCGGTTGCGGCCTGCAGGTTATCTTGGCGAACATTGGGCACTGGCCGCAGTCACATCCGTCCTTTTCTACCAAGTAGTCAAGCATGTTATAACCGAAGGCTTCAAAAATGAAACTGGGGGAATGGATGATAGGAATATGGTAACGGAGCGGTTCTTTATTCCGTTAACAAAAGAGTGGGTGGGTTGCGCGAATATATTCATGTCCTCGCTGTCCCAAAAGTGCATATCTATCCAATCCCAGTGGAAAAGATTCAGTTTGACGCCACTTGAAATTGTGGATAAGCCTCGCCAGGAGAGAAAGCATCTCAAGCCCATTAAAAAAACAGATCGTTCAAGCCTCCCTGTGCTACCAACTTTCTAGGAAAGCCTATAGTTTCGTGGTCATGGATGAGGTTTCTGATGAGGCTAACACCGTAGCATCATAAAAGAATAATAAACATAGAAATTTTGGCATAAGTAGAGACATGGATTGACCATATGTTTTGACCGGCTCTCCGTCGGACGGTGGGCTCAGACCCGGTCCAATGGCTTTGCCCTGCCTGCCGCTTCAACCACCCCTACGATACGCAACTTGGTAAAGACGTAGTCCACAGACGTGGACTACCGCATGCAGCTTTTTCTTACCCTGCGGATGGCAGAGAAAGAGAAGTGCCGTAATTCGTAGTGAGTCATACCGAGAAAGGAGGCGAGAGCGTTGGCATCACCATTAAGTTTCTGGTTTTCTGGACGTATAACGAAGAGACCTAGCGGGGCAGGTTGGATAGGTCAACTGCTTGCATCTACTTTGACGCGGCAGACCATGCTGCAGTCGAAGTTATTGCACGCGTTGTAGTTGCCGTTGGAATATGTTCGTCGAGGTCGCAGCGTGCAGAAAGGCGTCGGTCACTTCAAAGGTGCTGTTCAAATTGGGCGTCTTGAAGGATAATTAATATACACCATCAGGCTTTCTTCTTTCGTAATAAAGGAAAAGAAAAAAAAAAACGACTCAGAGAATATTATTTCAAGCAAAAAAAAAAAGATCTTTATGAAAGAATTCTAGTGCTGGGTAGTAAAAATATACATGGAAAGATACATCGACTATCACTGAAGATGCACGCTAGAGTAACAAAATTCATTATCAGATACAAGTTTCAAAATTTGTTGCATAACATGTTATTCCGACACGTATTGGATCAGCCGTCTATCAAGCTCAAAATGTTGGCAAAGAAGTTTCTGCAATTGGAAATAAATAGGAAACAAAAATCAATATTCTCTGCACCAAAAAGAAAACCGGGGGCTTAAGAACTTTAGGAGATCAATGCTATTGCTACAGCTTGTTTGTTGCATACGATGACAAAACGGACATATTCTACTTTACAATAGTGTGACGCACTAATTGTATCATAATGTTCAGTGTTACTTCATTCCTTGCAGTTTATTTGAAATTAGTTTCTCCAAAAATCAACAAATTATTTATCTAAAGGTCTTACTTTTCTTATTAAATGTCCAAAATAATATGCTCTCCAGTATATCCATCATGAAACATGAAAAGAGAATACCTTGCTAATTGTTGGGACAAAAGCTTCCGTATAGCTGAATTCAGGTAGTCTAGCAACTTCGACCGCATTTTCAAACAAAATATATGTAGGAATCTGACCTGTACGTCCAAAAAACCAAACAAACCAAAACAAGATGAATACAGTCAATAAACTAATAACAAAGTCATCATTCCATGTGGAAATTAGAAATGTGTTCGAATATGGATACAGGAATGGTATCATCCCGTATGTATTTAACAGTATTTGGTCAGTAAACAAAAAAGGGTGTGTGAGAACCCCAACAAGGTCCATTTCTAGGATCTAGAACCTGAAATAGCCAACATGATTAATTGCAGATATGAGAATCCATTACCACCAGACGAGATCAGGAAAACAAATTTTAGTTAAGCAATATATCTTTTAAAATAGATAAATATCTACCAGGTAAAGATATTCCAAACTTTTCTGCAGCATTTGGGAAGTGCCCAATATCAACTACTCCAAAAGAAATATTTTTGTTTGAGTATCTGCCAAAATAAATAAAAAAACATCCCAATGATAAGCTGAGAGAATAAAAATAGTAAATATAAATAAAAATAGCTTGATATATGTACTCCAACATTCATGTGTCATCAACATCCAAAAGAAATAAAGATAATGAAGTGGCCATTTTTGGCCAGATTATTTTGCAGAATGACCCTTGAGAAGCACCCTGCACTCTGCTTACTTATGTCAGGGAGACATCAGAGGACTAATATTTTCTCCAAAAATTGCCACATGAGAATACCATGATGGCAAGTATCTTACAGAAAAAAGTCGAAGCTGCCATACAGTGTGACACATCAATTGTTAGGCCCGTATTACAGGATAGAAAACTCACATTATGGAGAGATCAGGGAAAATACGACATTTTTGCACGCATGTTGAAGAGCATAAAGCCCGAAACTCAACCTGCCAAACACAACGCTCATCACCATGGAATTTTTAATCAAAAAAATAAAACAGACATCGTCAATTAAAGAATTTTTGCAATGCTCAGGTCAGAAAATGAGATCAATTTATTGTCCAAACGGATAAGATATTACAGCAAAAGTTGGGATGAGACTGAAGTTAAGAAGTCGGATACACTCTTTTAAATGACACCACATGAATAATACTTGCCAGATATTAGCTACATCCAGCTTTAGTGATCAGTGATTGGGTTTCCAGAAGAAGCATCACAGGCTAGTCTATCAACACTTTATTAGGATGGAAGTTTGGAAGTAACAAGAACGTGGAAGCATTGATGAGTTGATGCTCATTTATAGGCAATACGTGGATATTAGTGAGTTATTTTTGAGGTCAGTCAAATCTCATAGCTGGACTATATCACCAAAATGGCATTTCAGCCAAAAGCATTTAAAAAAAGAAAAGAATAGGGAAGAGCAGTAAATAAAAGAACAAGTTAAACAAAATTAAGGACTCATTGAGACAAAAATAATCTAGTCTATGGCAAGAATGTCAAGGATTATGGTATTCATGATCATTAGCCTATCCATTTCAATACCCAACTAACTACCCAAGTATCCAAACTCATCCCAAATAATACTTTTACCCATCCCAGGTTTTCTACTTTGGTTTAAGCAGGTTGGATAGCATGGGTATCTAAAAAAACTGACCCACTGTCATCCCTAGGCTATATAGTGGTAAGAAGTTTATATCACATGAGCTAGAAAAAAGAATATCATCCATGTAGATATTAAGATATGTAGATTATATTTAGAGTATAATAACAACAAACGCAAAAGCAAAGTACCCCCACAAATATAGGGCTCGAGGCCCAGTAAAGCAGTAGTCAAGTTTTCCCATGATTGGAGGGCTTTATAGCTGAAATCCTCTAAGCAAACATGCGCACACATGGAAACAACCAAAAGAAATACGCATCAACCTAGATCATTTAGATTGCTCAGTCCAAGCCAATCAGAGAGATGGATCAACTTGGAATGGTTAGATTGGCTGGCCTGTATTTGTTTCTTTTGAATCAGCCAATCCAGCTTACATTTGGACATAAACCTATTCACCAAACTTTTTGAAAATTGAGAATATGTATCACTGGTGCAGATCAAATTAAGATAAGTATATTATTAACACCTTAGACCAGAAGATTTATGATTGCACACTTGTATTTATGCAATTATCCTTTGCATTAAAAATAAAACAGGGCATCCACCATTATAAATCATAAAATAACAAATGCGAGAATAATCATGAACAACTGACCAGCCAAAACCTTGAGGTGCTTCCTTCAGTTAGTAAGCTTTCCAATTGCAAAGGGGTTAATTGACTACAATCACCTAAACACAAAAAGCGAAAAAATAAAAAACTGCATCATTGTCTGATAATATTCTAAATAACCAATGCAACAGTTACATTCATGAAAAAGTAAATATTCTCATAGCTAATATATGTCCCAGCAAAAGTGACCTGTTACTTATAAATATCAGACATAAATAGCTACGAAAACTGGCTTATCCAAGAACGAACTTAAATTACTTCAGCTATTTGACCATTGGTTATCTAGTTTAAGCATGCATCTGAATATGCCTTTTTAGGATAGATTAAAACTAATTACAAGCATGCATGTTATAGTCTGACAGCAATAAGATCATAATTAATTAAATCCATTAACAATCTGCCAATCTCTTCTTATTAATCTTATTAATAACATTGTGTTTACACTGTAACTAATTAGTTGAAAGTTAACTTTCATGATATATGGAGCAGGAACACTTAGTACAGATCATAGAACCAAATAACAGTGGCAGTATTATGGTATATCATTCGCTGATATCTTGTCAACACATTGCATACCAATAAGCTCAGATCAGCATGCAAGGTGTGCCAGCTAGCATAAGTATGTACTGCTAAAAAAATACATGGTACTCATTATCAGTGTTATATGCTGTAATTTTTAATTTAATTTACTTATTTTTAGAGGTAAGAATATAATCGTGTACAATTAAAAAAACAAACATGATGAGCGGTTATAGCATAATGGGAAGTGGTGGCTTTAGCATACCATTGAGGAATCGGTGATCTAAAAGGAACATCCTGTCTTCTCATCTTCTTTCTCTAAGATCCTATTATGTGATGATAAAAATATAATGCTGGAGGGAACGAAAAGATTCAAGTTGGAGATCATCTCCCAAAGGATTGAGATAGGAGGCTCTATCTCTATCCTTTTATTTGAGTATGGTAAGAGGCTCTATCAAAATCATGCTAAATCCTAAAAGGATAGGGACAAAACCTCCTGCCGAGATTCTTTAGGCAATGTTCTCCTCCTTACATCTTCTTCTTCTCCTTCAGCATTGCTCTTCTATCATCACATAATTATTTCAGAGAATGAAGATGAGAAGGTGGAGCACTCCTCTTAAATCACTAACTCATCAACCATACATCAAAACTGTCATCCCCATAATGCTATAACCGCTCATCATGTTTGTCTTTTTAATTTTAATGGACACAATTACATTTTTAACACAAAGATAAGCAAAATTAAAATAAAAACTACAACATGCTAGTTATAACAACTAGTTGGCATGGGGATAAGAAGGACAGCATCTGCAATTTGTGAACCAACACAATAACCTCATCAAAGGAAGCAGAAAAAGGGTAGCCTTGCATTGCAAGTAATACTTAAAAAGCATTATTAAAAAATAGAATTCATTCATTTTATCTTTTATGGAGTCTGTAACCAAAAGTTTGCACCCCATGTAGCAGAACTATAACATGAATTGAAGCTGTTATATACAATATAGAATGAAGCGTAAAAGAGAAAGGTCTACCTAGGCCATCATAAGGTGGTTGCTGAGTTATAATGGATATTACTGCAAGCAATAACAAAAATGGCAGGGAAAATAAGTGAGAAAGTTTCCAGAAAATAAAAGTGACATAAACATAAAACTAAAAGAACCAACAGTTTTGATATCACCAACATGGTACAAGTACCTAATTTATCGTTGCCTAATATCTGAAAGTAGGTAGATCAAAAATTAGAGTTCAGAAAAAAAAAAAAAAAAGGAATGACCAAGCCAAACTAGATAAATGAAACAACTTTCCACGCAAAATCCATATCTAATCATGCCATAGTGATCCAAGGTAATATGTGTTTTCCAGGTCTTCAAAGTCTTCAGCACTTTAGATGACAGAACTTGAAAACTTGTCCTCTTTTTTATAGAAGAATTATGACAATAATTTTTTAGAAAAAATATTCTTTGCTGCATGTTCTCAAAATCATCCTTATAAAAACGTTAATCAGTTACTAGTGTACATAATACAAAATGGATGTAACAAAATCCAGAAAATGATTCAATCTTTTTTAATCTTTATTTGTCTTATTTCTCCTCAACATTGCATGCTACACATCATACAAAACAACTTGATTCTCATGTTGCTATCGGCATAAGTTGATATGAAGTTTACATCAGCCAAACAGATAAAGCTATAAGAAAATGATTTATAAAAATCAGTAGTAACCCATTTATAAGCAGATAAAAGGTTCTTGAGCCCAAGAACATAAAAAAGGTAAAGGCAATTCTTAAATTTCTTATAATTCATATTTATGTTGAAATTAGAAAACAAAATATCTCTGAATATGATGAAATAATGACACCTCCATATATTCATGACACCATAAAAAGCTATAAAGGGATCAAGGAAAAGGAAAGTACTTTTATCACAAGCTAATCATGGATCTTTAAAAGGATCTTTAAGAGGGATCACCGCTCATGCAAGTGGCTTCCATCTAGAGTTGCCATGCCTCAGCTTTTGACCATTTCAAAGCTTGAACATTACCAAGGAAGATAATTATATAAAATGATCAATTAGGGTGCAAATCCTCTGGACAGCAACATATTTTTGGTAAGTTCTTAACCTCATGGAGAATAAGGAGGTCAGAATGTCAGGCATATTATATCAAAGATATCTTACTTTTCTGAAACTCCCAACATTTTGGTTACATAAGTTGGTATCTGGACTTAATTCTATCTCTACATGGTATCTTCTGAGAACCAACTAAAAGACAAAATGCAAAAAAAAAGTTGGCGTGCATAAGCATTTTGATGGCTAATTGGCAAATGCTTTCTTCTCAGTAATGAAATTCATTGCAGTCTCAAACCTAATAGTAGCAGTAAATAACATCAACATTCTGTACTCTATGCAGAACGTCATTAGAATTTCAAAAGATAAAAATGACTTCCCCAGTATTTCTAATCAATATTGACTTTATGTAGTCGTTAAAAGAAAACATAGCATAAGTTTACAAATGTCTTTTCCCAATACTGAAAGCACCCTGAGATAAACCAAGTGAAAAGCAACTGGCTCATGCATAAGCATAATTATGTTCCACAGATACCGCTTGTCATTTCTCTCTTATGTCTAACAGTTCACATATCAGAATTTATTAACTTTCATGCCAAAAAGCCAAGTATGAAGATTGGTTACCTAGGAACCCCAATAAGTAACAAAGAGCCAAGTGATAATCAATTACTAAGGCGATTGCAAATAGGAATCCCTGAAAAGGAAAGAAAAAGGAGCTGAAAGTTTATATCTGCTGATAAATGGAAAATTGAAGCACAGAAGTGAACTTTTAGCAAAGGTTCCATTCTATGACACTGTTGACTCATAATATATTTCAAGCTAGCTATAATAGAATAAAACGGTTTTGAAGCCAGAACCAGAATTAAATATATTTAGCTAGTTAATTTAGAAATTTATGGTTTTAACTACCTTGGCATAAAGCAGCGTATTAGCAATGAATGCCTCCCAGGTTTCCTCTTTCACCATCTGTTGCAATATCCATTGATCTGGTTCAGTAGCTAAATACCTCATTCATCAATAAAACAATGATTTAACTTGCTCGACAGAAGGGAGAATCATTTGAAGATAAAATTCTTATCCATGGATGTTGGCCTTGATCAACTATTTATTACAGCTGTTGTCAAAGAAGAGAAGTTAACAGGCAATGTGGTTACCTTAAATATCATTTACCCCCATGTAAAAGATGGATTGCTCTAAATGCAGTGGCAAATCATTGAGTAATAAGCCAGGTCTGTCACGTATGTATAAAATGTTTGAAGTTTTAAACCAATTACCTTACAAAACTGTCAGTAGTCTGCAACAGCATCAGCAAATAATTTAAAAAGAACTCAACCCACTTGATGTTACTTCCTCAGTGTGTGCACTTTTTGACAAACCATTAGCCATGTATTGACGAGTATCTTGATATTAAGCTTTGGTTCCAAAGTTCGAAATATTAAACACGTCAGAGTAGAGCATAGCTTTCTAAGAACATGGTGGAGATCAGTTACCAAGGCTGCTGATGGCATATTTAAGATATTTATTATCTTCTCTGATTGTAATAATGGGTCTCCTTAATCTAAAGTCATTTCAACTGAACAAATAGCCAATACGCACAACAGTCTCATCAGATCATGCTAATTAAAAATTCCACAGAAGTGACAGACCTAAAATATACACAACAGAGGGTTTCAATTGATAGAACTATACCTTCTGAGTCTCAATAAGCCCCCCAGAGAAAAATATAGCTCAAATCATATTCTACTACCTGCAGTTCTTTTAAGGAAACAGCTCCAAGGGCCTAATCTATTCATGCAACCCTTTTTCTTATTCTCAGAAACATCAGCAATTGGAAAATTCAACAATCTCTATTTGTTTGGAATGACCAATACCATACAGCATCAAATAATCTATTATGCTTGTCTGCATAAATATTTCTAATCTACTGGTACATTGCTCATAGAGCTATTTCATCAGAGTAAGATTCGTGTTTAATCTGCACGAAACCCATAAAAGATCAAAGTTCTCGAAAAAGAAACCAAGTAAGGAGTCCCATGGCATCAAACCTTTACTGCCACCAGCACCAAGAACGCAAGAATCGCCTGAATCTCCTGCAGATCCAAAACCCAAAAGGACGAAAAGGAAAAGGATCACAACAATTAAATCACAAGAACGTGATAAGCTCACGAGATCCACACCAACGACAATGAGAACATGCAAGAATCCGGGAAGAAAATTAAACCTAAAACGAGGGAAGGTACCCGACGGAAGAGGCGATCGACGAGATCGGCGGAGAGGGTTTGGGAGGCGGAGCTGCGGGCCCCGATGTAGGAAAAGAAGAGAAGGAAGTGGAGCAGGTAGAAGGGCTCCGTCGCCATCAGATTCAGCCATGGGAACGGGTGGCGTCTCTTGTCCGCCGCCGGCGCCGCGCTCGCCGCCTCCATGTCTCCCTCCCCCTCCCGCTGCAGAGTCGCCGGAGATCCAATAAAGCCCTTGCGTTTCGGGGCGCACTTAATCGACCTCCATCGCCCGTCGTCTATTTTACATATACTTTTATATTTCCGTAAATTTGACTCCCGTGTATTATTTACTGAACGAATATAAATCGTTGATAATTCTATTATCATACTATTATTATATTCGTGGCGGATATTGATATATTACACGTCTTTATTTTAAAGATATGGTCAGCACCTTACACGTGGACTGTAAGATCTTTTGATTGGGAAATTACAGTTCAAAACGGAGACGAGAGAGGCTCCCTTGATGTGATTCCATCGGAAATCTCATCATCAGTGCAAGGAAGATCCCATGATCCTCTGCGAACTCCACTTCCCTCGCCTTCTCCCACGAGCTTCTCGAGTTGGTCTCTCTTTTCGATCTCCTTCCTCATTTGCTCTGCTGTCTTCACAGCCTTCTTGCCCTGCAAGATGAAGAGGCTATTTAGTGGAACTTCGTTTGTATCAGCATGCATGCTGCGGAATGACCAGGAGCTGCAGTTGGCCTCCACGAGATTCACCTGGGTGAAGATAGTCGAAGCTTCCTTCGCGACCTTGGTTTGGATTATTTCAACTGCCGCTTCCTGGCAACAATTCTCACGTTAGGAACTGATCATCTTCCTCCGTGGCTCGACTCGACAGTACTCTCGAGAACAGAAACCCATTGAGGTCTTTCTTCTCGTATACTCGAGCTAATAAAGATAGTGACTGACGAGTAGAACCAGATCGGAAACAAAACGAAGATACGAGAGAAAACGTAAGTATATTTACCCGGGCATTGCTCAGTTCTCCTTCGTTGAGCGTCTTGGGTTCCATTTCAATCGGGCAACCAAGCCGATCCATCTGTGGATGTCCCTGAGAAGTCACAGATTGCAAACTCTGCTCATACATAGAGAAGCGATCACGGGACACGCTTGACTCTCTCCGGTAAAAGGAGCGAGGGAGATGGGCGAGCACAAAGAGTGGTGATCCTTGTTTCCTTCTCGTGACAGCATTAATTGACTAGCATTCCAAAAGTCAAACATGGGTTGCTGGATTATATCGAACCTAGTTAGACCTACATATAAGGAATTATATATATATATATATATGATATATATATATTGATAATCAATTGTCATAATTCGATAAATAACGTTTAAGCAAGACAAAAGCCATCCCCATCAATCTAGACATGAGTTTAAAATAGGTAATTATAGATTGTTTCTACATTTATTGTCTATGTGGATGAAATGGAATTGAGATTATTATAGATAGTTAAATATTATCTCCTCATAAAATATTTCATATAATATCCTTTTTTTACGATCAAATATAAAAGTTTATTTCTAATCGGTTCATGAAAATTACTTTTTATTACTTATTATCATACTCACTTACCTTGGATTATTAACGTATGAATAAGAATGATCAAATGAGGAAACTCCTAATCATCGTGAATATACTTTGAAAGTTTAATATTTCTACTTCAATCACATCTTAGATGATCTTTCACATATAAGTAAGAATCACGTCGAGTTGATCACGACGTCAATAAGATATATATATTCCACCAATCTAAAATGTATGAGTTTTGGATTTATGGTTATAATTGATTTTCTTTAAAATTCTCTCTTTGTTTTCTTCTTCAGCACCATTTTTCTTGCAGCAACCATAAGTGATATGCTTTGAGCTTCAGCCTTCTGAGCTTGTTTTTGAAGTGTTGATTTGCAGAATTCCTACGGTTGCAGGTCTTGGTTTTCTGAGTACTAGTAATATGATGCTTTGTAACCGAGCCCAAACTTGTCTTTCGACCAAAGTTACGTAGCTCCATCACTCTCCCCTACAAGCCGCCATCCTTTGTCCAAAACTGTACCTCACTCAACGTATCATATCATACATCCTTCTTCCCTACAAAGCAGCGACCAACCCAAACACCCTGTCAATGGAGTCCGTAGGTTCCAACTCCCCACCAGCCGATCCCCATTCTGCTAACGCTGACCGATATAACCTGGCCCAACATGTAGCCGACCGGATCATCCGTGCCCTGCGCCACCCTCTCCGCCTCATCCACCGCTCCGATGCCGACTTCTTCGTCTTGGGTTCCACCGGCAATGTGTACAAGGTGACCCTCGCAGCCATCCCATCCTGCTCCTGCCCCGACCGCACCGTGCCCTGCAAGCACGTCCTGTTCGTCATCCTCCGTGTCCTCGGTTGCTCCTTGGACGACGCATGCGTCTGGAGGCGGGCGCTGCGGCCGTGCCAGCTCGCGCGCCTCCTGAGCACGCCGATGGCCCCGGACGTCTTGGCCGGCGCCCGGGCGCGCGAGAGGTTTTACCAGCTGTTGCCGGGCGCCAACGGGACGGACCATCAGACGGCCATCGGGAATGAGGACGACGGGGCCTTGTGCCCGATATGCTTGGAGGAGATGGAAGGCGAAGCGGGACTGGCGACCTGCGGCGCGTGCGGGAACTCGCTGCATGAGGAGTGCCTGGCGAGGTGGAAGAGGAGCCGAGGGAGGAGGGGAGTGAGGTGCGTGATGTGCAGGGCGCGGTGGAGGAAGAGGAGGGAGCAGGAGCTGTACGTGAACCTGGCAGCCTACGTCGGTGAGGACGACATGGTGGAGGATTCCGGGGCATCATGCAACGGAGGTTAAGCTACGGGTTCCCGGCGGGGCTCCCATGGTTGTCCATCCCTCCCTGCGCCGCAGGCCATTGCATTGTGTGGCAGCAGCTTATCGACGACAATATGGCCATGGCATCATTACATGATCTAGTTAGTGTACGGATGATAATATTTAGCCAGCAAAAAGACAATACTAAATCAAAGTAATCAAATGGATGATCCAATGCCTGTCAGAGTTGGCAACCAATAAATCTATCTCCAAATTTCGTTCGGATGCCATCCAATTCAAGCAGATCTGATATCGTAACACCTTACTCTTAGTTTCATCTATACTTTACATTTCAATTTTTATTACTACTACCCATAGAAGTAAAACGAAAAATAGACAATCTTAAGATTAAAATATATTAATTTATTAAGCAAAATGATAGGTTTCATGTAATATCTTTAACTTGGAATGTCAAATTTCATCCATTTAAATTCAACTAAAGGGAATCAACAAATCAAATCAATCCAATTTATACGTATCAAATATATTCCCATTTATGAAGGAACAGATTCAAGATTGCAAAGCCTCTACAAACCCAATTCACAGCGGGATTACAATTGGGCTTTTGAATTGGGCTGCACTACAACGGGAAGTGTATATCTGAAAACATTCATATGTTTTCGCACGTCAACCGCACAGCCTTCGGTTGCAGCTAAACGCGTAATAATAGTAGAGACGATGTATGCATTCTCTCTTTTGCGCGTTACAACAGCAGCGTTTTCCGTGAATGATCTTTGCTGTCTTCCTGCTTCTCTGTCCATATCCACTATACTGTGAGAACGATGATGAGACAACCAACTTCATGAGCAGCACAGACCATTGGACAACAAAATCACAGGTCAGGTCAGTTCTTCTCTCGCCTTCAAGTGGTTGCCATCAACCTATTCTGTTCATTCCATGTCCACCCAGACCCAGACAGCTATTGGATAAAGCTTTGATTTTGATGCGCGGATTTCGATTGGGATCCACCGAAGATTGTGGGTCGAGAAGGCCTAGATGCTGTCTATGTCCAAATAGATCACTGCCGTCAGCAGCAACCCATGCGTTGTTGACTACCGCCCTCCTTCGTTTGTCCACTACGTAAGATAACTCCAATGCCATCACTGTTCCATGGATAGAAGAAATGGCTTGATGGGACCAAAACCTTTCTAGTAAACCACCATGGAGTTTGACATCCTTAGGTTGATCTTACGTTTGGTACATGGATTTACATATCGATGGCGAAGATGTTTCTTCTAGCATTGATTTGTTTATGAAAATATCCTCGTTAAACAAAATCAATCTTGTGAGGATCTTCTAAAACATGGATATCACCTCTGATAACGATGCTTGACTAGTTTTTCCTATTGAAGGAATAGGAAGCTCGAGGAGCATGCTCGGCCGGTGGTGGGGTTTGTCTTCTCCAGTTGCTATGCACGAAAAAAGACAGCAAGTGACGTGCCTTCGTTGGACGAGCAACGTACGTAGGAAAACCATACTTGTGCACTGACTGATCTAAACGGCAAGAAAAGCTTTTGAGTCCGTAGCTTTAGGTGGTGATTCATTCAATCACAGAGATGACAGATGAAGGGGCTCTTTTGACTTGTACCGCACTGTTGGTCGCACCACAAGTTATCCGTCTCTGTTGTCCATGGAGACCCATAACGAGTGAGAACTCATGACCTATTTCTTCTCTCCTGATGTTAACGTGGCACGAATATGAAATATGTTGATGAACCTATATTTGCTTTTGTGGGTCCTCAGATACACCATACATTTATGTCCTACGTGATATCACGTACATGATCCTGTGGATGACCTCGACTAATTATGTAGCATAAAGTACGTGATTCTGATTCTCGATGTTGAAATCGACGAGTGGCTACCCGCATCTTTTCATCGAGGAAACTTTACAAGACAATGATTAAAGAATCTTTTCCGAGAAGAAGACAATGACTAAGACTCCACTTTCTTGATTTGACTATGCCGTGGATCTTTCCAGGATTAGTAGAGGAGGAGAAGGAGAAGAAGAAGAATGTACGTAGGGAATGCAACGATGATATACCTACACTTCAGGTGATATCTGTGGGAAGAGAAAACGAACAGAGTGAACAACGGAGGAGAGTGACAGTATCTGCTGGCAGAAGAAATATTACTACCATCTTCGCAACTGCAATGCAATCTACGGAGTCCAATCCCTGCATGCATTAATGATCCGTGAGATGCGGTAAGAGCTAAGATAGTGGGATCCCAAGTGGAAGAGGAAGAGGAGGCGAAGGTTGGTGAGCGCCTCATCTCGTCCCTCGCAGTGGCTGCGTCATCGATCGACCACTCCCGCGGAGAATCTAGAAAAAGCGAAGGTTAGCTTTTTCGAGGGAGGTAAGGTGGGTCCATCCACCGACTCCCCTCAGATTGACTACCGGCCCCACGGAGAACCGACACGTGTAACGCGGTGGGTGTGCCGACAGTCGCATTCGAGTCCAGGTTAGATGTCCCTCGGCCGGGCCTTCTCCGTCGGACAGCCGACGGATCTGCCCCGACTCCGCATCATCTCCTCCTCTCCGGTCGCTTATCAACGTTAAATGAGCGCCACGTACAAACGCCGAGGACGTGTAGCGATAGTCGCCATCCAAATTTTCTTGCGGAAGCAATCAATCCTCGAGCAATCCTTTCGAATCCAACTCGAGGGTGGTGAGAAGGCTTTAAGAATTCGAGTCCGGTTAGTTTCAAGATTGGAACCCATCATCAATGGATCCGTCTGGATCGAGCCACGTATTTATCGACGACCGATGATATCGGCTCGGAATTTGATGTCATCATTGTTAACTCGTCTCTTGTCCAACGTCGTACGACTGATCAATGCAATTGGATATGTGGGCGAGCATGTAAAGATGAAAGATTGGATTCGGATCAGACTCATACATCCGCACTATGCTATCTCAACCCGATCGGCACAGTGTATGGCCTACACCGAAGTAACAATTCCCTTTTAACAAAGGGAAATGTCGCAATCTCACACGATCCCATCATTGAGGCAAAATCTGAGAGATCTTTGTAGGGTCTCTTCCAGCTTTTGACAGTCTCCTTTTCTCCGTCTTTCTCTCGATCAGGAATGTGTTGGCTTCATCCAATTACAAGCACAAGAGTCAAGGGTTAAAGATACAGGTAGATCCACCCCTGTAATAGTTGTGCGTGGCCTCAGGACTTCACTGTCGAGGCTAGCTAGGAGAGGTGAGGCAAGCAGCATCAGCCTGTCAAGTTGACGAAGGAAAGATCGCACGAAACTTGAAGCTTGATATCAGTCTCCTGTTTTTCTTCACCCAGACAGATCCATGTCTCGTGCCGGGAAAAGGGACGACAAAGTAATTGCATCCTCGCGCTAAGCATCGGAGTAAAAGAGTGCGAACAACTCGGCAGCTCACATTAATGGTCAGGAGCAGCGTTTTCCCTGAGCTTTATTTCTTGGTAGGCAAAGCCTTTCGACTCGGCAGCCGTAAATTGTTGGTGGATTCGATTTAGAACGAACACAAACACTGGAACCCATCGGAACTCGATCAATAATACATTGATGCAGATATATGAGTGAGAAAGCTGATGTGATGGGCTACGGAGATAGGAGCAGCGGGGAGCAGACTGAGCTGGAATTTAAAGGACGGAATGAAAAGGAGAAGGCAGCTGATATGAACACTCCGACGTACAAACCATGACAACTAAATGCGACCGCCGATCACAATTTTGCTCCTTTATATCTTAGAAAGCATAATATAGAACACAAAGGAGTCTCGTGAATTATCATCTCATTATTAATTCTATTTTCTTATTTTTTTTCCCTTTTTACTTAGGTCACGTATTGAGACACGCCAATTCGTAGAGTAGGCTTGTGAGTCGACTACACCAATGGACATCCCTTGGAAGCATTATAGTGCAATATTGTTATTACGTTGGGTCGGTGTTGACCCTCCAAATTGTCATGTTGTCATAATGGATTGCTACAATACACAATAACATAAAAGAAACAAAAGGCAATCGGTCGGCATTGTACGTAATACTAGAAAACCAATCATTTCCGTCACGTCACATATCGTTGTCATTCAAAATTCAACAAAATATTATTTTCATTTTTTGATCGAATATTATGATCAGAGATGAGATTCTATAGCGTAATGCATACTAACAGATAATTGTATTCATTCTGTTCTCCGGATCAAGGAGGAGCTGCAATTAATGGAGATTCTAGTCCTGCCTTTCCCATGAGAAACATAAAGCTAGCTAGAAGAAGAAGATGGAAACCCTAATTTTCTCAGCATCATCGCCGTGGTTATAAGAAACCCTCACTGGTGGTCAGCATGGATCTCGAGACCATAAGAGTCAACAGAGAGAAGATGGAAAGATTCTCTTGGCAACAAAATGGCTCCTCATGCGAGTGCCCAGTATTCCATATCCAACGAGTAAATTATAAGAGGCGCATGCGGAAGTTTGGCCATTCCCGAGAAGAAGCCACTCGTAGCAGCTCCATGAAACCTCCTCTAATTTGGATGCGAACATGCGTGACGCAAGAGGATATTACGGAAGCAACTGTCATACTAGCTAGCCTACACCGTATCCGTCGTCTTTGGTCATGCCCTTCTACACTTGACAAAGATGACAAAGGTTGCGATGAGGTGGAGTGGGAAGATTTTTCCGAGGGACAGTGAGTAAGCTGTCGCTGTTGTGATGCAAACACACTGTTTTGCCAGTTTCCGAGCGCTCCAAAAGCTGGCACCATGGTTTCCGCCCTCCCCAATGGGTAAAAGCCCCCACTCGGTAACTTCTTTTGCGGTGCTGTACACAGCTGATCCATGCAAGAGAAGACCGGTTTACTGTTGTGCAAGTCCAGCTTTTCGGATCGGAGAATTCTCTGAACTTGGTATTTTCGTTGTTTCACTCATCATTCTTCTCCCGAAAAGGAAACCGCACAGGAAGATTCTCATGGGCATAAAATCATCGTGTGTCATGTACTTTCATCATACGGTACATGTTGGTGAGTGAGGATCGAAAGGACAACCGGTCAATTCATGTACGTAAAGTATGTACGCTGCAGAATTAGTAGTATGTCACAGCACGCAGGATGACTCAGATTCGAGTGTTATCCAGTTAGGTGAAACTTACCTTCGTGGCAAATGCAGATGGTGCAGGCTAATACTAGACGCCACAAACGGGCTTGAACGAGTAAGAAAGGTTGATGTAATGTGACCAATGCGACTTAGATTGGTTTGGTCCTAATTATCTCAATCAATGGTTGGCATCTTTGGCCAGAGCAGTGGTAAAGATAACATCGTCATTGTCGGCCTCATTTAATTATCTCCCATACCTCCTGGCTTTCCTGAAGCTAATCAAACTTATCTTCTGAATGTAGTGTATATACATTAAAAGAAGTGTTGATTTTTGAGAAGAAAAAGATACATTTTTTCTTTCTTTCTTTCTTCAAAGTACAGAACAAGAGGGTGACACAGAAGTGGTCCAGATGGAGGGCATCACCCTCTCTCCTTTTCCTGGTGAGCAACGGGAAGCGACAAGCAAGTTGAAGCTGAGCTCAGGCCTCATCCAATGATCAAAGAAGAATTCCATCCAGTGATCACAACGACATAGATAACACAAAGTTATTACATGCACACAAACCATGCAAGAGCCTCAAGCTCTTCTTCTCCGGCACTTCCCCAGAAAACTGTACAACATTGACCGGGGAGATTTGGAGTCATGAGGATTCTGTTCTGTCGACTTCAATGTACAATGGGAGGCAACCCCGAGAAACAGCACACACGCTGAAGAAGAAGAAGGGAGGGAAGGGTGCAAGCCAGAATAGAGAAGAGAGGGAAGCCCTTGAGCCCTGATGAAAAATTGAAGGGCATGAGAAAGAAAGGAGGGAGATTAATATGGATTAGAAGAAGAGAACCTTGAACTTCGTTCTTAGTCTTTGAGAAGAGTTCCGAAGCTGGTCGGAAAAATTGCGTCCGACGCGGCCCACAGCAGATCCGCGCTCTCCACCCACGGCAGCGGGTGCGACCACGAGTCAACCGGGTCGTCGAACAGGAACTCGCTCCGGGTTTCGGCCGAGTCGAGGAAGCAGCACGCGTCGTCCAGCCGCGGCAGCTCCACGATCTCCTCGAGCTCGTCGGAGTCCCCCGGGGCCGCCGCTGGGGGCTCCGCCTGGGCATCCGGGTCCATCGCGGCGGCCTTGGCTGCCGCGGCCTGGACGTCGCGGGGCGAGAGGGTGGCCGGGCGGGGAAGGGAGCCGGCGAGCTCCGGGAAGTTGAGCACCGCGGCGGCGCCCTTGATGCTGAGGGCAGCCACGTCGTGGGCGCGCGCCGCCATCTCCGGCGTCGTGAACGTCCCCAGCCAGATGCGTGACTTCTTGCGCGGCTCCCGGATCTCCGACACCCACTTGCCCCAGTTCCGCATCCGGACGCCGCGGTACACCGGGTGCTTGCTCTGGTCCCGCAGCCGCTTCGCGGAGCCGCCGCCGCTGCTTTCCTCGTTTCTCGAGGCCGTCGCGGTCTGGTTACATGTGCCCATTTTCCGCTCTTGAAGAGTTTGGGAAAGAGTAAGGGACGAAGACGAGGAAGCCGAGGAGAGGGAGGACACTGAACTGACACTGCTTTCCGGCACAGAAATGTTCGTAGGATCCGCCATTGACGCCAAAAAACTTTCTTTTTTATTTTCCTTCCGCTCCTTGTCCCACTCTGATGCTCGAGGCCAAAAAGCTAGCTAACTGATGGATACAGACACCGCAGTTCCTAATTGGTGGACAGAAGAAGCTAAGAACAGAGAGGGACCATCAAGCATGGGAAGACCATTCACCGCACACAAGTAAAATTAGCTGTTTTCTGGCCTTGTTTAGCTGCATGTAACTTGCATGCGAAGAAACAGAGCAATGGGATACTGACATTGGCGGCTTCGATAAACGATCCGAAGTCATTCATGAGAGAACAGGGAAATGCTTTCAAGATTCTATTTTGCTTCGATGGAAGAGTTGTACGAGCACCTGCGTACATGTTCAGACTGAGAAAGAATAAAATTTCAAACTTCGTCACTGAGAAGCTGGCAAAAAATACCGAAATCGGCTACAAGAGGAAGAAGAAGAAGACATGAGCTGGGCTGGTGGTCAGGTGTGAAAGAGAGAACAACATAAAACTAGAGCATTAGAGTTTTGTGGAAAAGAAAGCTTCAGAGAAAGAGGAATAGAGAGAGGGAGATGGGAGGGAGAGGTGAAGGGAAGGGGATTTAGTAGAGGAGGAGATGAGGATGGAATGGTGCAAAGGCGACCCACAAAGACTTCTTGTGTCATTATTTCCTAATGAGAACGGCCCCCACTCCGCCTCTCGTACATAGTAATAATAATAACGATGAACCCTTTCCAGTAATCCACTGCTCCTCCGTCTTCCTCTCTTCTCTCAGCTCCCGCCCCCTCCACCCTCAGAATCATATCTCCTCTCTCTCTCTCTCTCTCTCTCTCTCTCTCTCTCTCTCTACGTACTATTCTGGAACCCACCCTCCCAATTGTCTCCATGTGTAATGGTTCCTGTAAGATGGACCATTTAGCCAGCTTGAGTTACCTCGACCGTTTGATATATGAGGAGCTCATGAGTCTTCTTTTCATGACTGTTTGTGCACTCTGATGATGTTTCTGATGCCTTCTATTAGGATTGTTAATTGCAGTAGGAATCCTCTGGAAATCAGAGGAGGAGAGCCATAGCTTGTTGGGAGGGGTCCTCTCAGGATCCTATGTGTAATATAAGCTCTATTTAGGGTTGGTGATTCTGCAATTGGATCAAATCTAGTACGCTCATTTAATGCTCGCGGAGAGGACGGTAGGGTTGTCGTCTTCGGTCATCTTTTCGGATGGTGATTTGATCACATGGGAGACCAACAAAAGAAGGGCAAGCTCAGCTTTGGTAGATGTAGTCATATCTCAGTAGCAAAGCAGCTCCACAGCTTTGGTGAATATAGCCATGAACTGAGTCATATTACTCAGGAGAATTGTGTGTGTGTGTGTGTGCGCGTGTGTGTGTGTGTGTGTGAGAGAGAGAGAGAGAGAGAGAGAGATGTTATCAGGATGCCATCATTGATACAATGTAGGGCTCCAGTGTACACCATGATGTTTCCTGCATATGAGATCCATGTTTTGTGCCACTAAATCTAACCATGGGTCATCCATCATAAAGGCAAAAGAATCAAGGACAGTTCTATCAGTGTACCTCCCATGATCTCATTCACAAGAAGTTCATGACGTCCCAGTACAGGAAGAAAGCTTGTGGTGGAAATTTACACGTTAAAGCTGCATCGATAAGAAGCTTCAGACGACATCAACAGTTGTGTTGGTACCTCGTTGGGATGGAGCTGTCTATAAGCACACCGATCTCAGGATTCCAGTGCGGTCAATATCAACGCATGCAGGAAAAAATGGTGGCGTTAACCGACTCCCGCAGATCGTGCATGAGGACGACGATGCCGACGTGCGGTTTTCGTCAAAGCTCTTGTACAGACATCCTGTTCCATTGATAGATACTACACAGTGCCGAAAGCTAGTCTGCAACTTTGTCTTCTCTAGCCTTCGTCTACTTCGGCATTATGGATCACAAATAAATCCAAAGAAACAGATACCAAATGCAGAGAAAAATGGACAGCCTCTGTTTTCTTCCCATGGAGCATCAAAGCTATGCTCTGTTTTCTTCGAGCAACAAAGAGAATACATGCATATATGCCACGAACTCTTTCGACCTTAAGATCGTACATTGGTTGCTGCAGGCTGTCCGAACCATTTGGACCACTCTGCAGCGCACTCATCACGCATGAACTGAAATCAATTTTGTCCTGTGATCTTGGTGAAAGCTCTTGTCGAAACCTATATTGGTGGGGAAAGGACGGGGCAAAACAAGCCTGCCACTTCAGTGGCTCTCTGTGTGTTCCTCCACAACTATCGAACAGAGCACTGAACTTTTAATCCCTGCCGAGTTAGCATATGAGACATGATTTAATCATTTATATTCGGTACTTGTAGTATAACGAAAGAACTATCAAATGACGGAAAGATTTGGGACCAACGGAGCTCTGTTTTCTGTTGTACACTCTGTTTTCAGAAGTGGAAACTTGAAAACAGAACATGCTTTGACTGTTTCGAATTGTGTTTTGAAACAAGTTACAGAAAACAAAATTAAAATAAAAGATTTATGGTGTTTTTGATTCGGAAAACATTAAAAGTGCGAGGTCTTAGGATACTTCATCCCGTTATTATCGAAGTAGCACCACCGAAAATGTGGCGTTACAATCCCCAAATAACGTAACGTTCTCGCCCTCCTAATCGGTGCTCGGTCCCGAGCGAGCCCCAACTTGACGCCACTGATGTCGGTGCTCAGTCCCGAGTGAGCCCTAATTTGACCCCACTGATGTCGGTGATTAGCATTCTGTCCCCCTCGTCGGCGTTGGACGTCGGAGTCGCCAGTGGGCACCAACACGCGCGTCGCCTTTCTGTGATGCTCCGATTACGCGATCGAGCGACGCCCTCGTTTCTGGTGTGCGACTCCGGCGCCGTTGCCCTTTAAATTTCCTATTGGACTCTCTCTTTCTTGATTCGATTTTTTGGGTTTTCCTCGATTCTCCGCTGATTCCTGTGCAAGAAATCTTTGAGCTGTTAATTGACTTGTTCATCAATGATTGGTTTGCTGTAGGTGATGGTAACTTAATATACAGAAACAATCTTTTTGGTTGTAGAGTGAACAAAATGCTCCCATTCTTCATTGTTTTGAGTGCCGATGTCCGGGTAAAAGACAATTCTTGACCAGACGAAGTCAATGGAATCGAGATTTTGCTGATTGCAGAATATTGGACCCGTTCTGTCTGTAGCATAAACTATAGCAGATACAAGTACCCAGCCCGGCCCATTGCATGTCATCATCTATTCGGGCCTTCTTCGTATCCTTGTATCAGGTTGTTTGATATGAAAGTTTAAACCTGTGTTTGGAAGCAATTGGTTTACCGCACTGCTATGAATACTTTCCACTCCGATGTTTGCGATCCATTCATTGTTCTTGTTAAGGACTTGAGTGATGTCACAAAATGCCATATCTACATAGATTTTGGTTCAGTAAGTTCGCATGCCTTCGCTGTGCTTCTTAGTTGGCTTCTCTCTGTGATATTGGACGAGAAAAGGCTTAGGGATACAGATAAATTGCTTTCTCTGATATAATTTCCACCTCTGCTTGGAGCTGTTGTGGTGTAAAAGAGCAATTCTTTGGCCAAAATCTGTGACCGTCCTGGTATAAAATTGAAATGGACTATGGATTGTATAGAGTCCGATTTACTTGGTTCTGTGCACCTGCTAGATAGATGCAATTCCAATGATTTTCTTGGAGGCTTGCAGCAGGACTATCACTCACTGATTGATTAATGCTATACAGTACTTGCATATGTCTTCATACTCTCAGGTCTTGTCTGAACCACTTTACAGTCAGCTAGTGACGGAATGTGGTCCACATCCATCTGAATGTTAAAAGTAGGATTTATCTTTCACTTTAAGCTACTTTCGAGAAGCATTTCTCATCTACATCTTGTGGGAAACACTAACCTTAAGTTGTTTGGTGCAGTCCACAGTAAAGCGTGATAGCCATTTGATTTCATTGCAATATAAAAGGCTGGGAATATTGATGCCTTGTAGGAAACCAGTGCATGATAGGGAGCTGAAGTCTAAGGAGCCTATGCTAAGTCCACAATGTTGATACGATGACTAGTTCTGCAGAGTTCACTTTCCAGGGATGCTTTTTCACTTCAGTTACAATGATGCTTTTGTTATATTTACAATGGATTGCGTCCATGAAATTTGGTCCTGTGTTAGGAGATGGATGAAAATTCTAGGACTTGCTTCTCACTTAAAGTGCTTCAATCATCAATACGCCAGTGTCTTTCTTATATGCTACATCAAAGGAGTACATGGAGGTAACATGCACAACCAGCCTTACTTGAGAAGTGTCTAAAACCTACAGTAAAGAATATTCTTGTTGTATTCTGGTTGCTGGCTTCTTACTGTTACTAGTCATGTTTTATTGTTTCTTTTTTTTTCTTAATTTTTTTGTACTGTATCATGGCCACTGAAATCAGTGATATATTCCTTTTTTAAAAAAAAATTGTTCTGATTGATTCATAAGAGACCAACTCCACAAGAATCAATCAGGACACACATTTGTGGCTAAATTAATATACTTGTTATCATGTCTTTTGGTTGTTCCTTAAAAACGAGAATAGAAATATCAGCAACATTTTGTTATTTGATTTTATTGACTTATGGACTTGCTATTCCTGCCTCTCTTTTTTTTATAAGGTATAGATTGATTTATCTTACTAGATTCATTCCGAAGTTTGCTTTAGCTTTCATCACTCATATATTTTTAGAAACTTGAGTCGATGCATCAACCATTGTTTCATTAATCCTTTGATAGCTTCCACATCTGATGTAGGAAGTAGGCCTGACATGTGTATTTTTTAGGGTACATATCTGCTGTACTTTGTGAAATCAAACATGGTAGCCAAATGAATAATTGGTTTTGAAGGGTCTGCATCTTCACCAGCTCCCCTATCAAGAATCCAGACCTTGAATTGTCCATATCACATGGGACCAGAAATCTTAATGATTTCCAGTACAGTGAACCTGGTTTATTTGCTAGTTTCTTTTATAACCTGATTTCCAGAAAATTAACATTCACGATAAAAATTAAACTCTTATGACCACAGTCACTAATTGGATCCAAAAAGTCAAATGGAAACACCATGATTTGTTTAACTCCAAGATCTTTGAATTTGTTTGATAATGGTCCAAAGGTCAGAAGTAACTAGCTGGCTCATGGACATCTTTCACTGAAAACAACAGCAGCAGCATTGATTTACTAATTTAGATTAGTAGGTAGACTTTTTCTTTTCATAAGATGACAAGACTTTGAAAAGAAGACCATTTTCATATGATGGCATGCTTTCATTATCTCTAGTGGAGGATTTTTATTGTTCGGAAGAAACTTTCTTTGGTTTCGTGGAAACATGGATCTGATGCTGAAGCAATATATTTCCATGACTAATCAGGATTTGGGAGTGGACCTGCTTATTCTTTCTCGATTTAGCCACTATAGAATTTTGTACACATCTGAGTTGAGGTCCATGTCACGTTAAAGTTCTTGCTTGTGCTACTTTTTTTTTCCCCATGTTAATAAAATAGTAGTGCTACTTTTTTGCTTTAATTTGAGCTTTGCTGAAACAAGTAGAGTGCAGGTCTGCATGATCCTTCTTATCACTGACTCAAGAATATGTATATGCATGCAGCTCACATCAACATCGGTTAGCTATCTATGTAGATGATAGGATATGAACATGGAATGTGCTGATTTCTGATTCAACAAACTGTTGAATCTTTAGACCCGACAAACCCTCTAACGGTGCTTGAAACATAGATTTCAGAAAGATGATCCATCTGTTAAACATCAACAGTTCGATATCTTTTCTGTTCTGTTCACTCCATTTGACAATGCAAAATAGAAGTAAGATATTTGCAGGTTTTGAACTTTATTGTTTGTTATTTGGCATCCTTTCTTTCTTTCACATTTTTTTTTCTAATACTATGTTGCTGGCAACTCTAGGGTTGAGATTGCAGAAATATCTATACTGATAGATCTTGTTTGAGCCTGAATTGAAATATGATGGATGATTTGTTTGCGCCAGGTGATGCTAGACTATATCACTTTGGCAATATCCTCAGCACCTATCAATCAGTGGGCGTGAACCGAGACTGATTGCAGCTATAATTGACTTTTATTTCCCCCAGTGTTTGTATGTCTGCATCATGAGATGCTGGCTCCATACAATTCCCAGGTTGATGAGATTCATCAATGCTAAACCTGACTGGGTTAGGGAGAAAACACTTTTTATCTGTTACTAAAAGATCTCCCTGCCCTTTTGTCAGAATGGTCCATAATGGGTTGAGCAGAAGGTAGGTGCTGCAGACACTTAAAAGCTGCAGTTCTCTCCTCCCTAGTTCCAGATATTGCCACAGTTATTGTAAAGATGACTGAAACAAGATTCTATGATCTTACTGCTTAACCTTATCGAATGAGCTCTCACTTGTCATCTGCTAATTGTTTTCAGATTCATGTGCACTGAGATCCAAACCAAAAAAAAAAAAACACCCTGGTTTGGCTCATGAATCATGTGAGAGAGATGGCGAAAGGAAGGTGGGCCTCGGACTTTATTGCCTCTCAATCCAAACACCTCCTGTCAGCATGCTCCGATCAAACCAAGGAAGACTGAGGTATGGGTTTTTCCTCTATAAATTTGCAATCTTTTCTTGAAAGACAAACTGTTTGGGTCCACCTTCTTCATCAAGCCCATCATTTATATTATTCCACTCCCATCAGCAGCAGTAACCCATGGAGAAGCAGTGTCAAAGATAGTGCATGAACAGTTCTAGCCACTGAGTTGGAAGAGATGATCTTAGTATTGCAAGCCATCCATTGGCATCAAGAAAGGAGAAAAGGCTTTCCCATAATCTTTACTCCAGTCAGTCGCTCAATTACATCAGCTAAAGATGAGGAAGAGAAATTAAAAGAGGCAATCGTTCTGTCTTGGTTAACTTGAAGCGCAGAGAGAAGGCCAAACCATACAAGGAAAGAACAGGAATGGAACATCATCCTAGAGTTGGCATCTCTCAAGAAGAAGATTGAGGTGTCGCTAGGGACAAGTCAGAAGAGACCTTGGGAGACGTCACCGGGAACAACGGCAGCAGCCGTGGTGTCTCTGTTTCGGCAGTGGCCCGCGGCGATGGATGCAGGTAGAATCCCTTTCCGGCGATCGCCCGGTCTTCCGCCCACTTAGCAGCCTCCGAACTCGGGTGCGGCGGCCGGTTGAAAGGGTCGGGGATCAGAGGCGTCACCGGACTAAGCACGAGCGAAGGGAAGTCCAGCATGCTGGGCGACAAGATCTCCGGCTGCTTCCGGGGAGAGAAGCCGGCGGCGCCAACAGGGGAATTGGTGCTGGAGTTGAGGAATGTCGGAATAAGAGGGTTCAGACTCTTGAGGTTTTTGAGGCTGTTCCGCCGCTCGTAGAGCTTAAAAACAGGCCTTTTGGGGCCGGTAGCCTTGGCTGCCGGAGCCACCGGTACTTTCGGGGCTGTGGGGCTCGCGGCGGCTGCAGCGGCGGCGGTCTCGGCAGAGCCCGTGAGCATTTGGACGACTTGCTTGAAGGAGGTGGTGTCGGCGTGGACGAAGGTCGTCGGGCACGGATTCGCATCGCAAGGCTTCGGATTGGGTTTGGAAGTCAGAGGTGGCGGAACCGGTGATGGTGACGATGCCGGCGGAGCTGCTGGTGGTGGTGTTCCATCGTTGCAGCTGTAATTACCGCTGTTACTGCCAATGGTTTCTTGGGGTCTTGCATGGTGCTCCATTCGATCCATGGGCAAAAATCCTTCTTTTTGGAAGAATAAGCAAGCTAAGAGGGATGAAGGAATGATAGATAGGCAGAGAAGATACAGCAAAATCCGAGTGTGCAGGGGGGAATGGGGAGGGGAAGGAGGTGAAAGAGTCGAACAGACTGAGAGGTAGGGGAAGAAAGTTAAATAAGAGAATTGAGATCTCTCAGTTGGCTTCTCCTTTTTGAAATAAAGCTACCATGGATTTGTCTGTTCTGTCGATTGGCTGATAAGAGAGAGAGAGAGAGAGAGAGAGAGAGAGAGGCCTTCTTTTATTGAAGAACATGATGCCATGGATGGCCATTGGTCCACCTCTCCTCATTGAGTTCCCTTGGTCCTCTATTCTATGAGCAGCTACCAAGATTCAAGTTGAATTGATGGTCCATTGACTTCGCACAGCCCTCCACTTATTTCTACCTGGAGACTCGGCTCAGCCTCCTCTCCTTGGATACCAACAGGCTGCTGGACTTCTCTACGTGGTGTAGTGGGGGGTTGCAGATTTATGGATTGGTGTAACACAGAGTCATCCATCCTCCCTCGTTGTGCTCTGTATCTTCTCACGATTCGATGATAGCTTTGGGTTCGGACTGTGGAGGGAGAAAGCTGAAGAGGAATTGATTGCCCTTGGAATAAGGAGCGAGGAGGCGTTGAAGGAGAGGGCATCCAATTCTCATTAATGGTGGTCATGTGACTTTTCCTGGGGACCATGCATCCCATCAATCACCTGTACTGCTGAGGTTGTGTGTGTGAGAGAGATTCTTGGGGGGGGGTGGAGAGCCTCAGTCCACCTCAAGCCCTGTGCAAAAACACATTGTGATGATCTATCCGATGGACACGAGGTTAGCTCGTAAGAGGTCCAGAATCGGCAACCAGCAGGGACTATAAACTAATAAGGCCATCACAATTGCCGATGGTTGTATCAAGTGCACCTGTTTCTTTTCTTTCTTTCTCTGTTTCTTACACTAAGAAGCAGTCGTCATTCATTTCTCTTTGTTTATGTAGGTCAAGGGTTCATATGGATCAACCCATCTTCTCCGCACGCCATCTCATGTGAGCAATGCCTAGTCCCCACCACTTTTGTGGGGGAAGAAGACGAAGACAACGAACGCATCATACATGTTTTGACGGGCGGAGAAACCATCATCGGAAGCGTGACCTTGCTTGTGGAGCTGAAGCACATGTTCGACACAGACACGAGAGACATACAAGAAAGAAAGCCGAGTAATTGCTGATATGTGAACCTTCCTGTTTGCATCTTTTTACTGGCATGGTGAATCATGTTCGGTGCTGGTTTTTCCCCTTTGCTCTCTCTCTCTCTCTCTCTGGTTGTGGTCTGTGATCGCTGCTTGGCATGACATAAATTTCATAATGGTGGGAACATAAGCAGATATGTAATCTCATGATGATTCAATGCAAAGCCAAGAGGCACTTTTGCAACCGAGTTGCTCATCTTTTGTGTTGCTGCCTTTTACTTTAACTTTTTGGTAAAGCCATTGAGATAAAATATAAAAGTAGTGGCAGAACCTGAGGCAACATTATGTCTGAGGATCTGAAAGTTCATGCACATATTTGGGAATACGACGCTTAGGCGAAAACACTGCTTTCAATAGCTTTTACTCATTTGCATAGATAGATAGATAGATAGATAGATGGCATATGATTAATATGCGATACATGCATACAATTATATATACACACCGGTCTTACGTTTGATCAGTTCAGAGCCGAAGCTGCTCCTGCAAATGGGGCCTTCTTTTATCGAATTCAAGTTGAAATGGTATGCATCTACTCGCGTTAACATTTCATTCGCAATGATGGTTGTGCACTTGTCTTGTACCTCAAAAGTCTCGGATTGGCCGGAGAAAGACTCGTGACGTTTAAGCAAAGCGATCTGGGAAACGAAGAGAGGCGAAGAACAAGTCGGCTCAGCTTCCTCGGCATGATTAGGTCAACCGTTGTCATGCTTACAAGAGAAGAAGAATCACGGGTGACATGATCTTGCCAAACCGGAAAAGAGAACACAGTTCATGTCTACATGACCGTGAAAGATTCAATCATGCTAGTTAAATGCAAATAAATTAACCCACCATATCAGAACAACAAGTAGTTGGAAAAAGTCTTAGATACATTACATAGGACATGTCACACGAGTGTCGATAATTATAGCAAATCATACAACGTAGTGGAGATTTTGCATCTATCTACCTAAATGGTCTGCCCACACTTAAAAAAGACTCCATATCAAACAAATAGTTTGCCATAATTTTCGCTTAGATCATTCTACTTGATTTATAGCACTAGCTGCACTGCAGTACCCAAGTTGCACTAGATGTGCAGAAGCATGTCCATGGTTCCATCTTATCAACTCATCTACAGAAATGGCAACAAGAACACATCACCCATCTCGTGCAAGGAGTGCTCCTCCCTCACACGGGAGAGGGAGAGCGTCAGGTGAAGGAAGCTAAGAGAAAGTTGGTCCATACCCCAGCTGGAGGGCGGTCCGCTGCTGGTGAGTGTAGTGTTGAGTAGGCTGCACTGCGTTCACTTGCAGAAAGTTCCTGGAATCATATGGAGGCATGATCTCGTATTCGGTGGTCCTCGCTGAAGGCAGCATGCTCATCTGCTGTTGTGCTCTCTCGTTTTCAGCAATCTGTTGGGAGTTGGAACCATTTCAGCTTGTCGAAACCACAGAAAGAATGAGAGAGAGAGAGAGAGAGAACCTTGTTCCTCAGGTACATGTTGTCATTTTGCAGCTCCATCTCCTGAGAATAAGAATTGCAGAGCATGTATGTCTGTCAATACGTGATTCGAAGAGAGCATGTGAGAAATAGCATCAGTGGAGTTAGAATATGTGCTCATTACCCTTTTCTGCATGTACTCGATTTCAGCAAACAACAGCTCGTTCTGAAACAATCAGCCACGAAGAGTAAGCAACCATGCCATAGAAAATAAGTCGCCAATTCAAAAGATTCAACACATTTTACCTTTTTATTTCTGATTTTGTTTATGCCTTTCTCCAATCTAGTCTCGAGTTGCTTCATGTCCCGTAAGCTCATGGAGCCGAGCGACTCGCCCATCAGGCTCCTGGTAAATGAGCAATATGTACTCTTTTCACAGCCACCTGATGCTGAGAAGGTAATCGAGGCTTATGTTCGAGTTATTACCTGTTCGTACTCTGTAAGTTGTTGATCTGCTGACGGAGTTTCGATGCTTCTTGCTGGTAGTACTGAAAAGAAAATATATATAGCAGAGGTCTGAGATCCTGAGCTACAGTATAATCGTATGTACACATATATCACACAAGCCAATTGAGATTATCAACAGAGACAGTCGTAAAAGAATTCCCAAGATAAACTGTGTCAGATTTTGTTCTCATCTCTTACGGTTGAACAATGCATCCATGTTCTTTTCCAAGAAAATATATGGGCAAATGGCATAGCTTAGATTTGAATCCCTAACAAGAAGTTAGTGCAGCAGAGGTGCCTCCAATTACAGGTAAAGCAACATGAACTTCGTTGCTGCAGGCTTTGCCAGGAATTCAACCACATCTTGACAACCCCCTTTTTGAATGTATATTTGAAACCATCCAACTCTTAGTTTGGTGCCGATGTTGTCTGATAATGGCATTGGACTATGATCATATAGAGAGATATACATACTCCTTGTTGGAACAAATCATTCGGAACTTTATCGCTAATGATAATTGTTCCTTCTCGATCTGATCCTAGAAATCTATCAGGCATTTTAGATTAGCTTAGGATACTTAGCTTCTAAGCAGAAACACTTTGCATTTGCAGATAAAACACTCTTCCCATATCTAGAGAACTGGCTATATATACATTCTAACAGATCTCTTTTTCTCCTCACCCATCTCCTAAAGTAAACAAGGAACAAAAAGATGAAGGCATTTAAGAAAGAGTGATGCATGTGCTTCTCAATTTCACCAAAGATGTCATCACCAAGTGATAGCAACTTATACTTCCAACCGATAAGATGTCATCCCTATTTTATCAACAACACCAACCAAGAAGCCTTTCTCAACCTTCCATCTCTTAGAAGCAATCCACATGTTTCATCATTACCAAAGGTTTCGAAGGTCTTCACAAAGACATTCCTTCTCCACTCATGAGAAGATCACAATGAATTCAACTGCTTAGCCAGCAGATTCTTCTCCTTATCTCAATGAAATCCCTCGAGTTGTTGTCACCCTGGTCCATTGCTATAACTACACTCCAGTATAGATTGATTTTAGAACATGAGTTTCAAAGAGAGAACAAGGAATCCATTTTAAGATACTAACCATCTGCACCTCAAAACACTATAAAATAGCAGCATATCATGAGCACATCCAAATTTGACCTATCTTATCCCCACTATCTTAACTCTTGAACTTCTCAATTTTCAACCAATTTCAAAATTTGCACATACCCAACTCTTTTTTTTTTTTTTTTTTTGCTCCAACCATTAGAATGTGGAACAAAAAAGGGATGATTTGTTACCTTGCCATATACTGCTTGTTCATTCAATCTATCCTCTAGGGTATTAACACAATGCTTTACTTGTTTCGACACCTCATCATATTGGGTGATTCATCAATCTACAAATGAAACCCTAATTATGAGGTGCTTCATTGACAAGTCCTACTGTTTCTTCTTGTTCCAAATTAAGAAAGAATATCCTAGACACAGATCACGGACGAAGCTATCTATAATCCTTATATTTCAATGAGGTGTAAGATTCTTGTGAGCTCCTTTATTTAGTGCTCCCATACTGTAGTCATTCTTTAACACGTGTCCTTGGAAATTTGCCAGACTAATGTACTGTCCTTGTTCCTCAAACTTTCAGGATGAGTATCCGTCTAGCTGTAAAGCTAAGTGTTCTATCGATATCCTCTTCTTAGCATGCAACATCTCTCATGCACCTCCCAAAATAATTTGTTTTGAGCAGTAAGAATTCAATCATGGTATTTATCATGATTAATTTGTTTCCTCAGATTCTTCTTGGAATATATACTTACAGAGCTACATGTCAGGAACCCTCATTCAAGATCAAAAGTTGAGCTCCCTAAAGGCACTGATCCACTCTAAACCTCCCAGAAGGAAGAAATAATACATCAAAGGTTCTATAATAATACTACACTGATTTATGCAGGCCGCTAAACATGTTTAAACATTGTATACAATAATTTTTCTCACCAAGAGAACCGATTTGAAGATTTACAGGCTTTTAGTTTAATAAAGGGAAAAGGTGTTGTTTTGTCCTAGGAGGGAATATAAACTTGGATTTGATTTGTTTGTAATTTTTTGTATACATTGTGAGGATGAGAAATTCAGTAAATGCTTAATTCTTTCCTAGGTTTGCAGTTTTTAACCATGGCCAACATAGCCCAAGGCAGGTTCACTTTCACTGAGATTTGTGTTTGGTCAGATATGCACTTGAGAGAAAAATCTTGGATCAGACTACTTGAATTATTATCATCACATGATTATTTCAATTAAATAATCTTTCTATTCATGTTAGTTTAAAGTAATTTTGTTTTAGACTAGTGAGAGATTTGAAAGCAAAACCATTCACTAAACACTCAAAAGAACAATAAACCTTCACAGTAAACAGGAACAAAAAAGTTTTAGCTTTTACAAGGTTTTGGAGTGAATTATTTCTTATGTTATCATGGAGCACTGATGGAAAAAGACATGCAGGAAGAGAACACTTAACTGTAAACATTGCTTGTTCCTAAAGACCATAGAAAAATTTTAATAGATTAGTCATACTCTTTCCAGACATTGAACTTCTTAGACTATCAACTTGTTAATGTAGCTAATTAGGCGAAGGGATAGTTTTCAGTTTTTGTAACTAATACTTCAGTTGCCACTTCTACTTATGTATGCATAAGTAAGACGATGGTGACACCAAACCGATAAGAATTAAGCACAACAAGATTCTTTAATGCACCAAGAAGCAGACTCTCCTAGTAATTTGTCAAAAATTTCAAGAGGTTAGAGTTGTTGTTCATGAGACAAGAGCTGCTTGTGCATTATCTACAAACATTGTTGTAACAAAGATAATAGGAATCATAAAAGGCTACATGAGCAAATGCATCTCAAGTTATCGTGGCCTAAGAGACGAAAATGTAATCTCTCTTCTATCGTGCATCAGATGAATTATTTGATTACATGATGCAGCATGGAGCATAAAATAATACAGGATATTGCATGATATATCTCAAGAGAGTTCCCTGAATGAGTAAATATAGCACAAATTATAGGACTGAGATCCATGTCAAGTGTCAATGCCTATAGTTTAATGGAACACAAACAACTTCATAAATTGAGTCATATACAAGGGCATGTTTTATTGTGGTCATATATATCATTCTTTTCGGAAGAAGTTATACCTCAGAATGTGCATACACTCCTAATGCCAATTCAACTACACTGCCTATCGATTTTGCAAGACAGTAGAGATTGTGCAAGATTTTATGTTGGTAGTAAAATAGGATGTTGAATTCATGTGGACACATTTGTTAAAAGCAGTCAGCTTATCTTCAACTTGTGGAAATCCTATTCAAGTACCACAAACCTTGATGAAAGAAAATAAAGTTTCCAACCTAGGGAAAAGATGTAAAAAGAATTTCAAACAAATTCTTTTTCAGAATCAGTCTATGAAATGAAAATAACATAGTTCAAACGATTGTGATTATCATTTTCCAATATTTGGTTCTTTTTGGGTTTGAATATTCTATTGATTTCTTGTTACTTGATCATGACAGAATGCTTAAGATTGTGATTCCAGCACCTTTCGAAGAAAAATAATGTTAGCTAACTCCATTAATCTTTTATTCCTTCTGTGAATAGATAATATGTGTACATAAATCATGTCATTTTGTGTATATACAACTACGAAAAGATAAAAGATCACACAAACACAATTTAGAGACACAAAACACAGCTATCCTGCCATGCAGAATGCTCATTAATAATGCTAATAAATGAACCTCATCAATTTGACAGAAGGATTTGCTGATAGAATGCATGATAGATAGTCATGGTAATGGCAGGGTAAGACAATATTAACCATTTCATAGGCCCCTTATATCTCCAAGTGGTTTTGACTATGAAGGGAATGCATAAAGAGCTAGTGACGAATTAAGCTGACACCAATGAATTAATTAGGTAACAATGAAGTAAGTAATTTAACTCTCAAGAAGTATTGCATCTGTTACATGCTAGTAATTAAGATTTTGGTTTTTAAAATCTAGGATTTGTTGATTCAGTACTATTCCAATCTTATAATGGTGAGGAATTGTGTGCTGTAATTGATGATGTTAACAAGGAAGAATTACCTGAGCATTGTCTTCCGAAGCAAATCCAGTGTTGGTGGTACCATTGCATGCCTTCTTGTACCTATCGATAGTTGCCTTCACACTGCACTCAAACGACAACTTTGCTTTTAACAAGGATGATAAATTTTGTATAAACAGGATGCTAATTCACAAAAAATCCTTTCAAGGATTATTCGATAAGCAATGATTGCTACCCAGAAAGCTTGCAATGAATCCCTATATATTGATAGTGAATAGACAAGAATTCATATGGCTGCTGCAGAATTTTGATTACAAAAGGTATGCATGCATCAGTTTGAAGACCCAGATCTTGATTCAGAAAGATGTGCATGTTTCATAACAAAACATGTTGTCATGCTGCTTCATGTCATGAACAAGCAGTAAGTCGTGGCAAAATGAGAGAAGGTTTTATAAAATCTAAAGCATGCTTGCATAATAATTCTTGATAATGCAAGAGATAGCTAGAATCGCCAGGAACAAGCGATCGAGTCAGATATGCCTTATGGTACTATTGTTCTAAAGAGAAATCGGAAACATATATTTTTTAAAGTTATTTATCAGAAAATCTTTTTTCTTTCAAGCTATCATTCTAAACTGGAGTTTCTTTTACCTGATTTCCTTCTATGAATCCTACTCATTCTTTCCAGCTATCTGAAACTCTTAAACCATTTGCAGAGCCACTTTCTCATTCATATTTTCATGAAGACATCTTTAACTACAAGTACTTCTCCAAACCTTCAACCAGGGTGCTCACACTTTTTGGAACTGCTAGAGGTTGTTCACATACATCTACTAGTCTACTCAGGGAAAGAAAAATGGATTGCGCAGTTCCCATATATATTCAGGAAGGGAACTGAAAGGTAATTCAACAAATAGGCATAAGACTAGATGAAAAAACTTCCTTTTACTTAAACTTGCACAATCCTCAAGAGAATGCAACACATTCCAAGACCAAGAAAGTTGATAAACCACCTGCCTCCAATCAATAAAAGGGACCAAAAATTGCTATAAGCATATAAAAGAAACATAGCATACATTTAAGCTTCATAAACAAGAAATCAATCTGATGTTGAAAATTGTGCTCTGATGAGAAAGTATTCTGTTTGAAACATATTTTCTCTCATTTCCCACCACATATTTGAATTGCTACTAAAGATCATATGATATGAGAAACATCACATGTATTGAGGGCATTAAACATTCGGTGAACAGCAGTTACTAGAATAATTTGTGAGGCCTATTGCTGAATTCAAAAACCCTAAGCAGTTCAGCAAACAATTGTGTAAAATAACAAAAGTATAAGCTTTATGAATGATCTAATATTGTTCATTCCAATCTTTTCATCTGAAAAGAACCCAGGAAGCCATGAATTTGAGCAACTTTCGTGCAACAAGACTACACAAGATGTACAAGTCAGCAGATATCAGAACGAATATATTATTCCATGTGTGTCTTTTCAATGTAAATGTTCCAACTCATTCCCCCATCTTTTCAAACGCAAAAGCAAACCCATATAAACTACTACATTGCAGAAGACAGGCAAACCGAAGAGCAACAGAGGCTGCTCCGATTTCCAAAGCCCCATCTTTGCTCCTGTCTTCTTACACCTACCTTTCCTCCAACCTTAGTTTCCTCGAGGATCCCATTGGTCCTTCTCTGCCACGTTTGCTCGCGATCCCACGACATGATTGGCCGCTTCGCTTCCCTCAGCTTCATGAGGTCTTCGGTCCCTTTACTCCCTGTGTAAATACCGCCATCCCCTCTTTTATCCACACACCTCGGTGCTCTCCATCCTGCAACAGACACACCCTCCCTCTCTCTCTCTCTCTCTCTCTGGTCTTCTTGTGAGCATTCTTCTGACCTGCTTTTTATACTTCCCATGCAAACCCAACACACAGTACATTCACCCCATTGGTTGCTCAGTCCTCCGTACACCATCTCTTATCTCTCTCTCTCTCTTTCTTTCTTACTCTAAAACTGTCCTAGTATCGTTCTTTTGTTTACTGTTCCCTGAAACCTAATCTAAATCTGTGCTCAGAGAGGGTAGAATGGGGAAAGAAATGAAACGAAGAACCCTAACTCACTGAAGAAGAACCCTAAAGAGCGCTGTGACGTGTGGCAAGGCTTGCGGTACTACTGGTTGAGGCATGGGCTAATGAGGGCATGACAGCTCTTACAGCAGGCTTTAGAGCACTCATGTTTGATGATACGCAAAGAGAGAGAGAGAGAGAGATGAGAGATGGGGGAGGAGGTGGAGCAGCAGCGGCAGAAGCAGCAGCAGGAGAGTAAGGAAAGGGTTAAAGGGAGGAAAAGGGAGAGGAAGTGGCAAAGCTTAGATCTAAAAGGGGTGGGAGGAGGTCACATATGCCCCAACACAAACACACAGCCAATACTAAGGCCTCTCCCTTTGCTATTCCTACTGCAACTCCCAACTGCTGTGGCTTCCTCAGATCGATGCCTCCACCCAACAAAGCAATGAAAGGAAACAGAACCTTTATAACAGAAGCCGATACACCATATAATACCACCAACCCTTAGAGGAAGCAAAGATCACAAATACAGAAAGAAGAGGACCACCAGCCAAGCAAATATGAGCTCGGCTGTACTAAATCTATCTACACATCTCACCTGCACAGAACATGGCCTTCCCACTGTTAGAACCAGTTGGGATCTCATCTTCGGAGACCGAAACCAAAAAAGAAATGAAGATCTAAGAGGCTAAAAATGTCCTCCTCCTTTCAAGATAGTGGAAAGAAGCTGCAATCCAGCAGCCCTTCTTCACAGGGGGCAAGAAATATCCACCGGTTTCCCAAGTTTGCTGCCTTTCTATTCTTTCACACACGAGAGAAAGATAAAGAATTGAAGGTAGATAGATAAAAGAGGAGGCTTTTGGTGCCATTAGGGCGAAGCAAAGGTAGATCAAAGGAGTAGCCAGATACGGACTGGCAAAGAATAACATGGCAAAAGAAGAAGATCCAAGAGTTGATGATGCTTGAGAGTCGAGGAAGAAGCTGACCCTCGTGGATCCAAAAGGAGATCAAGGCGTATGGGTCACCTGTTGGTGGCGTACTCGTAGAGACGGCCACGGCTGGAGAAGACGATGAGCGCGACGTCGGCGTCGCACAGAACCGACAATTCGTAGGCCTTCTTGAGGAGGCCGTTGCGGCGCTTGCAGAAGGTCACCTGCCGGTTGGTCGTGTTCTCGATCCTCTTGATCTCGATCTTTCCTCGACCCATCCTCGCCGGTGGCTCCAGTGTGGCTCCTCTTCGCTGCTCTGAGACAAGGCAACGGGAATATAAGCATCAACCGGGAGCAGACCAGCGCTTTCTTCACTTACCAGTAGTAAGAGGAGGAAAGCGAAGGCGGAGGCGAAGAAGAAAGTTTGAGGAGAGAAGGGAACGGCGATCGTAACTAGAAGCTCTGCTATCCCTCTTTCCTGGGTATTCAGAGAGACGTTTATAATGGTGAGAGGGAAGTACTTTTGGATCTGAGGGAGGGAATTTATGGACTTCACAAACCAACCTTTCCTTCCTTCTACTCCTCTCCCCCCTCACAAAGAACTCTTTTTTATCTCAATCCATGGGTCCTATACAGCGTCCCAGCAAATGAATGACCGAGGACTGTTTATTGAGTGTGGCATCCATCGGCATCGGTTTCAGCTTTCATGGACTGTGTGATGGGTGGGGGCTGGAGAGAGAAAGGGGAAAGGGACATGGCGAAAGCTCCTATTCGACGGGGGTTGTGTGAATCGGACTTGGGACTGAGTTGCACCCAGAAAACAAGGACGCACGACATGGAGGGAGAAGAGGGAGAGGGGGCTCCATTGTCCTTTCGGCTCTTGCGTTTGGTCTCTTCTCTTCCGCCCTCCCTCCCTCCCTCTCTCCATCATCGAAGATATGCATGCACCTTTGATCTCTAGTAGCGGGAAATTAATTAGGAACATGACATCAACTTCAAGCACTAGCCTCCCTCCTTCCCTGTTTACCTTTGTGCACTCCTCTTCGATTTCTGAGACAAAAGAAGGCAACTCCGATGCCAATCCTGCCTTCCATCTCCCAAAATCTAGCCTCGATTTCGATCTCGAAGGGCTTAGTCAAGGATTAGGCGTTCAATTCTGGTCCAATGCTATCTCTGTTGCAAGAATAAGCATCACTACGACACTAACCCCTCTCTTAAGCTACAATTACACTGAGCTCTTATCCAGTTTTCCTACAAGGATTGTTCGTCGTATGACGAGTGACCCAAACAAATTACACTACATAGAAAACCAGCTTACCCTAACCAAAATACTCTCTCAGATGAGACCAAACTTCCCATCCGCTAAGAGATGGGAATCGATGACGCACGCCAACTTTGTCCCATCGGCAATCGAAATCTAGATAAGAGCTTCATGTTATTACAACTTTGTCCCACCATAAAAATCTTCGCCTACCGCTGCCTCGATCGCACATTTTCCTCTGCCGTTCAGCTGGTAGATTCGGCCGACATGTTCAGCACCACAACACCGGGAAAGGCACGACACCGGATACCTGTGGGCCGCGATCTCCCAAGGAAGGTGAGTGCATGTTTCAGCAGTGCTGCAAGCTGTTGGAAAAGATCTGCGGGGTGTCCCAAACCAGTCACTGATCGATAGGAAAGCTTCTCGTAGAACGACTGCATATGATGATGATGATGATGAGAACACATTCGTCCATGAATATTCTTAGGATCAAAGGATAAACCGAGGATTGATGAAGATATCCCCATCACTGTCTGAGGATCAAACTGAGACCAAAACCAGAAGCCTTTTCCGCAGACGATGAGTGCATATACAAGGTGATCAGCAGAGGTATCTCCATGGATCATCGATGCATAGTTTTGCCAACATAATCATGTATCTAATTGGAAAGCAACCGAGAAAGAATAATGCTTGTAAATTGTCAGAACACGAGTGTCGAGTCATGACAGCATTCGAACAGAGTAAAATCTTCATCCATATCATTCTTTTGCTACTGATAAAGAGTCAATGCTCTTGTATTGATCGGTTACATTACAAGTGTTCTTATTTGTAAGCCAAATAAACATTATCCTGATTCCATTAGAAAGTCATGTGTTCTAATCAAAAGAACTTACAGGACATTCTATACCTAAAATATCAGAAATAAAGAAAATGTAGCGACCAGTCATCCATGTTGGCATGCAACAAACATACTCTGCTCTTATGCCACCAGCCATTTTTGCTAATCCCATGAGCTATTCTGCATCAACTTTTGTGTCTCTGTAACCTTAAGAGTGATGATATTTGTGTAATAGAAAATAAGCAATAATTGTATTTAAGGAAAGAAAAGAACTCATTCTTACACTTCATTTTACCATTAGCTTTTGCAGGTAACGAAGGTAAGTTTTAGGAATTAGAAGATTTAGACTTTGATTATGGACCTATAGGATCTGCTCTGTGTGGAAAGAAAATTTTGAAACGAGTGTCATGCAGTTAGTTAATGGCAGTCTTTAAGGATTTCTCTCAATATATAACTTGTGCTCTCCGACGAAGAAAGTAATTCTGAATCTCACGATGTTCTTCTTCCAACTACCATCTTTTTCGATCTAAAACGAAACGATGATCGAATGAGATCTCCAAGTCGGTGATAAACACATGAAACGTCTGAAACCTGCAAGTGCAATGATCGTAATTACGACTTCTTTGGAAAGAAGTTGCTTTCGTTTGGCGAAAGAAGTGATATTTTTGGGCTCATATGATCATAGATGTTTTCTCATTTGGTGCAGGCTCTTCTTCTTTTTCTTATATCGGAAGAAGGAACTCTTGAGTGGATGTGTTGGTCCGACAACCAAGTTCCGGCATGCGGCAAAGCAAAAGGTTAAGAATCACGGAGGACCGGCATACATGATGAATTCCTTCAGCCGGCTGATAGACCAGATTAAGCGAGAGCAAGAGCAAGAGCTGCTAGATCAAATCAAGAAACTAAATCAAACCCCTTAAAGGAGGAGGCCATAGATGTCTTAATTAGATGGCTAGGTGGGATATGTAAAGAAGAAAAAGCAGTAGTGATATCAATTGGGGTTGCAACGAGTATACGAATGCCATCTTCACCTTTTATTCCTTGGCCATGATAGCTACGGCACAGGTGCATGCCAAATGCTGAGGAGGAGGAGGAGGAGGAGGAGGAGGTGGTGGTGGTGGTGGAACTTGCAAGTGGAAAGTAGGAGAAGACATCGGAGGGCACTCTTGGCCGCGGCCCCACGTCGAAAGAGAAAGGAAACGGACGACAAGCACGCACTCGACCACGTGCGTGGGTTCTCGCCCCTTCTCTTCCTCGCCTACTTCTCCTCGGTGCCGTCGCCATCGATCTTAACCCGCACCAGCGCATCCGAAGACGGTGCTGCGAAAGCATTCATAAGCGCATACCTTCCACGGCAGTGAGTGCGAGCCCGGCGACGACTTGTGCGTCCGGTTGCTTTCCCACCATTACAATCTGTCACTGCACATGTTGACCGATTCCGATGGTCCCAGTCTGGTAGGACAGCTCCCTCTCATTGAGTAGGCGGCCGGATCGACAAGGATGGATGCTTGCTTCACCGAGGACGCAGTTAACCGAGTCGAGGACCGGAATGGGCCATCCTGGAGAGCCTGATGGACGAGGAGACGTCCACAGTGCACACGTACTTGTGTGAGGAAGGAAAACCAGAGAGACGGGGAGAGAATATTGTATGGCAGCACCGCAAGGCATATCTTCATACATCAGCAGGACAGTTGTTCGAATAAACCCAGAAGGGAGGGCCCCACAAGATTTATTATACGACGGTACCTGGTACGAAGCGTACTACGATGACTGGAGAACGGAAGTGGACGGTAGGATAAAAAGGAGGGGCGGCAGAGAGCATAACATGAAAGTCGAGGGTCGTGCGGGGGCTGGCCATGCAGATCGCATCAATGGCGTCAGGAAGCTCTGTCACTGTCTCTCTCTCTCTCTCTCTCTCTCTCAGCCGATGGCAGCGATCCCGCGGAACAAAAGGTGGCGCCATGACGGCACGAGTGGTTCGAACTCGAAGGATGTAAGGTGTCCGGCACGAGTCACGGATTGCAAATGATCCGAGGGTTCGACAAGAGAGGGATTTGACCGAAGGCAGCGAATCCGATTGCAAGAAGCAATGGGAGACCTCTGGCCCACGGTTGGCACCTTGGGTTCGAGGGATGGAGGTGCGTATATCAGAGAGCTTCGGCGGGTAAGTAAGTTACCTTGGTTGCGCGTGTGATGTCGGTGTAGACCGAGACCGAGACCGAGACCGAGACCACCACCACCATCGAAGCACCCACCCCTGGGGTAGTACATACGAGGAGGCATCGATATGGAAGGGGGGGGGGGGCACGCAGGAGCGATACCTGCGCCGCTTGTTGGCTCCATACTTTCACCTGCACCGTGCCCACCCTGCTTGGCACCAAGTACAGATGCATCGCACCGAGGAAACGTAAGTTCTCCGGTGCCAAAAGTTGTTCTCGAATAATCACCAAACGGTGGAGAATTGTCCTCCTGAATGAAACCAACTCTTTCCCCACTGCTCATAGCGAGAATTGGCAATTCGTAAACTAACAAGGATACACACAGGGTATCCCAATGAAAGAACGGCAACCAAAGCATAGAAAGCACAAGTTTGAACCTCAGCTTCTCGCTTTCCCTTGTTCCTAAACATCCCCTCCTCCTTCCTTAATATCTGAAAACAAACAGAAATGATTCATGTCTCCACATTAGTGACAAATAAACGCCTCCACCGGATCCACAAAGTGCATCCTCCCGATGCCGCCCCTCTCTCTGTTCCTCTGCACACCGCATCAACATCTCAGGAAATCAGTCATTACTTGGTTTGAATGATTCAGATCTCCACACAAGGGGCCAACTCTAAGCTTTTGCCAATAGTTTCTTCCTTACACAAGCTCTCCAATAAGGCCGGTAGACATCAGATTACCGGGTGCAGTGGCCCTATGACATCCAAGGGAGCTTCTCCATCCGTTTGTGTAGATATATAAAACCAGCAACCAGTAAGGAACAGCTGTTGCTAACTGTTCTTGAGAATCTAAGTTCCTGGGCACAGAGAATCAACAAATGGAAAAGAAATTACATTGGCAACCATGACAGAGCAGAGAACATCCTCAACCTGGTCATTCCCAAATATTTTTGCCATCACTCTAATATGATATGATAAATATGAACAAGAGCTACTATATGATTTGGTTCATTAGCAATACTACCTGACAACTTTAATCAAGCAAACACAAAAAATTGCATCTTCCAACATAATCCAAGTCAAAAGACATGAAACACAAAATTGCCTTTTCCCATTCTTTTTCTCTTATTTATGTTTTCATTCAATGCTTTGGGGCAATGAAAAATGTGTTAAGAACCATATATATATAAAAAAAAAGTTGATCCATGCTCTAAGTATGAAGATGAGACACTCCTGCAAAATAAAATGTATATGTTAGTTAAGTAGATTCACTGTGTTAGGCTGTGGAACCATGTGGATGAGGACATCAATCATCATTTGGAGATAACCAAACATATCAAGAGAAGTATGACTCCAACCTATTAAACCTTAAAAAGATAACAGACAACAAACAAAAGACACCAAAAAGCTTTCATATCAACCACATAATTGTCAATGGCACAAGTAAGCCAGAACACATAGGCCACATGGTCTTTCTGTTCACGGCAAATACGAACTTCCAAGTAAATTTTCACTACAAATATTGAAAAGCACTGTATTAGCACATAAAGCAAGCAAATTTAAATGGTATTTTCTTTAGGCACAAGATGATCGATCATATTTAATGTGGATAGTTCTGAGAGCACAATCAAACATCAAAACTTGGAATACATGACTACAGATACTGAAAATTAGGAGAAACACACAAGCAGACTAACCAAAAAATAGCACAACATTGTCAACAATACTTGAGAAAATAATAAAGTGATATTTTGGACACTATTGCATGTGATTAAGTTAAAAAAGAGGATTATTAAAGATTTTTCTTCCATATCATAAGAAAGTGACAAAAGAAAACAGTACCTATCAAGCATCAAAAATGTCCCTGCTAGCCAAAGAAAGTTCCATCTTACATGGTTTTAAATGTCATCAAGATCTCTTTGCCCGGTAGTGAATCCCCAATTCAAGTCTAAAACCTGTAGACTTTTGCTGCTTTCTCCTGTGAACCGTCTTTGGCAGCACTAGCTTCTTGAGTAAAAGGTACAGTTGAGTGAATTGGTCGGGAGTTTTCCTGATCTATACTTCCATTGGGCCTCAGTATATGCTTTGCTCCTGCACTAAGTTTGACAGGTCCTGGCCTCAGATGACTAGATTTTAAGGGCAAGGACCCATCTGAAATTGCCACACTATCCCTCCCATCATCAATAACTGGAAGACTGACATCTACTGTTCTACTCACACAAACATTGACTTCTGGTTCTCTTATATTATCTTTTTGGTCTCCATTCAATCCTTCTCTTCTCAATGATGTAGGAGCATTTAAGTCTTCTTGCAGTTTGAGGTTAGGCCTCTTCACTCTTTCCACAAATTTGTCATCTTTGGCTGCAGATCTTTTTCTAAATCTTTTACAATGATCCTGACTCTTAACATGAGCAAAGTTGAATCGCATGCCATCTGTGGTTTTGATATTGTCTCCATAGGTTGAGGATGCTGAACTGAATTTATTTGTTAAGGTTGCAGTAGATGAAGGGTAAACTACAGACATGGGAGTGTATGAGCCACAAGTTTGAGAACTGTTGCTATTACCTGAAGGGAAAGCTATTACACTCTTTGTATATGGAGAAGAATGAGGGAAACCTCTATTTGCTGGTATCATACAGGACTGACATGCAGCAGACGGATGATAAGGAACAAAAGGATGCTGATTGGTTGCATTTAACAGCCAATGGGGAAATCTTTGTAAAGAATGACCACTTGATGTCTGGACAGGCACATGATTAATATAAGGATGGGTAGTTGATGGAACACCATAAGACACATTTTGACTGTGCTTGCAATGGGTTGAATTTATAAGCATATGCTGGCAAAAGTTTCGGGGGTGGGATGCCCGAAGTGTTTTACTTCGTCCCATATCAACAGATTGAGCTTGTGTGGTACTATGGACTGCAGAGTGGGATGCTCTGTTCTGAAAAGATTGGCATGGAACTGGACTTCGAGAAAAATCAATATGAAAACCATGTTCTCCACCACTTGAAGGATTTCCATAATTCAACATCCAGTTAGGTCCAAAACCATGATGCATATGGTTAGATGTAAGCTTATCTGCTGATGCATGACAATTGTCTGAAGGGACGTCCAATGAACTAAAAGGGATATTCCTTGATGCCTCATATTCTTCTTGCCTAATGAATTCCTCTTCATGCCACCGCTTCAAAATAGGTCTGTCATGCTCCCTTATAGTAGGGTTGCTTGTAGTTACCATTTCCTTGTCAGTCCAATCCTTATCATTACATCCTTGGTGTTCGTTGCTGCAGCTACCAACTGTGACATTTTTGCCCATCAAGCGCATAGTAGGTTGGATAGCAGGATGAGACCCTAGCTCCATATCCTTCTCTGAATAAAGCCTCATCCTATCAAAGCAATTTTCTGTTACCAAATGATCTTTGCACCCAGAACAAAATAATTCCACTTGTCTTGCATCGCAGTGGTACAATTGAGGTCTTCCGTCATGGGATTGACACCTCACTTTCTCAACACCTTGCAATGCAACAGAACCCGATTCAGATATCAATAGTTTTCTGGCAGGATAGTGCTGTTGTAAGAACCAATTTTGTTCATCGTCATGGTATGATGACACAAAAGGATATTTGCCTTTCATCCTAACATGGCTAGACTGGGGCTGAAATTGAGTGGAAGATGGAAGAATCTGAAGTGAATTCAAGGCTGAGTTTGGCATTTCATCAACCTCACAAAATCCATACCTCGTGCCCGGGTTCAATTCGATAAGCTCTCCCTGTGAATTAAGAGGCAATCCAGTAAAACCCTCCTCGGTGTCATTGACCCTCCAAATAGGCCCCAGCCCTGGCGATGGCTCCACAATAGCTTTTGATCCAACTGAAGAATGATTGCTAATTAACATATCTTTCGGTATATGATACATTGATCGAAATTCTGGAAAACCAATACATGTGTTGTTTCTTGGATCCATCATATGAGTTTGCATGTAAATTGAATCCAAGTAGCTTTGATCCAGACAAGAAACCCAATGGTGCTGGTCTTGTTTTCTGGTAAGGCTCAGTGCACTTTTTGTATCAGAAACTGAAACAGCATTTCCGGGATGCAGATGGCTTGTATGATTGAATATTGGAGAAAAACTGTGTATTTGAGAGGTTCCAGGATCTGAAGCAAGTGCACACTTATTCATGGACCCAGGAACCTTCAGGTCACCTGAGTACATGGGAGTAGGTGTCATAGTGGATCCATCCAAACCAACGCCATTTAAATCAACATGATCCTTCACTGGATGGTTCAAGTCCACAAGTTCAGCCAAAGGGGATCTCTTTGTTACTGACGAGTTCGAAGGAGTAGGATGGTCAAAAGTACCATTGAGTTGCTCTTCTGAGGAAGTTTCACTTGTCTCCCCATTACTTGCAACAACTCCATTGTCATTTAAGTTCAGCTGACCTTCTGTATCATTCAAGTTCCAGTGAGCTCCCTCAGTGACAGATGGACATTTATTCAAATTATCCATAGTTGAAGATGCAGCCAAGACATCAGAAACCATTTTGCAAAGGGTTTGCAAGTGCGGCAGCTTTAAAGGCAAACAACTTCTGCCATGCACAAGTTTACCATTCTTACCAGAGAAACTCAGTTGTTTGGCTGATTCACAACAATGTTCTACAAGATCACTGCCCTTTTTATTTTCTATTACCTTTCTCTTCTTGGTGGAAGTGCCTCGTTTTCGTTTCTTGAAAATACTATGTACAGGAGGTGCCCTTACTGCCTCCTGGTTCCTGGATATCAGTTTCGATGTCTGAACAAATCTGAATATATGTTTCTTTAGCAAAGTTCTGATTGTTGCTGGCTTTGCCTGGTTACAAACAAGCCTATTATGCATCTTTCCAAACTTCTTCTCGTACCTTTTGCTCTTGAGGATTTTGCTCATATCAACTAGAGACGACATTTTGAGCTTACAGTTCTCCTGGCAGAGAAGACAATGACAGAAATTGTTCAATATAATGCTTCTGGACACTCGAGCCATAAAGCAGGAGAGGCAAAGTTGAGGATACTAAGAAAAAGTAAGTGCACACTTGTGGCTCTACAATAGACAGGAAGCAATCAATTATTGGATTACATCTTTTCCTTTAGGAGAATCTTAGAATTAATTCCTGAATTGCATTTAGGTTCTAAAGCAAAAAGCTTAGTTTTAAAATTAACCCAATATGTTCTAGACAATAATCAAATAGCTTAGATATACTCATCCTATAAAGATAAGGATCAGGTATCAGGGTATACCAAAAATTTAGCAATGCTCTGAAAAAATATCAATTAGGTTTACCACAAATTACATTGACAAATCGATATATTGTGTCATGAAGACATATCAACTAAACAAACTGATCAACTCTGTCAACTCAAATATATCATGGAGGAAAATTAGCAAAAACAAGATTCTTCTCACATGGCACTACATCCAACATGAGATAAGAAAACTATAATTAAGATTTCAGTTAAGTAAGATCTCCAACCACATAATTTGTGCCGAGTCTAATTCATCAATGGTACAAAATAGTGGTTAACACAGTGGTCTAATCGGGTGGCCAACAGCAAGATGGAACAGGATCACACTTTAACAAGACTGGATGAGATATCAATCTGAATTTTTATATCTTGCCAGAAATGTTTTGCTGAATATTAACTGATATTAAAAATTGTACATTTTCAAATTTTAAATTAATATTTTTGTATCTAAAAGTCTCCTCATATGACATTCACAAGCCCATTCAGTATTTCAGTGGAACAACGATATCTCATTGGGCAGTGTCTTACTCTCTCAAGGACTGAGATAGCAGAAAATCAATTATTTTAGATACATATTGCAGTGTGGAGAGCTGGTCACCAGTACAACCACGATGAGAAATATTCCCTCTTCTTTCTTCAGTTTCTCTCATTAACTCTTCGAACAACTAGGGAAATACTGCCTTTCACCTGTCTGGTGCTAAACATGTTCAGCTTCATAACACTTTGTAAGCCTCCGGTTTGATGACAAAAATCCTAGGCAGTTGTCTGGACTAGAGAAAGATGATTCGAGACAAGTTTTTTTGCTGTGCAATGATTTTTCTGAAAGGCTTTATTGATGATCATCAAACAAAACTTCCGACATTTGACTCCACCTGAATCAACCAGCTTGGATTTTATGAATAATTTTTTATATCAACCTCACCAGAACATTGGAAGGTAGATCCAATATACCTGACTACATGCTCAGTTTTTCTCTTAGAATTGATAAATCTATATCTTGCTTATTCAGTCTTAATTTTACTACATTTAAACCATCAAACTGAACCCTATCAAATGGGTAAATTATTTCAATTGAACCCTTCACAACTACATGCTGGACAAGTAGATCTGAAACAGTCCAAAATAAAGCAAGAAGTTGTTTCCATGAAAGTCACCAGACCACAACGTTGGACCAAGTACAAAACCTAAAAGCTCTCTTCAGCTCATCGCTCTCGACGGATGAAAGGACAAGAGGAGAGGACGAGCATGGTCTCGCACTACCTTCAGGTTACTTCCTAGACCCAAAACGTCGATTAACGGTATGTGCAAATCTGGAATCCAAACAACGATCCATGTCAATAGGTTGCCGGACATCACTCACTAACCACAGTCCTAGACGATTCCAGCTACTGGCGTCCCCAAATAGACTCGGTTCCTACATGAAATATCAGCAGCACTATTCACCCGAATCCAGCAAAGATCGATATTTCCCAAATGCTCACATGGTTTTCCTAATCTGACATCATTACACGATTAAGCATTTCAGATGCGCATGAAACATAACGAGAATTAATGATGATAAAAAAGATGCAATATCCACGGAGAGCTGACAGCTACAGGCAGACACTGTGCTTAGTGCGAGAGTGAGCAAGTGGAATTATTGCCAAACAGAAAGCGCGAGGGTAAAGTGTGCTGCATCCAACAAATTGCCACGTACCTTTTTCGCAGCACGGATCTCCACCTTGAGCTTCTTCTTTTTATTCGTCATCTTCGCCTTGGTCTTCCACTTTTTGTTTGCCCCAATCTTTTCCCTCGGCATCTTCTCACCGTCTTTAACCCGCTTCTTTCTTTTTCTCATCTCAACCAAAACCCCACCGTCCTCAACCCCCAAATTGGTCTTCGCACCGGCTGCTTCCCCTCCTTGCGGTTGCAGTTTGCCGCCGGCCCCATCCCGGAGGTCTTGTTCTTGCACGCCGCCACGGACCGGCGGGGCCACCGCGAAAAGCTCGAGGATCGACCTTTTCTTGGGCGTTCTCGGCTTCGGCTTGGAGGGAAGATTCTTCGCCTGCCTCTGCTCCGCCGGAACCTTCCCACCTCCCGCCCGGCCAACACCGGTGGATTCGACAACTGGTACCCCAGTGGCAACGTCCACGGCAGCTTTCTCTTCCGGTTCGACCACATCGTCGGCCTCTCCGTCCTTCTTGCCGCCGGATGGCACCGCCCGTAGCTCCTCGACCCACCACCGGAACTTCCTAACCGGCATGGGAGGGAGAGACCGCTCTGCTCTCTCCTCGGCGAACGGCCAGCACCTGTCGTAGTCGACGTTCCTCATCCTCGCCGCGTACTCTCTTCCAGCACCCAAACACTCGTCAAGATGTTGTTGGTAAAAGGAAACAAATCAAGAAAAGACCGGCCGGGAAATACTCACCGAATCGAGAAGCTCTCCATGGCCGCCGCCATCGTAGCGATCGGAAGCAAGGGATGGGAGTAAGGGCAGAAAGAATCTTATTATTCTCGAAAGGGCTGAGGCGGAGAGGATGGTAGTGGGGGACACCTGAAAGCTAGAAAAGAAAATAATAATAATAATAATAATAATAATAATAATAATAGAAAAATAATGCAAATAAATGACGAGGAGACAGAGAGATTGGCTGAAAGGCCCCAACCGCTCGCTTGTTATTGTATTTGTTTTCTATTTTGTTTATTTCTTCTTTTCGCTTTCCCGCTCTCCACCTCGGAATGCGTCCAACTACCATTTACTACCGAAAGCGACCTGTGCTAGGGCACGGCAGATTTAATTTTTATTCGGGACGACGTGGACATGGCCGCGGCCGTCCATGTGCGTCGTGATCAAGCGTGATGTGCCCACCGTCATGATGATGGGCGCTGCTGGGACACGCTCCGCGGGGGTTGGGCGCACATGGGTCCGTCGGCTCCCTGGCGATATCGTTCTCACCCTCTGCCCCGATACCCAATTGACTACCCGTGCAGTGGCTGCACTAGACGTGGGGTCCCGCGTGCTTTCGATCGGAAGGCTCGTAGACACGCGAGGGTTCTTGTGCCTCCGCGTTTCCTTTCTTTCTCTCGTCTCGGTAAGGACAGCGCCAGGCGACCGTAGGCACGGACGGTGGGGGCCCGCGCTTCGGTGGTCCTGTCTCATCGCCCGCGACCACCAACCCAACCGCGGCACGCACAACCGACGGTCGAGATCTGATCTCGCGGACACCTTCCAGGGGCCCACCCTCCGCTGCAGACCCAAAACGGTGGAGCCTGACGGGAATTGGAGGCCAAAAAGAGAGTAGAAGTGCTTCACGGGTAACGCCATCGGGAGAAGAAGGCGAAGAAGACAGCAGCCGCCCGGAATGGCGGTCGAGGTGGCGAGAGCGAGACGGACGCCGCCGATCTTCTCCTTTTTTTCTCCTTCGTTTTCTTAAGATTTCTGCAGTAAATTTAACGTCGCGAGTGGGTTCCGGAAATGAATGAATTGGATATATGGAGGGAGGTGATGGGATGGGGTGCCGCCGCCAGGTACAGAGCGGTGACAGGAGGAGGAGCCAGGAAAACACTTGATTGCCAGATGCCACGAAAGACCATACACGGCCGCTTGTCACCTGCTCCATTCGTGGTTGGACAGCATCCTTAGTGGGGTCGGTGCTCAGAGCCACTGCTTCTACGTGCGTCCTTGAGATGTGGACTTAACATACATTAAAGGAGGGCTGAGGAAGACCAGCATCAAAGAACTCGCTGCCTCAGACACCTCAAAATGTATCACGGTGAAGGTTACGTACATGAGCGACGTCGCGATGGGGCTGAGAGAGAGGACCCGCCGAGTCGAGGTCCATTTCGAGCTGGGAGAACCGAATGGGCCGGTGTAAGCACCCGAAAGGGTGGTGGTGTTCGCGGTCGACACAGGCGAGGCCGTGATGTAGTCGCCGTTTTCTCCTGAGAGAAAGAGAAGGCTCCTGCGTCTCGCACGCACTCTTCCTCGTCGGCTGCGGGTGTGCTCGGCGATGACGAAGCGCCGAGGGGGAGATGTCATCCTGCAGTCATGGGACTGGGATGCCCGGTGAGGTACGCTATCGCCTCTCCGAGTGGCTCATTATGGATGGAATAAGAAGAGAAATGGAATTCCATGACAAAAAAACAACGTTGTTGAAATCAAAACTTGTCATCTCACACAACATATGCTCTCCCGAGAACATGAAAATAAAAAGGTTTTGCGAATACGTTCTTTCTAAACCTTAAAATGCATCGACGAGAGGGGTCAAGAGAAACTAGTAAAACTAGGTTTCAGCATGGTAATCACGATCGAGTTAATCATCCCGATAAAAGAGTACAATTAGGCCCATCGGAATTTAGAATTCAAACAAGGATTAGTAAAAGGAACCACCAGTAATTAATTATGTTCTATAAAGTGCTTTTGTACTAAAGAATAAGATGGAGGCTAATAGTGGTTGATAACTCCTATAAGATATAAATCCAAAGTGCTCTAAACAAAAATAAGAAGACCATATCATACATATTTTAATGGTATGCAGCCTCTGGAAGAATGAAGTCAGATTTTCTTTTTTGTATTTAAGAGACATCTCATCATATGTGCTGGAGTTGATGTTTTCATACATATCTAAATGAGGTCAGTTTAATTGTTCATGTCATATGTAATGGAGTTACTAAAGTAATGATACAACCAGTGAACGCGAGAAATCATTTTATATCTAGAAATAAAGATGCAACTCGAAAAGATTGGGGGTGAGAAATCCACAAATTGTTTCCTCTTCCACTATTGTTTCCTTCCTCTTCCATTTATATATATATATATATATATATATATATATATATATATATATATAATGTTTTCAATGGTATAGAACACTTGGCGTTGCAATATACAATCTTAATTCGCATTCTTTTAATCAATACTCGATGGTTTACGGAGGGTTAACGAAGAATAAAGCAACAATACTCTCTTTATTTGTGTTTTCCGAGGCTTCGTCTTCATGAAAGCTTTTCTCGTATACCACCAACTCACAAAATTAATTCACCGTGTACAAAGAATAAATTCTTCATGCAGCACAATTAAGTGTCATGGTTGTTGGTGAAGAATGGCAGTAGATCCTTGGAAAGGAGACACCTTCTTACATGAAATATAGTTTAATTTCTAGTTGAAATAGATGTTCTAATATAAAGATTGTAGGCCAAGTCTTTAGACCAACTTAAAGTAGTACAGTATATTTTTGTTGCATTCTCAACGAAAGAACGCTAATTAACGTCGCATTACAACCTTTGAAAGGACGTTCATGGCCGTCATGCTCCGTCCATGGTTGACGAGGGGTAGACCTTGCTTTGGATCAGTGTCCGACCCACCCTGAACCCAGGGACGACGGTGAACCCAACCGTGGGCGGCGTGAGCTCGGCTGCAGCGTCGTCGTCCTCGTTCTCCACCACGTTTTCCATGTACACTTGGGAGAACCGGCTGCCACGTCGCACCTGGAAAATGAACCTGTCATCGAACGAGAAGAACAAGCAGTGGAGGAGATACACTCGCCTCGCCATCTCCGCGAACCCACTGAAGAACGCCGAGTCCGGGAAGTCCCGGCCCGTGCTCCCTGCGGGAGACCTTTCCCGATCACGACTGCCGAAGAACGACGATTCCATCTTCGGATGCACCAGCGCCTGATACTTTGCCGTGGCGAACTTCGCGATCGCCGAGCGTTGGCTGAGCTTTTCGTTCGATCCGACGCGTGACAGCTCCGTGAATTCACCGAACCACCGGCGCCGACCCCACGCCGATCGATCTTTCAGGGCGGCCACGTTGTAACTTCTGTGGTGGAAATCCGAGAACATCCCCTGGCAGACGTAGGACTGGAAGGCGAAGGTCCGATGGCCGGGCTTTTTACGGCGGAGCACGTCCGGCTGGATTGCACCAGCGGCAGCATCGAGGTCCCACCCGGCTGACTCCATTTCCTTCACCATGAATTTGACGAAGGATCTGATGGAGTTGAAGGTCCATCGAAGAACGGCGAGGAAATTGATGGGGCTTAGGTCGGAGAGGGGTAGGCCATCCAGGACCCAGAGCGAGCGGCCAGGATGAAGCTTTGACTCCAACGCTTGGTTGACCTTCTCGCACGCAAGTAGCTCGGCCTGGAGCGAGGATATCTCGAAATCCCTGAGCTCGAGGTGAGCTTCGAGCTTGCTCGTGGTGATCTGAGAGGTCTTGATTAGATTGTGCTGCTCTGCGATCCGGGCAGCAAGTGCCGGGCCCGGGCCCATCATTCCGTCAGCATCCGTAAACGGAATGATGGAATGGTTCCTGAAGTAGGATTGCTTCAGCTCGGAGACGCGCTTGAGCTCAGAGACGATGGCCAAGTCACAAGACTGTATCGAGTCGGGATCATACGGTGACTGCGCCATTTGGAGCTGGACGTAGGCAGCTTCGACAGCAGATATGCTGGCGAAGAGGTTGGCGAGGAGAGACTCCATGACTTCTTTGACGTTTGAGGAGAGCCGGTGTTGCTGCTTCTCATACGCCACTTGGCACGAGTCGCTGCCGCCGCAATCAGACAGGAGGATGGGGGAACAGTCGCTCAAGTTCTGGGCCGGCTTGAGTTTATGGATGGAGCAGTCATCTTCGCCGGGGGCAACGTCGGCATCGCTGGCGGAGCAGCGGAGGCGAAGGAGCTTGCTGAAGGTCCGAGCCACCGTTTCCAACGTCGGTGACCGCGTCGCGCTGCTCCACTCCATTTCTTCTTCTGTTTCAGGATCCGAGAAGATCAAGGAAATCCACCAAAATCAGTGCAGAAACGACCGCAGAAATGGAAGTGAGAGTTAGATGCTTGATTCAGAACAAAGGAATCTTCCTAGAAAGTGGTCTGCTTTGAGGAGAATATGCATATGATCAAAGACAGATAGGAGGAAGAAAGAGAAACGAAACAGCAAGAATCACGATCGCTGGTTGACGACAGTAGGGAGCTCAACCAAATCTTTGCACAAAAGAATTATGATTGATTCTTCGGGACATGAGATTCGTGGAGTTGGTGGGAACACCAAGCATATCCCTCATGGTGGGGCAAATCCACAAAGGAGGACGACAACATAAGAAGAAGAACCGGGAGACCTTTCCCGATCACGACTGCCGAAGAACGACGATTCCAATCTTCGGATGCACCAGCGCCTGATACTTTGCCGTGGCGAACTTCGCGATCGCCGAGCGTTGGCTGAGCTTTCTGTCGATCCGACGCGTGACAGATCCGTGAATTCACCGAACCACCGGCGCCGACCCCACGCCGATCGATCTTTCAGGGCGGCCACGTTGTAACTTCTGTGGTGAAATCCGAGAACATCCCCTGGCAGACGTAGGACTGGAAGGCGAAGGTCCGATGGCCGGGCTTTTTACGGCGGAGCACGTCCGGCTGGATTGCACCAGCGGCAGCATCGAGGTCCCACCCGGCTGACTCCCATTTCCTTCACCATGAATTTGACGAAGGATCTGATGGAGGTGAAGGTCCATCGAAGAACGGCGAGGAAATTGATGGGGCTTAGGTCGGAGAGGGGTAGGCCATCCAGGACCCAGAGCGAGCGGCCAGGATGAAGCTTTGACTCCAACGCTTGGTTGACCTTCTCGCACGCAAGTAGCTCGGCCTGGAGCGAGGATATCTCGAAATCCCTGAGCTCGAGGTGAGCTTCGAGCTTGCTCGTGGTGATCTGAGAGGTCTTGATTAGATTGTGCTGCTCTGCGATCCGGGCAGCAAGTGCCGGGCCCGGGCCCATCATTCCGTCAGCATCCGTAAACGGAATGATGGAATGGTTCCTGAAGTAGGATTGCTTCAGCTCGGAGACGCGCTTGAGCTCAGAGACGATGGCCAAGTCACAAGACTGTATCGAGTCGGGATCATACGGTGACTGCGCCATTTGGAGCTGGACGTAGGCAGCTTCGACAGCAGATATGCTGGCGAAGAGGTTGGCGAGGAGAGACTCCATGACTTCTTTGACGTTTGAGGAGAGCCGGTGTTGCTGCTTCTCATACGCCACTTGGCACGAGTCGCTGCCGCCGCAATCAGACAGGAGGATGGGGGAACAGTCGCTCAAGTTCTGGGCCGGCTTGAGTTTATGGATGGAGCAGTCATCTTCGCCGGGGGCAACGTCGGCATCGCTGGCGGAGCAGCGGAGGCGAAGGAGCTTGCTGAAGGTCCGAGCCACCGTTTCCAACGTCGGTGACCGCGTCGCGCTGCTCCACTCCATTTCTTCTTCTGTTTCAGGATCCGAGAAGATCAAGGAAATCCACCAAAATCAGTGCAGAAACGACCGCAGAAATGGAAGTGAGAGTTAGATGCTTGATTCAGAACAAAGGAATCTTCCTAGAAAGTGGTCTGCTTTGAGGAGAATATGCATATGATCAAAGACAGATAGGAGGAAGAAAGAGAAACGAAACAGCAAGAATCACGATCGCTGGTTGACGACAGTAGGGAGCTCAACCAAATCTTTGCACAAAAGAATTATGATTGATTCTTCGGGACATGAGATTCGTGGAGTTGGTGGGAACACCAAGCATATCCCTCATGGTGGGGCAAATCCACAAAGGAGGACGACAACATAAGAAGAAGAACAAAAGCAGAATAATCGGGAGAAAAGCTTTGGCTCATACAGAAGTGGTGGAATAGGAATCAAAGGCGATGCCCGGTTGCCGGAGGCTACTCGATTTGGATCACAGCTTTTGAGGCCTGATGGCAGTGAGCCAATAATGGCTCAGAAGATCTCATCCTCCTCATTCCCAACCTATCAAGATCAGTCCAGTCTTATGGATGTTTGGCATAATAGAGGAGAGAGAGAGAGAGAGAGAGAGAGAGAGAGAGAGAGAGAATAAAATCAATCAATCAATGTCAAGGAGCACAGAAGAAGAAGATTCGGGCAAGTAATTGGCAGAAGACCATTTAGGATATGCTGCGTTGGTTACATCTGAATGAGGAGGATACAACAAAGGGGGTAATAACCCAATTTAATGCAAGGAGAGAGATTTAGCAAATAATCGAGTTTAGTCCAACACAAAGAAAACTCAGGAACAGAGTAGTAGGTAAGAGATCTTTAAAGTCCAATCATCCCTGGAAAATCGATCCAATCGACAGAAAAATAAATATGAGATCTGACACAGAGTCACAGTGACGCGCCAACAAAACCAATCAATCGAGTACAAGTTTGCCATAGCCAAATTGTCGACTTGGAGGCCAACTCCTCAGGACAAGATTAAATCTTAAGATCAGGCTCGGAATATTCACCTCAAACATACGAATCAACGTGACAAAGTCAAGTCTTTTTCGAGTTATCTCACGCGAAACCAGACATGATGATCGAATGCAAACTAAAAGACATGTTTTGATTGGGTTTCGCTCTCAACAAAGCAGAGTCTAAAGGTTGACCTTTGCGTGAAAACATTCGTACCGGTCAGGAAGAAGCATTGCCTAAGTAGTATTGTAATGGAAACGTGTGTGTGTAAAACTGTTGCCTCAATCGATCTGTGTAACTCTAAAGAAGTGTTCTTTGTGTTCTGTACTCTTCCGGTCACCTCTTTTCATTGAACAGCTAGCGTCATGCAAGTTTTATGTGGATCGAATAAGCATGAATCTGTGCAGAAATAGGTAGAAGCATGCGTATGCATTGACTATGGTAGGGGGGGGAAAAGAATGGGGTTAAAGCTAACACGGATATCGTTTAATGACGCTGCAGATATGCAATGTCTCGGTATAACGATATGCAAAATCTGATTTTTGCAACACAAAAAGGTCTTATGAGGGAAAAGAAAAAACCTTATTTGGGGTCCTGAGAAGAGATGGGCACGTACCAGAAACCCTAGGATTGGGGGCCGGCAGGACCGGAATAAGCCGAAGCGGGGGGGGGGGGCCTCCTCTTCTCCTATCGCTCTCTAACCGTGCCCGTCCCCATCGGATGCGATCAGATCATACCTAGAACGATCATTGGAAAAGAATAACCTCAAGTAGGCCGCCGCCCACTTCCGACCTCGAGCGAGAATGTCAATGGCGAAAACGACCACAAAACGGAACCTTTGGAGAGGCCGTCTTCGTCGGCTTCCTCCTCTCTTTCTAATCCGAACTTGCTTGCACAGGGGCAGAGAGCGGACACAGATCTCGGGAAGAGCAACAACGGGCGAAAGGTCAAGATCGGAGGGCGAGAGAGCCGGCAAGGCGGGAAGAGGAAGAGGCGGCAGAGAGATGCGACCAGGGAAGCGTGGAGATAAAGACAGGTGCTTGTATCTGTTGATCGTAGTACCGAAAAGACCATTACATTATCATCACTAAAGTACTAAAATGGATTAATGCGTTGGTCTTATTGGTAATTATATGTATGAATGGTGGTATTTTGAAAGAAAAGAAGGGCAAACATGGAAATATAATTGTTTTCCATGAGGTATTTTAAATTTATTACGGATGGATTTCGATAGGTGTTTTTTTTTTTATTTTGGTGAAAAAAATAATTGTCTGCTTTCCTTAGCGGAAATGGTCAGACACAAACAAACAAAATTTACACAATCACTAAATAAATATAATATAATAAAAAATATATTATTTATGAATTATTATAAAAAATTTAAGTTTGAAAATTTTTCACACACGACTCTAATTTTGAAGAAATCTTACTAAATACCCTCGAGCATATGAAAAAAATCATTTTACTGATATTTCGTTGGATCCAAATTATCATCATCTTTATTTATCGATCAGTCTCTATTTTTGAATCAGTCTCTTTATTAACTCCAACAATAAAGGTATAGCTTTCATAGTCATTATCGTTTATCGTAAATGAGAATATAAAAGAGTAATGACGATTGTGTCTTTATCACTAGTCCAACAATATCCAATAGAGTATCTTTATCATCGAACAATTTGAATAGAGGAGACTGATCGACAGGGCGAAAGACGATGGCTCACAAAGGCAAAATAATTATTTTTAAAAATATTTTTTAAAAAAATTGAAAGTTAAGATGCTATATGAAAATTTCTCAAAATTAATGATTTTTTTTTCAAAAATTCACTCAAGTATGAATATGTTTTGATTTAGCGAATCGAAAAAGACTTATCAAATAATTGGATGACTTCTAAATGCTGTCGTTGGCACCCAACTATAATATATCATCTTGCATTGCATGTATGTGTATATATATATAGTTCGAATGGAGCCAATAGTTACTGTGCAATTGAAGACACCAAGTTGTTTCCAAGAATCAGATGATTCAGATTTGGTTTAAGGTCGGGCATGGTGTTCACCTTCTTCCTCTTGCGTTGTAGTGGTAGAGATGGTGGGGGGTCTCATCTTACATAATTCCAATTCATACGAGCCACTGGATGATAACACCATCGCCTCAGACATGGAGTTGGGATCATCTGCTGCGCGATATGGCCCGCATCTCAGGAAAAGATGACCTGATATGTAGTGCTTCTGCTTGAGCGTGGATGTCAGTACCCTTCTGGTTCGGCTGGCGCTCCACTCCGATGGACTAACTCTTGCTTCCATGCAAGCCCTGTGACCGTTCGATGAAATGTCTGTGGTTTCAGCGAAGGACTCTGACTCTCCCGCTTCTCCTCCCTCCTCCCTCTTCCCTCTTCCCTCTTCCCTCTTCACTCTCTTCATCCGTCAAAAGTTTCGCTGGCGATTCAACGAAGCAGTCACCTCTCTCCTACTTTATCGTCTTCGCTTCCGGTGCTCGTCCCTCTCTTCGGGAGGAGGACGGCCGCACGCGTGCACGGACACACAAGCACCAACATCCAATCGAAAGATGGCTCAGCATCCAATGCTCCGACAACGTTTTACCCTTCTCCGCACATACTTGGGGTTACCCAAAGGGACCCAACGAAGCTTTCCCGCCCATACTCCTCCTAATGTTTTGTGATGTATGGATCCATTCAGGTTAGAATTTTTCCTATTTATCCTTCTAAAGTTAATATCACTATAAAAATCAAAATCATCTTCAATTTTCGTTTGACCAGTAGTGTAAATGCATAAAAATTTTATTCGGCATTGATACTTGCATGATTTCTCTCGCAAAAAAAAAAATCTTTTTTTTTATTTTTTCTCAAAAGATGCTCATGTATTGATTTTTTTTCAAAATGATACATGCTGCTTTTTTTTATTTTTTTAATATTTATATGCTTCCCAATCATCATCTTCGACACTCCTAAGTTGTCGCTATTGTCACATTCGTCATCCATACTTCTTGTTCTCTTCTTCCTCGTTCTTTATCATCCACTCATCCTTTTTTTTTTAACTCATCGTTGTCTCTTTTCTCTTGTTATTATTGTTATTATTATCGACTTATCATTTTTATCTTTTCTTTTTTCCTTCTTTCATCTTATTATTTATCTTATTTGTCTTCTCCACTCTCTCCCATTCCCAGAGATATTGATAGAAAGTAATGACAGAGAAGGATAAAGATATTTATAGGATCTAAAAAATTTAAAGATATCAATGGCAAAAATCAGAACCGACACTATGCTTTTAAGAAAAATAAAAAGAAAAACTTTTTGATACTTTTATCGTATATATATATATATATATATATATATATATATATATATATATATATATATATATATATATTCTTCTTTCACTCTTCCATTGCTGCGCCTCACCCCCCGCACCTCGATGGAAAAGGTCACCAAGATCTCGCCTTTCCGCCTCGCCACCCTTCTTCGCCTCGAGACAAACCCTCAGATCGCCCTCCAACTCTTCCGCAATCCAACCCCGACCCCAAACCCTTCGAAGCCCTTCCGCCGCAGCGCGCGGTCCTACGATCTCATCGTCTGTAAGCTCGGCAAGGCGCGCATGTTCGCGGAGATGGAGAACGTCCTACACGAGATGAACCGCGAGACTCGTTTTGCTGCCAAGGAAGCCCTCTTCTGCCGCGTCATCTCCTTGTATGGCCGAGCCCGCATGCCGGCCGCCGCGCGCCGCACGTTCGATCGCATTCCCTCTTTTCGATGCCGCCGGACCATCCGGTCCTTCAATTCCCTTCTCCACGTTACGCTCGGATGCGGCGACCTCGAGGGCGTCAGGTCGATGTGCCGTGATCTCGACGACTACGGGCTAACCCCGGACGCGTGCACCTACAACGTGCTCATCCGCGCCCAGGTTTTGGCAGGCTGTATAGAGGGCGCGTGGGAGTTGTTCGACGAAATGCGAAGTAAAGGGATTGCTCCGATCGTTTCTACTTTCGGCACTCTAGTCTCCGCTCTCTGTGCTAATTCCATGTTGGATGAGGCCCTTAGGCTAAAAGAAAGGATGCTGACAGAGTACAAGGTAAAGCCCAACGCTTACATATACACCCCTCTGATCAAAGGCCTCTGCAAAAGTGGCGAATTGGACCATGCGCTTCAGCTAAAAGAAGAGATGCTGTCAGACAAAGACTTGGTAATGGACTCCGCCGTGTATTCCACTCTGATTCGAGCTCTCTTCAGAGTGAACAGGAAAGGAGAGGTGGTTGGGATTCTGGAGGAAATGAAACGAATCGGGATAAAGCCAGACGTCGTGACTTACAATGCGATGATCAGTGGATTCTGCGAGGACGAGAAGGACTTCGACGCGGCCTTCGAGACTTTGAATGAGATGGTGCGGCAGAGATGCAAGCCGGACGTGGTAAGTTACAACACGATCATCGCTGGGCTTTGCAAGGCAGGGAGGTGGAGAGACGCGAGCGAGCTGTTCGACGACATGCCGAGGAGGGAATGCTGCCCGGACGTGGTGTCCCACCGGATACTGTTCGAGGGACTGTGTGATGCAGGCGAATTCAGGAAGGCGAGGATGGTTTTGGATGAGATGATGTTCAAAGGGTATAAGCTCGGTGCAGTGAACATGCGAAAGCTTTTGGAGGGATTGTTGAGCGGAGAGACGGATCGGATTCTGGTGGATTCGACTTTGTTTAGTGTAGCGAAGGCAAATGCTATGGGCTTGGAAGATTGGGAGACTGTGGTACGTAACATAGTGACGGAGCCTGAGAAGCTGAAGGTTGCAAAGCTTTTTAGCTTGTTTTGTCAATGAGATCAGTGGTGGCAACCGGGACCAAATTGGCTGCTGCATTAGTTGCACATAATAACTGAAGAGTGCAGTGCAGGTGGTAAAAGTCAATTAACATAAAGATGGATGCAGAAAACTGGACATTTTTTTCACTGCCCTGTATAGCATAAGCTTACTACTACTCAGAATGATTAACATAAAAGCACGATGCAAGGCTTTCCAAGTACACATACCTCCTCGTAGATTGTCGTTTGGCAGGGATTGCAGATTTCTGCCAGCATTGATGAATGGCATTTGCTCGGTCTCTCTGCCACAGAACATCATCGGGTGTTTGACAAAACTTCCACTAGCAGCTCATTCCCCTGGTTTGCTCATTCAACGCACTCAGCACCTGGAACATGCTCTTCCATTCCGGTTGCTGTGCTCGTTCCTTGGCAACAAAGGAGCGCACCCTCTTGTTCACCTCTATCCAACTGCACCCAGCACATTTCTTGACCTCCTTTTCCTTCATCAACTCCCTGATCACCTCCACGTCCTCCCACCTGCCGAAGTCTGCTAATATGTTCGACAGCAGCACATAATAGCCCGAGTTACCGCTCCCCGACTCGATGATTCGGTTCCCCGTGTAGATGCCAATCTCCAGATCAGAGTGAATCCTGCATGCTCCGAGCATGGCTCCCCAGATTTCCGAGCTCGCCTTGGTCGGCATCGTGGTTATGAGATCGAGAGCTTCTTGTAATCTTCCCGACCTGGCTAACAAGTCTACCATGAGAGCGTAGTGCCCCTCTCTGGGGCTCACCTTCAGGTCCTTCATGCTGTTGAAGATTTCGATCCCTTCTTCGACTTTTCCTCCATGGCTACAGGCCGACAAGGCCGCGATGAAGCTCACCTGGTCGGGTTCGTCCACCATGCGAAAAATCTCAAGAGCATTCTCCGTCAGCCCGTGTACCGCGTAACCCCCCATCATCACGTTGTAGGTGACCAAGTTCTTATCCTCCATCAGATCGAACACCTTTCTCGAGTCGCCGAGCCTTCCGCACTTTGCATACATGTCCACCAATGCACTTCCGACGAAGGGCTGGCCGTCGACCGAGTTCTTCACCGCCCACGCGTGGAGCTCTTTCCCTTGTCTCAGTCCAGAGACGCCTGCACACGACGAAAGGACGCTGGTGATGGTGATGGGATTCGGTTTCGTCCGCGTTCCGATCATCTGCTGGAAAGTGTCCAACGCTTCCGCAAACCACTGGTTCTGCGCATACCCCATGACCATCGAGCTCCAGGATATGACATCTCTATCGCCAATGGCCCCGAAGACTCGTTCAGCACAATGGAGCAGTCCAAATTTGCTATATACCGACACCAGAGCGTTCCTAATCCGCCTGTCTGACTCCAGCCAGTGTCTGTAAGAAAAAGCATGGATTTCCTTGCAGTAATTCGAGCACTGAAGACCCGAGATTGCTGGTAGTATACTTGCAACGGCAACAACGTCCGGTTTCAACCCCACACTCACCAATTCCTCGAAAACTGCCATGGCCGAGCCGAACAGATCGTTCTGAGAGAAGGAAGATATGACGCCACTGTAAGTAACCACGTCGAGGTCACATCCAGAATGCTTCATGTCCCTAAGGAGCTGCATGCTTTCATCGAACAGCCCATTCTGAGCGTAACTAGAGATCAAAGCGTTCCAAGTAACTCTATTGACTCGGGCACAGCTATCGAAAACCTTCCGCGCCGCCTCCGCTCTGCCACACTTCCCATAAGCTGAAATGAGCGAGTTCTGGATCATGGATGTCAGTTCAAACCAACTTCTCAAGACGTAACCATGGACTTGGCCGACGACCTCAGGCGTGTCACCGCTCATCGTAAGAACGGTGAGCATCGTCACCTGGTCAGGCCTAAATCCACACTCGATCATCTGCCTTACTTTCTCCGCGGCTTCCAGATTACGTCCATCGAGCGCGTAAGCTGAAATGATCGAAGTCCATGACACGGTGTCCTGCTGGGGCATTCCGTCGAATATTCTGACGACGTCCTCAATGCTTCCGCATTTTGCATACATGCACATCAGGGAGTTGCCGACAAAGACGTCCGACTGGAACCCGCCCGCGGCAGCCAGATGGTGCAACTCCTTGCCTTGGCGAAGGTCCGAGAGAGAAGCGCACGCCTTGAAGATGCAGGAGAAGGTGTAGGAATCCGGTCGCACACCATCTTTCCTCTTCCGGTGGAACAAATCGATGGCTTCCTGGTGCAACCCATTGGCGCAGTATCCTCTGAGAATGGCGTTAAGGATGAAGGCATCACAACGCGGGACACGGGCGAAGATTGCATTGGCGTTGTGGAGCCGTCCGCAGAGGGAGTACAAGGTGATGAGCTTCGTGGAGAGGAAAGAATCGCACTCTAGTCCGAAGACGACGATCCTGGCGTGGGCACGCGAACCCAGAGCTGGGTTATCGTGGAGGATGCCAAGTTCGAGCAAGTGGCGGCAGTGATCCTTCGCGGAATGGAAGTCTTCGGAGACAGAGGAAGAGCTTCGTAATCTGGAGAAAGAGACGGCAACTCTGAGGAGGTTGACGAGCGATGAGAAAGGTTTCATAGCACCCAAAAGATTTATGAGAACGGCACGGGAAGCTCAATGCTATAGAGTATATAGACACTGGTGACGTGGCAAAGCGGGTGGGCCTAAGACAAGTACTTCACATATATCACTGGTGATTCAACATACGCACAAACCACCGCTCCTGCTGATAGGACCAAAACAAACAAACACAGGCGTGCCAAAAAGGGAACCAGAAGAGCGTCGTGCACAAGAAGAGATGATACCTCCTCTCTATCGACCCTGCACTGCAGCAGCAGCAGCAACCCAGGCCTCGCGTCCCGAAAGGGTCTGATATGATACGAGGCGGCAGGATTGGGAGATGAGCTCGTGATCATGCTTCCATTTATCAAGATGTAGATGAAGCACTTGTACTCCGCCTATGTCCCCGCCACTTGAACAAAGTCAAGGCCACATTGTCGCCTCGCATGCTCGGGTACCAGCTTGTTGATAAGCGCAGGTGAAGCACCCAAAAGCTGCCAAAGAAAAACAGGGCAACACCAAAGTGATGACAGGGAGTAAAAACAGCGTTGTGCTACAACAAGAATCACGGATGACTAGCAGCCCTGATAAGATTAACATAACACCAATCATGCACTCATGAACAAATCTGACATCTTCGCTAAACTTCGTCTCGGTGAAGATCACAACTAAGAAAAGTTGCAGTAAACAAGGTAAGATTAACCACCACAAATCTGAGGACAAAATGGATGTTGGAATGGAAAGCACAAGCATCAGATGATCTGCTTTACTGTGTTGGTTCCTCGTGTGATAAACTTGAACATCATTTAGATAAAGAAGCAAGATTATGCAACACAAAAAGTAACTGGATCGACAATTGTCTCACCCTTCACCGCGAAATGAATATGGACTGAATGGTAACAAGTCAACGTTAGTAAATGGAAAGAAAATACCAGGGTAGCTGAAACCTACTTCTTGTTTATTGAAGTCGAAAAGGAGAGGAAATGGCCGGCCATTTGGCAGTCGTGCATTAGGTTCACGTAACTCATCAAATAATGGATGTGCGCATGCCTCGAGCTGCAATAGGAACAGTCCATATTAGTAGTAATAAAGCATGCAATTGAGAATGTCCTATCGATTACCCTGCACATTGAAATACTCAGACTAAGCAACAGAAATGATCACACAAAGTGGATCCGATGCAGAACAACTTGCCATTCCCACTAGCCAACACAAAACCATCCATCCATCAATCATTTCATTTTTTTTATTTAAGTTAGAAAAGTCTGCTAAGCTCGTCCTACAATGATATAACTACTTATCTTAGGATGATTGTAGCCACTAATTTTAGGCAGTAGCAAGATTATCAAGCGTTGTCCACCAAAGAGAATTTTGGTAAAGAATATATGAGATTGTTTTTTTTTCATATATCGCCATCTATAGCCGAAAGATCTACAAACTCTCCAAATGTCCAAGACCATGCACTCTGTTCTCTTTTCTTCTTCATTTATATCATTCTAGAGAATAAAACTAACCAATGTTCATGAAATGGAGACTAAATCTTTTGACCAAGAAACAAAAGATTGATGAATAATTGACAAGGATAACATAGAAACTCTAGATTTAGTTACTTATTCTTAAATGTAATAAAAGAGTAACAATCTTTTGGTCTGCAAGATAAAATAGATGATTAATCTCACAGCACTGCAGCGAAGATTTGGCGAATACTGAAGAAGGCGTGATGCAAGATCTATTGCTTCGAGAGGCATTCGTTTGTTAAAAACCTGCAAATTAGTTATGAAGGATTATAAATTATAACCATCGTACCAAAAGAAGAGAAGGAAAAATGTTAAGATATTGTTCATATAGATATGTATCACACAAAACCAATAGTTTATTAACAAGATTTGAAAATTCATGACTAATTCCATCAAAATAAGCCTCTCTTTCCCTCAAAACATGAACCCACAAACTAAGCAAGTTAAGGTATCTACTTTCCTCTGCAGTGCTGTGTGAGCTGGAGTCGGACAGAAACAAAAAAATTTTGGCCTATTTCTGACAGTTACGAACCACATAATTAAGAATTTGGGGTATTAACTGGCTAATTCTGTTTTTGATTAGTTGGATCGTATCAGATCAGCCAATGTATCAGTGTACCAAATGTGCTAGACATGCAATCTAAGACATCAATGAAACCATACAAGCAATCTACATCAAGAAAAGCAGATGCCACATTAATTAAATGTCACTGGGAATGATGCTTACCTTGTGCCAAGGATGTGCTTTTATCTGCGGAAACCTGAATTCAGTGTAGTTAGGATTCATGCATCGAATTTCCTCTCGGGTTGGAGTACCAAGAACCTATAAGTAACAAGTTTATATTAAGTTTGTGAAGGAGAAAAGAATATTTAACAGAAATTTGACTTAAGTTTTACCTTGATTATCTCAACTAGCTGATCAACAGCACTCTCTCCAGGAAATAGCGGCTTATGACATAGCAAAATTAAAACACAAGCAAGAGGGTAACAATCATATTTGTGTTAGCTTGAAAATATTATTAGAACAATTGGATATCTCAAATAATAAAAGCATGATTACATGACCAAGAAGTAATTCCGCAAGAACACATCCTGCTGACCAAATGTCTATCGATGTTGTATATTCTGTAGCACCAAATATGAGCTCCGGAGCACGATAATAGCGAGAACAGATGTATGATATATTTGCTTCACCCTTGACCTGATTTGCATTACAGAAGGCTACATGAGAACACACAAAGTCCTCAGATTAAAAGTGGAGCACACAGACATAGCAAGTGAAATGAATGACATCACTTCAAATAATCAGACTGAGATGGAAGTGTCTACAGGTAAATGGATCTTTTACTAGGAAAACCCCAGAAAAATTGACAGAATACATGAGAAAAATACCTTTGTTCATAATATAAACCACATCTAGATACATATGGGGATGTAAACATAGTTATAGTGCTTTAACATCCATTATGCTTTGGGCTAGTTGATTGTAAAACCTTCACGCAAGGTCCGTTTAATCATGGGCAAGATCACTTTTGTTGGCCACAATAACAAGCTGAACATTAGGGCCCGTTTGAAGCACTCCACTAAATTTGACCCCACTCCGTAATTAAGCTATTACAACAGAAGTATCGATAAGAAGTTATCCACATTCATTTATGATGTAGGTTAACTTTCACAATGTGTGCAGAATTCTCATCAACATTTAAAGCAGTAAAGGTACTCGTTCCACTGAATTTATCTACCTGACACATAACTCCTCCAGAATATAATTGAAAGTAGAAGATTAGCTACTAATTGATACCATGTAATTGAGCAGCTGGAATTGTTAGTAGAAACCCCAGAAAAAATAAATACTACCTAGGATTCACCATTATATGTTACATGCCATCATCAAACCTTAATTAAAGTACCTCATCTTGTCTTTAAGTTTTAATGCAATAACAAAATTACTTGTTCATCAAATCTACTTATTTTCCAAAACTGAGAATACAATGCAGTTCTACTCTACCTGCTTTGCACAACAAAACAGTTAGCTTTATTCATCCTTGAAATGACTTCATAGACTTAATTGGTACACACATGAACAATTGGGGTTGGTTTGTTTCACTTGACATTGACATTGCATAACAAGTTTGCAGCCTTACAGGTTGATATTAGTCTTCCTAAATTGTCTGTCATTTGATGAGCAGAGAGAAAAACGTTATCTTTCGAAACTATTGCCTTACCAAAACTTTGGCACTTCCAAAATCACAAAGCTTTACTTGGTGGGTAAGAGGATCGACCTGCATGATTTGTACCAAGGAAGAGCAAAGAATTATTTCTGGAATAAAAAACTCAAGGCCCTCTATGAACATAAAAGCATACCAGTACATTCTGTGGCTTCACATCTCTATGACAAACTCTCAGAACATTATGGATGTATGCTAGCCCTCTAAATATCTGCGGAAGACAATCAGGTAGTTCCTTTAGTGACTGATCTTCTAAAAGTACCAGAAAATGTAAAGTAAGCCAAACAAACCTGATACATGTAAAGCTTCACATAGATTAGTGGCATCCCCTGGTTCACATTGCTATAATGCTTCGAGACACGGTATAGCGTTTCAGGGACAAAGTCCATGACCAGGTTAAGAAACAGTTCATCTTTGTTCGTCGTGGAGAAAAAACAGTGCTTAAGGGATATCACATTGGGATGACCCATCAAGCGCATCAACTGAAGCTCACGGTTTTTGTATCTTATATCCTGCAAGACCTTCTTTATGGCCACGGTCTCCCCTGTCTCCAGGCACTTGGCCTGCTTACAAGTAACCAAGGGACAACACCAAAATACGTAAATGGCCACATGCTCTAAGTTACATCTATAGACAAAGAGGCAGTCACACCTGGAAGACGATTCCAAATGACCCAGTGCCGACGACACGTTCTGCCATGTAGCTGATGGTCTAAACAAAAGAATTGCAAGTAACTTAGTTGAATGGACGAATTGAACACAAGGATTATTCGCGTTAAAGAAGTAATTCTCTGGAACTCGCCTGCTTGGGTTCACCATTCTTTCCTCCAATGGTGGTTGACATAATGTGGCCAGTCATTGGCTGATTCCCCCGGATGACGGATGCTTCTTGCTGAAAGGTCACTCAACATCCCAGCTTTCAACATGAAAAACTAGCAAGAAATGCGATAGAAGAAAAAACACGGAACCCATATTTCTTAACCTATCAAAAACCCCTAACTCGACGATAGGTAGGATCGTCACATTCTATAATCGCCAATAGAAGTTGCCGAAACAACAAGAAGAGAAAATTCTTTATGAAGATCAAAATAGTACAGAGGATAAAATGAAAATACTTGCAGGAAAATTAGCGACAGGGGATAGTAATGTTTGATTCCTAAAAGGAAGGTTTGAACAAGAAAAATTACAAGAAACTAATAGAAAGATCCAGAGTGGAGCTGTTCCCAAAACCAAATATTGGGTAGCTGCAGGAAACCGTAGCCGAAACTTTCCAAGATGATGCATCAAGTACCCAAAGAAGAAGATGTGGGAGACAACCCAAAGAAAAAAACATAAAAAGAAGGATCAAGAAACAAAAGGAAGCTCTGTCCACTACAAGACCATCGTTCGAGACAAATCAATTTTACCAACGTAACGTATAAGAACGAATTCCAAAGCCGAAGCCAAAGATCCGCAAATGAACCGGATCACCCATAGATAGACGGAACAAACGGGATTCATCGCTGAAGAACGGAAAAAGATAGCATGAGAGACAATTTCCAATCCGCCTCTACGAATGAAGCAAAACAACGAATTGTCACCGAGAGATGCCCTGAAAGAACATATACTCAAAAAAGTAAAGAATCGGGACGAAGGCGGCAAGACAGAGATCGTAGGGAAAAGGGAAGAGGTTGTCGGGAGTGATGGAATACCTTATCCGCGTCCACCATCTCCGGCTGGGGAGGATCCATCACCAACGCCTCGCTCGCGGGCGCATGAAGAGGTCCCGTCGGCAACGACGCCATGTTGATAGCCAACGACACCTCTCGCTGCTCTCCCCCCCCTCTCTCTCTCTCTCTCTCTCTCTCTTCCTCTCGTCCTATCTCCGCAGCTGCATTCCGGAGATACCCCTGCCCTCATCTACGTGTCGGAAGCCGACCGTTGAAGATTTCTAATTTTCCTAAATGCGATAATAATAATAATAATAATAATAATAATAATAATAATGATAATTCTCTTTATCATAATTCGTCACGTAATTAAATGTATTATTACCATTATTATGATCTCCTATTGGTATCCGAGACGGCGGAGTATATTGTCGCATTGGCATCCCAAATGTATTATTACTAATAATAATAATAATGATAATAACATTTGAAATGTGGGAGCAAATATCTTATATATATGATAAATTTGGGTACTTGTTGATGTTAGATGATATTTGCATAGAATATTTATATGAGAATATATCTTGTATATATGATAAATTTGGTGCCAAACATATTTAAAATTGCTAGCAAAGTTTATTGTCGTAACAAAATTTATCATTGTGGCTATATATGCAATATGATTAGGAAAATTTTACATGATATTCTTTTTTTTAATATGAGGAACTTTACAATTACATGTGTAATATTAATATCCTCTTATGAGAATTTATTTGTTATGACCAACTTTCTGTGTGTATATTTTTGTTGACATATTTATGATTGATATTTGATTATGATTTATATCATAAAATGTAGATATTCATTCTTATAGTAGATCCTAATATAAAAAATTAAAATGACTATATAATATGTTCTGATAGTATTAATAAAAATATAAATAAAATATTATTATCCAAAGATCATCGAGAAGAATAAGGTAATTAATCTATAATGGCCTTGGAACCCATTATAAACAAGATCTTAATTGGCTCGCCAAGAAGTAAATTAAAATTAAAATGTATTTATTTAACTCCAACCCCCATCATTATGGTAAATATTTATTGTTTCTATATAGAGGTATACGAAGAGTTTAATTAAGAGATTAAAAAAAATTTATGAGGTACACGAAGAGTTTCTATATAGAGGTAAAAAAAATTTTGTGATAGGAGCTTGATTGTTTATAATCATGATCATGTAATCTTTAGAAATTCACACGAATAATCAAGATATAGTGCATATCCAATAATACACTGTGATATAGATATCAATACTATATGTATGATAGTTAAAGTTTAAGTCAAAGGAATATAGTTTAAGACTTGATTTACTTTGTTCTATTTAGAACCGAGCAACTTATTTGAAAAAATATTTTTTATTTTAATAACTTAAAATTTTAATATTTATGAGGGATTATTAAATATTTTATTTTCAAAATAATAATATCAAATTTTCTTATTTATCATTTATTTATTAACTTATTATTTTTATTATTTTTTTATGACTTGATTGGTATCTTAGTGGTATTCATTGGCTATCGTTTATTAATTTATTTATTGTGTTCATTATTTTTTTAATTGAATAATTGATTATTTTATGACTTAATTGGTATCTTAATGGTGTTTATTGGTTATGATTATACATAATTATTATATGATCGTTGTGATCATTATTACCTTAACGGTTATAGATATTTCTCAACTATATAAAGAGAGGATATTCTGTTCTCAATTCTTAGTATCCTTTCATTATAACATCTTCTTTGATTTTGCTACTTGTTTTTATGATACTATATTAACCTTTTTACGATCATGCTGTCAAAAAAAGAATCTCGATCTTATTATTAGGGAATAGATTCAATCACAAATATGCACGAAGGGATGAGATAATTCCTTACAACAATGTCAAATGCGATTCCAGTTAACTTTTAATCCATATTCCTTCTCATTTTGACTTTTATTATTGAGTTTTTATTCCCAACAACGAGCACCTCCGCCATCTGTGTCACCCTAGATTTCACACTCTTGTCTCTTATCGTTGAGGCCCAAATAGTTAGTGATCAATGTCCTCAACACCTCTGCTCTGCTCTACAGTAAGATAGATTTATGTGGATGTCCGACCTCCCAGGCCTCAACAACGAGGGGTCCATCTTATCCTTATCATTCGTGGTTACTACCATCACTGTCTCTTCCCCACATCATGATCACAAATGGTCCATAAAGTTTGAAGATGTCTGAGAAGATTAGCTCAACTCCTTTGCCCTAGTCGTTATTCATTTCTTCGATCTCTTCCCACTAGTCGTTTATAATTGCAATCATGCGATCAAGTTCCTCAGTAATGATCAGTAACTTTCACTTGGTCTTGAGCAAGAGTCTTCGTAGCTGGGAGTTGCTTGTTACTATCGTTAACTCTAGGTCATACACGTCAAAGTCCAGGTAGTGGGCCATTGCAGCAATAGTTACATCTTCCCAATCCCCAATGGATCGCATAGGAGGTAGCCTCTCTTCCCAACTTTTCCTACCCTTCGATAGTAGTCCTCTTTGGTGAGGAAGATGGTAAGATCTTTCATGAGGGTCTAAAATGTGGATGGATGAGAGAATTGAATTGATGACCAAAACGAGCCCCTCTTGCTAGAGCTGCTATTGGTGTATATCTTCCTCGTGCACTGCATCACCTCTTCCTCATGAGTAACCTTCGAGACGGTCGGAACGTAGTAGTCTCTCACACATTGGTTGATGGCTCGATCATAGGTGCGCTTGAGGCACCTCACTCGGTGGGTGCTTCCTTGCACCTCATTCGATTCCTTAACGTAAAACCTCTGTGAAACCTTTGATAATAGTGGCAATAGAGGAGAACTTGTGGCTAAGGTACGAGCACATCATCGAAGGTATCAAGAGTAGCCATGAATATCAATTGGTGCTCGTCTTGATTCAGGTGGCACTTCGGCGATTCAATAATCACAATCCACGATTCTCCTGTCGACTGATTATCTCTTTCTTCCGTACATTTTGTGCTCATCATAGTATCAATGAACCATAGTCATCCAATGAAACTATGCGCATGTTAGATTTATAATCCCCCCTTAATAAAATCTTCCTACATATTTTTTGTAACTAAAAAAAAAAAAGAAGTAGAAATGAAGAACCAGACAAATGAAAAGATTGTAAATGCATCAAGTATGTATATATCTGAAGCACAACTGAGAGATTTATCTGCAGTTGCTCTACATTATAAGAAAAAAAAGTACATAGAGCACAAATTGAGAGATTGGTCTGTACTTGCTATGCAATAGACCATCGGATGATACACCATATACCTCTCTTAAGGTCATGAGAAGAGAGTCTCTAGTGGTAGCTATTGTTTCTGTCTAGTGTGCGTGCACAGTGAAGTAGGATCCCAGAGCATGACACCCAAGAGAGCATACTTGGGACTTACAAAATCAGAGGCAAGAAAAGAGGTTTGAATTGGATCTAAGTCTCAGGAGATGGGGCTGGACATCAAGTTTGGTTGAGGTGCTGATCTGCTCCTTGCCAAGTCCACACAATGTCCTTGAGGTAAGGCTTAAGATCATGGTCACAAAATTTGTGGTACTCCATTGTGTCTCCATATGATTTTTTCACCTCAACGACATGGAATGCAGGTGTGACCTCAAAAATCTGTGCTTCAATTGCAAGTTGTCCTTTCCTTCCTTCTTTGCTTCCCTCTAACTTGATCAATCCAGCCTTCTTCTTTACCTTGAAATGCTCCATTTCAGCAATCTCTTCGAGCTTTGACACTATCGTCGAAGCCGGCTTCTGGGTTGTAAATCTGGCCTCCTGCTTTTCACCGCTTCCCCTTCCGAAGAGCCCCGAAAGATCTAATCCTGGGGATAGAGCGATGATGTCAAATGCATTTAGACTGGTCGGTTTCACGGGTTCTGACATTTCTGCTTTTTTATCGCTCTCATCATCGTTGTTCTCCATATCGAAAGTTGATATCACTTCTTTCAGGTTGGACAAACTTTCCGATCGGGCTCGTGCTTCCACCGGCTTAAATCCTTTCTGAAACCACGGACTCTCTACCAACAGCCCGATCGTGATTCGAGCATTGGGGTTGGGTTCGAGGAGTCTGGCGAGGAGCTTTCGGACATCGGAAGGGAACCGATGAGGGCATCTGAAATCTCCTTTGGTTATCTTTTTGTACATGTCAATCAGGTTGGAGTCATGGAACGGTAGGCAGCCTGCCAATAGAACATAAAGGATGACTCCGCAGGACCATATGTCTGCCTTTGCTCCATCATAACCCTTTTTGTTGATGATTTCAGGAGCAACATAGGCCGGCGTACCGCATAGCGTGTGGAGCAGACCATCTTGCCTCTCTGACTCTTTGAGGGCACTCAGTCCGAAGTCCGACACCTTAAGGTTTCCATTCTCATCGATGAGGAGGTTTTCCGGCTTGAGATCCCGGTGGTAGACACCACGGCTGTGACAGAAATCAACTGCCCCGATCAGTTGCTGGAAATACTTCCTTGCATCATCCTCTCCGAGCCTCCCTTTTGCAATCTTGTCGAAGAGCTCGCCGCCTTTGACATATTCCATCACGAAGTAGATCTTGGTCTTGCTGGCCATGACTTCATAAAGCTGCACGACGTTTGGATGGCGAACGAGGTGCATAATTGAGATCTCCCTCTTTATCTGTTCGATCATTCCAACACGCATCACCTTCTCCTTATCGATGACCTTAATGGCAACGTTCTGGCCCGAGGCAATGCTCCTTGCATGGTACACCTTGGCAAAGGTCCCCTGCCCAAGCAACCTTCCTAGCTCGTAGCGGTGCATCAGTATCACTCCTTTCTTCTCCATATCTTCCTGCCTCCAAGGAAAACTACAGCGATGGTATTCCAGGTGCATCACTCCAAATATTTATTCCCTCCATGGAACATAGCACAGGAAAGAGAGGATGGAGGGACTGAAAACCATGCCTCTTGGCAGGTGCAATTGGGACCTGCAGAGACAGAAGAAGTAAAGGTATAGAAAACCTCATGTTGCTTTAAAATGAAAGGTTATGGATCGTCGACCTCCGTCCCGACGGTTGTGGAGCAATTTGCTTGTCTAAAGATAGCCAAGTGGGATGCTTCCACGGTCTTCATTCTCCGGGCAAAGGTTGTGGGTGTCATCTTAGATGCTATTCTTGGCAGGACGGTCAATAGGTGGTTTGCGGGAGAAATGCTCATCCTGAGACAAGGAATAAATAGGCAGCTACAGAAAAGAACTTTAAATTGCATGGCGATATAACATAGGTGTGTGTTTTGAATGTACATCAAGTATGGTGTTCTTTAACCATATTCTCCTCCGTATCTTTGTTATATATGATCTTATGATCAATTTTAACTTACGGTTTAATGTTGTGTAGTTGTGAAATATTACAAGTGCTTGATAAATAATACATAAATTATATTTTCATTTAAATTGTGTATTGATATAAAAGTGTATTGCTTGGTAAAATTATATTTCAAAAGTTCATTGAATATTTTTTATGATAAATTTACTATTATTATTATTATTATTATTATTATTATTATTATTATTATTATTATAAATATATACATTTATATTATTTAAATTATTAAGTAAATAAAATAAATAAATAAATGTATGTATGTATGTAATCTTATAAATATTTTGTGTCGCCTAAATATATAATAAATACAAATCATTCGTTTATTGCTAAATCATTTTGATAATTTTTAGATAAAATTACTTTCAAAATTTTAAAAATTATATTAGTATCTAATTAATTATGAAATGTTAATAGTATCAACATTTAAGTATTTTCAATGTAACATTCAGATCAATTATGATTTTTTTTTAAAAAAAATTATCAAATATTAATTCATATTTGAAATGTTCATTAATCCTCAATATATATTCTCTCGATGAGTTTGAAATCTTAGGGGAGCTACAGACGTTGACCAAATCCCATCACCAGAAAAAGTCGTACTAATCTTCCCCTCCAAATCTGCTACTAAATTAATTTCACCTACATGATTAATGCCCAAATCACGGGTTATCAGATCAGATAACTCATCTTTCAACGTTGAAGTCAAAGGCCGCCACAAAAGTGGCCACCATCGTCCCCAACTTAAGCGTAATTTAATTCACAATGAACAATCTTGAGGTATATGACAATGCCATCCCTTCTTATCCTATCAGCCTCTTATCGATACCTTCACCTTCCTCCATCCCTAGACGCATTAAATGTGATTTATCAAACCCATTAAACAAATCAACATATATGATATAAAGGGATGGATAAATGTGAGGTGAAGTTGGAAGGTGGACGTGAGGCATTTAGAATGAATGAGGTCTCCATTTACTCCGAAATAATAATTCTTAATAATAGAATTATAAATTTACCGTAACGATTAATTGGTGGCAGTGAGAAGCCTGAGGGGTTCAAATATTGATGAGGGGGTGTGAAAGTATTATCTTTCCTCCTTTCCTGTGTAACGTTACATCAAGCCAGTGAGCAGTGAGCCCAAAGAGAGAGAGAGAGAGAGAGAGAGGCATCGTCTCGACAGCACCCAGCGAACGCAGGAGGGAGGCCATGACGCGGCAGAGGGGGTTCCTCTTCCCATCGAGCGGCTCATCGGTGAGGAATCCCCCGCATTTGGAGAGAGCGGAGGGAGAGGAGGAGGAGGAAGGCGGCGATCGGAGGGGAGGAGCGGAGGTGGACGCGGGCGCGAAGGAGGAGGAGCGATGGTCGAGGATGCTGCCGGAGCTGCTGGGAGAGATCGTGAGGAGGGTGGAGTCGAGCGATGGGCGGTGGCCGCTGCGGAAGAGCGTGGTGTCTTGCGCCTGCGTCTGCCGTAGGTGGCGCGAGGTCACCACCGGCGTCGTCAGGCCGCCCACTGAAACCGGCAAGATAACCTTTCCTGCTTCCCTAAAACAGGTCGGTTTGTTATTTCGAGATCCCCGTTTTTCCGCACCAAATTCCTCCTTTTCCAACTCTGCAATAATTGGGGTCGCTGTTGTAGTTATAATGATCCAGCTACTGAAGTTAAAAATTGTACTCTTTTTAGAGAGATGTTTGAAATTGTTTATCATGTGAATTTTTTCCTCCAAAAGAAGATGATTGATAATATGTGATTGTGGACTGTGGATGGCAGCCTGGCCCGAGAGACCTTCCAATTCAGTGCTTTATTAAGAGGAACAAGAAGAACTCCACGTTCTATCTGTATCTCAGCTTGACCCAGAGTGAGTGATCTTCAAAACACTATCAAGGATGTATTTTCTAGCATGGTTTGTTCTTTGATTGGGCGATTGAAGTTTGATAGTGCACCATACTGCATTGACTTGTTGCTAAGTTGCTAATTCTGATTGCTAACTTCTCTGCAAGTCCTTGTTTAGGGTTTGGTAGAACACTTTCTGTTCAACACTTTCTTCTGGTTCAGTTATTTTACTCGCCACCATTGTCCAGAGGTTAAAAACTAAAAAAACTGATCATTAAATCGTTTGAGATGTTCTCTGCAATCTCTTACTTCATATTGTCCAAAAATCATGCTTTTACTTATCATCAGTCACATACATGTTAAAGGATTTCTCCAGCAATTTGTTTCAACCCATTGTTGTAAAGTATTGTCTAGTTTGGTCATGTTTTGATACTAGGAACATAAGTCTGGCTAGTATGAGGCTGTTCCGTTTCTTACCTGAATCAAGTCTTGAGCTTTTTTGTCATGCAATGATTCCGATAAGCTGTCTTTCACTCACCCAACTATCACGGCCTTAGCTGGAATTGCCTATGGCGTGATGTACTCTTGCGGCCAATATGCGAACTTAGCTTGCGTTGCCTATGTCGCGTTGCACACTTGGGATATGCGTCCGCAAAGATCAGCCCACTTGCAACCTCTCGCAGGTCCCGAAGGACCTGTAAAAGAGAAAGTTGATTAGTTCGAAGAACGAGCGATGGACAAATCCCGAAGTATCGCGAAAAGAGGAAGCTTTACAATCAATTTAGCGATCACCTTGCGTGCACAAGAGAAAAGAGGGAGAGGAGGAAAACAAGGACTTTAGAAGGTTGAACGAATAGCTGCAAGTCCACAAACAGCTGCTCACCGGGTGCCAGGCGCGACGACAAGTTCCCGTCAAGGTAACATGTGAACTTGCGAAAGGTTGTTCAACGCCTGACACAATACCGAAGCCCCATTCCCCATGGTGCCACCCGGGTGGTTCCAAGGGGCTGAGATGGTTGAGTTTTGGCTGCAGCAGCAGACTGCAGAAATCAGCCTGTGGCACTCGAAAACGGAGCCGTTTTGGGCTGTTTTGCTCGGTTCGGTGAGCGGTCACACTGTAGCGTTGCAACTTGTTCGAACTTACATTTTTACAAGCAAAAGGACTTAAAACCAAGATAAAACATGCTGCTAAGCAGTTGTACATGTAGATGAGAGCGGCGAACATTTCATTGAACGGAGTTGTTGCGGATGCGCGATGACCGTTCGTGACATTCTTCCCCACTTAAACTGTCGATGCCCTCGTCGACGCTTGTTGGTAGTTGTTGATAATTGTTTCTTCATGTCGCAGGGCATCTTCGGGCTCCCAACTGGCTTCGGTTCGGGGAAGTTTTCGCCACTTCACCAAGTACTCGGTCTGCTCAGCTCCATTGAGTAGCTTTATCTTGCGATCCGTTAAAATAGTTTCAATTCGCTTCTCGTAGGAGACTCCGGTGGGGGGTAGCCGAGTTGGAACACTTCGGGAAACATCTTACGGTTCCGAGTGGTAGGCTTTTAGGTTGCTGGTGTGAAGAACAAAGTGAATTTTGAACTACGCCGGCAGCTGCAACTTGTAGGAGACATTGCCCACCCTGCTGATAATTGAGAAGGACCCTTCATACTTACGCACCAATCATTTGTGTACTTTGTTCCTAAAGAATTGGAGTGATGCTGGTTGGAGCTTTACCAACACCAAATCGCTGACCTTGAACTCTTGTGGTCGTCTTTCCAAATCTGCCCGCTTCTTCATCCTTTTTGTCGCCTTCTCCAAGTAAGCCCGCGCAATATCTGCATTTCGATACCACTCCTTTGCGAAGTGGTAGCCTGACGGACTACTCCCAGTATACCCGATCACCATGGTGTGAGGAGTTAACGATTGTTATCCTGTAATGATCTCGAAGGGGCTCTTGTTGGACGCAGAGCTCCGCTGCAAGTGTAGGAGAATTAGGCAACGTCCAACAGCTTCATCCAATCTCGTTAGTTGGCACTCACGTAGTGCCGAAGATATTGCTCTAGGAGCGAGTTTATCCTTTCTGTTTGGTCATCCGTTTGGGGGTGGAGGCATGTGGAGAAGTATAAATTCGACCCCAACAATTTGAATAGCTCGGTCTAAAATCGTCCCAGGAACCGAGCGTCTCGATCACTGATGATATTATGCGAGACTCCCCAATACTTCACCACATCCTTAATCATCAGCTTAGCCGCCTCCTCTACTGAACAGTGTAGGGGAGCAGAAATGAAAGTTGCATACTTAGAAAATCGATCGACCGCCACGAGTATCGATCCGAGTCTCCCTACTAATGACAAGTTTGATATGAAGTCCAAGGAAATGCTCTCCCACGGCCTTTCTGGTATGGGCAACGACTCCAAAAGTCCCACCGGCTTCCGCTGCTCCACCTTGTCTTGTTGGCAAGTGAGGCATGTTCGAACATATTCCTCCACATCAGTTCCCATCTTTGGCTAGTAGAAGGTCCTCTTCACAAGAGCCAAGATTCTGTGAATGCCCGGATGTCCAGCCCAAAAGGAATCGTGACACTCTCTTAAGAGTTCACGTCTCAAATTGTCCACTCGAGGGACATAAACCTTATTCCCGTTTGTGTAGACGAGTCCCTCCTGGACCCAAAACCATCGTGCCTTGCCTTCTTTGATGAGTTGCATCAGGGTTACTACCTGGGGATCACTGTACAGTCCATCCCTGATCCTGGAAAGGAAGTTGGAGTGCAACTGACTTGCTTGGCCTCTGCCCTCCAATTGTACGGCATTCACATGCTCCACTTTCCGACTCAATGCATCGACCACGATATTTGCCTTTCCAGGCTTGTACTCCATTGTCATATCAAATTCAGCCAGGAAGTCCTGCCATTATGCTTGCTTTGAGGAAAGTTTCTTCTGAGTTTGGAAATAGCTTAGAGCGATGTTGTCTATCCTCAGCACAAATCGCGATCCGGGAAGGTAGTGTCGCCAAACTCGTAGACAGTGGATCACCGCTGTCATCTCCTTCTCGTGCACTGGATACCGCCGCTCGGTCTCGTTGAGCTTGCAGCTCTCGTAGGTCACCGGATGACCCTCCTGCATGAATACTCTCCCAATAACGAAATCTGAAGCATCTGTATGGATTTCAAAGGGCTCCCCATAGTCCGACAATTTGAGCACCGATTCTTCCAAAACAACAGCCTTCAGATCTTGGAATGCAATTTTACATTTATTAGACCACCTCCAAGACTGCTCCTTCTTCAACAACTCCGTCAGTGGAGTTGCATGCTTCTAGTACCCCGCTATGAAGCGTCGATAGTAGTTGATGAAACCAAGGAAGGATCTCAACTCTGGCACCTTTGGAGTTCACCATTCCGCAACCGCTTACACCTTCGATTTATCCATCCGAATGGAGCCATTACCGATTCGATGCCCCAAGAATAAGATCTATGTTTGAGTAAAATAACATTTCTCCCTTTTTACGAACAAAGTGTTTTCTCTGAGAACCTTGAAAATTGTCCGAAGGTGCTTGACATGCTCCTCGAGCGTTTGACTGTAGACGACGATATCGTCTAAGTAGACGACCACGAACTTATCCAAATACTCTTTGAATAGCTGGTTCATGAGAATGCAGAACGTGACCGGAGCGTTGGTTAAACCAAAAGGCATCACCAGGAACTCAAACGCTCCATACCTGGTCACACAAGTAGTCTTCGCTTCGTCGCCTTCAGCAATGCACACCTGCCAATACCCCGACCGAAGGTCGTGTTTTGAGAAATTCTTGGCCTTGCCCAATTGGTCGAACAAGTCCGCGATGAGCGGGATGGGATACTTGTTCTTCACTGCCACTTTGTTGAGGGCTCGGTAATCGACGCATAGTCAGAGGCTCCCATCTTGTTTTTTCTGGAAGAAGATTGGAGCTCCGAATGGTGCCTTGGAACTGCGGATGAGACCACCGCTTAGCAGTTCACCTAACTGCTTTTTGAGCTCGGCCAACTCTGGCGAGGGCATGCAGTAGGGTGGTCTCGCTTGAGGCTTCACTCTTGGCTCTAGCTCGATGTGATGATCCACTCTTGGCTTCACTCCTGCATAACATCTGTGAACTCTTTCAGGACGTTTGTCACCACAGCAGGTTCATGAATGGCCTTCTCATCGAGTGGCTCTAGCTTCATAGCAACCACGAATGTTAATTCACCTTTTCGCACCCCCTTCTTCAATTGTAGTGCTGATATTTGTTGAGGTTCCTTGGTTCCTCTCCGAGAGACGGGATCCACACAGGGTTTCGTTACCTCCCATCACGTATAGGGAGTTTAGGAACGACATTGGCACCAACTTCGCCGCGTGCATAAATTCCATTCCAAGGATTACTTAGAAGTCGTCCAATGGTACCACCATCATGTTCGTAATCCTGCTCTATGTTCCGATCCTGATGGGAACTCCCTTTGCCAACCCGGAGATTTGTTTAGCCTTCGAGTCCACCGCCTTCATTCGACTTGGGCTCTTCTTCAAGATCAGCCCAAGTCGCTTTGCTTCTCGATTGACAATAAAGTTGTGGGTAGCGCCCGTGTTCACCATTGCACGGGTCGTTTGGCCATTGAGCTTAATGTCTACGTACATCAGCTCACCACTTCCTGCTTTTAATAGCCTTGCCTTCGTGTTCTCCCCCACTTGCCCTCGCATGGCATTCAACAAACGCATTGCTCCCATTCGGGGTCTTTGCAACTCCTCACCGTCGTTGCTGGATTCAGAACTACTCGAACTAAAAGCGACAGCCTTGCCCTTGTCCGATCGGGGGGGATGGATGGAAGCTATTAAAGCATTGAGTGCCTATTTTTGTGGACACTCTCTCACCATGTGCGGTCCTCCGCATAAGAAACATCCGTCAGGTTTCGGGGCCTTACCTTTCGGGCTTAGCCCTTTGTGGGAACTCTTTTTTCTTTGTTCGCCCTTGGACTCCTTCCCTCGAGAATATTTTGGAGGGCGATTGTTGGAAGATTGTTTCCTTTTTCCCGGGTCTTCAAAGGAAACAAAGTCGGTGAGCCTTTCTGTGGCAGCAATTGCCCCGATCACATTGGTGACATTCATTCGATGTAGTTCTTGTTGAGCCCATGGCTTCAGACCATCAAGGAAGTTGAACAGTTTATCCTTCTCGGACATGTCCTGTATGTCCAGCATTAGCGCAGAAAATTACTTCACATAGTCTCGAATGGAAGCGCTTTGGCGGAGTTGTCTCAGCTTCCTTCTTGCGACGAACTCTGTGTTCTCCGGTAGGAACTGAGTCCTCAATTCCCGCTTTAAGTCTTCCCATGTGTCCACTCGACACCGACCTTGTTGGATCTCCTCCCAACGGATTCGCCACCAAAGTTTTGCATCTTCGTTCAGATATATGGTTGTTATAGAAACGTTGGTTTCTTCAGAATCGAGCCTCATAGCTCGAAAGTATTGTTCCATGTCGAACAGGAAATTCTCGAGCTCTTTAGCATCTCGGGCACCTCCATAATAATGCGGCTCGAGTGCCCTCATGTTTTATGTCGGTGCAATGCGGGTGTTGCTTCCTCCCGCATTCAGTGCTTTCGTGAGCATGGTCACCCTAGAAGTGAGTTCCGCCATGACTTCCTGTAGGTGTTGCACGGAGTCTTTGGTGTCATCTGACAATCGGTCGACTAGGGCCTCAACCTTGTTGATCCGTGACTCCGCTTCTTCTTGCAAGCTCTCTACCCCAACAAGCCTTCGTTGGCCATGGTAGAGTTCCTCCAAGCTCGCTTCAAGGACATCCAAGCGGGTTTCCGCCGCTGTAAGTCTCTCCTTATGGCTCTTCTTCCCGATTGGCGCTCCAGATTGCGCCTCCTCCGCTCGCGGAGAGTAGCCAACTTCTCGCTCGTCATGTTCGCTGTCGTGCTCCACTTGAGTGCCTCAAACGACATAAGGGCGAGTATGCACTTACAGCCCACCTGCGACTGCTTGGGGCAAGGGTCCGGCTTGCCCCGTCTTGCTTGATTCGCCACGATGCTTTGCCGTGGCAAAAATATGAAATTCCTTTGCTGCTTGCTCGAATTGCTTGCCCGCTCTGATACCACAGTGTCACGACCTTAGCTGGAATTGCCTAAGACGTGATGCACCTTTACGGCCAAGACGCGAACTTAGCTTCCTAAGTCGCGCTGCGCACTTGGGATATGCGTCCGCAAAGATCAGCCCACTTGCAACCTCTCACAGGTCCCGAAGGACCTGTAAAAGAGAAAGTTGATTAGTTCGAAGAACGAGTGACGGACAAGTCCCGATGTCTCGCGAAAAGGGGAAGTTTTATAAGCAATTCAGCGAGCACCTTGCGTACACAAGAGAAAAGAGGGAGAGGAGGAAAACAAGGACTTTAGAAGGTTGAACGAACAGCTGCAAGTCCACAAACAGCTGCTCACCGGGTGCCGGGCGCAACAACAAGTTCCCGTCAAGGTAACGTGCGAACTTGTGAAAGGTTATTCAACGCCCGACACAATACCGAAGCCTCATCCCCCATGGTGCTACCCGAGTGGTTCCAAGGGGCTGAGATGGTTGACGTTTTGGCTGTAGAAATCAGCCCGTGGCACGCAAAAATGGAGCCGTTTTGGACTGTTTTGCTTGGTTCGGTGAGCGGTCACACTGTAGCACTGCAACTTGTTTGAACTTACATTTTTACAAGCAAAAGGACTTAAAACCAAAACAAAACATGCTGCTAAGCAGCTGTACATGTAGATGAGAGCGACGAACGGTTCATTGAATGGAGTTGTTGCGGATGCGCGACGACCGTTCGTGACACAACGAGGGATAAACTTGCTATGGAAGTAAATGTCGAAAGGGAAGGATAGATATGAAAACCTCGGTGTTGTGTGCCATTGAGCAACTTTGAGTAGGCAAAAATCATGCAACGATTCAGTGCAATTGAGGTGATTGAGATGATAAAATATTAAACGTGTCACATATCAGACCACTAGTGATTCATGAAAATATGTTGCCAAACCTTGTCATCATCTCAAGGACCAATTATGTTTTCACCCCTGAACTGGAGTTGTACTTTCTCTTGTAAAATATGTGGCCTAAGGATGGATTCCCAGTAACTATATATTGTTCATCTGTACTCTGTGGGTTGACTAAGCCCAGTTCATGTGATGGCGATGAATGATGTGGATCTGTGACTTGTGATCTCTTGAGTGATGATCTGCATTTTATTCAAGTGTTCTGAGATACAAAAAAGATTCTTCACTTGCTGCTAGGTGGTCTAAAATGGCAAGACATAATCATAAAGACTATGTTACTTAAAAACTTCTTTCCTTGATTTTTACACCAGATGCCATTGTTGCATATTTCACATGCAACTTCTTTGTGTTCAACTTTTTAGAGATTCTCAGTTATTTTCTTGAAGAAAAATTAAAAATGTTTATTTTTTATTATTTTAATTGATTATACTCCAAGTTTGGTTTTGTAAATGTCTGCTTGCAATTTCCATCAATTCTCATGATTGTGTCTTCATTTAGGTTTTCATAATATAATTTTTAATTGCTTGGTCTTTCTGTTGTTCAGAGTTTTACTAACTTTTAAGTAAAAAATATTGAACCTATTGCTTTAATGACATGTATATGTTTCAATATATGAGTTCACATGCTTCCTTTTTTCTTTCACTACCGCATGAAAAAATTTTGGTACTTTTGGACTTCAGTTACATATTTTGTTATGTAACTTTCAGCATTCGTGGATAAGGGAAAATTTCTCTTGGCGGCTCAAAGATTTAGGCATGGTGCCCATGTGGAGTACATCATCTCTCTTGATGCTGATGATCTATCACAATGCAGCAATGCATATGTGGGAAAATTGAGGTATGCCATTAGCTAAGCTTTTGTTGTCGATGGTTACCCATGTTAAGCATGCTAATATTAGTCCAGATAATGCACTCATAAAGCCCTAAGTATTATGTCGTTGGAGTACAAATTGTCCTGAGATGTTATATATGTGTTTATTCTGAAACAAAACCTACTAATTTGTCATTTTTGTTTGACTAGCTTTGCCAATGTTAACTTACATGGCAACTTCACTTTCACTTGGAAAACTGCAAAGTGCAAATGACTTGAATCACTTGTTCTAAAAACACTTTTATGAATGGGTAACACACTAGATGAAAATTCAATGGAAACAGACAATACTTGGTTTTCTTACTTCTATCAGTCTTCGCTCTCAGATCGAGGAGGTGAAAGTTTTATTCCACCCTCAAAAAGCAAGCTGTGAGGAATGAAATGACTGCTGGAGAACAATATATGTTGCCTCTTTTCTCTTCTTCATCTTGGTTTTCATAGAATTGGTTAGTGGTTTGTGGGTTACATACATTTTTTATATCGTGTTCATTCTTGCTTGAGTACCCAAACTGAACTTTATCCAATGTCCGTTACCTCTTTTTTTTCTCTCCTTTTTTACTAAATGACCTTGTGCATAGGTATCATATATGATGACATCTTACCGCACAGAGATTCTGCAGTCAACAGTTCTGTATAATCTTGATGACTGTAGAATACTCAGGCCACAATTCAGCTCCATCTTAAGGGACTTTAGCTATATTTTTAATTGAACTAGCTATCATGAAGGGTACATGAATATAACCACAAACTACAGGGAAAAGTCTTCTGATTGATCTGTGCATGACTTGCAATGTACAACTAATAATAATCTATTTCTAAACGTATGGAGTAAAGTTAACATCAAAATTGTCCCATTTCAACAAACTTTGCCAGCTCTAGATGTTTCAATTTGGGTTTGTTTCAATTCGGCTCGCATCCGGTTTATTGCTTTATTGCCTAGTTTATAGCCCAACTGCAAGTTAAATCTTAATGATCACCATGCTCCATCCATCCTTTGATTAACCGGTTATCTGCGGAATCTGTTTTGGTAGACTGTTTTATCTGCCTTGTCTTGTATAACCACAAAACCCAAACATTTTGATGCTGCTGATCCATTTAGCAGAGTATGTTTTATCATCACACTCTTAAATGGATGACAATTATAATGATTTTATGTGTAAGGAGGATTTAGAACGAACATTTCCTGGAGACTTATGTTTCCTGATTTGAAATTTTTGTTGTCCTCTGCAGGTCTGATTTTTTCGGCACCAAGTTTAAGATCTATGACAGCCAACCGCCACCCGGTGGTGCCAAGGCATCGAGCAGTCGACCGAGCCGCCGTTTTGCCAGCAATCAAATAAGCCCACAGGTCCCAGCTGGCAATTTCATGATTAGTCGGGTATCCTACAAATTCAATCTTCTTAAAACAAGAGGGCCGAGAAGAATGCTGTGCACTCTGCAGTGCCCTCCAATGGTGCCCTCGGCGTCGGATGCCAGAACCGTGGTCCTGAAAAACAAGGCTCCAAGGCGGCACGAGAACTTGCAGTGCTGGTGCCTGAACTTCCATGGTCGCGTCACGGTTGCCTCGGTGAAGAACTTCCAGCTGGTGGCATCATCAGATGCCCCCAACCGAGCAGGGGGCGCTGATGACAATGGCGACCAGCCTGTGCTACTCCAGTTTGGGAAGGTAGGGGACGACGTGTTCACCATGGACTACAGGGAGCCGCTCTCGGCCTTCCAGGCATTTGCCATCTGCCTCACCAGCTTCGGCACGAAGTTTGCTTGTGAATAGAATCCTTCTCTTGATGCTCAAGCAGTCATGTGGTTCTGGACTTGGATGCCCGAGTGTCTAATGAAATCGGTGGACGGGATGTGTGCCATCGATCGATCTCGAGGTGATTTAGCCGAGACGGGTGCGGCGATCGAGGACGGACGTTAACCGTCGAATTAGTGGGCCTTAATGGGCTCACGCTGTAGTAAGGCCTGTAATGGGCCCATTTTCCTTTAATATGATGGCTCAAAATTGACCTCAAATGACATGGAAATTAAGTTTTACCAAAGAAAGCCTGCGATCTAACAAGTTGATGTCTCCGTGTATTAAACTAATACAAAACCTTACAAAATGTCATCGCATGAGAGACTCTTTGACTAAAAAATCTCTCACGTCAACTCTAAGTTTAAGATACCGTAGGAAATGCAAGTTGATAGCAGAATCTAACAACGTATGGATCAAAGCATATCTGCTTGGATACTACTGTTCGGGCAACGTCATTAACCGTGTGTTGGATACTCTCCAGCTCTATTTCCAAGTAGAAGGAGAAGAATAGTATATGATCTCGAGGTGTTACATAGCCCGACACCTAATCCTCTAAGCGATGCCCATCTGTGCTCGGTTGACCTCGGCGTCTCCCGAGGCCTTCTCCTTGCGTTGTTTCATGTTACATATGCATCCATGGCTGACGACGACCTCAGAATACTGGTGTGGGAAGGAGGGCCAACCCAGTTGTCAACATCAACAGGAGAGTGCAGACAGTAAATGGTTGGACGATCGGGAGGAGGTGAGAGAGAGAGAGAGACGTCCTGGGAATAATCTGCTTCGATTACAGACAAGGATGACAGATATGGGAGAAGAGAAGGAGGTGCATGTGGAGATCTGCCACGTCGAGGATGACAGCCATTGGAAGAACTCCATCTCCGACCCGGAAGCGACGACTGCAGGAACTAGACCTCAACGAGGATGCGACGACAGAAAGGAGAGACGAAGAAAAGGAGGAAGGAGGTGAAGGTGATGACGCGAGTGATGAGGGTAGCACAACAGAGGTGGACAACAGCAGCAACGACGACGAGCGTGGCAATACTGCCGAGGGCAGCAGCGATCGGGTGCCATCAGTAAGGCGATACCACAGGTCTAAAACACCGAGGCTGAGATGGACTCCGGATCTCCACCTCTCGTCTGTTCATGCCGTGGAGAGGCTCGGTGGGCAAGACAGTAAGATGCTTCTTGGTTGCCATCGATCTTTGGGTTGTTCGCTTGTACTCTTTCATGTTCATTTCCTTTTGGCGAGACATGAAGAACTAATCATGGGATTAATACATGCATACTCTCATAAAATTAAGATAGATTTCTTGGATCCATAATAATCTTGGTCACTTTTTGGATGCTGCAGGAGCGACTCCAAAATTAGTTCTTCGGATGATGAATGTGAGGGGGCTAAGTATAGCGCCCAATTGCTGGATGAAACATGGTGGACTCCCGGTGAGACGAACGGAACTCGAAGAATGGAGAGGAACAGGGATGTGAAGAAGATTATGATGACTACAGCGAGAGATTGGAATCACAACTACTACTTCTTCCTTGGGACATGAAGAAGACAAACCTGAAACGCAGTTCTTACGGACAGGCAGCAGCGAGAAGGCGGTTCTGGAGCCGAGTTCTTCAGATCTGACCATGTCCATCGAGGCATTGGAGTGAGATCTTTCAAGTACATGTCTCGTGGGTAACTTTCAAGTATATGAAATAAGGGTTTCCCCAATTTGGTTGCTCTCTAGTAGATTACATGTCATTTGGATACTCTTTTATTGATTTGAGTGGATGAGCCAGCTGATGAAGAGTCTTCAAAGTCAGAACCATAATATAAATCAGCATGTCCCACCTTAATCTACAAGTGATCTAACCACATGTTTGTCTCATTAAACATACTTTTTGTCTTACACTATATATCTTCGACAATAATATTGGATTCATAGACTGCAAGTGAAGTCCTGCTTAAGCATTGCACCTTTCCGTATGGAAACCAAACGACGCGACTCGTTCCGTAGACGGTCAGTTGTCGACCTCAACTGTAACATGGAAACTGTTAATTCGGACGCCGCTCCTCTCGCTTTTCCCTGCATCCCATTTCCCAACTGAGTCTAGTCTCCGCGATGAGGATCGCCTCCCCTGACGTCTCCGAGTCACCGCCGACTCCACCTAACCGCCGCCGGAAGCACCGCCGCCGTGCCCCTCCTGCCCCTTCCACCATCTCCCCGGACCCGCAGGACCAGTCCTCCCATCCTTATTCCCTGCCTTCCCGCTCCGGCACCGATGGTGGGGAGGACCCCGACGCCGTATCGGAGTCCGAATTCGGCTCCTGCTCGGATTCCCGCTCCTTGTACGCGTCCGACTCGATCCAGCCGTCCTACATCAACGTGGCGCCGCTTCCCGTCTTCCGCGGCGAGCCGTCGGAGTGCCCGGTCGCCCACCTCGCTCGGTTCGATCGCGTCTGCCGCGCCAACAACGCCACCTCCGTCGACACTCTCGTCCGCATCTTCCCCGTCACCCTCGACGGCGATGCCGCCCTCTGGTACGACCTCGTGGTCGAACGCTGCCGCCCGGCCATGCTGTGGCCCGACATCCGCTCTGCCTTCCTCCAGGCCTTCACCCGGCCCGACTTCGCCGACCGAGCGCGCTCTGAACTCATGTCCATGCGGCAGAGGGACGGGGAGGGCGTCAACAGCTACCACCTCCGCCTGCAGTGGATACTCAGGAAGTGGCCCGACCACGGCTTCCCCGACGCGCTGCTCAAGGGCATATTCATCGATGGGTTAAAAGAGGACTATCAGGATTGGATTCTGCCGCAGCGGCCGGAGACGCTGGCCGACGCGGTGAGGCTGGCGCTGAGTTGGGAGCAGGCAAGGAGTGTTCGAGAGGCAAGGAGAGGGAACATCGATGGTGGTGGTGGAGGAGGAGGAGGAGGGGACGAAGGAGAGGGAGGGCTCGGGAGGACGGGGAGTATGAGGAGGGGAGGGCAGTGCCAGTGTTGGAAGCATCAGTGTTGGAAGAAGGTCGACAGGAGCAGTAGCAGTATCGGGGCCGCGGCTGATGCAAATGCTACAGCAGGTGAATGAGAGATCAGATGGGTGGTATATTGTCATTTAGTTTATTGTTCTTATGGGTCAGGTATGTCCATACATCAATTTTGGATATGGATACATGTTATTGGATGGATATTTCATACGTGAGAAAAACACTAAATAATAATAATTTTATATTGATAAATATCAAAAGAAATCGGATGATATATTTCAATATGTGTTAATTCTGATTGAACCCAACTTGACTCACTCATCATCCTTGACACATCTGACCCATGTCTTGTATACTACTACTATGAATTATGAATGTACCAATATTTGTACCTATGTGATGTGGATTATTATGATGTGGAAATTACCTATACATACTAGTATGAATTATGAATGTAAAAAATCAGAGCCTTTGCCCCCATATCGATAACTGTCTATCCAAATGATTACCAAATAAGGAATCATTTCGATTCATCCAAAGGTGATTCCAGCAACATTGAGGCAAAGGCCGCAACGGAGGAGGAGGAGGAGGAGGAGGAGGAGGAGGAGGAGGAGGAGGAGGAGGAGGAGGAGGAGGAGGAGGAGGAGGAGGAGGAGGAGGAGGAGGAGGAGGAGGAGGAGGAGGAGGAGGAGGAGGAGGAGGAGGAGGAGGAGGAGGAGGAGGAGGAGGAGGAGGAGGAGGAGGAGGAGGAGGAGGAGGAGGAGGAGGAGGAGGAGGAGGAGGAGGAGGAGGAGGAGGAGGAGGAGGAGGAGGAGGAGGAGGAGGAGGAGGAGGAGGAGGAGGAGGAGGAGGAGGAGGAGGAGGAGGAGGAGGAGGAGGAGGAGGAGGAGGAGGAGGAGGAGGAGGAGGAGGAGGAGGAGGAGGAGGAGGAGGAGGAGGAGGAGGAGGAGGAGGAGGAGGAGGAGGAGGAGGAGGAGGAGGAGGAGGAGGAGGAGGAGGAGGAGGAGGAGGAGGAGGAGGAGGAGGAGGAGGAGGAGGAGGAGGAGGAGGAGGAGGAGGAGGAGGAGGAGGAGGAGATATCGATAACTGTCTATCCAAATGATTACCAAATAAGGAATCATTTCGATTCATCCAAAGGTGATTCCAGCAACATTGAGGCAAAGGCCGCAACGGCGACTGGCAGTGTTTCACGAAAGATTTGGTCCCCTCGGGCTTCTTCCCGGACCACGGCGCACGGCGGGTAAGGATCTCCCACGTCCGTCCTCACCACCCGACTCTTCCCCGCCGTTCACGGAAGACGAGGCGATGGCGTCGATGGCGCCCGCGGTGATGTCACGACACCCTATCCGAACGCGACGCGGAGCTCCATCTCGCTCCAAAGTACGCCCTTTTCTTTTGCCTATATAAATAAATAGGAGATATCATGCGACCCATCCCCGATCCCGTGGCTCCATCTCCCTCGGCACCGCAACGATCACCCTCGGTACAAGTTTCGTTGTGGAAGATCAATGACACGCGGCGTCGCCCCATCCGCCTTCCGATTTCTTTGCGACTCCCTCCTGCTCCGCTATTTTCTCTGGTTTTCGCTTTGGTCCCTTTTCCTTTCATCGACTTTTGATCTTGGAGGATGGATTTTGGTCTACGAACGTAGAAAATATTCGATTTTTGTTTTGCTTGGACTCTGAAATGTCTCGATTTGGCAAGTTTTGGTTCTCCTTCGTAAATTCTTGTTCTTGATTGTCTACTAAAAACTACTCTTCTAGCCTTGTGTTGATCTTCTTTTCTGATCGTCAAACAAGGAGCTGCTAGGTTTTGGTGATTTTATTTCGTTTTCGTTTTCTCTTTTATCTCTCTCTCTCTCTCTCTCTCTCTCTCTCTCTCTCTCTCTCTCTCTCTCTCTCTCTCTTGGCATCTGAATTTTGGATTTTCATTTTAGATTTTGTTGGATTGGCATGTGGCATGCTACCGTTCGCCCTTTGGGGAGCTTTTTCTTGATTGGCTATCAAGACTCATGTAGCTATTCGATCTCTTCATATCTATAACTAGGTCATGAGCATCCAAATTGAACCGTGTTAGAGAAGACGTCTGATTTTGGGGAAATTGCACAAAGCAGTTGGGATGAAGTAGATGGGGAATCGAAACAAGAAATAAAGTTGTTAGCTTTGGTGAAAACCTGAGCAGTCTGCTTGAGTTCACAGAAAGCAACCACCAAACAAGAATTCAGGCGGATTAAGCGTTCTTTCTCAAGAATGAAATCTCTTTTAATTTTTCCTCCTTTTTTTCTTTTTTGTCACTAATAACGTCCTTGACTGTCATTTATAATTCGTGAATATGGATGGAGATGGTAAAGGCTTAATTGTGCTACCTAGCTCTAGAATATAGATCCTTAAATGTGCCCCAGCTTATGGTGTCGATGTATGGGAATTGTATTCTGTGGGTGACTATCCTAGTTCCACTGGTTGCATGTCTCGGGACAAAATTCTGTAGCGGTTAATTGTTTTTATGCTTCATTCAAAGTAATGGGACTTTGTTCGACTGAATGTCATGTGATAAGCTTTTTTTTTTTCTGATGTTTTTCCATTTTAAAAGTAACATCCAAATAGGTGATAATTCTCTGTTATCTGTTTACGTTATGGATGCACCTGTATCAAGTGTTATTTTGGAACCATTTCTTGATTGCATCATTGATACTGCAGGTCTCAAGATGCAACTTGTTTTGTCTTTGCAGGACTGACCACAGTAAGGGGTGACCTAAACTTTAGATCGCATAAGATGAGCGGCAGTGCCGTAGGTAGTATAACATCTGAGGACGTTCAAAAGTTCAAACAAGGACCTGATCATCTCCTCGTCCTAGTTCATGGCATCGGGGCTAGGTAAAAGTATTTTTCTTTTTCATTATGTTGCAATGGGAGTTTGAATTCTGCAGAGTGATGACACTTTTGGTTGATGACTATTTGTAAATAGATGGCTGCTTGGTTCCTTTGGAAAATTGGTTATCATATCTCATCATTGAAAAGCTAATGTTGAACATCACCATTCCATCTCCGGCATAGTTGATGAACTAAGCCGTGCCATGTTTGTCAGTTAGCGAAATGGGATTGATGTCTCTTCTGTTGTTTTAAGTTGGAGTTGTTAAATGACAATTGTGAAACAGTAGTTATGTTTCTGACCAAATTATGCACTAACACAGTATGAAATATGCAGCTCTAGTGACTGGACATACTCAAAGGCAGTGTTAAAAAAGCGTTTAGGAAGCAATTTTTTAATTTATGGTATGCTATTTCTTGTGTTATTATCATGGACTACATTTATCAGAGGGCATCGTGAGTTACTTATGAAATGTATTTTTCCTCATAGCGAGTTCGTGCAACAGTTATACAAAAACATTTGATGGAATTGACAGAGCTGGAAGGCGACTCGCAGATGAGGTGTTGATCAATTTTTACTGCAGAATGAATGCAATTTTCTTTTACCAATAGCTGCTGTTACTGCTATACTGACGAACTTTTGGAACAGGTCTTGAGTGTGATTCATAAGACAGGAAGCTTGAAAAAGATCTCTTTCACAGCACACTCCTTGGGTGGTCTAATTGCAAGATACACAATTGCTGTTCTTTATTCTTCAGATACCTTGCAGAAGGATCTGAATGATGGTTATAAAACTGGAAATCCAGAAAATTTAGAATGTTCATCAAAACTAGGCAGGATTGGTGGATTGGAACCAATAAATTTTATTACCTTGGGAACTCCACATCTCGGGTTTATAGGGAAAAGGCAGGTAAATTCTTCTGTACCAATTCATTCATCTAAGGCCATCATAGTGGTAAATTCATTCTAGCTCACCGTTGCTGTTTTTTCCCTTCCTCGTCCAACTTGATGGTGTTTTTAGATTCGAGGAAATAAGATTTTTGCTATAATACTTGAATTTTGAAGAATATTTCTTAGTATTGCGTTTCTCGTCTATTATGATTTCTGCTTTCTGTACTATATTTATTTTCAACCATTGATTCTGGAAAGAAATTAATGTGCAGAAAGAGTACTTAAACACAAATAGAAGAAATTTTATTATTTACAGAGTGACTCTATTAATTAACTCCAGGTTTTTATTGATTCTGACTTATTATGGTAATTTTGTGTAATTAATGGAGCTTCACTGGGATATGGTATTTCTTATCAGGGGAAAAAAAAAAACTAGATTTTTAACATCTGGGGAAGTTGTGTTGGGAACAAGAAGCATATTCACAGTCATGTGTCCTCTATCACACAGAGGTTTCAGCTATGGGCCACTATCGAGGATACAGATTCCTCCAATGTTTCAATACTAATAGGCATCTTCTTTTGTGATAACCGAAACAACTTTGTAGATCAACACATGGGAAGGTCTTTTAGTCGATTTTATGGTTTTTTCGGTCTATCCTAATGTTAAAAAGAAGTATATGACACTATTGATTTTCGATTTACAGTTTCCGCTTCTTCTGGGATCATCCATTCTCGAAAAGTTTGTTCCACCAGTGGCTGCCATATTTGTTGGCCGAACTGGTAGTCAGCTGTTTCTTACAGATGATGAACCTAACAGTCCACCCCTCCTTTTTAGGATGGCATCTGATTCTGAAGATTTGAAATTTATGTAAGTTGAAGTAATGAGACACTTAAACAGATTTGTCTTCTTTCTCGAGGTTTTAAACGCACTGTTATTTGTATTTTACTTTGCAGATCTTCTCTGGCTGCATTTAGGATTCGTATTCTTTATGCCAATGTTTCATATGATCGTATCCTTTGATACTAGTTTTTCTAGTAACTGCAGTACCATAACACGGATTTATATATATGATATTCCCTATCATAGAATATCACATTTTCCTTTCAGCAACAGTTTTCTTGAGCTTCATCCAGATTTGGTCGGCTGGCGAACATCTTCAATCAGGAGAGAGTATGAGCTTGCTAAGGTACCTGGATATTTAGTGTACAAACTGCAGCAAGTCTTTGTTGATGACCATTCTTAGTTTCAAAACATGACACTGAATACAATTTTAGGCAGTGGATCACACGATAATGTTCATCATATGTCTTAAACTAACTTTTGTGTATCTAAGTTGCACATCGTTCGAGTATATACAGGTAAGAGATTGGCATTTATCGGCTAAAGGCAACGTTTTCAAGACACATTTTTTTAGTGGAGGTTTTCCTCAGAAAAGGAAAAAAATAATAATTAATTTTATCTGAAACTATTTATTATGAGGATGTTGCTTGGTGATTCACATTGCAGCCCTCTCGCCGGTCTGTGGATGGCTACATGCATGTTGTGAATGTGGAATTCTGCCCCCCTGTCTTATCGGAAGGCCCTCGTTTTCCTTCAGAAGCAGCAACGGCAAAGGCAGCTGCCCAAACTGCATCAAACACACAGAAAACTGCAGAATACTACGGATCGATGGAAGGCATGTGTATCGGGTGACAATTTCCATATCTCGGTGCTGCTTTTTGATGGATTGTGTTGTTTTTTGACATGGTGAAATTGGAAGCAGAGGAGATGATACGCAGCTTACAAAGGGTAGGATGGAGGAAAGTTGACGTCAGTTTCCATGCAGCAACTTGGCCCTTCTTCGCCCACAACAACCTCCATGTAAGTACGGGTGTAACTCCGATTCCATTTCCTGTTGGTTTATTTGGTGTGCTTGGATGGATGATGCGTTGTGACTCAGGTGAAGAGGGAGTGGCTGAACGGTGCTGGTGCCGGCGTCATAGCTCACGTTGCGGACAGCCTCAACCAACAAGAGTTGTCTCGCACGCTTATTGCCGCAAATCTGTAGCCGCCATTGCTTCGTTTCGCAACCTCATGTGAAATAAAAGTAGGAATCATCATCGAATCCGTAGCTCGTTGGATGAGTTTTCTTTCCTCCCGAGCCCTGTGGTTGCAGTGCCATACATTAATGGTGTAGGCCGCCTTGGATCTGGTGTGTTCTTTGATTGAGCTTAGACTGCAGCTCTGTGACTGACCCAAACCTAACTCGGACCATCATCAGATCAATTCGAGTACATATATGTATGCCAATCCGTGAGATGAAGAGATGTTGTTGATAGAACAACAGCAAATATTCCAAGGATCTGTCATTGTTTTGATCAGTGAATACTATAATAAACAGAGGCATTCCCATATATTTTTCTTAATTTGTACATTTTCCTGATATATCACAAAGCCTGAAAATTACCCCAACAAGCTAACTTTTTAAACATACTGTCAGGGAAGAACAAAAAAAATACATGGTACAAATGATTTTTTGTAAATTTGCACAATGAATCGACCACGAATGGGATTCACAGCGTAGAATACACTAGAGAAAAACAAACAGGACATCCGGAATACAGCAGAGCTTGAACATATAATATAAATAGGGCTAGAGATCAGCCGATGGTCAATTGGTACTAGAACATAGTGTAGCTGCATACATATGTAGATCGGTCAGATGAATAAGATTAGCCATCAAGGTTTCTTGACCCTTCCCGCCGAAAGGAAAAGAAAACAAATAAAAGAAGGTTCTGGTTACAAGCAACAACGAGTTCCCACTCGAGTGATACACCCGGAGATGAATATATCTTCTTAGCTGATAATGCATGCCGATACAGCACAACCTTGCAATAAGGTCTCACTAGGTGGAATGCCAGTATGTTCCGCTGTCAACGAACCCTAGTCAGTTTGAAGCAGCTCGTTGTACGCGTGGCCTCACTGGTGTCTTTGAAGGACTCACCCTGAGATGTGGGATTGAAAGCTATTTTAGTTTGCACAAACTCTACAAAACATCAGGCTGAATGGTAGTCAGGATCTTGCCTGATAGGTAGGGCTCCCAAAATTGTGCCACTACAATTCAAAGCCATGATTGCACTTTCTGCCTGCATTAATCGAAATGCAAAGTGGAAAACCTTTAATCACCACTGTAGAAACAGACTGATGGATGCAATAATACCACTTCTGCTATATTTTGTATGTACCAAGCAATTACCAAAATTAAGCTGTAAGATCGATAAAAGATGTGTATTATCCTATCTTCCCCTTCGAGGTTCTTGTGCTTTCAAGATGTAGATTCATGAGTAATATCCTTGTACCCCATGCAATTACCAAGACTAAACCTAAGATCTTTCAGCTTCTTTACCGCATAACTGGTCCAAAAAATGTATAAACCCTATAACCATAAGATGATGTGATATGCACAAGCTTGGCAAGAGTCTGATATATTACGTCTAGGCTTTTAAAGATATTTAAGCAGAAACACACAAGTCCAACCATATCTTACACCATCAATTGATATTTGACCCTTATAAAGCCATAAATGAATAGTTTAACAACTCTACACTAATAGTAAGTTTCTTGCAACATACTATACTTTATTATGAACAATATGTAATTCAGTATTCTTCAAATTGCCATGGTAATTAAAGATATCTTGTTAGATATTAGGTCACTCTAATAAGATTCTGGGTTTTCCTTATTATAGATTTGCAGAATGTGTAAAAATCATAAATGAGGATTGTAATCTTTGTTGAACATATTTTCCTTGTTATAGATTTGCAGAATGCGTAAAAATCATAAATGAGGATTGTAATCTTTGTTGAACATGTTTGACATTTAAAGCAAACAAAAATGACATTACAACGGAGAAATCAAGTACCTAGATATTGGAGAAACAAAACAATCTCACTAAAAGTTTGATATACAAGTGCTACTAATTTAAATTAAAAAGGAAACTAATATCAACAATGTAAAGAAAAAAGCCAGATGATGATAAGGAGAAAAAGGTTTTTTTGTGGACATAATGTTAGACATCAACTATTGAATAACCTCTGCTTCAATTCTGGGCAATCTTAACTAATCCATTTCTAGTGGAAAAGAATGAAAATTTGTTTATGTATCGGTCAAACAGCAATTAAAATATAAGTTCACAATTAATTACCTGAACAAACTCTACAAATGCAATACATGTTGAGTGCACATTATCACCAAGCAGCCTCAAACGAGAAACCTGTGAAACACAGTTCAAACTGAATCACTAACAAATAAGGCATTGTTACAAGCTTAATAATGAAAAGCATTCATCAAATTGATCATATAGTGGGTAGTTAGCTAACCTCACCACAAAATCGTTCAAAGAAAACTTTGACATCTGTTTGAGTAACCTGCAACAGGACAAGTTACCATGACATATTATAAACATGATGCATTTACAATAATATTCATAATAATCATCACAAATTAGACTTCATAGTTATCTTTTAACAGATACCACTTAGTAATTAGGGAAAAAGAAGGATCATAATGCAGGAGGCAGAGATGCATTTACCTTCTTATCAATATTTGTACAATAAACTGTCCTTACAACCATTTCCTTTTCATCTTCAGACTGCATCAAAATCTTGGCAGTCAGTACTCCAGCAAAAAAATTATAAAGTGAAGAAGCATCTGACAATCTGCCCTTACTTTTTTTCTTATTCCTAAACAGTCTCTACAAGTAAAACTGTACATGAAATGATAAAAAAAATGCTTACCCTAGGAAGAAATTTTGGATTCACTGGCAGAATTGCAGTTTTTGAAGGTAGGACTCTGAGAGGATAATAACCTAGCATTGTCCCACCAAGATTTAATGCTGCCCTCGCACCATCTATGAGCAAAACAGCATACTTGTTGGTATGACATGTGTGACTCATGCGTATCCAAGAAAGAAATGCTAATCATATATACTTACCCTCGTCAGAGAACTCTATGAATGCAAATCGTAGGACTGAATGGGGATCACCACAAATTCGACAATCTACTACCTTCAGTATGAAATTTAAAATGCAACATGATAATCAGAAGAGAAAAATGAAAAACATGATAAGTTCATTGTGTTTGTGCTTTTACAATGACATCAAAAATTGATGGATAAGCAAAAAATATCTTACACGACAGCAATAAAAATGGGATAAAAACAAGAAATTCCTTCCTCCCCCATGTGGGATTAGCCAATTCATTTATTAACCTCCAAAACACAGAGGTGTAACCTTCTCCCAGGATTGCTAATAATTTCGTTAGCTTAATTATTGTTTTGAGTTAAATTATTAAGAAATTCCTGAATAAATTTTTTTTGATATCTTATCTTGGATCTATTGTTCAACAAAAAAATAAAGGTTAGACATTGTTGATCATACAAGAATGAAATGGTTATAGTAGAGAGGGTGTTACGTGTGATTATCATCTCAGACTGGAATTTGACACTTTGGAGAATGCTACTGCAGAAACTAGGACTGCAATAGTGAGGGGTTTCCAATTAATTTCATGGATCTTTTACTCCACGTTCACAAGCATTGACGAGCTGACAGGGAAGTGGTATTAAACAAGACCGGTTGCAGATTATCTCATTAAGCGGTTGTCTGACACTTGTAAATAGTGTTATTACTGTCATTCTATCTTGAAAATCCCCTTTTCATATGCTAAAATGGACAATAAAGAGCATAGATCACAAAAGAAGAAACTGACTATGCTGAGGTCATGAAAGTGATAAACATGTTCATTGCTTGGTAAATCAGAAGAAAGTCATATATGTAAAGCAAAAACTATGAGATTCCCAGCCCTGTTTAGCTTTTCTTTGTGCAATGCATAACATTTGGCAAAAATATGATTATCATAGGCTTTGTAAAACACAGAAAGAAAATTTCTAATTACTTTATAGTATGTGAAGTTGCAAACTTACCGGCCCACAATTCGCAAATACTTCAGCAAGCTTTTCTTCAGTTACCTGACATTCATCAAGCAACAGCACAACAGACAACAGTACTGGATAAGGACCGAGCCATCTTTTCAAGAATGATTGAAATATAAAGCAGCAACGAATAAGAAGAAGAAATCACAAGATAGACTCACAAGCTGATCGATGTCAGACACATATACAGTTCGCCTAATGCTATCCTCCCTCTCAGCTCCTCGTAGTCTATAATTCGTCCTCCTCCTCCCCTGGTTACAACCATTTCTTCTCTGCCAAAGAAGGAGCAGCATCAGCGATCGAGGAAAACACTTGTTACAAAATTAACATTTTTTTCCTAGTTCTGGACACGTTTTAACAGATCTTGTTCATACTCCAAATCCAAATCATATCGTCTTCCTCTGATAAGGTTGTATTTTCTCGAAAATGCATAGACAAAACATGAAAAAGATTTGACATTTTGAACGAGAAACAGAAACCCAGAATCCCTTAAAGCTAAAATCCACATGATCCAAAGCTTAATTTCGAAAAAGCAACGAGAGACGTAACGCAGTTGAAAGTCGAGTAAGGAATCGATGCAATTACTCTGGGATTGGGCTGATTATTCGATGATTCATCGCTGCTGGAATCCTTACTAGTACCATTATTAGTCATCAGTAGATTATTGTGATAGAAATCATTCCACGACACGAAGATGGGCGCATCGGCCGAGATCCGGCCGTCTGAAACCCGGTGGCCACCGGCGCCACCGCCGGGGGCAGCATAAGAAGAAGGGAAGAACTCCTTGGCGGACGGATTCAATTTGGAGAGCAAATCCACCAGATTCTTCACATCCCTCTGGTACTCCCTCTCCGTCTCCGCCGCCGGTGACTGGCGGTGGATGACCTGATTGTCCGCCCCGATCGCCTTCTCAGCCACCGCAGCCATTTTATTTCCCCTTACAGAAAAAGGTAAAATAAACACACAAACACTACCGAGAACAAATCAAGACCCGATCGAGCTGGACGATACGATCGAGATAGCGGACGCAACGAGGCGATCAAGCGGAAAACATCAGCAAGACGCGATCATTTTCGCCATCGCCGGCTCTCCCACTGCTTCTTTTGGGTAATTGGCGGAGTGAGATGGCAATCCGAGGAGAGAAAGACGACGGGGGGAAGGAAAAAGATGCGATGAACCCAAGAGAGAATGGAGCAGCAGCTGCGGCTTCCTATATATAGAAGGGATATTATTCTCCTAATTCGTTTTCTTTCTATTTCTTATTAATCCTCATAGAGAGTGCGAGAGATGAGGAATATTTAATAATACCAATACCATATTATATTGGAAGAAATAGGAAGGTGACCAACGTATTGTACTGTATTAGATTATATTAGATTAGATTAGATTGGTGTAATATGGTTTATTGATGACTTAATTTTAGGAATTAAGCATGCAAGACTTTTGTTATTTTGTTAGGTTAGTTAAGCCTTTTCAACAGATTCGGGTACATAATTATCTCGATTCTGTTATTAACTGATACAACGTTGTTAATCGTCGATGATGTGATTCGTCTTCGTCACATCAGAATTCCCATTAATTAATGTGGTGGAGTCGAATCAAAATATGGCTCGCTGCTCGTCCAAGATGACTAACCTGTAGAGACGATCGATCACCCACCCATTGCTCGAAGCCAGGAATGTTGTTGTTGTTGGGCCGAGGAGGAGAGAGCCGCCCTGCGCTCCGGTTGGCGTTTGAACGGATGGTGCCATTTCTACAGGTTATCGACGTGGATGTGATGATTTTGACTTGATCTTTACGGTAAAAGGAAATGTTTGACCAAAGGAATGTAATCGTTCTTTGAACTCTAGTTTTAGAGAGTCTTTAGTGACACGATATTTGGAACAAATTTACGTAAAGATCACAGGCAATAAATACTCCACGATCTCGTCGTCGTGTCTTTTACTGTGATGGATGGTTAAGTGACACGATAGAAGGTAATGAATGAATAGAATAGCTCCCGGTAGAAAAGGTAACATTCGAATGAGAAATAATATCCTACTAGAAAAGGCAATCTCATTGCATATCGAAGCCCATCTTACGTACTGACCTTCGCATGCCACGAGTTTCCAATTTAGTTTCTATCTAATTCGTGCAAAAGAAAATGGCAAGAGGCCATGTTTCCCTTTGTCTAAGGTTTTAAGCACATCCTGACGGTGTGGTGTCATCATCGTCGTCCTTGGGATTCATCAAGATTTTATGGCCAACTGAAGCGAGCAGCAATATAAGATCAAGTTGTTCACCCAGCCAGCATATATAATATGCCAGCATCGACTGTCCTATGAATCTGCCGACTCTCGGCCTCGAGAGACATCGTAGTATGCTCTCGACTGATGTCTCGATTTGTTTGCACTGCTGCTGGTAGCTCGTCAGGCCCGAGCGATCCATTTTGATCATCGAGGGATTCGGATTCAACACGAAAGGTGAGGTTTACGAGCACCATAAACGGACATGGGACGACAGAGAACCACCGGTGGTAATGCTGATTTCAGACTCGAGAGAAAATTTAGGTCGCTCTGCTGCTTCCCGAAACCTCAGAAGAAGCTACTTTTGTTGACTTGACATCGATCTGGGCGACCGCAGCAACGCCCGAGTCCCTATGACTGTCAGTGTTTCGAGGGCAACTTGGTGGTGGGTGCAGCTTCTCTGACCGGGAATTCGGCGCCTTGGATGATGTGTACAAGGAAGATCCAAGTCTCTGTGCAGGCTGGTGGTTGACGGTGCTCGTCTAGTTTGGTGAGCTAGTTTGCTCTATTGATGGCGTCGATCGATGTGGGTGTGTGGTTACAGACAAGAGATCCGCCGTTGCTACCACCTTCTGATACTTCAAAGAATGCACACTGACTACTGTGTCTTGTTCTTCGATGTCAGGGTGGGAGGATGGAAAGATGAATACAAAAGGCGAAAAAGTATGCTCGGCGGATCAACAACTGGACATCGACGAGGAGTGACGATTGTGTTTTTAGCTACGATATCATCAAAGCAGCTTTGCAATTTGTCTGAGGACGAGGGACCTGATTCTGACATGTTTTCGGACAAAGTCAAGTCGCTCGTTCAATTAATAGCCTGATTCCGAAGCAGGTAGAGAGAGAGAGAGAGAGAGAGAGAGAGAGAGAATAATAATAATAATAACAGGTTGCGGAGGATGAGAAAGCACAAGAAGACACACGGGAGGAGGTGAGATAATATACGTATACATTTATGGTGGAGATCGGGTGTCTTGGCCCAGCAACGGAACAGGATTTCACTCTCGCAGGAGAGTTGCCGGTCGCGTTTTGGTCGCGTGAGAATGTGTTCCCTGTCGTAATCGAGACAGCTGAGCTGGACGCATGATCCTTGCCCCGGTGGTAATGTTATATTATTTGATGTTCTCGTTGTTATTACCTGATAATGTACCGATTCAAATCTCTCTCTGCGCGTCCATTCATTCCCGTAGTCTTTCTCGTGCTCCAGAGGAGGTTCGTACGAGCCGAACGCCTTGGACCGGTCCTCTTGCGCTTCCTTCCCCTCCATCCTTGCGCGTCTCGGCTCCCCTAGCTCTCTTCCGCACTCCCCACCCCTCTCTCTCTCTCTCTCTCTCCCCCCCCCCCCGACACAAAGGTACCTTCTTTCTCCCCCTTTTCTGTTAATTTCGGAATCGGTGGAAGAGATTGGGAAGCTGGGAGATGGCCTCCGAGGGGAGCGGAGGGGGAAGGTGTGATTTTGTTGGGCGGTGCTCCGTTTCGCTCCTCTCCTTTCTGACCTCATGGTCGATTGACGAGACGGGGAGGATTTGTTGTGGTCTTTTTGCTTTCTCTGAAGCCAGGAGAGGCAAATTAGGTTTTTATTTTGTTATTCTCGTGTGGATTATGAATTTCTTATTTGATCTTACACAAAAATTGTTCTTTCGATGTGCAGGTACTGGGGGGGTTCGTGATGGCGATTCGGATCTTGGAAATAAGAGGGAGGCTCGGCGGAGTTCCTTTCCGCGATTCAGAGTGATGAGGGAGGGTTTGGCAAATTCAATTGTCGTGATTTGGCAGATGGACAGGAAAGGTGGATTGTTGGTGGGGAATTAGATTTCGATTCCTTGACTATCCTGTTGTTTCTTTAAAAAAAAAAATTATTTGAGATGTTGGAGGAGTGATCTAGTAAATAAGTTGGAAGGAAAAGGGGATTTCTTTTGGTAGGCGTCTTTAATTGCTTTGGGATATCTCTTACGTTGGTGGGGAGGGATTGATGGGGAATAAGATGGGAAGGAGGCGGCAGGTGGTGGATGAGAAGTATACGCGGCCGCAGGGGCTGTATGTGCTTAAGGACATTGATCACAAGAAGCTGAGGAAGCTCATTCTCGAGTCCAAGTTGGCGCCTTGCTATCCAGGCCTCGAGGACTACTCTTTCACTCTCGAAGAGTGTCCCATCTGCTTCCTGGTCCGTTTTTCTTCTCATTGTTTTGTATCTACGCTGTTCTGTTTCCGTTTCTTGATTGCTGTGGGTTCAAGATTTTTGATCCGGGATGCCTCATCTTTTGCTGTTTGGTGGTTTTATAACATGGAAAACATTTTGGGTTCAGTATTATCCGAGCCTTAACCGGTCAAGGTGTTGCATGAAGGGCATCTGCACAGGTACTACAGAAACTTTTGTTAAACATTTAAAGGAATTATCATCAGATTTCCAGTTACTGTATCCGGATCGTTGGTTGGTTTCATTTCTCAAGTTGGATTCTTGTACAGAGTGTTTTCTTCAGATGAAACCACCACATTCAACTCGCCCCACACAGTATCCTTTTTCTCAGATGCTGATGCAGCTGGTTCTAATTTTCATCACATAAAAGGTCGTCTCCTTGACTTAAAAGGTGCCCCTTCTGTAAAACTTCAAACTATGCCGTGGAATACCGTGGTGCAAAGACAAAAGAGGAGAAGGGCATGGAACAAGTTGTAAGTTCTTCACTGAACTTGGCATGCCTACTTTCTTGGAATTGTCAATGTTCTATTGCTGCATGAGAGATGGGTTTTTATTTGCCGAGAGTTCTCTTTGTAAATGCAGGAGGAGCAGATGGTTATAGAAGCCCAGATAAGGATTCGGCAGAAAGAAATACAGGATGAAGCAGAAAGGATGAACAAGAGACAAAGCATAAGTTCATCCAGCAGAATAACGACTCCAACAGATGTGAGATATCATGATACATACGGTACCTCTATCTCAGGTCTGTAACGGGGGAGATTTGTGCTTTTACATTGTTGCCTGTAATTAATTTGTTTAGCACTAAATAGCCACCTTTTTTATTTTTTTATTGTTTACTGAACAGTGCCACCTTTGAAATACACAAGACAATCAATTGACTTCGATTCATCTCAAGCCTCATGCTCTGCACCGGCAACCACAAGGTTTTCACAATTGAGGCAGAATAGGTAGGAAAAAATGCTGCTGCACGTTTTGATCAGTGATAGGTGGATTTCATCCTGATAATATAGAGATTGAACATTTATGATGAAGAAAATTTTTGGTCTAGCATCCAGTAGTTCATGGGTTTGATCTGGCATTTGATATTTGTGCTTAAGGGACCTTTCTTTTTTCTGTCTAAAGTTTTGCTTTTCTTTTGCCTGGTCTTGAAGATGAATGCTTCCCTATACTAGACTTGATTGCTTATGTTGCTCCACGAACCATAGGTCAACTTTAGCATCATTTTCTCACTATCATTAGCCTATTTCTTGCTCAATATGGACCTTATTTTAATCCATTAGCACTTGGGCTACGTGTTGCAGGTGCTTACCGATCTCATTTAGGTTAATGGATACAAAATCAAGTTATCTAAAAATTTCAAAATATAAGAAACAAAAAATGTTAATGTTCTTTATAAGGATGATCTTGATGACATGGAATTTGTGAGATAATTAAATTGGTCTGTGAGTAAGAAGACCCAATAAAAGGCGAGAAAGAGGGAACAGGGGTCTGTAGTGGGAGTCATTTCGAAAATGTGAAATTCTTGCTTCAGAAGTGACATAAGATCTCAAGATAAAATTGGATGATCTATGACTTTTATTTCAGATCTGTATTCTATTTTTTGGACTTCTTTTTTTATATCTCCTGCTACATCTACACTATGAAACCATTTATGATATTGGATGTTATCTTTTTATATCATCTCTCATTCCAACACACTGTAAAATGTAGGGATGATAATTTTGACCTAGATCTTGAAGACATAATGGTCATGGAAGCAATCTGGCTCTCGATTCAGGTAATACGATCATGATATATTGAATACAATGAAACTTAAGCTGAAGTAGTGCTGATTATAGTAACTATGCTGCAAATTTGACAAATGCAAATTTTATGTATGTCAGTGAAGTGACTGAATGATTCTTTGTGCTATCTTAAAGATCCTTTTCTGTAGATTATTCAAAAGGCTCATTAACTCTATGATTCTGAGATCCTATGTGTTAGGCCCGCATGAAAGACATGCTAAATGCCCCATCTTTATGTCGGTGTACCCTTTGTTGCTTGTTCATTCCCTATGCCAGTCTGCTCTGTTTTCTTTTAAGCACCTTTATCCTATTCAGACTGATTTTCTTGCAATCATTGCTAACATCCTGATAAAGACACAATCCTGCACCAAAATTGTGCTGTTACTAGTTTCGTACTACTTTTATTAGGTTCCATAATTCGATAATGTGAGCATGTATTGCTTAACAGTTGTCTGAGGCCTTTTGCTAAAATTAGTCCCACTGGACTAATTATTCATGCAAATATGCCGAGCTTGTATTATTCATCGAATGGCACCCAGTTAGTATTTGTATCAAAATTTAGTGTGGCTATGTTGCCAGTTCCAACACTGATGTGCTTTATGCTGATCCATTGGTAGCAGATATATGTATAATTGTAGAAGTTGTTGATTTTCTTCTTGTGATTTCTAATCTTTTCTGTCAACACATCTTGAAACAACAAAGTCCATAAGTTTTGGTGGATGCTTTTAATTTTTAGTAGCTTACCTGAAGTTCTCTTTATGTATCAATATACAAACTCACAACACTTGGAACAAGACAGACCAAAAAGTTGAACTGAGGGCTCTAGGCTTGGGTACGTATGACAAGCAGTGCAGTGCATGTGATCACCTAGTGATCGTGTAATATGAAGCTGCCATTCTGAAGAATATATTATCATATGACTGAATTGTACATTCTTGTAGCATACGGTATAGAGTTTGAAATTATGGCTAATACATGTTTTTGTGATTCATCAGTGACTTTACATATGTCTAAGTTCTCAAGGATTCTTTTAGACTAAGCTTATTGCTTCTGTCTATTGATTGTTTATGAACAGAAACTATCAGGTTTGTGCATGACCTAGTCCATCAGACATTAGTGTGTGAGAGACTTGGTAACAATGTGTTCTGTCACTCCCTGTCAAAACTGCGAAAGTTTCTGTGAAGCATTAAGATGGTCAAAATTGCAATTGAGAATCATGGAAACAACCTTCCTGTATGGAGGGGAAAGACTGCATACATTGACCACCCTGCATTCATGGAACCTTGAGCACTGGGCATGCCCTTTTTCGGAGTACTCAACTGGAATCAAATATCCATTCTTTAAGTTTCATACCATGAGCCCTTTGTATGTGTGGGAACCATGTTGCGTATATCTTTATGCGGAAGCATGTGGCCCTTCATGTTTTATGCCTTTGCACGGGCAGTTATAAAATTGTTCCATGATGTTGTGTTCTTTCTAGGCACTTGGAGAAGGCATCTGCTGTTTGCATTTATAGCTTCTGGGTTACATAAGCTCTATATGGATCATGATATTGCTGGTGCTTTCTTGTTAGCCATGCAAGGATAAATTGCGTCCATCATATTCTCCTATCCTTTATTGTCAGGCTAATTCTAACTGCTTACTATTCCTATCATTATTATTTTGAACAGGAGCAGGGATCTCAAGGCAATCCAGGTTGTGGTGGCAGCTCTTTGCCCGGACCATCAACCTCTGGTGAATGGTACAATCTCCATAGAGCAGCTCCTGCGAAATTATCTTCTTCCGGTGGGCTGGCTTGTGCAGCTGCAGCCTTAGCGGAGCGTCAACATATGAATGGTGATGCTGCTGCTCATGTGGCTGCTACTAATGCTGCCGCCGTTTTACCAGACGGCGGGAGCGAACTGCCGAGGGAGGAGTTTGGGGAGTGTTCGACGGACCAGTGGTCAGAGGTGGCCGAAGCAGGAACCAGCTATGCAGGCTCCGATGGGATGGTGGAAGCAGGGGCTGCAGCGATATCACTCCCGGAAGGTACAAACATGGCTTCAGGACTTTCTGTTCCGGAGAGCTTCGATGAACAGATGATGCTGGCCATGGCTGTTTCACTAGCAGAGGCTCAAGCGAGGACGGGTAGCCATGGAGTCAGCTGGCAGTAAATACCGGTGATTGGCTTTGACGATCTGCATCATGTTCCGCTTGGCCATTTGTTTTTCTTCTGATAGCTGTTCTCGTTCCTTGATTGTTAGTTGGTCTCCTATATATGTATGCTCGAAAAAGGAAGTAATGGAGGGAAAAAAAAAAAGAGAGGAAAATATGGTGGTGTTACTTCTGTGGAATCCAATCTAAATGTGATGGTGTTCAAATGGTGGGTGTTATTTGGCATTGGAGATGGACAACGGTGTGTGGGTGGGCAGCAAGCTGTGACGCGATGGGACGACTCATCTCTAACCTTTCGTTTCGTTTGGTGGATGCATATTGGAATATCTTAGCATAGATACGCCACTAATCGTCTTAGGCGATACACAAGCTGTTTACAGCGGAGTAGTGGCGACATCTGCATGACCTTTCGTTCTCAATTCGAAGATCGACTTGTGCCCACGAAACCCACCATCTTAAATAGATGCGGTCAATGTTTTTGTCACCGAAAAATGTACGACGAACAGAGCAAATAAAGCATGGCATCAGCACAGGGAGCAAATCTCGTTTGCGATTATTCTATCTTGCTGCTCTCTCGTAAGTAAATTCAAATCCAGACAGTAGTTAAAAAAGTTGAGAGGAAGTCTGGCACTCGGGGAAGGAATGCAAATTAATCGTTCAAGGAGAACTGGTGGAGCTCTCTAATGAAGGACATGGCTGCCGTAGTCTTCGTTAAACTTGTGGTAGCGATGAGCATGGAGGTGGGCCGACGGTCTTGTGTTCTTCAGTGCCACCTCGATATCTTCCGGCGTTACCGGACCAACAGGAGGCAGCTCTGCGTGCACGAGAAAGACCCAAGTAATTTGTCGTGGCGTCCAAGGCCATGAAAGAAGCAGCGAAGAATTCGGACATACATACCATCGTCGTGGATCTTCTTATCTTGATGTTGTTGCTGCTGCTGTTGGTCTTCCAAGTATGACATCAACCTCCTCAGCGGCTGCATGGCTGCCTCCTTGCACACCAAACGGATGTCGGAGCCCGAATAGCCCTCTGTCTTCTCCACCAGGTAGTCATACGGTACCTCTGCCTTTGCAGGCACCGATGGTAGCAGTTCCTCAAACATTGCCTGTCTTGCTTCCGGTTCGGGAAGCGGTACGAGAATCTAATTCCACCCGGTCGGTCAAGGAGAAGAAGCGAGATGGACACCCACCACCGCTCCTCTCTCGTATAGCATAGCATATAGATTTTAAGAGCACAAAAGCGGCCGACATGCAAGTGAGATTTGATCTCATCTTATCGATGAGTGCCATCAAAAAGGATACCCTTTTCTCGAGACGTCGGAGCATCGCTGCGTCCAACTCCCACGGTAGATTTGTCGCGGCGAGAACGAAAACCAGCTCATTCGTCTTGGTCAAACCATCCATCTGCATCGATCATCCGAGTCGAGTTCCAGAACAACATCAAGATCATGAGACCACCGGCGCATCTCGCGACTCCGGCTGACATCAAAGGATCCATCGATCAATTTACCTGTATAAGGAGCTCGGTCTTCAAACGTCGACTGGCTTCGTGCTCGCTGCGAGCTTCCCCACGTTGGCTGATGATTGCATCGATCTCATCCAGAAAAATAGTAGCTGGTGCGTGGTGCCTGGCAAGCTCAAACAAGACCCTCACCAGCTTCTCCGAGTCACCTGTGAGATCCCAATCGACAACTCAGTCGTCCGTCTGTTCTTCGATCGGTCGTATAAGAAGCCATCTTACATAGGTGACCGACTACGCTAGAAAGCATGGGAGAGCAACTAAAACCAAGGGCGGAAGCTGGTCAAAGCCCCATACCACGCCATTTGCTGACGATTGATGATGCGGAAATATTGAAGAAGGTGGTCTTGCATTCGGTAGCTACAGCTTTTGCCAGCATCGTCTGGTAAGAAGGAAGATCAGACACCCCCCCCCAAACAATAAAAGAAGCAAAGTTCATACGTCGATGCACAAAAACTTCATGCTGTGCCGTGAAAACATTCCATCAGCGAACGCTTCGGAAAGAGCAAACTCCATCCAGAATGGCTAAAAGACAAGAGCCGATGTCCAAAGGAAAAAAGCTTCAGGCAAGTAAGTGTATATGGTTGGTTAGTTCCTTTCTACGCGTGATGGTGTATCATGTTGTCATCCTATCTCCATTGGAACAGCATAATGAGAGAGAGAGAGAGAGAGAGAGTACCTTTCCTGTTCCCGGGGGGCCAAACAGCAAAATGCCTTTCCATGGCGAAAGAAGGCCGGTGAAGTACCTTGAATTACGAATGAACGAAAAGGATCATTGAGTTTTCCTAATCTTACCCAACAACCGACAAAAAAAAACATAACCACAGCAAGCGAACGATAAATATATGGTTTTTGTTTTCTGGCAACGCCGGAATGTTGAGCCATAAATGAAATCACAAATAAGCGATCGAACAGAGTAAATACAGAACAGCTATTTGATCTAAAGCAAGTCGTGAAGCAAATGCATCAAACGAACATGATCAAGGTAGAACCGAGCTTATATGTGCTGATACGTACTTGGGATACTTGATGGGCATGACGACGGCTTCCTTGAGGAGGCGCTTGGCATTGTCCAACCCTTTGATGCTTTCCCATTTCACATCCGGGCTTCCGCGGATAATATCTCTGTGAATGAAACAATGGTTAGATCACCTGCAAATTTTTATGCCATCAGAGGCCCACTGCGGTGCGGGCGTCCGAGATGAGATTTCTCAGAACAGCAAGCGAGCAAGCAACTTACCTGCACAAAGTCTCTGCTAATGTTCGAACTTCTGCAGATTCAAAAGGTGGAAGCAGCGGCCTCTGCCTGCAAAACATCGTTTCCACAAGCAGTTTCTCAGAGAGAGAGAGGAGAGAGAGAGAGAGACATGATCAAGGTAGAACCGAGCTTATATGTGCTGATACGTACTTGGGATACTTGATGGGCATGACGACGGCTTCCTTGAGGAGGCGCTTGGCATTGTCCAACCCTTTGATGCTTTCCCATTTCACATCCGGGCTTCCGCGGATAATATCTCTGTGAATGAAACAATGGTTAGATCACCTGCAAATTTTTATGCCATCAGAGGCCCACTGCGGTGCGGGCGTCCGAGATGAGATTTCTCAGAACAGCAAGCGAGCAAGCAACTTACCTGCACAAAGTCTCTGCTAATGTTCGAACTTCTGCAGATTCAAAAGGTGGAAGCAGCGGCCTCTGCCTGCAAAACATCGTTTCCACAAGCAGTTTCTCAGAGAGAGAGAGAGAGAGAGAGAGAGAGAAAGTACCTTTCCTGTTCCCGGGGGGCCAAACAGCAAAATGCCTTTCCATGGCGAAAGAAGGCCGGTGAAGTACCTTGAATTACGAATGAACGAAAAGGATCATTGAGTTTTGTTTTCTGGCAACGCCGGAATGTTGAGCCATAAATGAAATCACAATAAGCGCTCGAACAGAGTAAATACAGAAACAGCTATTTGATCTAAGCAAGTCTGTGAAGCAATTCATCAAACGAACCTGATCAAGGTAGAACCGAGCTTATATGTGCTGATACGTACTTGGATACTTGATGGGCATGACGACGGCTTCCTTGAGGAGGCGCTTGGCATTGTCCAACCCTTTGATGCTTTCCCATTTCACATCCGTGGCTTCCGCGGATAATATCTCTGTGAATGAAACAATGGTTATAATCACCTGCAATTTTTATGCCATCAGAGGCCCACTGCGGTGCGGGCGTCCGAGATGAGATTTCTCAGAACAGCAAGCGAGCAAGCAACTTACCTGCACAAAGTCTCTGCTAATGTTCGAACTTCTGCAGATTCAAAAGGTGGAAGCAGCGGCCTCTGCCTGCAAAACATCGTTTCCACAAGCAGTTTCTCAGAGAGAGAGAGAGAGAGAGAGAGAGAGAAAGCATTCTCATGCGTCGATGGTTGTGTACTGCAAGAGATCCAGTAATCGATGAAAATGAGAGCAAAAGAAGGAAAGAAAGAAAGAAGCACAAGATCTGTTCATATTTTGCGCAAATACACTCTCAACGTAAATCCCTCAGTGAACGTTGCAATGAAACTCCTCCGACCACCGATGAAAACGAGAAAGATTTCAACATCTCTATGACGCTGAACCAGATTTCCACATCTTGGTTAGGCTAGGAAGACACTTCACGAATGCAAACAATCCGACATCAACAGAAGAAGGCGAAGAAACCAAGGGAGTCTTACGGTCTCTCTGCGTCCGAAATGACTCCCGGCCGTGCCCCAGTCGCTCGTTCCTGCAATTTGTCATCGTCGCCGTGAGGTCATGCCCTGCTTCAGCAGGCAGAGGATTGAAAACCACAAATCCCACCTGTTGCTCGAACTGCTCGTAAACAGCCAGATCGGCCTTCCTCCCGTTCGCAAAACTCCCGTTGGTGTGCGCCGGCGTCGATTCCACCACCGCGTCGTCTTTCTTCGTCTCCTTCCCCCATCCGAAGAACATCTTGACCTCCTGCGCCATCAAGTCGAGAGTAAACGGAGGGTGCTGTCATCGACGGCGGAAACAACGAGACCAACATGGAAGCGAGGGAGGAACGCGAGCGGAGACACACCGGGAGATGGGATCCGGCCGACGACAGGAAGGCTACGAGGAGAGTGGACCCGAGAAAGATGAGAAGCAGCATCTGTTGGAAAGGGTAATATAGTGCGGGAGGAGGCGGTGCGATGTGCAGGCGAAACAAACTCGATCTGGGACAGGAAGGCAGAAAATAATCATTTAAACAAGCGTGCATGATTCACGTGGCTCCTCTGTGGTGGATCGATCATGCTTCTCTCGACCTCAACGTTAGATGGTTAGGAAGGAAAGATTGGATCTCGTTATTTTTGGATGGTTACAATTGGATGGAGCAGCAGCCGATCCCAGCTTTAAGCATCAACTCTATTCTATCGAATATATATATACATATATATATATATATATATACACATACATATATATATACAAGAGGAAGAAGAGCATGAATCGAGTGCGAGATCCGGTGATAGATTTCTGCACGGCCCAAGCGGTAGGGGATCTGAATCCAGATCACGTGGGGGAGGTAGGTGAGGGATGTCGCCCTCGATCGAACGATGTTGGTGGGGAAGCAACGCATGGACGGCAGGCAGGCAGCCGTCGCGTCGACCCAGGCGACGCCATGTGACTTCGGTGTTTCTTGGGTTTCCCACCCTACCCCATGCGTGCATGTGCCTCCTCCTCCTCCGGAGATGAACCATTTTGAGCACGGACCGGGCTTTTGGATTGTCCCCGCCGAGCCCAATAAATTAGCATCGCCGCGTGCTCACCGTTTGCAGTCGGCGTCTAAAAAAGCTTAGATCACCATCTCCATTTTATCTCGTGCGCGCACACATCATAAAGCTGTAGTTTTCAGACAAATGGATCCCAAATGTTTGCCATCCTTGGATCGCGATCGTCCACCCGTCCTTGCGAGAAGGGAGGGTGATCATCGTACATGTGGTCGGCAAAACGAGTAGGTGGTGGTGCAGGAGATAGGAGGCAGGGATCTGGCCGTCCGGAGGGCGGCTTTGCGCGAATCTCAAGGTCGACTGGATCCGGAATGCGCCGTGAACCATCACGTGCGATGACCGAAATCACGGAGAGCCTTGATTTGAATTGCTGCACCCCGGAAAATGTTTCTGGCTGATGTCGCCCCACCAAATTAAATCTCTCCTTGACTTGCATATCATTAGGCTCTAATGATAGCATGCAGCAAGAGGCCCCACAATTCTCGAATCATGATTGGTAGCTCTAACAAACGAAGTTTTTTCCTCTCAATAGCGACAGTAACAACGATAGAAAAAAAGAGGAATCGACTTTAAATCATGCAACGTGACATCAATGTTCAATGATTCATAGGAACCAGCAAGTTAATTCCAACCCATCATGATAGAGCCGTCGCTGTGTTGGGATTGCTTTTAATTAGTAGTCCATCATTAATATATATATATATATATATATATGTGTGTACATAAAACATAGTCGGACACCTTTCGAAATTTATTATGACGGTCGTTGCAATAATTATAACGGTTGATGATTGCTCTCCGCCTAATCATAGCGCCATTCCCTCTCTCGGGGCATCACTTCATACGACCCGAGCGGTGAGCATCGGACCCGTTCATTGTAACATCACCTTCTCGAGAGTTCAAGGCACAATGAATGCGGTCCCCGCCGCTACGGTGGGATATGATTCGGGCGACGCTCTTCGAGGAAGAGAGAGTGAGAGAGAGAGCGAGCGAGCTGGATTGCACATGAAGCATGCGGTGCAGGAGGCGGGCGAGCGTTGGGTTCGGGTCCCTCCTCGGCGACCTATGCTTCCGCAATTGATTGTCATCAACTAACGGGTCTGCACGACTCGACCACATGCGCACATAAGATTCCATGGACGCGCCTAATTATTGTGGGGGTGGGGCCCCGTGGTCAAGGCCGACGTGCTCAAAAGGCAGCATTGTGAGCCCACATCATGACATTTGTGTTTGACCCCAACCATCCCTAGAAGCGAGCTGGCGGACCGCCTCTGGTCCCATCCTCCATCTGTCAACCTTCTTCTTTCGTGTGTATGTATGTATCTAGTGACCGCCCAGACATCGAACCTACCCTTCGTGTACGGGTTGCATGTATCGATGAAAACTGCACCCATAAATCATACCATGAAATCTCAGACCCCACTTCTCATGTATCTTACAACGACGAAGTATCTTTTCGGCGTGATTAGGGGAAGTTAAAGATGTCAATCTCACGAACATGCAGGGGCGTGGTGGGTGGATGGAAGATGTAGTCATGTCGGGAAGTACAGTGATGACCCACATGATGACGCATAGACTGCACCGAACAATCTTAATCACATCACCCGAGCTTTTTAAACACGAGAATCATTACACGGACGAACATCTTAGTTTATCTATCCAGGTGGGTCTATCGGGATGGATTATATATTTCTTTTCGGTACATTGTTTATGTTATTTAAACCGTCTATTACTGCGAGCATTTTAGACCATGCCATGTCATTACGCTTACTTAGTACAACCCTTTTAAGACGATACTTTCGTTTTAAACGAGTCACTAAACCCATCAGTTGGTGGGTTATTGTATGATGCCACCGGTACGTCAATGCACCCTTGCGAATATTTTGTGTATGTAAATGACACCACTGATTCAATGAACATTATCTTCCGTCTTGTCAGGTGCAGAGATGCATTATTGTAACGACAGGAGACCTATGCTCTGATTTAATCCTTCATATATTGTTTTACGTTTTCTTTTTTTATTTTTTTGACTGTTGATTGAACGTAATATTGCATCGTAAAGGAAAAGCTGTGCTATCAAACATGCATGTGTTCATTTCTTACCTCTTCGTTCTCTCTCTCTCTCTCTCTCTCTCTCTCTCTCTCTCTCTCTATATATATATATATATATATATATAATCATTGTTCATAGACACGAAACCCGTGACACATCAAACACCGCGTACACACAGAGATTGCTCGAGCCACCAAGCAATATCTATAGGTCCAGCAAGTAGGGCATTAATTAGAGAGAGCAGTTGTTGGTTAACTCGAATGAGACCTGCGACCTAACAATGTTAGCCCGCAGAGTGTTTGTGGGAGAGAGAGAGAGAGAGAGAGAGAGAGTGCTCAAGGCATCGCCGTCCCATTGTTTTGTGGGGGAGACGTTTCCAGTTTGAAGCATGAAGCAGCAGTGGCGCCACAGTCACCACCTTCCTATATCATTTAATTGCACTGTTAGTGATTAGATCTTTTTGGAACTTTTCACAGTCCAGACTCCATCTCGCATGTATGCACATTCATCAAGGGAAGAGAAAGCAGATATGGACCGATTCATCAACATTGACTTCTCATCAGTACACAATCATCACCATCAGCAGCAGCACATCAAGGGCCTGTGTGTGATGTGGAAAGAAAAGAAGAAGAAGAAGAAGAAGAAGAAGAAGAAGAAGAAGAAGAAGAAGAAGAAGAAGAAGAAGGGAGAAGGAAGAAAAAGACGGGTGGGGCGGACAGAGGAAGAGGTAGAACCTCTTTGTGTTTCCATCTTTGGTTAACAGGTAAACAGGAGTCACCTTTTCATTGCATGCTTTTGACCTCAGGACGTGGACGGATCGAGGCATTAGAAGGATTCACCGCGACCTCCGCTCCTACTTCTCGAACTGCCGGAGCCGGTTGTCGGCCAGCATGGTTTTGTAGGCACACCTTTTGTACTCGCACCATGTGAACTCCCTGTAGTGGCTCTCCTCGCCTTCGCGCATCAGCAGCGACAGCGGTGCCAATCTCTCTCCAGAAGGTGGCCCCCCGAAGTAGATCATCGACACTCGAGACTTGAGACCATTGGCTAAAACCCTGTGCCTCACGCTCCTGAATCTCCCATTTGTCAGAACCTGAGAGAACACGGCCATCAGCTCCCTGTCACACAAACATGAACAAGCCCACAGCAGCACAGGGCATGCAGCAGGAGCAACCTAGTTTTCGCCTACATGTATGAAAAGAAGTACCGATGATGCTTCATCGGGGAGTCACATCATGCAGCAAGCAATGCGATAGCCAGCCAGAAGAAACCCCACACCTTGGGAATTCACCTACTCGGGGAAATGGGCGTCTAACGCTCGGGTTCCATCACCTATCTTTCGCGGAATAATGCATACGGGTGTCTCATATCTTCATCCGTCAAGTCATCTATGTTTCCGATAGTAAAAGTAGGGCGAGATCTATCGATCTATACCTAAGCTGCTGTCTCATATCTCTCCCTCCGCGGTACATGTAGGATTACCCACTCTGCTACACGACATCAGTATCATCTGCAGATTAACTTTGGTTCTAGTACATTATTGACTATAGATTTCCTTTTCCTACGGCAGAGAGGTGTGGGGTGACAGGTCGACTGTCGCGTGGCAACATCAATCTCAGAGCTAAACACGAATATCACACTGGATTGTCAAGTTCGGATGGTCCATGAGCTAGCTACCTGTAAGGAATCACCGACGTTGATGAAGAAGGCTGCTCGGTCAGGAAGGACAGAGACCCAGCTCCCGTCTCGCAAGGAGATCTGCAGCCCCGCGGTGTCGTTCGACCTCAACACCGATATTATCTGCGGGTCGGTGTGCTCTCCGAACCCCGTCACGACACCCTCCGACGCCTGAGGCATTGGGCACGGAGGGTAATGGTTGAACCTCAACACCGAATCACTCTCCTCGTCCATCACCATCTTACTGAATATATTCCTCGGCTCGATCTTCAGCCCTTCCGCCATCGACTCCAAAACCTCACATGCCAGCTTCCTCACCGCCGATATGTACTCGTTCAAAGCAGAGCTGCAAGACGACCGCCATCAGCAAAGCGGCTGTCGGTAGCTAAAGACGACATATTAATTCATCTCAACCTCAATTGCGAACCAACAAAGCAGCTAGTCTTACCGGAAAGAGCTGGCCGAGGGCTCCGTGAGGACGGCCAGCGAAGCATGTGACATGGGCTTGGAGGTGATCTCCATCAGGAGGTACTCCACCCAGCCTGTGTCACCATTACACCCGATATTCTTACTCCCGTAGCCGAAAGGACTCGCCGGCCCGACACGCTCCTTGTCTGTCTGCGGCAAAGCAAAGAACTTCACCGCCTCTTCTTCCAGCTTGGCAATGAGCTCCATGGGGATGCCATGGTCGGTGACCTTGAAAAACCCGAGCTCCTCACAGGCTCTCACGACGAGAGCCTCGGAGCCCGGTTGGGACAGGTTGATAACAGGAATACCGGAGAGGTGGTGGTTTGGTTTCTGTGGTCTCGTGAGAGAGACCTGCCCGAGAGATGGTTTGGTCAAGACCACCATGGCTTCCGGAACAGAGCAAGGAAGGGCCTTCTCTACGGGAGTGCGAGAGGCGATGGGTCGGGCAGCAGCGTAAGAGATGGGTTCACTTATATAGAGGACAGAGGCCACCGGCCTACGCCTATAAAAGAGGGCAACGATCGAAGACGGTGGTTGAGGCTTTGATAGCAGAGTAGGGGGACGTATATATCAGTAGCTCCTTTTTCTTTTTTACTCCGATGCGCGTTGTGTCGCTGATAAGGACGGAATGTGTGACTCCGCTTTCGTGTACACCGCCACTCCCACCCCCCTCCCCTCCCCTCCATTTTTTATATCGTAATCATGACACGCTCACATCTCTCGTGCTTCCTTCCATGTTATGGTTACATTGGTCATGGCCCAAATAATATCTCTCCCACCGTGACGCCACAAGGCCAACGACCGAGTCCTTGTTTGCGAAATCTTCGCCGTCGTCCTCGCCGCCCCTCCCCCCATCGTTCTTCCTTCTCTCTCTTTTTGAAATGATAATAATAATAATAATAATAATAATAATAATAATAATAATAATAATAATAATAAACAACTCCGTTCTTAATTAGAAAGCGTCCCATTCTTTTACTTCCCCGCTGCCGTGCCGGATTGGCGTCTGCAGATCCCTTAGCATATTAGGCGCATTAAATCGCGTGTGCCTTTTTGTTCATGACGACCGCAGAGATCTTGAATACGCAGGATGATAGCTGACAACAGTGAAGCTAATGCGTTTGACGATGTGCTCGAATCTCACCGTCGAGTGGTTCGCCCGTCCCTTGTTTGGATGACTGGATCAATACTGCCTGAGGACTTTGATCTGTTCAGTGTTGTAGCCTTGGATGTTAGATTTTAATTACTTGGATCAAAAGGATCGAGTGATTGTTCAAGTCACTAAACAAATGTGCTCGTGGGAGTTGACCGTCTTTTTGTGACGCGTCGATCATGGTCCCTCGACGCATTCTTCTTCTTCTGCTTCTTCTTCTTCTTCTTCTTCTTCTTCTTCTTTTTTGCCTCTGTGATGGTAGGTTGGGCCACCGCAACTCTGACATATCTTTCTCGTCCCACACGTTTGCTGGCTCGGGCTGGGAGATTCTTTTAGATGCCAAAGCGTACTGCGATGCTCGTGATGTTTGACTCCGGATTAATCAAGTGAAGTGAACCTGTGAGGATTAGACACTCGGCTAATCCATTTCATAATCATGGCATGTAAGCGTCCGTCCCCCTCGGATGATCTACTGATGTCAGTAAAGTAAGCTAGCCATCGGCGGTACGTACCTTGCGACATGGAATCACTTTGTGCCGGGAGAAAGAAAGAAAAGAGAAATGAGTGACAGCAATGTGCAATTCCCGGGATTCCGGCCATACGGGGCGTGTGTGTGTGTGAGAGAGAGAGAGCGAGAGAGAGAGAGAGAGAGAGAGAGAGAGAGAGAGAGAGAAGACGAGGAGATGGATCGAGTCCATATCACCCAAAAAAGTCTGAGGGAGAGAGAGAGGAGATGGATCGAGTCCATATCACCCACAAAAAAGGTCCGCGGGAGAGACGTGTCGCGCCCTCATTCACGTGCGTAACAACATCCAGCAGCGTCGTGTGAAACCTAGTCCGGAGGGGACCGCTGGTCCAAATAGACCCGAATGGGACACGGTGGATCGGGTACGGTCCGCCCGAAAAGGGCCGCCCACGGTGGTCCAACCACCGCGCGAGCGGATTCGGGCGGTCAGGACTCGACACGTAGACCCGCCATCGACGTCTCTGTGATCCTGAGGCCGGCCGACGCGGCCGCCCGCGTGCCCTCCCCCGCTTGTCGGCTCATTATTGGGCGCACACGGAAGGCATCCATTCAACGATACAGATGGATGTCTAGGTTCTATTTGCCCAATCCCAACCCCTCAATGACTTGGCAATTATGGGCTAAAGTCGCTCTTCCAGAGTACTGTCCCGTGCAATTATTAGTTTGGGGAGGGGGGAAAGGGAGTCCAGGCAATGACACCAGGTGCGTCGGGAAAAAGAGCTGAAGCCATTGGCTCATGGCTAAAGGTGCCATCGGGCCTGGGGTAGCCTCCATCCCTGCACCTATCATCGATGCCATATTCCTTGCCATCGATCGGCTGGCCATCGGTCACATTGTTTACAGCTCTCCCGCAGTTTGATTCCGATGGGAATTCGATGCTCCTTCCCCTATATGGACGATCTTGTTTCGGAGGGTGTGCGGTGTTCACCTCCTCATTCAGATTCGATTCATCGGAGCGCCTGCGTCGAGAATCCATAGGCAAAGATGGCTCATTTTGTGCAGGATGAATTTAATACTGCAACACTGTGCCCTCACACATCCCGTCGATCATAGCATATCAGGATGCTCGGTCTCCGAGCTCCACAGCAGCCCCCGGTTCACTACCCCTACCTCTCCCACCAAACCCATCCCAGCCCCACCCACCCTTATCTGCTGCCCGTACCACCTCCCCACTTACTCTCCCACGGCTCGACGACGCCCACAAACAACCCACGACGCTTCGCCCACTTACATCCTTCTCCAGAGCCCAACCACTACACCGCCCATCCAATGCCCGATTCCCGTCTGTGGGCTTCCTGCTCCCAGCCTGCTCCTCTTCCTCCGACCTCATGACCCTCGGGCTCCTTCCCAACACATCCTTCGTCTCAAGATGGAGTACCACGCCCCCATCGCTGTTGCCCCGCTCGATGCATACCACCGATGCGGAGCGCACCGATCGGCCCACCAGTCGTTTGATAGAATGGCTCACGAGGACGTCGTCTGGTGGACCGTCCTCGAATCCAGCTGTAGTAAGAGCGGGCGATTCGACGAGGCATTGACCTATTTCCGATTGATAATGCAGGGCATCGTCCCGGATGAAGCCGCACTGGTTAGCATCTTGTCGGCGGCGGTGCGATCCGGTCAGCTGCGTCTCAAAACTACATAGAGCCACCGCGAGTTCTCTTGTGAACTTGTACGCTAAGCTCGGGCGGATGGACTACGCGAGTCGGATTGCCGACGGTAGAGTGGAGAAGAATGTCGTGGCAATGACCGCACCGATGACGGGCCATCTTCGCATGGATGATGTGCATGGCGCGTCGATGGTATATCGGAAGATTGTCGATTCAGGGATGGAGCCGACTGAAAAGACCACCAGCGGTGCTATCAGGGCCGTTTCAGGAACGGGTTTCATTAGGCTTGGGGCTCAGATTCATGGGTACGTAACGAAGATGCAGTTTGACTTGGGCGATCACCTTCTGAGCTGCTTGATTCATATGGACAGTCTTTGCGGTGCTCCCAGCGGCTGTTCGACCAAATGCTTGTTAAAGATGTGGTGTCATGGACCGCCATGATGTTGGCCTACGGACGTCGCGGAGAGGGACATGCGAGCGGCCGGTGTTTTGCCACACTCGGTTGCATTTGCTGCAATCCTCTCTGCTTGTAGCTCCTCTGGATCGTTGGTTGAAGGGTCGAGGCACTTCGATTCTATGGTTGTAGATCATGGAATCAGACCAAGCTAGGAGCATTATGCTTGTGTCAAGGGCTTGCAGACAAAGGATGGTAAGTTAGAACAAGCACGCGCAACGATAGAAGGACACTGGCTTATGGGAAGCTTTCTTAGGGGCTTGCAAGGTTCATGGTAAGGTGCGCTATGCTGAGATCGCTGCCGGGAAAGCGCCGGAGATAGAGGCACATTGATGGTTCGGTCAAATCTATGGCTTTCTCACGTTCACCGTGACCTGCAGGAAGATTGCAAGTTGGCAGCCACCACCTGAGGTAATCTGTTTGCCCGCCATTCTTTTATGCTCGCATACGGCACGGATACACAGACACACACATGCATGCGTGCGTATACTCGGCGTCTGTTGTGCTAACTTATCGTTCGTTTTCTTCTTCTCCTTGCACTCTTAATATGGATGCCACCCGCCTCCCTTTCTCCTCATCGCGCCGACTAAGGAACGCATCAGTTCTTTGCATCGCCGGAACTCTTCTTTTAACCACGCTATTTGAACCAGACTTCACTATTCCTTAGAAGCCAAATTCCAAAGGATACAGCCCGTATTAATTTACGACTACATTTTCTTTTGTAGATGTTAAAGAAGAAGGCAGGCAGGCAGCCAGCCAGATTTGCATATGTTACACATCTCCAAATTGGGTGCAAATGCAAGTTTGCATACGTTTTGCCGACATCCATGGCCACCTAGTTTCATTCCCACTGTGTTTTCTTTCAATTCTGCGTCTTGGAGACAACTATTTTATTATAATTTTTTCTATTTTTCATTTTGGTTATATATTGTGTCTGAATCATATGGTCCCAAATAAAAAATAAAGCTGAGGTACTACACACATTAATATTATACACATCATCAAACTCCTGTGATGGAGGACTAAATCAACGATGTTTTACTTTCAATAACACGTTCACCTTTTCTTGACTTTGATAACACCGTATCATATAATCTATTTGGAGTTCCACATGTTATCATGCGATGTTCCACATCCCACATAGAGAGTGTGATACGTTTCACAGTTACCAAGTCCCAAACACTCACATCCCTGGAATGAAGCACGCTCGATGCCTCTTATATATTTATTCTGATATAGCTGAAACATATTTGGATAGATGGATAGATATTTATAGAGGGAGAAGGAGCTCATATCATCCTCGTTTCTTACGTGAAGTCCAACCGTCTCATATTATATATATAAAGGTTCATTTATTTGATGAATAGAAGATGCGGGGGACTACTTACCATCCTCCTTGGATTTCCCCTCCGCCTCGTCGGTCTGGAAGGCGGAGACGGGGAAGGAGAGACCGATCCCGGCTTGGGTCTTGAAGGTGATCCGCTTCGACTCGGGGTCGTCGATGCACATGTCGGAGAGGGAGACCCAGATGAGGAGCTCCCGGCTCTTGACCCCGCACAATCGCTTCATCCGCCGGTCCTCCACGAAGGCCGTGACCTGCGGCGCGTACGACACTGTTTTTCCGATCGCCTTGAAGACGTGGGTGGTGGCCTTCTTCTGCTTCAGCCACACGAACCCGGTGGCCCGGTTGTAGCCGACCTCCTCCAAGGCCGGGAGCGGGAGGAGGCCCCTGGGCAGGTGGATCTCGTCCAGTAGCTTCATCGACTGCTCCTTGCAGAGTCCGGCGCCGTGGTAGACCTCCGCGCCCTCGCGTTGGCTGTCGATCATCGCCTGCGTCGACATCGCCTCCGCAACGGCCGATGAAAGGGAGGCGGAATTGTGGGGAAGAGGGGGTGGGGGATCAGAACGGGGTTTAAATAATGAAGGGGGAGAGAGTGTTATGTGGATTTACGGAAACACCCCCGGGAATGCAAAGAGGTCCATTCGTGTCGTCGCTGTACGTGGAAAGTAGTTGGGGGATATTGAAATTGCACAGCGAGTGGAACCCTCTCTCCCTGTTTTCAATTGAAATTGCCACTACCCGTCAGTCTTAATTTGGGCAATCTTTTTTTTTTTTTTTTTTTTTTATGAAAATGATTAATTGTGCCTTTAATTTTACATTTTTCATATTTTCAATTGAAATGGCACCTATCAATCACATTAATTTCGACAATCTTTTTTTTCTTTTTTTTTATTATGAAAATACATTAATCTTATCTTTAATTTTTTTGTCATGTTTTCAATCGAAATTGCACCTACCAGTCCTACTAATTTGGCTCTTAAAATTACTAAATATCCTTGTGATGACACTTGATATAGAATGCTTTATTTATTATTATTTTTATTTTGAGATAGCTTCATCAATAGGTGCAATTTAATTTCAAATGTGGGGGAACTAAATCAAGCTTGGCATGACTGGTATAGTATCTGAGGAAACTTTCCATGATTTCTAGAATATAAATTTTCTACTTGGAAACTTGTACACTTCCAACTATTGATCGATGCCTTTATTTATGTAAGAAAGGTGTCCATTAATCATCTATTTATTCTTTTAATGTTCTTTTTCTTCTCAGCTTTAGAATTGGTGGCAAATTTTTTCTTTTTCTTTTTTCATTACCTTAAAAAAAAAAGGTGAATTTTAATTGTATTTTATTTCAGAAGAAAAGGCGAATACATACATACATCCATGCACCGTATCATTACATTACATTACATTACATGGTATCAGAGAAGGCCTCTTGGGTAGAGGTAGCATATCGTCTGCATGATACGGGTGGAGATTCCGTAGAGGTTGCTGATGAAACCCAACCACAACAAAAGCATGGACATCGATGAACTAGAGAAGAATGCAAACCAGGAACGGTAATCAATCATCTCACGAGCCCGTAAACCACGACAGTGATTCCTCCGCCGGAAAGCCAGCCTCATGAGCCTGCGTCGATGTTGCGTGGCTGACCTACGAGGTTGGTCGGCGTGGCCCAAGTCGCATCGATGAGGATCCTATCTTAAGCCAAAGCATAGGACGCAACTCCACTTGGAGTTAAAAGATTCACTACTGCCAGAGATGAGTGCAGCGAAGAGTCCGAGGACACCATCCATGGAGTGAGTACTGCCGGCGGCGGCGGCGGCTCCGGAGACGCACTCCGCCAGGCCGTGCCGTCGCTGCTTCTAGCCCTCGCCTCGTCTCCGCCGTAGCCATCTCGCTGCTACCGGGCGAGCAAGTGTGTGTGCTACCTCCGCAAGAAAGGCCCCCCACTTCGTCGTGGGGTGGGGAGGATACGCGACTGTGGATGTTACAGTGGTCAAACTCCTGTCGGCATCAATGTGTCATTTCACGTTCGTCACCACAACGTGTAAAATGATGATTGATGGCAACTTCAGGTGACGATTGCAACACCGGTCACACGAAGAGGCTCAATGTTTCCATGTCAAACGACGGATGAACGATCGAAAGGACTGACCACCCCTCGTGTGAAAGAATAACACTGATGAATGAAATAAGCCCACAGAGCAATTACAAGGGAATCGATTCGATAGCAGCACCGTCCACAGACTCGTTATTGGTGGTGGAAACTCCACCATCCATGGCAACTCGGAGCAGATGTGCTACGGTCACCGTGTTTCATGTAAGTCAACAGCTTGTGCGGGTTAGAGCGAGAGTTATGAGACCGTGAAATGGGGGCACGTCGGATGGTACTCTCATTGTTACTATAACCCATCATACATCGTTAAAAATCAAAACATTTTGATACTATGCTGAAAGATAATAGACATCAACAAGTCATAGAAAAGGCATCGAGCAGAACAGAAGAGAATCTTCCAATCTCTGAACCTCTATTTGACTTCATATCTCCTTCCAAATTATATGTCTAAGTATTATTACATATATTCTTTATTTATAAAGAGATAAACTTAAGACCGAAGAATTCTAAGATTGATATACGAAACAACAAGTCAGTGCTAATTTAGATTCGAATTAAGAAGCACTTTTCAGAAGCAGAAAAAAGAGAGAGAGAGAGAGAGAGAGAGAGAGAGAGAGAGAGAGAGAGAGAGAGAGAGATGATGATGATGATGATTAATTGGATCACCATCATACGATCTGTATTTGGCATATAATTAAATAAAAATTATTCTAAAATAATATTCTTTTATATATATATATTTATATGTGTGTGTGTGTGTGTGATTTCTTCAGATATCTAACATATATATATATGTATTTAAATATGTATTTAATTCCAAAAGCACATCTAACACGCCACCATGCTGCATGCATGTGTTTGACGTCCAGCAGAACACCTGGGATTTGCTCCCGGTCAAACCATGGCGAGCCACGCAGGCCAAATCTTCAACCCAAACCACCGTCCCTCTCTCTCTCTCTCTCTCCCTCTCCAAACACTTGACTCTCTTTTAGATTCGACACTTCCTTTTTGTCTCAATGTCATCCTCCCACAGTGGCAGCTCCACTTCTCCTTTTACTCTCCTTAGTTACCGCCACTGTCTCCTCATCCTCATATCTTGTCTGCCATTCCACAATTATTGACCCCTTCTTTTCTTTCCTCTTTTCCACTGTATATATACACGAACCATCAGGTGCATCTCACTCCAACAGCAGCACTGCTCCCCAGATTCTTGCCACTCCCACTCTCCTCCTCCTCCTCGTGCCTCCTTCATCGACCGGATGGCAGAGATCGACGAAGCTCTTCTCTTGGAGTTGCTGGAAGAGCCGTGCGCGGAGGAGGCCGAGGACGACGATCGTTTAGGCTACGTGATTCGATCTCTGGAGGCGGAGATCAGCAACATGAACGCCGTAACAACAGGGGGCGAGCGTGGATCGAGCGCGGGTGCCGAGGAAGCGAGTGATGATGGCGGATGGGAGGAGTTGCTCTCGGCTGTCGATGGCGACGACACAGCAACGCATGCAGAGGAGGAGCTGTTGGACTGCATCGACGTCGGTGTCGAGCCTGACTCGGCCGGCGATGCCGTGAGCGATTGGTTTATGGATTGGGGTGTTTAGTTCGTATTCTAAGCCGATATGACTTATTAGCCATGTGGGCTGTGGTTTATATATATATATATATATATATATATATATATATATGAATGGAGATGCATATAAACCATTGTAGTGTGCTGCTATATATCATATCAGATCGCCTCTTCATATAGGCTTCTAATACTGCAAAGCTCTGAAAGAAAAGAAAAAGTGATACTACGCGTGAATTCTTATACATTTTAGAAAATGACGTATTTGCCACCATAATGATTAGTATACTTCGATGTGTGCCATCAGTAGACTATAGCCTGCGGACGTGTGGGGTCCGCCATTACAAATGATTAGCTCGTTTAAATCACAAGCATTTCCACCGCCGTACAAACGACCCAATCCCTCTGTATCGTCTCGCGACAGAAGGAACCCTCGCTTCGAGAAACCCTCTTCTTCCCTCTCCCCTCTCCCCTCGTTCAAGAATCATTCAAGAAAGCTCCTCCGGCTTCGTCGTCGTCGTCGATTGCGTAATCCTTCTCGCCATCGGCTACGACCGCTTGTGTTGCGCACAAGATCGTCTCCATCGAGAGTTGATGTTTCGGGAAACTTCTTCGTCGTTGTCCTTCTCCTCCGCCTTCGATCGCTTGGATGACGGACATGACCGTTCCCATCGAGGTCTGCTTTCGCGGAACCTTCTCGTCTTCGTCACACTCGGCTTCGACCCGCTTGAGGATGGCGGATGGGATCGTCCCCGCTAGGGTCCCTCGGACACCACGGCTCCTCCATGCCGGCGTTCCACCCCCACCCCCCCCTCCCTCCCCATCTACCTGCCGGGGCCCTTGAGAGTGGGATAATGACACGCCGCTAGCTCCGGATGGCCAACCAGATCGACGGAGCGAGTACCCTCCAGCCGCCTACCTCTGTAAGAAAAAAATCCTTCCTGATCTTTAGGCTTCTTAATCTTTTTTTTTTCCCGTTTCTTGAATTGCTCGTGGCGGTTGAGAGAGACTCGGAATTATGGTTTGGTGATTTTTAACCTATTGCTCTTCCTAGATAAGTAGTTCTTGAAAATTTCCCAATTCTTGGGTTGCCACGTAGAAATGTAATTGGAGTTTAGGGATTGTCGGTCCTGCCTCCTTTGTTCTGTTTTCTTCCATGACCTGAACTAGTATTCTTGTGTTCTTCTGATAAATGCATCTAGGAAAGTGAATCGGGGATGATGCAACTAGAATGATATACGATTCGTATGACCTTCTGTAGGACGACATCAAGTTCGATTATCAAGAACGTACTAGGATCTCTGTGCAATGAAGTTTTTGAATCAAGAAATGATAAAAGTTCATGATGCTGGTGTGATCTATTTAGTATGTAGACAAGAATAAGAAATCCAAGATCATTGAAACCGCTAGCCACGAGTACAGCAAGCTTTTCGGATATTTGACATCGTATCTTGTTCATAATATATTCTGTGAACAGGTTACTTTCATGTTTCTGACAATGCACGTACCACAGTTTAAAAGGCTCGAGCAGGTTATTTAGTTTCACCTTATAAATTGTTCAGCATATCTTTTACTTGTGTTCATGCTTTAGGTGACTCTGTAATCATTGCATGGTATAGTTTTGTTTTGACGAACATGTAGATGAATAGAGATATCCAATTGTTATCGAAAGGGCAAATTACTTCATATAAAATAGATTAAGATGCTTGCATCAATTGAATTTTGTAGCTTTGGTTGAATTGTTATTTGGTAAATCTGCTATTAGAAAGTTCTTTCATCTTTTTCTCCAGTAGTCCATTCCTCATGTATGTTTATTATATATTACATGTGTTTTTCCTGTCATAAATATTCTGTCCTCACACTGATCTCCATGCCCGAAAGATCTATTTATCTGACTCCTAGAATTTTCTGTATGTATTTGATCTGTGTGGTAGGACGAACAAACTTAAAGATTCTAGTTTTTGCGCCTTCAAGTGACACAAACTCATTGCTTGCTTGATAATGCCAATTTTTTAGCAATAACTTGTTAGTCTTTGGAAAGAAAATGAGAGCAAGTGAAGTTTTATCTTGTGCCACCTTAAGCATCGAAGGCTGTCTTATCTGTAGCTGGCCTTAAGTCTTTTAGCTTTGTGCTTGTCAGATATGTTTAGCCGACAACAAGTAGCATGCCTGGAGGTATGTTTTTCTATCTCCCAGTTTGCTACTGTTGTTGACATTGAAGAGAAGTTGGTTCATGCGGTCTCCCAGTTGATCCTGGAGGTTTATGCTCTCTTTATTTTTTTTTTGGAAGGAAGGGGTGGGGGGTCGGAAGGAATAAGTTTGACAAATCTGAGATTCATTTAAGGTTAAATTGCAAATTTGCTGTGTTAATAAGCTGTTAAACCAATCCAATGGTAATCTCTTTAAATGTGACAAAGAGATTAAAGCTTGCAAATTTCTGCTGTATGTAGTAGTAGGCCTTTGCCAAATGGCTACGGGGATGTACTTTAAATGTCTGAAATGCTGGTTCGGTTTTCAGGTAATACCAAAAGCCATGTTTTCAATTTACTTTACGGGACCATACTCGTTAGTCGTGTTCTTTTAAATAGTCAGTATGGGAAAAGTTTTTATCTAATGCTACGTGAGTTTTATTCATGTTTTTTTTTTTTTTTACATCCTAAACAATATACCAAAGAATAATATAATTAATGTGCTTTCTAGAAAGGAAATGCAGCCAACTAGCCGGAACGTACAAAAGGGGGCTTGGTCCAAAGACCGCAACCATGTCGTCGGTATCATCCGGATGGATTTGTCTCATTCGTATATTGTATCCACCATGGAACCTCTGGTATAGCCAACATAATTTTCTGTATTGGTATCTTGATTGCAAATGTTGTGAAAGACCACGTGAAGCGATTGGGGTCAAGGATATAGGTCATTTGTCCTACGTTGATTTTCGGACATTGACAAAGACACATACATATGCTAAGAATCCTTTTGTTCCATACAACTCTTGTAGCAGTGCAAATTAATTTTATCTGCTTATAGTGGGTTGGTCATAGTTAAAAGGAGTTACATGCTTTTTATGTGAATTTTACTCTTTGTTATGTGAGTTATTTAATGATTTTTACTCTTTTTTTTTATAGTAAGATCTAAAAAGATCTTACTAGAAATTAATTATTGACTTAAAAAGAGATTAAAAGAATATTTTTTAGAGATGTATTATATTAAATGTATCAAGTTTTCTATTGCTTACTAATTTGTATACACGATAGTAATGTTATTTTCTAGTGATATTTTTGTTGATGAAATTAAATTACTTTTAAACTCGAAATAAACTTTAAAACCAAACTATTCAACAGTGTGGTTTGATTTCGAGAGTAAAACTCGGAAAGGGGATTTGGAGGCGATGGTTGGCGAGCTAGAGAGCTAGAGAAGAAGAAGGTGGAGGGAGAGGACAAGGAGGCAAAGGAGAGAGAGATAGAGGGAGGGGACGAGGAGGCAAAGGAGATCGAGGGGAAGGGATGATGAAGGGGAAAAGGAAGGGATGGGAGAGGGAGATGGAGAAGAAGGTAAAAGAGGGACGGGGAGGAGGAGGAGAAGGGATACATCATTTACTGGTGCCGCATAGGACAATAATTTAGTAATAAGAGAGACAAGAAAAAATAATAATAATAAAACACTCGCTAATATCTGCCAGATTTTAACCAAATACAAACACCGGTATATGCCACACAGGCCTTAGGTAAGTAAATATGAAAATCTATGACCACCCAAAGACGAAGTCCAGCACATAAACGAGAACCAACGAGAGCGGATACAACAAGAACGCAACAAAGCACGTCCACAGGGGGAATGTGGTACGTAGGCTGGTGAAGATGCCCATCACAATGCAAACAACGAGAATAACCAACACCTCAGCCGAGAAGTCCCACGTCAAGTGTCTCACGTAGACAAGAGACAGAAACACGGCCAGACACAGAACGTTGTTCATTGTCGCCCCACCATATATCTGCAGAATTTGAGAGCACACATAAGTAGTTTTAGATTATTACAGTTTTCAATTATGCAACTAAAATATCAAGTTGATAAAAGTTCTAGTAGAATACTAATGAACAAAAGCTTGAACAAAAAAAAATAATATCAACTAAAATATCAACTAAAATATCAATTATTAAAGACGATATTTAACTGCAAAAAAAAAAAAAAGGGGTTAAAAGTTTGAACAAAAGCTTGGAAGACAAACCTCGGAAAATGTGAGTGAGGCAGTTCTTTGCTTCTTGCGGCTGGCAAAAATAATTGCTGAGACAGCCTCGCTAGAGTTGGTCGCCAATGGCATGGCAATGAAAGATATGAAAAAGGAAGGTATCTTTGTAGCACTTGAGAAATTATCAACAGCATCTACAAGAGGATCTGCGAAAACAGCTGCAATAAAAGTTCCAAGAACCAAAAGCAGAATTGCTTTAAAGCATATCCATGCTGGACTTTCAGTACCATCCGCAGCTTCATCACTCTGATCATGAAGCATATTGTGTTCATTCCTTGCTTTCTGCATGATATTAAAGACTTTTGTAACTTATGCCTCCAAGTAGCGACCTGACTTTATATGTCAAAAAATGAACTTACCATGTGGAAATGATGCAACTTCTGTGAGTAAGAACCAGAAAATGCGACAGACCGGTATGCCTCATTAATCCATTTCGAGATACCCTCAATAAACTCTTCTTCTTGAATATTGTCATCGTGTGATGTATCAAACTCATTCATCACTTTATCTACAGCGCCATCCTTATCCAAATCTATTTCACCCATCTTAAGTCCTATGATAAGTGCTCTTAACTCAGAACGTGATATTGATTGATTTTTATCCAGATCTACTTTATGGAACAGCCTGCATAAAAACATATTGAAATGATAGCTCAAAGATGTAGAGATCTTGGAAATGTGACAAATGTTAGATAAAAGAACTAACTTTTTGATGACATGTAAATTTGGCTTTCCATTGTCATCCATCAGATGTCCAAGGGATTGTGTATGAACATGTTTAAGAATTCCTGACATCACAAGCCTATGCTTAGCAAACTCCAGTCTTCTCCTCTGAATCCATGGCTGCAAGACCTGGTCCATTGAGATGGATGCATAGAGTAGTAAACAATATCAATCAGCCAAGTTTCATAATTAGTATGCAAATGTATGCTTAATTATCATTTTGCAATCAAAATGAAGCAGGTTGTGATACAAAATTATCACTATGGAGCAACTAAGACCATTAAATCATACAACCATATACCATGTAATTATTATGGTGTTATCGTGTGGTTATTAAACCTGATTGGTGTTGCTGAAGCCACAAGACAATCATATTTAAATAAGACTAATCTCTAGTGGAATCAGACAGCATTACTCTCTACCAGTTTGCTAATGGCTTAAAGGGAAAAACAAACACAACCAAAAAAATGTCATTCTTCAAAACAGCATGAACAAATGTTCTGGCTTCAAAATCTCTACAAAGTTGTTTTAATATGTATCTTATAGCATCCTAATTTCTGTATTCCATCTATTTATTTTTTTAAAACTTTTTATGATTAACCTATAAGCCTAAATGAGTAGGCCCATGTATTTAACAATATCAACTCACAAGCGTGAAAATAAATCCATATGATGAAAAAACAGGAAAAAAAAATTACATGATAAAACTAGACAAAAGAGACGATAAAAGGGATTTGAGTTAAAATTTCTAAAATAATTAATGGTTAAGCAAAGTACATTAATGTCATTTGACTATTTTATGACCGGTTTTTAAATTATTTTATCTCCTTTTTTTTTTTCCTTTCTTACATATTTTAGAAATATTTTGAATTATTTTTGGATGATAACTGATAGAATGGTCTACCCGATCCAGTTTGATACTCAACCCCATTAATTATGAGGCCTTGGCTAATAACATAAAACTGATACTAAGATATAAAAAAGCTAATTATATTTGAATTAACATGTCATCAACCATAACAAATTACCTGATACAAGCAGTAAGACAGCAAAAGTGCAATTGCAACAATGAGTGCAACCAAGACTGCTAAACGTTGTCCAGAAGGAAACTTGAAAATTCTTGGTAGTTGCACAATAATAAATGGAACAACAGATATAGCCATGATCCTTGCAGCATAGCTCGTTTGAACATCAGTAGAAATACCAGATGCTTCAAAGATTTAAAAAAAAAAAACATAATCACAGTTCAACCAGATAAATAAAACAATAATCTAGTACTAGTTTGAGGAACTAGAATATGCAAGATTATTACATACATTTCCTTTGACAAATGTGTAAGAACAATCTATATAGTTACTATATCACCACTAAAGGATTATATCCAGCAATGACCACTAAATATTTCGAAACAGATTAAACAGTCTAATCTTAAATTCACTGCTTTGTCCACATTCAGCAGATGTAATTAACTGGATCTATAACTAGCAAAAGTCGATGACATTATCATCATGCACAATCTAGTATTACTTCATCCGAGTAATTAACATGCGATTAAAATTCAAAATCTACCATAAAAAGAGAAACTCGATTTTTGATTGATCAAGATGATTTCTTTTCTTTTTCGACCTTTCCAAATTGAGGTCATAATTGTGATTATGACTTTCATTGAGAATTTTCTGCCTGTTCTAGCACCAGGATCAAAACCACCATACACCATGTGATCAAGCTGATTTCTTGCAATTGCAAAACCTCAATCCAGTCATTCTAGGAATCTTACAGCCATGACGTCCATGACAAACTCCATCCTGGACTGCATCCTAAAACCTCTTGTTACAGAACAATTTTTTAGATGATATACTCCAACAGACAACCATGCAGCCCTTCAAGTAAGCACTAGTTCGCACACAGCTTTCTAAGTTTTTAAGTAGCTCTCCCATATAGAATATAAAAGGAGAGAACAATACAAGGTTGAGCTAAAACGAACATGGAAGCTAAATTGAAATTTGCAGGTTGCTTGTTTAAGCTCTAAAAGAGGCAATAGATCTATCATTCTCCAAATTCTAATCAGCTCTTGACTTCATCATAGTCTCACTAACTAAAACCATGCTGATTAATAAACCCAAAGTATTGGCCCAATGTAGCTGGCCAATAAAAATCAGGCTAAGGCCATGGAATATTTTCTAGAATAGCATATTCTGAGCAGAAAAATAAGCAGAATGAAGTGTGTGTGTGTGTGTGTGTGTGTGTAGCATATGTTAGAACTAAAGGTAGGAATTTTTCACAGAGCAAAATGAAGAGAATTTTGCACAAAATCTAACAAGCAACTCTGCAGAAAACTCTGAAAGGGGCATATCAAATAGACTGGAACCAAAGCAAATATATGCTTATAGCAGATCTTATAATTATTTCACAGAGAAAAATAGAAAAGAAAGTTCTGCAATCTGTACAAAAACTTGAATAATTCTGCAAAAAGTTCAAGAAGGTGCATACCAAACAGACTGAAACCTCTGGTATCTTGTAAATCTACCGAAGTAGAACTATCAGAAAGATCGCATTTCCCAACAACAACACAAGAACCCCAGAGTAAGGTTAAAAGCATCACAGTTGATCCAGCAAGCAAACCCATTCCAATCAAGACTTGACTTTGAGCGGTTTCTTTGCTCCCAGATAGACCAGATACTGCAAAATTTGTTACATAAAGGATCAGCAAAAGTTCATCAACTGCAAGTCTTTCGAGATTCTATTAAATGGCTTAAATTTTGAGCAGTTTCTTTGCTCCCAGATAGACCAAGTACTGCAAATTTCATTGTGTAACTGTAAAGTATGTATCAGCAAAAACACATCAACTATAATTCATTCAAGAGTCTATTGAACAAAGTACTATTCTCTAAATTACCTAGATTTGATACAGGACATAAATTACCATCTCATGAAACACAGTTTGTACTTAAGAAAAAGCATGAGTTCTTGTCCAAAACTTAGCTTTGATGGTCCACGTCCACCTCGTAACACAAGGTATTATGATCCAGTGTGACGGGTCATCTGTGATGGGATAACTGATTCGTGAAGTTATTGAGCCTGAACCACCGGCTCAGAATGGTAGGCACAAGTTTCTAATGTGAGACTAAATTAGGGTCCTACATTCCCCTCTGCTTAAGGGCTTAATGTCCTTGTCAAGACTTAGCGTAGCCGAAAACTAAACTCTAGCACAATGTATGTAAGACCTAGTAGTGGTTCCATAATGTAATCCGCCCTTTGACCCCATCAACGGATAGTTCATTCCTACTCGGGCCTCTTTCCATGCTCCAATACTATGTTTGCTTTGATACCAATTCCCACAACCACTGACCCAAGATACTTAAATTAGGTTAATACTATCAGTCTCTTATAAGTCAATCTAAATCTTAGCACACTTCGACTAAATTGGAGTGTTACAGTAGCCTTGCTAGAAAGTAGAAACATACATGCATGTAATTTCCCCTTAATATGTATCACTTATGCATGCTAACACGATCATTATTAGCGCATCCAATCATCATTGTTTATTGTATCTCAAACATTAATACATGGATTACCTAGACATTAGTAAAGCCACCAAAGCGCTCATATCACTCTGGCACCCATTAGAGGAAAATATTGGTGCTAGAAGTTTTAGAGAATTATACTGCATTTCCATTGGAGGACCAACATAAGTTCAATCGAACGTTGGTAAACAGATTTGATGATGTATCATAAGTTAAACTAAAACTAGATAAGTAGATCTATGTCACATGATCCACATGCATGATCATGTAGGGCCACAATTATAAGCACCTCTCTTGAAGGGGCATGGCACCAATCATAAATGAAGCCTTCAATAATACAAAATCTTTTGAGCAATAGATGATTCTTATGAAGCAGTTTGTCAAGGTTCAAAAATGACAAACCAATCATTATAAGAAGAAACACTAAACCAATCAATTAATTCATTTGCCAATGTGGCCCTTGATGTATCAGCAGCAAAGTCTAACACTTACATCGCTCCTTAAAATTAGGTGAGTCAAAGAAGTGCAAATTCCAACAATCCTATCACAGTTCTGATATGTTAGTTTCAAACTTCAGAATTTTGGCCAAAGTATGCATAATATGTTTAAAAAAGATGAGACAGAGATGAAAATGTCAAAAGGCTACATGAAATATTGCACATAGCTTGGAAGAAACTGAAGCTTTAGACCTCAGAATAATAGTAACAATGACAATATATTTTAGAAAAAAAAAAATGAATTGAAGCACTTCAAAGTTCAAATATTGCATTAACAACAACACATGTTTCATTGGCATGAATCGTTCTGGAACAACAAAAAGTTCTGCTGAGAAGCTATGCGAACATTGACATGTTTTTCACTTTTATTTTACTCTGGAGACATAAGCAATGTACAAACTCAGGATAAGGAACCAATGTGTTAATTCTTGATATTAGTCTATACATATCGATTTTTACTAATCCAACCAAGTATCGGCATCAAAACAAATAGGTCGATACTAATACAATACGAATGACTTTTATATTTTGTTGTTAAATTCGGTGATACTAGGTGGTACAAGTTGGTATACTGCCAGTGTACTGGTTGGATAGTTCACCGAAACCAATATTAAAACCAAGATATAAATCCTCAGGTAGAACCACAAATTGATTGCATTAAGTCCCTTATTTCTACAGCCAGATGATGGAGATGTTCACTCAAAAACAAAGCTCCAAAGGACTCGATCTTAAGGCAGTTCAAGCACTAGAATGAGCAAGGAACAAATTAACCAAGCAAAAGCAAGAAATAAAATTTAAAGCAATTCAATTCTTTTCACAGTGATTTCAGCAAAAGACAACTAAAAACTTATATAGAACCTATGACTATCAGAATTCATGAAGTTCCAGATCTTTCCAAGATTTTCAGATGAAACTTGAGCCAAGAATTTAAGCTTTTCTATGTTCTGAACACAACATGGTAAACTTGGCTACATTGGCACTCACGTTACACAGTGTATATAAAACAGTGGAGTTGTTCTTTCGATCGCTGACGCTATAAGCAATCTTCACATGTCATCTACAATAAGCATCAACCTGAGTCTATGCTTGGCACCATCATATATGGCTAAAATAATTATGGTCCATTATGCTAACAACAGAATCGATCACATAATTGATGACAGTTTTTATTCTCCATATACTGATCTTGATGTTCTACACATCACCATGAAAATGATTGACAAGATATGTGACCAATAAACAGGTGTGGTGTGCCTAAACTAGCTGGCTTTTGGGCTCCTTCTTACCTGATCAAATTATCGAACCAAACATTCAACACAAGAATATATCTACAACTAAAACCCGTATCAAACGTCAAGTTTCTTTGACGTGAAACACAGTTACAGAATATTATATGCAAATTAGATGATTACCCTTCAGACACTTGTGCCAATACCTCAATAACAACGCACCACTAAATAATTTGGGGAACAATATAATTTCGTAAGGGTATTTCGCTTTCGAGGAAAGGTAGCTTGCTCTGGAAGCCCTAACTCTCTCACCAGTCCGACACCTATTTTGTAGCCAACAGTGTTGGAGGATTTTTTTTCCACTTTTTCTTTTTGTCAGTTCCATTTCTTTCTGTCGGCGTAAGGGATGTGTTCGCCTCCATCACCCCTTGACATTCTCGAGGACAGAAGGAGAAGGTCCGGCCATATCTGGGTGGATTCTTGATCGTACCTGCGCGATATGGTGGGAGCACGCCTCACGATTCTGCTAGCATATTTCTGATTCCTCCTAACATACTTTTTGTTTGATTAGCTTCTTGGTGGCAATCTCGCACACAACATAAAGGATTCGAACACTAAATTATAAATGTTTTGCCATCACGATAACAACGACGAAGAGAAATCAAGAAATAGAAAAAGGAACCCGCCCACCGCAAGATCGAAGACAACGAATTCAGATCATTGATATCAAGAGGGCAGCCTAGCGAAGCGAGAAGCAGATCTGTTTAATCTTGACGAGAACCCGAGCTGTGGCAGAGAGATCGGCGACCAAAATCAATAAAGAGAAAAGAAAGACCTACCGAGAATGAGCATGGCGTCGGGGAGAGCCCCAAGAATCGGTAGGAAGAGACCGCCCACGATCCCAGGACCCAAGATCTGGAGCAGCAGCTCGCTCCCGGACGAGAGGTACGTCGCCGCCTTAAACATCAAGAACCCGTACACCAACACGAGGAACAAGTTTCCGACGACCGTGGTGGTGCAAGGAAGGAACCCGTACGTGGGCTCACACGACTCCGTGGCGCTCCCCCGAGGGAGGACAAGAAAAGGGCCATACTCGTAAGCCGTGCCGGTGCGGCCAGAGAATCCGTCAGAGATGGGCAAATCGAACGCTTCTTCCTCTGCCAGCGGCGATATAGGGCGGCCATCGGCGCATCGGCCGGCGATGAGGACGAGAAGCGAGGGGACGATGAAGGCGAGGAGGAGTGGGAGAGGAAAGGTAACAGGCTTTCGCGCCATCTGGCCCTCGAGAACGAACAAAAGAAGGTGCACACGATGGATGCAAGAGAAAGAGACGCCTCTTAGTAAACGAGAATATCTTTTGCGAATAAGTCCATGACGTGTCGATAATTAGTTTCCATGTATCAATCAATTGGTTCGAACCGATGACCCAATCCCAATGTTTTTGAGCTCGAGCCGAACATATTTCAAATTTGAGGCGTTTACATATCAAACGACTCTATTCTGACAGTGTAAAGTGCGATGTGATTATTCCTTACTCTGATTGGAGAGATAAGAGAGATCGAGAGAGAGGTGGAAAGATGAGACCGAGTCTGACGGGAACGACTACGAGTGCGTGCGAAGCGCGCGCCCATCTGATTGCCGCGTGCAGTCTTCAGTTGCACGTGGTGGGGTGGGGTGGTCGTTTGGGATCACGTGATAACCCTGTGCGACGATTCCTCGTCGGAGATGCTTGCAATGTCTTTTCTTAGTGTCACTGCAAATGATGTCGGTGGGAGGTACATCGTTTCTGTCACCCGTGCACGACGGGGTTGATACATACGTCGATGGGACACAGCTGAGATGCATCATCGTGATACGTAGAGCGACCTCTGCTTGGAGCACTGAGCGTCCGGTCTCGTCACAACCTCGAGCATTTTGACCATTGGACAGCTCTGTCGATTGATTTTGTATAAATTCACATGCAGCTAATGTCCGCTATTAAAGGCGACTCTATGGACGAAGAATCATCAATTACTTCTTACCATCAATTATATCTGGATAGAGGATATTCTCCTAAAAGAAGAAGAGTCCGCGTTGCCTCCTTTGGCGACCCATGAGGCAAGAGTTCGTAGTTGCCATGGGCCGAGCCGACGTGCATCCAGTTACGCCCGAGCAAATGATCCATTGCACCTGATGGAAATCATAAGAGAACTGGTGGCGCCTCCCCCACCACCAGTAGCCGCAGTCCTTCGCCCACGCCGCTCCACGCTGGTCTGTCAGTGTGTCGTCTTCCGCTCTCTCTTTCTCTTTCCCCTCTGCTTCCGGTGTTCTATGTCGCCACCCCAGCAACGGCCAATTCCCCAGCCTCCTCCTCCGCCTCCTCGCTGTTGCTCCAACGGTCACATAACACCCGCTTCGAGATCTCCTTCTCTCTCGTACGCATACGTATACATACAGATATATTTCTTTACTTCCAACAAAGGAAACCGCCTGCTTTATTTAACGCTCTCGGCTCTCGGAGCCCCCTTTCCTCTTTCAAAAGCAGCTCAGACCATCGACTTTTTCCCGGATAGCAGCTGTGACAGTCACTAATAACGCTTCTCTTCGTTCCTCTTCGCTCGCAATTAATGGCAAATGCGTTCTTCTTTCTTCTTATTCTCCTTATTTGGTCTCCACGGGGCGATGGTCTGAGGGAGCAGGCGAAGGACGCAGTGGCCACCGGTGGGGAGCTGTGGTGCGTGGCGAAGAACAACGCGGAGGACGCGGCGTTGCAGTCGGCGCTGGACTGGGCTTGCGGGCCCGGCGGGGCCGACTGCCGCCCCATCCAGCAGGGCGGCGCGTGCTACCAGCCCGAGGACATCCAGTCCCACGCCTCCTTCGCCTTCAACGACTACTTCCTCCGCAACGGCCTCGCCGCCTCCGCCTGCGATTTCTCGGGCACCGCCGCCCTCACCTCCCTCAACCCCAGTACGTATGCCGTTAAAAGAAACATGTTTCCATCTTCCTTAGACTATTGACCTTAACGTGCGGTCCGTCCTTGTTCTTTCTTGTTCTCGACAACAGGTCAGGGTAGCTGCGTCTTCCCTTCAAGGTTGGTACTCTTGTCTGCTAATATCTGCAACATTTTTCTCTGAGAAAGAGGGGAAAAGGAAAGCTGCGATCTTGGTTTTGGGCAATCCTCCTGTTCGAAGACACAGTTTCTGTTTTCCTCTTTAGAATCGAAGCATCATTGTTGTTTCTGATCTTGAAACTTTCGGTGAAAACGATGGTTCCCAACCCCACTTTAATGAAGAAATCGGCTCGGCTGGACACGATGCACTTTTAGTGCCGGAGATAAAAGGCTTCTTCTTTCCATTTTTGCAGCTCATCATCAAGAAATGGGAGCTTCAGTGGATCGGCGACATCCAGCTTAGGGCCAGCAGCGGCCGACATGAGCGGAGTTTCTCCTCTGCGGCTCAGAACATGGAGTCTGGCATCGACAGTAGTGAGCCTGGCTTTAGCTACTACCGGTGGCATGTTGCTACAGTAGTGCAACCGGTGCGAGATTAAATGGAGTCGGGCGGCGTGTTGCTGGCGGAACGGTTGCGCAGACGGGGGCAGTGCTTTGTATGTCAATGACGCTGTTGAGTGTATAGACTATTTCCAAGCGAATTCATGCGCTCTGCTTTCCTTCCTGATTCGCTTAGCTGTAACGACAGAGAATGTGATGGAGTATGTCGTTTACTTGAGGTATCGATTTGATGATGGCACTGAAGGCTGCCCATGAGATCAATCACCCTTGACATCAATTTGATGAAGGTGTACCATGATATGCCTTTTAATCTACGTTTTCTAATATTATCAGATGATCACGGATCTATAGTGTTCTACAACCCATCCTTGTCACGTCTGCACACAAGTATCAAGAAATGCATGTTCGAGATCTAAGAAGCATGGCCTACATCCATGTCCAACATGAATTCCCAAGGGCTTAGACCTGAATCTGATCCCGCAATTGATGTCACAACAACTGCACTTGCTTTATGAAATTATATATGACGCGAAAAATAAACGAGATTTCATGAGCAGACTATTCAATGGGTGCTACAATAGTACTCTTCACACACACACACACACACACACACACACACACACACATATAATATATATATATGTTCTTTCCCATTGAGGACCGGCACGGACGCCAAAATGCTGCTTGCAGGACGGAGCGTTCAACAGCTGCTACGTCCTTGCCCCTTCTCCACAGCCCTAATCCCCTTCGTCCGCCCTTGCCACGCTCACAGAGTCGCCTTCAGCAGCGCGACCGTCCTATCTGCCAGCGGCCGGCCGCGCCCGTGGACCGGCCTCCAGTCTTGGCGCGAGGCCCCGGCCAACGAGGACCGCGTCTGGGGACCCCACGGCCCGTCGCCTCCCCCGACCCCCCCTCTCGAACCGGATCACACCACCATGACCGCCGCCTCGCTCGCCGAGTGCGCCGCCTTGGTCCTCTCTTCCTCCGATCCCCTCGCAAAGTCCACCCTCTCCCACCTAGCCTACACACGGTGGTGCCGCCGCGAGATCCTCGTCGGCACAGCCTCGCCCCCCCATCGTCCAGCACGGCCCGATAGGCCCCTCCTGGTATGCGCGGTCCTAGTATTCGCTACTTATTTTGGATGCGGTATTTCGTCGAACGGACTTCGTGCTCGGATTTGTAGGTACCGCCGAAAGAGGTGCCCTCGCACAAAAGTTCGGGATTGCCTCTCAATGCTTATATGCTCCATAATTTGGCTCACGTGGAGCTGAACGCCATAGACCTGGCATGGGACACGGTGGTTCGCTTCTCACATTTGAGGGACGAGCTCGGTGACGAGTTCTTCGCGGACTTTGCTCGCGTGGCCGACGACGAGAGCCGACATTTTGCTTGGTGCTCTCAGAGGCTCAATGAGCTCGGCTTCAGGTATCGATTAACTCATCAACTATCTTGATCAAGATACTTTTTGCGAGTGGCACCTGTTCGATTGATACTAGCGAGGACAACATAATCACATACAGGATCTGGATTTTCCTTTTGCAGTTCCTGATGGTTTTCTTTTCCACTGCTTCATCACCTGTATGATTTTATTGTATTCTGATATAATCTGAATTCATGAACAAAATATCATTCCTTTTTAGTTTAACTTCATTGTCATGGATAAAGAATAAAGTGCATGTAGATTAGGTAGGATGGAGAGTGCAATAGTGTGTTTGAATTCATTCTCTAAACACTATAGCCATCTTATTCTTAGTAAATCATCTTACTCGTCTGCGGATGATATAGATGAGATGAGTTCAACCATAGCATACATGTGAATTTTGAAAATATGTGCTTAATTGCATACTCCACTGCCTGTTGAACGATGTGGGTATACTTTTTGTTTGCTTTTTGTACCATACAACTAATTTTTTAATACACTTGAGAAGCAAAAGTACTTGAGGGAACTGACCTCATGAAGCTTTTCATTACTTGTTTTAGAATCATGATGACATAGATTGCCGTCAAAAATGTATTTAAAGTAGAAGTGGAATTTTTTTGGATTGTTACGTATCAAAGATAGCTATTTGAAAACTTAGTCGATGTACAATAATGATGTATCTGAAAATATAGTGCTTTTGTTGTTAATTAACTACGACAAGAAGCAAATTCACTATGCACACAACTTATAGGAAAACCAGTGAGCTATGGCACTAAATTTTGGCAGGAAAACCTGCCTTCTGATTCTTTCAGCCTGTGATTTCTTTTCCTTTGATCCATCCTGCAATTTGCTCTTATATCCTGTTGTTTGGTTCATCCAATAACTTCTTTAGTCTTTTGATATGTTATAAATTGGTAAGATTCAGGAGGGCACCCCACCAAACAATCTTTCTTCACGGACAACTGATATTTTGATGCTTTAATTTTGTGGTTGCCAAATTAATAAGATTTATCATGCTACTTACTATCAATATCGACAGATATGGGGACATGCCTGCCCACAATTTTTTGTGGAGGGAGTGTGAGAAATCCTCTGAAGATGTTGCTGCTCGCTTGGCAGTAATTCCACTAGTTCAGGTGTTTCCAGGTTTCTGATGTTGGGTATATATCATTTCACTTTGTAGGAGTGTCCAAATTTTGGGTGTGGCAGGCTTTCCCTTTTGCTTTTTATTTAGTCTTCATGAGAACTTGCTTTGATCCATGTTCCTCTAATGACTTGAGAGGCAAATTCATTATTTCATTTAACGACTAATCCGGAGTAAAACACATTTCAGGAAGCTAGAGGTCTAGATGCAGGACCAAGACTTGCCCAGAAGTTGGTCGGTTTCGGAGATCACAGGACATCACACATAGTGGCTAAGATTGCCGAGGAAGAACTGGCACATGTTGCGGTTGGATTGTACTGGTTTCTCCAAGTTTGCAAAAAAATGGGCCGTATTCCTCGTGCCATTTTTAAGGGTAACTAAAAGCTTCTTTGTCAACTGGCGCTGACACTAGTGTCTATAATGAACCTACTTTAAGATTATTTTTTATTTCTAAGTTGTTTTCTGCTGACTTATTTGTCACCCTAAAGACTTATTGGCGGAGTATGGTGTGGAGTTGAAAGGTCCATTCAATTATGCAGCTCGTGATGAAGCTGGCATTCCTCGTGATTGGTTGGATATATCTATCTTTCTTATGTAGAGTTTGAAGTTTACTTTTGTGAGTTGTATTATCGAAACCAAACCTGTTCCAGGTATGATGGTGCATCTGAACAGGAGGCAAAGAGTGAACTTTCAGAGGCAAGACAATTCGACAGAACCTCTTGTACTTGTATGCTTCAATTATGTGCATAAATAACAATGTCGCTCTTGTTTGCAGGTGCATGATAGGCTGGCTTGCATCGTAGCTATGGAGAGAGAGAATTCAGAATCGAACAGCTAATCTCTTTGCCATTAAGTGTCTTGTGCAGTGAGGAATTAGGGTCCAACCAGTCGAGTTGCTGCCTTCCTGATTGATTGGGTGACAGGTTATTATTCCTTGGGCAACTACTGGCCCGTATTTAGTTTTACTTTGACCTTGTGATAGTTTAGTTTGTTTTCTTTTACCCTGAATGACTTAGTTTTTGAGTTGTTCTGACATTGCAAGCACCACAGCATCCAAGCACAAGATAACTGATTGTTGTATTCATGGTAGAAATGTTTGCGAAGCAGAGAAAAAAATTTCTTTTTTGCATGCATTTAGAAATATAAACAGCAAAACATTTTCTTTTTTGCAATGATCGTCACTCATAATCAGCATCTCTCTACCATTTTTACCCTGCACCACATATCCTCTTTAATGGTCTCTTTTGTCATTCATCGTCCTTGTTATGCAGTATCTTCATCCATCTCTTCATTTTAATTTTTATGCACGAGAATAGAGAATCAAATCGAATGGTAGATTGCCTGAGCTTTCTCCGTCCAGCTGTATAGAAAGGGACCCCTCCATTATTTTTCTCCTTTCCCTCTGGACGACAACTCTGGTGACATGAACCTAACAGCAGGACTCAACAATTACTTCTTCGTAGCGAATTTGGGATTCCAACTCCACCTTGGAATCTCGCCAAACCCAAAATTGAGCTCGTCTTTCTAAATAAAGTCATGGTCATGTGTTGCCATGTCTCGATGGTGGTTTGGTACAGCCAACCAAAACACTTAATGCAGTCATCACTTATCCACCGAACACAGCCAAATATGCCGACTTTACCAAAGAACAAGTCAAGAAACCAAAACACATGCCCACTTGTGGGAAACTTTTCTTTTGTATGCCTTCTACTTTCTTCCAGAAATATATTTAAAAGAAAAACGTGAAGATTAATGTGAGGTTTATATATATACATATATATATATATTATTTGTAATTGGGTGATCATGTGCTACCAGGTCATAATGGTTCGCTAAAGACAGTCGCCGGCTATCGGACATGACGCGTCGAGAGTGAAGAAAATAGAAACCAAGCGAAGTAGGCAATAATATAAGACAGAGGAGGAGCTGTGTGAGCGAGCGAGAGAGAGAGAGAGAGAGAGCGAGAGACTTGTCAACGCATGCTTTCCCCTCCCTCCGCCTACGACTAGCGATGAAGCTCTCGATCGTCCTTCTCTTGTTCCTCATCTCCTCCTTCCACCTCTCCTTATCCCAGCGCTACAATGCTTTGTTCAACTTCGGCGACTCGCTCTCCGACACCGGCAACGTCGTCATCGCCGGCCTCCCCTACGGCATGACCTACTTTGGCCACCACACCGGCCGCTGCTCCGACGGCCGCCTCGTCATCGACTTTATCGGTACGCATCACTCCCTCCGCCCTTTCCGCAATTTGTGGGTACTCATTCGTTCGACGAGTGTCTCTCCTCAATCGACGATCTGGTTGTCGCAGCCGAGGGGATCGGGCTGCCGCATCTGCTGCCCAACACCGCCAAGAACGCCAGCTTCCACCAGGGCGCCAACTTCGCCTTCATCGCGGCACCGGCTCTACCGTTTGACTTCTTCCACCAGCGAGGCCTCAGCAAGGGTCTCTGGGTGAACGCCTCCGTCCACGAACAGGTGGATCGATTCGAGAAGCTGCTTCCTTCCATCTGCGGCGCGCCGCAAGGTCGCAACCGACGCGATTGCCTCTTCCCCCCCCCCCCCCCCCCCCCCCCCAATTCCATCGTCATCAACATCCATAAAGTTCTTTCTCTTGGATGCAGAGTGCAAGGACTTCCTGAGCAAACGGTCACCCTGTCTTGATACCCACCGCCCCTAAGATGTTCGATCATATGTCTAGCTGAAATAGGAGGTTTAAATTCGCTGGACACAAGATGGTGGCTGTCTTGTGAATCATTTTCAATTGGAGGTCAATAATAGGTCAGGTCGGACTCCCCCTCCACGGTTGGGCTACATGACTTCACCGAGCCAGGTACCGTGGTCCACATTGGTTAAAGGATCCTCTACAATTATTGTACCCATCTATGTAATGATCGGACCACTCACATCAAGACGGAATTGTGGTTGTGTGGGTCGGAGCGGCCGACGTGTGCGGACGGGTCCGATATGAGACGATTGGAGGTTTTCGATTAGAGGCTTAGTTGGAGAGGATCCATAGTTGTCGTCATAAGCACATAGGCGGCCGGCAGTTCATTGGACCATCCCCATGTTGGCAGAACGTGCACGGAACCTGTGATTTGAACAGGCCCACAATGCTTGCTACCTCTTTGTTCAACTTCGGCGACTCGTCCCGGATATGGACAGAGATGATCGGACTCGGTGCTGTGGATCTCATCGTGCCGTCGGTGCTGCCGGTCGGCTGCTTCCCGCTCTATCTGACGCTCTACAACTCCTCCAATCCGGAAGACTACGGCCCAAGACCGGGTGCGCGAGGAAGTTCAACGCCTTGTCGTGGTACCACAACACTCTTCTCCGCCGGCAGATCATAGGCTCCGGCAGAAAATTCCCAGCCGTTTCCATCCGGTACGCCGACTACTACGCTCAGGGCTTCGACTTCGCCATCAATCCTCTCAAATATGGTGAGTCTCCTGCTCTTCTCGAGTAAATGCTTCCATCGTCATATATGATTAGGTTCGTCTTCTGACCCAGGAAGTAATCATAGGATCATAATTTTGTGCTGATTGCAAGTGCTTCAGTAGATAGATCATTTCTCTCGGTTTTGATCCAAACCGGTCACCCTGTCTTGATACCCACCGCCCCTAAGATGTTCGATCATATGTCTAGCTGAAATAGGAGGTTTAAATTCGCTGGACACAAGATGGTGGCTGTCTTGTGAATCATTTTCAATTGGAGGTCAATAATAGGTCAGGTCGGACTCCCCCTCCACGGTTGGGCTACATGACTTCACCGAGCCAGGTACCGTGGTCCACATTGGTTAAAGGATCCTCTACAATTATTGTACCCATCTATGTAATGATCGGACCACTCACATCAAGACGGAATTGTGGTTGTGTGGGTCGGAGCGGCCGACGTGTGCGGACGGGTCCGATATGAGACGATTGGAGGTTTTCGATTAGAGGCTTAGTTGGAGAGGATCCATAGTTGTCGTCATAAGCACATAGGCGGCCGGCAGTTCATTGGACCATCCCCATGTTGGCAGAACGTGCACGGAACCTGTGATTTGAACAGGCCCACAATGCTTGCTACCTCTTGTCTGCTCTGGCCGGCAAAATAGCCGACGCATCCGTTTGCTGACCACAAATAAGTTACTCGTTTCCATAGTAGGAGTGGCAGGGAAGGTGTTGTTGGATCAATTGTCGCCCACCCATTAAGATGGTTTACATCTACGTTATTGATTGCCACATCTCTTTTTTGTATTGCATGGTTGGAAACACCAAGTGTCATACAATAATGGTCACATGGGAATGCGGCCACCTTTAATTAACCATCGCTGGAGGTGAATTAAATAAGTAATACGGGCACCGCAATCAGTGCGACGGTATCGTTTGACGGAACATACATAATGTGCAGAGGGTTCTTTGCGAGGGAACATGAGTGGTCCACAAGACAGTATGGTAACAGTGTCAATACTATTTATTCATTGGGGATGTGAATGTGACTCGTCACCAAAGAAAAGCTACGTGTTGACAGGGGTGTGGCGCTCGTCGATGGGAATCAGATTCGTACCCAGAAAAAGTAGTAGTTTCAAGACAAAAGATAAAGAGCCCCATTTTTCATCCCTTTACTAACGTGTGTGATCTTCTTTTTTTTTTTTAATCTTAAATTTCATGTTTATCTTTACTTTTTTTTAAAATGATTTAATCACATATAAAGTAGAGAAATAGAGAGATTATTTTAAATATTTTAAGCCTTCTTTGTGTGGTGTGTGTGTGATCCGAAAACTTGGCAGGATTTAAAGATGGAGCCTTGAGAACTTGTTGCGGGGCCCCCGGAATGGGCAAATACAACTTCAACCTGCACGCCAAGTGCGACCAGAATGGGTCGACCGTGTGCCCAGATCCCGCGACTCACGTGAGTTGGGACGGAATCCACATGACGGAAGCCGCCCACAACATCATCGCCCGAGGTTGGCTGCACGGCCCCTACGTCGACCCACCCATTCTGAGCTCCAGCAACAGTTAAGACACACCCATCCCGATCCAAGATTGAAGGAGGAGGACAGAGACACCCCCGTGCTTGAAATTTATTTGTTCCCGTCGAGGTCTATGGAACACTCTGCTCCATTCTTTGGTTATCAAAGATTAGCGAGTTGTATGATGACCACAGATGTTTGTTTAGAAATCACAATTGATGAAGCAAAAGAAAAGAAGAAAAAACCAGTAATGTATCCTTTTGCTTAATTCGATGTGGTCCATTGTTGTCGTGTTTTCGGCTTTGTCCGGCGGACGTGAGATCGATGGGGTGGAAGAACCTTCCACCCCATCGATCTCACGGTGTTCACCCATGTTCTCTGGCAGAGGTGTGAGAACATGGAATGGAGCAGCAGCATCACTTTTTTTTCTCATGTAAAAAGTCCCTCTTAAGTCACTGTTGCCTTCTTTCTTATTCCGTCTCCTTCGTTACACAAGTCGATCGTCACAACGACAAACTCCGTCCTCTCTACATGCGACCAAGCAGATTCTCATCGAGCGTTGCAGCAAGATGACACGGCCCAGTCCATGACGTGATCGAGGCCGCGCCCGCGCCCGCGCCCGCCCACAAAACAACTCCGATTCTATTTCCCTTCCCGGAGACATTCTAGTACTGGAGATTCACACGTTGGCCACGCTCTGGAAGTGAAGCGGAGGCACAAAAGGACGACAAGTATAGACAGGTGCAGACCGTATTCTCTTTTTCTCGTTCCATGGTGATTGCGAATTGCACTCTGCACGACGGACTGGAGAGCGCCATTCGGCAAAGGAGCAGCAGCATCACTTTTTTTTCTCATGTAAAAAGTCCCTCTTAAGTCACTGTTGCCTTCTTTCTTATTCCGTCTCCTTCGTTACACAAGTCGATCGTCACAACGACAAACTCCGTCCTCTCTACATGCGACCAAGCAGATTCTCATCGAGCGTTGCAGCAAGATGACACGGCCCAGTCCATGACGTGATCGAGGCCGCGCCCGCGCCCGCGCCCGCCCACAAAACAACTCCGATTCTATTTCCCTTCCCGGAGACATTCTAGTACTGGAGATTCACACGTTGGCCACGCTCTGGAAGTGAAGCGGAGGCACAAAAGGACGACAAGTATAGACAGGTGCAGACCGTATTCTCTTTTCTCGTTCCATGGTGATTGCGAATTGCACTCTGCACGGACGGACTGGAGAGCGCCACGGCAAATGCTTTTCGTTCGTGTTTCTCCATCACACTGACAGCAGCAATTGAACTACTTTGCATCACCAAACAAATCAACATATTCCGCAAGAAAAGAAAAACAAAGAGAGAGAGAGAGAATAAAAGACAAGAAAACTCCATCACGATGGCTTGATAGGACAGGAAGTATCATCTTCTCAGAAGCAACCATTTTGCTGGTGGTCTCCCCCCGCCCCCCATCTCCTGCCCTTTAATCGACAAGATCTTCCCTTTCCACGGCCCCCACCTTAGACGATCACACTCTTAGCGTGACTGCGGAAAGCCCAAATCGGCTCCCCACCGAGTGCGTCCGCTCGGTAAGCCACATGTACGTCCATAATTAGTGGCATCAGCTCCCTTCCTCTCGGAGTTATCATTATCCTCATGAACGGCATCTTCTTCGTTCTTGTGCTCCAAGTAAAGCCCACCGCTGATTTGACTCCAGATCACGAGGACCTCATCAGCTACCTCTCTAGCTTTGCTTTGCCGGGGACCGAGCGGTGGTGCCAACCGCCCGCCGGAACCTTCTCCGTAGTCCATGATGCCATCATCGACTTTAAACGGTACTTTACCTAATGGATTCCGCATGCAGCAGCGAGCTGAGAAACTCTAGGGAAGGCAATGCGGAGAAACAGAGATATGGTTCGGTGCCCGCCGTGATCAACCGCAGCTGTTGCCGATGCTGCCTTGGACCCGAGATTACGTTGATGCGAAGATTCCTGCCCGTGAGAGAAGGGCCAGCTACCGGTGACCAAAGATCCTCCCACCTCTGCCGCCATCTACAGGCGAAGTTACCGCTCGGTGGGACTCCTAAGACGTGCGTCAACGTTTGCACGACATGTGAGATCAGAAGCCGATGGATGGATGGATGGTACGAGAAATGTTTGGTTGGGCGGTCGGGAGGGCATAACACACGATCATGACATAAATCCAACCCCAGTTAATATTCGATACATATGCGATACATTTACTCCCTCTCTTCCACGCGAGGCACGAACAAAAAGGTCAGGTCGGGCGGGGTCCATTAATTAACTGATGCGGTAACGTCTCCGCTTCCGACACGGCAGCGAAGAAGCGGATGCGATCGACCGACTCCTCCGTCTCTAATCGGTCGTCCACCGTAACCGTGGGGCCGGGGGCCTGACGCCGTGTTCCCTTTCTGGGGCGAGGCAGCGGAGCTTCTGCATCGCTTCCGCGTACGACGTGCCACATCAAGGGTGATTGATGACAGGCCATTTGAAATGGACTTGATTCCCAGGTGGAAGCAGGCAGAGAGACACCTCCTCCTCCTCCTCCTCTTTGCTGCTTTCGCCTTACAAAGCCTGCCGTTGCAGTCATCTTGGTTGGTCACTTCTTTTCCCTGCTTTCAAATTTATTCTGCTCTCGTATGGTCGCCGGACCCTACAACACTCGATCCAAAAGCTCACACTAACATACCATCCACACACACGATAACGAGGGCGTGGATCACGTTAAGTCGAACGGCATGCATAAGAGACACCAGACCGCCGTACGTTGCCCACTTTCCCCATTTCTTTTAATCCTTCATTTCAAACTTCCGACCCAAACCAAGAAATCGGACCGTTCCTCGATCGCTGTGTTCCCCACCCCCACACATAAAACCCAACCAAACCTCGACTCCCGTCGGACGAAACGCAGCGGTAGACGAGTCCGCACTCCCACGCTGCTCTCGACTCTGCTGCTCCCAGCGAACAACAGCTCAAAGCGATGCGAGATTTGGATTAGAAGGAAGGCTAAAGAAAGCGTAGGTAGAGCGCGAGAGAGACTACCGGATTCGTAAAGATGGTCGCGGGCAAGGTGAAGGCCGCCATGGGATTCCAGCGAAGCCCCGCTACCCCCAAGGCGGAGACGCCCCGGCGGTCGTCTTCCACCCCGGCTTCCCACCACAAGCCGTCGGCGGCGTCGGCCGGGGGACACCAGCCGCCCCCCCCGCCGCCACCCTCCTCGAACGGCAAGGCCTCCGCCTCCTTGGCCCGTTCCTTCGGCGTCTACTTCCCCCGCTCCTCCGCCCAGGTCCAGCCCCGACCGCCCGACGTTGCCGAGCTGCTCCGCCTCGTGGAGGAGCTCCAGGAGAAGGAGTCCCGCCTCCGCACCCAGCTCCTGGAGCAGAAGCTCCTCAAGGAGACCGTCGCCATCGTCCCTTTCCTCGAGAAGGAGATCGCCGCCAGGGGCGAGGAGCTTGCGCGCGCCGCCGAAAAGATCGAGCGCCTCGAGGCGGAGAACCGGGCGCTGCGGGGCGAAGTCGAGGCCTTGAGCTCCAAGATACGGAGCGGCGAGGATGAGAGCCGGCGCAGGGAGAAAAGGATCAGGGATCTGGAGACGGAGTTGGGGGAGCTGAAGAAGGCGTCCACGGAGCAGAGCAATGGCGAATCGCGGCGACTCTGCGCGCGGACGGGGGAGATGGACGACTGCTCGTCGTCGCAGAGGTTCCAAAACCTCATCGATGTGTCGGCGAGATCAAATCTTTCCAAGAGCATGAGAAAAGCCCCCAGATCCACGGACATTGGTCCGGGTCAAGAGGTCCAGAAGCCGGAGAGCAGAGATCCCAGAACGGAAGAAGGGGAAGGAGAAGCGGCGTCTCGACCAGCACGGGGCGGCGAGAAAGAAGATGCATTGAAACCCCGAGCTCCTAGGGTTCCGAAACCCCCTCCGACGCCGTCCATCTCCTGTAACTCCTCCACCTCATCGTCTTCTTCGTCGTCGTCTCCAACCTCCGAGACCTCGTCCGGTGTCCCCACGAGCAGAGGCACTAGCTTGGCGAGCCTGCCGCCGATCCCGCCGCCTGCCCCTGCGGTCGGACCCCCGGTGATCGGTTGCCCCAGGCCCCCTCCGCCGCCCCCGCCGCCCCCGCCGCCATCGAAGGGGTCGAGATTGGTGGCGGCGAGCGTGAGGCGGGTGCCGGAAGTGGTGGAGTTCTACCACTCCCTGATGCGGCGTGACTCCAAGAGGGAGCCCGGCAGCGTAGCGCCTGACGTGGCCCCTGCGTCTTCTGCGGCGGCCGCCAACGCGCGCGACATGATTGGCGAGATCGAGAACCGCTCCGCTCACCTCCTGGCCGTAAGTCCCTCTTTCGTTCCGTCCGACTTCTCCTGTGTGTTATTTTTTTTCTAATTTACACAATTGCCCCCACCCTCCCCCTAAAAAACCGACCGTTGGGCATGCGTTCTGCTGTACTAACATGCGTGCGTGGGAGGAATTGGTCGGGTGCTTCTTGACTCGTCGTTGTTGCTGAAGAAACATCGGATCCCTCTTCCCAGATATGGTGCTTAATGATAGTTATACTTCCTTTAATTGTGGTCTTAATTACACCATTAATTAATCGCGCAGATAAAGACAGACGTGGAGACGCAGGGCGACTTCATTAGGTTCTTAATCAAGGAAGTGGAGCACGCGGCCTTCACCAACGTCGAAGACGTCGTCGCCTTCGTCAAATGGCTGGACGACGAGCTCTCCTTCCTGGTACTCTTTGTTTTTTTTCTTTTTTCTTCTTCTTTTTTTAATCTCCTCCGTAGATTGATGCAGTTTATTGAGATCGATGTCGGGTGATGGGCGCAGGTGGACGAGAGGGCGGTGCTGAAGCACTTCGAGTGGCCGGAGCACAAGGCGGACGCCATGCGCGAGGCGGCCTTCGGCTACTGCGACCTGAAGAAGCTGGTGTCCGAGGCGTCGTCGTTCCGCGACGACCCTCGCCAGCCCTGCGCTTCCGCCCTCAAGAAGATGCAGGCGCTCTTAGAAAAGTACTCTCTCTCTCTCTCTCTCTCTTTCTGCGCGCGTCGCCCTTGTGCTTGTGTAGCAAGTAAACCACCAACTGATGGCATTGGCATGACTCCGTAGACTGGAGCAAGGGGTGTACAACCTGTCACGCGTGCGCGAGGGCGCGACGAAGCGGTACAAGGGGTTTGGTATTCCTTGGGAATGGATGCTGGAGAGGGGATACGTTAATCAGGTACCTCTGTTCTTTGTCTTTGCGCTTTGGAGTGTTCTTGCAGTAGTAAAGTAGCATGGTGTTACCACTTTTGATAAAGAAAGGAGTAGAGAAGGGGAAGGGGACGGCTGATGCCTGCTAGGTGGCAAAAGACAAACTTAGATCTTAGGGATTCTCGATGCACGCGAGCACGTGAATCGGGGGTTGAAACACACTGCACGATCTTGTTTCTTCAACTAAGAAGAATTATAGTGGGTGTGGGGGTGTGTGTGTGTGTGTTCTTTCCCCCATTGCCGCTGGAATCATTGATGGGACCATTAAAAAGGATGCCATCGAAAAGAGGACAGATAGGGACAGTGTTTAAGGGCCCGCAAGTTGAGATGACACGGTGAGCAAAGTCGGGACTCGTGTGCTGACTTATGCTCTGTTCTTCAAGTAAATCAAGCTTGTGAATACTAACCTGCTTTCCAGCGAGGCGGTTGTACTGATTTCTCGAATCATCCTTACTATGGTGTCGTGAAGTCGCGGCTTGGTATCTTTCTCGGTTTGATGTTTTAGTTTCTTTTCACTTGGCTCGAGGTTGAGGAGGACGGTTTCTTATGCCATCTTTACCATCTTGTTGTTGGCTGGTGTTGTTAATCAATCAATTTATGATATGTGGTAGACTATTAGATAAAGCTCATTTTTTCCCATCATCAATTTATGATGGTGGAGAAAGCATTCGGAGGCACAACCACAGGGCAGAGTGTGCATGTACGACAGATCCCAGGCTACTGGTCAAATCAAGTTGTGTGTGTGTGTGTGAGAGAGAGAGAGAGAGAGATTGCTATTATATGTTTTATCTTTACCCTGTGTGATCTTGATGGCCTCCTGGGTAAATGTAGTCGCAGCTGTTCTTTTGTAGCGCTCTTTTGCTGAGATAGTCCTGTGGTTTTCCTCCTGAAGCCAGCTATAATTTAATCCAACTCTCTTAACTGCAGATCAAGTTGGCATCAGTGAAGTTGGCAATGAAGTACATGAAAAGAGTTTCCTCAGAACTGGAGAACATAGCAGGCAGCCCTGAAGAGGAGGAGCTCATGCTTCAGGGTGTCCGATTTGCCTTTAGAGTGCACCAGGTACCTACCGACCCTCTTGCTTTCATCAAACAAATCCCTCCTCGTTTCATGCTGCATGCAAGCATTCATGCTCGCCTAAAATGTAAACAAGCAGAGGGGCTTATCATCAATTTTTCTTCTTCCATCATCGCCAGTTTGCAGGAGGTTTCGACGTAGAAACCATGCGAGCATTCCAGGAACTGAAGGACAAAGCTCACAGTCTCCGGTTACAGAGCCCACACCACCACCACCACCACCACAAGCTCTATTGCAGGTCTACATCTCGCTAGGCAAGCATCATCTACTATTACTACTCATGTAAAGATGGCGCGACGCCATTTGATGATCCACATACAACAACTCCACCATTCTATTTATATCGCTGGACACAGCACACAAGTGAAAGGCCTAATTATTTGGAACTGCTGTCTAATGCATTCATTCATCTCTCTTCTCTACTGCCTCTAACCCGATGATCATATCAGCTGTCGACATGGCAATTTCGGTGACTGCCACGCCAATGGTTTCCAGTAGCTCACCGGGAGCAGCAGTGGTATCAATCGCCTCTTGCATTGTGACCTCGATTACCGCAGCAGGGATCTTCGCTGGCTTGGTTTCTTCTTCTCCTCCTTCCCCTGCCTTTACTTTCTGTGACAAGAATTAAGTTGTTGTTTGGGAAGCTATGAACAGGAGATTTTAGAGAAAGATTTTTGCTAGGTCCGTATAAGAGTTTCCTAACAAGATATAACCTGTGGTTCGGTAGCTTTCTCTTCCTTGTAGTGTTTAGCTTCATCTCCGGTCTCCATGGCTTCTCCTCCTCCTCCTCCTCCTCCTCCTACCTGTTTTGCTCCCTCCATGATTCTCTTGGCCTCTTCGGTCTTCTCTCCTCGTTTTTCCTGCACCGGCCATGCAATCATTTCGAATATTTCGGATTCCATGTGACAAACATATGACGAACTAATCGTATACCTTTGCTTCGGATGCTTTCTCGGCAGTGTACTCTCTAGTCTTCTCCTGTTCTTCCTCTCCCTTGAACGCTGCGTACTCCAGGGCTCTCTTGGCTGCCTCTATTGCCTCCTCTGCCTTCGCTGTTGCTTTCCTCATGGCTTCTTCGCCCGTGCCTTTCGCTGCTTCCCTGGCTTCCCGAGCTTTCTCCACGGCTTTCCGAGCCATAGCCCTAGCGGCCTCCATTGCCTCCTCTGCCTTGTTACTCGTGTATCCCATGGCTCTTCCGCCTGTGTCCTTTGCTGCTTCCTTGGCCTCTTCCGCCTTCTCCATAGCTCCCTGACCCATGGCCTTCGCGGTCTCCTTTACCTCCTCTGTGGTTCTCTGCGTTGTCTCAGCGGCTGCATCCTTGGCTCCCACGGCCTTCTCGCGCGCGTACTCTGCTGCACTCAGCGTCGCATCCTTTGTCTTTGCAGCTGCTTGCTGCGCGAACTCTGCAGCAGCCTGCCCGGTGCTTATCGTCACATCCTTTGCCTTCTCCACTGCCTGCTTTGCGTAATCTATGGCTGTCTCGCCCGCACCGACCGTGACATCCTTCGTCTTCATGGCTGCCTGCTTCACGTAATCCGCTGCGGTCTGGCCCGTGTACACAGTCACATCCTTCGTCTTCGCGGCCGTTTCCTTTGCATACTCCATTGCGGTCTCACCAGTGCTAACAGTCACGTCCTTGGCCTTCACCGCCGCCTGTTTTGCATAATCTGCCGCGGTCTCACCTGCGCTCACGGCGACATCCTTCGACTTCGCCGCCGCCTGTGCCGCGGTATCCTTTGCGACCTCGAGCCCCTGTCGGCCCTTTTCGATGGTGACATCCTTTGCTGCGGCAGCCTTCTGCGCAGCAACTTCAGCTGCACCGCGGGCTTTCTCGCCCGCATAATCCTTCGCCTCGGTGCCTTTGGCGGCGGCATAAGCCCCCGCGGCGCCGAGGCCATGGACGGCGGTTTCTTTGGCGTGGTGGACCGTCTCCAAGCCGGCATGCTTGGCCTTCTCGTACCGCTCCTCCGCGGCCCTGATGGACTCGATGGAGTTCTGCTGAGCGGTGGCGCGGTAGCGGCCGATCTCCTCCAGCGACATGGCCTCCCTCTTGGCTCGTTCCTCTTCTCTGGAAACCTCCTCCCTGTTGACTTCTTGCCCTGAAGCCATTATGCGTGCAACGATCTCGTCGCTTCGCCAAAGAGTGAATTAAGCGAAGAAAAGACGGTAAGGATGCTTTAAAAGGGCAGGGAGGGCGGCGGTTGGTGTCGTGGCAGAAGGTAAGACGGGACACCTGGTGTGACACGTCGTGGGTGAGGAGCAGAGGAGAGGGCACGTAGGGTGGAGGAAGTGGGCGGGCATAAGAAGGATGATGACCGTCTCGTAGAGGTTTGGCCGCTGCCCGCCACGTGTACGACGTGGGCTGAGGTGGAACTTACACCTACGAGGATGTTTGTCTTCACCTGCATAATTGAGATATATGCACAGAGAAAAACACACTCCAGCTTAAGGGGACAACACATTCCGCCACCATTTTGTCGACGTCTTCTTCTCCGTTGAAACATATGTAAACGAGGCGCAAGCGGAAAAGGGCAGAGGTGACGCGTGGCCTTTTTCTTTTGATTTTTGTATTTTTTTTCTTGTAGCTAATGGATAAATCTAAAAAAAAAAACATAATATGCACGTGAGGTTTTATGTCATCTCCAATAAATAATAATAATAATAAAAATAAATTCAACTGTTTACAGATTTAGTTTTTTAAAAGAGACAATCGACGCGTAAGAAAATTTTATTTAAAAATAACAAAAAAAAAAGGAACTTTAGATATTAAAAAAAACATCATCCCTCAAATGTATGATTTCCTCGAATTTAAGATCGTCAATAAACTGAGATAATATGCAGTGGATGTCGAAATGGTTCGGATTTCCTGGGCGTTAGGCGTTCTACTTGAAACAATACAGCATCCTACACTAACAGATGGAAATATAGTCTCCTCCTCAAATTTTGACACTATAAATATTGAATGACGATAAAGAATTATTTCAAATCAAATTGTACAAAATAAGTCAAAAAAGCCATACGCTGATCTGAGGAGTGACTTCGTTTTGCCACACACGTCCTGCTCCCATTTAAGGCGATGCTCCTTCCTGGTTTTAGATAACTAAGCCTCTCATCATATCGTGTCATCCATTCGAAGTTGTTGAACGACCCGAACAAATCTCCCTTTTGTGGAGCTCTAACATCTTCACTTCTGGATTGCAGAGACCTGAAATGATGGTAGTGGCTTTTTACTCTTTTCTTTTTCTTTTGAACAAACTACCTACTGGTTCAATAAAAGGAAATACCACGTAGAGGAATCACATTTAATTCTAGAAAATTTTCATTAACAACATAAACTTTTCCTTTTAGCCGACCTTCATTTCACCATTCGGATTACCCATAAAAGTAAACCTTTGTCGATGATATTCTTCACCTTCTGATCCATCTCCCAACCCCCAACTTCATGGCTCTTTGATGAAACAGTATTTTTTTTCCAAAGAAATTAGACTTGGGCATCGAATTTACATAAAAGTTTAAGCCATTATTTCTGTTGAACTCATATCTTCTAAAGTAGCCTAAGATGACGAAAGTCGGTGCACGGCAAGATCATATGACCATGCAACTGCTTGTGAGGGATCCGGCATCAATATTTCCTGGTCACTAGACATATAACCCCGCTAACCATAGAAACATCATCCCTATGTGGAGATTTCTCTGATTTGTTGAACTGATATCATTTCATCTCTGTAAAGGAAGGAAGATAATCAAAACACTTTTTATTAAAACAAACCTGAGCACTTTGGAATATCCCAAACGGCAATCGATGATGATGTGCAGTCAGGCTCACAAAGAGAATGGACGTTCTCGTGGTTGACATTCATTCCAAGCATCCAAGCTCCTATTGTGACATCCTCGTTGCTGAACATTCGGATACTGCAAATGTACAAAGTCATACTTGCATCTCATGGTTCCAGTATATCAACTTGTTAATGAAGTTGTAAGACCAGCAATTCAACACAAAATAAATAAAGCTATTGCGTATAGCAACAACTACAGGAAACAGTAAGAACAAATGGAAAAGAGACATCACTCTTAGTAGTCTGGACAGCACACCTAACAACAGTAGGATTACAGTAAGCATCCAAAAACTTTTTAACTTGCCTGTTGTTTCTCAGTGCAACCAAGCTCGAGACCACATCTGCTGAAAGTGCATATATAGGACCATAAGCATGAAGGAAATATTCCTCTCCGAGCAAGTATGCTAGCGGCTCATACCTACAGAATTCCCAAATAAGGGTTAGCCAGACTATTACTGTGTATGTGGAGATATTAGATTTGACCATACGAGAGTTGCATGGGAGATATGTTTTACAGGCATGCAAAGCTGAAACAAACAGCAACAAGAAAACGTTCAAAGTTGTGCCAGAAAACCAAAGTTAGAATCTTACAGGGCCAATCATTCATACAGGACATGGCCATGGAGAGAAGAAAACACTAATTCTAACAGTGAAAAGAATTGCTAAACACAAATGATAAGGAAGTTCCAAGGAAACAGACAGGCAAGTACATGTCAGACCAAAGTATACATATTTTCCCGAAACTCACTAAAAAGTTCACCATGCATATACAAATAATACAGCAAAATGATGTGCAAAAACCTTTTTACAAACAAAGTAGTTGTCACATACGCCACCAAAATGAAGATTCAACAGTCTCTAAATTTCTTTGATGAATGTTCAACTCAAGACCCACTTTTGCAACTAATTTCTTAGTTATACTCTTCAACCAAGTCTTAGCATGAAGCATAAATCTAAATAGATATAGACACAGATGCTATAATTCCAGAAAGAAGGCAATAATTTGTCCTTGAGACTTCCAGATTGCCTCACTGTTAGCCTTTTACTAAAACGAGCTCTTTGCAAACAGCTTGGGTTCAGTACAGTAAGGGCTTGAATTAAACACAACCGTTTCCCCTATATTATGAGCTCTTGATGTATATGACTCTTGGCTGTAGATAAGTCAAGGTTGAACAAGCCAAGCTTGCGGATGTAAACACCTATAGCAAACTAGGCTTTTAAAAGAAAAACTGTCCAAACTGTAGTGAGCTTAGCAAGAGCAGGGTCAAAGTTACAGTAATGGAACATCTTACCAGATAGCATTCTGAAATGTATATACATTTTCTCTTTGCTTGTATGTCATAAAGGTAGTACAATTTATTCATGTAGGTACTTTCTGGTACAAATTTTCCCTTCTTTTTTTGCCTTTCCTATCCATGAACCACGATATTAGGTTTTCTAAAATTTGTTGCATGTTTCCGGATTTATGCTATCCTATATATTCTCATCATATAGAGCATTTCTTTGGTCCAGAAACATGAACAGACTAAACAATCAAAGCACCACATAATCATGAAGTTTACAGACAATACTAACCATTTGAGTTTTGGGTCAGTAAATACAGGTCCCTTCTTCATGCATCCAAGATAAGTTTGAGGATTCTGCCGTTCTTTAGCCAAAAGCAGCGAGAGACGGTCTGAAACAATATAATGAATCCGTCAACATGCAAAATTCTGGAGAAACAATTTGACAGGATGCCAAAGATACATAACCTGGCCTCAAATAGATGTCATCATCAGCTTTAACATAGAAATCGGAATCATACAATGCAAAGGCTGCTTTGAAGAATGCTAACCTACAACACAAGATTAGATGAAGATTTGGACAAACCAAATACCAACTTGTCTATAGGTATTGGAATTTACGGTGCATTTCATACGTCTTATGTGGGAGATTGCTGTACTCTTCCTCGATATCTAGAAGCATGAAATCGTCGTATTCCTTCACCTCCAGTTGAAGGGCAGCCATTTTCGATTTATCCTTGGTCTTCCCGACAACAAATCTGAAAGCCAAACCGGTCGCTTCTTCCAAGCTGCAAAACCATCGATTCAAAAATAGGGCAAGAACGCAACACGAGTTCGCCTCGATTACAGAACATACGTCATCAGCAATCACAATATTCGATCCGTAAAATAGCAGAAAACAATTCGAAGACCCAACCAGAATCAGATCTCGACAACATGGGGTAAAATTGTTCAGGGCACAAATACAAGAACGGCGAAAAGCGACCGAGCCGAGATCAAGACTAACCGAAGGAGTCCTTGGCGATGGGAGGGCAACCACGTCCGCCTGATGGATCTCCGCCGGCCGAAGGATCCGAACCCCGTCTGGATCCCGACGAAGGCCATCACCTTGCGCCGTTCCGCCGTCCCGCCGCCACGGGTGCCGCCGCCGCCGCCGTGGTCCCACACCACGGAGACCGACCTGGGCTCCAAATCGAGGCACCTTCGGACGGGCCGCGAGACGGAGATGACGCCGAAGAGGATTCCGGTGATGCCAACGACGAGGCAAACGAGGGAGAAAGCGGAGGTGGAGGCGAGGTGCCGAAAGCAGGAGAGCGGGCTAGTGTGGAAGACCCTGGGCGACTTCGGCATCGGTTGCTTCGACTCATAACCCTACCACAACTTGGTTCTTTCCCGAGAAAGAGAAAGAGAGGGGAGGAGACGGAGTTTTCTCTACGAGGGAAACAGAAATCCTTTTAGTTCATGGCGCCGTGACGTCGCACCAAGGAAATGAAACCCCCAACCCCGACGAAATGAAACGGTCGACGGTTTCAGGTGGTATTCCGCTGGGAAGAAAGATTAGTGGGACAAAAAGAATAATTTACCCAAAAAGAAATATTCAATTTTGTCACCAAAATCGTAAAAGGAATATTCAACAAAGATTATGAATTGATGATGATAATTATTGAGTGATTTACTATGATAAAGAACAAAAAAAGGTAAGCGGATGCAAACACATTTGAAATATGTATATTATATATATATAATGATGTTTAATAATTTTTAAAATCATATTTGATTTTATATATTTTTTATTTTAAATTTTAAAATATTAATGCTATATTAGGATTTCAACATTCAGTTTACTATTTAGAGTCTTCTTCTTATCATTCACAATCCTCTTATTTATTTATATATATTTAATTTTAAAAAAAATATTTACTATTCATAATTATTCTAATTTTATTTTTATCATCCTCTTCTTTTTTTTTTTCTTTCCTCGTAACACTCATTTATATATTCTACTATCGTCGACTCTCCTTATTGACTATTATAAAATGTACATAATCATAAAAATGATAAATCATTGTAACAAATGTTAAAACTATTTCTTAGCTCCTGTTGGATCTTCAGTTCATCCTATTTTATAATTTATTATGATGATTAAAAGGAGGAGGAGAAAAGGAAAAAAAAAGGATTAGATAAAGAGTGAAAACAAATTAATAGAATTAAGTCATAAATTAAGGGCATATATGTCTATTTACAAATAAATGACTTAGGAATATTTAAAGTTCTTAACTTAGTTGTGAATAATAAAAAAAGGACTGTAAATAGTAATCTCCTTTCGATATTTGTTGGATGCTAATATAATTTGTCAAGTTTTAAAATTATCATTTGACTTTATCTAAAATCATAAAATTATCAAAATGATTTAGTGAGAAATCGATATGATTTATATTTTCTATAAGAGCATATTGGATTTATTTTTAAATAATTATATTTATTTTATATGATTGTATTTTTATTTATTATATAGTTGGTTCATATAAATTTTTTTATAATATTACATTTTTTAATAAAATACATATTTAATTTTAAATACATATTAAAAATATTGGAAGTGTAGGTTTTTTCACATAATATTTACTAAACTTTTAAAATATAATCTTACCAAATAACACTTATATCGATACATATTTATAATATAATTTTATACATTATTTATCAAACATTCAAATCATTTCACAATCGTACGCTTCATTCAAATCCTTTTCTAACTATAAGTTAGGAATATAATTATATTCTTAAACATAATCAGACTTTTACTATATAGCACCAAATTGATAATAGCCGAAGGGTGATTTATTAGGAAAAAAACCCTTAGTTTATTTTGTAATTTTTCTCAATTCAAGATAGAAAATGCAATTTTAAGAGCAACTGATGTAGATGGGATCAGTCTTGCTTTTTTCATCTATAACTGATCATTTTGACCTGTGTAATCATTCTGAACTTATAAAGTTTACTTGTAATTTATATTGTTTATGAAGTATTTACGGAGATGATTGCTTGTGAATCCCGAGTAAGACGTTTTCTCTAACCCGTTTTCTCTTTTATATGTCTTAAGGGACCATGGGTGATTTCGGGGAGACTGACATTTGTGAACGGATACGCACAGGTGCCACACGACTTAGGCAAAACTAATTAAGTTTGTGATAAAATTAGATTAATTAATATATCAATTTCATTTGATTTAAATCATTAATTAAAATATTTAGATTAAAATTAATAATAATACTCATCATATTCATATAAATCAATCTTAATCCTGTATTAAAATTAATACTAAAATAATAGAAACACTTTGTATATCACTGAGATCACTGCATAAGCTTAAGCTTTCAACGGATTCATATTTTAGGGGATCATCGAAGTTGTTCTTCCATATTGTTTCGAGCATATCCAACGTTCTACATAGATACTGACGCCATGCAAAGAAATATACGAACATCATTTTCTTTAGATGTATCAACATGCATGAAAGCGAACGAGATCAACATGCGCAGTCGAGTCATTTAGATTGATACTTGTTGTTTCTAATGCGTCTCGGAGCTCCCTGCTCTCCCTCACTACTTCGTCTATCCCAAAGCAGGAAGGTTGTCTGGAAGCATGTGGCTGTAAATTCTGTCCGCCTAGCTGTGAGCAAGTCGAGTAGGTGGATGACAGCCGAGTGAGCCATTGCAACACTAGATCTCAAGCCACGCCATCCCTTTTCTGGCTGCACTTCCAAGCGTAGGCCACGGCCACAGAGGACAAAATCTCATAGCTAAAGTCCACACTCAAAACATGGAGAAAAAGGATTGAAGAACGAAGAGCGACAAAGAATTTAGATCACCTGTCGTTCTTGTCTATATGTGATCAGACAAATGTGTGTATGTGTGTGTGTGTGTGTGTGAGAGAGAGAGAGAGAGAGAGAGAGAGAGAGTACAAAGCACAGTGACATTGGTGGATGGTCAATCCAGGAGAAACAAATAGTATCGGATTCCATGGGTGGGATATTGCTTGCAGTAGTATCCTTGAATTCTATACCAATCTCGATTCCCTCTAATAAAGCCCCCTTGGAACACAACACAGTGCCATTCATCTGTATCCGTACAAGTGCAGTGAATAGTAAATTGGATTCATCGGTTTTCCTGTAGTGCTTCTTTCACCCCTCGGCAGAACATTTGATATTTCTACGATGATTTCCAATCGGAACTCATGCCCCAAGTCTGAAGTCATGTCTCATTTAATCATTCCAGATGAACACGGGAAAATGCTTCTTGCAGCAGCAGAGGAACTCATAGCCCATCTCCATCATTCAAAGCAACAAGCTGGGATTCTGGAACAACGAGCCAAAGATAAAACGCCGCTGACCGGTCAAAGATGTCGCTGGCCATACTCAGCTTCCATCCTTCTGCTGGGCTACAGGGAATTCAAAGCTCCACCCTGGTGATCCAAGTGGTAGGTACACTATGATTTAAATGCCTGGTGGCACTACCTGGTTCAGTCTCCAGGCCACAGGTAGAGCCACTTTGTTGTCCGACATCGGAGCCCGAGCTAAAGCTACAACAACACCTGGAAAGACGGTGCCGTGTTTGGCCCACTCAGCTATGACACACACACACACACACACAGAGGTTCTACACGAGCAAGCAAAAGCTTTTCCAGCTAAGCCATAAAGAGACACCACTTATTCCAAGCAAGCTAAATGGTTGCAGCTGGTCTCAGAGCTTGGCAACACCTATGGTTTTCTTCTTTTCCGGGTGACAACGACCACACCATGAGAACATCAGCATGGCCATGCTTCTTCCATTATCACGAGCTCTGCTCGCAGATCCTGGATGCGCTCTACGCTCCATCTACACTCTTGCCTCCGAAATAAATATTGGTTTACGTGGATTGTGTACATATCGCTCATCCCGTTGTTGTCTGTATTTTTCCTTTAGTCGGTGAGGAGAGAGAAACCATCATGCATGCTTCTGCGAAGGACAACATCGAATATGGAACTATCACTGCGGGAGCCTTTTCACTGTTGGAAACGATTCATGGATATCAAAGCGACGCTAGTTTTCTTAACCTACACTGCATCTTTGCAAAGCTTATTCTGCATGGATCTGTTGTTTATGCATCCTCGTTATCCAATCAAGCAGACTCATTCGCTCGAGCACGAGAAAATAACAAAGAAAATAAAAGGAGCCAGTATCTCTGCAATCCAGGGTTTGCTTATTACGGTGACGAGGATAGCAGAAGGCAGCGGAGAGCAGATCGATGACGCAGTACCCCCACAGTGGGGGCAGGTGGTGAAAGGAATATGATCATTTCGAGGGCTCCCAGTTGCTTCCACATCCAATATGGGGACCTTATGCTCGTGACGAAGACGCCTAAAAGAGGAAGCCCACTTTGCACCGAGTACAACCCCAGCATCAGGTGACATCATGAGAAGAAGAAAAATATTGCAAAAAAAATCAGAAAAAGCTGTGCCGTAAAATAATCGAAGGCCGCTGCATTAAACAATGGCAGATGAAAGCATCCGAGGACCGTGAATCCATTTGTTTAAGCCTTCGTTCACCCCTCTCTTGTTGTTCCTAGTTTAATCACCCTTCCACTCACTCTCATCGGAATGCTTCGGAGCCAATGGAAGGCGTTGCCTCGTTGCATGCACAGCCACACTTTTGACCTAGCAAACAGGGCAAGTAGTAGTCCCGGACGCAATATGTTGCGTGCATGGGCCATGTCACGTAAATGTTTATAGTCTTAATCCACCACCTAAACATTATTTCCCACCACCACCACCACCACCGGATGGAAGTGTCCAGCTCCATGATGATGGAATCTTTTACCGAGCAAGATCGAGATCAAGAAGTAGCCAACACCAACGAGAAGAACGAGGAGAGGCTGCACGCATGCTCGTGGGACATAATTCCAAGCTAAATTATTATTGCAGATACATGCAAGAAATGGCCAGCTGGATCGTCTCGATACCGAGTGAGACAGTCGTCTGAGCGATTGGGCTCATCGATTGTCAACAAAATTAAATAAGAAAAATCGATTTTTTAGGAGGAAAAAAAAGGATTAATTTGTAATGTGGAAAAAAAAGGCTTTACTGCCACAGAAGATGTTTGGACCGGTGTCCGATGACTCGCGGTGTCATGACCGGGTGGCGCAGTCGCTGCTTAGCTGGCGACCATCTGGTTCCTCCAGTGGGCCAGCTGGCAAAGCACCAATCACATGGCCAGCTGCCCCTGTCGGGAGGCAGCACAAATTGACGCGAATACCCTTCACCATTTCCGGAATCCCCCACGCCGCACCGCGTTGTCTCTCCCGGGAGGCGGGTGGCGAGGGCACCGCAGGGATTCGACAAAGAGACGGGGGCAGGCCACGTGATTCTCGACTCTAAACAGGGGCGTTCTCGGCATTCCGAGGTCTCTGGATCTGCAAGCCTTTCCTTTCCTTTCCAGCTTGCATGCGAGATGACACAGTGAAAGTACTGTTGTCTCCAACGAGATAATTTTATTACAGAAATCAAATCACAAAACAAAAAAAAAACATTTACAGTACAAAATCGTCTCTTACTTCAAAGAATGGACAATATATATATATATATATATATATATATACATTAAAAATAAGGAAGTGTGTTTATGCATCAATAAATGGTGTGGAATATGGACATGTGCCGAGCATATTCCATTGCCTCATCCATTTCGTCTTAAATCTTCAGAGAAACATTACAAGGAAACAGATAAAAGAACGATAACTTTGATTTTTAGCCTCCATTTAATTGCGATGAAGGTAGATAGACGTCAACTTACCGTAAACGTGCGCTTCTTCTTCTTCCACCGGGGAGAGAGAGAGAGAGAGAGAGCACAGGGTGTCTCGTGAAGCAGCAGCAGGATGGTAATGAGATGGAGATGACAGTGTCGAGAAAGAGAAGAACGCTGAGTGGGGAAGAGGAGAAAGACAACAAAAGAAAACAAAAAGAAAAAAAAGAGAGAGAGAAAGAAGTCTACCGATTTGTTCTCTCCTCCTCGCCTCGCTTTTATTCTTCTATTCTACGTCTCCAAATCTACCCTCATTCATTCCTTGCTTCCTCCTTTCCCATCACGGGATCCCCATCTCCCCATTTCAGTCCTTTCTCTCTACACCCCACCCCAAAAAAATAAAAAAAATCCCACCTTTCCCTGCTTCTTCTCATGGCTACCTCTCCCTCACCTCCCAAGATCCAATCTTTCTCGCTCCCTGTCCCCCTCCGCGCACTCCACTCCTTCCTCTAGTGTTCCCAAGGCTGCAGCTTTCGGACGAGATCTGCAGCCCAAATGTCGCATCTTGTCGACGCCTCCGGCACCAGAACCCAGAAGTCGAGCAGCGAACCGGCGCTGGACTCCGTTGCGGATCGTCTCCGCACTGCTTTAAGCTTCGAGGCCAACAAGCCCGACTCCAAGGACTTCCTCGACCTCAGCTCTCCTGTTTCGCCCCTCCCGACTCGCCCCGCCGCCACCAGCAGCAGCTCCGGCTCCTCCGGTTCCGTCTCCGGTAAGCCCACCTCTCATGCCGACTCCAAAAGATCCGATCTTGGCCTCTCCGGGAGGCGCTCTCACTCCGGCGAGCTCCTTCTGGCCCCCAATGAGCCCATCCCCGGTGCCATGGAAACCAGGAGCTCCAAACCCGGGCACCGTCGTTCCGGCTCCGTTCCACTTATCTACACCGGTGGCAGCTTCTCGTCCAACTCCACCTCCGGTTCCGGTTCCGGTAGCAGCTCCGCGAGCTCTCCGGTGACCAATGTGCTCCCGGCAGGGAACATATGTCCGTCGGGAAAGATTGTCAAGACGGGCATGATGAGCCGGAGTGCAGTGAGGACCGACGTGCTTGGATCTGGAACCGGGAATTACGGCCACGGGAATATAGTGAGGGGCGGGACTAACGGTGCTGGTGGAGGAAAGCCACCTGAAGTGGTGGCGAGCAATGGAGTGGATTCTGCACTGAGAAGGGCGATGGTCAGTACGGATCCGGAGGAGGTGAAGAGGGTAGGGAATGAACAATATCGGAAAGGGCAGTTTGCAGAGGCTTTGAAACTTTACGACAGGGCGATCGCGTTGTGCCCCGACAGCGCCGTCTGCCGCAGCAACCGGGCGGCGGCACTTACAGGTCTTCGGAGATTAGGGGAGGCGGTGAAGGAGTGCGAAGAGGCCTTGCTTCTGGATCCGGCATTTGGGCGTGCTCACCAGAGGCTGGCATCCTTGCTTTTAAGGTCAGTTATGGTGCCATTGTCTACAAAACTTATAACTGCGAATTGGACATCATACCTATTCTGTTCTTTCTTATCGGTCAAGCTTACGTTAAATGCTTTTAGTTTGTGTGAATCTCGATTTTGTTGGTAACAGATCATTCTTTGGTGCAGTGAATGCTGGCCATCAACCCATATTCTTCTTGTCCACCAGTATTGTTGGATTATTAGTAGTTCATTTAGCTTTGGTCAGCTACATCTGTCATTTAATATGATTTATAGATTGTTCCGGACATTTTTCTTGGTAGCTATCAGTAACACAATTATGAACTTCCCTTGATCTCGTGTCCAATTAATGGCTTTTGTTCAGATTGAAGAGCTTCCAGTTTTGCTCTGCTCAACGCTTTTTCGTATTTAGTCGACTATTTATTTTTGTTGCTCCTTTTGAGTCCCAGTAGAGATCCCTATTTTTTTTATTCATCTTAATGAATTCTTGATGATCGCGGGATCTGCACCTTCGACTTCAAGTTAACCTGTAACAACTTCTTAGCACTTTTAATCGAGCTAGGCTTCCGAAAGATATATCATTTCTGTGTTTGCTACATCTGATTTTGAATTACAGATTAGGACAGGTCGAGAATGCTCGGCGGCATCTCGTCTCAGCTGGTCCACATCCGGATCCTGTTGAGTTGCAGAAGCTGCAAGCTGTGGAGAGGCATTTGAACAGATGTGCGGATGCCCGAAAGTTTGGAGATTGGAAAACTGTGTTAAAGGAGACCGATGCTGCCATTGCCGAAGGAGCAGACTCTTCACTATTGGTAAATTCCCAACATGTGCGTAAATTTTTTAGCGCAGATGGCTCACTAAAGCTGGCATGTAGCCTCACAAAGTAAGAATTTGCAGCTCATGGCTTCAAAAGCGGAAGCACATCTCCGGCTCCATCAGCTAGAGGAAGCTGATTTAGCTATATCTGCTGCATCCAAACTCGAGAGCTTATCCTCATCATCCTCAAACTCAAAGTTCTTTGGTATGTTGTCCAATTCGTACATGTATGTTGTCCGTGCTCAAGTTGAAATGGTCCGTGGAAGGTGAGCTCAAAATTTTACACTAGCTAGAGATGCAATTTCAAAGTTCTGGATCAATGAGAATGGCCAGCGAACTATTTTCAGGTTTGAAAACGCAGTTGCTGCAGCTGAGAAAGCCAGGCAGGTGGATCCTGGAAATGTAGAGGTGTCCATGATGCTGAACAATGTTAGATCAGTATCCCGATCACGAGTGTTAGGCAATGAACTTTTCAATTCTGGAAAATTTGTGGAAGCAAGCTTAGCTTATGGGGAAGGGCTTAAGTATGACCCCTCAAACCCTGTCCTGTACTGCAATAGAGCTGCTTGCAGATCCAAGCTTGGACAATGGGAGAAGACTATCGAGGACTGCAATGAAGCCCTCATGATTCAACCCGACTACACCAAGGCTCTTCTTAGACGTGCTGCCTCATATACCAAGGTGCATATACTTCTCTTTCATTTTGTTGAACACGGATTCTATATGATTATGTTTACAATGGAAGAAGTTTGTGTTGTTCTCCGTGGCGATCAGCTTGAGCGATGGACGGAAGCTGTGAGAGACTATGAAGTTCTCAGGAAGGAACTTCCAGGTGATACGGAGGTGGCTGAGGCCCTCTTTCATGCTCAGGTGGCACTGAAAACCTCTCGAGGTGAGGAGGTCTCCAATCTGAAGTTTGGTGGGGAGGTAGAGGAGATCAAGGGATTTGAACAGTTCCAAGCAGCCATAACTTTACCCGGTGAGATTTTACTTGTGTTTTAATTTCTGTATATATCTACCATTTATCTCGTCCTTCGTTGCTCGAAAAATTTTTCTTGCCCACCTTGGCCTTACCATAAGAATTTTTAATTGCATTCAAGTGATTAGTCTTGATGTCTTGAAAAGGACCATTACTGTCAGCCAAGCAACATGTGAATTGGAGCAATGTCTGCTTCAACGTCAACAAGTGATGTTTGTCCGCACTTTAGCCAGAGCGTTCTCCATAATAAAGCCCAACTTGATGATCTATCCTTTTCATTTTCACTTCTGTTAACCTAATTAAAATATTATTTCCATATTTCACAGCTTAGTTCTACTCTAGTTGAGGTTAAACTAAAGCACTTACGTTCAACATTCATTCGAAAAGTTAATTCCTGCACTCTTTTGATTCTATAAACTATGGCGGTGGTAACAGAGCTGGTCCTTGTTTGGTAGAGTGAGCGACAGACGTCCAGTTATATTCTTTTATGATCTTGTTCGTCTGTGCTTGGATTTATACTTGTTTCTTCACTCTAAGAATAATAAAACTGAACATGTTCAGGAGTTTCTGTTGTCCATTTCATGGTGGCACTCAACCACAATTGCAATCAGATCACCCCGTTTGTGAATGCACTCTGTACGAGGTATCCATCGGTGAACTTTCTCAAGGTAACTTTGTATCTTTTTGACCTTGCACTTTTGTTTGTGCGCATACACTTCATCTCGCTGATCTCATCTCGTATTTCGACTTAGGTCGATGTGAATGCAATCCCTGCAGTCGGCGAAGCTGAGAGCGTGAGGATGGTACCGACCTTTAAGATCTACAAGAACGGGGCAAAAGTAAAGGAGTTGATTTGCCCCAGTCAGCAAGCATTGGAATACTCTTTAAGACACTATGGTTTATAGTCGAAGAATCAAATGTTTCTTCGACGCAGAACTTTTATCACCGAATTCCTGAGAAATCTCACATGCAAGCACCGATCATGTAGGAGGAATATGACACCGAGAAGCAAGCATGACTAGACTACGAGGGAAAGTCCAATCTTTTGTATCTTTTTCTTTGTCTATACTACTTGTTTGTTCCCCATCTACCATTAACATTCTTTCCAAGGTCTCATTTAGACCATTTCCATCCACAGGCTTGGTTGCATTTCACTCAACACTATTTATTTTCCTTCTTTTGAAGCTCGAGCATGAAGATTATATGTATATATCATACACCGAGCAATGAAAGGCATCAGCGAAAGCAGATGCTTCATCGGTGATCGTACTACTGGATGAGAGCAAGGAGATGCTTGTTCTTGCCATTTTATTTGTATAAGCACTCGGAAAATATTTTTTTCTCATCATATATCCATTACATTTGACTACTAAATTTTGTGGCACACATATTATGAACTGTGGTGGGGATTCGGCTATCATGAGGTGGGGAAAGATGGTTGGATCATTGAGCATGAACGCACAAGTGGCTCGAAGAGAATCATGCAGGAGAAGTGATCTTGCGGGATGCGAAAGGGAAACAAGAAGTGCATCTTTATCGAGTGCGTGGGCTGGTCATATTCTTCTTCTTCTTCTTCTTCTTCTTCTTCTTCTTTTTCTGTTGTATGCCTAATATATTTGCGGCTTGGGTAAATGGCTCCACGAGAGTGAGGGGAGCAAACAGAGATCGGAGCTGCTGCTCACATGGCATGGAAGCACTCCCTGCCATGCCTTGTGCTCAGGGAATCGTAAAAGGTAGGCAGCAGAAAGCAATTAGCTCTCCTCCAAATAATGGCACTCTTTATTTAGCTTATGATTACACTTTAATAACGAATCAAAGAAACAAAGAGAGAATGGGAGGGAACATCATATTAATTATACAGCCACCGGAGTGCGTTCCACGTCGCAAAGCTTTCGATTGCCTTTTGTTCCTGCAGCATTCAAAGGCACACACAAAAAAAAGAAAAGCAAAAGGTCTCAAATTCTCATACCACATGACAAAAAAATGGGACGGACCCCTTTGGCCTTTTCGCCAATTCGATTACCGACACCTACTTTGCCATACCTTTCAGTGAAAGGGAAGGGAATCCGAGCAGCTTCCTTGGTTAGATTTGGAAGCAGAGAGAAGTGGTTGTAGATTAGATAAAAGAGGATAGTGGAAGGGGGAATACCTCCACTGGTGTACTGCCGCTGCTGCTTCTTCTTCTTCTTCTTCTTCTTGGTGGTGGTGTTTGGGCAAAGGGGAAAGTCCCATGACAAGAATGCGGTGGTTCATGGTCTCTCCATTTTCCTTGTAAAAGAGAAAACCAAAGAGAAGAGTCATCACGTGACAAGCCATTCCTCTTTCGTTAGATTGCCATTCTCATAAAAGCTTGGAAAGTCAACGAGAACATGAGAATCCAGTAGTACCACAAGCTGCCAACTTCCTTCCTCATGTCCTGCATCATTCACGATAGCAAGTTAATCCAAAACTCTCCTCCCCTGTTTTCCACCCTTCTTCTTTGGTAAATATATGCATAGATTACAGCTAACTTTGTTCCCTCATTTATCTCACATTACTGCGTTGCGAGCCATGATGAAATCTTCTTCTAGTTGGAAGATGCAGCATACTGATCCGCATTGTAATCGTAAAGGGAGACGAGAACATACCCTTGTCGCGGAAGATGTGAGAGAAACGGAGGCGGAAGATGTCAATGCGGCCAGGCCGACGTTATAGACCATGGTCCCGTCGGGTTGATACAGTCCGTAGTTCCGCTCCGAGGTCGGCCCGGGCTTCATGTCCTCGTTGAACAGGGCAAACAAGTAGACCTCCAATCTCTGGTTTGGCCTCACCGGAGTCCCCTCGCTCCTGATCTGCCTCAGTAGCAAGTTCCTGTTGTAAGCCCTGGCGTTCTCCACCGTGGCACCGACCTCGTTGGGGTCGCCTTTCGATGGCCATCCGGTCTCCGACACCCTGACGTCCACGCCGCCGTAGCCCAACCGGGCAATGGCGAAGATGATGGCGTCCACTTGAGCGTACAGCATGTTGTCGTAGCGAAGCTTGGTGTAAGGATCCACCATCCCTGCGTTGGGGTTGAACAGAACGTAGTCTAGCGAGACCTTCGCAGGGCTATCCTTGTAGGCGAAGTAGGGGTACGCATTGATCCAGAAGGGCGACTTCGTCGCGGCCAGGAACTGAAGGAACGGCACCACCAGGTTTGCCATCTCCGGCTTGAATGACCCCATCGACGGCGGGTACGAGTTCTCCAGCACCGCCAGCGAATTCGCCGTCGACACGTGAATGTACGAGTCGAGGCCGAGTTGGACGAGCGCGGAGTGGATGCTGAGCAGCGCCGGGACGAGGTTCGACATCAAGGTCGGGTCGTCGCTCGTGTACACTTCGTTGCCGACGGAGATGCCGGTGATCTTCGTGGCCGGAAAGTAGGGTTGTACGTTGGTCATGACCCATTGCAGAGCTTGTCGAGGGTCCATCATCATGCCCACGGCCTCGTTCGGCACCGTCACGATGAGGTCGATGCCGGTGTTGGCGAATGCGGTGAGGACTCGAGGGTTGGTGTCGTAAATCCTCGTCTTGGTGATCCTGAGGGAGGTCAAGAGGAGGCGCACTTGTTCCGGCGATGGTAGATTGTTGGCTACCTGCCCGTAGTTGATGCCTAGCGAAGAACCAAGTCGAAGGAAGCCAAACTCTGCAAAAGAACACCACCACCACTGCTTTTACTCCACAAATATTTCTTCGTTTCTTATCTGACGGAAACATATATTGCCGATTGCCGAGTCTAGTTTTAGACGATACATCCAAAGAAATGAAATTGGTCATAGCAAGATGTAGATGACAACAACGTTTCATTAGAGATGTATCATCGGTCGTATATAGGCTTCAGAGAAACAGAGAAGAGAATGCACCTGAGGAGAAAAGGTTAAACAGAAGGAACATCGAAACTACCCTTGACCTGAGCAAGATGGAGACAGCCATCAGAGGGAGAGAGAGAGAGAGAGAGAGAGAGAGAGAGAAGAAGAAGAAGGGGGGGGGAGAGACTTAAAAAAGAGAGAAGGAGAGGGGGAGGTGGGAAGAGAAGGCGTTGAGGGCAATCTCTTTCCAATTCCTTTCTTTGCTTGCATGCGATTTAGGAAGATAGAGAGAGGTTTGCCCTCTTGCCTTGCCTTGCACAAGTTGTCCTAGAGAGAGAATTTATATGGCTTTAAAGTCTGCATGTCTTTGGTGCTTGACTCGTGCCACGACTACTTTCTGGTAAGCCTTGCATATCTTTACAACGACGCCATCTTCCGTCCCATTCTTCCCAGACGAAAGAATTGCCCCAACCCTGCCGTTTCCTTTAGACCAAAGAAATCACAACACACTGCTCTTAAGGTTTCTCCACCGAGATGGACGGACATCGAAAGGATTCTGCTTCACCGACTCAGGTGGATGAATCATAATACATTCATATAAAACAACCCAAGCCGATCCATCTCATTCTAGAACAGCAGACGTCGGTATGTATGTTCCGCGACGCAATGTTGCATGAAGCACTCAGTTCCTGTCGTTCATGGAAACCAACCTGCCTTTCCTGTGCCTTTTCCATGTACGCTGATATCATCAAAGCCCGTTTGCGGTACAAGGAAGGAACCGAACAGCAATAAGCAGGTTGAGATGAGGTTTCTTCATGCTAATGTTCGAGCATGGTCCACTTAATATTCTGCTGCATCATCATCATCATATCTATGTATAATGTGAATCTATATGTATCGGGAAACAATCATGATTGCTCTTTAAAGTCTTACGCACGTAGTGGTGCAGTCTTACTCACAAGTGTCTTTCTCTTGTCAACACCCATTAGCCGAAAGGCCCACCAGAGTATACTGTTGCTGTCGATATATAATCGATGATCATTTATATCAAGCAGTGGCAGGTCAAATTCCATTTGATTACGATTGCCTTTTTCTTTCTACACAACTTCTGACCAAAGCCAAATCCTATTCGACGATCATGTCAGCTGATTAAGGTCGTCCCGATCCCGTCCAATGCTCCTTCGGCTACATGTTTGTTTTCCAAGTGATGCTTACTCTTGTGGGGGAATCATTCGAGAAAAGAGAGGGTGTTGTGCATCGGGATATGGAGAAGATAAAGCGAGCAACACATGATAGGTAGCTGATGACTTGGAGGGGGAGAAAAGCTGGAAAGCGATTCATGGATGACGGTCTGAGTACGTGGTGACGGGGACACGACGCGCGATACCACCTCATCGTCATCCCCTTCCTCTTCCTCTTTTGTGCTCCTTCTTCCTCACCTCTTCTATACCTGAACAGGAAACGGCAGCAAGAAAGGCAGGCCGCCGCCGCCGCCTCCGCCTCGTGTCCTTGCCCCCGCGGCAGCTGAGGTCCAAGTTAGGCGCCCGCCCTGCAGCTTTTCGCATTGTCTGCCACCCTGTGCTACTTGTCGTCTTCCGGTCATCCGCATGAATGCACGCTCTTTTCGTGGGGATTTCCTTTCTATCAATTTTACCAACTGCGTCTGTGACCGCCGGCGCTCCTTCGCGTCGACATTGGAAGAGGAGTGTCTACAGGAGAAGGTGATCATGATTAGTCTTACAGGGAGGCCTGCGAGTGGGCTGCCTCAGCCCAAACCAGCTCTAATCTAATTAACCAAAACCGATCAAATCTACTGTAAATAACAATAAAAACAAAATCATAAATTTTAATTATTTTAAATCGATTATATAATTCATGATATCTAAATTTTTATTTATAGTTCCTATCAAGATTTTTTTAGATATTCTTTCATCTTTTTCTTTAACACTCACATTAATTATTTTTACCTATTCATACAATTCCTTAGCATATGTCTATTCTATCTTATATATATGTATATATATATATATATATGTATATATATATATATATATATATATATATATATATTATTTTATCTTCTAATGTAAACAGCTTGATTAAGGTGGAGCCCAATACTTGTTGTGCACAACACAACGTGAGAGGAGGAGAACCAACCACCGGTGAAAGTGTAGTGATGGTTACAACGTGAGAGGAAATAATGGGATGTTTGACGTAATATTTGGCTTCTTCCTCTCAGCCCATCCTGTCTTCAACCACGAGCTCTTCTTTTGCTATCGGGCAAGACAGCAAGACGGTGCGTGCACACAGAACAACGCGTTTCATGTTAGGAGATCGAGGAAATTAGAAAGACGCCGACACCCTCTTCAGGGATGCCGAGGGACAGAGCACGGAAATGTAGGCGAAGAACAAGGAAGGTTGGACTTCCACATCCCTCGTTCCTCCTCACTTCACCTACCCTTCTCTCCCTCTCTGTTTCCAAGGTGTGAAAACTAAGACAGTTCTGATCGTGGACCGATCGATTCCGCCTGTAAGAGTCTGTCTTCCCAGTCCAGAAACGAAAACGAGGGATCATAGCTGGACACAGCAAACCAGATGAATCAAGTATCATCCTCCGATGCTTTTGACCGGATGGTGTGAAGTAATGGCGTATCAAGTGCTAAAGTCAGCAACGGATGTATGCCCACAGCATCCCTTTTACGTTCGGCAGATACTGCAACGGAGTCAATCTCGAACCGAGTGGTGCGGCGGAGTGCCGCTGCCGGACCTTCTTGCACGTGCAACTCCTTCCTCCCCCTGCGGAATTCGAGGGTTCTGCTGGCTCCCTTGATTTCTTGGATTCACGTCCAACGCAACTCCAGGCAGCCTCCTCGATCAATCTCGCGTAAAACAATATGACCTTAACTTCCAGATTTTGCTTCGGAGGTGTTTCCTAAGACAAGCTTGAATACTTCACATGATGAAATAACCATAATTAAGGAAACACAAGTTGGCATATTATAGACATTGGGAGAACTAAAATAAAGAGGAAAAGGGGTCAAAGTTGCATGAGAGAGAGAGAGAGAGAAAGAGATGATGCGTGGGTATGGGATTAGGAGTTGGGAGAATAGGAATGGAATGTGGCATGAGAGCTACATATTCTCTTGTTGCCTCTGTCTCTGTCACATGAAAAGGCCATTGATCTCTTCTCCTTGACTGGTCTGGACATCTCCACACTCCTCGTGAGGCCATCTTTTGACAGGTCCCCTATTCAACAGCCACCTCCCTTTTCTCTCAGTACACTCCAAGAACTGTCCATTAACTCAATCATCTTTGACTGTCGCATTAGACACCGTACATTGTTTCCACCTGCATACGCTTTGACTGTTGGCTGGTCGAAGTCCTATTTAGCAGATCAGACCCTCTCGCTCTTGGCTTTCGTTCTTGTCCTTTGCAGCTATTCCGCCGAGAGATCAACGAACCCTAGTTCTTGCTCAAGGTGAGTTCTTATGTTCCTCCTCTTTTGTGCGCTTCCGTGTGAGCACAAGCCTTTTCTCAGCCTTCTCTTCGTCTTCGTGTATTTCTCGGATATCAGAACGATCAAGTATGATTACGGGCAACAGGCAGCTGATGGTGCCTCCTGGCTTCCGGTTTCACCCGACCGATGAGGAGCTCCTCTACTATTACCTGAGGAAGAAGCTAGCCTACGAAGCCATCGATCTCGACGTCATAAGGGACGTCGACCTCAACAAACTCGAACCATGGGACCTCAAAGGTCGCTCCTTTTCCTTAAGCTTTGTCTATCAAATCACGGAGACTACCTTTCTTTTCAGAGCATGCATGACATACGAAGAACATGAAACTAATGTGGCGTTTGATGCCATGCAGACAAGTGTAGAATCGAATCGGGGCCTCAAAATGAGTGGTACTTCTTCTGCCGAAAGGACAAGAAATACCCAACCGGTACACGAACCAACCGAGCGACGGCTGCCGGCTTCTGGAAGGCTACTGGGAGGGACAAGGCCATACATCTTGGCAACTCAAAGAGGATTGGCATGAGGAAAACCCTAGTCTTCTACACCGGACGAGCTCCTCATGGCCAGAAGACAGATTGGATCATGCATGAGTATCGCCTCGACCGAGAGACCTCAGAGGTTCAGGTGCGAAAGCATTCGTCTTTTACACCTTGAATATTAGTCTGATCATGATGAGATTTAGGGTTGGTCCAAACCCTCTCATCCGTTATATGCTCAATGCTCATTTGATATCCTCTACTTTGTTGTTCTCTTTAAACTCTGCATCAATTGACGAACAGCAATTCCTATATTCAGCTGATGAATTATGAACTCGAGGATTCTGGTTTCGTATCGTGCAGGAAGATGCATGGGTTGTCTGCAAGGTTTTCCAGAAAAAGAGCCATCCGACGCACATCCTACCTGAAACAGTGGTCGAGGAAGACCAATTCGATTCCAGTGCAAGAAGCCCCCGTACGATGGAGAGGAAGCAAACCTTTCATCCGCCATCCGACTTCTCCTTCAATGCCTCGATGCTTCTTCCCCAGCTACTAAGCTCTGAACCTTTTGTCTCTCCCCCAGTGCCTCCTGTTTCCATGAGATCGACGTCGGGCGGAGGAGTAACTCTTCCACGGGAGAGGTTGAATTGGGATTGGTCCATCTTGGACAAGCTCCTTGCTTCCCACCAAAACCTGGATCAGATCTTACAAAGCAAGAGCAATCCCCCAACCCAGTTCCGGTGAAGTTTTTTCTTCCAAGGTTAATGACGCTCCTTCGATCGAGTAGGATTGCCATTAAGCCTACGATGTCCGGGATTCGAATGCACATAGATCGGGTGTTGTTTAGTCTACGATCATTTCGTGGGTTTGCTTGGTCTCACCTGCATATCCGCTGCTGGAAATGGACATGTACTGTTTGTTTGTTGTATTTCTCCGCAGTCCATGCTCAGGACAGAGCAGCGGGCCCTGTCCAGGCTTCGAGAGAGTGCAAGAGACAGCCCAATTCTTGCTTGACCGAGCCAATTCGCCGAACGTGTTGTGCTCCTTCTCTCTAAGTCGATAGTTTGGTTGCAGGTCGTGAGGTGGTGTGAATCTATTCAGTACGGATGACTCCTTTTCTTGTCGTCGTCTCTGCAAGTTTCCGCGCTGCCTCGTCAACCATTTTGAGCTCCGTCATCTCCAGCATTAATGGCTGTACTCATCGAAAAGTTAAAGCACTAATTGACGACCTATACATGAACCGAAAAACCAGACAAACATCGGTTTCGCATATGTAATGCAGGGGGTATGAATACGTCTGAGTGCAGAGCGACAGGAAGATGTGTCTCGCAATTCGACATGTTGAATCGGAAACGCGTGCTCGAAAGAGTAGTGCCAGATATTTCTAGTGCATGATTCGTTTGTGATAACCCCGGGAACTCCATATTCCTAACCAGGCAAGTGCATATATGCTTTGCCACCTTCTTGTGGTTTCACGACAACACCATCTTCTTCGTTCTTTCCGACCACAGGTGCCTCCTTTGACACCACTAACGCAAAAGGATTTTTCTTCTTCTCACTCGGCGTTCTTATCCACTCCACCTTTTTCCATCGTAACAGGCAAGCAGATTCTTCAAAGCCAGGGAATGCATGTCGTTCATCTTCCCTCGACCGAGGGATCGGTTCGTGTTCGTCGCCATCTTTAATCCTACGGGCAAATGAGATGAGAAATTGTCGAACAGAATATGATCTCGAGTCGCGTTGGTGCTTCCATCCAATTCTACCGGACAGGACAATTCAAGAGACCGGAGAAGATACCGATAATTACGCAGCCACACGGTTACTACAACATGACCACAAACGTCTGTCGATGGATATAGATTCTACCACGTCGAACACGCAAGCCGCCCAAGGCGGAAAGACTATATATGGGGGTGGTCAGTGGAGTACATCCCCATGACACCAGAAAACCTCGGCTCTCTCTCCTATTTGAGTTCTTGGGTCGTCATCCCAACTGCTTCTGCCTACTCATGAGCAGGGAAAGGGATCCTTTGGTGGTGGGCAGGGTGATCGGTGATGTTATCGACCCCTTCGTCAGAACCACCGCACTTGGTGTTAGCTACGGATCTAGGGAGGTCACCAATGGCCGCGAGTTCAAGCCCTCCCAGGTGGTCAACCAACCCAGGGTTGAGGTCGGAGGACATGACCTCAGAAGCCTTTACACCCTCGTAAGACCGTCGGCACATGCGACCAAAGTCAAAAGCCTCGTGCTCCTTGTTTCTAGGGTTTCTCACGGTCTACGCAATGCAGGTGATGGTTGACCCAGATGCTCCCAGTCCGAGCGAACCAAACCTCAGGGAATACCTCCAATGGTAATAATTAACCTACTTGTCTTCTTCGTCGAGCAGCTCCATCCATGTATGCGACGCTTGTAGTGATCATGATTCGTGCAGGTTAGTGACGGATATTCCTGGTACTACGGGAGCAACCTTCGGTGAGATGCGCATCGAACAGAGGACTGATCTCAAATCTCGCAGTCATAATGTTTGCTCGTTAGTGTATATAGATATTTCCCTGGTTCTGTTCTGCAGGACAGGAGGTGATCGGCTACGAAAGTCCAAGGCCAACTCTGGGGATCCATCGCTTCGTGTTCGTCCTCTTCCTGCAGCTGGGACGGCAGACGGTGTACACCCCGGGCTGGCGGCAAAACTTCAACACCAGGGACTTCGCCGAGCTCTACAACCTCGGCTCGCCTGTGGCTGCCGTCTACTTCAACTGTCAGAGAGAGTCCGGCTCAGGTGGGAGGAGGATGTATCCCATGTAGCTGCTACTCGCCACTCGAACACTACTCTTATCACTCTATCCATCTTACTTTAGCTGGGAACGACAAACATGCATATGTATCTGACTATATGCCCACATCATAGCTGATGATAGGTGGTGACATCCCATAAATGGAGATGCACCTTCATACAATAATAACAAAATGGTAAGTTGTGGTTATTTAAAGTAAACTATATGCATTTTATCATAGTTATAAAAAATTATATATTTAGTTGGATTTAAAGTGCTTATATTTTTATTTATAATTTCTATTAAGGATTTTAGATATTCTTCTAACTATTATCTACTCGTAACACTAATATTCCGAGGTCTTCTTAGTATTATCATAAACACTAATATTTCGATGTCTTCTCAGTAGCACATGTCCATATTATCATATATAATTTTTTTCTCATTTTATCCTCTATCGAAATGATACCTAATTGTTTACAAATAATTTTTTTTGATATATATAGAGATATATTAAAATTATTAAAAATTTGGATAGGGTTTATCGAATCCCTCATAAGATTGATGTTTAAATTTATAAAAAAAAGATACAATATTACAAGAAGAAAATGAGGAGGATAAAGACACCACATATACATTCATCGCTATACTATATCGGGTTTGCTTATTATTTTTGAGAATTCGAGAATTCATATGTACATATTATTTTTACCAACCAAAAGAATAAATGGTGACACAATAATAAATGCACGGATAAAAAAATGAAAAATAAAGGAAACATGGAAGAACAATCTGATTTGATACCTCTACTTGACAAGCTATTTCTTTAGACCGATCAAATCATGGCCGCTACAGATACCCACCCACTTTATGGGGCGTCAAGAAAGGATTAGATAAAAGCAGATCCCTTTGCAGAACAACAGCAAGGAATTTGATATCCTCGTCAGATGGTGTTTTATATACAATGGCAAAACGCACCCAGCAATCGTAATCAGATGCCACCCTTGGTTTGATTAAATATAGACAGCAGACAGAGCGAATCCTCTCGTTCAACCCTCATCTGAGAAAACAGTAGCAGATTTATCATACCACGACCAGCATTTTTTGACTGGATTAGTATGAATTAATTGGTAGCATTTTGGACAGTCAATTGAAAGGAGGAATTAAAACCAATTTTTTTGTGCGTGCACATTATCTATAAGACGGTAAGCCCTATGCGTCATGAGAGAGATTTCTATGTTATACATGCTATACTTTATGAATGATTCTGATCTATCATAAACTGAATCATGGATTCAAATAAGTCTCTTGCCCATCAGGCATGGACGACAAAAGATCAAACGAAAGGAGACTTTGTGCATGCGTAAACAAGGAAGGAGATGAATGAATATAGAAATGATGAGTTTTTGTTGTAACCATATATGTAAATGAAACATCCATGGAAAGAATATGAAACTAAATAAATCAGAATTAGATCATGTACCGTGTGTGTGAGCTGTTGGAACAGTGGTATCGGTCGAAAGTGTTTGAGCCAATGAATGAAGCACATATATGGTTCTTGACGTTCTCATGGTTGGTCTGGCCTTGTCCCGACAGTAAATTTTGTGCTGGCCAATGACAACTCCACGGCTTACAAGTCTGTTTATTTTCATCTGCCAAGGTGGGCCTTTGATCCTTCAAATGAATCTCCTCTTGGCCAATGAGAACTCGACAGGCACTGAGATAATGACAGTACTATTGGTTGAAGATTCCCATGGTTCCCTGCTTTTCATCTATCTGCACACATCAACCATCTGTCTGCACACATCAACCATAAGGTCACTGGAGACAAGAAATGATGAAGACGTCCATGGCGCAGTGCTACAGGAGGTCTAAAGCTCATGGTATCACAAACCAATAGTCTCTCTCTCTCTCTCTCTCTCTCTCTCTCTCTCTCTCAGGTTTGTCACCTCTTGATCACTCCAGGATGCTCCTTTGTGTGTAGAAAGATTGAATGAGTCTTATGCAATATTCCTGTATAAGAGCTGCTATATATTGGCTTCTTGGAACTTTTGAGCTCAGAATTTACCCCTCTTCTCCTTCCCATCCTTCCTTCTCTCTCTCTCTCTGACCATTTGCACCTCGAGAGAGAGAGAGAGAGAGAGAGAGAGAGAGGCCATGCAAAGAGATTCTTTGACTGTTGGTAGAGTGATTGGGGATGTTCTGGATCCCTTCACGAGAAGCGTACCTCTCAGGGTGACATACAACTCCAGGGAGGTCACCAATGGATGTGAGTTTAAGCCATCATCTGTGGTTGAGCAGCCCAGAGTAGAGGTCGGAGGAACTGACCTCAGGATCTTCTACACGCTTGTAAGTTACCTCCCTCATCTAAAAGATGCAAACCATGTACCCAGCGAAGTCGCTAGTTGTTTCACTGCTATCTGCTCCTCTTTGGACTAGAGATCTTTACGGTTTACACATGTATTCTTCAGATCATGGTAGACCCAGATGCTCCTAGTCCAAGCGAGCCAACCCTCAGAGAATATTTGCACTGGTAAGCACATCTTCCATGCCTGCCGCTTGCTGCTCTATTTTCTGTATCTTTTATCTATTTATTTATTTCTCTCTCCAGTATATCTGCTTAAGCTAACTCGCCTTGCATCACTATCGTTATGTGGGTCGCTTGTACTGTAGGTTGGTCACAGATATCCCTGCAACGACCGAAGCAAGCTTTGGTAAGATGTGGTCAACCAGAAGAGACCAATCTAATCACTAGAAGAAATGTAGTAATTAATGAGATGGATGCATCAAAGGAAGGATGTTTTTTATGAGGTGCAGGGCAGGAGATTGTGTGCTATGAGAGGCCACGGCCGCAGCTAGGGATTCACCGATACGTGGTGGTGCTGTTCCAGCAGCTGGGGCGGCAGACGGTGTACGCCCCTGGGTGGCGCCAAAACTTCAACACCAGGGACTTCGCCGAGCTCTACAATTTGGGTTCCCCCGTCGCCGCTCTCTACTTCAACTGCCAAAGAGAATCCGGTTCTGGCGGCAGGAGGATGCTATGGTGAGGCCTGCAACTCTCCCACTTCTTCTCCCTTCCCTCTCTAGCAACAGGAAAAACAAAAAGCGGAAAACAAATGTTGTACCATATATCATTCTTGCATTCCCACCTCATCCAGGGCTGATGATGATGTTTGTTCTCTTGCCTCCTGCAATTTCCTAGTTGTGTCCATCTTGATTTCTAGCAAAGATAAAGAAAGCATCATCAAGGATCATCGAACCACAAGGCTTTTGATAACAACAGTAGGAGAACAAGCCAACCACTGCTAGCATTTGCAAAAGCTTTTCTTGGAGGGCCCAGAATGATGGAACTCTCACGGCTGCTGACATACAAAGGATACTGACTGCCGTTCAAAAGCACTTTCAAAAATCAATCAACCCCAACAGTCAGTTTACGATATCCAAACTTCTTTCAAAAGAACCACTGAAGTTTCTACTTATAAATTCCATCAAATTAAGAAAAAAGAAGTTTTAAAATATGTATAAGGATCTTAAGTTTAGATGTCGAGAAAAACTAATACATTCGATTATATGTAATCAATAGTACTTGCAGCATGCTTCCAGATCCATCTTCTAATAGGGTGTACAATGACACCATGCAATCGATTGATCGCAGCCGCATCAACCCCCAGCCTAAACAAAGACCAAAAGTAGAAGTTAAGAATATCCACTGGATGTAGCTTTGAAACAATGCAAATGGCAATAATAGTGGCACATTCTTGCTTCTTTCCAGATGAAAACAGAGACCTCAAAAGAAAGCCAACGTGCACAAATTACACTAACATTCATGCGTACATAACAAGTCAATGCAACAAGGCGCAGAATTAATTATCTCTAGTTTGGAAAAGAAAAAAGTACCATGTCCTGCTACTACTGGGATATACAATTATACAAACAAAACTGCACAAAAGGGGAAAATGACAAAGCAAAACAGCAAGGTCACTACTCTCTCCATTTAAACAAATAAAAATAAATTAAGCAGTTAATTGTATCAGGGTTAATAAGGATGTCTTTCTCTACAATGACATTTGATCATGGAGCTTAGCGCTTAAATGATATGAACCAGAAGTTATGCCAACCACCTCGGAATCATTATGTTGACTTTCAGCCAAGTGTTTTTCTAACCAAATGCCTAAAATTCACTCACCAATGACAAACAAAAAACACAGTTACTTCTATGAGACTATATTACAATACTATTGTGCTTCAGATAACTAACATGCAAGCTCCAGATACTTTACTGACAAAGGTCCTGAGTTGCCAGAAGTCTAGTTTTTACAAAGCTAACTTACAACAAACAGTTCCATAAGACAACAGGCCAAACGTACCTATCCTAAGAATCCCATCCAGATATATATTCCATTCTAGAAACCATAAAAGTTGCCACTTGCCATATCCATATTCCTTTCTAGAAACCATGACAGTTGCCAAACATGAGTTAACATTAATGTGAACTTGCGAAAAAGAAAAAAGATTAAAGCCCTTCAAGGGTATACAAAAAGGAAAAAAACCATAAAAGCTACTCGTGCATGATTGCCAGCAAGCTCCAACGTAATATCATGGGTTACACAGCAGCATGCCATTAGATACTTTAACACGTTATACATGCCACAGCATAACTCTGATGCTGTTAATGTAAATATTTAGGTGCCCTCTTGTGATAACTCATAAATAAATATTCTTAAAAAAAGTCTATATTTTTAGTAGAACACATAACATAAGATATATTCTTTAAAATCAGACTACAGAAAGCAGCTGTAGAACTGAATTAAATTTGATCTAGTTCTAGCCCTAACTAAACTAAGCAAGGATTTAAAAAGTTTCATCTGTAATTAATGTGATTTGATTCCAAATTATACCAAATAAAGTAGGCATGATACTTCAAGCACAAAATTGTTCCTGGTAAAATGGTATCTTCAACTGGTCGACATGTCTTGTGCAGTAACATGATGATATGATGCTATGTTAATTCAAAGAGTTTAATTTGTGCAAGGAAAAAAAATGAACTTGCATTAAGGATGAATTTGTTTAATTTAATAAAGGGTTCCAAAAAAGTGAAATATAGATTTGAGTTGATGACTACGAAAAAAGGATTTCGGGTGTCAGTCTCTGGTCAGTAAATAACATGTATAGTGCAGAACTTTAAATTGAAAGCAAAGTACTCTGAAGATGTAATGAAAAGCAAGAATGGCCACAAAATCAGGCATCAGATGTTCATGATGTGAGAAAGTGGGACAACACATTATCCAAACATGTCATAAAGGCATCTGTCAAACTAAGACAACAAGTTACGTATAGTGACCGGGAAGACATTGAGTTAATAGATATATTCTAAAACAAGATGATGAATTCTGGTTTGTTTAACAGTTGAAACTATAGAAAAGCAACAAAAAAATACTTGCTGGGCAGGAGTAATGTATCTGACACAATAGGTGGCAGTAAAAAAGTGGGGGACAATTATACGCCAATAAAAAAAGTTTCGCTGATTGAACTATTGCAGGAGATGAAGTGCGGTTGTAATGGAAAACCACTGCCAAGGTAGTTTTTTAGGGCTTAAGACTATTACAAAAATATGTAACTAAAACATTCTCATGACTCTAGCTTGTTGGACCGACCATCACTCTGTAGAAGAGGATCAGGATATGTTGGCTTCACCAGTGTTTACTCTTTCAGTTAGAACAACATGAGAACACCACTTCGTCCGGTAAAGCCTGAAACCTCAACATTTAAGATTGAAAATTTCAAGATGATATGAAGAAAGATGGCATCTCCCGTCTGCAGGAATTTCAAGGTTACAAAATTTCCCGTACAGACCAGGCAGCTGATGTATTTAACAGAGACCAAAGCAACAATACTATATTGATGGTCAACAGATGGAATTGCATCCACACTAATATTGGATGTCAACAGATTGGAGCAGCAAAGCAGTTCCACCATGTATATGACTTTTGTCATAGACTTGTGTTGATGGGAACAGAAATTTGTTTGTGTAAACCGATGTTTCCTATTTTATAATGTGCTCATGAGGTTACATAAGAGTTTTCTTTTGTACCTCTGCCAGTTATTCTTATATAAACAAAATTACTAACATGAAAAAAGCTGATCACCTGTGATCCAAATATAAACAAATTACTAGCATGAAACAAGCTGATATGCTCAAAGCATGCATGTGTAAGCCTCAAACGGCATAAGATTCTGAAGTTATAGCTACTCCAGGCTGATGGAACTTCAGTATGCAACATCTTGTTGTTCAACATTGTGATATTCCATTATTGTTTGTCAAGTGAAAGAAAAAAAAAATACAGTTTTACGTAAGCCAGCTGTCAGTTTACCGTCACTCCTACCTTAGCAGCTAATGCATGTAACCGATCAACCAGGAATATTCAAATGGACCTTTGGGAGTATGATATGGCACTACACTACAAAGTTGAAATTGCTTGTTTGTTCGTTTCAAGATTACTTTTAACATTAATGTAGGTTGAAACATAAGCGTCAAGCTAAATAGGCACAAAATTTGAAATTCAAAAACAGGGAATTATGATCAATGAGCTGAAACAGGTACCTCGTCATCAGGTATACAAATCTGACACATATCGAGAAGAAAACGAGCATCCAGCATCAAACTCATCATCAGCATCAGACGCACCGACATCAATGCTCAAGCCCTGCAACAATGACCTAATGATCGGCACCACAGTAGATCGACCATTCGCCGGCCATGTTGCCACCAGCGTCCCCTTTGCCCTCCTCATCTGGCACTCTGCAATAACTGCCGCCCCGAGGCCATCCATCACACTCCCCGACGGCAAGTAATCCACTCCCTGCACCAGCGGCTGCCCACCGCTTCTCTCCTCCACCGTCGCCAGCTTAAAAGCTAGGGTTTCGTCCACTGCCAACCGCCCCCTGTAGTTCTGGCTCCCGATCGAATCAAAGATCAAGACCCTCTCCGCCTGGATCGCACCAAGCAACGACTTCGCGACGGCGCGGGCCCTCTCGGCGGCGACCGGGAACTGAACGGCGACGAGGACCGCCGCCGACGGCCGATGGTCGACAGCGTAGATGTAGCAAGAGCGGTCACGGGGGCAGGGCTCGAGGGAGTTGCCGGCGAGGGGGGTCTCCGGCAGGATTAGAGTTCCGATGAGGATCTTGTGAGGGATCCGATGAAGGATGGCGAGGGAGGGGGCGGAGAGGGCGACGATGAGGAGGGTAGGGCGGATGTGGTCCGGCCCGAGTTTGGGGTCCAGGAGGAGGAGCGGCTGGGGCAGAGGCGGCGGTGGAGCGGCGAAGTTGTCGAGGTCTTCCTGGAAGAACCTCGAGGGCGGCGGCGACTCGGTGACGACGTCCTCCATCTCTTTTCCGGTCGACGCTACTACTCGTTGGGCCTCTTCTTCTTCTTCTTCTTCTTCTTCTTCTTCCGAACCGTCGAGGTACACTCACCGCACTCTGCTTGTTTGCGCGACAAGTCAAGACGCGAAGCGTTCTTTTCTTTATAAAAAAAAACATTTATAAAGTGGCATTTATGTAGAAATTATCACTAAATTGGAATATCACAATGCTTATAAATATGATAGTAAAATACATTACTGATTGCTGATTTTTGACTGCTGAAAAGTATAAACAGTATTATTCCATGTCTCCAATTTTCGAAAGCCAAACGTCTGATATTTATAATTATTTATTATTATTATTTTCTCTTTTTCCTCCCCTTTTTTTGTTTTTCGGCCCTTTTTGCCTCTTTATGTTATTTTTTATTTTTCTATTTTCCTCTTCTTTCTCTTCCTTTCCGCTTTTTATTTTTCCTCTGTGTCACGCCTGCCAGCCGAGTTGAGGTGGTTTCCAGCCCGGTCAAAGTCTTCAGGTGGGCCTCGTGGGCCAACCCACGGCAGATCTTTTTTCTTTTCCTTTTTACCTCTGTGTATAATATATATATATATATATATATATATATATAAATCTATATATTTATGGAATATTTATAAAATAATTAAATCCTTTTTTTTCTTTCCCAACGAGTTATTTTTATATTATGATTTCTTGTCCTAAAAATTCCGACTGGAGTAAGTAAAAAAAAGAAAAAGAAAACACACTTGTCAATCTGTTACTCAACATTAAATTAGACAATTAATTTTGGGAAAGTGAAATGAGAATAAAACTACTCCAAGAATTAAATGAAATCTTAGAAAGATTTTACTTTCTATTACGGTCTACAAACTCGACTACAAGGCCGATGCAAGTACATCACGGTGTGGATCAGGCACATCTCTTACCGAATCAACAGTTATAATAGCCAGAATAGCTCTCAGGTGGATTTGGCTACCTTAATGCCAAACAAATATAAGAGTCAACGAACACCAAATAGAAGCCACTTCGCCATCGACTCTTCCCTCCACCATTTGTTCCCCCTTCCCTCCCTCCCTCCCTCTCACTTTTCGCTTTCCCGCCCGTAACGGGGAACGAAAGGTCCCCATGGCGGTATAATCCAAAATACCAATTGCCAGTTCCTCGAAGCCCATCCATTATAACGGCACCAATCCAATCGAGACCGTTATCTTTCCGTTGCGGTTATAATGTATATATATAGATATGTTGTAGCCTTGGTGGCGTCGTTAAGAGCACCCTCGCCTCGCCTCCTATCTCCGCTTTCGAAGTTTCCTTCTTCCCTTCGGATTCGGTTTGGTGGCCAATAAAGGCTTCGCAAAGTCTCGAATCGAGGGGCAATCGAACAGAGGGAGAGTTCGGGAGCGTCTCGAGTCCATCGTGATATATTTCTTTCCCAATTCTTGGGTCTTGTTTCTTCTCCGATTATTTTGGGGAACTCGTCATCAATTCTGGGGGATTAGGGTTTCTTTCTTTGATTCGGGTTGGTTGACTGCGGAATTAGGGTTTCGGTTTTTGGGGATCGAAGGGAGATGATCATTAAACGGAGTTTGAGGGGCCAAATGCCGAGCCTGAAGCGCTGCAAGGCAGAGGAGCCGTCCTTTTGCGACGACGGTGGCGGAGAGGCGGCAGAGGAGAGCCGTCGGAAGCGGCAGAGGGATGGGGGCGGGTCGTTTCCGCTCGAGATGCTGGGGGATCTCTCCGGTGCCGGAATTCCCTACCTTCCCGATGGCTTAAGGCACAGGGTTCTTGGACATGATCTTGGCGCCGTTTTTGGGGATCGAAGGGAGATGATCATTAAACGGAGTTTGAGGGGCCAAATGCCGAGCCTGAAGCGCTGCAAGGCAGAGGAGCCGTCCTTTTGCGACGACGGTGGCGGAGAGGCGGCAGAGGAGAGCCGTCGGAAGCGGCAGAGGGATGGGGGCGGGTCGTTTCCGCTCGAGATGCTGGGGGATCTCTCCGGTGCCGGAATTCCCTACCTTCCCGATGGCTTAAGGCACAGGGTTCTTGGACAGGATCTTGGCGCCGCCGCCGCGCCCCCCTCTTGGTGCACCGAGGTGTCTTTTTCCGGTGCCAGCGAAGTGGTGTTGGAGGCACGGCGGAGGGGAAGGGACGGGTCGGTGAAGCCTGCAGTCACGCCAGCTCCGGTTGTGCGGACCTCCAGGGGGCGCTCGCAGGCGCTTCCTTCCCGGTTCAGGAATTCGGTTCTCATTGACCCCTGGAAGAAAGAGAAATCTAAGTCCAAGGCGTCGGATTCTGAATTCTTTTTCGAGGGTAATCTTCGAGATGATAAAAAGAAGAATCTTAACTATAAAAGTGCTGCAATTAGCGCAGCAGTGAGCAACTCATTCACATTGTTAGGGGCGGAGTGCTATCGAGCTTGCAGAAATGTCAGCACGACCAACTGTTCTACCTCACGAAGTACTCTTACATCCCTTGATGACAGCATGGTGGAAGCGGAAGACAAGTATCTGCAACAGACTCCCAATATGGAGGAGTCAGTGGTTCGTTATTCTATTTCAGCAGTTGCTGAGTCAAATTCGCTAAGGGATACTGTGGAGAGGAGGGAGGACTGTTACTGGCCAGAGGATTTTGTTTTAGGTGATATAGTTTGGGCAAAGTGCGGAAAGAAGAATCCTGCTTGGCCAGCAATGGTGATTGATCCTCTGCAGCAAGCTCCTGAAAATGTTCTAAATTCATGTGTCCCTGGAGCTCTTTGTGTTATGTTTTTTGGATACTCCAGAAATGGAAGGGTAAATGATCTTAGTGTTCTCACCTTCCATATTTTTGTTTCATTGCTAGTGTTTTTCTTTATTTGTTCTGTAACTGGTTCTGAATGATATTAATCACTTTATGCTGGCAGGCATATTCATGGGTGAAGCAGGGGATGATTTTTCCATTCATAGACTATCTAGACAGGTCTAAACTATGGAAAATTAAAGAAGAATTTCTTTTCTTGAATGATGTTTCTTTAAGGAAATTTTTGGAATGACTTTCTCTTGATACTTGATATGGCTCTTTCTTCAGATTTCAAGGCCAAACTCAGTTATATAAGAACAAACCTAGCAATTTCCGGATGGCAATCGAGGAGGCATTCTTAGCTGAGCATGGATTCTTTGGAGTTCAATTGGATTCAGTTAATACTTGTGGTCGTGTTGCTTTTGATCAACCTGTTGCTAAAATATCCAGTGAGGTTACCGATTCAAATCATGACCAAGAATGCCAATCGAAATTTCAGGTAAGACCAAAATCATCTTGAGGCAGTATGGTTCTATGCATATATACTTTTGTTAACTATAATAGTACCATAGTTTATTGATGAGTTTTAGAAATTGTACTTTGATTGTTTACTGCAGCAATTATTCTTTTTTTTTTGTAAAGTTTTTTTTATAATTTATTTAAAAACTTTCATGGTTGTGAGCCTTATGATGACATATGTGTGATTTTGTATTAAGCATATTTGTTAAATTGGATATTCCAACTTATGTAAATTTGTTGTTGACTCTATGTAGAGATTACCTTATTGTTTTTGATTGATATATGAAATTAATTGATGAGATAATTTTTTTAGTCTAATAAAAGTTGGTTTTATTTTTCATCATGCTGCCTAGGCTATTCAAAATTCTATGGACTCTTCAAATTAAAGTGTTCCAAAACTTTTTGCTTCTTGACTGACTCAACTGAACCTAAGTGTTTTGTAGTTTGACATAGGTTAGCTAGGGGAGAACCTGAATCTTGGTTTATTTACATCAGCCAGGGAAAATTTTGAACTTTTAGCTTATTATCTTGTCTGCTTAGCTCACAACCAAATGGTTTGGATCTTAATTTGAGTTTGGTTTAGCTAACGAACTTATTTAACCTACGAGGGTTAAAGCTTAAAACTATAGTGACCATGTGGAACATTCTAGGGCATTCTGTCATATTTTGCTTCCAAGTTATAGATTCATTTTAAGATGTTTATTCATATATATATATATATATTTATTTATGTTGCTGTATATTGGGTGCATTGCCTACCCGAAATAGTTGGGACATTATGGCTTGTTGCTATTGTTGGTATATTTAGTGTATTGCCCATTATGTACCAGTTCAATCATGTATATTGTTGAACCATGAGACTAAAATTTCTTTGAAAGGTTTCAATAGCTAAAACAATGTATATTTGCAAATTTTCTGTATTGCCACCTTGCTTCAGTTCAAGATCCTGTTGTATTGTTGCTATCATATTTGGTTATTTCAATGGTTAATGTTTAGTTTATTAATACAGTTAAGATTTGATCTTGTTATTAACTATTGAGAACTTCTTATTTTGTGCGAATATTTGATTTGTGGCTTTGATTCAGAAAAATCGAATTAATTTCCCTTTTAAGTTGCTTTTTTCAGACACCTTATAAGTTGCTCTTTCAGCTTTTCTAAATTAGCTATATTTGAGTCCCTGTTTTACTGCCTGAAGTGTCAATGCTTAATTTTATTCATCTCTGATGTTCTCTGTAACATTCTGTTTTATTTTCCTAAAAATAATAAAGTGACAACTGTAACATACATGTGGCGTGTACCGAGTTCTAGCTTGTGTTCTGAGGGCTAAACTTGTTCTAATATGATTTTCAGGCTGTAGACAAATCAGGCCTACTTTGTGAAAGTTGTGGGTTAAAACTTCCATATGGAAGTGCAAAGAAGATGAAGCACATTTCACAGCAGTTGCTGTGTAAACATTGTGCTAAGGTTTGTATTATTTCTGATGAATGACAACTGCTGTTTGAAATTCACTATGTTTTTTTATAGTTTAAGTGTGGTGTTTTCTTTGAACAATTAGTAGGTTTTTTAGAGTTGCTTTGGTTTTCCACAGCTTTTAAAGTCAAAACAATATTGTGGCATATGCAAGAAGATATGGCATCACACGGATGGTGGGAATTGGGTATGAATATCCTCCTCATAAATTACAATATTTGATCATTTGCCATAGTTGAATATGTTGTCAATTATATGAACTTTCAAACTAGGTTTGTTGTGATGGGTGTCAAGTTTGGGTTCATGTTGAATGTGACAAGAATTGTGGCAACTTAAAGGTATGTTTTTCTTTCAAATTTGGTTTCTCAAATATCATTAGATTAATAACAGTATAAGGTTTGTTGCACACTTTTTGTCAAGATTGATTTTAACTTACTGACATTCTTTCATTGTCAAGGATCTGGAGAACACTGATTATTTCTGCCCTGATTGCAAGTCTAGGTGTAATTTTGGACCACAAGATACAATTAAGAAACATGCCCCAGTTAGGTAATCTATTAATTTTCTTATATATTCCAAAACATGTGATTTTGCAGACTTGCTTTGCCTGCAGCATAAATTGTAATTTTCTTTGTAGGTATGATGGTGGCATTTCCCAAGACAAGCAGCCTGACAAGATAACTGTGATATGTTGTGATATGGAAGGAATATATTTGCCAAGCGAACATATGTAAGCATTTTGTCTTTTATGTTGTGGTAGAATGATGTATTATGTGTGACTTAACTAATTGACACATCTTTTATTTCACCTTGCACCTTCCATCTATTTACTAATTTGATACCTGTTTATTAAAATTTTTTGAACTTCTAATGCTTGGTGATTTTGTTTATTTTGAGTTTTAGAAACAATTATTTTCTGATTCTTTTGAGAACTTGTGGTTTTAGTTGGTAAACTTTCATGAAATTTATATTTCTTTGTTGTTCATTTGCTATTATATGTTTTGAACTACTAAAGAACCATTTCTAACGGGGGATGTTTGAACATTGGCAAGAGCTGGGATGTTGATGCAGTTCGCGAAAGTCAGTCTGGACTCTTGAGTTATCCAGTGGCATGGCCTTGATGCTGAGCTGTTTGTTAGCCTAGTGGAACAGGACTATGAGTTTAAGTAGGATTAACTGATTATGAACTTCTGCTACATATTACATGCTGATCCTTTAACAACATTTTGGCTGCTTTCCGCCCAATGCAATAGTCTGACTCGTTACACATCTCTAGAGGATCATTAACATTAGAACTGAATAGGCTAGATTTAAATTTATTGCTTAAAAGATAAATTTGTTATTCATCCTTGAAATTGGCAGAGCCCTAACTTGTGCTGAAGAAGTGGATGAATAGGCAAATTAGAATTAGATAAAAGTAGTCATAAGAGATGGTTATGTGCTTCCTTTGGCAAATTGTTGTTGAACTGCAAAAATGGATCTATAAGACAGATGACACATGCAAGGTAGTAGCTAACTAGCTATGGCTTTTCTCTTACTGATTAGTGTATGTGTTAGGTGATAAAGATGAGTTGGATGAATCTTTTGAATATTTTTTTAAAATTGATATACAATCTATTTTAATTTTACTAGTTTAATTGATCAGTTATTAACAATCATTTTTATATTACAGGGTTTTATGTCAGTGCAGCTCCTGTAAGGCACGGAAACTAACGCTTAATGAGTGGGAGCGACATACGGGTTCTAAAAAGAAATACTGGAAGACTAGTGTTAAAGTCAAGAGTACAAGGCAGCCATTGGGGAAATGGGTCTGTAACTGTGTATTAAAAACTATATTGTACACGTATATTTAAATTATTATCCTTTTGCATGCTTAGCTAATCTGGATCCATGATAATAGTAATTGGATATAATATGATAATAAAATATTCTGAAAACATGTTTAATGCTAATCTTAGTAGTATTTATTCATTCATACACTCAACCGTTGCACATTGATCCATTGTTCTAATAAATCTATGATTAATTTTCAGTATGTCCTCATACAAATATGTAACATCTGATGACACCTGCTTATGTAATTTTAAATTAATTATCGGCTTTGATTTATAACTTTTCCTTTGGTGAATGCAGCTAGAATTATATAATCCATCTTTTGGTGACCAAGCTAAACACTCATCAGCGGGTAATAGAAAAGAAAAAATTCTTAGTTTGTTGCAAGGTACACTATTTTTCTGAATGCTATTTATCATCTGATTTGGCAGCTCTTTTATGGCCCCTTATTGATCTTAGCAGAACTGATGGAAACGTTTTTTTTTTTTTTGTGTCAGAACCATATGAACCAGTTCTTGTTAAATGGACAACAGAGCGATGTGCAATTTGCAGATGGATTGAAGATTGGGATTACAATAAAATCATCATATGCAACAGGTCTGGTATCTTTTCTTCCATCTGGTCCGCATCCTAGTGATTTTTTTGGAGTAAAGATCCGAAGGGGCTAAGGAACAAGTTCTGGTTCATTTTTACAAAGAATGATTATCAACTTTGATACTTGCAGATAGTTTACAGTTAATCCTCGTATTCTACAGATGTCAAATAGCCGTGCACCAGGAATGTTATGGAGCACTTGATGTACAAAATTTTACCTCGTGGGTTTGCAGAGCTTGTGAAACACCCCTGCTTAAAAGGGAATGCTGCCTTTGCCCTGTAGAAGGTAAAATAAATGCATCCTGGAATAACCACTTGTCTCTTTAGTTATTTTGCATATTATGTTTTTTTAATTCCAGTAGCACTGCAACCTGGGTGACACTAGATATTGGATACATTTGGCATTTTGTCTAACCCGTCAATTTAAATTGTTACAAACCACATTTAAGATGCTTGTGTTTATTGTTCATTCACCTGATTAATCTTCAATTTAAATGCACATGATGATGCTGCATCCTTATGCTTTTGGTAAACAGGATGTTTGTAACGTCACTAGTTTTTGCCACAGGTGGTGCTCTAAAGCCAACAAATGTTGATGATTCATTATGGGTTCATGTCACATGTGCTTGGTTTCAGCCAAAGGTATCTTTTGCCAGTGATGAAACAATGGAGCCTGCTACTGGCATATTGGATATACCACCTCTATCTTTTATGAAGGTCATGCTGAACTGTGAATGATTTTACCTGTCGGTCAATTTATATGTTACAATATAGCAGTTGTACATTTTTGGTAAAAAACATAGTATTTTAACCATTAAATTGCTGATTTGTGTTCAATGTGCCATCAGGTTTGTGTGATATGTAAGCAGATGCATGGTGCCTGCACACAATGCTACACATGTTCCACTTATTATCATGCAATGTGTGCATCAAGAGCTGGATACAGAATGGAGGTAAATGATTTTATGCTAGGCTTTATGTTGTAAAAGTTGAACAGTGTTTTGAATATTAAATTGAAGGTCATATTATTTGGACTTATACTTTGTCTCTTTGATCTGTGTTCAATCTATGAAACTGTGATGAATCATGTGATCTGGAAAGATAGCCATGCCATGAACACAGAGTAGTTGCTAATTTTTTTTGTTTATTCTTTTATAATCTTGTGCTTGACGAACATGTATTATATGATTTGAAGTGATGTTTGTATTGTTTACCCAGCTTGTGAAGGGATAAACAAAAGCTTCAGGAACTACTTACATTTTTTGCTTCAGTTGCCGTTGTACAAGTTGCATAAGTATTTGTTGCTTGTGAAATGGCTTTGCAAAAACATTTTTGTGTGGCTTTCTGGTAGTGTTTCATCATAAATTTACATCAGCAACATTGTTCTGCTTTTGGATTATTTGAAAGACTTATATCATGCTTGGTGGTATAAACAGATATTCTCATTCATCCTTAATGCCCTTTAGTGTACTAAGTTGGGAAAATATTATTATACAACTTAACATCCTTTTACATTTGCAGTTGCATTGCTTGGAAAAGAATGGGAGACAAATAATAAAAATGGTTTCTTATTGTGCACATCACAGGTAAAAGTTGTTTTTATTAACCTGTAATAGCTTTATTATAATCCTGTAAATTTTTTCTAGTTGATGTTTTTCCATTCTATTGATTGACATGGTGTTAAGCCACCTATTTGGATGCTTTCTTTTACTTTTAACATTGCAGCACTTGTAATGTTGTGTGTTTCTTCTGTCATATATACGGGCTTGCACATTAGCTCTGCCTCCTAGTTGCATGGAATAGGAAATTCAGAAAGATAATTGACCTTGGTTTCTTTGTAGGTCTCCAGATCCTGATACTGTGCTAATTATGCAGACCCCTTCAGGGGTTTTCTCTACCAACAGTTTGCTGCAAAAGATGAAAAAGCAGAGTGGTTCGAGACTAATTAGGACAGATATACCTCAGGAGATAACCATGCCTTCTCTGCCTACTCAATCTTTATCTGCTTCAAGATGTTTAATTTACAACAGAAAAACAACAAAGGTATGGCAGGATCCTCATTTTTTGCTGCAGGGTTATGCCTTTGGTTTTAGATACTTGTTTAATTTGAGAAATGGAGGTGGAATCTATCATCATGATCTCTGATGAGTATGCTAACACAGATATAATAGCATGTTCTCGACTTGCTATCATTTGTGCACTATTTGGTTTCTTCTGCAATGTTGAAAAAAAGATCAAATTATGGCATATGACTGCAGAATCATCCTTAATCCTACTGTTGTTATTCTTAGACATGTAAACTTTTTTGTAGCGTCAAAGAGAAAATGGCATTGCACATCGAATTATGGGGCCTTGTCATCATTCTTGGGATTCCATTGAAAGTTTAAATGCACCTATGGTAATTATCTTTTTTAAAAGCTTAGTTTGTTGTTTTTTTCTTATAAAGCCTCCAGACCATACTCAACAAGTGATTTAGTTTCTGTTGCTCTGCATTTGAAACAGGAAGAGAAGAATCAGAGATCGTTTTCTACATTTAGAGAACGTCTTCGTTACTTACAGGTTATTTGCTGTCCCGGTAGCCTTTTTGCATATTTCTGCTCTTCTGTAACTCATCAGTTTTACTTGACTCTGTATCCAGTCAACCGAAAAAAGTAGGGTCTGTTTTGGTAAATCCGGAATACATGGATGGGGCCTCTTTGCTCGTAAAAACCTTCAAGAAGGAGAAATGGTACTATTCTTTTCTACAATGTCCTTATGGAGTGGATTTTATAATACAATAGTTGTAAGATTATGACATGCAATTTGTTATACTGCTTGTTTGCATGTTTGACTTATCATTCAGGCTCAATTAATAGTTCAAAATGATGTTAGCTTCAATTCTGAAGCTTTCGTGATCACTGCTGGAATTCAAAATTAGCGGTGGGAAATGGTTGTAATATAGTCTGGAAGGGGGATGTCTCAGGTGACTCGATTGTTTGAATGCTCTAGCTTCATAGTGCTTGCAAACGCCTTTGGGTAAACTTGTAGCCAATATATATGGAAACAATGTTTTACCTAACTTGTAGGTTGATTTTGTGTGGATGATTTCATCAACTTGCGCATTTCACATTCTACCTTGTTATGTATTTGAGTTTTGTTATCGTTAATTAAAATGCACCTTTTGAGTTCCTAAAACAAAAGTCAAGTTTGCTGATCCAATTTAGGTAGTTTCCGAGCATAAGTAGTTTATGCAAAGTACGACTAATGTCATAGAAGGCAAAATCTTGTGTAGTTATGTTGTCATGACCACCATGATATTCCTTTATACAATTTGGCATAACCTTACAGTTCCTATAGGAGTGATAAAGGTTTTAAAATTTCGTGAAGTACCATTTCATCGTGTTCATAAGTTCTTTTTTTTTTTGAAGTGGCATTGACTTGTATGAAAAACATTAAGTCGAACTCGAGGGTCAATATCTCTTGGGAGACCATAAGTGACACTTATATTATATTATCCCTTGATGGTCAATGTGCTATATTATATTATATTGTGTTTGGGCCTTTGGTTTTCAGAGTTTGAACTGACAATCCTGAACTTTTATTCAGGTTGTAGAGTACCGTGGGGAGCAGGTCAGACGCAGTGTCGCAGATCTACGAGAAGCACGTTATCAAGTGGAAAAAAAGGACTGCTATGTAATTCCTATTCTTACTTGTTCTCTTTAAATATAATATAATGTTTCAGATATTCAAGAGAACCAAAGTTATTTGTATAGTTTGCTATACCTGTAAACTAAGTAAATTTGTTTGCTGTGATTTCTGAAATAGAGAGCACATAAGTTGGTAGTTCGTTTGGAGAAGGGGCATATTTTTGTTCAGCTGACTGAAGATTAAATTTGGATTTCTTGACTAATGGGTACGAGGCAAGCTAAGAATATGGCCGTGTGTATGTCAACATGAATATTGAAATAGGAAAATAGGACTTGACAAGTCTAGGATTCATTATAGGTATCGGTGTGCTATGTTAGGTATTCTCAGGTGATGGCATTAGCGTCTTTATAGTTTATTTATCACGAGAAAAGGTCTTTTTTCCTGTCTGTCTAGTATATCACTGAAAGGTGAGTACTTTAATGGATTGCTCTTCTTTCAAGTTATGAGTATATGGTAATGACTAGACAAGCATAATGGATCACTCTTCTTTCAAAGCATTTAATCTTTATGTGAGTTCATAACATGCTTCCTGACTTTATATCATTTTTAAGTATCCTCGAAGATAATCTAGTGCAATATATATATTTAACAAAAAGTACATTTGGAATCAAGGTTTTTAGTTTCACGTATTGGACTCATATCAGCCCTGGTTTTGACTGAAAATGTGTTGGTATTACTGGTACATATCAAGTTCTGGAAATGTTAAAAACAAAAAAGTTACCATCTGATACAGGTCCTGTACTGCATGTAATAGGCAATACAGGTCTTGTACCAGACTTATCGTCTGGTGTTCCTTGGTCCACATGCTGGTAGACTATCGGACCGGTAAAAACCTTTACTGAATTATACTAGGCAGTATTCGAAACCTTGTTTGGAATTATAGATATCTGATTGACAAATTTAGTTACATAGTTGAGTGTAGTTTGAAATGGTAGTTTTGCAGTTGAGATGCAGAATGTTTTTGTATCCTGTACAACAGTATCCTTAGCAACGAACCTCGATTTTGTGCTGATGTTTAATACACTTTATACTTATGTTAATTGTAATCTCATTCTTGTGGTGAATGATTATTTTGTCAACCAGCAGCATCTTAGGATCAATGAATCTTAACTGGATCCTTTCTTTTCTATCGTCAATTGTCTATTTGGCAGTTACCGTGATGGATCTTTCTTTTCTCATGCTTTTCTTTGCAACACTGAAGTTGTCTTTAAGTGATTTACTTAGTTAAATTTTGTCTGCAGCTGTTCAAAATAAGTGAAGAAGTAGTGGTTGATGCTACAGATAAAGGAAATATAGCTCGTCTCATAAACCACTCTGTAAGCCATCAAAATTCTCTTTTCTATATTAGCTGTCATAGTAGAACAGACCACTGGTTAGTGTTTGCCGCTATTCTGAAATCTTAATGGCTGTTGATGCAGTGCATGCCTAACTGCTATGCAAGGATAATGAATGTTGGTGACGATCAGAGTCGAGTCGTTCTTATAGCTAAGAGGAATGTTTCTGCAGGAGAGGAGTTAACGTACTTCCATTTAACACTTCTATCTTTAATTTTAATTTTGAAAAATTTCTTCTACTGTTTCATCCACTGTAATGTTGGTTTACACTGAATCCTGAAGCAATGGAACTTAATAAAGTTTAATTGTAATTTTTTAAAATTGTTCCATGTCCTTTCAGTATTGGTTTCTAGAAAAATTGGTTATGGATAAATAACAACACCACCAAAGAGCGGTAATGTCCCAACACAGTTAAATATGAAAAAGCGAATCACATCTTCAGCATATCCTCTTTTTCCTTTGTACATATCACTTGACCGGTACATATCTTTGCTTGTGAGCGAAAGGCTGCATGCATTTACTCCCCATATACCTCAGTTGTGAGCGAAAGTTTGGATTCACACCTTGGGAGGCTTGGCATCATTACCATACATATGTATTCACTTTGATTGTCATGTCTTTGTATTAGCATATATTTGCATTGCCTTTCTCATTGTAAATCTGAATTCTGGATTTGTTATGTTCATCAAATGCTTTACATTGTTAATTCTGCAAGAAAGGTTTTAATTCTTATATTTTCAAGCAGATTATTGAACTTCTTGTTCATGGGCAAATTAAGTTGACCACACGTACTTCTTTTCTAGGTATGATTATTTGTTTGATCCTGATGAAGCTGATGAATGTAAAGTTCCCTGCCTCTGCAAAGCTCCAAACTGTCGGGGATTTATGAATTAGGTAATTATATATCATGATTTTGATTATCTTTTCCATGTTAGGAATCCTTGGGTTTATATTTTGTTTGCACCTTTTTTCTTGTTCTTTTCAGTTTAATTAGAGCTTATCATTGAAGTATGGGGGTCTTTATCATTGAATTATTGAAGTATTCAGCAATATTAACTTTAAGCATACAGATTATGTACTCTGCTTCTAGACAAGTATATTTGTGTAGAAAACAAAAAATGGATAAAATAATGATAAAAGGTGTAGAATACCTTTTGACATATAGATAGTGGAGCCAATAACGGCGATTGATACTGTGGGAAAGCAACAGTTAATGAAGGGAGAGGGTATTAGTGGCAGCAATGCATGCACCGAGGGAGAGTGAAGCCAACAATTTTCCCCACTTTTTTTTTCTTAATTTTCCCTTGTCTCTTTTTTCCATGTGGGAAAGCAACCTTATGCTATTGGGAAGTGGGTATAATTTGTCATCCAAACCCTTCATCCGATATTAGTAAATGGCTAACCAACTACTGTTATCATAAGAAGAAACCTTGTAATCAAGTTCATATGTTTTGGCTATTTGAGATGTAATTTTTTCACTTTAATAAAGGTAAATATGGTGTATTAATGTAGCACATTCCTCATTCTGACAAATATAGGTACATAACCTTTGATCATGATAGGCTTTCACTATCTCACCAGCTATGAATCGACACCTCTAGTGTTATTAGATATTTTACTATGATAGATTCTTATCTGAGAACTAATCAATCACTCTTTTTATGGGTTTCTGTTGAAAGAAGGCAAGAGTTTGATCTCTCAGCCTTCATGAGAAGAAACATGCATGTTGAACAAGCGTTTAGGATCATCAAGTTTTCTTCACCAGAGCTGGCATGAGACAATAGTTGGTTCAACAAGCATGGCAGTGCAAATCTTGGAACACAGAAGAGGAAGCAACAGACGAAGAATGGAATGCGATGATGCCGAGAAATTGAAGCTTTGGGATCATCGTATTTAGCATGATTGATGGTGTTGGAACCATGCAAAACATATTCAAGGACAGCCAACAAAGTTAAAAGAGTTGGCACCACGACAATAGAACAGGAGCTCCCAAGCAACTGTAATAAGAAAGAGTTGTTCTGAGAGCAAGATCTTTTTCTTTGTCATTTTTTTTTTCTTGCACAAAGCAAGATCTCTCTTTTGTTGTTTTCTTTAATTATATCTGTGTTAACTCTTATGTAATCCGAAGCAAACTACAGTGTATATTTCGTTTTCTAAGAGATGTACTTTGGCATAGTGCTCTCTGTTGAAAACTGGAAGGAGATGATTCCTAAAAGCTACTTTAACAAAAATATATATATGATTGTGATTATTAATGATGATAATAAACAATGTTAATTGGTAGCCCAAAACACAGGACCCTTTAATTTATTCCAAAATTTCAGGTGTGGTTCTTTATTTTTGGATTCATATGCTTATTGGATTCGGATCCTTTGCGGATCTCACCCACTAATAAAAAAAATTCTGGTCCGATAACAAATTTTCTTCTGCGGCGGCACACGCTAACCTCAATTTCTTCCGCGAGATAGGGGACCGCCTATAGGAAAAAGGAAAAAGTCCCTCCCCTTTCTATCCGATCGTTCGGGGGAGGATGGAATGATAGTTCGCGCGATCTCTCTTCTCGCAGAGGAAGCCATCGCAGGATGGAGAGGTTCAAATGGCTCCCACAATCCCTTCTCGGTGGCGGCCAGGACCAGGAAGAGGACCCGTTGGGCGAATTTGATGATGGCTCCTGCTCGCTCTCTCCTCTGCAGGTCCTCCATTCTTTTGACCATTTTTTGTTAATCAATCGCGAATGCTTTCTTTGTTCTTGATGTTGATTCGGTCTTCTTGCTTCGTTGCGCCAGAGGTTGTATGGGTTCGCTGCGTCTCTGGTCGTCGGCCTCGCTTTTATGCTCCTGGTATGATGCGAGCATTTCTTTCTTGTCAATCTTTCCAGTTCTTGTGTAGCATTTTCGTTCTTGATATAAAAGGATGTTTCTTTCTTCTTTTCATTTCATCTTATTTCTCAATGTCTTGTGATTTGCTGGGGTTTTGATAAGCCTAATGTTGTTTGGTCAATCAAGAATGCAAACATTCGTCGGTCCGTTTTATGTTTATTTAACGATTAGAAGGTTCTTGTATTCCAAACCACACGAGCCATTTGTTCGAAAAGAATCACATCTCAGGTTTCTTTCTTTCTTTCTTATGTTGATGTCAATTTACTCCATACTTGCAACTCTATTGATTATTAAACATGTTCTGAAAAGGTTTTCTTTCCTCATATCGTCATCCTTGTGCTTGTCAAGAACAGAGAAATTTTGTATGTTCTGAAACGGTTTTCTTTCCACATATCAGCATCCTTGTGATTGTGAAGGACAGTGACATTTTGTTCTAAACTAGCGCAGAGATTTCCTGGGAGGACCTTATCATTATTAAATATCCAGCATGCTACCGTTTGTTATGAGAAGGTGTCTGAAGTGGTTCTTGGGAGGACAGTGAGCCCAAAGTGGTTCTAACCTGTGTGCATACTTACGTGCGTAGAGATGTCCGAAGTATGGTTGAGGTGCCTTCGCAGTGGAAATGTCGAGCTCCCAAAGTGCCACCTATATGAAGATCGAGGTCAGGGGAAGTTTCTCGATCTGGTCTCTCCAACACCCAAGTTAGTAACATGATATAGGTGAGTGTCATAACCCCCAATAAAAAGTGATCCTCCCCACCCATTATTATATTAAAAGTGAGCTTTTATATCTGGTAGTGAATGGACCAAATATTTTTTAGAATATTCTCTGAAGGGCGCCCTTTAACAACCTTCAACAATCTCAATCTAGTCTTTTACCCACGTAGGCGACAAAGGTGGAGACAAGCTATAATTGCCTGCTTTAGATCCACGTCCACGTTGGCAAACTGATGAGGGGCAAATTTTGTCGTGTTCTTCCAGCTTGGATGCCACTCGGAGGACACATGTCGGATGGTGATTGGTCGATGATATCCTCCCTATCACTGTTTCTTGATTATTCTCCTTTAGATTGTGAAGATCTTGTTTGTACTAGAGATATAACATTTTGGTTGTGAATTCTCTGTGTACTTGGAACCAAGAAAGGAGAAAAAAAAGCATTTTGAATATCACACTTCAAGAATTTTGTTTTGCGTGGTTTTGGCCAAATATAATTTTGGTGTTGTATAGAAAGTGCACGACTTGATATCTGGTCTTTACAATGTGGTTCTTGATACACATTAACATGAAAAAGATAGAGCTCGATGCTTCCTTTGACATATGCTGATAATCTATTTATCTTCTTTTGCAGTCACTTATTGTTTTCTACAAGCCCATCAAATTTGCCATAATGTTCACTTTTGGAAATATACTGGCAGTAGGGAGGTGGGTTTACAAATATGGGATTTCTAATTCTATTTTAGTGTTACTCTTCCTCCCTTTCTTTTTCATTGTTCATTCACCTCAAATTTCATGCCAAACACCATCATGTGGCAGCACAGCCTTCCTAATTGGGCCAGTACAACAAGCAAGAATGATGCTTGATCCAGTACGCCTTTATGCAACGGCTGTATATGTTGGCAGTGTCATTCTTGCTCTCCTTTGTGCACTCTGGGTAAGTTGTTTATGCCATCTTAACTAAAGCATTAAAGTTTCATAGTTTTAGCCCTGTTGCTTCAGCTTACTTTTGAACACGTTCTACTTGCTCGCTGTCATGTTATGCAGATACATAGCAAGGTGCTGACATTAATTGCGATTATAAGTGAGATCTGTGCTCTTGTTTGGTAAGTTTTGTTTCTGTCAATATTTCTTGGTACATGTCACTTTGATTTTTGTACATATAATTCATACATCCTTTAGATCAGTATGTGAGAGGAAAGATGCATCATTGATAATGTTATATATTTCCTTTGTTTTTGTGTTTAATATAATAACATGTCAACATTGCAAATGATTTATAAAAAGATCTTTTATCTGGGTTATTGATGAACATTCTCTTGTTTGACCAGTTTCTAACTCCTGTAGTCCAAAAATTTTATGCCTGCTCCCTGTTTTCTGGAGACATGTGATTACACACACTTCCATTCCCTGGCTGATGGCTATACATGGCTTTACAGGTTAAACATTCATACATACATATGGCTGTATAATATAACTATATGGCTCTATACGTTTTTTAGTCATACATCTGTGGCTGTATTAATAGGATTTTAGTGCTTTTGGAGTTGAAATTAAAAAGATATGGTGGAAATTAGAACCTTGTCGATCTAGGGAGAAGTTTCCCTTTTTCAATTTTTGGTGAAAATTGGTCGAAGCATCTTCTTAGCCATATGGGATAGTCAATGTCACCTGTCAAAAAGAGTGGGACCTACATCTAGATAGCAAATTAAGTATTAAGCACTAAATTAGAAGCTGTAGTAGCCAAAAGATGAGATTCTTATAATCTTATCATAAGTTAATGAATTTAATCGTTAGCGATTCATAACAATTTCCATACTTCTGCTTGCCAATTTTTGTATTGGCAACTAAAGGAAAAGGTATCTACAAATTGTAGAATTCTCATGGTTCCTATGCAACTTCCAATCATAAAAATGAGCTGACTTGCCTAAGTGTTTAGCTGCACTTCATTAAGGGGGATTTAACTTGTTGTATTGGCAACTAAATAAAGGAAAAGGTATCTATAAATTGTAGAATTCTCATGGTTCCTATGCAACTTCCAATCATAAAAATGAGCTGACTTGCCTAAGTGTTTAGCTGCACTTCATTAAGGTGAGACGAAGATAACTATGCTGTATGCCTTTTTTCACCAGCCTTTCTTTCACTGGATGATACTGATACATGTTTTTGTGCTTGGCTAATTGTTGTACACTCTTATCCTTGAAGCTAATCAATTGCTATTCTTAAAGTCTAGACATAATTAAATATTTATAGATTGGCATTGTATCCAAACTTTGCCTTGGAAGATACACCCAATGCTCTCTTATAGATGGTGAGATGAGGAATCACCATTTATCACTGACTTACCATATTGTGGAAGCAACTGATGAAAAAACTCAGGAATTTTGATTTTTTTTTTGTCATAATAAAAAGAAAGTATGGAAACTGTCATAGCTGTAGTCTCCAAATTATTTTAGTTTACCTATAAGCTTCTAATTTGTAGGTCAAATCTAAGAATATTTTCTGTCATTTAGAAGTCAAATCCATGACCACAAACGATCAATCTTTTTTCTCATTGTTTCTCGGGAAAGTGGGCAACAGATCTTGATAAAATTATATTGAATATAGTTGTTTTATGCAGCTTCTGGAGCATCTACCTCTGTCTTGAAAATTTAATGTTCGATGAACAATCTTGATTGCCACTTTTCACCAAGGAATGTGTTTTTTTCTTATAGATTTGTTCCATAACTTTGTAAACGACCTGAGCCCAATCATGAAAGAATGCTACCACAGTAATTTTGATCTAGCTTTTAAAGTTTAGTTCTTGTCACTAGGCCCCAGTGATTTCTGAAGAAAACAATAACAAACTGAAATCACTTTACTCAGAATTTGTTTAGCAAAAAGTCAACACATTGGGATCTCAGAAATAGTACCTGCTGGGTCTTACCAAATATGAAACATCGAGCTCGTTGCAGGTACAGCTTGAGTTATGTTCCTTTTGCTCGGCGAATGGTTTCTGAACTACTTATAAGTTGCTGCGACACGGAGATTTGAAGGTGCTGGCCAAGTGATTATTGCTAAATCCTGTCCTCTGGAGATGATGGTATTTAATTTTCTGATGATTTAATGCAACCTAAAAAACTTCAATGCACCGGTTCATCATAATTTTTCATCGAGTTGCTGATCTTTCAGCTTCTTGTTGAATCAATGCCATATGTTTGTTTTTTTGTGGGTATCCCTTGGAATTTAAGTGATGTTTTGCAAGTTTCTTTTTTGTGTGTATCCCATGACATTTAAGTGATGCTTTGTAAGTTTCAGGAGGGGTGTTTACAACATTGTGTTGTGATGGTCATGAATTCAAATCATTTTATAGTTGAGATGCTTCAACATTTATCTAACTGTTCTCTTTCTTTCCTAATGGCTACAATGTCAAACAACATTATAATTTTCATGTTGTCCAAATTTGACGTCAATTATCTCTGCTCATCGACAGTATGTCATTCTCCTATATTGTAATGGAGCAGTTCAGTATCTATGGCTCTCTCTCTCTCTCTCTCTCTCTCTCTCTCTCTCTCTCGTGTAATCGTGTGGTTTTGTCCATCTTTGCTGCTTGTTGTCATCTGCATGAGAAGCCTCTCAGTAAGCATCATTAGCATGTTTGGTATTTGTCGCTGAAAACATCCGTTAGCGAATGTAACTGAGAAGAGGCAGATTCAAAGGGTTTCTTAGAGACAATACTTCTTTCTGATGTCACTGAAGTCAATCTTTTGTTTCTTCTTTTACGAGCAGTGTTGACGATGACAAAGGTCAACAATGTCTGAGCAGTTTGTGTGAGGATCATTTGTTTGGCCTCCTCCGACGTCAACGACGCATCGCATGTCACCCACGTTTTCTTCGTGGTTTTCATCCACGAGCAGAAATAATTAATCTGCTGTAGGAGACAAAACACCGGTCTTTCTCCTTCCCACCCCAAATCCCATACTCTCAAGTCAATGGACACCTACCATCTGCAAACGGCGCCTTCCTACCGCGTTGACCACTTTTGATTCTGTAAGCAAAACCCACATAATGTTGCATTCCTCGTTTGCCTCTCTCTTTCGTTCTCTCTCTCTCTCTCTCTCTTTCTCTTTCTCTTTCTCTCTATTCATGTTTACTCATCCAACTGGCATCTGCTGTGTGTCCTGTACGGCGGCCAATTAAACCTGAAACAGATGTTTAATGCTCATGAATGACTTCCGTTCAATCTTCCCCTGCAAATTTAAACATGATTTATTCTTTTTCTGAAGAATAATATACGGTCCTATCCATCTTATAAAGAAAGGCGAAGCACATGGTCCTCTTGGAGAAGAAAATTGAGGTTTCTTGGTTTGGCTATCATGTCCTCTTCTCCAGAACAAGAACGAGCTGTTGCCTCGAGCGCATGCTTGAAGATCCTTCGAGCTTCACGCTGTGAGGCTACAGGGTTGTTGGCCAGCCTCTGTTTCAAGGAAAAAGACGTGCGTCACATTTAGATCGCAGTAGCTGTGAATCCTTCAAACTTCCATCCTCGGCGGGCTGTCCCTCCCTCCCTCCCTCGCATGCTCTCCCTGTTGATTGTTGGACTCTTTAATTCTCATCATCAGCGATCTCCTATTTAAAGTGCCTCTTTACGTTCCATCTTTGTGCCCCCCTTCTCTCTCTCAATGAGGAAGTTGTTTGGTTGCTTGGCTCGGGCCAAGGGTGCAGAGATCGGAAAGCTCCATGCTTTCGGCATCCTACAAGGCTGGCTTCGCAAGTCGAAGAAGCCGAAGACTTCAGCTGGGCGGCAGACGAGTCTCTGCGAGAAGAAGGGAGTTGTCACATTGAAGGTAGTGATGACCAAGAAGGAGGCAGCTCGATTGTTGGCTATGTTCGTCCGAGGCGAAGAGGCGATGGTGGCCGAGATCGTAGAGGAGCTCAACGCAAGGACAGAGGCTCCACGCAATGGATCAAGCCGTGGCGGTGCATGGAGACCGATGCTGGAGAGCATCCCTGAAGCCGAAGCTTGATGGTCGACATGGAACGCAGAAAGCAAGTCGTTTTGTGTCTTGGATTACAAAGATAGAAAGAACTACTCTCTCTCTTTCTCTTTCTCGATCATGTAATAAGAAGGAATGCAATCCACAAAGATAGAAAGAACTACTCTCTCTCTCTCTCTCTTTCTCTTTCTCGATCATGTAATAAGAAGGAATGCAATCCAAACTCGGTGACTCCTCTCCAAAGCACTGCAGGCGATCAATCTATTCTTCTGACGAGACCAGTCAGCTGCAGAAACATCACCTTCACGTAGAGAGCAGTTCGAAAACAAAGCCGAGCACTCACCCATATACGATGATGCATCAACACTTCATGTTTGATTGATTCTTCATCTTCATCACACGCTTTGGCGTATGCTTTGATCAAATCCGTTTCCATTTATTTCTCGGGAACATAATCCTACCATTTTTGTTTTTCGGGGGAAAGAATATAGAGATTTCTTAGACAGAACTTTTATATACAAAAAAGAAAATCTATTTATTAATACCCCTTAAGGGTGTCTCCATGCCATCCGAGAAGAGGAACCAATCCTTTAGAACGACACTATGATTTTAGTGGTGAGGACCCATCTTAAGTTTCTTTTTGTTAGGACTCTAGCTAGAAGAGTCCTAATTGAGAGGGACATTCATGTAAAAACCTACCTAAGCTGATCTTTATTAAAAGGGTAAAGAAGTCGACTAGGGTTAGGAGGTTGTTTCTTATAGAAGAATTAGGAGTTGAAAAGGAATAGGGGTATTGAGCAGAAGTCCTATTAGGAGTTAGGGTATAGAATGTATTCTTCCTCTTTTCATAAGCAATAGATGAATCTTTTTTGCAATCTTTGTACAGCAACTTGGAGGAAAAAACCCCTATAGAGTTCCAAGGAGGTCGATCCCCAAAAGAGATCAACTTCAAGCTTAGAATCTGTAATGATTCTAACATTTTTTTAGCTAATTAAACATGTAGATTATAGGTACCGATGATTTAATATCTTTGAGTTTTTTTTAACTAATTAAACATGTAGATTATGGATATCGATGATTTAATGTCTTGAAGTGTGCAGAATGGTTTTGACACATAGAGAGAGAAATATTAGCCGATAGCATCAATCAAATCGAATAAATAACACCTTAAGTATTAGACTAAATTATCAAAAATTGACGTTTCAAACACAACATATTTCAATATATTTAAAAATGTCAATTAGTTTAATTAGTAAAAATTTTGAATAAAGGATGAAGAGGGGGAGATTGATTGTGGTCTACTAAGAAACCAGCATCAGCCCTTCATTCTTGTGGAGATGCCAAAGGTTTGCAAGGCAACAGAAGTATGAAAGGATGGAATCTGCCTCAATATTATGGGAAAGATTATTACTTTTAGCTTGTAGAAATGCCAAATGCAGCACAAGTCTTCCCAGTTAGAGCCAAGCCAAGCTAAGCAGCAGCTCCTACACTCTATTAAAGCTGTAGCTTTCAGTTGACTAAATCCAGAATCATATGTCAGCTTGGTCACTCATGCAAATTGCCAATGCTGCCAAATAACTAAAGCTGGCAACAAAACTGCCCTCACACTGCAGTTTTGTTTTTTTAATGTTGTAGCATAAACAATCTACCAAATATGAATAATATTCTGTCTTCAATTTCAATCAGCAGTAAATGGGACCAGCCCTCAGCAGCTACTCATCTCTGACTGCTGTAAATGACACAACAGCTTTATTAACTTCTGATATTTCGAGAGGCAGCATATTGCTCGTACAGTCTACCAATGGAGTGCAGACGCAAAATTTTGGCTTCGCTCGTCGTGCCTCTAAGATTTCTCTTCATCTGATTGGTGAGGGCATGATCCAGTGGCGACATCGGCAAAGTATTCTTCAACTGAAACAGCAAGTACCGAACAAGGACTGTCAAAAACATTCCTCAAGGAAGTGTTGTGAGGCCAATCATTAGCATTCGACAAAGCTTGGGCAGAGAAATGTTCCCAAGTCACCCCTTTTGTCATTAGCTAAAACCCTTGTGTTGCACCGCATGAGACTAGAAAATAGAAAAAAGGCTTAGATTTACCTATATCGTCCGGTTCTGGGGAGTCGAGCAAAATATCCGAATCTGATGGCAAGAAAGGAGAACCATCGTAGTCTCCCAGAACTCCAAGATCTGCAAATCAGCATTGTGATGCCAACCGAATCAGGAAAGACAGTAAGCTATATAAAATAATGAAATAGGATGATCATATTACTGATTAGTCACATCCATAATCATATTATTATGTTCTAATTTATGCAGCAGTAATCTATATACAAATTTGAATGATCAAACACGTACACCATATGCAAGTCATCCTTATATTGGAAGTCAAATTTGCAACTATTTGTAAGGTCCTACCTCATTAACATCACTTTAATAAGAACATATTCCATGAGCAACTTTACCTCCTAAATTTGTTAAATCTGCTGTTAGGTCTGCAAGACTGAAATTCCAAAGCTGTCCTGATGATCTGATTGAGTCTCTTGAAGATCCCACACCATCGGAACCTAATTGCAGTCCTCCCGAATTCGCCACATCAGGTGGGAAGGTTGTATCAAGTGCTGTCACATCCAAACCTATCCCAGATATCTCAGAAGTAAAAGGAAAATGATTGCTTGACGCCGCCGAAGCAGGACTCACAGCCATCTCTGACATAGATGAAATGGCTGGAGGGGCTGCATGAGCTGCTTCAGTTGTGCCGCTGTCAATCACAATGATTCAATAAAATTTAAAATGTTTCATAAAATTAGAAACAAGCAAAACAAAAAATTTCATATAGAATATGGAGTTGTGATTTGATTCTAGTACAAGTTTTATTTAGCAGATCGATATAAGTTGGAAAGTGGACATGAAAGGTTATTAGCTGAGCAAATATCTTGCACTAATTGTAAGGAACAGAGAAAAATGTGTCAGGATATACTCTCATATTTCTTGTGCAAATATAATCTAAAACCTGATTAGCTCTGCAACCCAAGAATATTAAGAATCTCAGGGCTAAAGCCAGATTGATCAGCAGCAAGGACTTGTGCTGATTGTTATTACCTCCCATTGTTGAAATGAGACATACATGAGGGATGCATTTATGTAATGATGCAAAAATGTGTAATCAAAATGGTCTCTCTTCTTAAAAGATCTAGGATAGGTCTCAAATAAGGATAGAAACAACACAAATTAGTACTTGACAAGCATTTGAGTAGCATAGTTTGCAATTTGGTATAATTCCAGACCATTTTACTATTCAATGATTGGATAATGGAAATATATGCAGAATAGCTACACATCTATGACCCTATATAAAGGATTCTACAAATGAAAAATCAATCTCTTACTTGGTTCCAGAATTCATGCGAATGGGATGAAAGCCGCCTGGAGCAGGAATACCATTGACCACATGACAGCTGGAGAGCCCACAACCCATGGGGTCAACATGAGGCTGACCTGTAGCGGGCATTAGGTGCTGTGGAAGAATCGGATACCCCATGGGCAAACTAACTGCACTGCATATAAATTACACTAAATAAGAATGATAATTATGAGCTGAGGCAGCAGAACTATGAGAAAAGCATACATAATTCCTAAGGAAAGAAGAAAGCAATTATATACATGAAGCATATTCATTGGATCCTATGACAAATAATTGTTTACCTTCTAGTTACTGCATATTATTTCAGCAGAAATATATAAGAAAGAGCTTGATTGATTAGCAAACTTTGCAGTTCATTGATATATTGGACTACCAATTTTATGGATATAGGAAATTTCTGAATTCCAAAATAAGTAAAACAAGAACAATTTGAAGTCTCAGCTAAGCTTACACAAACCCATTAAAATTCCTACAAACATTGAATCAGAGAGGCAACAGCTAAAAAACAACATTTACGAAGTTTCAGAAATCAGTTGTTTGTTCCGGAAAAGGGTGTAGTTGATAATCATTCAGGTAATTAATTTCTAGCAGATACCTACATCACCAGGCATGAACCACATGTTAATAGAAGCAGAGGCATGAACCAAATAAATTACCAGGCACAGGGTGAATCCCATTTTGAATTGGAGCCAATGGAACCTTAGGCTGGACGGGATACTTCATCAGATGGTACTGGTGCTCCAGCAAATGATTGAACAAAATGATCTGTTTCTTCAGTTTCAACCTTATATAATAAGCTCTAAAAAATTCTGAGTTTTCTTCTTCCAGTTTCTGCCATACTGTAAAGAAAAGGCATCTTAAGTTGTAGACAAGTGCAACATTAAGTGCAGCAACTGGCAAAGCCATCGCATATATTTTTGTTCTAAACAAGAAAATACATGTGCGCCAAATACTTGAGTGGATGAAAAAGGAAAAAAAAAAAAAATCTTTTTGGGCAACTCTTCAAGAAATGCTTTTGACATGCACCACATAATTTTAATTTCATACAAGTGGGACAAGATACAGATTGCATGTGCTGGTGGGTGTTTGTATTTAAAAGTTTGGAAATATAAAATACCAACCTAGTGTTGTGAAACCAGGTTCTATCCTAGCACGGTTAGAGAGAGTCTGAACCACCTCCCCTCTATTCATATACAATTGTAGACATCGTTCTATCAAGTTCTGCACCTGCAACACTATGTCCAGTGAAAAGAAGATATGGAAAATAACCAGAAACACAGACTGCATTCATGCTATCTTCACCAAATATTCCTCAATTAGAAGCAAACAGTTGTAGTAAATGAATCAGCAGTTGGTCATCTTACAAGTTCAATGTCGTCACGGGAAACCTTCCTAGTATTACTGCTTGCAATGGACACCGAACCTGAATCCACCTTAGGAGCTTCAACGACCGGGGAATTTTGATGGTCACCTTGTAAAACATGTGAAGCTTCTGATGATGGTTGTACTTCTGTTGTACACTGAGGATCCTGTGTAAAATTCCCTTCCTTAAGAAACATGTCAAACAATGAAATAACCAGTTGGTTACTGTGGCAGATTCTACAAAAGTTAATAAAAGCAATTAACCAAGATTCTTTGACAATAACATGAATCTCAAAGCTTTAGCAATGTATGTGGAACAAGGGCAAAAACTGAGCAATCACAATTCCCCTTGTTAGGTTATAAAATCAAACTAACCCGTTGTATTCCTACAAAGTAACCAGAAGTATTAATCTATGAAGTCAATGACTTTGGTAATTATCGCCATATTTTCTTCAAGGTCTTGCCCTTTTCTTTCTCCTGGCAATACCTTCTTAGCATGGCCCAACATCAATGCTTGGCGGTTGGCATGTGCCTATGATCATCAGCTTAAGCCAAAACATTGGCCTTCGAAAGTAAGGGATAAACAACATATGGAATTAAGGTTATTGAAGGTTTGTTACAGAATGGTCTAACCATGAACCACCTGTGCTGAGATTAGACAAAGTCCTTTCGGCCAATTACAGGAGCTGGTCAAATTGTCCTAGGACGGAGAGCAGCCCTGATGAGGAAGGCTCATCGAGGGTAGGTTATACATTAACAATATTTAAAATGGATTGTGACTTGACTTGAAAAAGTTATTGCATGCTGCAAATTTAGATGCCAGATTTTGTTGAAGTTCCAGGGTTCTACCATACAAGTGAAATATGAATGATTCAGACAGCTTTAGAACTTGACATACTCATGATTCTGATGGAAATTTATCTTTTTCTTTAAAGTTTTCTGATGCATAAAGAGATCAATTGGTGCATCTTTCAATAAACATTCAACTTTGGAAAAAGAGATAATTTATCACATCGATGTGAACAACCAGGTCTTGGCCTGGTGCTTCATACTTCTCTCCTCAACAAGAGGGTTCAAGTTCATATCTCTGTCAGGTGCTTCTTCAACCATTCAATTAAAAAAGAAGAAACTTGAGGAAGGTAATCATAATTTTGTCAAGTATAGATTTTGAGAACACCACAGGATCATTGTCATTAGTATAGATAAAAATAAATTAAAAGGGGAGCAACATAATTTATGCAATTAAATGAAACATTCGGCGAGAATTAGAATTGTGATAAAATCTTCACCTGTGAGGTCTTCATTTCAGCTCAGCTTACCAGTTCAGCTATCCTCGTCTGACTTATCAAGACAGTAGACGCAAGTGATGTCTGCCACTCGGTAGAAGTTTCAGGATTTAACATACTCTTTTGCCATTGTATCTGCGAGTAGCTAACATAACTACATGAACAGACTCATCCCGGGATCCACAGGTCACACTGGTACATTGGTAGCAGAAAGCTAGGAAGAAATTGCAAAAGTCAGGCATCCGTGCCACAACATTATATTCCACATATAGCTAGGAATCTATGACAAAATAAAGGAACATAGTAAGTTAGTAAGCAATAAATTAGGTCCCACTCCCACTGCCACAAAACTAAAAAAAGGGAAAAAAAAAACATACCAAAAATTCTTAAATACTCCACTCACGCTGCCACAACTAAAAAAAGAAACAGCAAGGAAAAACTAAAAGAATATAAACATACTACAGGCCATCAAGTGCGGCCCCAACCAAAGGGGGATCAAAAGGTCACTGGAACGCCGACACTAACATTTTAGAAGGAAGATAACTCCATACACAAAGCTAAACATGTTTATATTCTTTTAAGCAAATCGGTTCTCTCCAAAAACAACTTTTACAAGTGAAAAGGAAGAACAATTTTGTTCATACATGACAGGAGGACAAACTGTGCTTTGTCATAAAAGGACAACTCCTGTAGAAAACTATAAATCAACGAGCTTGATTATGCCGACGTATAAATAATATCTTATTTCAAGAGGTGTTTTCCTCGATAACGTGTGGTTGCCAATCAGTTGGCCAAGAATATCTTTACATTCCCTGTAAGTCATTTACAAGCTCCCTCAACACGAAGCACTTAAGACAACTTGACACAATCTATCAAGAACATATAAATTTTCCCCTCTGGAAGATGAACAGAGATGAAGTCCACATATATTAACATAGAAGAGTCAAAGAGGTTTTATCTCAAGCAGAAATTTTAATCTTCACCTTCTACGACCTACTGACAGATGAATCGTCCAACTATACAAGCCTTTCATGGCTCTAATTCCACTGAATCTCTTCAAGTTTCCGGAAGACAAGAATACGAATTGGGAACAGAAAAAAAAAAGAAAAAAAGGCACCAGTGGTATCAGTTCCAAAAGGCGCAAACTTTAGGAGTTTTTACCCAAAATCAAGAACAAAAAAGAAGGGAAAGTATTCAAATAGATATGCAAAGAAAGAAAAACCTTCAGCCGCGATAAGCGGTTCATCGCACATTGACATTTTAAGATGGTTCAAGGAATTCTACCAAGATGGAAACCCGATAAAAGGGGAAAAAAAATATCCTTTTGCGATTCGCTACTAGAGAACACATATTCCAGAGATATCCGGCTATGCGAGTTTACCGTTAAGCAAAGAGTATAAGCGTGAAGAGGCTTTTAGGGTTTCCAACGCCCAACTCCCTCTCTTTCTCTCTCTCTCTCTCTCTCTCTCTCTCTCTCGCCGCCCACAGGAAGAGACTGCCTTGAGGGAGAACGAGCCTAAGACGGGAGAGAAGGGAGGAGTCGTAGTGGCACCGCCGCTCCCTTCCCTTCTCGTCCTCATTATATTACTTGAGAAGGCGCATAGGCTATCTTTATGCGCACATCCCTACTTAATTGCCAAAGTTACTTATGTGTGTGTATATATATATATATATATGCACATATACAAATACATATATATATATATATATATTAAAATTGCATAGATTAAGTAACAATCCAAAATGATTACATAGAAAATTACTAAAACAACAATTACTTAGTTTCTAGTAAATTTGAATATTTGAATTGTACTTGACAAATATGCATTTTTTACCCACATTGAATTCCACTTGCATACTTAAACATACCCTCTTTCTTTCTCCTCCTCCTCCTCCTTTAAATCCCATGTCACCATCAATGGTTTCACTCTGGATCTACTGCCTTGGAGTTCCCGAAGAGATGCATGCTTTTAAACCAATTGTCGAAGCAAGACAACCTTTGCTTTTTTAGGCATGGCCTTCAAAGTGGAGGCTATTATTTGGATTGTTTGGTGTGTGGACCCATGGTGATATGTGCTGAAAAGAGAAACTTTTACTGTGGCTCTTCGTAGTAAGTGCAAGTGGGATCTAAGTTTCATCCTGAAGACACAGGAACTAAATATTTAGATTCTTGTTGTGCAAGAAAAGCATGGCTATAGGATTCCAGAATATTTGATAAGATTAATCATCATTGAAGCATAGTGAGTGCCGGTCAGTACATGTTCATCAACTTTCCAAACACATGTTGACGATGGAACGTCTCGCATGTCTGCATAAAAGAAGAGACAAAGTTGAGTTTGCCATGGTTTTTCGAGAGTTAGGCTGATGCCACTTATCAATGAACAGTGCAGCTTCGTCCCTTCCGCTGTGGAATAGATCTGGACAACAAGAATACCACAAGATCAGTCAACAGTCGATTCCACGGACTCACCTAAGAGAACTATTCACGAACGGATGAAAGCCTCGGTCACTGTCATCTCAAAGTCCTGCTTCTAGGAAAGCTATTAGCATGGAAACAGTACATACCATCTTGCGCTTCATCGACATCCACGCGACTAGCTACTTGGAATATATTTATTGGCTGTTGGTGGCAATCATGGAACTGATCCAGCAGCATCTCTCCACCAGGCCAAAGTCTGGCTGTTGGTCACCGTCTCAATCCGATGCTGATACCGAACTCTCTCCTTGCCTCACATTTATTGCTGCACAAAGGCAGAGATCTTATGCGTAATGCTCAGCCCCACAACCCCACGGATAACTAAAGAACAAAGAAGATAGATTGTTTGGATCTCCTCGTTGGCCTAAGTTGAGGAGAGAGGAATTCAAGACTTCAGCTCTTTCTGTGGGAGGGGGGGCTAACACAAAAGGTTTGAGGCAGCCAAGCACTTGGCTTTCTGAAGAGGATGTGTTCAACTCATCCATCCTTTTTATTTTTTTGTGCAAACGGAATAGACATGAGATATTATCGAGGCATGTGATGGCTGTTGGAAAGAAGGCAGGTTCACTGGCTGTGCAGGAACACAGTGGGACAGGTTGTGGAGCTTTCTCCTCCACAGGGTAAAAGGAATAATGGTGGTTCTCAGTGTATATCATTACATAGAACTACTGTATTCTTTGTGTCTCAGCCACACGCTCGTATTGTATATCACAATGGCCAGAGACTAGAGAAAAATCTCACATTGGATGTTTGTGATCTTCTCCTTCCCTTGATGCTCAGCCATCTTCATTTGAATAACAGTTATATCATACTCAGAAAAGGATAGCAACACTGTTCAGTGTTTTGGTCAAAGGTAAGTAAGTTGAGGAACCGGGCGATGTTGGCTACTCATGAGTTGGAACTTCCAGAGTGTATGAGAAGTCACTGAAGGAGTTGAGTGACATGTTAAGTCCATATCATCCCCAGTCATCTTCCTGATTTGAGTGAACTTTCATGGGAAGGGTCAGAGCGTGGGTGGCCAAAGCACTGCTCAGTGGATCGCATGCAAATGGACACTTGGGAAAAGGTTTATGGAATCTAAGTCAGCTTTGGAATTAAAGTGCTTGCCATGGACACCGAGTCGTCGATGACAACTGCTGAAAGCAGAGCAATGGTCCTACTGCTTCCACCCACCTTCCTCACATTCACGTCGAGAGTTCTAATCCTCCTTACTGGACCACATGATAATGGAACAAAAGAGAGCATGGAGAACCTGGACCGGAGCTGACGCGACATGGAGGCATCGGGCAAACGACGGGTTCTAACAGTGGATCCTGTCTGATCTGATAAATCTGAGAACAAAGAAGCAAACAATGATTCAAGTTTACGTTCAGTTCATGCCTCCAATCTTGTAACGATGCTTTCTCGTGTTTTCACCTCCCCAGCCAAAATCAAGTTACTGGAGTAGGCGTAGGCGGGTGGCGGAAGATTTTGGGGAACACAAAGCTTGGCTCACAGCGACGACGATTTGGCCTGCTGTTGCTCCGTCACGCGGCGCAGGTCCACCGCGACAGCGCGGACGTTTTCGCGTTGGCGGGACGAGGAGCTGGGCCCTCGGAAGGAATCCCCATGCTTTGGGCCCCTCTTCTGTGTCCAACCACGCTCTTTCAACGGGTATCTATAGAACGGCAAAGGGTGACTAGACTGACTCCTGCCATCCACAGTTATTTGATTATTATGGGAAATTATATTCTCTCAATACATGCTTGAGATCATACATGGAAGTCTATATATATATATATATATATATATATATATATATATATATATATATATATATATATATATATATGCCATCTCTTCTCTCTCTCTCTCTCTCTCTCTCTCTCTCTCTCTCTCATGTTACCAGGATACAATAATCTCAATTCATAAGCACCTCATTAGGATGGGGAAGGGAATCTAATGGTGCATTACCCCATATATTGCAATAAAAGGACTGAAGTCTCAACGAGGATTGGGTGGGCGTCCCAGGTCAGTTGTGGGTTAATGGCTCGGTGGCAGAAGAGGGATGCGGCACCTGTCGATCGAGCGACTTGTCCCTTCATGGCTAAGCGCCGTGGTTTGCTGACCGGGACCCACCCATGTTTTGGTGCAAATGCATCCACGGCAGTGTGCCATCAATTTTGTTATGAAGCATATCCACAGGGATCTCGACATTAAATGCACACCGCGTTACTATTTCTTCGCCAGATTCCAACTCTTCTCGATTTCACAGGGAAGCTCCCTTGCTGTCGCTTCATTGTAAGAGCAACCTCGTCGTCTCCGTTGATTAGAGATTTTGCTGCGTCATGGAAGACGAGCTGCTTCCGAGGTTGCCGCAGGAGATCGCTTGCGAGTGCCTCATCCGCGTCCCCTTCCACGCCTTCCCCACCGTCCGGGCCGTCTGCAAGAACTGGATGCACCACCTCGAGTCCCCCTGCTTCCACCGCCTCAGAAGGTCCGCCGGCCTCGCCCGGCCCGTTGTCGCCCTCGTCCAGTCCGAGTCCATCCCTCCCCAGCAGCAACCCTCTCTTGCCCCCCCAGTTTTCCGTCTCTCGCTCTTCGAGCCTGCCACCGGTGCCTGGACCTCGCTGCCACCGACCCCCGGCCGCTCCCATGGCCTCCCGCTCTCCTGCCGGTTGGCCGCCGTCGGGAGGGAGCTGGTGGTGGTCGGCGGATTGGACCGCCGCTCCTGGGCGTTCACCGACGACGTCCATGTCTTTGACGTGGTGTCCCGAGTCTGGCGCCGTGGGGTCCCCATGCCCGGCCCGCGGCGCTCCTCATTCGCGTGCGCCGGGTCGGAGGAGCGCCGGATGGTGTTCGTGGCCGGTGGGCACGACGAGAGAAAGAACGCGCTGCGGTCCACGCTAGCCTACGACGTTGCGGCCGACGCGTGGGTCCGCCTGCCCGACATGGCGCGGGAGCGCGACGAGTGCCGCGGGTTGTTCGCGCGCGGCGCTTTCCGCGTCCTCGGTGGCTTCCCCACGGCGGCGCAGGCGCAGTTCTCGCGGACCGCGGAGGCCTTCGACGTGGCCGCCTGGAGGTGGGGCGACGTGGAGGAGGGGAAGCTGGCGGAGGCGGGGTACCAGCGCACATGCGTGGTCAGCGGGGACGGGAGGATGTGCATGTGCCGGCAGGGGGAGGAGAAGATGGAGGTGCTGCTGGAGGACGGCGACGGGGCGTGGCGGCCGCTGGCGCACCTGCCTGGCGACGTGAAGACGTCGCTGCAGATGGTGTCGTGGGAAGGGGGTCTCATGCTGTGGGGCGCCGGGGACAACAGCAGGGCCCAAGTGGCCTACATCATGGACCTCAAAGGAGGAGAAGGGAAGGGTCTAATGTGGCGGAAGGTGGAGATGCCGAAGCGATTCTCCGGTTACGCCCAAACAGCCTGCAGCTTCGAGATGTAATTCCGTCGGGTGTTCGAGTCGTAATTCCCAAGCAATATCACGTAATGCTTCATATTTAATTAACAAAAAGTCACAAGGAAGAAACAAGGAATGTAAAAGCATAATCGATGTGACTCGAAAGCATTTCACAAGTAATGTAACACTAGTTCTCTTTGAGCCATTCCATCGAACGATATGCGAACATCCTCGAGTGGCTTCCGAGAGGCCGCCGCTCTAACCGACTTGACTTTTTTCAAGATAAATACCTTTATACGCTCTCTTTTCCACCTGCCTCGTTACCTGTGTTTTGATTGGTGTGGCCTTAGGCCCGAAACCAGAGTCCCACGTGGGCCCCATCTCTTTGAAGACAAGGTCGCTCGTGGAGACTGGTAATCCCCTCCAATGGATCGCCGATTTCTCGTTCCACCTCGAACCCTTACGACCCAACACCGCCATTAACGGCGGACCTGCAAGGCCTGTAGCTTCTTCTGCAAGCCCACCAAAAATAGGAACATTCGCAAACGCAAGACTGAAGATTCCGAGGACGAAAAGATGCCACCGCCAGTGATGCTCCATCCTCCGCCTCTAAAGCTGACGAAAAGCTCCTGTTCTCCTCCTCGTCTAAACCCTCGTCCAAGCCCTTCGCAGAGGGTGCCCCTGCGCGCGCGGAGCGCCCTCTTCCAGTTCGAGTCATCGCCAGCGTGGCCTTCGTCTCCGTATCGAGGGCCACGCAGCCCTCGATGCGGAGACGAGGTTCTCCCAGGACACCCGGGCCATCCGCGAGCGCGTCCCAGACCAAGTGCAAGCCCTATTTTTGTGAGCAGTGCGCCCTAAAGGTATACGTTCTCTTCATCCATCCTTTATTTGCTTTTCCGTGAAACGTGAATGCTTTGAGCTTATCTGGTTCTTAATCCAAGTGAAGTTTCTCATGGCATCTCATTTTGTGCATGATGCCTATGTGCATGTCCAACTTATATACACCAGCATCCTGGAAATTTTCTACTTCATGTGTTGCTGCTTTTAATTTGATGTTGTCTTTTTCCTCTTAGGAAAAGATAGCCCCGGAAATTTAGGCTGTTATTTGGGTCTGCAGAGTGTGCCAATGATAGTCAGATAGAGACATCTCGTTAGTGTTTGAAACAAGTGAAAGGTGCTAGCAGTTTGTTGTTCTGCCATTATAGAGCTAGCAAATAGTAATTCAAGGAAGGATATTCTTCCAGGCCTTTTGGAGCTTACATCTGATATTAGGAAACAGAAGGTTTTGGTTTATATTGAATAAGCATTTTTGTCATTGAAATGTGAAATAAGCATCAAATTCTTATGGTTTTTGTAGGTGGAATCATCAAAAGGGCATAGTATAGAAATTGCGCTTTGGAATCCAAATACTCTTTTGCTTATAATTTATTGCTAAGACAATGGAAGGCATGTTCGGGCACGGCTGACTGGCGGTGGATGGAGAGTTGGATTCATAAAAAAATGCTGAAATGTTACAAATTACTGTTTCAATAACTCAAATTGTGAATATTGTTAATAAAGATTTTCAAATAGATAAAATGGTTTGATCATGTTACAGAACTTTTTCCAACCAAAACGCTCAGGCCATAGCTTATAATTTCAGACTGTGAATCATGAAGGCTTGAGTAAATGTTAGAGGTGGTTATTGTTTCCGATTTTGCCTCCTGAGAAGTTTGGCGAGTCATGGAACTATGCAAGGCATAAATTAGAAAGGATCACAGACATGACTATAATTTCAAGTTGACCTTTAGAAACTTATTTAATCCAATGTAAATAGAAGACCGATTCAAAATTTCTTAGTCCTTAATGAGAGTCTACTTGAAGATGATGATGCTTAGTTGATAATAACACATGATCTACTAGGCTGTTTTTCCCCCCTAGGAAAAGTCCACACCCCACTTCATGGCACCATTTTACTAGATATGACTGTCACTGAAGCTAAAACTTCTAGCACGAGTTACAAATATGCCTTTGCTTCTTTCCTGTATCACTGAAATAACTGGCTATGTTTTTGTACTATTTCTGAGGAATTTGAAAGCAACTTCTTAAAAGGAGGTTGTGGAATACTGTGACCGCAGGAATGTATTTCAAGTCCGTGCTTCATTTTATTTGCAACTGAATATATTTTAGATTTAGGATGTGCTAATTGTCAGAACAATTACAACTTCGTCACAGATTATGGTGTGCCAAAGCACTAATTCAAATTCTGGTTTCGAAACTTTTACTGTTCTTAATTAGTGAGCTGATTGAGGGATTTCTCTTTATTTAATGTCTCTTCATATTGATGCTTAAACCTTAACTAGTTGGCCATATTTATGCTTCATCCTCTAGCATATAAGATATGTTTTGTTGCTTAAATTCATTCCAACAGTAGGATTATCTGTTGATGTGCTTTTTATGTTGACAGTATCATGCAAAGAACAAGAAGTGTTTTCTATGCAATAATTTCACCTGGCATCTTCACTTGAGCTCATGAGATATGCAAAAAGATGTCACGATTGATATAAGGGCTACTTTGGGTACTTTGTTTGTTTCCCTTTCTCGTTGTAACCCCTCTTTTCTGCCTCCAGATTCAATGGTTTTATGTTTTGTTTTTTTTTGCAGTACACTCTTTGACCTCTGGCCGATTCAATATAGTTGGAATATTAAGGCTTGTTTTTGTTGTGCACTCTTTGACCCATAGTTAAGTGTTTGACATAAAGTACATGCTCTGTTTTCCAAAAGTGTTATTTATGAATGACTTAGAACCATGTTATTTTCTCAACTCTTAAGACATGCTACTGATTTATATGCAAATGCCAAACTTTACAAATGGATCTTAGTTCTTCCTCACCATTTCTTATTTGCATGCAACGATTATTACGCATAGCTGACACTCTGTTCTGTCCTTTATCACAGAAACAGGACTCATTATGTTATTCCTGGTTGATGATTAATTATGGTTATAGATTAAAGTGAGCTTTTTGAATGAGCAGTCCTTTATATAGTAATTTGTGAGTGGCTTTAGACTAAATTTTAGTTTATCTCTTTCTTTTATACGTGAATGATGAATGCATATAAGGAAACCTGCATAGCTATTAAAATGTCAATCTAAGTGATGGGCTAAACATAAAGGGTCTGAGAATAAATCATCAACGTTTGACCTTTTATAAAAATGCACAAATACACTGAGATTTGGTTATTTGTAGGTGGGTTAGCTGATTGAAGGTCTTGATTTTGTTTGAACAATTACATTTTGTTGTATACTAAAAAATATTATATAATAAGTTAATAACATCCATGAGAAATCCAATGAAAATAATACAAGATGTTGCAAAGGTTTTACAAAATTCTAAGATGACATCAGACATCCTGATTTAAAAACTATAAAATTAAAAGTAACTTGCTAACAGTAGCATATTTATCTATGTTTTTCCATCCTTTTAACATAGTTGGATGAAAAAGATGATGTGTGAGCATAATGTTCTGCGATATTTTATTCGTTGTGGTTTATGTGCTTCTCTCTCTCTCTCTCTCTCTCTCTCTTTTTTTCCTTGTAGTTAGTGCTTGTCTTGTATGGCTGAATATCTCATGTCATATTGTCTTGTTTATTTTGATCATGACATCACAGGTAAGAGGATATAGACATGTGAGCTGATTTTGTTGTTGCATGCATATCGTTAGTTGTTATTGAAATGACATCTGTTACTTTGGAAGATTTGAGAGCCCACTGCTCATCTGCAAAGGAATTAGGCAGGAGAAGGTTGGGTTCATTGGTGAGATGGTCCTGAGATAGTACTAGCTTGCAATAAATAAAGCATCTGTGTGCTCTGCTGATGCAAAATAGTTCGAGTTTTTCATTGGATGACTAGTTTATCCTCTACCGAGGGTGGCATCACCTATCTGGCAATATCCTTTGTAAATAGAATCAGCATATGGCTTGAGCACCAATGTGGAATGTCTAGTCATCGTCTGTGAAAGGAGTTGGTTCTGACTCTGAATCCCCTTAAGACGAAACACTTCTTCGGTACACATGCTGCTTTTAGTTGAACTTGTTACTTTTACTGTGGTTAGGTGCTGATGTGACAGCCTTCAAGCGTCTCGGTTGACTATAGAAGGGTGTAATTCTGTCACCAGATCCTGTAGCATACGGTTTGGTGATTGTAGTTGTTTTCAGTGGCTGCGTGTTGTATGGTTGGTTGTGAACGCCATGATACCATCTGATGTTGGGAGGTCAAACAAAGAGTATTCAGGAAGACAATGCATGTAGGAATCAGCAACTCTGAGCAACCAAAACGTGCAATGGTGGCTGTTCGACAACATGCTGGCAACTTGTTTATCAGGTGAGCACAGACAATACGTTTTGTTCTTGTATGATCTTCCTTTCTCTTTGTTAATATTTCAGATCGAAATAAATCGGCTATGAACTTTTTCTTTTGGAGACAGCTAGGTATTCTGGGAATGTATTGGCATCCGATGCTCTTGAGATGGCCCAGCAGGCTATACCACCAAGAAAGCCAGGTGATGTAACCTGCGTTTGATGTTTATCGTGTGCCGCCTAAAATTTGAGGTGTTTCTTTCTCGTCATATGCCAATCTTTCGAGGATACGCTGAACCTACGTTGTGTTCTTTCAGACTTAGATTAACTTCCATGGCATGGACGATGCGGCGGCATTCTTCCTCGGGAGTGCTTACGATGGGCTTGTCTTGGGATGTTGTTGCTTTACACGGTGGAGCTTCGTGCTGCTCCTGATGCATTGCATCATCCTTGGTTGGATTTGCCGGGCTTTTACAGGTATATCTTTCTTCTTGTCGTGCACGCTTTCTGTGGTTGGCATCTGAGCTTGGGTCTCGGTTCATTGAATCCCTAACTTTTCTTTTTTTTTTATCTCCACCACCACAGGTTGTCGTGTTTAGTTCCACCAGATGTATTGATTTAGAATGGGACGCTTGTCGCTCCATTCTCTCTCGAGACGAGCTCACGCGTGGGCCCACGAGCACTACAAATGATAACAATCTACTTGTAATTTACTTTTTTGTCCTCAGCAAGAAAATATTAGTACGATTGCCTTTTTAAGTCCCATCTATACTTTTGCTTTTTAAGTGGTCAAATCCAGAAAAAGAAAGATAATCGTGGCGATAAATCGAGACCATTCTTAAAACCGAGCGTTCGATTCACGACCGCACTCACATCTCGTGCCAGTGGACTGGTCGGCACGTGCGGTGGCACGCTCCTCGATAATAATCACCAGCCGCTGTGTGCCTGCGTGCGGTGACGGATTCCTCCTGCTGAAACAACGAAAAGAAGACCGGAGGGGGGGAAACGCAGGCACATTAAAACTGACCGTCCAGCGACGGTCGTGTAATTTTCTGGCACGCGTCTCCTCTCTGGCCACTAGTCTCAAGTGGCGCGCATCGTACGGTTGCCGCAGGCGAGTGTCTCTCCGTATCACCGGAAGGCCAGCGTCTCAAAACGACCGCAGCAGTCCTTCTGCACCCGTCGGCCGTCTGCGCGCCCCGACTACCTACTTTGTGTGTCGGGGCATCCGTGGGACCCACTTTCCTGCTTCGCGCCGGTGAGTCACGCCCCCCGGGGTGAGGCCAACATTCTTGTTAAAAAGGTCTTTAACCACTGTTGGTTATGGTCGAACACCCCCACCATTGACGGGTATTTACGCTTCTGCCACCGCCGACATGCTGTGGCCACGCCTCGAACAGGGTAGCCTGACCTCTTATTGGCCGGGAGTGTTAAGGGCCCCACATCTAAACCCGGTTCGGGACGTGCGCAAGAGGCCGCAGTGGCAATTCTGTTATACAACCACAGGTCAAGGTTATTTGGAGTTGTTACAGAGCAGAAGCAGGTCATTATATTAGGATAACACCTTTTGTTGCGAAGCGAGGCAGAGGGGAGAGGAGAGACAAGTAGGAGGCGATAATACTGACGAGGGAGGACAAAAGGCTTTGCATCCATTACGTTCGATCAAGAGGGAACTGGGGAGATCCAGACGCCGCGGCGATTGCTGTGGATCGATTCCTGTTCTTTGCTTCGATCGGCTGCGTTAGACAGGAGGAGGCGGAATATGGTGGGGAGGAGCAGCAACGGGGGAGGGGGGCTGTGGCGCCTCGCCGACGAGATGAACCCGCCGGAGGTCGGGAGCAGGGCCATGGAGGCGGAGTGCGTCCGCAGATTCCACCGCCATGAGCCCAAGGAAAACCAGTGCAGCTCCTCCGTCGTCAAGCACATCAAAGCCCCCGTCCACCTCGTAATCTCGCTTTCTTCCTTCTTTGGTTTCGAAATAGGCGGTCTGCTGGTGTTTCTTTCGCTTCTTTTATCTTTTTTAGGGTTTTATTTTCCGCAAATGCGAAGAAATAGGATTTTTTTTTTCCCCCTTGAGGTGTAAAAAAACTGATTTTTGCGGTTAGTTTAGCTAATGCGAAAATATGAATAGTTTCAAAGAGTTAATTTTTGCTTCAGTGCGATTTGAAGGATTTTGTAATTTGGGATTTTTGATGGAAGAGGTTGCCTTGCTGATACAGCAAACCAGCAAGTGTATAAATATGGGTGATCGGATCGTGCATTTTGTTGATTTAGCAAACGTTTAATGGTGAAAAAGCTTTCACTTTTAGTTTCTTTGGTGATGAGAAAATGATTGCTCGCTTTTGCTCGTCAGATATTTTCTCTAAACTTGCGTTTAGAACCTGCGAAGCTTGTAACCGTTGATGATGCTGTGCTTATGGTATAGGTTTGGTCTTTGGTGAGGCGATTCGATCAGCCAGAGAGGTACAAGCCGTTTGTGAGCAGATGCATCTTGCAGGGGGATTTTGCAGTAGGGTGCTTGAGGGAAGTGAACATCAAGTCCGGCCTGCCCGCTACTACCAGCACCGAAAGGCTCGAACAGCTCGATGACAACGAGCACATCTTGAGCATCAAGATTGTCGGAGGGGACCACAGGCTTCAGGTTTTTTGTTCTTGCCATCCCCAATGCTCTTCTCTTGGTAAAAGATTCTTTCTTGTTTCTCTGCTCTTCCATCCACCTGGATCTTGATCGATTGTTCAAAATATGCAAAGTTGAGAAGATACTGATGCTTGATGGTCGTAGGGTAGACTTGAATATTCCTTACGAAGGTAAAGCGTGCGTGATGACAATCCGTATAATTGGGATAATATTACCTTGGAATTATATTGTGATTTCCTCTTGCTTGTGTAGATATACATGAAGTGTCTTTCACTTTCTAATGGATATATAGTATTGGAATTATCATTCACATATTCATGTTCTTTTCTGGAACATTTATAATGGAAAATTCTCTTCTTTACTCTAGTGGCTTTTTAAATTTCATCGAATTTTATCATAGTAGAACCCAATCATTTTTATAAAAGAATAGAAGTTATAGCATGCCTTACAGGAGTTTGATCACCGGAGATATTATCAACAGTCTCTCGGAGAAACACCAAGTCTTGGTAGTTTAACATTTGTGCTTGATTGAGTTATCCATTGAGGTGGCAACGATTCATGTCACATCATTCTGAATGACTGATTTATATGCAGCTTCATCATTATGTGACTAGTTTTCCTTTGACCTTGTGATATTTCTGCTTGGGACGCATTTTATTTGGCAGTTTTCTGGATGTTAAATACCATTGGATGGGTTACTTTTTATTGGCATTGGAAACACATCACTTTATGGCAAGGTAACGTTTCACAATTTAATGAATCTTCCACTTATTTAATGGGATGGTTAAGAGATTATCTATGGTTAAACTCTTCACAACTTATCAATGGATAGAGTTGTATATTCTGTTTATGTGAATTCGACAAAGCTTGCATGATATAACATCTTTGATTTTTCTGATGTTTCTTTTGCTCCTGCTTTACTCTACTGGACGATAACAGAGTAATGATGTTTTGTTACTAATTTGAATCCACAATGATGGATCTATATTTGAGCATATGTTTTAATTATGTTTGCTCTGCCTTCAGCTGACTTGTGACTCATCAATCTTCATTCTTTCTCTTCAGAACTACTCCTCGGTTGTGACTGCCCATCCTGAGGTTATTGATGGCAGACCAGGGACATTGGTGATAGAATCGTTTGTGGTCGATGTGCCGGAAGGGAACACCAAAGATGACACCTGCTTCTTCGTGGAGGCCCTGATCAAGTGCAACCTCAAATCATTAGCCGTAATATCGGAGCGATTGGCAGTTCAGGAATTGACAGAGCCCATTAACATCTAATGCGCGGACTAGCCAGGGGTAGAACTCGCAGAGCTTCAGACCATCCAAGTTTTTGACATAGTCCACTAGTCTCTTTCGCCTTTGTTTTCTCTGACTGCAACCATGCCATACCCCATTCAGAATGAAAATGAATGTTTTTTGCATCCGATGCCTGCGCCATGGTTCTCAGGTCATATAGTTCGATTTCCTGAGATCAGTGAAGCTATGGGAAAATATCTGGTTGTACTGTTTGCTGGTGACAGCAACGTTGGAGCAGCAGCTACATCAAAGTCAAATGAATGCGGGTCGAAGAGATTGTGAGGACAGTTGTCTCGTACCTATAAACTTTGGTGTACTTTGGAGTTCCTGTAAATACATCAATTGTCTTCTTGTTTTCAAGATAGAATGACAGAAACAGGTAGAAAGTGTGTTCTATAAACAGCTCGGAGATGTCATAAATTTTGTCGTGGAATGAATTTTAATTGCTATGATTAATTGCATGATGCTTCTTTCAAATTCCCTGTGGCATTTTCTACGCCACATGATCATTGAAATGAATCAAGACAGAATGAGTTTGGGGAAGATGGAGAAGGCCAGGTTCTGTTCTGGATCTTTCGGACATATCTTGATTCAGGGGCTGATAAGATGCATCATTGATTGTTTGTTCTGCTTGGTTGTGTTTTCATGTCAATCTTTACCCCTGTTCTTGGGGCTGAATCGGGGGGAGCTACCCTGTCTTTCTCTCCAATGATGCAATTGAAGTCACAAGGAAAAAGTACACAGCAGGAGCTGCTTCCACCTAACAAGTTTCCCCATCAGGAGACAGCCTAATTAATGCCCATCACACACACACGAACACTCCACATCTGCTGCAGGTCTTTATGACCATTCCAGCCGTGGTGGATTCTTGCATTCATTCAAGCACCCTTAGTCGTTGGGTAGATGCAGAGAAAAATGAGATGTGATGTTTCTTTGGCTGGCTACAACAATGGCAGATTGCCTGTGCCCGTCAAATGGTTGAAACATTATGGCTTATGATGGTGATGAGCTCGAGAATATTCAAATAAGGAATGGTGTCAGCTCTGGCCGCTTGTTTTTTGACAGAGGGACGCCGTACGTGGTTTGGTTTGGTTCGTAGTTGATGATGAGGAATCAATGAGCTCATCATTCCGCAGCACAAGCACCAACATGTACTAATGGCGGCCTCAAATTCTTAAAGCATGAAGAATTTTTTAATCTATTATTATTATTATTATTGCTGTCACTCAATTATGCCATCTGATCATATGGCAATAATTGTAGCGTTTAGGAAAAGAGAAAGAAAGGAGTGATCACCGCATCCACTGGAGGAGGTAAGACGGGAAGAAAGGAGTCCCTTCAACCATCCCCATGATAGTTGTTCTCATCACGAGAGAGAAAGGGAGGGAGGATATGAGCTGAAGAACAGAGCTCGTGCTCTCGGCAAAAACTCAGTGATCCAGAACTGGTCCATGTCTTATTTCGTGACCGATCGAAGCCACGGCTTGGATGGTCAGTGTTGGCTGCATGCTTTCCACCAATGGTGCATGTGATGCGTTGGTGTCAGGCGAGCTCTGCTTTGGAGGCACGCGAGTTCACGAGCTCTTGTCATGGCGTCAAAAAGCTTCTCATGCTCCAGTGATGGATGAAATGGCTTTTAGAACATCCTCGTTAATAGGGAGACTACTTCCTATTCCCTGATCAGCATTTGCTGTGTGGTCACAGTACTTCATGGATGCCAAGAGAGAGGGCACCTTTGTCAGCCTTCGGCCATCACAACATCTTTGGCTCCTCTTTGTCTCATTGTTTCTGCTCACCACCCATCGACTGATACACACATCATCTGCTCCATCTATGGACAGTTTACTTTCATTGTCAATCTATCTATGGCTCGCACAAATGATAACTCCAAATGGCGTCGCTAATGTTCCTAAAAGATAAAGAAGCATGTACGAGCTTTGGTGCAAGCGCCTTGTGTGTACCAAAGATGGTGATGACCCCCTCCGTCCAAGAGATGAATAGAACAAGGAACAGCAAAAGAGATTCCCAACTCCTCACCACCATCTCTTCTTCTCTCTTTAAATCCATGAAGTCGTGTTAACTAAACATTCGGAACTGTTGAAGAAGCTGTCTGCTTCTGCGAGAGGCCAAAAACTGTAGCTTTCTGCTTGGACTCTCTCTCTCTCTCTCTCTCGACAAGTCTGGGTGCTTTGGATTCTATCTCTTGGAGCAACTTTTGTATTACGGATTGAGGTCTCTGGGGATCCAAATTCAGATCTTGGACTGTAAAAAGCTCATCTTGGACTGCTCTGCCTCCAAAATCCATTTCCTTCTCAAAGCTCTCGCCCTTGGACACCATCCAAATTCGATCCTTACTAAGAATCTCATCAGCACCGGTTCTCGTGGTTTACTGAAACTGATGGCTCCTTTTCGAGCCTTGGTGGGGGTGGCAGTCCTACTGCCTCTGCTGCTGCAATGCAGCGTGGCGGTGACGGAAGTGTCGTGCTCCGACATAGTGCCGATGAAGTGGCGAAGGGAGGTGATATCGATCACCGACTTCGGAGCGGTGGGCGACGGGAGGACTCTCAACACTTGGCCCTTCAAGAAGGCCATATACAGAATCCAGCACCTTCGGAGCAGGGGAGGAACCCTTCTCTACATCCCTCCCGGTGTTTGGCTCACAGGGAGCTTCAGCCTAACCAGCCACATGACCCTTTACCTGGCCCGAGGAGCTGTAATCAAGGCCACCCAGGTGTTGCTCCTTCTTGCATTCAGCCTTCTCTCGCAAGCATCATTGGATTTTTGGCATTACAGCAGCTACTGAAGAGCGTCTTCCTCAAGAAAGTCTATCTTTGGACTCACAGCTCTTCAAATGCAGGATACATGGAACTGGCCTCTGGTAGACCCTTTACCATCATATGGAAGAGGGAGAGAGTTGCCCGGCAGGAGATACGTGAGCTTCATTCAAGGAGATGGAATCAGTGACGTGATAATTACAGGTAAACTGCAAGCAATTTGCTCTTGCTATGTTTGCTGCACTGCCTTGTTCTAAGGTCCTGCATGTAATGCACCCAAGTTGTTTGATGTATGCTCCTTCATTCTCTGCATTTTCTGTCAAAACAATCAAATTCCAGCAAATGCATTGTTTCCTGGAGAACTCTAATAGCAGCAGCAAAGTGATAAGCTCCAAAGACAAGAACAGTTTTCATTTTTTGCCCTCCATCACATAACCAGGGATGTCTGCATAGTTTCCTCTGCAGAAGTTTGTGATAAGAAACAAGCAATCAGAAATGAGATGTGTTAGTATTCATATGCAGTGCAAATTAACTTCAATTTAGCGATCCACATCTGCTTAGATTATTTACAGTTTGTTCCCTTTGTGATATGTTTTGCCTTTCTCAGGTGAGAATGGGACGATTGATGGTCAAGGTGATGTGTGGTGGAACATGTGGAGACAAAGATCTCTCCATTTCACCAGACCAAATCTCTTGGAGTTCAAGAACTCCAGAGATGTTATCATCTCCAATGTGGTCTTTCAAAACTCTCCATTTTGGAATATCCACCCTGTATATTGCAGGTAACTGCAAGCTTCTTCCTGTTCTTTCCTTTCTACTATATGTTGGAGGTGCCAATCTCTTACACCGCTGTTTCAGGAAGTAGATTTCTTTTAATTGACTTTTATCTCATGAGAGATCGAGAACATAAATGTCTTCTCTACTGCAACATGCATCTTTCGGAAACAAATTTGGAATCACTGTCGAAAAATGTATATGTTCTGAACAAATGGACTGATCAAGCTTCACAGTTTCACGCAAACAGAGCACTGCCGAGCTGCATTTCCTTTTGCAGCATCTGTATCTAACTCTACATCTTTCTTGCAGCAATGTGGTGATAAAGTATGTGACAGTGTTGGCTCCGTACGACTCTCCTAACACTGATGGAATAGATCCAGGTAAAATATTTCTTCTTTCCGATGGCACTGCATCATAGAAACAACTTGTTTGCTTTGTGTCGAATCTGATTACAATTCAAATTCGTGTATGATTTAGATTCCAGCTCGAATGTCTGCATTGAGGATGCTCATATTGCAACCGGAGATGATTTGGTGGCCATAAAGAGCGGGTGGGATGAGTATGGAATCGCTTATGGCCGTCCCAGTTCTGGCATCACGATCCGAAGGCTCCAAGGATCCTCACCGTTTTCTGGGATCGCCATCGGAAGTGAAACCTCAGGCGGGGTGGAGAACGTCTTGGTGGAGAACATCAACCTCTACAACACCGGATTCGGCATCCACATCAAGACCAACGCAGGCAGGGGAGGGTACATAAGAAACGTGACAGTCGTCAATGTGAGGATGAACAAGGTCCGCAAGGGGATCAGAATTGCAGGGGATGTTGGTGACCATCCCGACGAGTACTTCAATCGATACGCGATGCCGACGGTGGACGGTGTGACGATCAAGAACGTGTGGGGCGTCGACGTCCAGCAGCCTGGATCGATAGAAGGCATCAGGAGCTCGCCCTTTACTCGAATATGCCTGTCCAATGTCAAGCTCTGGGGTGCTTTGATGCATTACGAGCCATGGAAGTGCATGGACGTTAGCGGAGCTGCTCTCGGGGTCCAGCCATGGCCGTGCTCACAGCTCACCGGCACCTTTAGCGCAGGGTTTTGCTCGAGTGCTTTCTAAAGCTTGTCCATTCTTTCGGCTGTCTGCCATTCGAGGAGCTGCTTCCGAGCTTGGATTTGGGTCAGCTCAACAGGGTGATGTTATGCCCTCTTACCACTGCTGCGTTTGTAGTCGATTTCACGTGATCAATGTGTCTTAACTAACTACTCATGCAAATCTGGCATTCGGCAAGGCTATATTACATGAGCCATTTTACATCATCAAATATGTCATCGCTTCTAAGCTTGAAGACATCTCAGGGGATCAAGCCAGCTCTTGGTTCTTCTCCACCACCCTCACTTCCTTGGCAGATCCAAGAATGGCTGCCTGAGGAATCGATGACAAAGAAGAAGAAGAAGAAGACGAAGACGGGGATTTCGTTAGCTGTGACATGAAACATGACCGAGAAGTACTACTACGAACCGAGGAAGTTGACCTGCTCTTCGGAGATCTCCACTGAGAAGCCATCGACGATGGCGAGGGAAGATTTCTTCTTGTAGGTGTTTGGCTGGAGAAGCTTTGCCAGCAACCGGTCGTGCTTCTTGCACAGGTAGGCATCAAGCGCCTCCATTCCTTCCTTTGATCTACGATTCCCATCACGAGGAGAAGGAGGCAGCAACGGGCATGAAAACTAATTAGGGACATATCAGAACGCGAAGAAGAAGAAGAAGAAGACGACGATCTTACACCCACCGATCCGCACGAAGGCGCTCGTAGTTGGGATCAAAACTCATGAAGACGAAGTAAAGATCAATTCTCTGATCTCCCATCGCATCAACCTACTTCGCTTTCCTTCGCTTCCCTCTCTGCGGTTGCCCAACATATGAAAGCAGAGCAACTGGCTTCCTTCTTTCCCATTTCCGTGGTCTATTTATGCTACCATGAACGCATTGCCCATTCATCTGGAATCCATCAACCAAAAGATGAACAAACTTTGAAGACCTGCCAATAGCGTAGAAACGGATACATGCGCCAAAGGATCAGTGTAGGGCATGGCTATCTACATCACCAGAAAGCTGTGAGGACAAACAATCTAATCCTTGGCCTATCCTCGGACAGTGTGCTGCGACTTCATTCTTCTAATGATCTAACTCCTACCTCGAATGGTTTACTGCTAAAAGGAGATCCATATCACCCTTTGTTAAACCTTGATTAGCTTAAGCAGTTCATGCATGGTGTTGTGAGCAACGCTGGCACAAGAATGTATGAGCCTTCAGTCGACGAGTTTCATCAGTGAAATGTCACAGGTATGCTCCTCAAACATAGGAATCTCATCGGGTTCAGTGCACTGCCATGCTTATCGAGATGAAACGCAGGATGGAAGACAGCAATTATCGGCTCCATGATGGTTTCGAATGACAAGCTCGCCGTTGCCCTCTTGGCTTGTGATGCATCAGAATGCTCGAGGAGGGACGCGCACGTCGACTTGCATCTGCCATGTATGATCTAATTTATATTTTTGCTGTCTCAGCCAAATCGTCGTACATGAATAGAGTGTCAGTCCCCATTGGCCACCGATATGGGTCCCATCGTGGTAGGCTCGAAACCCCAAGTGTTCGCTGGTCGAAGGCTCCGCCCAAACACGGGATCCTAAGCACAAACCAGAAAACCCATCACCACCATCACCGATCTCTCCCCGATGCGAGGGAAGAAGAAGCCGGTCGCAGGATTCTCGATGACTTCGGGCTTTCTTCCGGTTGAGCTCCTCGGCCTCGATCTCGACGATTTCTTCTTTCTACAACGAGAAAATCATGCTTTGAATGGGTCAGCGAAGAGTCTTCTCCCGTGCTTCGCCCCTCTGACCGAAGACCAGTCATCGACCAACCAAAACACCGGAAGAAGCAAGAAATGACAGCGGAAGAACTCGGCGTCCTCGGTCCAACTTTTGCTGGTCCGTCATAGTACGAACTCAGACTCCATCCTCCCCCGTCTTCCGATTTAAATCTACGTCCCATGTGCTTGTTTCTCCTCGCATCTTTCTCTAAACATACAGCAAAAAGTTGCAGAGGACGTGTGTTTCTTTTAGCTGCTTTGTGTTGTAGCTTCTGATAGTTGCATTACGACTGTCATTGTTCTGTGGCATCTGCTTCCTGGATTTGGAAGAACAGAGTCCATATCCAATTCATTCTTCTCTGTCTCCTTGAATCCATGTGTAGCGCGTGGGATCTCAGTTTGCTGCTGAGGTTGCTGGCTCAGGCTGAGGAGCAAACGAGGCAGCTGGAAGCTAATCTGGGAGATGCTTCCGCTGCCGATCATTGCAGATCATTGGTGCAACAGATAAGTTCTGCTTTGAAGGAAGCCGTTTCCGTGGCTAGACTGATGGACTCCGAAGGGCCGCAGCAGCCGGCATGGCCCGGTAACGCAGCAGTAGACTTGCCTCGATGGAACAGCGAAGGCCTGAGGAGCGAGAACTCGGAGACGGTCCTCAAAGAACAAGAACGCAGGGAGATGTGCAAGAAGAGGTGCACATTAGATAGATCTTTTCCTTCCTCAGAATCTTTGTGAGACAAGGCTTCCTTACGGTTGTAATCTTTGGATCGCAGGAAAACTCTACCCAAATGGACGATCCAAGTTCAGGTCTCCGGCAGCCAAGCGGGCGTAGTACCAGAAGACGGCTATACCTGGAGGAAATACGGCCAGAAGGAGATCCTTGGAACCAGGCATCGAAGGTTAGCGCGCACACACTGAGAAAGCTCTCCTTCTTCTGACTCTGTTGCTCTGTTTAGGCGCTCGCATGTCTCATGGTTCCCATGCGAGATCATTGCACCACTTCTGGCTTCTGCAGAGGCTACTACAGATGCACTCGCAGCAACAGCGTCGGATGTCTTGCAACGAAGCAAGTGCAGAGATCCGATCGGGACCCCTGCGTCTTCCACGTTACTTACCGAGGGGAACACACTTGCCTGGAGAACCTGCAAGCGCGTCTCCATAATGAAGCTCCAACGATACTTGAAGCACGGCGTCATCTCCAAGACCAGCAGTTGCCTGTGTGTCCAAAAGCAAGTTTCGTGGAGATGCAAGATCACAACCTAGTTTCTTCCTTCTCTTTTCCTTCCACACCACTCAGTAGCTTTGAGCCTAAGAACCAGATATTCTCGTACACAAACCCCATGGAGAATGACCATTCAAGCAGCTTCTCTTCCCCATTCATGTCGCCACCTACCTCAGAATCGAACTACTTCGCAGTGTCTCCATGCCAGACGAGCAGCTACGGAGGGGGAACTGCTGATGCAGCTTTCAAGCTCCCTCATGTGGAGTTTGATCCAATTTTCTCCATTGATGCTTCGAAATTCTTCTGATGTGCTCATAAACAGAATCCATCACTGCAAACGACAGTTAAGAAAGATAACCTTGTTGTTCGATCAAGATAAAGGAATACTTCAGGTCTATCAACATAGAACAGTGTTCTGTTAACCTCACTAGGAATCCACCTGCACCAAAGGTTAATGTAATTGGCGATTGATGTTGCAATTTGTTTGGCTTATAGGAAACAATGTTAAGCCATTGCACAATTATTGGAGACAAAAAAGTTCCAAAAGATTACATTTACCTGCCAGAATTCACTCGAAGAAATGTTTCTTGAAATTACTGCTGCAGTGCTTCAACCTTCTGCAATTAGTCCGGTAACGTTACCGTCACTCACCGCCACCATCCGGAGGCGAACCGTGCGTACTGTGCGGGGGTACTTCTCACGACTAACGTTACCGCTCCCTAAACCCACTCACCACGCTATTAATCGGGCAGCGTTCTAAGAACGGCCACAGAGGGCAAGTGTGAGCGATGGTGGAGCTGCCCAAGCCCAAGTCGGTGGTGGAGCCTTCGCCCCCGTCTGTGCCGGTTCGCGGCGGCGAGGAGGCTGCGGGGTGGAAGGGGGCGCGCTACCCGAACCCGCCGGACCCAGTGAACCCCGACGTCGCGACGCTGAGGGACCAGTGGCGCTTCGCCATCCGGCAGTACAGTCGGTGGTACTCCCACGCCTGGGGCACGGCCATCCTCGCCGGCGTCTCCTTCTTCGCCATCGGGTGGCTGATCAAGGGCTCCAACCCTCTCCCTTCGCGGGCGCCCGAACACGCTGACGACCAGCCGTCGCAAGAGGCGACCAGCACCGAGAGGTGAGTCTTCTTGTTTTCCTAGGGTTTCTATTGTTGTTGTTGCTGGGGTTTTTGGAATTACATGACTTCTACACGAAAAAGATGTGTTCTTGGGTGAATTAGAGGGAAGAAATTGTTAGAGACAAATTAAAGATGGAAAAGGATTTAGGGCTGGATCCAAGAACGATGCGATCTTGAATGGACCAAATGAAGCTTCTTTTCTTTTTCCCTTCCTTTGGGTTGAGCATCGATATTTGTTTCTTGATTCGTATCATTTGCACGTAACTCCGTCATAGCTAGAAATGAATGAGACTCCGGTAACCAGTCACGAGAATTTTGCTTCAGGAAGCATCATTCGTCGATAAAGAACATGGTAAATGAAATCATCAAACTGATCTAGCTGGTCGTTTTGGTTCAATTGATGATGAATGTTAATGTTCTTGTTTATAAGATGACTGTTCACATGGTTGCCAATCTTTTTTCTTGGGTTGGATGCAAGAGATTCTTTACCAGAGAAAGAATAGTAGGAAGTTGACATTGAGGAGGAAAATGTGTAGTGAATGATATGTCCTCCTAATTATGTGATCAGAGGAGGATGGCATCGTTTTTCTTTTTTTCTTTTCTTTTTTGTTGTGCTCTGCAAGAGTATGCTGTTGCATTAAGTACATAAGAACCAAAATATCATTCCCAATAGGCTACATTTAAAGTTGAATTAATCAAATAAAGCTTAAATTCTCAGAGCACTTCAATCTAATATTCATGATATCTCAGTCTTGAAAAACAATCAAATAAAGTATATATTAGTATGGCCAGAATAGTGTTTGCATTGTTGATTAAGCACAGGCACAAACAGCTACAAGCTTACAACCAATTTATAATAATGGAGCTAACATACAAGTAAATCAGAGAATAAGGAAAGATAGAATTCAAATACAATTATTCCTAGTATTTGGTCAATCTCCACTCTACTGTCTCTTTGAGCAGTTTATGTAGAATCCTCTTGCTTCCAGACACAAGCTTAGAATCATACATAAACCATCGATAAGCACTCACACATATCCCATGCTCCCTTGTATATAAATGAGGAAATTCTTATATAATCCACTCACACATAAGCACCTCATGATCAAGAAACAGGAAAACATAAGGTAAAGGCTTTTCTTTGATGATTGCTATCTTTATTTTTCAATTTTTGCATGTGAGAAGATTCATAAGAAAGGCCTTTTTATGTGGTGCACTGAAGCAATGTTACAATCAAGAAACAAGGAGTATATGAAAAGACCATTAAAACCATTACACCAATTCAGTCTCCTGAGCTCAAATTTTAGAACACATTTACTTTTGAACCCAAATCAGTTCCTCTGTGCCTATGATAGTTGTAAATGATAGTTTGTTAACAAATATATGCTACTTCTTATATGGAATTTTAATAAATCCATTGTTTATATAATCTGTCCAATTTATCTTGTATAGATTTGACATGATTGGCATCTGCCATTATTCAGGGTACCAGTCTTGGTTCCTTACATTCATGTGCAGGCATGTATATATTAAGCATCTTTTTATGGATGGGTAAAACAGACACTGTTCGAGTGTAGATTCAATCTGTAAGTACCAGAGGCCAATCTTGTGTTGCATATACCAAATCTGACCACAAGCCATATATGATGTTAGAGCGAGGAAAAATACTTCCTGTTTGCTATTCTTGCAGTTGGTTATGGATAACCGTCTTTGTTTCTTATCATCTGCACTTCTTTCTATCAGGTGACTTTTGCTATAAGAATCACAAGCTGCAGGTGAAGCAACTCAGAAAACATGGAGCCAGAGGAGGAGGTCCAAGAAATAGGACTGCCATATGCTGTAATATAGTTGAGCATGCTGCAATCTGAGAGGATTGCTTGGACTTACAAGTTTGTTTCCAGTTTGGTTTCTATGGTGTTTTTTGTTTATGAGTTCTCCAGTCTGTGGATGATGGTCCATCATCTGCCTTCTTGTACCTTTTGTGCTGATTATGAATAAGAGAGAAATGTCATCTGCCTTCTTGTACCCTTTGCACTGATTATGAATAAGAGAAATATTTCCATGAGAATTTGTGGCATAAATTTTGACTTACTGACTAGAACAGCAGAGGGTTCCCGTTTAATCTCTTGCTGCTTGCTGATAAAAAAGAGAGACTCGTTGATGTGCAAGAATTTGTAGTCAACTGGGCTGCAGAAGAATGGTAGGATTATGGAAAAGTAGCATTGGAGCAGATATTTTTGGACAGCTCTGTGATGACAAGCTTCAAGGTGCATCTTTTGTTGTTGGTAGAACAATTCCTCTCAATCAGATGGTTCTATGTGGTGGTATGTGAATATATGTCATAAGTTATTTCCTACTGGAGTCCTTTTCGGATAATATATATTACTAAGTCATGAAATCATTTATCATGATCGAATGATGTAATTAACATATTAAAATAATTTTATTGAATCAGAATCATTAATTCAATTCTACATTCTCTATATTAATTAGCTAGCTAACTTAAGATGATTGATTTTGTGGCAGTCAGATCGACTTGTCCATCCATAGAAATATAATGCCATATTCGATAGTACAAGACGAGAGAATACTGAGAGATTGCACAACAAAGAAACTTTGGACCACAATGCCATATTCCATAGTACAAGAATATGCGTCTCTTCCACCATCAAAAGAATGCCAGACGTCTGTAGCAACCCAACTGAGGATGTAGTTTGTAGTAGTCCCAAGATTTACAAGCTAAATCCAATTACACTCACTAGTAGTGACGAGAACTACATACCAATCATCTGCTGCAGAACTCGATCTTAGAATCCTGGTGTTGGTTTTCGAATGATTCTATCTCAACAGGTATGGACGATGCAAAGAAACAAAGCTTCACTCACCCAGTATGAGCTCCATAATTAGATCATTCCAAGTATCGATTGCGCCAGGCAAGCACCAGTGCAGGCAGTCATTCTGAACCTTGGCGTTCTTATCCTTGTCGAATGGATGGAATTTCCTGTAGGGACCCGAATGAGCATCAGGCCGTAGCCAGGAGAGTTGGTAAGTGTCCAGGAGTTTCAGGCGCACCCCTGTCTCTGAACCTTCGACTACCACTGCTCTTCTGAACTCCTCCACCTCGATTTTTCTCATCACATGGTCGACATTACTGCCGTTGAACTCCCCTAGCTTATATGGCATGGTCCTGTTACAGACCCCGCCGCTAAACCACTCCCCATATTCAAAGTGGTCTGGTGTCCATGTCCTATAAATGACAACAGGCTTGTGCCCAGAAGTAGTGACAAAATTATATACAGAATTAAGGATTTTACTATAGGCATACTCCAAACTGACTTCTGACATGTTCAGCTTAGGGCAATAGTGGCAGCCGATGACTGTGTTATTCTCCATGTAGATTGCGGTTTTCAAAAACCACTGACCACCAGATATTACCACATAGTCGAAGTTGTTATACTGACTTGTCCACTTTTTATCGAGGGTGTCGATGTGGAGCCTATTTTCAGATTTTGCCTCACCATCATCATTTTCAAAGATCTCTGCTTTAATCAGGAAAGGGGTCCAGATAAGTGAGAGAGTGAAGTTGTGAGAGGGGAAGAGCCATCTTCTTGATTTGTATTGATCAGCATGGTAGACTTCGACAGCTTCTTCAGCCTGGCATGAATTAGTCCGATCAGTTAGCGGCTTGAGAGATCGTACATGTTAGTCTAGATAGCATTATTAAAATTCACCTTAGAAAGAAGACAGATCAATGACTGTGCATGGTTGCGAAGAATTGAATCACCAATCAGTGCCCAACTCTTGTTCCGCATAGCATTCAGAAATTTCTTGGCATTGAATGGAGGAACATCACAACCATGTGGTTTCCATCTCCAGAAGAGGTATCCTGTATCAGGACGCCCATTCTTCAAACAATTCTGAGGAGATTCTATAAATCTGCAGCTTGCATTGGTGTATGCTGGTCCCGAAGGATTCAGGATCCATTCCCCAGTAAAAAGATCACATTTATCTGCATTGCTTATGGTGCCTGTCCCAGTCAAATGATAGCATAGTAAATTTATAAAACAAAGAAAATGGCAAGGGGAAAAAAAATAAGAAGAAGGAACTCCATAAGAGTCAGCATGAAAAATACTTGAACCACATTACATTAAAAATCAGGATACCGTACAAAGTAGACAAGTATTTCAAAATCCCGAACCCTTGCAACCAGTAAATATGTCATTACTAGCAAAAGACCATCTACTGCATCGCAAATAGAGTTTTTAAAAAGAAGCAGACAACACCGACTGTCTTTAGAAACATCAATCTTTCCGTTTTGCCTCATTCTGTCCTATGGCAAATCACATTGAGAATGATATCCAATTTTACTTCAGCTCCAATTAATTTCTAATGCTTCCAAATTCATAAGCCTCCATAATTTTATAATATTTTATATGTATATCACATAAAAACTCATTTAACCACAAAGGCTCGAAACCAAAAATTATAATTTCTTATCTGAAATCCAACAAGCACGAATGCTATGAAGCAGAAGACCAAGCTCAGCTGCTTGATATGGCACAGCAAGAAGTTGTCTAAACTTGCCAAAACAATGATTATTTCTCTTATTCCTTTAATTTCCTTAGAATCTAAAGTTAAAATCTCCAAGACTCACTACCTTGTTGAGAAGCCTTTCCATCATCGACGACCTCTTCTGTAACTGGAGCAGCTGAGTCTGTTAATGGTGAGCCTGTAACAGGAAAATATATGGAACAAGATGAGATAGATAATATCAGTGACATGAAATCTAAGATTCATAGATAAATGCCGAGCATTTTTTTCTAAATTTACCACTCGAAAAAATTCAAAGCATGACTCTCTTATCAACCAATCAACAATTGGTTTCTCCAGGACAGAGAATAAGGTTTCTGATATAGACCTTTCTTAATTTGATTCAGTATTTACATATTTGACTTTTTTTGTGTGCACTTCACTGATATATGATGATGATATCGCAGATCATCCTGATGGGATCCCCAGATCTAACCGCCAAGAGATAAACCACAAGAACTATACCAGAAGCCCTAAACAACTATATCTGTCAAACATCATCACATAAATTAACCTCTATTTCATAAGATGAAGATCCTATGGCTAACAAATATATGGCCTTGACAACAGTGAATTCTCAAAGATCTCTTTCCTCGATTCTCCTAAACTAATTGGGAAGAAGAAAAGGAAGAGCAATGGGAAGCAGCTAGGGCAAGGTAAAGCAAATCCCTGTTTTGTCTTGTTACTGCTGTTAGGAATGATTACGCAACCGGTGAAAGGAATGACTTTTTTACCAGGAACAGAGTAAAAGGACAACTTTTGCGACCATACCGAGTAGATTAGAAGAACACGACTTCAAGCAGGCACCTTGGAAGCATGCTTCTCTGCTTTCATGCAAGACCGACGAGTGACGAGCGTTCTCGAGGCGGGGCATTGCAGTTCATAGAACTCCGACGATTGTCACTGCTGTCATTTTGCTGCCAATGATCACGGATAGGATCCCAACGAAAGAAGTTTGGTCACTCCATGTTGTTCCTGTGCCTCTGCTGTTTACTTTTGGCAAAGAGACACGAGGAAAAAGGTTTCTTCTTGAGAAGGCGTCATGGTGGCGGAACACAAGACTTGGGATGCCACCGTCGTTGCTTACAGCGCCTAATCAATGACTAAACCACAGATGAGATAGATAATATCAGTGACATGAAATCTAAGATTCATAGATAAATGCCGAGCATTTTTTTCTAAATTTTACCACTCGAAAAAATTCAAAGCATGACTCTCTTATCAACCAATCAACAATTGGTTTCTCCAGGACAGAGAATAAGGTTTCTGATATAGACCTTTCTTAATTTGATTCAGTATTTTACATATTTGACTTTTTTTGTGTGCACTTCACTGATATATGATGATGATATCGCAGATCATCCTGATGGGATCCCCAGATCTAACCGCCAAGAGATAAACCACAAGAACTATACCAGAAGCCCTAAACAACTATATCTGTCAAACATCATCACATAAATTAACCTCTATTTCATAAGATGAAGATCCTATGGCTACAAACTATATGGCCTTGACAACAGTGAATTCTCAAAGATCTCTTTCCTCGATTCTCCTAAACTAATTGACAAGTTGCTAACGATTAACCTAATTCTCGAGATCTCCACCCCACCAACAAAACTCAAGTCTTTCTCAAGAAACTAAACATTCTAAATCTTGGCTTACGAAAAAGAAAAGAAAAGACATGTCTTTATCAATAAAACCGATCTAAATCTTGGTTCTATAAGCTAAATAAAGCACAACAATTGGAAAATCGTTTTCTCCGCGACAAAATTTAGAAGAAAACACGGCTTCTTGTTTTCTAAAGATCAGATCTTTCCACTGCAAAACATGCAGATTGTTTTCTTTCAAGATATCCAACATCGAAAGCCTCCAAGATCGATTCTTTGGCCGTTCTATCAAGAGAAAACACGAAAGATGACACCAAAAAGAAACCTCTTCTGTAGGTTCCTTGTTCAATTCCATAGCCGCAGATCACGCAATTCGTCCAACCCCAACCCCCAAAGACTAAATCTGTCGAGCAAAAGACCCCGCACCTTCGCGCGGCTCTGCATCCCCGACGACGCCGAAAACCACCGCCGTGGAGGATGCTGTCTCGGCCACGGCGGCGGGTGACTCCGACACGGGGAGGAACACGGCGGAGCGGGAGAAGAGGAGGCGGAAGGAGAGGCCGAGGAGAAGCACGAGGACGAGAAGCTTGACGAAAACGTGGTTGCTCTTGCGCTGCAACGGCGGCCACGGTTCCCAATCCATCCCCATTCCCCTTACAACATCTACCCTCTTCCGGCAGCCAAAGAAGAGCAGAGCAACGACAAGAGAGACAGATAAAGAGAAAGGAACCGACGGAACGGACGTAATGAGACAAAGAAGAGGGCGGGAGGTGGCGGTGTGAACCACAGGAAAACCGCAACCCAAAGGTCAGAGTAAAGAAGAGGGGAAGAAGAAAAGGAAGAGCAATGGGAAGCAGCTAGGGCAAGGTAAAGCAAATCCCTGTTTTGTCTTGTTACTGCTGTTAGGAATGATTACGCAACCGGTGAAAGGAATGACTTTTTTACCAGGAACAGAGTAAAAGGACAACTTTTGCGACCATACCGAGTAGATTAGAAGAACACGACTTCAAGCAGGCACCTTGGAAGCATGCTTCTCTGCTTTCATGCAAGACCGACGAGTGACGAGCGTTCTCGAGGCGGGGCATTGCAGTTCATAGAACTCCGACGATTGTCACTGCTGTCATTTTGCTGCCAATGATCACGGATAGGATCCCAACGAAAGAAGTTTGGTCACTCCATGTTGTTCCTGTGCCTCTGCTGTTTACTTTTGGCAAAGAGACACGAGGAAAAAGGTTTCTTCTTGAGAAGGCGTCATGGTGGCGGAACACAAGACTTGGGATGCCACCGTCGTTGCTTACAGCGCCTAATCAATGACTAAACCACATACCTTTCCAATTACCAACCAATGTCTGTTGATCTGAACATTCATGTTCTTCACTAGAGACTGGTAATTTGTAATTATCGAATTATTTCCGAACAAAAATGTATAATTATTGAATTAAGTAGGTCAGGGAATGTCGAGGGATTCAGCGGCAAGTCATGTGGATGCAACGCTGCATGCCGTATTCTGTGGGGAAGACGATCCACGTGATTATAATTGACCTCACACACACACACACACACACACACACACACATATATATATATATATATACACACACACACATTTAGCAACTCCACCGGATTAGCGCCTTAATTTGCTCTCACGCCGACAGGAAAAAGCTTGACTCGACTGGCCACTGTCGATCAAAATGGCCTTCTTTTCTCTTTCTCCAAAGGAATCAGAAGCGCAGGAACAAAAAGCAGGGAAGAACTCGGACGAGAAATCCTCCTCTTCCACAAGCGACAGACAGTAAGCTGCCTCACATCACCGATTTACCACCAGTATCAAAAGTCAAACTTTGAGCTTTGCTTGTGCTTCAAGATCTGTGACACTCGACAAGAACGTGTATTTCTTGTGGCAGGATCACAGTGACAGAAAAAATGGCCCGACAAGAACCAGGATAATCGTTGGTAAAACTTGCACCAAGTAAAATCACATCACATCAACGAGTTTGTTGATCCTATTCATTCATCAAATCACTGAGGGGAACTGTCTACTCATACCAATTTCCTTGATGAAATGGTGACCAGCATCTAATCTCTGTGGCACGACTTGGCTGGCAAAAGTTTCACCTCATATTAGCAGATCCAGAAATGATGCTGTGCATGAACTGCACCAAGAAATGTCACTAAGAAAAGATGGGACGCTAATCTATTCATGGTGATGGTGATGCTTATACACAATAGTTGTGTGTCAACATCAACAATTTTCCAGTGTGGCATCTATCAAACTGCAACAGGCAAAGATAGGTGGAGTCATGTGGCACATGGTTTTCATATATTCTACTGAAGGAAATGTCTGAATGCTGAAACCAATGAACAAGAACTGATCACCAACTTGGCATCAGAATTAGTATCAAAGGCACAAAAATACAGCAGATGCAGCAGATTTAATCACTACACAGCCCCTATATAAGCATGAGTTTATGATCCAACATGAAAAGTTAGCTAAAATTAATGCATCAAGCTACATCCTACTGAGCATGAAAACATATACACAAGACTCCATATCTGAATCAGAAACAGAGTCCTGCTAGCTGACAGTATAAATCAAATGGAACTAAAGCAGCTGAGAAAGAAGACACAGTTCTGAAACAATGATGCAAGAGTGTTTTCTTGATTGTAATGCCACAACAAGTTCAAATCCAAGTGCCACAGCAGTGCATGCCAGTTGCTGAGACAAACTATGAGAAATCTAACAAAGGGAACATCTAATGTTTAGTCTAAAGGAGTAGTGGTCTCTTGGACCTATCCTTCAGCCATACTTAAGGCCAAAAAGATCCATCAAGTACTGATTTGAAAGTTCAAGATGCCAAAAAAAGAAGACACTTCCTTGTGAGGTGATTGTCAACCTCAGGAAGAACTTTGCATTTCCAGTATTGAAATTAAAACTTCAAACTGAGAGTAACTGCACTAAGAAATTGTGAAAATGTAAGCAACTTTCATGTAAACTTATCTAAAAAACAGAGTTCTGTATTTTTGAAAATGGTTTATTTGTGCTTCATGATTAGAAGCATTTTGACTAAACTAGATCAAATCTTTCAGGTTCCATTTGGCATGCAGATCTCATACAGACTTCTCGTATGTTATTAGAGACTTAGTCAAACTCAAATTCCCACACAAGATCTAAGGAGTTACAATCTTACATTGATAGCACCAACATGAGTGAGATAATTTAGATCCCTCAGTGCAGCCAACTCAATAGCCGATGAATCTATTTTACAGGGACAATATTACACCCAGATCATCAGGTTGCTCTTACATCCATGAGCTGATTCAATATTACAACCAGTAAGCATTGGCCTTGGGCTGCATATCAGATCCTACGTGTATTCCTAAGAAAGGACCCAACAAGTCACATCCAAAAGGCATTGTAGCATTCTAAAGTAGTCAGAAAAGGACTTCTAAAAACAACAGATCATGTTGCATCCTGCATAATTGCACAGCTCAAATGGCATCTCTTGGAAAAAAGATTTGTTCTGAATTAGATAGCTTCAATCTCATTAGGCATAACCTGGGAGTCACTCCACAAATTGAAAACAGGCAATAGAAATGATCAACAGTATATTTGTAAGATGATACTTCTACAAGCAAACTACTTTGATCTCAATGTATCACAGCTGAAGCCTTCTAAGACAGAAAAAATAAAAAATGACAAAAAGGGGTAAAAAAGAACCTTTAAAGATACAAGAGAGTGCAGGCGACAACTGAAGCACACCAGCTATATACGTTCCTCTCAAACATGATGTCCTTTGCATTCATGGAATTGAAATCTCCTTCAGATACTTTGGTGTCATCAACATCAACCATTAAGCTCATCACTTTAAGCAAACACTTTGGGGACACGCATGCCAAACCCATGCTTCACTTTCTCAATTCTGTTGAAATCATCAGCAATTAGCAAAAAGTTACACACAATCTTATGCAAGATGGAGCAGCAAGACTTTCATGGAATTTCAAAGCAGATAGGCCTACTGTTAGAGTATTAATGATAGCCAGTGAGACATCATATACGTTTAAGAAAAGCTACTAAGAAGCAGTTGGAGTATGCCAGGTAATGAATTAAACAAACCATTGGAAGATTCCAAGAAACCCAATATAAGTTATATCTATCAAGGTTCATATGTTCATTTATTCATCTACAAAAGTTGCCCACACAGGATTTTACCAGAAAGTATGCATTATCAATAACAAGCTTAAACAGGGCCTCTGGAGGATACTTGAATTAGTTTTACTGGCCCACCCTATGAATACAGGCGGCAAGCACAGCCAATGTCAAGTGCATATGCACAGGGAAGGAATAACATATAAAGCAAATAGTGAAATGCCTAGGTAACAAACAAATTTGGAAGCTGCTATCAGATAAGTTTGCTAAAATCTAAGGATAGCTAAAGTAACTACTATGGCCATTCTCATACTTTTCTGAGCCACTTATAATTCTATAGTGTTTAAGTGGTAAGCTAACCTCCTAGCCACCATCTTAAAAATTTGGAAGCTGCTATTGGCTTTCCTAATAGATAGGTGATCATTGCCAAGTTTTTAAGCCTTGATTAAGCACACAGATAGACCATTTAGGTATCTTAGAAATATAATAACATTGCATACAATAAATTGAAAGCTTGTCATCATTCTGCATTTCTAACAGCAAACGAGTGTATACTATAGTTAACAGGAAACAAAAAAATGTTTGTCAAAGTCATCCTAATTTACTTACTAAAAGCATCTGCCATCTAAGAATGCTTCGAGAAACTGAACAAATTGCTACACAATCATGAAATAAGTTCGAGCACGAAAGGACCTTCGAATGATCAAATCATCACATAAAAACACACAAACCTACATCCCTGTGCTTCAGTGAACCTATTATGCAATAATTTTACAGAAGATGTAACTTCATAGAATCAAGAGAAGTTTGCAGTAGCTCACGTTGGAGCAAGTTTGCCAAGACTATCTATCTCTTCACCAGATGACTCGTCCCAGACTTTACCAGAAATCTCAATTATATAGGAACAATCTCTGGTCGCTGGCAATCCTCGACCAATGAGCAAATCCAAATCCTTCTGATGAAGTTCTCTCCCATTCACAAGAACACCAGTATTTCCCCTGGCACAGTTCTTGGGCATAGGATAATTGAATTCTTCAATAAATGGCTGCAAAAGGAAATGTTACTACATTTTCTTGACCTGTATCACAAGATTTACTACTAAATTATATTGCTTATAGATTTATGTATAACAAGTTTGCACTTACAGGAATTATCCCAAGACATGGATGCCCCATCACACCCCAAAATCCAGCACGGTAGTCATACCTGAATGAGCAAGCAAATTGTTAGTAATGATATCCATTGATGACAATATATAATCCAATGTGAGCAAAAGCCAACATCAAGGAACAAGATCTAGATTTTAGCACCCAGTACACAGGATTTATAACATGCACAGACAAATAGTACATCAAACTGAAGCTGCACAACTGAACGGCTGTTAAATCACTGTACACTACTAGGTAGGGCATTTTGCCATTGCCAAGAGTTAATGTCTATGCACTAAGGCCTCAGCATGTCTGGGCCTTGTGATGGCAGAAGACATGGTGATCGGGTGCTTGTGGCATAATTACAGCTTGCCAAAGAAAATGTATGCGTGCAGCTGACATGCTCAACATGCAAATGACACACCAAGCAATCTGTACAACACTAGGATCTACAACACAAAGAGTCATCAAACTGGATTTAGACAACTGAAACACAGTAGAGTGAATACATACTCTTAAAATATCATCATCGCAGTGCAATCTAGCAACATAACTATAGCATGCCAGCCACTACCAGTGCATGTGTGAGGACAGGCATCACGTAACGTGCAAAGAGCATAAATGTGTCAAGAAAACATAAACAATTCCTTTTAGGTACAAAAAAATTGCCCAGATATTGGAACTACTAGCTCAATGCAGGGAAAGGAGTTCCTGAATAACATGAAACTAACGAGGTGCATTTTCCTGGGAAATACTCACCAAGTTGTTGGCTATTAACCTACACTTTACCAACCACTAACATGAAAACTTTGTTCTGTTGTTGTGTATAAAGCATGCAGGTAAATGAACTTTACAAAATATAATTCATTTATGAAGAACCTTACCAATAATCACCAGGATAGATTGGACCGGCTTGCTTTTCAGCCTTTTTAACTAGACGATCAGGGACATGGTGATTGTTAATTGAAACTTTAAATCTACCATGACCTACTGATTGGTTAAAAGGCCGAAAGCTCTTCTTTATAAGGCCAGCAAAGAATGAATCACCAGCCTTGATGATCCTAGGTTGAGTTTCATCTTTACTTGCCATATCCCATGAATCTTGAGACAAACCAGCAGGTAAATCCTCATCATCTGACAAGCCCCTCTCAGTAGCCACTAGTACATCTTTTGTTGAATTTTGCTTGAAGTTTCCACTTAATGATAGATTTCTCACATGATCGGAACGTTTACTCCCACTTCCATTTCCAGATCCATCAGCTGCATCATCAGACAGTGAGTAGCCAAAATGTTCACGAAGTGGCAAACTTGAAACTCGTGAAATCACCTGAGCTTCTAAAGGGACCCCAGGTGAGGTAGGAACATCCTTCTGCGAAATCACACTTTCTGGGCTGTCAACGTGTCCAGATGTACTAGATGACAAGGAGAAACCATGCATTTTTTCTGATTCACTCAAGTGTTGACCATGTCCCTTTTCAATCATCTCATGATCATTAATTGTGAAAATGTAAGGCAGAACGAGTTTCTCATCAGTAGACAGGGCACCATTGACTGGGCTATTAAGGGAGGAGTTATTATTCACAGAAGACATATGCGAGTCTGGAGTGGGGGCAGATATAACGATCCTGCTTCCATCATACTGGATTGTCATTAACTTAAAGCAAGATCCACAACGCAGCTTAAACTTATTCTTTTTCAGCGGCAAGGATTTTTCAGGTAGTTGCAGCAGTTCAAAACAACTAGAACAAATAGTAAATGGGGCAGCACCATCAATGGGTCGACAGGATCGTGCATTACTCTTGCTGAATTTGATTCTACAGTGTGATCTTGGCTCTAGCCTATGCAAGGGAGCATTACCAACCCTTAAATTAGAGCTTCTGGTACCAAAAATTGAGGGACCATCAACTGCATAGAACTCATGATTATTGACAGGACATGGAGTCCTCTGATGACCCAAGACTGTCGGTGGGGCTCTTGCAGGAAGCGAAAATGGTCTCTGGTAGCAATGCAAACATGAACACGCAGGCTGATGACAGAAACCATCATGATAGTAAGGCATAACAGGATCAGGTTCAAACTGTCCATAAAGGAAACTGTCCACTTGTCTCTGCGGATACTCACTGGATAGGTGGAAGGGAACTCTCTTATGAACAAATGGATCCCCATAACCAGCTATGTCACTCTGAATTGGCACATTAGAATAAAAATTTAGCATGGCTGTATTATGATCATGCTGCATTGGGAAACAACGAGATTGATTCAGGTATGATGATGATGAGCTCTCAGGAAACCATGTAGCATGGTCATGTTGGACATAGCAACCCGACGAACCTGCCATCCTATCCACAGGAGCACTTGTCTTCTTCTTGTCTGAGGCCTCACAAGTTTGCTGTACTTGATCTCTCAGCTCATCAAGCATTCTCAGAAGCTTTGCTCTGTCTTGTTCAAGGTAGCCTACTTTGCTAGCATCATCCATGTTCTGCCTACTTCGACCCTCACCATTGCCATAAACATGGCTTGGATTCCGATGACGGTCAGTTGGACCTTCATCAAGAAGAGGAACAGGCTGAACATCTACTGTGGTATCTCTCGGTGCTCGATCCCTCTCTTCGGCTCTCCGGGCTAGTGTTGGCTGAGGTAAACGAGGCTCGTCTACCTGTAGTTTGGTGTCTCTTCCACTCTGTATCTCTGGTTTACCAAATGCAGTCACATTTCGGGTGTCGGTTCCATTTTCCATGGGAATACTGTCCAACTTTGAGGTGATGAGTTTATTCATCAGACCACTATCTTCACCTTCAGTCATGGATTTACCATGCGGTAGTGACTCCTTTATCCTGCTCTCAGCTCTACCGACCTCGTGATCGGTCTCAGTACTTGCATTTGAAGCAATCCCCTTCTTCTCTGTATTATGCTCCAACACCTCAAGGTATTTGATGTTTTCCCCATCAGATTTCTCGGGCGAAGCCCCCATGCCTGGAACAGCTTTCTTGGCTGCATGATTTCCAAAGACAAAAGGGCTTGTAATCCTATGTAAATGACTATCCTAATGTTTAGCAAGAACAAACCAGACAAAAATAGAAGATTTGTCAGCTAAGAAACAATTTATTTCTTGCGAAAATCTATAATCATCGATATTAATCACCGAGGGGAAGAACTCGAGGAGCAGAAATAAGCGGAGCTTGGAGGCTCACCTTGGAGAGTAGTGCCGCATCCACCGCAGCGGTAGACCAAGAAGTCGGCGAGCTCTGGGAGAAGTTTCTCGCATTTGGGGCACCGCACCACACGAACCTTCGCTCCAAATCCCTCTTCTGCCATCGTTGTCACGAGACACACGGTACGAAACGCCTTAAACCCTTCAAAACCCTATCAACCTCCGACCTATTTCCACCACCTTAAATTTTCGACCAAGGTCACTCCTTTATACCACCAGGCAAGACGATGGACCAAAAAAGGAGTCGCCCTGGCGGCTTCCAGAAAAATTGCAGCTCAGAAAAAGGAGTTGGACGTCATTTCCGCGAACTTCTCCACCGGGTCGAGATCAAAGTCGCTCCTTTCTCGGGAGCTGGGAAAGCATTCCGGCACTTCTTCCTCCCCACTTTAACCCATCGCGCCTCCGCCATGTGAAAGAGAGAAAAAGAGGGATTTAAAAGCAAAAGAAGAACAGGCGAAAGGCGTGGTTTTGGCAGGAGTAATCATGAGCGATAGAGAGATAGGAACGAAGGGCAATTGGCCTCTTTATTTAATCCGCTGCAGCTGCTGGAGTCGCGATTTATTGAGCTCGAGTTGATACGGTCTCCCGAGTCCCGGGTCAATTCTTGTCTTCGTGTCCGAGTCAATGGAATCCATGAATCAATTTGGTTGATCTAGAGAAACAGCAACGGAGATTCTGGTCGTTGATTTCGTGATTCACGACTCCTGAAGTAATGAGACTGTTGGATCCGACCGTCGTTGACTCTTGCGCCGCCGCAAAACCACGCTGATACTCCCCCCCCCCCCCCCGGAGCCATGAATGTCATCGCCTGAGCTCGAGTTTGATACGGTCTCCGAGTCCGGGTCAAATTCTTGTCTTCTCCACGAATTAGTCTCGTTGTCCGAGTCAATGGAATCCATGAATCAATTTGGTTGATCTAGAGAAACAGCAACGGAGATTCTGGTCGTTGATTTCGTGATTCACGACTCCTGAAGTAATGAGACTGTTGGATCCGACCGTCGTTGACTCTTGCGCCGCCGCAAAACCACGCTGATACTCCCCCCCCCCCCCCCGGAGCCATGAATGTCATCGCCTCAAGAGTTCATATCCAGACGACGAGGACACAGGTTGAAATGACTAACCCATGTCTCTGTATGTGGGGAGGCGTTTCCTTCTGTCTCCTCCTCACGGCTGTCTTCCAAACCCCCGTACGCCACCCTTCATCGTAGCTTCAACATGGCCCCCCATGTGCCGCTGCTGCTACCACTACGTCCGCATGCCTCCACAAGCAGACAGCCATAGCTGGTGGCCGTGCAGGAAACGGGACGAGGAAGACAGTCTGACACGCTGTAATTGGCGACAACAAAGGTCTTCTCCGTTCCACCCAGTAAACCGCTCACAGCCTGACTCATTCCTTCGAACATATCTTCCATTCATCCATCCATCTACCTATCTATCATCCCAGTCTTCTGACGTAAACACATGTTTATGATCTGCGATGGCTGTCTGCTTGTCGAGAGGCATTGCAGAATGGTTCTTATATGCAAAACAGAGGACGTCATTCTCCCTCGATCTAATGATTCTTCAGGTCTGGTATTCGTCCGAGGTCAATTTGAAGGTTGAATTCGATTCCTTCCCCAAATGGATCCATGGAGAGTGGATCGACGAAGGCAGGGAGAGAGCTCGACAAGCAACCAGCTCAGCATCTGCAGTCTTACGGGAGTACCCGTTCGCGATTCTTCTCATTCCACCACAGGAGAGAGAAAAAGGAAGGGGCCCACTGAACGGGCAGCTTTAGGTGTCTCAGGTTCGCCGAGGGGAAACGTGACCAGCGGTGTCACTTCTATGACCGCTTAGTTCCTGATGTGTTTGCATGTATGACTTCACGTGAAATGACGGAATTAGACATAGCGTGAGTGGGTAGCGGATCCAATAGGGAGGGGTATTTGTGGTATTCGGCGGAGGGTGGGCGGCACGTCACGCGCGTCACGAGGTGGTCGTCGGCAGAAAGAATCCAAAGTCGGCATGACTGGTGGCTTCGGCATGACCTCGGACAAGCTTGTGCTTTACTCTTGCTTGTCTGGTGCGAACCAGGACGACCGAATCCACAGCAAAGCAAAGCAGATCAATGGCCCGCCATCACGCAACCCGTAGCTACTGCGACGGTCACTGAATGGTCCGGTGCTCGCTAGGGTTAGGGCTTCTCCTCCGGCGATGATCCGCTGGAGAGGGGAGTCCGTGAGCGTCCCGCGACTGATAGAGTTCCTCCGGTCCTCGTTTCAGGGAGGCATTGCTGGTGGTTGGGATCAACAGGTATTGCTGATAGAGTTGACCGTGAAGGCGGCGGAAATGATCGAACTTGAGGCGTCGAGCGGGATTTGGAGACTTCGAGAAGCAGGTGCACGGACATGGAGCAGTGAGTCGAGAAAGGCGAAAGTGAGGGAGGAAGAGGGGGGAGGAGGAGGAGGAGGAAAGGTGCTCTTTCTTGGAGGCGAGGAGTCGGGATAATGATGGTGGAAAGCTTGGTGCTGACAAAGAAATCGAGAAGCGTAGGAGGCGTCGACCTCGAGGAGGAGATCGCGATTAGAGGAAGCTTGCAAGGCTACGAACGAGAGGGAACAGAGGGTTCAGTAGAAGATTGCAGCTTTGCTTGAGCTGCAGAGGAAGCAGGGTAATGTAGGCAGCTGGAGAAGGCAGTGTAACGTGGTGGAGGCCAGGGTCTCATAACTGGAGGATAAGAACCAGGAAGATAAAGAGGGAGGAAGAGAAGGAAAATGTTAAAGCTTGGGTTGTGCGGCGAGTTGAAGTTGCTTCCATTGTAACAGGGAATCCACCTGCAAAGGACAAGGGAAATTCTATACTGGGGGAGTCATTGAGATCAGAAGAAGTGAGGACAAATCAAATGCTAAGGGTCACATCGTGAAGGAAGATGTAATAGAGGGAGCTTGGATTACAAGAATGAATCATATGCTGGAAAGAGTACTAAGTTGGTGTAGGAAGTTGATAACAGCCATGTGGTGGATGGGTTCTTTAATTTCGATGACTTGTCTGCGGAATAGTTGGCAGTGACCATGAGAACGGTGATGATGATAATGTTCAGATTGCCAAACTCAAGGGAATCACATAGTGCAGTGAAAGGAAGGTTGTCGTGAGAGTTCATCAACTCTTGGTGGCGAGCATGACTTCGAGAAACAAGGCAGCAGCATACGGGAAGCTTGGATATCCAGAGAGTGTAGATGATGAAGGATCAAGTAAACGGGAGGGAAGAGGTTGATGGCATCAGTCTCACAGAGTGAGGGGTTGAAAGTTTCGTAAGTGATCAGATAGTCCTCAAAGAGAACCTATTTCAGAAAATTGTTCTGAAAGAGTGGATAGTGATTTAGATATTGATGATGTCTTTGCTGGTATACATCTGAAAAGAATGATATTTAAGATTTGGGAATACGAGGCAGATATCCTGAGCTCTGTCTGTGCTCTTATCGGCAGCAAACAAAACATCTATCTGTGAAGGAAACACTTCTTATCGATGGGCGGGAATTCAGCAAGATCATGCATTAGTTGATCTTCTTGATATTATGCTCTTACCGATCCAGCGTATTTGATGGCTAACATCTTCACTGTTGCTAATATTATCACTTTTGATTCTAAGTGAAAACATATTTTAATTTGTATGCACGTAATGGTTGTGTGTTCATCCCATGTGCCACTTTGTTTAGTAAGAATATTCTATAAGATAGTCATAAGAACATCAATGCTTTATGGATCAAAATTTTTTAGCAGTCAAAAAAGTAGGAGCTGTTTGATGTAGTTTTTGATTTCGTCATCCCAGAAGTGAACAAATTGACAAGCTTCATATACGGGATTATTCTATCATAAATCATCTTGAAATTGAGAATTCATGCAGTAGCGTTTGCATCTCATTAATTGACTAATCTTGTTTCAGGGGATCTATGGTTGCAGATTTTCTTACAAATGGTGATCCTTGTGGCCTACCAATGAACTCTGTCCATGATTTGGAGAATTATGATCCACAAGTGCTTGATTACCGATGTAAGCTTGTTAGTTGATACACTAAGCAGTTTACAATCTACCAGACAAACACTGATGTTGTGGCTCAGTGTTTTGCAACAGCATCTACCGCATCTTTGCTTCCTTAAGAAAAGCCTTGTTCGTTGGAAATAAGTGGTTTGTCGTGCGATGTGCTATTTCTACTAATCAGCTATAGCGGTTTGTCATAGTGCAGGTGATCTTGGTTCGATTGCAGTGACTCTGTGTTCATGCAAATGATACCGTTTGATGGTCACTTGCATCTTTGTAGATCATCTCCCGTCGTGATTTGATGCTTCATCAAACTCTATGGTAAATGGCTCTGTCCCGTCCTTCTGGATCCTCTTGTGTCCAGACGAATCATGTAGAACACAGACAGACACTTGGTGTTTGAGTCGGTATTTGTTTAGTTGATGCTCTGTGCAGATATCCTTTAGTTACATGTGTACTACAGTGGCCCCAAAATGTGTGCTGGTTACAGATGGAATGATAACAAGGTTAATTTAGAGAGCTATCCTTTTTCTGGAACAGATTCCATGGACCGAAAGCTTTCATCTCTGGTAAGCACAATGCCATCCTCATCTGTTATAAAAAGGCCTCCTTGGCTTACACTGCTGTTCTTGAGAGACAGAGGAAGGAGCAGCAGCATGAGCTCGGTTGGGCGAGGCATGGCCACTATGAACCTCATGGCCGACGGGGAGGGACAGCAGCATCAGCAACTGAGGGACGGACGAGGCTGCTTCCAGATGCCGGTGCGCTACCCTACGTACACCCAAGCCGACTATGAGGCGATGCCCGAGTGGAAGCTCAACTGCATCCTCCGAGAGTACGGCCTCCCGGTGACCGGTGACATCGACGATAAGAGGAGGTATGCTATGGGCGCCTTCCTCTGGCCTGCTCTCTGAACCAGATATCACATATATATATACATGTATAATACATACATACATAAGGCTAGCTGTCTATGGAGAATAAACCGCTATGTAAGATGTGGGAGGTGCTGTATGTTGTTATTGCCTGTAGAACAGAGTTCATAATGGACATATTTGGAGTATTAATTCCAATGTCTGCCTTGATGTGGTTGAGTTCTCGAGTGATGAGTTCATAATGGACTTACTCCATTTGTATAGCTCGCTCTCCAAGGGAATTCAGAGGAACGTCGTGCAATGAGGATGACAGGAGGATCTCATATTTCGAGCAGCAAATCTCCTTGACGAAACTGCGATTTGGTTGTTTGATGACACAAACCATCGTGTAGATGAGACTGTTTCCTTCGGGTGTTGGATTGATTTGGATTCACTGTGAAGTAGAGGGCTCTCTCCCGCTGCTCCTCATCTTGCAGGGACAATGCATGTCACTGTCGACATCCATGCTCTTCCACCGGAATCTGGAAAGGGAGGAGAATAGTCATCTTCTACCAAGTGTCAGACTAATGTTAGCTTGCTTAACAAGGTGTGATGGAGCAATGGCAGCTTCATCGTCTTCTTTTTCGCTTTTAAGCACCGGATGGATCAAAAGAGTAAAACTTCTTTACGTGCACCTTTTTTCGCTTGTTAATAGAGGAGGTAGCTTGATCATGAGTACGACGAAACACCTGGAGACATTTGGTCCGTTCCAAGTTGATAAGACCAACTTTGCGGCAAGATATATCTTCCGGTGATGATATTAAAAAAAAAGAGAAAGATAGGATGCAAAAGATCACCAGAAAAGGTGAAAGAACGTATTATCTTAGGACATCTGCAGCGGGTAGGGGAAACAAGCACCCATCTACGGATTAGTTTGGACATATATATATATATATATATATATATATATATATATATATATATATATATATATATATATATATATATATATATATATATATATATATATATATATATATATATATATATATATATATATATATATATATATATATATATATATATATATATATATCTCTCTCTCTCTCTCTCTCTCTCTCTCTCTCTCTCTCTCTCTCTCTTTTATTATTATTATTATTTTTATCGCCGACCACGCTTTCCCGAGTGAAACGAACCATTGGGTTGATCAAAAAATCTTGGTGGCCCAGTTGAGCTCATGAGGTGGCCTGTCCTCTATGCAGAAAATACTTGACGACCTCATAAAAGGAAACCACGATTCCCACGGAAGGCCCTGCACGTCCCACGCGCGGTCCAACGCCCGTGAAAAGCCCCTTCGCCCCTTCGCTCCTGCATGCATTTTGTCAAGAACACGCATTCACCCTCATGCAATAATAATAAATCTTCGCTCCATCGACAGAACAGAGCATGCCACCCCCCCCAAACAGTAAGTTTGACTTACATGTAACAACACTTCCAAATTACAGTCAGTACTCAATCGAGAGTAGATGCAGCAACGTACCTCCAAACTTGTACGATGGTTTGCCTCGTGGTTGTTTTCCGCATTCTCTCCGGATCCTTCTGAAACAACCAACCCAAATTCCATGTTAGAGAGCAGTACATGAGTCGCACTTGCCATGCAATAACAAAGGTCTCCCAAATCGAATAACCACCACAAGTGTCAAGTGTACGCGCCTTCTGATCTGCCCATCTTTTCTTCCAGAAATTTGTTCATAGCGGAAGAACACTTTACCTCTATCTGTCTCCGAGTTTTTGCAACATCCAGAGGGCATGTCACCGCAGCGGCAAGACTGCCCGCAACATAACCCGCTAAAAAGTTCGCCCCAAGAACACTAGCCGCATTGCCATCCTCACCAACTAGTCCAAGTAGGCGCCTTCTAATCTGCGGATGCCAGTGGTCAGAAACACACGTCAGTAGCATAGCACACAAGCACAGGCTTCATGAGGTGACGGCAATGAATTTGATGTGGACCAAGAGAGAATCTCACTGGCTCAAGAGTCGACCAGCAAATGGCAGAAAAAGGAACATCTCGAGCAAGCTGTGCTCCTGCACCCATCCACAGCACACGGTACCCTTCAACTGTAGGAGTAGGTTAACAAGTTAAAGCGACAGCAGGAACCGACCATCAAAAAATTTACAGATATAATAAACATGTATTTTTACTGCACAAGCTGCAATAGGTAATTTTCCTTCTATCTAGTGGCAATGTGCAATTTAAGAGCTGGAATTTGAAGTTTGGTACGGTGATCATTATGTTTCCTCCCCCAACACTATCTACTCCGAAGATGCATATAAATAGTGATTAATGGGTAGAGGTATATGAACATACTTTTCTCTAGGTGATTGTTACTCCTGCTTGGTGAGAGAACGCCGAGTAGAGTCGTCCGGATTCCTGGTGGCTTACCTCCAGCTCGTGATGCTTTGAACGCCTGTTGATCAGTATAGCAGTTTTCTACATCCTCTAATAACATCGGATCATGTTCAGAAGATAAAAAATAAAAAATTGCACATATAATTGTTGTAACTTGTAGCAGCACTAACCCCTCATTTCGTTTAAAATTAATGAGATCCCTCTTTCTCCGTCCTTGGATCAAAACATAGGTTTGTCATAGATAGACAATCTCTAACCAAAAGGGGATGATTGAGCAATTTTTTATACCTAGTGATGACCCCGAAACTCACTTATAATAATAACCTTCACTTTCTCTTAACCTTCAACAGAACATGGGAAGGGTTGCGTTTACTGTCTCCATCAATCCAACGATGAGCGGTCAGGCTTAAAAACTCCCTCTGATTGTATCTACATTTTATTGGTCAAGGATCAACAAGTTTTTTGTGATTTGTGAAAAGAAAAAAAAAAAAGGTAAGGATCAACTGAATTGGCGAAAAGGATCTGAGACATCACCTGACAAAAACACAGTTAAAAAAATATTTATAAATCTTTTCTTATTTAATTTTGGAACTACAACCACCGAAAACCTGAACCTTAAGTGGTCAAAACCATTGAAACTAAACATAGAATGGCTCAGACCATCATGAACATAACTAAAACAAGTGGAACAACTGAAACTCCCAGGATTGTTGAGACTTCCAAAACAAAAATCCTGCTTGGGAGGGTCAACTAAGACTAGGAAAAACCTTGGTTGATCAACCCTGACTAACGAGTTTCTTTTTTGTTGTAGTAACAGGGTCAGGCTAGTCAGAAAACTTCTTGATCATTGCAAGATTTTGCAAATCAAGGTTGCACAACTAGACCAACGAGGCCAACTATGGTAGCCAAATTGGCCTCAATGTGCAAAAAATAATTCTGTCCTAGATGTTCCACAAATAACTGCATAGAAATTAACATGTATAATGAAGCAACAGGAAAAATACAAAAAGGGATTTAGGCAGTGCCTAGTCAATGTGCAACACCACAATTTAGTCCTACGTTGGATCTGATGTAATAGGAGAATTGAGTCATTTTACATGACTAAATGGGTCAACTATTATTAACCTGGGTTTAAGCACATTGGACTAATGGTTCACGTCACATCAAATCAGGTTAACGACAAATGGTTTCAAAACGAACTTAATTTTGGACACCGTTAGGACCCAAATAGAAACTGACTACTTATGAAGACATACCAGAACAAAGAGTCATCATTGCTTGTGCATTACATCTTCTATACAAGGGTTTGATTTTGGGTCCAGCTGAGCCGTGTTAAAACTTACAAAAATTTAAGTAGGAAATATTGTAACAAAAGGACTAAACCAAGTCAGTTTATAGAGATAGACAAATTTAGCAATATTAACTTGAGTCTGAACGTTTTGGACCTCTGGTTCAAGCCTACCAAACTAATGAGTTAGTTATCTCAACAGACCGGATCACCACACATCAAGCTACTCAAGTATTTAGCAATACTTGAAATTGATGTAGGTATACCATAACTCACTACTTAATTTGCAGGACCATGTCAATCTATTGGACAATTACACTCCATCAACCTACACATACAAATAAGGAAGAGAATGAATTCAACACGTATGGAGCCCCTCTATGGTGCATGAGACTACTAACAGGTAAGAACACTTGCAAACATGACTATACATGGTTTCTTTGTGGTCTATTACAAACATTTGATATTCAGGAAAAACTGATACCAGAAAAAAAAAACAAAAATGGAAAATGATTCATGAAACAAAACTTTCATGTTATAAAAACAGTATAACAAATGTATTATTCACACGATCAAATTTTGAGTCGGTTGAACAAAAAATATTCAATGGTATGACACTGTACATATATCTTCCTACTTACACGTAGTTGACGGTTCTCATGTTTGATGCGTGTACAGATATTCAAGTAAAATTTTAGTATATCTCTTTCACTATATAAATACTCAAACTTCAGTGTGACTACCTAAGCATAGCAAAATTTTCAAGTGTCACGGATATCAAGAAAAGATTATGATTTTATGCTGAAGGGATAAAGTCTTGCAAAACTTTCCAGATGGCCAAAAAATTGTATCATTAAATGTAAGCTACCTGCATACGTGTTCTTGCCAACTCAATAGGAGAGCAAGCTAGACATGCCAATGTGCGTGCAGCTGAACCAGCAAGTAGGGGAACATAAGGTGTTAGATTAGGGTAACTATTGACAGCGATATCTTCCATCCAATTGCGCAACATGTCATAGCAAGGTAAATATATCCCCACCTGTCAGCAAACCAGGTATAGCCACCTGTTAGCAAATCAGGAAAATATTTGCAGCAGATCTCCATGAAGAAACTTGTGAAGTAAAACATAGAGACCAAAAATCCACACGGTGAAATCACATAAGTTAAGAAACATTGCAACAGCTAACCAACTTTTATCCCCTTCTTTTGAGTGGAAAATGGTAAGGCAATGGCGGTGGTTTACTGAGAAGTCAGTATCTCACAAGTAATAATGAGCACAAGAAACATTGACAAATACCTATTGCAAGTGAAGGTAAGTGGACTGTCATTTCCAAGAAACTTATACCTGAAAGGACCTTGGTTGTCCTCTGATGGCAATAAAAAACAGAGCCAATATGATGCATTTTATATTGTTTAATTCTAGAAATGATGAGAAAGCATCACATTTATCAGCAATATTCACCCCAAATCCATGGAAACTATTATCAAGCATACAGGACGAAATTATTCATCAACAAATTTGAAGTCCACCTCTAGACTCTTGTTAAAGAGATGTCTTTCCGAGACAACGGTCAGTGAATATTTTTTCAACAAGATTTGATCTCTTGAACATGACAAATCATTTATCATTTTGCCTTCCAAAGGGATGTAAATAGGTGAAAAAACATTTATAGATGTAGCTGAAATGTCCACAGGAAGATACAAAAAGAGGAAGACAGGAGACAATAGAACCCAATAAACCAAGTGTGTCATTAGTCAATACAAGTAATTAGCCAATTTGAATTGCAGATCCAAGCTGGGTTTCACACTGTTAGGTTTTAAAAAAAAAATAATTTAGTTCAATGCAAGTTAAATTTATATCATTGTGGTGGACAATGTAAAACATCCATATGTTTTAATGTTCATAAAGAAAGCCAACTTATGGGCTTATATGCAGAAATTCATAATTAATATTTGGTTCTTTTCCTTGTGTAAATGTGTCGAGAATCCCTTTCATAGCATAGTTACTACAAGGAATAAAAAGAACCTTGTGAAAATTGCAACAAAAGTTATTGGTAGTCAGTACAAAGGCTGTGGTTTATCAAGTTCCAACAGAAAAATACAGTACCAGTAATTTTTCCGCAATGACGCAGCCATAAACTCAAGTACAACCATAGCAAAAGACGTGATTGAATACTTGAAAGTGAAACAATGATGGTGTTCTGTTAAAGAAAGAGAAACTTACAGTTGGTACAGCCAATACTAAGCTCGCATTAGTACCCCTCCACAATCTAACAAATCCTTCCTGTAAAATTTCTTCATCACATAGCAAGAAAAAATTGACAACTCATTCCTAACATAAAAACTTAGTGAAAAGATACACAAATACACGAACTACATCAAGAAAGAGAATAAGTTCCAATACTAAAAGAATGCCTATTACCTGTTTAATCACCTTGTAGAAAACATCCAGTGTTCCCTTGTACCGGGAATGATCAGAAGGACAACATGTGCTTGCACAGTATCTTTCACCAAAGATATATGATGGGTAACACCTAACATCCATGCAAATCTGTGAAATAGAAATATATTAAGCTCAAGAATCCAAATAAAGTACATTAAAGCAAAGACGCTAACACTTTTGTTGCTCAAGTGAAATATACAAAGGAAAAAAATAGGAGTCAACTTGATTATTTAAATTTCCAAAACTTCCTGCATGATAAATAAAAATAAGGTTAAAGATGCTATAAATAAAGAGAAACGGAAGCATATAACATTTAATAATGATAATTATAAAAGGGGGAAAGGGCGAATTCATAATGCCAGAAAACTTTAGCCGGGACAAAAAGAAACAGATTATCTATTTTCAGATATTATCTACTTTCAAACAAAAGCATTGACATGCATAAACTTAACTGAGTTTTGTGTGACCAATCCACTGCAACCCATTTAATTGAGCATGAAGAACAAAACCATGCTCTGATTGAGGAGATAGACCAAAGGTATGTTTCATATAGAAAGCACTATTTAGATTAATAGTAGTAAATCTAAAGCTTGGAGTTACATTCAAATATCAAGATACAGTTAGATCCGAATCCATTTTAATATGCATATACGATAAGAATTTGGATGGCAGAAAATTTGGATAGAAATGTCAGTACATGAAGAACAGCCGATGCAACCAATTGAAAGTCTCATTTACTTTGCTTTTATTCTTTGAACAGTAATATATTACTTAACCATTATGTAGTCCTTTCCATTCAGCAAGGCACACCCAGAACAGGGTCCAAGAATCTTTGTCGAACAGAGGAAATTCAAGTAGAGAAGAAAAAAATACGGGCACACCACTTATCATAAAATAAAACCATAAGCCTTTCACCCTAATGTTGTAAGTGCTATAAGGCAACCTGATGCTGCGAAGTGTTATATGGTACTCCAGCTGCTTGTGCTTGCAACCTTGTCTGTAAAGAACAGAGCTAAGAAACACATTAATGTCTACAAAGTATCTGTGCATCACAAAATTAGAGAAAACAGAACATTGAAGAGTTGAAGAATCAAATGGCGAAAATATTTGCATGAAGCACAACACAAAAGAATGAGCCTCTTAAAAGAGAATAGAAGATTACCTCCAATCAACCGGAAGAAATACGCATGAAAGAATAACATAATATTATAAAAGAAAATAGAAGCGAAACAGACTTTAGGTGAATTTTAATAGTGAAAGTATAGACAAACTGATCCCACAACTGGTTGGTTCAAGAAGATAAATTACGCTTACCATAAATCTACAGCAAGAAATATACTTCAATCTACAGCAGAATAAAGAAAATGCACATCACAATGAACTCTGTAAGCGTAGCAGAATTACGATAAATCTACGGCAAGAAGGTCTTTCATTGTCCTACACAACGAAAATTTCCTACAAAAGGGAATATAATTCTTGACATCAACTTATTCTGCTTAACACAAGTTCTATACCAGGAATAAAGAACCCTTTCGTTCCTCAACCTGTATAATATAGAAACCATGAGGGCTGCATCACAAACGTTTACAACGATGTACATCGCTGATTCATCCCTCAAGAACGATGCTTAATTCGAACGATCGAGTCAACTGAGGATATTGCCACGACCCAAAACAATCGATTGCCGAAGCAAGCAAACCCCAGAACCCCCCCAAATTGCTCGGAGAAACCGCAAGAACGAAACACTTATTAAATTCTGGTCAAGATGAAAAAAACAGCCAAAGATTCGGAACAACGAAGAGGTAACGTGGGCATATCACCTTTGCGACGTCGAGGGGATTGACGATGACGGAGGAAACGAGGGCGGCGCCGGCGGCGGATATGGCTCGCTCGGCGAAGCCCATCTTGGAGTCGGAGGAAGACAGGCGGTAAGGAGGAGAGGGAGAAGTGGAGGGGGAAGGGGAGGACGTGGCCTTCTCGGAGGCCGACATGATAGCGGTCGCTGAGATCATACGCACAAAGAGGAAGAACAAAAGGATAAATTGCCGATCAATTTCAAGGGGTTTCTCTAAATCTTTATCTTGCGATTCCTTTCTTCCTCCCTCCCATTCGTAACGTCGACGAACTCGGATGGCGGTGGGTCGACTCGGTTCGCGTTGGAAATGAACCACAAATAAAATAAGCGACCGAGGAAGGAAGCGGAGGCGTGTGTGTGTCTACAGCTCTCTACGTTACATTTTCCCTTCAAAATTAAATTCTTTTAATAATAATAATAATACTAGAGCGATTAAATATTTTTATTTCTTTGTGTGTTTTAAATGACCTTTTTCCTGATGGACCATCAATCAATAAAAATAAAAGGAAACGAAAAATAAATGGCATGCATGTCAACATGTTCATGACACCTTGCGTTTGCCTACCTTAATTGACTCGGATGAAGAACTAAGGCCACGACTCACCTCACGACATCTCGACTTCTTCGGCGTTCCGGCGTCCGGGGTCTCGAACGCGCAGGGGATAGGGAGGAGTCGTTGGGGCGGGTGGGACCACGCTGGTTGGAGCCAATGGGAAGGCCCACTCGGGTGTTTCGTCGTTTGGACCTCGCACGTAAAGGGCTCCCTCACCACACGATCAAGGCGGGTTACCCCAGCCAAGACGGGGAACACGCAGATCCCTTGACATGGACCGAGGTCCACCTGTGGGACCGACCACTCTCCTCCAATTTTGTGCTGTAAAGATATGTTCCCTGTTCTGAAACGAGAGGGGATGTCTGTCTTGTCAAAAGGGACCCACCGCATCATGGTCCATGCAAGCGGGGAATCAACCATTTGCCAAGAAAAGGACGGCCTAGATCACGTCGTCCACGTTGTGGTTAGCACCTTAACTAACTACTTTGTATCGTTTTCTCTCTCAGTCTGCTCCCTTCGGAAGCACCCCGAGAAAGCGGTGGGGGGACGGAAACGGGGATTCCAACCCTAACCCTAACCCTTACCCTTACCCTTCCTCCCTCTTGTCCTCCTCGATGAGATGGGAGATGGAGATGGAGGAGGTGGAGGCGGTGCTGGAGAAGATCTGGGACCTCCATGACAAGATCAGCGACGCCATCCACGCCATCTCCCGGGCCCATTTCCTCCGCTCCGTCAAGGGTCTCCGCGGCGGACGACAGCCTCCGGTGGCGGCGCCTGCGCCGGCGAAAGGCAGCGGGGAAGGAGGTGAGGGCAAGGGTGGGTTTGTCTTCGTGAAGGATTTCAGGGTGGAGGAGGACGGCGCGGCGATGGCAGAGGCCAGGAGCCTCAACGACATTCGCTCCGCGCTGGAGAACCTCGAGGACCAGCTCGAGTTCTTCCATGTGAGTTCCGCTACCTTGGCGGTTGAATTCTGCCTTTTCCCCTTTCTTCTTTGTCGATCTAATTGATATTGTCGATGAAACCAAAGAAGTCAGATCATTTATCCTTAAACAATATGATTGATATCATGTGGTATGGTTTTAATCGATTTATATATACGGGAAGTTTGTGCTTTTTCAATTTTTTTTCTCATTTGGGTTTTGGAAGGCTGGATAAAATTGTGCTTTTTTGCAGCAAATTTTCCCTCAAGAATGTTCACTAAAACAAGATTATTCTTTTATACTTCTGGATTGTAGGATTTTGTTTAATGTTTATTTTTTCTTCGAATCAATTCCGTCCATGTTGTTTCTGACTTGTTAAAAATTACTCCTCTTTTTTTTTTTCGCTTCTCTGTGTATCAACCATCTAAAGTTTTTGCAGGGAAACCCTTCTTTGTACTTTAAACTTCTATCTAACGTTTTTTTCCCTTCTTTTTTGTCTGGTGATAAATTATCAGCTATTTTTATGGATAAGGGAGAGTTTTGATTGGCTAGACTGGTCTAGGGGCATCTCAATTGTCACCACAGTTTTAATGGGATGTCAAGTTCAATAATCAAAGAGGGTAGTTCTGGTGTCCCATTGGGCTTCCTCTTCAAATGAACTCTGATAGCATAAATCCTGGACGACTCTTCAAACTTGTTAGTCAACAAAGGAAAAGAAAATTTAAACAGTGTTAGAAGAAATTGCTTAAAGGTCTTGGATTTGAGGTGCTTCACTTGGAGATGAGTCAAGTTTATATTGGCAAAAGCTGCCACTTCTGCATTGTGCAGAACTTTTCTAGAGGTTGTGGTAGCTTGCTCTATTCTAAGTGTACATGGTCAGATTTTTTTGTGTCTTGAACAACTGCAGAGCTTTTCCATTGACCCTTATTTTAGACTAAACGAATGTGTCTGGGTTGCTCCTTGTTTGTATCAGTTTGAACAACAGAACACGGGAGATATTTCTACTTTGAAAATTAGGTTGTATACTTCTCCTTTTTGTCAATTTTGTTTTTGGTTCTGTATCTGGGTTAAATGATCTATTGATTATTCTTTAAGCCACTTGGTTTGATTTGCAGCAGATGTCACACATATTCATATATATGTGAAGCAGCAGTAATAAATGTCATAAAACAGCAGATAGAAACTTAATTTTGGTTTGCTAGACCCTAGTTGGTTCCTTTTTCTAATGAATCTACTATAGGCAGTCACAATTAAATTTCAGGTGTATTTACATATTTAATAAGTGAATACAGGGGCTTGTTGGCTTGTTGTTATCAATGCATGAGCAGAGCATGTCAGCCTTAAAGCAATCTGCAGGATTTGGTGATTGTACATGAACATCTTTGATTGACTAATATTTGTAGTTTATTTAATCTCATTAGCTTTTCCATTTGACCTTACATTTACATCTTAAGGGTCGCCTTTTATGATATGATTGTGCTAAATAACAGTTGGCAAGCATGTTTGATCTACAGACTGTGCAATCACAACAGCGAGCTGAACGAGATGCTGCTATAGCGCGGTTGGAACAAAGTCGTATCATTCTAGCCATGAGGTTGGCTGAGCATCGGGGAAAGAAGTACAAAGTCATTGAAGAAGCTTTAGCATTTGTTGGTGATGTGCACAACATGGGCCATTTTGTCACGCCAGAGACCCTCTATGAGAATGAGATGACAAGGAGTCAGTCAGGTAAGAATCTGGAAGACCACGGGTGCAAAGGGCCTAGTATGTTGATGCAAATGTTCATATCAAGCTTCGCCGTGGCCAAAAGGTCATTCGGATTGATGAGCGTCCAAGGAATTTTAGGGAATGCCGCGATGTTTGCTGTAAGTATGCTTGCTCTTGTGCATCTCAATCAAGTTGCTTTTAAGGGTGAAAATGCACCCGCACGAGATCAGACATTCTACAGGAGGAGAAATGAAGATAGATTCTCTCGGGCGGATAATTCTTCACATAGTGGCCAATTGAAGCGACTTGAGGTTCTGTCGGCTAGAGGATAAGATTGAGACATTGATCCCAGAGTAATGCCTGTACATTTTGCTTGCAGTCATTAGGAAGGTGAAATTTCCCAAAAAAAATTTTGTCACTTCATAATATGCTTTATTTTTTTTATTAAATATTTTTCCCTGGTAATTTTCGGAGAGTCATGTATATGGTTGTATAACCTGTTTGTTCATAGATAAAGACAGACAGTCTTGAGTCTGATTATTTTCCCTCCTCAGGACATGTACTAGAGCTAAGAGTCATGTATTGTGAACTATAACTGCTATGGATGCATGGGGTTAAACTCCATCCTTGAAGTAGATATTTCTGCGTGTTTCGTGTTTGATACCCTTTTGGGGTTACTGCAGGCCCTCGTCTTGCCTAAAATTCCGAGAGAGAAAGTTAGAACACTCCCCCTGAGAGTTATCCTGCAATGGAATGGTGTTTGGCTCGTTTGCAAGTCACGTTCAGGTACCTCAAGGCTGTAAGGCAGCCACCAACCAAGGAGAGTCCTCATCCTGTTTCGTTCAATGGGTACCCATGTGATATGATTACAGGGAATAAAGGTGCGTATGGGTCTTTTTGGTTGGGGCAAAAGACAAGATGTGCCCTCATCATGATGTGATGTAAGTGCGCGTCATCGCCCCTCTGTCGACTGATGAAATCAATAAGAGATCATATCTTTTGATGGTGATCGCTCAATCAGCCAAAGTATACTGTCGACTATAGTGCCTTTATTCTTGCCGTCTGTAGATTGCAGAACACCACATAGCGGGGGGAGAGAGAGAGAGAGAGGAGAGAGAGCATGTCAGATGACGGTATTGTGGGTGGCCCAAGCCCAATAGGACGTGGATTGGAACTCTGATTGTCGTGTTTGATGCTTTATGGGCTTTATTTTGATTTTTTTTAATGATGAATTTTTAATATCTAATTAATTAATTTAATAATGATGCATCCAGCTTGAGTTTTTTATGTTAAAAAATTAAAATTAAAATTAAATTTTTTTTGAAGATGTCAACTAGTTTTTCTCCATGGATCAGATGTAGTATGCTGTGCAATATGCATCGTACAAACCAATTCAAGTCGAAAGCATTTGCATATATGGGTTTTTTTTTCTTTAAATAAATAGAAAAACCTTTAATTAGTTAACCAGTTTGCAAACAAACAAAAAAAAAAATGCGGAAAATTAGTAAGGTAGTGATGTTACTTTGATATTGTCGATCGAGAAGCGATATGGTTCGATCGATCTCGAAAGTGTAAGCTCGTTCAAGGGCCTCGTGGTGGTTCACGTGAGAGCGATTTGGAGGGTGGGCCAGAACTGGTGGACGATCTCAAGATGCATATTTGTTCGTTTTATGGGCAAATCATGTGTCGTCTCCAATGTGTGCCTTAGTCTTGTCGAGATATATGCTAAACGATCAACGTTATTATGAGGATGTTCTTTCGACTCAATCCCGTCGCTGATTCACGTTCACAGCGCAGTGAACATAATCTCGCTGCCCCTTTTTGAAGATGTCAACTAGTTTTTCTCCATGGATCAGATGTAGTATGCTGTGCAATTATGCATCGTACAAACCAATTCAAGTCGAAAGCATTTGCATATATGGGTTTTTTTTTCTTTAAATAAATAGAAAAACCTTTAATTAGTTAACCAGTTTGCAAACAAAACAAAAAAAAAAAAAAGGGGTCACAAAGCAGCAGTAGATGCCTCCCACACAGCAACATTGGCCATGAGAGATCGAATCTGACAATAGCTGACACCTAGGACATGAATTAGTTTGACAATGCGGAAAATTAGTAAGGTAGTGATGTTACTTTGATATTGTCGATCGAGAAGCGATATGGTTCGATCGATCTCGAAAGTGTAAGCTCGTTCAAGGGCCTCGTGGTGGTTCACGTGAGAGCGATTTGGAGGGGTGGGGCCAGAACTGGTTGGTACGATCTCAAGATGCTATTTGTTCGTTATGGCAAATCATGTGTCGTCTCAATGTGTGCCTTAGTCTTGTCGAGATATATGCATAAACGATCAACGTTATGAGGATGTTTTCGACTCAATCCCGTCGATGATTAAGTTAACAGAGAAGTGAAAAATAATCTCGCTGCCCCCTTTGAGCGTTAGAGGCTAGGCTTTATATCGAAGTCATCGATAGCATGAGGCCGGTGGTCCTAGGATTCATTAATATCGATGATTGACAGGCGTACTGGCTTGTGGGTGGCATCAAAGAAGGATGACAATAGGGGTACCATTTGCTAGGGTCGGGGCCTATTTGAGACAAACAAGAATGACCCCCTATGCCGAGCGTCCGAAAGAAGAGGGAAGGGAAATTGGGCCACGCCAGTTGGAATTAATGTCTTTCACTTCTAGGCATGTAGGCCTTCCTGAAATCGTGGGTTAGCAAGGTGTGTCAGGTTGCTTACGGTAAATAATCCAAAGAAGGAGAAAAAAGGGGATGAGCCTCATTATCGTGGATTAATGTATCCTATAGTGGGCTCGTGCAACCCTGACAAAGATTTAGTTGGGCAGGGGCTAGTGGATCGTACTCCTACCAATGGTTACAAGGGAAGGGCATATGCTCTTTCAACCATGTCATTACCTAGGTAGTAGTTCGTGAATTGGTAGTGTCGTGTTGGCGTTGTTACTTTCCGTATCAAGTATGAAGTAGGAAGTCTATGTCAAAATAATTTCTAAATAAATACTTCAATTTTTGGTTGGATGTATAGATTCCACATCATCCTTCAACCTAACTAATTTCTTTTTGTGATCTTCATTTCTTAACAAATAATATGCACTACTCTCATCAAGAAAATTAGAAATATGAATACCAAGAATACGATATACCAATAATAAGTGAAAACACATTAGTAGTAAATTACGACTTTTAATAAAATCAGTAATTATTTCAAAATGCTATACAAATCCAATGTTTATGTATGTAGGTTAAAAATAAATATGAATCTTATCAATTCAAGAGTCCTCTCATACGCTTATACTAAATCTTTTACCTATAAATTTCCTAAAACCCCCCCTCAACTTGTGAAGAGCTTAAGTGATTCTTTTTCGAGTTCAAGTAATTCGTACTCAGTATTTAAAACTTTGAGGTGTGAGTCTCCTAATATAAATGAAATCTTAATGTCACAAATTCTAAGGCCCCCTATATTCTCTTGTGTTTAATGATTGCGTACCAATTAATGAGGCTAAAACATTTGGACGAATAAGAATTTGCCCAAGTGAAAACACTTTAGTAGTAAATTATGTTTCTAAGAAGAATTTTTAGTAAAATCAATAACTATTTCAAAATGCTATAGAAATTTATATGTAAGTTAATATGAGATAGAAATGTTATTAATTCAAAGTTAATATGAGATAGGAATGTTATTAATTCAAGAGTCCTCCTAGACTCTTATACTGGACTCATTACCTATGAAGTTAATATGAGATAGAAATGATTCTTTTCCATCTCAGAAAGCTTTTGGTTTGTTAATTATATTTCTAGGTTCAAGCAGTCCATACTTTGCATTTAGGAGACTTCAACCCATAGGTTGTCTACTCTATTCAGGAGAGGTGTGAATCTTCTAATACAAATGGAATCTTTCGAAATCTTGATGTCTCGAATTCCAAGGTCTCTTATATCTTGTTTTTAATGATTTTGTATCCTCCTTGCTATCTAGAGAACCATACACCCTATACAAACAAGAATAGTGCATATTTAGCTCTGTTTATACTTAGGTTGATGAGTATAGATCAAGGAGTTCTATAACAAAAGCGTATGATTTCATATTGGCTCTAAAAGCAATAATAATATTATCATGTATGCTACGATCGAAAACAAACAAATGCTGATTGATTTTAAGATATCAGTGAATTAAGAAAAGGTTTCATTCTATTAGCCAATACTTTCACTAAAATCTTAAAAATGATAGTATACAAAACTATAGATCCACAGTGGTAAACCTTAAAATAGTTGGCTTTTGTATAGTGGTGAGCCAAGTGATTCATAATGGCATGACTATCATATAAATAAGATTGATCATTTTGCTAGCATGGATAATTTTGTAAAAGTGTTTGGTGTTTCGGTCCCCATCTCCCAACTATTTAGATTTAGCTTTGAACAACCAAAATTGATAATGTTGATGCATAAGTGCAATAAATTTGTTATGCAATATTTGTAAGTTGTTGTACTCATCCATCAACAAAGACTTGTCCCAACAAATCAAACCATAAGGATTTGGTCACAAGTACTTAAGTCATAGACCTACTCTTTTTGGATCAAATCAAAACTCTCTTGATGTTGACACCAGTGAGGTTCAAATCTGAAACCTTCTAAGATAGTTAAAATCTTAGTATTATGCTTAAAATCAATAAGGAGAGGCTTGTGATCTGATTCAATATTACGAAGATGAGACACAAATGAGTGCATGTGTAAGCAAAGTCAGTCGGGGTGAATTAATCAATCCTAGATCAAGACAGGCATAATTGTTACTCAAGTAAAAAAAGATCCATAAAAATCAACTTGTTTCTAGTTATAAAATCTTAAAAAGAAAAAAATTGATTTGTGGACGGCCTTTTCATTCATGTTACAAATAATATTAAAATCTCCACAAATACATCATGGAATGTCATCAAATCTTAAACTCACAAGTTAAGCCATTAATTTATTACGTAAATACAATAAATTAGATTACATAAAGATAGATGGTATGAACACGATGCCTTGTGGGAGTAGAAAAGGAGAGAACCTCATCCGTCAATGGAATAGAGCCATGACCAAAGACGAGCATCGAGAAAACAAATGACATTGGATGTGACTTCAAAGAGAAAAATAGAGACGACAAAGAGAGACTCATTTTCCCCATTCTTATTATTATGGGTTTTATCATACTTGAGTTGAGTATGAAAATATATTACTCTATTAAGATTTTTTTTTCTGACATAGCTTTATCCTCGTTGGTTCAATTATACTGATGTGATGTATCGAATCACGATTAATTACGAATGAGATTACGCCACCTACGCGTCACAAATCCCTAAAAATATCTTAGTAGCAAATGATGAATTCTTATTAGATGTTGACTCATTTGACCTCTCTAAGACACATACATGCGGTTGGCTGAAATCTAAAATGTCAGATCTCCATGATCTTTTTTTCATGACCTAGAAATACATACATCTCTTGACACATAGACAATCGAAATATATTGAATCGCACAACACATACAAAAAGGCCTCCCTCGGATATATTGGTCGGATAGTTAGAGTGATGCTCCTACTTGATTTTGTTCTTAAGATTGATTTAGTTGGTAAAAATTTTAATTATTTATTAAAAAAATTAGTTAATATATATTTGAATTGATTTTATAATGTCTCCAATTAAATTGATAAAAAAAAAAGGTTTCCAATTGTGATTAATGCAATGTAAAAGATTTGGAACAGTGCATCATCGCATGTGATGCAGCGAGAAGCTCAACTTCTGGTATGAGCTCAGTAAATCCTTTGACTTAAAGCACTCGAGTAAGCTTGGAGTTTTTGGTTGAGGTCGCCATTGAACGTTGGGTGAGGAAAACCTTGGGATTTGTCTTTGTTAATTAGAGAAAGGACATGCATGTCGCATGTGATTTCCTTGTACTAATTGTCAATCTAATGGATTCAAAAACCAATCGAATCCAAGCAAGTCGTATGAGTTAGAACACGATCCAAACCTAATCAAGGATGAGAGATTTATGTGAGTGATGTAAGAATTACATGAGTTAGACTAAGAAATCCACACTACATGGGGGATGATGGTAGGGTACAACCTCCATGAATAGTGCCAAAGATTTCAGCGTGAGATGAGGATGGCACTCGTATCCCCGTTCACGGGACAATGTGGGCAGGTGAGAGCTTTTTGTTCTGTCTCCTCATCTCCTTCCTCACCAATCCTTCCACCCACAAAGCAACAACAACCTCCACTTTGTGAAATATGGAGTTGTGTGTTTCTGCAGGTGTGTTTGAGAGAGAGAGAGAGAGAGAAATGAGCAACAAAGGAAGGCCTGCATTGTGCAGTAGAGAGCCTTCTACAGTGCTGATCATATATAACCCCTTGAAAGAAATGGATGCGGGGGAGGGGGAAGGTGATGACAAACCCAAGAAAAGAAAGATTAGGACATTTAACTGTAGACTGTGCTGCTCTTGTTAGCCATGAGGAAGCCAAGGAAAGGAACCCTACAGATGTCGGGGGTGGCGTATCACAAACAGCAGCCCGACTTGGTTTCCTCTTCCATTGGCCACACAAGCATCCAAAACTCGCCTTCTTATCTGTGTTGTGACCTCCAACTCAACATTATTAATGTCCCAGATAGATTCCTTTTGGTAGATCTATGATCAAGGACAGTCCACATAGCAATCAAGAACAACATTTGGTGCCACTCCTTTGAATGAGTGGCACTAAATGGATCACTGAAACAAGCATCCAAAACTTGCCTTCGAAGTACTTTCAGCAATTCCGAGCTGTCTGGAGCAGACAACTCCATCCACGAGGACTATGCTCGTATCATTCAGCAGCAGCAAGCATGGCTACTCCTTTTGGGAACAAATGGACAGTTTCATCTTCACCCAATGCGTACAAAGGATTCAGAGTTGGAGATTACGCCACAGAAACCATTGTCTCCCGATCCTGAACCAACACATATGTACTGTTCTTGGTAGGAACAAGTGACACGGTCACATGCCCCGTGTTTCTCACCCTCAGAATGGCGTAATCTCATGATCAGTTTGCCACGAAAAGACTCGCACAAAGAAGCATGAAGTCCCTGACAGGGGAAGAAGGCCAGCATCCTCCATCTCTCTCACACAGTCATAGGAGCAGGTAGGTGGTGGACAATGGAAACCAACCACCATAGCTGGTCTCTTTCAGGAACGGGAACTTTATCCTCATCTCTTCCACGTCAAGGTCAAATTCCACCGCGTAACCGTGAGGAACGCGTCACGAAACATGCATGGACCTCATAGAAAGCTCCATGCATCGACTAGACTCTACACTTCGTCTTCCTCTTGCATTTCTTCTTTCGATTAGATCACGATGGAGCAACAACGTGTTCTCTACAGAAGACATGATGACCTTTTGCTGTTCTGCGGGTAGATTTTAGAAGCCGAAGGAAGATCCCATGATCACGTGATTATGCATGATTTAGTCCACGACTCGAACCACGTTGGGTCCGTCTTCCGTGTTGTCCGAACCGCTCCACTGGGCGGCCGAGCCCAGCAGGCGGAAGTCACAGCGAAAAGGGCCACGAGCGGGCGTATGGCCAGCGACACCCGTCAAACACGGCCACGCGTTCGACATTGAGATGCCAAAGTGTATATATATATATATATATATATATAATTTCAAACGATTACACCGGGCTCAAATTTCTTCCGGATTCTTATTGTTATATACTAATTAAACATTAAAAGAGAGAGGAAAAAGTTACTTGAGCCATTCCGTCGCCGTTAATAGACGGAGATAATTTTCGAGCGTCATTGCCACATACGAGAAAAAAAAAAAGATAATAAATACGACATTGAGGGAGGTTTCGAAAAAACGAAAAGAAAAACAAGCGGAATTTGTTTCCCTCCGCAGCAGCAAAATCGGCCGAGGAATCGGCGTCCGTCGACGGAAACGTCACTAAAGACTCGTGCTCAGATGGCGGGCAGGGGTTCGATCGGGAATAGGTCGCCGATGCCATCGAAAAAATCGTCCACCCCTTGCCACGTCGACGTTGGGCCGAGGTCGACGTCGAGCCCCGAGCCGTTAAGGACGGCGTCGCTCAACTCCTCGGCCAGGAAGCCGATGGGGGCGTCGTCGTCGTCGAACACCCCGAAGCCGAGTAAGTCGTCGAAGAGCACTTCGTCCTTCTCCAAGGACAGGAACCCGCCGGGCTCCACCGAAGAGCCGGCCGCCACGTCCTTCTCGTCGCCAACTGTACCCGGCTGTTTCGGCTTCTCCGCCTGGTCGCTGGGCTTGGAGGAGGAAGAGCAGGAGAAGCCGTGGAGGACGGATGTCGGGGAGGAGAGGTTGTGCGACTCCTCGGCGGAGTCGTACCCGCCGGAAACGGAGGTGAGGTTGTTCTCCGAGATGTTCTTCTTCGGCGGTTGTAGTGGGCGGAGGGGGGTTGGGTGACGGTCGCGGCGTCCGCCGGGGGACGAGCGAAGTTGGTGGTGGCATCGGGTCCTCGGAGCTTAATGGCGGCCGAGTCGTAGACCTTGGCAGCCTCCTCGGCGGTGTTGTACGTACCGAGCCACCCCGGACGCGTCGCCAGGGGTCCCGAATCTCCGCCGCGTACTTCCTCCCACGGCCGTCGCCTGAAGCCGCGGAACCTCTGGACGCATCCCATCACACGCCGGTTGCCACAACAGGGCCGGGCCTTCCGCCTTTCTTCCCGGCGCCGCACCCCTTCGCGGCCTTGCTCTTCCCGGCATACCCCACGGCATTGGGGTCCGCCTGCTGTGCTTGGCCGGGCCTCGACCCCCGAATGGCGGCCGAGTCGTAGACCTTGGACCTCCTCGGCGGTGTTGTACGTACCGAGCCCCACCCGGACGCGTCGCCAGGGGTCCCGAATCTCCGCCGCGTACTTCCCCCCCGGCCGTCGCCTGACGCCGCGGAACCTCTGGACGCTCCCATCACCGCCTGTTGCCACAACAGGGCCGGCCTTCCGCTTCTTCCCCGGGCCGCCCCCCTTCGCGGCTTGCTCTTCCCGGCATCCCCACGCATGGGGTCCGCCGCGTGCTGGCCGGGCCTCGAACCGGACCTCCTGGACTAGTACCGCCGGACGCGCGGCGGAGTGGCAGCACTCGCCCTCATCGCCGGAGGAGTCGGTGGCGTCGTAGTCGTCGCAGAAGATGCGCACCGTGCGCGGCAGCGGCGCGGCGACGGGGACGTCACTCGGGCGGCGCTTCGGCTGCGGCGAGAAGGGCTTCGGCGTCACGACGATGTGCTCCGTCCGCTTTATCGGCACCAGAAACGTAGTATCCATCAGATTCATTCCACGACTCTAATCTACTCGCATTTGCTCTCCTCCTCCCCTGCTTCCAACAACACAAACAAGAGGCCAACCATAAAAATCTAATCTTTCCCATCTCAAAAGCTCCAACGAAAAGGCGAACCAAAAGCACAAACGGCAGACCGCAAAAGAACGCATCCCTTCCCATTCACACCCTCACCAATGTATACATACATACATAAGAGCGCAAAAGTCGTCATTTCCTCCGATGAACGAAGCATCCACCAAAACTGTGACCTTCTACGATAAACACACCACCAAATCTTCATGGATTCAGAATCCCAGGGGACTTCAAAAGAGGAAAGAAGAGAGATTCCAAGGAAAAGACAGAGCTCGAGAGGGAGAACGGAGGACAGAGTCAAACTTACCAAGGCGAAACTCCACCAAGCGAGCACAGGGTACTTAAATCCCAGAGGCACAAGAGCTAGGACAGGCTTCTGGTTTTGGGAAACCCCAACCCTCCGTATCACACCGACAGCAGACCACCACCATCAACATCAACACGAAAACGGGACAGAAAAGAAGAGAGCAGCAGCACAAGAAGGTAGAAAAGTCATCAGAAGAGTCGCACTCACGGAGAGATAAGCCGAATGGAGATGCATTGGTGGTGCTTTGGACTGTGGGAGGAGGAAGAAGAGCACCGGGACTCGCAGTTTTATAGGATCCTCAACAGCCGAAATCGGAAACACGGCACCCGAGTCGAGACTCCCTTTCTCCTCCTTCTCTCATTTCTAATTTCTTCTCTAAATATCTCCATAATTATTTCTATTAAACATGAAAATTAAGACCCACAAACTCCCCCAAGCTGTCAGATGAAAACTGGGTCCGGACACGTGGTCCAATAGAAGACCTACTCGGTTGCTGACTCAGACCGTCCCGCACGTGGGGTGGGTGACGGTGGGGTAAGTCTAATTACCGTCAAATCCTCCTCGGGTTAAGCGACGACCGGGTGGCGTTTGACCGAGGCCAATCCCAGCGTTAGCTGTATATTACCAGCAATCAAGTTTAAATACCCTCCCAAATTACGTCGGATTTCATGGGGTGAATGCACTGCCTCTCCCCCTCTTTTTTACCCTTCCTCTTTTGTGGTTTAGTGGCCAGTGATGTTGTCGTCGTCGTCATTTGTGTTGTCCAAATTTACAGCGAGACACAGTGAAGGCCATCACCAACATGTGAAGCGAAGCCTAAAAATAATTACCACAGCTGTTGTTGGGCGAGCAGAGCCACCACATATATTTTGTAACCAAAAGCTTACACCTCTCCACGCTGCACTGCGCACTCCACTGCACCACCGCACAGTTTAATGTTTTACTGCAGCGTCGTGTTCCGCACCCGACTCTTTTACCACGCCCAGTGTGTCTCTGCTCGTCCTCGCCCTTCTTTCCCTCCCCTCTCTCCCATCATCGCCTCGCTTCGCCGGGAAAGGGGTAGTTGGGTCACTTCGCCGAGTATTTCTACACGCAATTAAAAGGAGAGGAAGAAAAGGGCGACATCACATGGGAAGCGAGAGAAAAGAAGCTTTTAAGGGGAAGGGGTGCGTGTCACGCGTTGGTGGCTCTCGCCGGAAGACGTGCCGGCGGTGATTGGACCGCATGCGGAGGAGCTGCTCCCCTCCGCCTGCTGGGCGTCGTCCAGGTGACGCCCCCCGAGTGGCCTCGGAAGCGGATCTCCGCCGTCCGATACGAGGTTTCTGCCCCTCGCCTCGGATCACGGCCGTCTGAGCTCTGCTCGGGGCGGACTAATCGAACGCGAACCCACCACTCCGCCGTGTTTGGATCACACGCAGCAGCCACTTGCACCGCCTTCGTGTCGACCCTCGTTCATGTCCTGCGATACACGTTAAATGCGTCGCAAGAGACTAGGAATGGCAGTGCTGCAGTGGTGCGCCGTGGACTTGCTCCTGTTTCGTCCACCACGGGCGTGGACTCGTGTCCCATCCTCATCCTTTGAGTGAGGCGAAAGCAAACATTCCCCCCCTCTCTCTCTCTCTCTCTCTCTCTCGCTCTCTCTCTCGCTCTCTTTCTCCATTTCTTTTGAGCCTTCTCACTTGAGATCACGTACGTACGCATGCAACTCGCCTGATCTGATGAATGAGCGTTAAAAGAGCATCAAATCGATCAAAATAAGTGTTCTTAATTGCTTTAGTGTCAATCTTCATTGACGATAACTACGAGTCGTCAATATATTCGACCCTAAAAGACTTGACACTCGATCAAGATTTTATCATCAAAAACTAACTTGAATATCAGAGAGACAATGTCGAACATACTCTTGATATAATTTTGTAGGAATTTAATGTCTTGTGATTAGAGAGGGTATGATAATTCCGGATAAAAGTCAAATATAGAATATAATTTTAGTTGACTCCAAATTGATATCCAACAAACAAATTTTATATAAACACCGCAAAAAAAGTCATGCTTCTAAATTTTATAGGTCTTCTCCATTAGTCATCTATATTATTAAGCCACGTAGCATGAGTGAGGCATTATTAGTAGCTTTCGCCGATTAAGTTGGTCAGTCACAGCCATCCAATCCGATCTCTACGATGATAATCTTTTCTCGTCATCAAAATTCTTCCTCTACATCTTATCTTCTACCTCAGATGACTAAAACAGGTGTCGTACTTTGTGAGAAGGTGGATGACAAAACAACCTATTCCCTACCATAAAATAAGCCACACATTTGGAATTTATAGCTCCATAACGGATTATGGACTTGAGAAAAATGCTTAGGGATACTCAATAATCAAACAATCAATAAGAGAAAAAAAAAACTATATCATCTCGAATCTAGTAAAATATGTAACGTATTCACTGAACTTCCAAGTCACAAGGACTAGTAAAACCTTCTCTCGAGATTTCAATTCTCGGGAAGGTAAGATATAGAGTAGATGGATAAATCTCACCATAGGAGGAGCAAGGAAAGAGGCCGGTGGAGTGGATAAAGCCAATGTGAGCAATCCAAGGAAGAGAAAGGAAATGGAAGGTGCACAAAATGGAACATAATGGACAGATTCATTCGGGAAAGATCACCAAGTTCGACAACAAGGGGTACTTATTCAGCCTTTATCATTATTATTATTATTATTTTTCTTCTTATATATAAGAGGAAAAACAATACTCTCTCTCTCCGTGCAAGTCCCAAAGTATCGTAAAAATATCTATTTTTTTTTCCTTAATATGATCATTACATTCATGTATAAGCATAAACCTAAGGACTAGACTTGATGACATAAAATTATTCTCTTGTGATTAAAAGATAAACACATGACGAGAAAGAAAACATCGTGTCAATGGTGCAACAACAGCTCCATCATGCATCATTCTCCTTGTCCAGTGTCTATTTGATTATTAGGGTAATCCTCGACCATCATGGAAGGTGCACAAAGTTCCTCTCCGGCCACGCATTATAAAGACCACCTCGCATACTTCTTAATATTCATTCACATCAGTTCAAACCGATGAACGAGAAAGAGACTTATCACTCCTTATCAATATTTTGGTTCTCGCAAAGAGGCTTATACGTGAACAAAATAGCCATGGTTTTCTCTAGATTCTCAAATAGAAATTGTCATGCAATGGCGAGTGGGAGTCGCGTCTTCCCGGTTGTAGATTCTGAGAACAAAACAGTCAGCTGCCATTAATGCTGATTGATGATCTCAAGAAAAGAACGCAGTCATGTTCGTACTCGTCTTTTTGTTATGCGCATAATGATCGATGTGATTAATACTACCTACAGAATGCATTGCAAGCCATTCAGTACGTAGCCATTTACAACGTTACGTATAATGAATCAAAGTACGATCCGAGTGGAAGTCACCGGAAATTAATGGCACCAAGTCGCATGGGTGACGACGGAGGGAGGGAGAGGGGTCGATTAATTAGGGCTCACGTGGTAGTCGACACGGATTCGAGTTCCATTGCGTGGCTCGAGCGTGTGATGCCTCGATCGCCGGCCCCACCGCCCGACATGTATTAATGCCGACGCATGTTTGTTTATGTTAGAAAAACAACGGCATACGCTCGTCTCACGTCTTTTAATTTTGGCACACCTCTCTCTCTCTCTCTGTCTCTCGCATTTATGTGTGTCGTGAACGCCAACATATTTTACAGGTGAAACGAAGCCGTCATCCAATTAGATCTGCGCCGTCCGTTTTGCTTTGATTCTTCTCTCTCCATTAATTTCTTTGCATTACATTTTTATTTATCCTATTTTATTATATGACCGAAGTTTTATTTTCATTAGCCTAATATTGTTCGAATTTATTCCATGCTGCGAGATCGCCGGTGCAAGTTCTCTCGAGTCTGTAGCGCTACTGAAGCTCGAGAAAAGGGACTCCGACCTTTCAGTGTTGGATGGACGAGACGACCGAAGCCACCGGAGTCAAAACTAACGGTCCTATTGTGATAGGTCAACCGTGTTTTGTATCGTGACTACTGGGCTTTCTTTAACGAGCAAAGGCGGAAGAAAGAAGAGAGCCAAGTGAAGGCCACAAATGGACATGTAACGGAGAAGGCGGCCAACTGTCGGCGGCCGACCGGCGCCGGTCACGCACCCTCTCTTCTCCCCCGTGATGACCGACCACGTGATGGAATCTCCACGTTAACGATCCCACCAACGACTCGAGACACGAGAAGATAGAGAAATAAAATCTTGAACGAGCTGTAATTACACCCATGCAAAGGCATGCACACGTTCTCTTATTATTGTTGTTGTTATTATTAGTAGTAGTTAATTTATTTTCTTACTATTAACATCTGCAGGTGGGTATTCATTGTTGCAGCTCCTCTGAACTCCAAGAGGACTGCTCATCAACGTGCTGCACACCACCTCTCCATTCTTTCCCAGGTCAAAGCTTCCCCAAAAGCGAGAAGATGAAAGCAGCATCGCACATCAATGGCCGAATCATACTCCACTCACTGAGATCATTTGGGTGGGGGAGAGGTGCACGTATGCAACTTTGTTGCTCTTGTCTTCGACTCAGGACAAACACCACAAGTGAACTGATCTCTTTCTTCCACGAAGTGCATGCTGCACCACACCTGGTTTCCAGGGGTTAGGTCGTCCACTCATGTGCTCATACCCTCCCTTTCATGAATTGCAACCCTTGTTGCATATTAAAATGCTTCATTATAGCCAGACCTTTATATATCATATATCACACCTAAAGAGACCTCTCCCACTGATTCTAACTTACCTATAGCTTGTGTTGAAAGCTTAGTCTTAATCTACCTGGGGAACAAGATAGTTTCGAGCAGATATAAGACCTTCAGACACACACACACGTATACATATAGGATTGTTTTGGTTCATGACATTTGCATCAATTGTCTGCACTATTGGCTGCTTCAAGTTCTACATGCGTGCAAAGTATACATTAATTGGATGCATAATGAATAGCCCATTTCTCTTGCAGAGTTGTTCTTTCATGAGGAACGAGTAATGTCACATCGCGTTCTATTTGTCTTAGTTTGAAGTCATCTCACTGACCACCAGAATGTTAGATTATGTCTTGTCATCAGTATGTGGAGCTATCAGTGAGTTTGCTCTTAAGGAGATCGTGGCAGTGAATGGTCGAAACAAATGTTTACCTTTGACCATAATATAAGTTCGCAGCAGTGCAATAATTGCACCCGAAACCTATCCCCAAGGCGTTGAAACACCGAAGGTTAAGCTTCAATAAATGGCAGGGTCGACATGTGGAGTTCTGCACATGCCTCTCTCTCTCTCTCTCTCTCTCTCTCTCTCTCTCTCTCATGCTGTGTCTAAACAATAAGTGTAGTCAGGTCTATTGAGCAACGGAAACACCACTCCGAGAGATGGAATGATGAAGCTTCCAAAGGTTAATAGCACCTCTTGCCCTTCACCAAAGAACACAAAGGAGTATCTTTTGAGAAAATTTTCCCTCTTCTCAATGTCATGATCCGTTCCTTTGCAGGAACCAACCACAACGAATGCACAAACTTACATTTCTCGATCAAGATTTCTTTGGGGTAATCTCGAGCTCAATCCATAAAACTTATGAATCGTTGTACGATGGCTTGCATCGGTCTGCTTCTTCAACCATTGAAGCCTGAAGACACTGAAGAACATGGGCCAACAAGAGTCAACGAAGAATAAGTTTGCAGCTCAATCTGGCTTAATGGGTTAAGAGACCACACAAGACTAATAAAAATTAAGAACCAAAGCATAGAACATCTGCAGGTGAGCTAAAAGTCAGCCCTACAACTCACTGCACCACAACCTTAATCCTCATGTTTTGATGCTAATGAAACAGGGGAGATCGTAATTAACTAGTATTAGACACAGATTGTGGAGCACCACGACACGATTTCGCTCTAAGAAATCAGGGAAATTAGTTAGTCGATCACTAAGCTAACAGATTAGAGTATTAGCAATTAGAAGTCAAACTCTTGATAATTCCCTCCTTGTGAGATTGAATGACTTCAGCATAATGTTTTTTACTTCGTCAAAGCTACAGAGGTGATTAAATTATTGCATCATGATCTTTCCAACCACATCAGATGGAGCACAAAACAAATCTTTCCTGTATGTGTGTGCATCAATCGATCTATGGTCAAGTGGTCAACTTTTATATTTAATCATCTTGTCGTGATTGATGATCTGATGGTAGGAATCGATGAACAACAAGTCATAATGTAATCCCCTCCTATCTAAAAAGGTTGCAATTGGCAGTGAGTTGATTATTCAATTGGCTCATCAACCTGGTGACTAATAAACATCGAAATGTAATGATAACTTGATGAGTCTGAATCATCAATCCGAAACCACTGGTTCGAAATGATTAAGCTCTACCTTATCTAGTATTAACCGATTTCGATCCCTGACCGAAAGTCCGAATGTCCAATGTTAGGACTTGATGAGCCTAAACCACTGATTCTGATTCAAAATTCTCACTATGACCAATTCAATTCTTCTCCCACACCAGAGAGATCATATCTAAAACCATGGAGCACATATGGAGTTCCCAATGCATATGTTCTGAGGATGATCTGTGCTTTCTGCATATATCAGTAATCTTCACATCCTCACTCTTGATAGGCTTGACAACTTCATGCAATCATGTCAACCTGGAGAAAGTTCCGATTCAAGTGCCTCTAGTGAGGATGAACCAAACCCAGAATGTAGTGGTAAACATCAACTCATGGGGCCTTCTTTGTTATCCATCACCTGATGAGTCTGAATCATCAATCCAAAACCACTGGTTCGAAATGATTAAGCTCTACCTTATCTAGTATTAACCGATTTCGATCCCTGACCGAAGTCCGAATGTCCAATGTTAGGACTTGATGAGCCTAAACCACTGATTCTGATTCAAAATTCTCACTATGACCATTCAATTCTTCTCCCACACCAGAGAGATCATATCTAAAACCATGGAGCACATATGGAGTTCCCAATGCATATGTTCTGAGGATGATCTGTGCTTTCTGCATATATCAGTAATCTTCACATCCTCACTCTTGATAGGCTTGACAACTTCATGCAATCATGTCAACCTGGAGAAAGTTCCGATTCAAGTGCCTCTAGTGAGGATGAACCAAACCCAGAATGTAGTGGTAAACATCAACTCATGGGGCCTTCTTTGTTATCCATCACCTGATGAGTCTGAATCATCAATCCAAAACCACTGGTTCGAAATGATTAAGCTCTACCTTATCTAGTATTAACCGATTTCGATCCCTGACCGAAGTCCGAATGTCCAATGTTAGGACTTGATGAGCCTAAACCACTGATTCTGATTCAAAATTCTCACTATGACCATTCAATTCTTCTCCACACCAGAGAGATCATATCTAAAACCATGGAGCACATATGGAGTTCCCAATGCATATGTTCTGAGGATGATCTGTGCTTTCTGCATATATCAGTAATCTTCACATCCTCACTCTTGATAGGCTTGACAACTTCATGCAATCATGTCAACCTGGAGAAAGTTCCGATTCAAGTGCCTCTAGTGAGGATGAACCAAACCCAGAATGTAGTGGTAAACATCAACTCATGGGGCCTTCTTTGTTATCCATCACCTGATGAGTCTGAATCATCAATCCAAAACCACTGGTTCGAAATGATTAAGCTCTACCTTATCTAGTATTAACCGATTTCGATCCCTGACCGAAGTCCGAATGTCCAATGTTAGGACTTGATGAGCCTAAACCACTGATTCTGATTCAAAATTCTCACTATGACCAATTCAATTCTTCTCCCACACCAGAGAGATCATATCTAAAACCATGGAGCACATATGGAGTTCCCAATGCATATGTTCTGAGGATGATCTGTGCTTTCTGCATATATCAGTAATCTTCACATCCTCACTCTTGATAGGCTTGACAACTTCATGCAATCATGTCAACCTGGAGAAAGTTCCGATTCAAGTGCCTCTAGTGAGGATGAACCAAACCCAGAATGTAGTGGTAAACATCAACTCATGGGGCCTTCTTTGTTATCCATCACCTGATGAGTCTGAATCATCAATCCAAAACCACTGGTTCGAAATGATTAAGCTCTACCTTATCTAGTATTAACCGATTTCGATCCCTGACCGAAGTCCGAATGTCCAATGTTAGGACTTGATGAGCCTAAACCACTGATTCTGATTCAAAATTCTCACTATGACCAATTCAATTCTTCTCCCACACCAGAGAGATCATATCTAAAACCATGGAGCACATATGGAGTTCCCAATGCATATGTTCTGAGGATGATCTGTGCTTTCTGCATATATCAGTAATCTTCACATCCTCACTCTTGATAGGCTTGACAACTTCATGCAATCATGTCAACCTGGAGAAAGTTCCGATTCAAGTGCCTCTAGTGAGGATGAACCAAACCCAGAATGTAGTGGTAAACATCAACTCATGGGGCCTTCTTTGTTATCCATCACCTACACAGTAGCCATTGCAGATTAAACATCATTTTCCAAAGTGCTGAAACCCTACTACACCCCTTCAACTAGAATTGAAGGGAAAAAAAATAAAAATAAAAAGAAGCTAAGAAATCTAGACATTGCTCGATCGAATAACATCAGCTGTCACCAGTTTTTATTTCTTCCTCACGAAAAGAGACTACCACAGAATCCTGTACCAATTCTGAAGTTCACTAAGGAGATACGCCAGAGCCGAGCAGCATTTACTTTAATCATCCTCTGATCTATGAACATATTTTATGCCAATCATAACCAACAGATGGATATTTTGATCATTCAAGGCCATTCAGACTCGATAACAGTTCGAGTTTCTCCAGCAACCAATACAGTGTTTGTACTTCCTGCAACCAAATAGCTAAGGAAACTAACATCTATGCCAAACTACTAATTTGCCTCATTCAGGTCACAGAGTATTCTGACCTACAACATCTGCGGTAATTTTATCCTAAAACAGGTGAAACATGGTGGACAAGCCCAAAGAATCTGAACAGGATAATGCTACAACAATGAACCACACTAACAAGAAGCATCGTGCGGGAAGCTAAAAAGTACACGACGGGCTTAGCGTAAAGAAACTTCGCTTCACTGGGGAGTTGATATGGCTTGTGGATCCTGTACTGGTGTCGATGTTGATCCCTCTGATCTGCCTTCTGTTGAAGGCCGGTTCCAGCTATCAAACCTCCTCATTCCTTCAATCATTCTCACCACCTCTGGCATCTTAGGCCTCCGGTCTGGCATTCTCACTACACAGCTCATTGCAATTTGAAGCATCTCCACCATCTCCTCTTCGATATTAGGATATCTCATCAGCTCCACGTCAAACACCTCCGCAGTCCACTCTTCGCGGACAACAGAATGAACCCAGCGGACTAGGTGGATGACCTCATCACCACCTCCCACTATCTGAATGGGGGATTTCCCTGTGAGCAGCTCGAGCAGTAGAACACCATAACTGTAGACATCAGAAGCTTGTGATGCTTTCCTTGTATCGACCACCTCGGGTGCACGGTAACCTGCGGAGCGAGACACAGGTGGAACCATTGGGTTGATGATGGATGGTAGACCCAGGTCAGAGACACAACCATATTGCTGGTTGTTGAGAAAAACATTGGACGATTTGATGTTCCCGTGGACAAGCTTCCCATTGTTCTCGATGTGAATGCGTGCAATTCCTCTTGCAGCTCCAAGCGCTATCTTAAGCCTAGTTTCCCAGTCTAGAGGTGTCCTGTCCTGCCCTCTTTTCCCTGCAATGTAAAATAATGATATTATCGCATAAAAACACCACGATTAGATATTGTTCATTGTAAAAAACCAACAGAAGTGTATATTTTGAAGCTCATTATAATTAAAATATAAAGCTGACTGCAATGAAGAAAAAAAATTTGACATGAACTCCTTCACAAGTTTTGCATAATGAAGAATAATATTAAGAGAAACCAAAATTTCAGACTTAAAGCGATTGTTGAAGTCTTGTCGGTTGATGTTTTAAAAGATACAATGGTCCACTTATACGATCGCTCCAAATAGAAACCACGTAATGCATACACTAAGTTGGGACTTTGATCCAAATAACAATGGACCTTCCTAGGTGAGATAAACTGAAAATAAAAGAAATCATTTTAGAAACCATCTTAGAAAAGCAGATCATAACATTTTGGACTTTGAAGATCATAACATTACCCTAAGTCATGGAAAAAGCAGCGCACGAAGTGTATGTAGCACCTCTGGAATGCTCACATCTAGCTTGTCCTCAACAACTAAAGCAGAATACGATTACTATAAAACCCAAAACGAAGTAGAAAATGAATAAATTTATAATTAAGCGGATCAAAAAACAACTTAAATTTGATTACAGAACTTAGTGCTCGAGGGCGAGCCTTCATAATGGACTACCTTTAGACGAAAAGGATAAAAGATCAGGTAGTTGACTATTATCTGCCTAAACCAAGGAAGACTGACAACCATTCGAGCTAAAAACACTACATAAACTTAGAAATGATGCAAACTCTGAGGTCTAAGGATCCATAAACTCATAGCAGACAATTCAAAGAAACAGGTAATAGCAACTTAGTAATGTATATAAGGTGAAGAGCGATATACCATGTAACAGGGAAGAGACATTCCCCTGGGTGTAATAGTCATACACCATCAGCTTCTCATCCTTGGAGTAGTAATACGCCCTCAGCTCCGCCACATTCTCGTGCTTGATCCTCCCTACCACCTCCATCTGCTGCTCAAACTCTTTTTTTCCGACACCGGCCTCCTTCAGCCGCTTCACCACCACCGTGGTAGCATCCTCCAACACGGCTTTGTATGCAGTCCCAAATGTTCCCTTCCCCAAGACCTCAGCAGACGCCCTCAGCAAATCCTCCAAGTCAAAATCAAAGGTACAGCCCTCGAAGAACACAAGCCGGTTGTTCATGCCCTGGTTTCTACTGACAGACTTCTCCGGCGACAGGTCCCCCTTCGATGCTTTTCCTGAGACAAAATTCTCTTCTTTTCCCCTTGAGCAGCAAAGATAGAGAAATAACGCAAGCATCACAAACAGCAGAGCACATCCGCCAACTATAATTCCGAGGATTGCTGATTCACTCAACTTCCTCATGGTTATCGAGCTCGAAACCGGTGAAGGAGAAGGAACCAGCAGTGGCGTCTGTGCCGGCAGTGATGCTGGAGTCAGAGGGTATACTGGCGACAAATCATTGCCCGAAAATGACGAATTTGGAAATCCTTGGATGGATTTGGGAATTGTGCCGTTCAGGTGGTTACCGGAGAGGTTAAGAAATAGAAGGTTTGGGAGATCAAGATCTGGAATTTGGCCGGAGAAGGAGTTGTTAGAGAGGTTCAGAGCAGTGAGATGAGTTAGATTGGAGATGGAAGCCGGGATGCTCCCGTTAAAGTCATTGAAGGAGAGGTCGAGGACGGTGAGGTTCTTCCACCTCGAGAAATCCGACGGCAGGGGACCGGAGAATCTGTTGAGCTGCAGGTGGAGGCCGGTGAGAGCGGTGAGGTTGGCGAAGTCAGCCGGGAAGGGGCCAGAGAGGATGTTGGCCCGGAGGCTCAGGATCCGAAGAGCGGAGAGGCGGCTGAGGGTGTTGGGCGGGATAGGGCCGCTGAACCCGATACCCGGGAGGCGGACAGCGACGACGCGAGAGCCGTCAGCGCTGCAGGTGATGCCGGTCCAGAGGCGGCAGACGGCGGTGGCTCGGCTCCAATTGAGGCCGCGTCCGTGGGGGGCGGCAGCCAGGAAGTCGAGCAACGCTTGCTTGTCCTCCGCCAGGCTGCCGGCGCCGACTCCCGCGGAAGAAATCGCCAACCAGAGGGCAGAAATCGCCAACAACACTCGATTCAGACTCATTTCTTGCCGTAGATTCAGAAATCCACTCGACAGAACGATAAGAATCTCAAAACTTTGGCATTTTCCTCTTCAAGAACCCAACTTTGCCACTAAAGAAACGCACAACATACAAAAGAAGCAAGCTTTAACTGTTCGACACAGTGTTTGACTCGAAAACTTCAATCGGAGTGGAAGATCTGAGAATAAGGCAGGGGAGGGAAAGGAGAGGACGCGACGACCGTTAACAAACAGGGAAGAGAAGAGAGGAGAGGAGAAGGCGTGGCGGAGACGGAAGGTGCAAGTGCGTGTGCCTGGATTTTGCTTAAACGAAGGGCGTCCGAAGCGCTCGCACACCGCGGCAGGTACCGAATGCAATCATTTCCTCACCCAACTGCAAGGCAGAAACGAAGACAGAGAGGAGGACGCGAGCGTTAATGCCATTATTTCTCATAAAAGACGGGCCAAAGAAGAAATTTTGACGAGGCGCCATGTGAGAGCAGAGCGAAACGCGGCAGAGAGAGGGGGAAGCGGGGCAAACCTCGGGGAAATTTCTCTGGAGATCCGCCATTGCCCTGCACAAGAAGAAGCAGCAGCAAATGGGAAGCCATCGGCTCTTCGTTCCTTTATCGACGTTACTATGGCGGTAAATAGACAGACGGAGGCAGAAGCAAATGCGGGCCACTGCCGGGACGTCTCAGTGGGACCCACCCGCGGTTCAACATCTCTCTGTGGAGTCACGAGGGCAGGTAAACTGCTGAGTAAGGATCGAAGGGTAGAAGAAAAAAGTTGCTTTATTTCGGAATTCATATTAGCCTTTTATTTATATACATTTAATTAAAATCAATATCCGTTCTTCATGATTAACATCACTAAATCAAACATTAATATATATATATATATATGTAATTAGAGAAGAGAAGGGAAATAAAATTAGGGTAAATTGATGATCAGCTGATACTTAGGGTTCTTGAGATGGCGGTCTTTTAGGGTGTTTGGGATTTGAACATAGTTCAAAAAAAAGAAAGAAAAAGCTGAGGAAAAAGAGAGGTTGGAGGTGACTTTTGGCAGTGCAGGCTGTCCCATTTCTGAGCTTTCTTCTTCCTTCTCATGTATCAGAGAGAGAGAGAGAGAGAGAGATGAGAGAAGCAGAAGAAGAACAAAAAGAAAAGGGGAGAGAGAGAGATAGAGCGATGGTCCCCCAAACAGCATGCGGGAGACCAGGAAATGAACACAGGAACACTGTTCCCTTATCATCACATACACTTGCCAGTACTTGATGTTCATGGTGATCCTGTCAGCTTAGTGTTGGTTTATCTTATCCTGTAAAAAATCCAGAGAATAAATGTTAACCAACGATTTGGTAATGATACGAGTTGATGCTTTTGTGAATGATATTAGATCTTTTCCGAATAATTTAAGTTTTTGTGATCATTGATCAAATATCTTCATCTACCATAAGGTTTAGGAAGACAGACAATCGTCACATCGAATGAGTTTTTATCGAGCATATTATTCATCTAGTTTTATAAAAGAAATCCTATCGAAGTCGATTATATTTTGCTATCGAGCATATTTTTCATCTAGTTTTATAAAAAAATTCTATCGAAGTCGATTATATCTCGCTATCGAGCATATTTTTTATCTATTTTTATAAAAAAATCCTAATTATATATCGCTATCGAAAATCTATATGACACTAATAAATATAATGATAATTATACTATACGGTAGTATACTTATTGTAGTGTTGATGCCACTTGGAATAGTGGCGATGCTTATTGAGTAACGCTAATGCAATCGACTAACGTGTCCGACTGAATTGAATTCCATTTCGATGTGACCTCATAGCGTCTCTTTAGTGCACGCCATGTAAGCCATCATCAAACACGCATGGCATGGCATGACATGGCATGGCATGGCATGTAGAGAAACTGTGAGGAGTTCCCCTATCTCACATCACACGAGTTATTGTCGTGCCGATGCTCATTTGGTTTTGAGGCATCCAATTATGCAAGCAAAGCCAAATAGATCATTGGATTGAGATCGTCGATTCAAGATGGATAACAAGAGTAGTTCTAATTCATACATACAAACGCCAAAGATGCTAAGGTAGATTTCTCCATAGAATGTTAAAGTGAATATCAAAATCGAGATTCACAAATATGAGAGTGCAAACGAAAAGTATCGGAATGCTGAGAATGGTATCAAACGAACTTTAATATGATGAAAGGAGAGAAAAAGATTAAAGTGAATATCAAGATTATGATTCACAAATATAAACGAGCATGTGAAAAATAAAGGAATGTCGAGAATCTATTGATCAAAGGAGAGAGAGAAAAAAAAAAAACAAAGTAACCAAAAATCTTGAGAGAGAAAATTTTTCTTAATCTTTTTGTAATGAACTAAGGAATGCTTTATGTATTCATTTAGCAAGATGAATATTATTCATTTTAGTATGGCAACATACTAATGAGTGATCTCCGTTACATCTCAATGTATAAGATTTTTTCAACTATAAGAGGAAATATCGTTATTCTATTGAGAAAAATTTTCCCTTGTATAAATAGAAATATAATTATATATTATTATTTAAATAATAAATATTATATTTAAATCAATATATTATTTAATATAATTATTTTTTATTCTCTTATAAAATTAAAAATCAATCGATGTTTTATTAAATTATTATATATTTGACTTTCGACATTCTAGTCAATACGTATTATATATATATATATATATATATATATATATATATATATATATATATATATATATATATATATATATATATATATATATATATATATATATATATATATATATATATATATATATATATATATATATATATATATATATATGCGACATTCAATCCAATGATAACTCAATGACTTGATGATCATTCACCTTTGCTTACCATAGTCTTTTCCAATTTAGCTCAATATCATTTATCGTGATATTTTAAATTTATTTAGTCCAAATTCTTTTTATAAAATAAATAAGTCAAAATTAATAGATTGAAAATTTGGGATGTTCGACTGAAACGTTGCATGATATCATCGACGTCCGGTTTCCATCTCCGGCCGCTCTCCGGTGGTCGGCAACAGAGGATCGGTCGGTGTGCGTCACAAACCAAAACAGTAGAATGAATACCTTGGAGGCGCAATGAACACACCGCTACACCCACAACGTGCGTCGTTTCCTTGCCTCTCTCCTGTCTTCGTTCCCAACACCTGCTTCCCACTGTCACTGTACAACCGATAACGCCATTGCCTCCCAGGGGCCACCTCCACGCACGCATAAGCCATGCTCTGCCCGTGAGCCCAGTCTCACGAGGACAACAGAGACCTTAATGCTGATAAGCTGGCATGGTGGCCTTGTTGCAGTCTCGGTAGGTTGGCTTGTGTGGTTGTCCATTGAGCCGAGATTGACTCAAACGGAGAGGGGATTGGAAAATGGGGGGCTTCAGCTTTCCCCTCACGCACACACACACACACAACCACTCTCTCTCTCTCTCTCTCTCTCTCTTCTGCTGCGCATCATGGAGTAGATTCCTGCGTTGTGTCTTCTCTCCTCCCTCTCTGTCTCTCGCCATTCGATTTGTTTGGTCATCACCGCGGATTATACCATGGTCGAAAACAAAGGAGAAAATAGATGGTGTTACAGTTAGATACTAATTAATATATTTATTCTCGTATTAAGTGAGGAATAAAAAAAAAATCTAAAGAATTATAAGATTCAAGAATAACTTCTACCCTCATACATATATAAATAGCACTGTGATTGATGGTATTGGTCCATTTGACTCCATTATTGCTTTGCTCCGGACACATCCATTTGGAGGCTCATTGGCATGACAGTCCCACGGCAGATGATGACTGCATCAAAGGAGAAGAAGTCAAAAACCCACACACACAATCCAACACCTCGTTGCTGCATCATGTCAATGGTGTTGCACATGTTTGGGCATTGTATATATGCAAGCAGGGGAAGGTACAGTGAACAGTTTGCATCCATGTCAGACTGCAGTCTCCGAAGGCAAGGGCTAGGAATAGAAGGTCGAAGAGCAGACCTGTCTGTCTCCTGTAGATGCACTGAGCTCTGTGAAAATGACCAGTCGACAGCATTCTTGATGGCAAGGATTTATTTTTGACCGTGAGGAGATGCCCGAGATGGACAAGTTGATTGTTAGTTTAACATAAGGAGAAGCTCCCAATTGGACCATACTCGATTGCTGCTGAAAGAGAGGCTGACAGTGGACACAGCCAAATGCAAACAGATGCATTGATACGATGATCGTGAGTTTGCCTCCCATCTGTTCATCTACATATGCGTCAGCATGCAGAGATCCAAACAAAAGAAAGGGGACGAGCACCATTGGATGGATGCTTGGATGCCAATAATACAAGTTGTTCATGAAGCATTATTACTCGGTGCACCACCATGCTCCGGGAGTGGGGTGGGGGGGGGGGAACGATATCCGTATGGAAAGACCAGAGTCCACAAGATGAGGAAGGAAACAACGCAGGTGTGTGTTGGCTTTGGCTGATGGGAATCCAGCAAGATGATAAATGGGTCATGTTGAGAGATCAATCAAAGTGCAGACCCTATGAATCACAGCTTATGAACAAAATAACCGCAGATGCCAATCAGAATGCTCTTAAGTTGGGAGCATAAAATGTGTTCACCGTGGTGGAGTACATATCACCATGGATGGTCACTCATCAAGCTTTTGCAGCTGTCTGTAAGCGCAGTATCACACATCACCATATCATCAATTTCCAATAGCATTTTAGCAGGTGAGAAGACAACAAAATTACAACGTGGATGGACACTTCCATGACATGTAAAATGTTGACTGGTAACCCAGACGAACCAGTGTACTACTACTGCAGTGAAGGTGGTTGCGGCTGTTTGATGGTCAATTCAGCCCGCAAGTGAAGGGTGCCATTGATGAAGAAGAGGCTATCCTCAGCTATAAATGAAGTCCATGGTATGCCAAACAGGTTCCGGTAACCCACCGCCTTCCCGCCTGTGAAAGTGTAGAAGCCTTTGTACTTGCTCACAAACTCTCCTGACGGCTTGGTTCTTGCAGCAAACTCGTACTCCACCGTAAAGCTGATCGAACCTTTCTCTTGCATCCCTAAGAAAAGGCCAAAGCAGTGGAATAAACTGTGTTGATCCAGGTTGCAGTGAGCCGAGAGGAAGAATCCCTGCCCACCCAAGTGAAATGCCTGGGAGTAGACCCGGCCAGAAGGGAACAACTTGGCACACTCGTCCCTGGTCAGGTCCAGGTAGACGATGCATTGTGGGTGAGGCCTTTCAAATTCCACCACCTTCAGCGGACGGTATTTGTAAGCCCTCTCTGTAAACCGCTTGTGGCTCGACTCATCAGCAGAAAGGGCACGCTGCCGGTGTGGGGCCTCTGCCTTGAAGAAGAGCGCATCAGTCACTAACTTGGAAGCAATCTCGTGGTCTAAATCATTGCATGTGAGAACTTTTCTCAGTTTCCTGCAAGTCATATGAGCAAAACGGATATGGCGGATTAGACGAGAACTCAATATCTCACGCCGTTCCTCCAACACTGGGTACTGAGCACGGGCCCACTTGAGCACAAAGTCGTAGATTGCATCTTCTGATGCCACTTGGAGGTCATCACTGGAGAGTATGGCCTCGATGCCAGAAAGAGGAAGGCCCAACATTTCATCTTGGAACCTGAAGCAGAAAATTTCCCAGAGTCAAATGTTAGAAAAATATGTAACAAGTATTAGATCATCACCTCCCAATGTCGACTCACTTGGTTATATCCCTGTAGCTATTGGCAAGGTAATCCTTAGCTGCATCGGTCAAAGGTTGGACTGCTGAGGCCATTGAAACACTACAAGGAAGATCCAGATAGAGTAGTGCAGATTCTGTAGTCATAGGCAAGCTTCTAAGCAACTGACTACAGTGCCGCATGCAGGAAACAACCTCAAACTTATCAGCAGCCATCAGCACATCCAAAAGGAGAGATGGAGAGGTAGTTGATAACTTTCCGCTGTACATAAAACTTAGGAGCTCCATGAGAGCAGCTTCCTCTGTTTAAAGGGGCAAAGAAAAGGAAATATATATATATGAAGTTGCTTGTCCTGCAAGGCATGCGAGCTGGGTTGATGAAGATACCTCCACAACCCTGGGGTGGTTGTTGCACCGGAACCCCTCTCTCAAAAGATGTATTTAGAAAACACAGTCAATGTGGAATGCAGAAACGAGTTTTACCAATTAACAATATAGAAAACAATCACGTCCATAAGATGTATGCGAATAATACCGATCATATCCATAAGACATTGCTCACTAAAGAAAAATCATATCATAGTTCACATTATATTACCCAACTATGTTAATTATGTCAAATCCTGAAGACACTTTTATCTTACAAAATAAAAAATTTTGAAGAAAGAAATACGAAAATTTTCAATGCTAAAATGAAAGTACTAAATGATAAAAAAGACCAAGCTGAGGAGTTATATATTCTTTTCTATAGTCATAAACTGCAGATATGTTTGCACCTAATAACACTTGGCAGATAGCAATGGTCTGTTCCACAATTACCTGATTCGTTGATTCTTAAGGTTGCATGCCGCTGATCAGATTCTTTCATGCCATTCGAGAAAAGCTGATAATGAAAATACAAAAAGAAAAATAGGATTTAGTAACTATCGGCAAAAACCGAGCAAGCAAGATGGCAGGCGGTATTTCTAACCTTGTAGAAAAATGGGCTTTTCGCAGCCAGTATAGCAGAACTAATGTAAATGGATTTAACTCTGAGGATATGAGGAGAACCACCCACATTTGATGAATCATTTTCTGTATCATCACCTGTAGATTAATAAGAACAATTCGATCACAAAAATGGAAACAAATAGCATAACTATAACAATGGAAGATGCAAGTCTATCAAAAAATTGATTCATCAAGAATGGATTGAACATGTAGCATGTATAAGACTAATTCAGGTCAGCACTGTCATTTTCAACAACAAAAAAAATCCAAAACAAGGATGATTCTTCAGGCTTCAGTCAATTATACAATGACAACTATATTGTTTACAGTCAAAAAATTCTTCACTGGAACTTCCCATAAGAAGTAGACTGTTTCTTAAAATCTCTTGACCCATCTAGAATCATGGTATCAGCTAATCAGTTATATTACTACTTCAAGATAAAATATAACAAATTAATGGGAAGTTGCAAGCTATGAACATTCCAATTGATTGAGAGTTATTATAATTCAGTCCACAGCTCTGGGTACCATCATGTCAAAATTTCATCTATGGACAACAAGTTTTACAGTGTTAGAGATCAAGCACAGTTGAGGCAAGATAATGCTTTACCATGCTACTCATTTCTGAAAACTATCTTCCGAAATGCATAAATACAAACTTTGGTTTTCCACTAGCCATAATTCGATGCTTGAAATGATCTGTTTTGGATCATCTTCAGCTAGGCATTTGCTTGGAAAGAAGAAGCCAACACAGAAACCAGACTGTTAGGTCCAGAACTGGCCTAATAGTGGATTGGGACTGGTTACCAGTGAGAGGATATATGAGCAATCCCCTAGTGCCCCTTTTTCATCCACTTCTTACTGTCTTAAGAAATCCTATAGACTAATTTATCAACTGAATTGAAATCAAGTAAAATCCTGAATCCCAAACAATTACGACTTTTATTTTATTAAATCTAGGCAATACTTAAATAGTTAATCATAAAGGCAATTAAAGATGTATATGATTTTGGGTTTGTATTTTGTTTTGACCAATGCCGTTAGTTTCAAGTCAATTTATGCTTCTTTGTCTTTCTTTTTTTCAGTGAATCTCTTTAGAATAAGTTTTAGTATGTGAAGTAGCACATAGGCAAGTCTACATTCATTTAACAAACAAGTTTCCTCATCAAGCAGAGCAATCTGAATCATCACACTACCATAGTTAGTAATGTAATACCCAATTTGATAAGTCTCACATCAAATTGACCTGGGGTTTCTCACCCCTCATCCTGTGAATGCTCTCTTTAGAGGCATAACCCATGTGTTTCTGGCTCGGTAATGACAAATATACTAATTAAAGCCTAGCCTAGACTAATTAGATCAGGATATTATAGGTAAGAACAAAGGTAACATCAAAATGGGGCACTAAGAACTCTCTGGCCAATATTAACCTAGCAGGCAAATGAGTCGTGTTTCTGAATGATATTGAGCACGTTGAGAGCATGGAATAATTCTCCAAGATCATATAGGTGAACCAAAACTTGGTTGACTGTGACTGCAAGATAGGGGGCTGCTGACATCATCTAGACATTCATAATAAAATTGAGATATACAACATACATCTGGCTGTTTAATTATATATTTTATCTCCAATGGACATGTTTTGTTAATTTCTTGAATTTGTCTTTATCTACAAGAGAAACATAACTTCCCAGACAGAGTTACTATTCTGATCAACTCTCTCTTTTCAGTCTAGGAGATACTGAGCCTAGATAACATACCCATGAAATAACCTGTAGGTGAAATGATCAAATAGTTCTTTGCATAAATTTGCCTTAACTAGGAAAATAAGATAGGTTCTTATACATTTGGTACGAAAGTTGTTCATACTATAATTACGCTCCACAAGGCCATTTTTTGATATATTGGTGTTCTATCACCAATACATTATTGACAAAGAAAAAAATTGGTATACAGAAGGTAAGCACTTGATTTTCAAATCAGTTACACCAGCCACATGTTGACAGTCACTATTGACAGTAACATCTTGGAATATGACTCTCTAGTAAAGATGCTTGTACTTGCCTTTGTCATGTAAAATTCTCTATGCATTTTTGTTTAGGTTATTGTTCAGGCATTTTTTACAACACAGGTACTTAACTATGGGTTTGAACCGTTTAGTTGGGCCAGGCACTAATAGCAAGCTCAGGATATTATATTTATAGTTGGAAAGAATGAAGAAAATAGGATTTTACAGGGGCAAGATCATATCTGCAACCATCAAAGATTGATCTATATCAAAATATTGCTTAATTTTCAAACTTCCCAAGTCTAAAAGACACTAAATCACTGGCGAGAATGAAATATGTCAAACCAATAAATACAAAAGAAACTTTAGAGCATTGTGGCTGATACTCAACCAGAATGATTTATATGGTTGAATAATTGTGTTCAGGGACAATTTGATAGGGTTCTGTTAAAAATTTGGGTTGAAATATCTCAAACCTGACCCAAGGCTTGTTCAGGTTGCTGTTGAAACAAATGTTATCCAGAAACAGCTAATCCACCCAAACCTAGACAGCAACAAATTTGAAATCACCTTGATTCAACATCCTACAATCTAGAGTGCATAGATAGCCAGAGACCATGTTAAGCACATTTCATTTATTACAATTATGGCCCCAATTTTGTGGCTATATCTGTAGACCAATCTGACACATGGAAGAACAATCAAACCTGACTTTTGCCCACCCAAAAGTCAGATAAGTCAGGGATTAAAAATTACGACCCAAAGTTGGGTTCAGTTAAGTTACAGTTTGTGGTTCCTAGGTGTTGGATTGGGCTAGGTCTGTACTAAATACAATTCAAACTACCAAAGTTAATGCCACAGACAAGTATTATCAGAAAACTAAAACAAGCATATCACGAAGCTGGGGAATCAGATTAGGTATCAACAGGAATCCACAGAAGAAACTTTAAGCTTCAAAGATGCATTATTGCAGTAGTAATCTTAACTCCTAATAATAGCATGACATAAAAGAGAGTTGGAGATATCAGACATGTCACAGCTCGACCCACGCCTGGTGCTAATTCTTCAAGCATTGGTTCATCCTCTTCATCATGATTCTCATATTCCATACATTCCTCAGTGTCAGGTTCACAACTCGATATAAGCTCCAATGAGTATTTTGCAGATTCTGATGCTAAAAGCCAAAAAAAAGAATATAATTGTTGATCATGACGAGCTACAAATTTCTTATCAAATGATAAATACATTATAGTCAGCAACACAATTCAACCAACAAAAGAAAATCCACAAACTTAAAAGTTAGAACTTAATGTTCCTCCATTGAAAAGAAAATGGTTAAGGTCCGTCATTCCAAGATTGTGCTAATCATGAATAGGCAAGGTGACCCAAAATATCATGATGAACCATGTTAACATGAGAAAGTCAGAATGCCAGATGTGGTCTGAGCAGGCCATATAGAGTGTCATGGACTAACATGTTATGGCACACACGGAGAAGCATGAGATATTATGCAACCCTACGTTCATGGTATGACTGGAAATTTAGTCATTTTTAAGATTGTCCAAAAGAATGAGATCTTTGACCTAATTATCTGCGGTTAGCTATGAAGATCCTCACACACCATTTATCTCTTGAATCACCAAGTCGTTCGCTAGAAGAGGAATATTGCTGTTTTATCTCCTCCCAAGATTCTCTGAGGTCATCCTCTCCAATTGAGTTCCCTGTGACCTTAATTGACTTAAACCAAGTGGTTGATGATGAGTTGAAGAGAAGGAAACCAGGTGATGAGTAGAAGCATTTATGGACACAAAATAGGCATGAATCCTCCATGTAAAAAGCTAAAACTATCTAAAAATTAGTATCAGTAACCATTTACTAAGTTAGAACAGATCTAATCGACTCAATTTTGTACCCTGATGGGCAGAATGCTCTAGACCATGCAACATGTCACTGTCACCTAACCACTTGAAAGTGCTCTATGACCTCAGAATTTGGTTTAGGTAAGAAAGACCAACCTAAAACTAAAATGAAACCAACAATCAACAAAAGGAAACGGACTACCCTTACCACTCAGCTGTGCCAACAAGTCAAGGTTGACGACAGATATTGGTGCCTTGATTATCATACAAGAAAAGGATAAAAAAGTATATCATGCATAAAAGCAATAAATTTATGTCATTTCGACGTTTAACTATGGCCAAATTTCAATTCCCATCATTATTTTCCCGTGTGAGATGGTAAGAAGACTTTTCTGCAACAGAAGTTTGCATTAGTGGTAGTTCATGTTTAGTTCTGCGGACAATCCATAGACTTCGCTAATGGGGGAGCAAAAAAAACACCTAAAAACTGAAAGCCCTTTCATTTTCGTTCTCTATCAAAAGGCCAGGAATTTACCTAAACATATTGATTCAATGAGAAACAGATCGGGAGAAAAAGAATCATGCGTCGATTGTTCAACAGAACCAAGAAAAGGAATCAACAAAACAAGGCAAGCAAGAAACGGAATCGGCCATTTAAGGTAACTAACAAAGAGACGCCAGGAACGGGTGCCTGGATTCGGGGAGGCGCCCTCGCTCACCTTTCTCCTTGGCGCCGTCATCCCTCCTCCGCTTACGGTACCCGGCCCACCCGGCATCCGCGCCGCCCTCGTCCGGCTCCGCCACGACCTCGATCCGGAGCACGCGGTCGGAGAAGTTGCTGGAGTTGAAGGCGAACTCGAAGTTCTGGTCACCGCCGGTGATCGAGGGTCCGGGATCCATCGCCGCCGCCGCCGCCATCGTCGTCGTCGTCGTCATCGTCGTGCTTCTCGAATCTCTCATCCCCCCCCCCCCCCCCCCCTTGACGCCCAAAGCCCAAGCCCTAAACCTAACCCTAATCCCAGCCCTAATCTGCTGCGCTCCCCCGTGAAAGAGCCGATGAGAACACGAGAGAGAACAAAGAGATAGCGGAGGGTTTCAGGTTTCAACGCCGACAGAAGCGATAGAAATCAAAAAGCAGAGAGAGAAAGAGACTCAGAGCGAGAGAGATTTATACGAATTATAAAATATATAATAATTCATACTTCAAATATAACGAATGTATTGTTATCACATTTATGTTATATTACATACACAGAATATATATATATATATATATATATATATATATATATATTACAGATAACATAACGGGTGGTATTTCTTTTCCTTTTTTGGACAACGCTATCCCGCCCGCGTCCGTTTACCCGACCGAACTTACCAACTCGTGATCAGAGAGAGAGAGAGATGGGACCCGCAAGAGCCTTAGAGTTATGACTTGCGTCGGTGTAGTTGAAAGGTATATCTTTGCAGTCAATTTCGACTTGTACTTTTTTGATCCCTGTGAGATGCAAAGGGTGAAGGCAGAAAATATTATTCATGTCTCCCATTTCCTCATTCTAGTTTAGTTTAATCTCGTTAATTTTTTTACGTAGAGGAAAAATGTCTTCTTGTCCGGTTTGATCAAATGCAAACAATTTTGAACTTCAAATAGACATCAACAATTCAAACATGTAATTCATAATTTCCAAAGAAAAAGAAAAAAATAAATTTAATTGTGATGTAAAAATATTAGCATGTAAAATTATTGGTATAAAAGTGATGATCGGATGAGATGTCAACTAATATTTATATTTTTCATAAAGGAAAAAAAAAAAGATTATTTGCATGAGTGGGTGATTAGCATAAAAAGGGAAAATGCAATTTGACGCAAGGAGTCAAGTCAAGCTAATTAGAATACAAGTCAAACGAAATCAAGCTTTGGTGATGAAAAGAATGCCATGGGATGGAAGTCCATCGCATCTTCCACCAATCGTTATCTTGGAAGAAGCAAAATTGGCATGTATTATGCAAGTCAAACAAAACCTTTTCGTTCGATGGACGGTGTCAAACATCGATGGCAGCTCCGCATGGTTACGTCATTCACACTTTTTATTTCGTTGATTTGGAAAAGAAAGACTGTTTTCTTGCGATCGCGCGAGATAAATCTTTATGAACAAAGAAATAAATCTAATTAATGCATTATCTGGCACAAATAATCTGCGATTTACCTATAAAATCTATGAAATGATAATGGGAAACTGCAGTTCTGTAATTTGCAAGAACATATATCTTTGAACGAAAAAAGTCAAAATTGGAGACTGTTTTGGTCCTAATTTTACATCCCAATCGTCCATATGCAATTAATTACGAGTTATTTGTTTGAAGGAAGAGTTGAGACATGAGAAATGTGGTGGGATTATTTATTGCTTGTAAGGTATTATTATATACAGATCATGTGGTGGAATGAGTTTGCCGGCTGCTAATGACCGGTTCGATTTGATGATGACATACCACATTTGAATGTCTTCATGGCTTCTTGTGGTCATGCAAATTCCACTGTGGATTCATGATGTTGTTGCATCCAAGACTGTCGTAGGTCTAACAAGGTGGGAAATCAATGCTCAGAATGGGATGCGCCTAACTCTTTGGATGATCTTTGAGCACAAATTCCATATACAAATGAGAGGGTGTCATATAGATAGATACATTCGAAATCATTCATCCCATTTCCTGTTTGTGGAGGTTCCCGTTTCATTGGATGCATGTAATGTGGTCGTATCCATCTGTGCTCGATCAATATCATGCTTACTTTTCTCCGAAGAAGGAGAAGCGCCTGCAGTTTTTTGGACACGAATCATGAAAGAATATAAATTAGTGTAGGAGAACAAATAAGAAATATAGCTTCTTTTGGAGACGCATACACTTCGAATCATAGATATTGTCTACATGACGCACAAAAGAGATCATCAATCTCCGTCTTGAATAGTTCTCGATGCAGTTGAAACTGCAGCCAAGAAATGGGCGAAGCTAATCTTGTCTACTTTACAGCATCTGTTCTGATGAGTCGAGCAGGAAACACTGCAGCAAGTTCGCAATGTTTGATCTCTGAAAGTTCTAAACGGTATCAGCTAAAACCTCTACACGGATGTTTGCATCATTTATAGTACACAACGTCTCACTGTTCGTCTGTGTTTGATTTCTACCTCATCAGTCATTCGAGCAAGCTACAAACTCTATCTTTCTTCAGATCACTCTCCCAACAATCTGCATGAAACATGTGATGTTCTGCGTGTGTGAGATAATTAATGCCGAAGGAAAGCAACATAAATGAACTCCGTCTACAACTGATCTACATAGAGAGAGAGAGAGAGAGAGAGAGAGAGAGAGAGAGAGAGAGAGAGAGAGAGGAGCTCCCTTCAATCCAAGCATGAGAAGAAGGGGAGCAAGGTCGTCTCCTGATGCATGCCCACCAGTGGGGTGCACCCTGCGACCGCATGGGGTTGCACCCCAAAGGTATTCATGAACCAGCAGACGGAGATACTCTCTTCCCCTCGTAGATTGGACTGAAGAGAGCTCTTTAGATCCCCCTTCTCTATCTATCTATACCCGAGAGCTGTAGCACGAGAAACACGAAGAAACGAGGTGTGTGGTGATGGCCTTAAATAGGCTCCAAATAGGGAAGATGGTGACAGACGCTGATCTAATGCTGACTGTAGGAGGAGGGTAGATTTCTCTCGATCGCCGAGCGCTTGTTTACGTGAATTTGGATTCATATAGGGAGGAAAGCGAGAGGGCATCTTTGCTGTAGATCTCTTTCCGTAGCTTGTCTTTGTCATCTAATTATGGGAATCTCATGCGCCACCGTAGACGATGCATTCAGCGATTACTTTGGCATCTCCCTCCTGCAGCTGCACCATCTTTGTTCGAGCTTTGGTCGGCACGATGGCAGTGTTGTGAGCTTTTACCGGTGGGAGCTTTCGGAGAGGGAGAATCGATCCCTCGATGTCTATGTCGATGCATGCTTCGGTAAGTAGATCTCACATTACCTTTCTTGCATGATAAGCATGATGTCTCCGATCCATCATAGCTGAATCGCCATCAGATGTCACTCATGTTGTTTCTTACAGCCAAGAACTGTTCTTCCGGTGACGATGATGACGCTGTCGTCGTTGGGTGGCTCTTCGGTATCTTGCAGTCCTCTTCACGAAGAAGCTTCATTGTAGCTGAAGATTAATCTTGCCCGATCACAACCTGTAAACGCCATGAAAGAACAGACAGAGAGTTCCAAGGCAAGTATACAGATAATTTGCTTTATGGAATGATGGAAAGATGGAATGTGAGGAGGTGAGTGCCAACGAAAAGTCATTCTTAGCATAGAAGCAATCACCAAACAAGAATTGTTCTCGGGCATCGAGGAGAAGACACGCATCGCCAGCATAGGCAGGCAAGAAAGACTGGTTTGGGCAACCCAATCGAATGCAAAATTCGTGACTGGGAATTGAAGTTGATAGCTCAGAGTGCTGCTTAATTAGCATGCAAATTTGGTTGAGACATGTGATCTATCAACCACAAAGCTTCAATATAATATCTCATGTTTTGATGCTTCCAACTCTTAAAAGAAACGATTCTCTTTTATCTCAAGGGGAGAATCCAAGTCATTGTCTCAAACGCTGTGGGAACAAATGCTTTGTTATTTTGATCACATTAGGCTTTACTACCTAAATGTTGATGTTAGCTATGAATGCCTCTTGATAATATACTGTATAAAACCATTAAACAAATTATTATACTTATCTCATCCACTTAAGGACTTGACGATCATCCTCAACGACTCATAACCTAGATCAAACCTTACCATAATCCGAGACGGAGATTTTAGGAAGCACGAAATCTCAAAATGTAGATAGAAGATTTTATCCCACTGGTAGTTGTACTATCGAGTTCTCATAAGAGTCTTCTCATTACCACCAATTCACCATTACTTGGGTTGAGATGTAGTAGATTACATGTCTGATGATTAAGCTGCATATCGATTATAGCAATTACAACTGCATTAAGGATCACTGTCACTATTGTAGTCTTTGCTTTGATGTCTCTTTGCTTCAGAGAAGACCGGCATGAGCACTGAAGTAGGCAATGCAGCATAACACCATCCGAATACCAAAAGGAGACCCTTATTGCAGTCATCTTGCTAGAGGAAATGCCATAAAGAAAACCCAAACCATGAACAGATCGTCATCCACTCTGCAAAACAACTCGCTGCATATGATGAGAACGAAACCGAGCTACCCCTTCGACTTCACAAAGTACCATGGATGAGATTGAGGTGACTTCTTCATTCTTCCTCACTGTCTTGCTCTAGCCACAGAGGAACGTCTCAAGGATTTCAGACGAGTATGCTTCCCCTCTAATCTTGCCTCAAGCAGCTTTGCCTTCAGAGTGCTCTCTTTCGATCCTTGTGCTGATTTTGACGAGGATTCAGGTGCAACAACCTGGTCAGGAGAGCTGATCTGGTACTTCCATTGTCGAACTGGACTAGTGATCTGGTGAACGTCTCCTGAATCAGTGTCTCCGCCACCAGCTGAACCAAGCTGAGTCCTCCACAATAAATGATTGTGAGAGCTTTCTCTATGATGATTACCATGATCCTCCGGATAGCATTCAGAAATTTCTGAAAGATATCTTAGTGAATTAGCAGTCAGGTGCCTTGAACCACGCCAGCGAGCCCACGTCAGTTTTGTATCGTGCCCATGTTCCTGAGAGCAATGATAATCAGATTTCTTTGCTCTAGATAGTTCAATATGATCCACTGTCACTTTGTCACTTTCTGCATCAGTAGGAGAGCGTACTCCCTGCACCCTGTCTAAAAGCTGCACTTTGCTTCCACGTAACTTTGTCTTGTCCATTTGTTCACCATATTCGGACAAATCATCTTTGCTTTCAGAGCATCCTATCTTTTCTCCTGGTAAAGTAGATGTTCTCTTGGAATCCAGTTTTTCTATCCCATTTTGAGTATTTTGTTTCGGCTGGTCATGACTTCCATTTTCGCGAGTTGCCATGTTAAGCTCGAAGCAGTGCATCTCACTCGCAACAGAACCATCATCATCATCATCATCGTCAGCATCATGAGGCGCACTGGTAGTCCCATTTAAGTGGACGGACTCGAGGGATTGGCGCCGCATATTAGTGTCTTTCTTTTCATACTTTCGGTACAGACGATCATTCCCAAAGGCCCTGGACCTTCTAGCTCGAAGAAAGGATTCAATTTCACTGCTTAGCCTGTCTGTAATTGTTGTTTTTTCAGCCAAATCTCCTTGGTCTTCTGCAATGTTCATCTGAACCCGCTCATCCAGCCATGCTTCTGATATATGAAGTACTAACCGATCTACCTTATGGTCGCAAGCTACTTGAGATTTTTGCTTCAACTCCCTTACTTCCTGCTCATAATCTGTAACAGCCTTAGCAAATTCATCACATAGGTCCTCCAAAAGGCTATTTGTTTTTCTCTCTCTTTCTATATCTTTTACAGCCTTCATGTATGCTGCATTCACTTCGGACAACTCTTTCCCAAGTTTCCGGTGAAGACTTTCAGAGCGTCTTCGGAGATGCCTCTCATCTTCAAGCTCATCTCGTATCGACTGCACTGCTGCTTTGATCTTTTGTTGCTCCTTGTTCTTCCTAATCAGTTTGTCTTCGGCAACTTGCTTCATTAGATCATCCATTTCATGTCGATAAACATGCTGCTCTTGCATCAGCTCCTGAATGCGTGCCTGTGCATGTTCTAACTCCACCTTCAATGCTTTCACCAATGAGACATTGCAAGCATGTTGTTCTTCCAGGCTCCAAATGCGATTCAGTACTTTCAATAGTTCTGTTGATGTTTGAAGACTATATCCTGCCTCGCCAAGCTTTCCCTTAAGATTAACAGAACTGCTAGGAGTAATGGCTTCACTAATAGCAGCAATCTGCAAGGTGCAGAGACATGAACACACAACAAAAATGTTAATACATCTGCAAATACATGTTCCTTTCTTTTATTTTTTTTATATAAGAAGCAAAATAAGTTTTCACTAAAACAAAGAACATATGGTTCCAGCAATTTGATATTAAGATATAATCTGCCAATGTAAGACCATTGCTTGTACCATTGGTTAACCTAAACTTGTATTGTAGATGCTACAGCACAAGCATTACAGCACACAGGTGTCTATTACATGGCATGCTAGTATCTAAAACTAGCGAAATGCCTGGTGCAGTCATGCACGAGAAGTTCACTATATGTACAATGCCAAGACCTAAACGTACCATGCGAGGAACTGAGAGTCAAATGCCTGAACAAAAAGACAACATCATTTGCTTTTACAAGTTTTATTGTACAATATCCCATGATAAAACTAAATCTGCCTGAAATCAACCATTACAACTCAATTGTTGAACATAGAAAGTTACAAGGCTTCAAACAGAGACCCATATATTAAGTGGACAATTAATTCTTTTGTTTCCCCGATGATAACAGAAGGGGCACCCAAAATAATTACCTAGGTTAAAATATTAAGAGGACCCAAGCTGAGAACCTCTTCAGTAACAGTGGGCTAAGGCCTGAATAATGAGTGACTAATCCAAGTAATTAAAATGAAATCAACATGATTACCTCCATAGAACTACTATAACTTGCAGGAGATACAGGTTGTAGGGCTCGACTATTTCTCTCATTCAACTTGTAATGTTTGACCAATGAAGCTGCAACTTGCCTCCTTAAACTACCTGCACTTTGAGGCTGTCACAAAAATTGGAGATCATTAATAGTACAGAGTCCCAATAATTCAGTATGTAAATTCTATCTAACAAATTAATGTTCATTTCAATAATTCATGTCCAAAAAACTAGTAACCATGATTTCAGGACTAAACTGCAAGATGGAAGTACGCGCATGCAACATTATGAGAAAGAAAACAAGGTTGCATGCAGCACACACAGCTTTTGGTGTATGAAATTGTTTCTTTAATTATGACAACTTATATCATCCTACATCACATGTATATCATTTTTATAATCTTGTTTCCATATTGGGTTGGGATTTAGAGTTTCCACGTTACATGACTGCTTCTGGAGTTTCCCTACAACTATTTCTTGAGTGGCAATTGAATCTTTCAGTTTATATCAGAAATAATAGCATACCTATTTCCAAGTAAAGCACGAAATTAGGGCTGTTTGATAATTGCACAAACACTAACAAGTCAATGGTGTATATCATTGTATTATTAAAGGATCGGGTTGGCTTCCTTTTAAGTATTGATTGTCATGATTTTTGTCTGTCACAGAATGAGGGCTATAGAGACAATATTTTGGTGGTCGAGGTATTCTTTAAGATTTGATTATAGGAATGAAATTTATACATAATGTATAATTTGCTAAAAATTGAGCAAATAACTAAGATGTTCTTACAATTCATACTAATTTTGCACGCACCTGATTCTAATTACACATGAAGAAAGGCTCAGAACTTATTATGAGGACAGACAGGCCTAATATATTTTGCTGCAACAAAAAGTGGATTTGTTACGTATGACATGAATATTTCATGTCATGGTAAAATTATGATAAGTAGATTGCATGGCATCCAAATTTGAAGCTTTATGTGTGTATCTACAGTGTGGATTAAAATTTTCATTTCAGTTTCCCTATAATTGACTGACAATTCATCTTTGGGCAGTAGGATTTTAAACTAGACAAGATCAAATATTGTATTTTTGAAATGATTAGAAAAGAACGGCAGAAAACTAAGTGAAAGATGCAAAAAGATAATAGTTAAATTAAATTCCACAGGAAGAAGCACTTGAGATCAATCTCACAAAAAGGTAGGGAGGAATAGATAAGATGGAAATGAATATGATAAGAGGGAAGAAATAGATGAAGGGAATATTTTTAGATTTCTGTGCTTTTCTAATAAGACCACTGTTGAAAGCTAAGAATAAGCAGCCGCACTGTTTCAACCATAATAAAGCTTCTGCCCACCTAACCATATCGATAAACCATTCAGATTCCTAAAACAAATTTAATAACAACAAACATCTCAACAATGGGAGTCCTATCTAAATTCACAAATAGACATAGAACATATACAAATCATAGGATGATCTTACAATGGTATCTAGAGAACAGAAAATTAACCTAGATTAATGCTGCGTCAATCTAAGGCTGATGGAGACAGAGTGGAGTTATTCTCTTGGAGCCATCAAACTATAGAATAATCGGCAACCACAGATGGCATGTATAACTTGCCACATATAGAAAAAGAATCTAAACTATAAAAGGTAGTACCATAAGCATAAATAACCTAAAAATAACTTATGACAGTTCAGAGGTGGCAAAGTTTGCAAGTTGGTTTCATGCATAGACACAGCACAACATGCAAAATGTACCATGCTGGCAATTATCTGGAATGAAAAGGTGTCAGCATTGTAGTTCTTGGATACACACGCTAACTTCACTCTGATGGTGCCCGAAATGGTCATCCCAAATGAATCCATGAGTACATCAGTATGACATAAGCCATACCGGTTCAAATTACCAACTTGAGAAAGAAAAGGCCAAGTTTTTGCGCTGATGAAAGAGCCAGAGAAGGACCACAAATCGATGGACCAGGTTGATTATGATCATATATGTAGCAAAGTACATATATAAGTGGCTTTTACCAGGAAACAAGAAACTCTATAAGAATAAGTGCTCCAACAGTAAAGGCCTGAAGTTATCTTTGAGTTGTTTCAACAGCTAAAATTCTTGATGTAATGCTTACTTAAGTGGACCAAAATTGAAGATTTGAAATGTATGCTTATTTCACACACGGAAATGTTTCCTCAACTTTTCTGATTATGACATAGCCTACACCTTGAGAAGCATATATGGGTGGATGTCTTTGTGCAACTAATATAAATAAGCACACACTTGCAACAAGTCCAGTTTTCTCTTCTAGTTCCAGTCTAAAATCACATCGACTCCCCAATATCGATTAAGTGGTTAACATCTACATCTACATCTACATCTGCATCAACATGGAGAGAATAAGGAATCAATTTAATACAAATTCAACACTTTTGTTCTTTTTCAAGTCAAACAGGTCCAGTAGCGACAAGTTCATCAGTCAAGGCAATTCTTGGCAGGATTTCAAATCTTTCTTTTCAGAAAACATTCGTATCTTTATCTCAACGAGCTTTATGTGAGATGAAACAAGGGATCACGTAATCAAGGAAGAGACATCGTCAGGTAAGACATTTGATCAAACACTTGAACACGGCAGGAAAAGACAAACAACTACAAAAACATCAAAGCTAGCCACAAGAACCAAGAACCTTACCAGGTCCTCATGACGAACGGTCAAGCGATCGGGACCGTCATCGAGCGCCTTACCATCGCCATGGCGTCGGATCTTGGCGCCCCTCCGGCTCATCGAGGAGACGGGCATCAGGTCCTGGATCTCCCAGAGGTTCGCGCCGAGCTTTCGAGCCGACACCGAGCTCCTCTTGGGTTCGCCCGCGTCGGCGTCCGCAGAACCGGCGTCCCCCAGCTTCCAGGTGGGCACCGGCGTGCAAAGGCCGCCCTTTTTCCCCACAGTAACCCCTCTCCTCAGCTTTAAGCCCAAAGCGTCCTCTTTTACACCAGCACTCCCCTCCTCATCATCAATTGCCACCCCTTTCCCCCCTTCCATGGTCCCTTACACCTCTCCCTTGTCTCCCTTTTCCTTAAAGATCAAATCTTTTTACCATCAGTAGCCATACGATTTGCCCTTGCCCATTCCCCCCTGCCTCATGCCTCCATATTGCTGACCTTTCCTACTGATCTGCTGCTTCTGGTGCAGCAGCTTGTTTGCCGCTAGTACTACTGTGACAATGGACCCTTTATAGCGAAAAGGGCCTCAGAGTTCCCCGGCAACAGGCTGCTGCTCTTCCTCTCTCTCTCATGGGAATACTAGGGAGAAGTGATCAAGCTGCAAATTCAATGGGGGAGGATGGCTTCCAAGGATCATAAAGGAAAAGTCTTTCAGGGTTGGCATGATTTGGTGTGCAAATTGAGTGGGTGGCCCAGCTTTGGAGGGATTTGTAGCCTTGCCATGTAGTCCCTGAGGCCACATGTCAAAGGATGTGGTCTGGGACCAACCTTCGTTCCTCTCTCTCTCTCTCACATCATTGCAACTGATCCCTTGGAATTAGGAGAATGAATGATCCTAACAACTAATGGTTGGTTGCATGGGAGGATTGTTGAGAGGGGAGAACGTATGTATGCCCAGTAAATAAATGGCAAAACGGTGCCATAAATTCAAACAATACCAAGTTGATAATAATTCATCAAAAGTAATCGACAAATTTATTAGAATCAAATTAACTCCACTAGATATTGTTAAGAATGAATTCATGTGAAGGACCAACTTATGAAGTCCACAATCAGATGATCGTTAATTGAGCTTGTCTTGGTTGTATTATCAAGAATCATTTGCTAAGATCGTGAACATTTATTTTCACTCCAAGTTTCACTTTTGAATGGACGGCTGCTGGCTCTATCAATGCCGGAGCTGAGCTGATGGATGTGATGGACGCTACGCCTACCACACGGCATCCACAACATTACATTTTCGTCTCCCACCGATGGAAATCTCCATTAAACTTGTAGTCCTTGCACTCGTAGGAGGTGGGGACAGATGCTGATCGAAGCCATTGTTTACTCGTTGGTGTCCCAGTGATGTGGAACAGCTGCAGCTCTCTGCCGCCGGTTGCATGGGTTCCGCTGCTGCCATGGAAATGAAAGAAAGGATGTTCATCCAACTTGGATCGGCTAAACTGACACTCACTCCCTGCCATCGGACTCCGAGAAGCGTGCATCGCAAGGTAAGGATTCACTGTGGTCCTGCAGCCAACGCCTCGCTGTCCGACGAAGAAGCTTATACCTCTAGACCCTGAAGCCCTCTCACCGCCACCGTTTCCTCTTCTTATGGCCTTACAATATTGCAGGACTACAGTTCTGCCTCGCCCCAGATTTATTGTAGCAGATGCATTGCCAACTGTCTTCCACGCTATCTTTCCTCCATCTCTTTCCCGGAATCACAAGCTGCACACAGTAGCCATGGCCAAGCAATGAACGGGCAGTAGCATAGCGCAAATCTTATGAGCTGCATGCAACGTCAGTCTTTAGCTCTCGAAAGAACGATGGCAGGGTGGAATCATGGCCTACAGCACGGAAATCTACGGGAGCCCTCGTACTCCCAAAAGCCAACAAGTTTCATGGGACTTTGACTACGAATTCCCCGGTGCAAAGGGCGAGACTCTCACCTGCCTCGCCCGAGATGGGGAACACGGAGCAGAGGCCATGCTTGAGCCAGAATGGAGCTCCATGATGTCAACCTAAACAGTGGATCCTATCACTTCCGTGAGGGGATTCCATGTTCCTTGTCTCCGCAGAGACAGGACAACCCACAAGTGCGGAGACCTTGAGCCTGCAATGATGATCCCCACGTGTTGCTCTCGCTCCACTCAAAGGCATGGGAAGACTGGCTTGGATGTAAAGATAGATCCAAAGCTGTTCTTGGATTTGGACCAGAAGTAGTTTATCGATTTCTGCATACCCAGAGCATGTGAGCTGCACTGGAATATAGCACTCTTTGGGTTCCAGACTCTCTTGGATCCAATGCTACCCATAGAAGATGAATAGAGCATGTTGGTCTTGCTGCAATCCTGTTTGACCAAGAATAGAGCATGTTGGCCACCATTAACGATGGATCACGCTGTATGTTGATCGTGTGTTCATCATCATCATTCTTTAGTTGTAACGAGGGCAGCATCTCCAGACAAGATGCCATTTCACCAGCCAGAAAAGCATTCCAGTATGTAGCACTTGATATTCAATGATTCTGATGCATGATGAAGGATGGTGTTGCACATGATCGTGATATTACAGTTGACCATTGATCCATAAGAAGATAAAAGCCCAAGTTTTGACTCGGATAATCTCTGTTGTGAGGAATATATGTCTCCAAACTTGCATATCTGATTCAGCTATCATATCCCACTGTAAACATCACAACTACAATATCAAGAACTCAGATATTTGTGTGCCCATAATCTAACTGAGAAGTTACCAGCTCAGCTTCGATGCAGATTGTATGCAAGCCATTACTTGCATCATACTTTTGGAAAAAATGAAGACAAAAGTATATAAGCAAATTGGATCAATTGAACAAAATGTTCTTATTGCACCTGTAAGATACAAAAAAAAGAGAGAGGATAATATCAGGTTTTTACAGCATATGATTATTTAATGGCTATTAAACTACAGGGAACAAGAATTCGATAAGATCGATATTACAACTTGCTGTACACTATACACGACCATGAGTAACTCCCACCTTGCTATTGGCAAAACTTTGAAGCAGAAGCTTCAGTCAGTCTTTTCAGTTGCATCTAAAAGCAAGAACTATGTAAAATGCCATGTAGCATCGGATCCATGAGAATCTCAACAAAGATGGCAGGCAAGAAATGACACTTAACAATGATGTTTCAAAATAGGTGGGCTTTGGAGTGGACGGGCAGCCAAGTGATTGGATCAACTCTTCCACAAACAATACCCGAAACTTGGTCGGTGTGTTAAGTACAACATTGTCTACACGGTGCTCATATATCTTTCCGGTCTTATCAAGTTTGTACTCAGAGGTTCCATCGAAGCGGCCATGAATCTCCCAAGGCACCCGAGGAACGCCGTGAACAATCCAACGAATCATAATAACATTCTCTCCAGGCTGCCATACACTCACGATGTTGATCCATATAGCCTTGAAGAAAACACGACCATTGAGTCTCAGAGCCCAGAATATCCGTTTATAGTTGTTAATACCAACAAAGGTGTTGAGAGGGTCTTTGAAGACAATATCATCCCTGGTCGATAGCAATATAAATATGTTAATCATAACAAGAATACGGTTCTAATAACATTGTCATACTAAATCGTATACAAACAAGTAATGCAATTAAAAGGGAAGGTAAAATATGGTAAAATTATGCAATGCAAGACGATGAGGCCGACATATCTTCATCATGCCCATCATATCTTCACAACTATAACTTTAAGGTTACAGCACAAAACAAATATAGATTTCATTAGATTTATCATGCACAAGCAAAAGAGAGAAAAAGTATGGGGCCATCGCCGCCCTCAATCAGAAGGCAGGTAAGCAAGATGGGTAAGCCAAACATGGGCAGAAGTATTTTCATAACTGGAAAGCCTGTGAAGATCATAAATATTCAAAGACACTAAATAAATTTTTAACATATATAGATTGACCAGCATCTGAAAATATCTAGAATGATGTCTGAAGTGGGTAGAAATGTTGAAAAGTTTATAGCTTCAAGGGGCTTGAAGTCAAATTTAGGAGATATAGTAACGGATTATAATGTCATAGCGGGCATAAATTTTTCTAAAGAACAAAATCGATTTTCAAGTTTTGAGAACCACAATCCCGATAACAATGCTTATAAGGGACCACCCTGCTGGCAGAGAGATCGAAATTCAAAATAAGAAAAGTCCCCAACTTCAGGGTTGCACTTAATAATTACTTTGCAAAAGTCATAAATGCTCAAAACAATTGTCTCAAACACGATACCGGAACAACAATGGGAATCAAAACACCCATCAAACCCACATAACTGTAACAGTAGACATCTATGAATTATTCCTAACTATAAGCCAGTTTCATACTTTGGCTTTGAAGTCTAGTCCCAAATTCTAAAAAACATAAAATCCTCAGCAACATGATGCATACCGAAGATAAAGCTACTTCTTGTATTTTCTCAATAGCATAGCTACTGGAGTTCAATACTCATTTGATTCATTCCTAGTTCCATTCCGGCTGATTTGTCTATAGCCGTAGAGCCAATCGAACTATTGCCAATGAGGACAAAGCAGTACTAAAAATTCTTTTTTTATATTTTGCACTTAGTTTAATATGTGGACTAACTAATTGCATGATAAGATTTTGCAGGTGGCAGAGCCGAGAAAGAGCAAGCAAGCTGCTTCAAAGCTCCAAGCAAATTTCTACAGATTCATATAACTTTGACAGTAAATTGATACATTGAAGTCTATAAAATCCAAGAAAAACGAACTTTTGAATGCAATATTCAATCACGATAAGATCAACTATTCCAACAAATTAACCATTAATCAACGTGAAAAAAATTCCAACCTTTCTAAGAAAAGTGAAGGCATCATACAAAGAGGAACAACAAACCTGTATATATCATAGTTGGGTTCGCGCTGGAAGATATCAGGAAACTCTTCCCTCAAGGTACGAATCGCGTATCCCATGTTGACATAGTAATCTTGCTTCTCGTCGCCGCCATCCGTCTGCTGCTGCTGCGGGCTCACAGAAGGGGACAGAGGAGAAGACGACGCGCCATTGAGGAGGGGAACGAAAAAGAGAGGGGGCAAACCTTCATCCCGCAAGGGATCAGAAACCCTAATCACCCTCTCCTGCGCCTCGTCCTTGACCCGGCCATAGGCGCAAACCCTGGAGGGGCTCTTGTTGGGATCACCGCCACCGCTGCAGCTCGGCCGACGGAAGTTTAGGGTTTTGGCTGCACGATTTTGGGTGAGGGTGATCTCGGTGAGAGGGAGGAGGAAAGCCATGGAAACTTTAGATCGAGACAAAGAGAGAGAGAGAGGCTTATATGAAGGTCAGATTGAGCGCGGCAGACAGATTTTGTCAGCGAAGAGATAGGAATAAGATTCGAGATATTCCGTTCGAGATAACATGTAAAGGATCGGTTGGTGGGACTGGGCGGGCCCTGTATCGACCATGACAGATCATCAGGGTGATAAAAAGATATATAAAAATAAAAATTAATATTCTATTTCTTATTTCTATAGCATATTTCTTTGTAGTCTTGAAGTATCATAGCGTCGCCGATGTCCTCATCTTTTATTATAATCCTTTTTTAATATATACACATATTCAAAATTTAAGTTTCATAATAATACAAATAGATCTAATATATTATAGCATCACTTATGTGGCAGTGACTAGCAACCATCTCAAGACCGACATTGTACATCTGTATCTGTATCCATGTGGCATCTCGAGCTTTTACACGACGGAAAGTTATACACGTGTCGTTCGAAATTGTACAAGGCAGTACCGCTTGACGTGGAACCATCCATGATGGTATAAGACGAAACCACATAATGTGAAACTTTGTGGGTGGGAGAGGGGGGGGGGGTTCTCGAACGCCAAAATCATCCTAAATCTATCTCGTTCTGACTTAAGTTTCGAAAATCTTCTTTCCAACATTAATATTTTCTTGTCAAGGAAATAACGAAAGCATAAGCTCAAGTACTACGTCGGGTCGATCCATGAGGTGCTTCCTCGACTCGACCTGATTCTTCCGTTGCTACCTTAGACTTCCACGTGAATGACCTTACGTCGTACTGACTCCTAAACCACGACGTAAAGCAGCGTAACAAACCTAAATCCTTTTTTTTTTTATTCTGATAATTTTATTTTATTTTTTGTGGTTGCTTGTGCAGGCCAAAGCAGTTAAAGCTCCAAAGGAATCAGAAATCTAAATACTTGTTTTTTTCGAAGGGGTTGTCATCGATTGCTGTGCTTGGCATTGTTCGGAATCAGAAACCAGTGGCTATGATTTATCTAGGTCAGGACCTTCTTCTAGCGGTACTCCTTAGTTCGAGTCATCAAATCTATTGAACGGGTAGAAAATATTGGCCTGGATAAGATAAAAAAAAAACAATAATAACAACGCAACAAAAAAAAAAAGAAAAAAAGAAGAAGAGAAGACTAATTATTATCTTTAATATCTTAATTATTATATTTTTAAAAATTAATTAACATCTCTATATTTGTAAAAATAAAATGTTTAATTTTACGTTAATTCTATTGACGAAAATACTGTATATGCTTAGTGATAAATCAAAATAAAATCGATAATAAATTTTATAATATTTTTATCAATAAAATCGATGATTTAAAGAGAAATAAGATTAAATGTTCACTTTTATAAGTATAAAGATTCTAATATAATTTTTTTAAATATAAAAAATATTAAAATATTAAAAAAATAATATGTAGGGAGAGGTGAATCAGAATCCAAATTGCAAAGGTAGCACCAGGTTAATCAAAATCCAAGTTGCAAAGGTAACACTGGTCAACTAGACGACATTTCTCGGTGCTGGCTTCATGCACTACATTTTACATGTCGCTTGATCTTTAGACCAAATGATATTAAGACAAGCTCTTGCTATAACATCACAAGCTTCACTGCCAACAAAGTGAGAATCCAATCAACCACAGGAAGCCTCAGCTCTCTCTCACGTACATACAAAGATCATTGAACAAAACCAGAGTCACTGATAAGACACAAAATTGTAGAGACATGAACCTCCCACCCTAGAGAGCATAACCTTCAAAATCTCAAAACCATGAATTGTCTGTCTCATGAAACATTACACCAAGGCACATCTTCTAATTCCCTAGAAAGAACTTGCTGTCATGTTAGAAACCACTGATTCACAGGTCACACAAGATGTTTCCAGAAAGACAAATGGTATCCAAGAAAATCTAACCATGTCCAAATAAGATAGAACATGAAAGACCCCCTCAACCTTTTACTTTCTATTCCAAAATGCATAACAAAGTCATAATTCCTTGTACTTTTTGTTTCATGCAAAAGTATAATTCCTCTTGAAGCCTAAAATGCTGACAAGCCAAGCCTCCTCTGCCAAATATAAGTTTCTATCTGATCACAGAAGTTACAGCTGAAACCAGATTCAGATTGAACATAGCATTGCAGTTTGTGCATATTAGTTCTACAGACATTGAAACTACTTGCATCAAGATGATGCGAGCACGTCGATGATAATAGAGATTGACCTAGAGACGAAAACTTCAAATCACAAAGCTAGATCCATCCAAGTTATAAAGCTAAGTACTGTCTAAACAAGTTGAAAATAAGTGTTCTGATCTAACCACAGATAAGCCATCACAACACTAAGAAAGCCACATGTATCCACTGCCAAGCAAAACCTAATACATAACGGCGTACCTTCTACAGTCTAGTGCTTCTTGTCCTTCAACGGTCCCCTAGGGATCTTACTAAGAACCTTGTCATCAAGCACAGCATACTGCTTCTTGATCTCTGCCATCGCCTTTTCCGCTGCAGCATCGACCTTATCCTCGTACTTCTCGTAGAGAACTGGCACTGTGTGCAGTGTCAAGAACACTGATTTCCAGGAGAAGAAGCAACCAGAAGAATTCAGCACATGCATGTCGAACACAACTCGCAGTAAGTTACACATTACAAAAGCTCACTTACATATGTATACCAAGGTCAAGAAATTGACCGAGCTTCCGACCATCGACAGCAACCAGAGCCCAGCAATCACCTAAAACTCCAAATGTCAAGTACCAAAAAAAGGAAAAGGAAAGGCTTGTAGGAAAGGCATCGAGAAAGTCGACGTACAGTAAGAAACTTCTTTACATCCCGTCCCAGTGCAACCTCCCTGAGAACAGCAAAGGCCCTGTTCATCTCATACCTAAGCGTGCGCGCTGCTTGCACAGCTTGGTCTTCAGGAATGCTCACCTCTGGAATTCGTGGCGGAGATCTGAAATGCAAAGAGGCTCTTTCAGTCGTTCAGTCACTTCAAGATGAAGACTAGAAGATCAGAAAAGCCCTACTTGTTGATAAAGGTGCAAGCTTTGGACCACAAGAACAGGATCACCAAAGAGAGTATGAGGCCATGGCACACAAAAGTCAACAGATGGTAGCCGACTAACTCGAACAGAACCCAAATAGCGGTAGCAGCGCTGAGAGCTCCACCTGATATCTTCTTGTCCCTCCATAGCATCACATCAGCAGCTAAAAGCGAAGCAAAAAGAAGCAGAGGAAGCAATTAAATAACAAATAGATGACATAATCGAGAAGCAAAATCTTTCGTTCTTTATATACCACGCAAAGATAGATTTCTTTAATTAAAACCCAATAAAATATTTTTTTTATTGATTATCCTCAAGAAAAGCAATACGAACATCTTTGCCCTAATTGTAACCGAAGAAGAAAACGTTGATTCTTGATCTAGTTGATCATGCAAAGATTGAGTATTTTTGGCTAAAAAATCGAAAAAAACTTTTTTCTGTAGAATACAAACATTTTTTACACAAAGAAAATGAGAAATAACTTTGCCTCGAAGGAACCAATAGTTAAGCCAGTCTAGAATTCATAACCGGAAACAAGAACTACGCAATACTCTAATTGGCATCATATCTGTTTCCTACTCTTTCCCCAAAAAATCGATAATCCCAGCAAGTTTCCGGAAGAAGAAATTAAACTGTTATTTTATCACTAGGGGAGCACTACTACACTTCGAATCAAGTAAAATACAGACACAAAAGCACGATTGATCCGATCTACACGATTCCAAACAAAGTCACCGCACAAAAAGATTCAAACTTTACCCAATAAAATACAGACACAAAAGCACGATTGATCCGATCTACACGATTCCAAACAAAGTCACCGCACAAAAGATTCAAACTTTACCCAAGATGCGATCAAAAACCGATCCAATATTTTCCAAAAAAAAAAGCAGATCACAAAAAGAAAAGAAGGAAGAAGTTTGTCCGATCGCTACATTTGCCGCCACCGAGCACTTGGTGGACGGGCTTCTCCCTGCCGAAGAGGCGGTAGACTTTGGCTTTGACGGAGGAAGACTGCACGGCTCCTCGCCGTCGGAATCGGAATTGGAGGAGGAGGAGGAGGAGGAGCTAGCAGGCTTGCGTGGCTCCTCCTCGATCTTCTCCGTCACGGTCGACTCCTCAGAATGCTCCGCCATGAACCGCTTCCTCGACTTCGCTCCTCCTCCTTTCCTATCTTCTATCGTGAGAGATGAGTCATCGGCATCGAGGCGTTTCCTTTTGTGGCAACACAAATCAGAGAAGCGATCAGAGCCGTCCGATGATGACTCGTGTAAGACGCAGCTCGAGGTGCGTTGGCATTTCCAAAAGAGTCAAGCCGAGTCGACTCAATACTCGATCCGGTCCTCGATGGGTTCGGGTCATTCAACATTTGATCCACGGTCCACTATGATTGACTGACAGATAGGAACAGGTCGGCCATTGCCTGCTTTGGCACCGGTCATGAGGAACAACGCTATCTTAAATCATCCAATATGTGGCGAGCAGAGGGGTGTCCGGCACAACAAATGCGACACGTACATATGGTTGTATCGTGCCATACATAGTGTCACGTCCTGGGAAATGATGATGGGATGCACGTGTAACGCCACGTAGTGCCCCAACACAAGATTGGGCTGAAATAGCCCATCCAATTTTGCTGTATGATCTCCACAGCCCAGTCTGCCGCTGGATAACCGAAGCACTGAAGCGTGGCAGAAAGAGGAGAGAGAGAGAGAGAGAGAGAGAGAGAGAGAGAGAGAGAGAGAGAGAGAGAGAAGGAAGATGAAAGAGATGCGTTTGCATGGAATTGGATGCAGGTGGATGTGATATCAGAACCAGTTCCAACCCCGAGAAAATTTATCTTGAGAAGGGTTTATTCTCTGGGATCAACCAGGAAGAGGAAATTATTTGAGCAGGACGATTGTGGACTGCACAGTCCTGTTTGGCTACTAGAAAACAGAGTCATGTGAGCAATACGTCGAGCCAAGCCGGCGCAGAAGACTGCCACCGCCACAGCCGCTTCCCCCCAGCAGCATCAAACCGAATCGAGAGCGCGCACGCGACGCGAAGCAGGGGAGGGCAGCTTTAGAGGGGGAGGAAAAGGCGCACCTCGCTCGCACTCCGACAGTGCTCCCCACGTACCATCTGATGCTGATCGGACGTAGCGCACGGGCTCACCACCACCATTGATGAGGCTCGTCAGCGACCCGACTCGTCCTCTCGCCGTACCGTATCATATTCCGCTCTGTCCCTCGCTCTCGACCTCCTCTTCCCCTCCCCCCCACTCTCTCTCTCTCTCTCTCTACCAACGAGGAGATGAACAGTCGATCGCCATCACGCCGCAGTCGCATGGTCCACAGTCATCAACACCATCATCACCAAGGCAGAGGAAGAAGACGAGAGGGGGATGCGTCGATTCGAGGTGGGCAGGGATCCACTGCAACCCTCCTTTCAGTTCCAATTTTGAAACGCACACATGACGACCGCGTACTGACGGGGGCCCACGTCCAAGCAGGTGGACCCCAAGCGAGCCCCGGTCTGAACCGTCTGATGGGCATACCGGTTCCGTACTATGTGTACAGAATCCGGACGGTCCCCCTCTGTTCTTCTCGTCCCTCCATCTCAGACGCAGTCTTGTCCTTCACTGAAAGAAAAGAAGAAAACTTCTTATTTTTCTTATTCGACAATTAAATCAATGAAAAATAAAATAAAATAAAAATAAAAAATAAATTCTGGTTTTGGGTGTGGGACCCTTAATAATTGTGCCACTAAGCTGGGACCCACAGAGCAGCCAGTGTCTATTTTTTGGGAATTGGTCCTTTATCTCCCGTCGTAATGAGTGACTACACAGTTCGCATAAAACCTCCTTTAAAATCTTCAAAAAAAAATGTATTTATATTATTTTGAAGCTAAGATAAACTAAAAATACTACGGTAATAAGGTGTACGGATTGATGGTTGGGGACATATGGAAGCGGAAGATTGGGCTTCCACATAAGGAAATATTTCCCGCGCAAGGCGGTATTGATATGGAACTTGAAATGTGGTGTATTGACCCAAATCTTGCTTTTAATAGAAATGTTGACTCGATTCACTAAAACCCATTATGAAAGGTGGTCGGGCGACGGACATGGTCGCGTTCTCAGTCACCCGCTCCCTAGGTCGACTGAATCACCCCGGAGCGATTTCCCGGGCCGATGTGTTTGTTAGTGTGATGCTGTGGGACCCGGGCGGACGGGCCCACGCGTATTTAACTTGGTTTTCGTGGTTAGAGAGAGAGAGACAGAGAGAGAGAGAGAGCGGGGGAGGGGACGCTGAGACGTACTGACACCAGCAGCTGCAGCAGAAGAGGAGCGACGAAAGAGACGACTCCAGGAAGAAGCGTAAAAGGATTTAAAAGGTGGGAAAGAGACCCCCGGGTGTGTATGAGTCCCCCGGCCATGGACTCGTTCGGCTTCCTCAAATACCTGCGCAGCGGTGGCAACGCCACTAGCCCGGCCATGGACGACGCCGCAGCCGCCGTGGAGCCGCACGACGCCGGCGCCACCATCGCCACCTCAGTACTCTTACCCTCCGACGATACCGAGGACGACGACGACGACGACGACCACGACCAGGACGAAGGTCCTTTCTTCGACCTCGAGTTCGCGGCGGTGACAGACGACGGCGGCGGCGAGGGCGAGGACGAGAAGAACGGCTCGGAGGTTGACCTCGACGGTGCGGAGGCGGAAGGAGAGGAGGAGGAGAGGGAGTTTAACTTTGCGGTGAGCTCCGACGGAAGCGGTGGAGGCGACGGCGGGGATGGGCACGGGTTCGACACCTTTTCTCCCTCCCATGACGATCTCTTCTTCAAGGGGAAGCTCGTCCCCTTCGACGCTTCTTCCATCGTCATCGCCGCCGCAGCCGCCGCTTCCGCTGCTTCCGAGGCCGATCCCAAGCCCCAGTTCCCCGCCTCCTTTCTCAGAACCGCCACCAAGTTCCGCGTCTTCTTGCTTGGGCTCCGCAAGCCCAAATCAACGCCGGCAGAGCCCAATGCCGCCGTCGTCGTCGCCGACGCTGAAGCTCCCGCTTCCGTTCCCGTCCCGGCCGAAGCCCCTGCCCCCGTGGCCACGGAGGCGGCGGCGTCTCCTAAGAAGCAGCTACCTCATCAGAACAAGTTCTTTATCAAGTTCAAGGTGGTGGAAGCTCCGATCGTTTCGTTCTTCGCCCGAGACAGCAGCTCCCGCAACGGAGGCGGCGGCAGCAGCGCCGCGAAACCTATGCCTCCCGCGGATGAGTCCACTGTTGCCGGTGTGGCGGCGACGGAGGCAGAGGAGAAGAAGTTGCTAAAGGAAGTGCTCCAGAAATATCTCAACAAGATCAAACCGCGGCTACCGCCGCCTCCGACGGAGGAGTCCGCCGTTGCATGCGCGGCGGCTGCGGAGGCAGAGGAGAAGAAGTTGGTAAAGGAAGTGGTCCAGAAGTATCTAAACAAGATCAAGCCGCTCTATGTTCGGGTCTCGAGGAGGTACGCCGAAAGGTTGAGGCTGGCCGGGCAGCTCCCTCCCGCAGAAGCAATGGCGGCGGAGGCGACTACCGGCGAAGGGGAGGAAACGGACGCGGAGGCAGAAGTCGCAGTGCCGCAGCCGCGGCCAGCAACTGCAGCGGTTGCGGCGGCGGGCGGGGGCAAGAGCCTGGTGGCGGGGTTGAGAGTGGTGTGCAAGCGGCTGGGGAAGAGCCGGTCCGCGTCGTCGGCCGTGGAGGCTATCCCGTCGCCGCCGCCGAGTCGGCGAGACGACTCGCTCCTCCAGCAGCAGGACGGTATCCAGAGCGCCATCGCGCACTGCAAGCGGTCCTTCACCGCCGCGGAGCAAGGTATGTCTCTGGCGAGACATCACGCGCTGTCCCCATCATCGTTTGTTTCGCTTATACCAAGCAACTTTACTACTATATGGTTCCTCTGCAGGTTCCGAGTCGCCGCTGGTGAGATCGATGAGCGATCCCGGCGACGGGAGATCAGAAACGACCACCGCGTCGCCCTAAGTCGGTTCTCCACCGTAGCCAATTCCCCCATCCCCTGAGAGTGCGCATGTAGAAGAAGCAGAAAAAAACTATGCGTTGCAATTATATTCCATCGTCTCTTTTCAGTAGTTAGTAAGTTAGCCTCGTGATCATCAAGTTCATGTCCGTTCTCCGTGACGAACAAAGCCGCCGCCTCCTCCGGAACAGTATAGATTTCAGGTGGTAGAACATGCAGTGTGAAGAGTGCCGATGGGGGTGAAGAGGGGATGGTAAAGAGGGGACTTTCTCTCGGTTATTCCCATGCCATGCGTGAGGAGGAGAACAAAAGAGACAGAGATGTGAAAAATCTCTCCCATGGCATCGGGAAAGCTGCCATCATCTTTCCCCAATCTCATTGTAATATATTGAGCACTGATAGGCTCTGCCACGCAGTGCAACTGCTTCTGTACCAATCAATGTACTACGCCTTGTATCTTTGCCGTCTCTTTAGCTTTCTGCTCTCTTTCCCATTCACTACTTTCCTGGCGTGGGTGGTCACAGCTACCTGAAAGCCCGCTGCTTTTTATGTTCTTGGAAGAGAAAAAGCAAAGCGCCCGAGTCCCGCAGAAGAAGGTGGGAAAGGAAGGGGGCGAAAGCGCGAGCTCTCCTTCCTTCGCCTCCCTCTTTTTCTTGCTTCTAGGTTTAGGCTAGGTTGATGGCAGGGCTTCCCCATGCCGAAATGACACCTCGTTCCTCGCAAAGCACTTTGCTGCTGCTGCCTTTCTTTACGCTCTCAATGCTGCAAGTTTGACACGTTAGGGATGCAGTTTGTCTGCTTCCATGCTTGCATGGGACTGCACGGCCTCTGCATTAAGACCTAACATTGTAGCTGAATCCCGGAATCTCGACCAAGGTGTCAGCCTTCTGATCTCTTCCGTAGTTAACCCTAAGCGAATCCAATGCTCCAAAGTTACACCGCCACCTTCCTCGCTCCTACCGTCAACTAATGCGCAGTGCGTCCGTCTTGGAGCTTGGTGGCACTCTCGAGCACCGTGGCATTTCGGGTGGGGGAGTTGGTGAGCGTGCAGCAGTAAAGATCGCAATGAACTTAACTTCGACCATGGTCACCTCCAAGGAATGGGGGATGACGGTGACCATGATTCTTGAATCAAAGAAGCATATGAGCTTGTCTTTACGGGAGATTATTATACAGTACAGTAAATGGTGGACCAGATTTGCATGATTCAGATGTGTGTTTCTTGTCCTACTGTTGGGAATGGACGACGCCATCAGCACCACACCACACACCATGGAAGCACTGTGCATGTGGGCCACCAGTGATTATTATGCTATGAAGCAAAGAGTTAAGCCGTGTCAAACATCTGCAGTTTCCATTAAGAACAGAGCACACAGGATGGACTGTGAATGCTGTGTTATTAATGCCAGCATTATTGAGTTGTGGGGCTGTGGCACCAAAACCTTAGGCTACAGAACAGTGGGGGAGACGATGGACATGGCCAGGGAGAACTCGTCGTGTCCTGGGGTGGGATCACCAGAACCATTCATCGAAGAGCAGCGGGGAAGACGATGGGCATGATATCGGCTGCAGAGAGCTTGTCACGTAGGCTGGTGGTGGCGCTACGGAGGCGGGGAGCGCGGTCGGGGCATGTGAAGAGCTTTGAATGAGCGCACATGCCACTGCCACCTCCCCCTTCCGTTGCTGAGGAAGCCACCAAATCAGTCTCAGGCAACTGGAGATGACTCAGAGTAGAAAGCGGTGCGGAAGGAGAAAGGTGTTCTTGGTTACTCTCGATTCATTTTGACAGATCCTTGTACCATTTGAGAGGTTAAAATCTTTTTTGTTTTATTAGTACAAATATTTCATGATTTCTTATTTCTTGGATACAAAATGAGAAGATGATCTTTCATCTATACATCACAAAATAACAGGAAAAATCTAAAAAAGAATGATCACGAACCTGAGAACAGCAACTTTGAAGAACAAAATCTCGCTGCATTGTCACTTCACATTCAACCAATCCACCCCAAAGAACTTGAATTGATGGCTCAACAACTCGCACTGTCATCGTTCGTCCACCGCCTACATCAACGCCATGAACGCATACTGTCTCATCCGCAGCAGGTGGGGGCGATGACAGGAGACGCCTGCGACTCGCGGCCCAAGTCGTGCGCCCAGTCGTGAGGCATGGTGCCTGGGCAGCGCCTCTGTGCCTCAAATCCCAAGCATGAGGTGACCCGGAGGACTCATGGCGTGTTGCTGACTTGAGGGACAGGTCAAAATGGATGTGTTCTTCGTGGGTTGGGGTGGGGGGCCTTCGTTGACACCAACGTAAACCTAAATCCAATGCATGGAGATGCCGCTCTGCAGTCCTTTTTATGTCATGTCAATTTGTGTACCTACACTTGTGCTTCAAGTTTAATCGCCCTCTTTACTGGATAGATTAATCGCCATATCTATATTTATTTTTAGACGTAATACTGCATATACTAATCCTCCTCAGATGTTATATTAATCGCCAGAGTTTCATCAAACGTAAGGAATCCAAATCCAATCAATATTTATTGGGTATATCTCTTAGGAGTTGATAGAAAACTTAGATTATCTAAATGGTATATTCTTCTATGAAATCGATTATTATAAAAACGATACTATATGGATATAGTAATTTTCTAAAGTATATTTTTCTTTAAATTAATTATATTATTTTCAAAGTTTTACGGAATGAATCTTGAGTATTATTTTTTGTCAAAAATGTAATACGTTTATGGACGTCTTTCGCTCTTGAACTAAAGTTAGATACGAGACAGAGTATAAAATATTTTCTTTTCGTTTCATATTCTCGACGATTCTCTTTTTTTGAATAGGATAGTACTAGAAAAATGAATCGAATCATTTTTGCTAAGTCAAACTGATGATCAAATCTGAAATTTAAAGTAACATTAGAAAAGAAAACTTACCTTAGCCCAAAAAAAACTGATGCTTCAAATGTTTCTGAACTTGTTTTGAGGCAATAACTTGAGTTGTCATTGAAATAGCAGCATGGTTCTCTTGGTGTACTGAGTCCATTCTTTGGATGCAAGGAGATGATATAAGAAAGTATCCAATGCCCCTTAAGGTGTTCCCTTCAGATTCATAATCCCTTGGCAGATAGTCCTCACATTAACTTGGCTTGGCTATGCCATCTCTGAAACTTTCAGCTTCATGCAGATCCACTGATGATATGTCTCAGAGATGGACAATGGATTCTTCTGAGAGGATGAACCATAATATTCAGAGCATTTATTTTTCTGCAAAGATCAAGAACAACATGCATGTTGGAACCCATACTCCACAATACATCAGCTGTGACTGGAGAACAGAGGAAAAACTAATCTGATCATGTGCATTAGCAAGACTAATCTTTTGATGTGGACTGATATGGGCATGCAGGGGACCAGAGATGGGCATTTAGAGTCTGGAGAAGTTAGTGAAAGACCTCAACATGATGGGGATATGAACTTGCAGCTTTCTTGCACACCCATCATCCTTAAATAGAAGAAGACAACCTACACACACACACGCATGCTTGGATGACTTCTTCTGAGGTGGTGAGAGGAGGCTCTCTGTCATGATAGATTACCTTGAAAACTGAAAGGAGCTTTGCAAGCTAGTTTTCACTTATTCGACTGCAGATTGCCATGAATTTAAGATCCAAATGCTTCAAGTTGTGGATGCTGTATTCTCGATCCTTTAACAACATCTTGATGATGTTTTAATGGTCAGTGAGATAGTTTTAGAAGAAGAAGAAGAAGCAAGACATCTAAATTTATTGAGTCAACTAAAACAGCCTAAGTTTTCAGGTATGATTCTGTCTCTTGCATCAGAAGAAAACAACCTAAAAATGACACCACTGGGAGAAACAACAAAGCTAGAAAGAAGAGGTTGTGAGTACTCCCAAATGCATCAAATTATGAAGAGCCAAATAAATTGTGATTGAAGAACACACCTATATGCAAATTGCCATTGATGACTTGATGTCAGCAAACCCTGGTGGCATGCTCAATCCAAAGACACTTCATCTTTGTCTGGGTGCGCATTGGACCTTTATCCTATAGCCCACGGCCATGTCTCTCGGCATACAGAATCACATACTTCTAGTTTATCTATCAATTGCTCAAAGGATCTTATCAGTGTCGACATTTGGAATCCAGCATTTTTGTTTGAGTTATTAATGACAAAGATAATGCTTCATGTTGCCAAGATATTGGAAGAACAACTCTTCATTTAGGACTCTCCAATCCCACGCTGCCATCATTAACTACAGTGACTTAAGTCTAATCAAAAGAAAACAATACATCATATTAGAAGAGTAAGACTGCTTCTCCAATCTTATCCTTCCTCCCCATATGAAAGCCTGTCCAATATGTCGAGGAAGAGATTAGATGACACGTGAACTCTAAGACTGTAGACTGAGGAGATGATGAGACAAAGATGCAAGCAGCAGGTTTGCAAAGATCACATCAGGAAAGAGAACTCATATAATACAAGGAAACACTAAAAAGAAGCAAAATTGTTTATAGACTCGAAGACTTTCGATCTTTTCAACCGCTAACAATCGACAGAGACAGAGAGAGAGAGAGAGAGAGAGAGAGAGAGAGAGAGGGGTTAATCTTTTTCCTCAACAGTGATAGGTAGTCCTTTCTATCTCTCTCTGTCTCTGTCTCTGGCTCTTGTTTCTCTCTGCTCTCTGCCGGCAAAAGAACGAACAGAAGAGGAGGCATCAGCAGCCGCAGGCGCGTTGTTACTTGTAGACAGCCATGGCGCATGGCGACGGAGAGAAAAGGCAGTCTCACAATTCACTGTCATCGCCGAGGAACGCCTCCGCCGCCGCAGCGGAGGCGGCGCCGCTGGCTGCAGGGCTAGCACCTTCCTCCACGCCGCCCACCAAGGGCAAGTCGTCCTCGCCCATGACCTCCATGTCGTCCACCAATATCATTCGCTCCTCTTCGTCCACGTCTACGTCCTCGTCCTTCCCCTCCATTGGCCGACGACGGAGGAGCTCGTTCTCCATGGAGTTCGTGAGCGGGGTGGTGGGGGAGAGTCCGGTGGCAGTAGACGACGACGGGGGACTGGAGGACGGGTTGCCCGGGGGCGGGTGGTCTCCTTCATGGGAGGGTAACTTGTGGCGGGTGCTGCCGGCGAGGGAGTTGCGGTGCGTCGGCGCAGGGTGGTTGTGCTCGGCGGCGTAGGTGATGATGAAGATGGCCGGGTCCGCCCGGCTGCGCTCCACCTGCTTACGGGCAAGGCAACCCTTCGAGCTGCTACACCTGTAGTATCCCCTGTTTCCCAGCCAAATTTAGCTCCTTTCTCGCTTCTATGAGGCCACAGAGGGCGGAAGGAGGTAGACAAGCTTGGCTTACCGCGGGTAAGGAGAGCCCTTGATGGGTTTCTGGCCGTACTTCCGCCACGCCCACACGTCGGAGGAGAGCCCAGCGGCCGGGACGTGACACACCACCTTCTTCTGCTGGTTCTTCCTGGAATCGCCCAACCAAAGGGCCAATCTTTCAATCTGACCCACAAAAGATCGACAAGGACGATGACATATCTCCTTACTTTCGTTTGGAACGGGGGATTTGAGAGACAGGCCGGTGAGATTGCCTCGACGGAGGCGGTTGATGCGGCCCCGCCACAGCGACAGCAGCCCGCGGCAGCTGCCGCCGGACTTTGGGGAAGAAGGGCTTGCAGAGCTCCTCCAGCTCCCAGACACCATCCCGGCCACGGAACAGATCAGGAAACCCCAAAAAGGAGCCGCGTTTCCCTCCCTCGGCTTCCGCCTCAACCGGCGCCGTGTGCAGAGGAGACGAAGACAAAGGCTGTCTCGGCGCCGCCGCCATCCTGCAGCTCCTCACCACAGCGCCCAGGTCCCAGTCGTCATCGGCCATTCGCGTCCACGCCGACCACTGACCTCCGCAAACCGCCTACCTCCCCCCCCGCAAAGCGAGACGGCGGCGTTGACCAAGGAGGCAGAGAGAGGCTCGCCGCGCTGACTGTTGCTTGAGGAAGAGGAGCCGAGAGTGCCGAGGAAACATGGGAACGTATATATATACACAGATATATATAAAGGGTCGAGATGTGGCAAAAGGAGAAGGTAGGCGTTTTGTTGGGAGACACATCTCCCTGCAGGTCTGCACAAAACCAGAGTGGCTTTGAGAAACCGGCTCCACTTTTCCTGCACTTGACCTTTGAGCACAAGTCAAACGGGTGAGGATAAAGCAGCAAGAGGTAGCGAGAGAGAGCGCGAGAGAAAAGAAGGGGATGGAGAGAGAATCCAAAGGCACTCAGTGAGTCATGATGGTGACAAGAAGAAGAAGTCGTGAGTAACATAAATGCGATGACGCACAGCGACAAGGGACGTTTTCTTTAAGGTAAACACGTGCAGCGCACGTGTTACCTTCTCGTGTTTTGGTGGCGTGCTAATTCCATATTATTTTTGTCATTTCAGACTCGGCTGGCCGTGATTGGAGGAGAAAATGGGGCCCACGCTTTGGCTCCAATTGCAAGCGTCCTCGCTATCCCCTATACATCAATATTATTGTATTATTATACATATACATATGATTATTGGAGGAGAAAATTAATGATTTACAATTCCATTCTTGAGTTTCCCCCATTTAAAGTAAATTCAAAGAATTTAAAGGAACGTATTTAGATATGGAAGTAAATACACAATAGATTTAAAAGTAATCCACATCTCACCAATCATAAAGAAGATATCGGTTTATCTGATTAGGATAAAAAACCTACAGCAAGGAAACTAAACATCCAATGAAAACACAAAATGCTTCACTCTTCGATCAATTCACAACCAATCCTTTTCCTCTCAATGCGAAGTTCAATACTCGTTCGTCCATCAAAAGTTCACACCACTTTCTGTTGGAGATGCGGCATTCCAATGACCAGAGAAAGAAGGATATGCCCTGCACACCAGCAATAGTATCTATCTATGAGCAAAGCATCGAACAGTGCCTCCATAACTTTGATGAGCCTTTTGTGCTCACAAAATCAGTGGCAATGTAGAACCAGAGCCTCTCCGAATCTAATTATTATTTGTTGTCCATCAATTCCTGCCAATAGTTCTACCCAAAAGAAAATTCCAGCTGGTGTAATCAAATGATACAAAAAAAAAAGGAGTTATTCCCTTATTTTGCATTACAGGTAAGAGCATTTGAGTAGTGCAAACAACTGTTGCCAACATTTGGCTCCAATTATTACAACATAGAAGGAGGTTCTGCAGAAATGGATTCTGGGATGGCACAGGACACACTTACAGTATGGGCTACTCAACTATCCTGTAGATGATTTTGGTGTTGATTCCATCAGGCACCGGTTCTAACATCAAACCTCCAGTGTGATCTTCCAGGGACTGTACATCGCAACGGATATTGCCAAGCTACAACACAGTAAACCAATGGAAACGATCGGTGCCAATCCAAAATTGACTGAGAATTGGCAACAACACAGTAAACTAATGGAAAAACTAATGGAAACGATCGGTGCCAATCCAAAATTGACTGAGAACAATGGATATACACCGCATGCGTACTCATGGTTAGCTCCCACCTGTTAGGACACATCCAGATATCTAGGAGTTGAGTTGGATCATTAATCAATCCCAGCTGGCCCCTACTACTGCAAGATCTATTGCTTAGCCTCCTGAATGAAGCCCTTTTCTGAGGGTATACTCATAAAGCATGAAACAAAAAATGGATAATGATCACCATAGTTTGATCGTGGTTTCTGCATCATGAAGAACTCAGCCTTGTGACGCCAGAGTAATCACCCACGTTTGCTATGAAAAGGGGATCCATGTCTTCGATCAGTTTGGACCTGTGACTTGCTTGCTCTAACTCCTTTGTCAAGTCTTCCATTGTTTTCTTCAAGTTTGCTTTGTTCATCTGGCTTTCGCCCATTGAGATGCCAACCATCGTGATCTTTGGAAGAAGGGGATTCAGCAATAATTCATTCATAGCACCACTTTCAGACCTAGGCACACGGTCAAGCTAATAATGAAATGCACAAACTAAGACAAAATTAAGGATCAAAAGCAAGAACAATGCAAAACCTGGCATTTGACTTCATCTGATTGTCGAAATTTTGCTGTTTTTGTTGTTGTCTTGACCAGGGATTTTGAAACAAGTTTGAAAATGGAAATTGAAAACCAGTTTGACGTGATGACTGAGACTGGCATCCTTGTAGGTTGTCATCTGAACCGAGTCTTGAAGCATCAAATTGCATATCAGGTTGCTCTCTATCAGAGCCTTCTGTATTAGGAGCTGTGGTGGCCAATAAAGAAGACCTCAGCGATGAAGTGGCACTCCTGAAAAGAGCACCAAGGAGATGATAATAACCACATACCATAATGAAGCCAAACCAAAAACAATCTTAACATGCGGTCGGGACAGTGTCATGACCAGGACAAAATAAATGATAATAGATCAAAAATCAAACAAGACTTTCTTGCATACAACATGATGGAATCAGATGGAGCATCTCAGAGTCATTGTAGAGGTACAGGATTTATATTTGACATGTAGCCGCAGGAAAGGCAACAAGAGAGGTTTTTTTTCATAGATCCAATACAAGACTTTACAATCCTAAAGTGCATCTTCTCCAAGTACCCTAGCAAATTACAAACCAGATCCTAAAATATCAATTGTTGTCATAATACCTAAGCAAGACATTGAATTAATCTAGCTCTGCAGCTCCAGCTAGATGTCCCTTTTAACCCTAAAAAATCAATTGCCATCATGATACCTAAGCAAAGCATCTCCAGCAAGATTCCTCACTTAACTCTGTCGTATGTCAACGTAACTAAGACCATGATGACCAACAGGCTTCCATGCAATACCACTTGCAAAATCTTGATTCGTGGTAGATCAACAAGGAATGAGAATAGATTCAAAAGTAAATTATGAAAGAATGTTTAGTTGGTTATTGTTTCTTTACAATATATTAGTCCAGTATAAAATATAAATCATGAGTATATAATATATTCTATTAAAAATAACCAAATATCAGCCCCTCGCTTTACCCTTACATTTCAGAAGCAATCATTTATGACTGACCTCTTACATTCGAATAGGCCGTAAAGAGCGCTAGAACTTGGAACAATTTCTTGTCCTTCAAGAGACGAATCAACTAATTTGCAAGCTGAACTTATAGAGCCTATTAGAAAGCAACTTACATACCGTTCTTCAAATGAGTCAACCAGATAAGGGAACTTGGGTTGAATACCAGTGGCTTTTCTCAACCACTTGTTCCCGAGAAGTACTTTGTCAACAACATCAAGGAGCTGAATCTCTGCAGCCTTTGATATGACGCTAAGTGGTATTCCATATTGTCCCATTTCATCCATCATTTCTTGAACCTGTACTTCAGAAACAGCAAGGTTGATGTTATTATGCTGTATATTCAATTATATATAGCAAGCATAGTCAAAGAAGGATAAAGAATATTTCCAAGCAAAGATCAGATATGTTGTGTAGGAGCAGAAGAACCTCTGGAGGCTCAAACAAGCTGTCACTGTATTCCTCAACTACATCTGCTGTTAAATTATCATCGATAACATCCCGCCGTCGTTGCATGTGTCGGTTTTGCATTAAGGTGTGAAAGTGTTGATCGATTGATGTATCGAGAATATTGTCCAGCAATCTTTTATCAAAAAAGTATGGTGTATACCTGAAAATTACGAGTATACAGAGGATCATTGGATGTCAGATTTGTCTCAGCACAGATATCAACAGGAAGAAAAAATACAACGATTTCCCAATTAACGGAAACATTGAGAAGAAAAAAAATGTTGTACAAGGCACTTGGACCAGAACATAGTGACTCAAGGTGTTCAAAGTGATTACAGAAACCCACTGTTGTCATGGTGGCCACCATGGATCCCAGGTAGCATTTGAAATTAATCAACATTCTCTTTTTTAATTGAAAAAATGAAGATTATACCGAAGCAGGCATACAATTTAATTACAAATTGACCAACAAAAATAAGAGAAATAGAAGGTTCTGTTGAGATAAAACAATCATTATTGTTCCAAAATACCATGATGGTGATATTAGAAGAACTCTATATACTTCTTACCACTTTAGTCCATCACTTGTTGCTATAGCAATATTCAAATTCTGGGCTGTAAAGACAGGAACACCATCAACCCTTCTTTTCCCATGTTTCATAGGAATTTGCTTAAGAAGCTTATTGGCTGCCTTTACCTGTATAAACAGTAAATATGTCATTGAAATGTGTAATCATAATAGTAAAGAATATAAGAAGATATTTTCAGTCTACCTGTTTTTTATTTGGAACAAATTGGAACATATGCGGCTTTTCCTGCAAAAAAAAGAGTAGCAGAATTTTAAATGCAAATAAAAGCAAGATTTTTCAAAATAACATGTCAGATGGTATAAGACAGAAAATAACTCCAGATATACCAAGAAATGAAGATATTCCCAAATAGTTAGAAATATAGGCACAGTGTGGTTGATACATACAACCAAATGCTAATTTACATTAAAGTTAGTTCGAAACTTAAAAGTAGTTATTTGTGATTGAATCTCTCAAAAAAATTTATATACCTTGTTACAAGTTAACATGAGACTAAAGAATCTCATAAATGAGTTGAGATTAAGATCGGTTGATGCATTGTCATCATTCTATCACCTAAAAATCAATCAACAGGGCTCCAATTGGAAGGTAAACTCCATTGAATATGGTTTACATCTAAAAAACCCTAAAACTGAATATTCATTTTTTAAAAATATTCTAGCATATGCATAGAGAGAAATAAAAAACAGGTAGTTTTAAGTTTTAACAACACTAGAATTTCTAATTTAATCAATGGAATCAGATTAAATAAGTTAAACTTTTATATGCATTGATCTAACAGTACTTAGATCATGATCAATTGTTTTTACCATTATTTTAAATAACCTAGATCATACAACCATGCATCAATACTTTCTTTAGATTTTCCATTTTTTGTTATTTTAATGGCCATAAAATATATAACAAAATATTTTAACATATGCATCAAATGGAACTTTTTTTAAATTTGACTAAAAATAAAATACCAAAATAAGTTAAGAATTCTTTTATGGATTCATCATTTATCCAACAATATTTAAATCATGATAAATTGCTTGGCTCTTCAGTTGAAATACTCTACATCATATTTTGATGCATCAATACTTCTTAGACTGTTCGAATTTTGTTAATTGAATAAACATCCAAAATATTTTTAAATCATAGAAATTTTGCTTTACAAATATTTTGTGTGTTATAGATCATGTTCAACAGATGTAATCTTCAAGTTGGAGCATCCATGTCTGATTTTGAGATGTTAAGATGGAGGCCTCAACCCTCTCGATGGGATTCCAATTCAACTCCTCAAGAGTAGTTGCTGTGAAACTACATCAAACAAACCTAAATTTGGACAAGATACATGCATAGCAAAGGGTAAAAATTGGATCAGATAATATCTAATCATAACCAGATTCAAATCCAAATAAAGGCAGATTATTGTTCAGACACTCCATATCGGATTTGATTTAATTCATAGGTTTTTCCCAGATACTCAGACAGACAGATTCAAATGATGGTTAAAATTCAAATCTGATTTAGAAAATCGAGATAAATTCAAATTTGGATACTAGTAAAAGAACATTGACTGCCAAAGAAAAACAAAAAAGTGACCCATTATCTAATCTACACCAGCTTAGACTGCATACCATCATTGGCTAGCTAGAAAAAGACAAAGAAATCTATGAGGTGAAGTGAAAAACTTAAAAAACTGTAACCATAAGCCTTAGGTTGATTTCGGTGTTGATCTGAGCATCTAGGGCTCCATATTGACCTAGAAAAGATAATTCCAAAATATCAAACCTAAAATACTAAAAGACAGTCCATTTTCCAAATTTATGCTTCTTTTTATTAGACTACAAGTTCAATTTTTTAATATCTGCTACAACTAAAAGGACTAGCTTGTCCTTAGCTATGTGATAGCACTTATAACAGTATCAATTTACCAACTCAGAACTATCACTAGAGCAATAACGATAATGCATGCAATGAATGGCATGCAAATATCACATGATCTTTTGCGATGAAATTATAAGTAGAAAAGTTCAAAAAAAAAAGAGAACACGTTGCAGTTCAACTTAACCATACCTTGAAATGTTCATATGCTACATCAAGGCGGCAAGCACCCACTATACCAGTTGGAATATTAAGGCGTTTAACATATGAAACTGGAAGAAGAAGAAGAAAAACCAAGGTCAGATAATGCTTCCTTGAAATTAAACTAAAAAAAGTGTTTGTAGGAAATGAGGTCTGAAAGAAACTTGCCAAAAATTGTAAAATTTACCTGCATCACCTAAATCCATGAAAAATCGAAAAACAGGGCCTTTCTGTTCGTTGTTTGAAACTGTTGCAAGTATTTTCTTGATCCACACTGGTGTCCTATATGCAAAAGTATAGTCTTTAGACTCAATATGATGACTAGAAAAAACATTCATATGATATGATATTTTTCCTTTGTGTTACTCAGCAAAAGTGGTTGTTCTGCGGATGTCATCGCAGGATATCAGCAAGGAAGTATGGATGATAGGACCAAAGATGCTAACCGCAAAGATATGCAACTCTAGAGATAATCTTTACAGCACACATAAAAATTAAAATACCTAAGCCTATTACCACACCAACCTATGCCGAATGAAATAAACAATCTCCTTACCTAAGTGTGACTTTAACAAGTTGCTTAAGCAGCATGATCATATCACAGGATCTTCCAATTGGAATAAGAAGAGCAAAGAAAACCTATTCACACTACTACACTTGATCAAACATCAGAAAAAATTGTAGAGAACAACCTAGAAACAATTATATAATTTGTTAATTATACGAAAGCTAAAATTTTATCAGTCATTCAAAAGATGAATCTGAGTGTTGAGACACTACAAGGGGGCAACTTGTATAACCTCAATATACAAAAATCTATGCTACAGATCCTAAAACTCATGCTGTATAACAGCTCTATGAACACCCCAGTATTGGAAACCTAATGGGGATCACAGAGATTGCTAATGTTAAAGAATAGGAAACACAGACCATAATGAAATCTAGACTATCAGGATCTTGACAATATATTAGCAGTTCCTGGTCATCTGACGTCTTGTTATATGAGTCACACTGACACAAAATCATACTAATAAAACGAAATTAGATAAGTCTTGTTTCATCTCATCAATATCCCATGAGATTTGAACAAGTCTGAAATTGATAACCTTATCCAATTCATAGAAAAAGGAATGGTTCAACCTCTTTGAGAGGAAAGGGATGTCGAATCGGGTGGTGACAGTCATGAGCCCATTGCCGGAGGGATCAAGCATGCTGAAGACCTGCCCGACGAAAGCAGGGCCACCTCCGGCCTTGGAGCTCGAGACGAGCCCCTCCATCCTCACCCCCGAGGCAAAGCTCTTGATAGCCGACGACGGCGACGGCGACGTCGCGCCCTGGCTCATGCCAGGGTGAGAAGAGGAACCGGCGGAGGAGGAGGGGGATGAAGGGGGAAGGAGAAGGGGCAAGGTAACGGAGGCAGATCCGCCCGGTGGAGTGGCCATGGGAGATTTCGTAGTGGGGATGGTGCGGCTGGGGTTGAAGGGAGAGAAGGGGAGGTGGGAGAGGATGTTGGTGGTGAGAGACTGCATGGAGCGGCCGGCGGAGCACAAGAAGGGGAGTCCGTCGCCGCAGCGTGGTCTCTCCGAGGCGGAGGAGGGGGCCATCACTGCCGTCAACAGCGGCGAGAGAAGCGGCGATTAGCTGGTGCCGTCGTCGCGTGGCACAGCAGGGGGAGGGGAGGGGAGGGGAGGGGCGGTGCGTGGATGAGATTCTTTGACGCGACCTCAAGTCTTACTTTACGCGGATTAATTGGGCCATGGTCTTTGGAATAGTGGGCGTTATGGGCGATGCGATGGACTCTTTTAGAGTCTACATTGATGAATACATTGTGAGCCTTATGGGCCGTATGATGGGCTCCTTGGGAGTTACATGGAGTCCGCACGTTGTTTGAACGGCTATGATGTGGCGCTTGATGCGTTGAGATCCGTGAGTCGAGGTCACCATTCCCTGGTTCTATGTGATTCCTAAACCCTCCTCGTCGCCTCTCGAGGTGGTGTCCCTCCCATGGACGCGGACGCGAACGCATCCCCATCGCGGCACTAAGGAGGAGGATAGGATACCTCCTCGTTTCTTCCTACGCATGGCGGTCGCCTTTGTCCGAACCATCTCGAGAAGAAGCCGCAGATCTATTCTTTCTCTCAGTTTCCACCTCTCGAATCCTCGACCTTTTCCATCCGCTTCTCCCATCGCGCTGACCCCGAAGAACTATTCAGGACCTGCCTTTGCCCCCTTCTGCGGATTCCTCCGACCTCCGGCGCCGTGTCTTCGCTGCCCGCACCGTGGTCTATGTGGAATACCGCGCTCTGACGATGACCTCAAAGTCGCTCCCTTGGCGCCCCCGGGTGACCCGCCGAAGAAAAAGGGCAAGAGCGCGAAGAATAAATCCCGGGTGGATTTCACCAAGGTCGATCCGACGCTGCTCCCAACTGTGATTCTCGTCGGCCGACCCAACGTCGGCAAGTCCGCCCTCTTCAACCGGTGAGCGGATCTTTGTCATGGATTCGGGTTCATATGGTGACCTGGGGTTTTTTGAATTGGTTTTGCTCTGCTTCGTCGCTCTTGTAGCTTGATTCGGAGGAGGGAGGCCCTTGTTTACAACACTCCTGATGATCATGTCACCCGAGACATAAGAGAGGGCATAGCCAAGTTGGGGGATTTGAGATTCCGTGTGTTGGATTCGGCGGGGTTGGAGACGGCGGCGACTTCAGGTAGTATTCTTCATAGGACGACTGAGATGACTGGGAACGTACTTGCGAGGACAAAATTCGCAATCTTTTTGATAGATGTGAGGTTAGTGTCTTGAATTTGTTTTGATTCCTCAGTTCTGTCTATCTCCAGTAGCTCTTAGCGGACGAATTTACTTAGTGGAACTGTTGCTTTTCAGGGATGGATTGCAGCCGCTTGATATGGAAGTAGGAAAGTGGTTGCGGAAGCATGGGCATGGTATTCATACCATTGTGGCCATGAATAAATCCGAGTCACTTGATGAACAAGGATTGCTTACTGCAGAGGCCGGTCAAGCATACACTTTAGGCTTTGGTGATCCAATTGCCATATCTGCGGAGACAGGTTTCGGGATGGCTGAGCTATATGAAACTCTCCGTCCATTGTTGGAGGACTATATGCTTCAACTTCCCAGCGGTATGTTGATTCTACTTTAGCTTTTGGTGTCAACAAATATATTTCGTTTCCTTGGTTCATGTACAAATGCTCAAATTGCCCATTGGTGTTCTTTGTTAGTTTGCAAGCTTAAGCTTTACATGATTATTCCTCAAATCTGCCAGTAGTCATAAAAGAATACAAAAAACAAGGACACATCATCTGTACTTTATTCACATTCCTTTAGTAATATGAATTTATTCATCTCTAGCTAATTGTGCTAATATGTGATAATATTATGTTGAACTATGATAATTTAGATGTTTAAACGTTATCATGCCATTATATTTAGGTTGGTTGCAAAATTTGAATTGCTAATATTTAGTAGTCATAGCTTTGGATGAAAAACTATCGATGACAAATATAACTTGTTTGAAATCTTTCAAAGATCCTCCATGGATTGTGTTTTGTGGGAAATGGAGAAAAATTGTAGTTTATTAGTGCAGCTTGACAATTCTTTCTCATATCACCTTGCAGATTCCATATTAGCAGTAGGATAATCATATGAAGTTGCAATAGGACAAAAAAGGCAACCTTTTTGCATGTCTTTCACCAGCACCTTGGAATCAGATACAGCTAACGTGTTTTACATAATTGAGACCTTTAAAGGTTGTCTATGCTCTATGTTGCTTTTTCAATTAATGGATAATAACAAGCAAATAAAGTTGAGACTTTAAAGTTCATCTATACTCTATTTTGTTTACCTAATTGATGGTCATTATCAAGTGAATCTGTGCATGACAAGGCTGCATGAGATATATCAGACATTTTGCAGATGGATCTATAAATTTGGCAAGTCATAGCCTCATAGGTTACTGTTTTATGCTATACTCTCTTAGAAAATTTCAGTTAAGGCAAACTTTAAAAAGGAGTGACTGTTGCTTTGTGGTAGCATGAGCTTAAAATGTGACTAACAAACATTTGTGCTTGTAGGCTAGCAGTTTAGGAATTTATTCAAATCCATCTCTTTTCTAAAGTTGCCATGGGTTGGCATTTGCCAACTACTTCAGAGGATTGACAACAGTTTGTGCACAATTATATAGTTATATTTTTTTTCCCTACTTTCTTTAAAGTCTTCTTTTCTTGAGTTGTGCATCAGCTAACAACCTTGTAAAAATAAATGCTTGGATGATGTTATGAGCTCTAACATCCAAAATTTTTCAGCAGCAACAGTTTAAATTGAGAAAAAATTAGTGATATATGTTGAATTCTCTTGTCGAAGATAAATTGAGAAGGTGTGAAGCTAGGTGATTCATATGCATCAGCTAACATTTCCCTTATTTATGGTCCTTTACGTCCCCATTGTTTAATTATGTTTCTGTATTTTTAATAATTAATGTCGTCAATAATTCATGAAGAAAAGATGCAATTATGTATTTGAATTTATATTCTAAGGTGCCACTTCAGGTGCATAAATTTGAACTCATACCTTTCACTGAGATTCATGTCGTTTGGAGTAAACCCAGATTCTATATATTTGTCTCCTTTTTGATGCAGTTAACATTCGTCTATTTAGTTTGACTTTTCAGGGCTCTTATGATGGGCGTGTTGTGTTTACCTTTTGTTAATCCAGGCTTGTTTTGTGTAAGAATTATTGGTTGTATTGTTTAGGCAAAACCTGCAGTAATTTTGGTTTTAGTTTACTATTTGGATGTGATTAATGCTTTGATTCAAATCCTCTTTTTGATGGCTTGGGTTTCCATAATTGTCAGCTCCACTAATAAGTTGTGGCTTCAGATAATCATGCCCGAGATGTTATTTCATCAGACGCAGAGGAGAACGGGGACTGCAAGTCACCTTTGCAACTTGCAATTGTTGGACGGCCCAATGTTGGAAAGTCTACCCTGCTAAATGCATTGTTACAAGAAGAGAGAGTTTTGGTTGGACCAGAGGCTGGTTTGACAAGGGATTCGATCAGAGCTCATTTCAGATTTGAAGAGCGAACTGTATTTTTGGTAAATTAACAGGTTTCCTATTTACTTCTGCAGCATCTTCGTTCTAACAGTTTATTTCCTGTTGTAGTTCACTTTTTGACCATTTCTCGCGACAAGTCATTTTGTGATTTTTTTTGTTTAGTTGAAAATCCAAAATTGGATATTTGATTCTAATTATAATAAGTGGTTATCAACATAATTGTTGCCTAACTTTGCTTTGAGATTACAGTATCCTATGAATGCCATTTCATTGATTTTGGAAAGTTTTATAGGGCATGCACAATGTCATCTGTGCGTTAAGGGTTGCATGTTAGAAAACAATAAATCCAGTAGTTTCATAACTGAGTTGAGAAATGTCTGTTTTGAGACAAATGCCTATGCCACTATAAAAGATGGAAAATGCAAATAATTCTATGTTTGAAGACTTTGATATAGTGCAAATCAAAGATAAAACGAGTGAAAAGTCATTTAAGGTGGTTTGAGAGTGTCCAAAAAGGACCTTTAAATGCACCCGCAAGATGAGGTGGATGCATATAGATTGTGTCGGGGGAGGTATAAAAAGACATGAAACACTGGCTAGCTAGAACAAACAATAAAATGGGACATCCTATCACATGGATTATCCAATGAAATGACATTAACTAGAGCTGAATGGCATGAAAGAATCCATATTGTCATCCACATTATTGTGAATATGGCATTATTGTTGATGATGGTGTTTCTCCATTTTGATTCTTAACCACAGATAAGAAAGAGAGTTATAGGTATATTCGTAAGGTATTGTACACCCCCTGCTTGTTTTGGAACCGCAATATTGTATTTATATTATTATGGCCATGTGCATCTTATCACCATTCATCATTATTGATTCATATCATCATTTGGGATTAATCCATGTATGTGTCACATGCTTTATAGGCTACATAACCATTGTGGTTTGTTTTTCAGGTTGACACTGCTGGTTGGTTACAGAGATCAGGGAAAGAAAAGGGACCAGCCTCCTTGAGTGTTATGCAAACAAGAAAAAATCTTATGAGGGCTCATGTAATAGCTGTAGTACTAGATGCAGAGGAGGTATGCCACATTTAAGGTTTACAACTTCAGATGCCTAGAGATCTATAATTTACTAATGTGCTGGAGTTGTACAGTGAGTGAGTCTTCTACCTGTAACTTCTAGGTCATTATCTGTATCAGTTGAATGTTATTTTCTGTAATATCCTGATAATGCAATATAAAAAAAATATTATTGAAGAAAAAACCTGAAGTTTAATTTTTTTCATTGTGCGGATAAGCGCAAGTGTTTCATTTATCTGGGTGGAAAAATGTCTAGTCATGCTGATATCTTGAAATTTTAGTTCTTCATTGGAAGATAAAAGCTGCCATCTCTCTGAATTAGATGATGTCTGTAATGGCAATACCAAGGAACATTCATTTTGGACCAATTCTGCTAGCTGTAGTCATATATATGGAAAAAAGAGGTAAAGAAAATATGCCAAAATAAGACTTGTTAGCAGATGCTGGAGTCATATGTAGTTGGTAAGATGAGAATTTGTGATCAAGAAACCCAATTGCAATTCCTGTGGGTTTGAAAATGTGTGGTCTCAAGTAAAAGAAAAATTAAAGTAGTCCATGACTTTTTTAGATACCTTAATATATTTGCTTCAGGTCCATAATCTAAATTCATCTGGTAATTTCTGTAAATAGTTTATCTGGTAACTTGTTTTTTACTTTTTTATCTGTTAATATGCAGATTGCAAAAGCTAAGACCAGCATGAAACATTCTGAAGTTGTTATTGCTCGCCAAGCAGTAGAAGAAGGCCGTGCTCTGGTTGTGATTGTTAACAAGATGGACTTGCTTAGGGGGAAACACAACTCAATATTGCATAAGAAAGTCATAAAGGCTGTTCCACAAGAAATCCAGACAATCCTACCACAGGTTTGCCTATCATATGTTTCAATTATGTATGGAGGTGACTATAAGAGATGGCAGTTTATTGGCCTCAGTTCTGATTCTTGCAGTTGGAACAGTGCAGCTAGCTTACTTCTAGCTTTATTTATCTTAAACCATATGTATCTCAACTTTTTACCTTAACCTGGTTCCTAATGCCTTCGGCTTTTTTGTTTGTATACCTATTTCTGCTGTGTTAAGAAAAACCATAAAGAAAAAGAAAGCTTAGGCAACCTATGTAAGCAGTAATTCTTCTTTGTTATGTCACAGGTTACGGGAATACCAGTGGTCTTTGTTTCAGCACTGGAGGGAAGGGGAAGGGTGGCTGTCATGCGTCAGGTAGTGGACACATATCAAAAGTGGTGTTTAAGATTACCCACAGCACGCCTTAATCGCTGGTTGCGTAAGGTAAACAGTGTCACCTCCTGTATGATATAGTTGTAGAACTAAGATCTCCATTGTCTGGTTTTTGAAATACTACTTGATTGGTATTTCACTATTATAACTGTAACTGTGTATTCAGTAATCACCTTGAAATTTGTTCTGCAAGTCTCCATGTTAATCCCCAAGCACATATATTTTCCGATCATGCAGGTTAAAAATTATTTACTGGAAGTTAAGAAGGAAAGATGTTAATTTCTAGTATTATTTTTGTGTTTCTGGTCTAAGATGTGTTATTTACATGTATAGGTGATGAGTCGGCACTCCTGGAAAGATCAAGCAACCCAACCTAAGATCAAGTACTTCACTCAGGTCAAGGCTCGCCCACCAACATTTGTTGCATTTTTGAGTGGGAAAACACACCTCGCAGACACAGATATTAGATTTTTGACCAAGTCTCTGAAGGAGGATTTTGATCTTGGTGGGATCCCAATACGCATCACACAACATTCTGTCCCCAGAAAAGCAGAACTCAGCAAGAAGAGCAAGAAGCCATCCGCACGGATGAATGTGAGAATTTTATCAGAAAAAAGAATTGCTTCGACAGAACTTGTTTCTTCTTGATGGGCTCTCTTCCAAGTCACCAAATGGAACCGGTCTGCCACTCATGGACAACGTGTGATTCTTAGCAAGAGAGATAATATCAGTGCGTTGTCTAGCATTTTTGTGATCAAAAGAATCCATAGATGACCGACCATCTGGTGTTGTGTTGCCTAAGCTTCCTTCCAGGATCTTCAAGCTCTAAGAAAGGGCTGGATGCTTTTGAAGTCCAAGACGAACGGATTCTTAATGTCACAACAAGGTATATGGACCGACTTCAAGTGTTTCTAAGAATTCAGGTAAACCTGAATCATAAGTATTTAGGTAATGCCATCATTCTTAGACTGGTGGTGCATAGGCACTTGCATTCTGTGGAGCCTTCTTTGGATGTTATTCTATGCACACACATGAAAGTAGTATCCTTTCTGATACCGGAAAGGATGCCCAAAATTTTACTGCCTTGCTGTTTATGGAGATTTTAATATGTTTATGGAGATTTTAATCTATATGAATGATGTTGAAAAGATTCAGTTTGGTTTATATGGATGTCTATAATCTTTGTGAATTTTTATAAAAAAAATGTTATTCTATGCACACAGATGAAAGTAGTATCCTTTCTGATACCGGAAAGGATGCCCAAAATTTTACTGCCTTGCTGTTTATGGAGATTTTAATCTATATGAATGATGTTGAAAAGATTCAGTTTGGTTTATATGGATGTCTATAATCTTTGTGAATTTTTATAAAAAAAATGTTATTCTATGCACACAGATGAAAGTAGTATCCTTTCTGATACCGGAAAGGATGCCCAAAATTTTACTGCCTTGCTGTTTATGGAGATTTTAATCTATATGAATGATGTTGAAAAGATTCAGTTTGGTTTATATGGATGTCTATAATCTTTGTGAATTTTTATAAAAAAAATGTTATTCTATGCACACAGATGAAAGTAGTATCCTTTCCGATGTCGGAAAGGATGCCCAAAATTTTACTGCCTTGCTGTTTATGGAGATTTTAATCTATATGAATGATGTTGAAAAGATTCAGTTTGGTTTATATGGATGTCTATAATCTTTGTGAATTTTTATAAAAAAAATGTTATTCTATGCACACAGATGAAAGTAGTATCCTTTCCGATGTCGGAAAGGATGCCCAAAATTTTACTGCCTTGCTGTTTATGGAGATTTTAATCTATATGAATGATGTTGAAAAGATTCAGTTTGGTTTATATGGATGTCTATAATCTTTGTGAATTTTTATAAAAAAAATGTTATTCTATGCACACAGATGAAAGTAGTATCCTTTCTGATACCGGAAAGGATGCCCAAAATTTTACTGCCTTGCTGTTTATGGAGATTTTAATCTATATGAATGATGTTGAAAAGATTCAGTTTGGTTTATATGGATGTCTATAATCTTTGTGAATTTTTATAAAAAAAATGTTATTCTATGCACACAGATGAAAGTAGTATCCTTTCTGATACTATAGCTGATGCTGCAAAGATTCAGTTGGTTTATATGGATGTCTATAATCTTTGTGAATTTTTTATAAAAAAAATGTTATCTATGCACACAGATGAAAGTAGTATCCTTTCCGATGTCGGAAAGGATGCCCAAGATAAGATTTTATTGTTTTGCGTTTATGGAGATTTTAATCTAGTATCCTTTCCGATGTCGGAAAGGATGCCCAAAATTTTACTGCCTTGCTGTTTATGGAGATTTTAATCTATATAGCTGATGCTGCAAAGATTCAGTTTGGTTTATATGGATGTCTATAATCTTTGTGAATTTTTATAAAAAAAATGTTATTCTATGCACACAGATGAAAGTAGTATCCTTTCCGATGTCGGAAAGGATGCCCAAAATTTTACTGCCTTGCTGTTTATGGAGATTTTAATCTATATAGCTGATGCTGCAAAGATTCAGTTTGGTTTATATGGATGTCTATAATCTTTGTGAATTTTTATAAAAAAAATGTTATTCTATGCACACAGATGAAAGTAGTATCCTTTCCGATGTCGGAAAGGATGCCCAAAATTTTACTGCCTTGCTGTTTATGGAGATTTTAATCTATATGAATGATGTTGAAAAGATTCAGTTTGGTTTATATGGATGTCTATAATCTTTGTGAATTTTTATAAAAAAAATGTTATTCTATGCAAAAGTGTTTTTGATCACTTAACAGAAAAGACAAAAAATATGCCAAAAAAACAGAAAAATCTACAATTATACTGCTGCTAAATGGTTATTTATTTTGCATTTACCTCTCTCTCTTTCTATATATACATATTCAGTATATACATTTAAATGGTGGTAAAGGAAATTTAAGATGTTCATAATTTTAATTTCAATGTATATATTAGCTACTGGTGATTATGGATAATAAAGATTAAACTAAGTTTTGTATGGATATTAACAGGAGAAGTTGATGTATGTATCTGTTTACTATGATTCAGAGGACAAATGTGAGGTTTTCAAGCTCCGCGAGGGTAAATATGAAATGGGCTTATAATACATCCGAACCACTAATGCATCACGCACCGTTGGATCCGTTGTCGAACCGCGATCGCGACCAGCAAAACTCGGATTCTTTGACTTGCCAACGCCGCCGCCCCCAACTTTGTTGTCTCGTTACGTCTTGTATTTGGGTTAGGTCTTCCTTCTCTCTCTAGGTCGCTCGCTCCCGTTCGCATTCGTCTTCTTGGCGATCGAGAAATAGCAGCGGCGAGCAGCGATGGGGACGCCGGAGACCTCGCGGGAGCCGTGCCCGGATCGCATCCTGGACGACGTTGGCGGGGCCTTCGGCATGGGCGCCGTGGGTGGATCCGCCTTCCACTTCATCAAGGGCCTCTACAACTCTCCCAACGGGGAGCGTCTGGCGGGCGGAGTGCAGGCCGTCCGCATGAACGCTCCCCGCGTCGGCGGCAGCTTCGCCGTCTGGGGCGGTCTCTTCTCTGCCTTCGATTGCTCCATGGTCTACCTCCGCCAGAAGGAGGACCCCTGGAACTCCATCGTCGCCGGCGCCGCCACTGGCGGCTTCCTCCAGATGCGCCAGGGCTCTGGCCCCGCCGCCCGTTCCGCTCTCTTTGGCGGCATCCTTCTCGCTCTTATAGAGGGTGCCGGCATCATGCTTAACCGCGTCCTTAGCGCCCCCCAGAACCTCCCACCGATGGAAGATCCCACCCCGGCCGGGCTGCCGCCCAACATTGCAGCGATGACTGGGGCGGCCGGAACCTCGTCAGCCACGACTGGGGGGTTTTCACAGGTGGGGTATCAACCAAATGAGTCTGTCGGTGCCACCTCCTCGTCATCTTCTTCCTCCTGGTTTGGAGGTTTCTTTGGAGGTGGGAAGAAGCAAGGTGATGATTTGCAGGGTGGTGGCAGCAAGACTGAGGCGTTGGAGAGTTTCGATACGCCCAGTACACCAATTCCAAGCTTTGAGTACAAGTAACCAATGATAAGGAATTTTCTTTAGGTACGAGGTATGTTTGGAAGTTTTGTGCAAATAATTTTGTCACTGTGCTTTTGGTTGCCGTTGGACTCATTGCCTTTGACAATTGACACAAGATAATGTAATCATTTTGGAGCTTTCCATCAATGGTTTGCTATGTCTCTACATACCATTGTTTATCCAGTTGATTTATTTTCTGCTTCATTTGCCCTCTGGAAGAAGTTTTTTTTATTTTTAAAGATGGTTTATACCTGTAGTTGATAATTGCCTTAGATTTTTTTGGTTTTCTAGATTCGTCAGATCATTGATTGTTGGTAAAATCTCAATATGGTTCTTGCATTCCTGTGTACGAGTCTGTGTGTTTTAAATATCCATCAAACAAGGGAAACATTTAGATTTTCATATAGCTAGTTGAAGAGAATAGAATTTTTAATATTCAAGTTAGTTCACAACTTCCCTATTGCATTGATATTAGCTGTTTTATGCTAGTTTGTCATTGTGCTGTGTAGGTTCGCCCAGAGTATAAGTTTTGTCAATGGTGTTTGATTGGTAACAGTGATTGAATGTTTATGAAATTATGCACTAGCACATGTGTCAGTTACTGTGATCCTTCACATCGGCGCTAAACTGGGGCTAAAATTGTGTTTCTTGTTTGTTGCTTTCTCAGTTTTTAAGCTTTTATATTGGAAAACAGACAAAAATGGTGCCAAAAGAATGAAGGACAACAATCCTGTCCTTTGTGTGAATCTTGGCATTTCTGGCCGCAACAAGGGGGAATGATCTGTTTATGCTATATAATTCGACATGCTTATGGATTTTATAGCCTAGGAAGCAAGCTTCTGTTATTTAATAAAATTTCAGCTTACGTGATTTTGAAACCAAGGATTTGAGCATTCATGGTGTAATCCGTGGATCAATATTGATGTACAAAATTTTAACCCAGTGAGTGTAGTGAATATGCAAGGAATTGATAAACTTAAAAGATCAAGTAAAGAAACAAAAAGAAAAACAAACTCTTCCACTTTGATAAACTTTTTATATCAGTTAGTGTTGAAGGACAGTCTCCTTATTCAAGCGAAGATCAGTGAAGTACAGAACAAGAAAAAAATAGAGTAGAAAAGGAATTTTGTTTTAGAGATTGTCACATGCATGATAAAGCATATTTCTCAAAATGCATAGAACAAGGCTACATGAAAAATGGTGTTTTATGTAGAAGGTCACAAAGATAAATATGATTTTATAACTTCATGAGAAGTTCTATAGACTTGCATATCTCAATGATTATGAGCAGGCTCTCTGATTTTCCTGATCAATTTATTATTTATTTGTAGCTATTAGGATTCACTTTTAGAGTTTTATGTCGTGAATGAGAACATTAGTTTTAAAATGACCATGAGTGTGTTATAGAAAAGAGGAACATGATGGTTTGAACTTTGAACAACAATTACTCTTCATCATCTTGATGAGATGGAGATTAATCTATGACCTTTGGATCTGTTTATATTCTAGTTCCAAAAAAAAATCCAGTAATTTGCATGATATAGTAGTTGAGTTAAGCAGAGTTCATAAAGGCCCAATTAGTTTTACTTAACATGAGTCTAAAATCTAATTCCAAGGCAAGTCCTAGTTGGGTTCCTCTTGCTTTTACTTTTGTGTCAGCTTTGAGGCTTTGGCTAATTTCTTTGTCCCCTTTTGTAGTTCAGATTTCAGTATACTAACAAGTTAATCATGCTAGAGTAAAACTAGGGCTTTTGCAATGTTAGCTTGTGTAATCATCTTCTATTTTACATCTTGATCGTCACTTTCTTTAACCAATTTAGGTTTTTTTAATTAAGTTATGCTTTTGTAATGATAATATATAGGAGAATAGGACGTTTATATATAGTTGCAGATGATTGGATTGAAGATAAACCATATGTTTGTTATGAAGAAGTTGTATTAAGGTTCGTGTAGGTCCTTGAATATTGACTGATAAGAAAATGGTGCAGCAGGATTTTAAACTTGTGGTATCAATTTTTTTGTATACTTTATCAGTTTGGCAGGCTCTTATTTTCACTATTCTTTTGTCTCTCTCCTCTTTTTTCTCCAGGCCTCTGTTTCTTGCTTCTACCTTATCTTTATCCTCTTCTCCATTCTGTCTACTTCCTCTCTAGTTTGCGTATAACCAATTTTTTTTCTAATTGCTATTTCCTCTGCAAGAAGCCACTCTTTAGTTACTATAATGTTCTGTTTCTTGTTATTCTCTTACTTGAACTCTGCACCGGCAGTCCATCATTGGTAGATCTGAGTACCATTCTTAAAAGATCAATCTTAATGGTTCCAGAGTGTTCAAAATCAGTCTACTTGCTCTGTTTGGCTTGAAATGATTCAAAGTTTGAATACTTGTGGCATCATGCTCAAAATATTGTGCTAGGTAAATCTCTTAGTTGGGGATCACCTAGTCCTCTCCCCTTCCCCCTTTTCTTTCTTATTACCAACTGAATTGGATCAAGCTGGTATGAGTCGTATGACCATGATCAATCTCAGTGGAATATGCCATCAGTATCAGGTCAGGGAGGTGCGATCAATTAGCTTGCTGTAGAGGCCGAATTCAAGCCAAACCAAGTTAAACTGAGATGTGAAGAATTGTGCAGTTAGCAGGGTGTTCTAGTATCATGGCTAATAGTAAAGTATAAAAGTGGTGTCATCTTATCCAGTCTGATGCTACATAATTAACATTCTATATCAATTTTAAGTTTCAGCAATAACATGTTGATAGGGACTTGAGGATACTGTTCGAACTTGTTATAATGTATTTTAGCTGCTATCCTCAGTTAATGTTTGACTGAATTACAATATACACCACTTAATTGTTTGCTATAATTGATTGTAGTAATGAATTATGGCTGTTATTGACCAAGTGATCTTTGCAACTAACAAAAGAATTAATATCAGATCTGTCTAAATCTTGTTCATAAACTTGCATTTTGCTTGACGCTGATACTTGTAGTTATCATTGTCATAATGTAATGTTCACTGTCTAGTAATAATAGGTCACTGTAGTATACTAGTTATCATTTTCAAATATAAAAAGACTATCTGAAATGTTAGGTAACCAGTACAACAACTGTAATGCCTATTAATTATTCAAGGATTGGTGTACTTGATTTTCAGCAAAAAATATCAAAACACAAAGCGCATTGTAGATGGTTGATATAAGAAACCAAACTAATCCAGTTGAAATTAAAGAAATAAGTTCAGGATCACCATTTTTTACTTTTATATTTTAGGTTCTTTGGTCTTCCCTTTCTTGTAACACTGCTAGCAGGCTTTTTTATGGTTGTTGTCTTGTTTTTCAAATGTTTTGTATTTGTAGCTCTTTTAGACGTCAAAATCACCTTAAACTAGTATTTCTTGTTTTGTCATTGATTGGGTAGGTGGTGCTATCCTTAATTCCTCGGTTGGTACTGTCCCAGATAACTATTGAAAACATTTATTAGTTGATTTCGTTTAACGACTTATTATCCATCTAAGCAGTTTGATCTCTATAACACTAACTTCCACCGAAAGAGCACGGACTCACCTGAATGTGTTATAAATTTGTTCTCTTAATTTAAGGTGCACCCGAAACTTTTCACCATAAGCAACCTGCTTTTTTTTACAAGCAAATATTGTTTCGATCTCTCTCTCTCTCTCTCTCTCTCTCTCTCTCTCTCTCTCTCTCTCTCTCTCTTCTCCTCTCTCTTAGTAAGAGATTTAAAATGTCTAAAGCTTTTGAGTCCTTTTCTATTTTATTTTTTTGAATTATGCCTTAAACGCTCTTTTTTGAGTTACTAAAGATGCATCTTATAGAACTCATGGTTTTATTGTGTTGATAGCTCTAGTATACAGTGCAATTTCTGCTCTACTCTAATCAATTAATACAATCAAATACATAAACAATATTTGTCATTGGTCCATCCTATACGAGCAGAACTAGTTATATACCATACTACTTTAGAACTTTATCATATATCTTTCTTGGAGAAAGCAAATCAATCCTTCTTGTCTTCTTCTATTTGTGTGTGTATACATTATTTGGCTTAACAAGTGAACCACTTGTATATATGTCCATGTCTAGTTTGCTATTCATGGATTAGGATGTGGAAGTACTAATATTAGATTTGCATCCCTCGGTAGTTTTTGGTTTTTGACATGTTTAAGGTTCTTACAAGCTTCATCCAATATTATTTGGCTTAACAAGTGAACCACTTATATATATGTCTATGTTTAGTTTGCTATTCATGGATTAAGATATGGAAGTGCTAATATTAGATCTGTATCCATTGGTAGTTTTTGGTTTTTGACAAGTATGTTGCTTTTAAGGTTCCTGCAAGTTTCATCTACACTAGTATTATGTTATGTTGCTGCTAGGGAAACACTGATGGCACTGCTGGAACATCAATTTCATCTTTGTATCTATTGTAGGCTTAAATTTCCTACCTAAGAGTATCAAGTTTAAGGGCTGAGGTATGAATTAGGAAAATTAATACTGTGATTGGTTGCTGGATGATCTGTCCTCTTCACTTTTAAAAGTTTCCTGCACGAAGCAGGTGGATCAGGGCCTGTTTGGTGCATGAAGACACCCAGGGATGGGGTGGTTGTTTTTGTCAGCAGGTTGTAAGGTCTAAAATTTGGGATGTACAGTGGTGGTGGGTTCCCAGTAGAACCGATATGATGCTTTCAGGGAGGACCAAAACCAGATCTTTGATGGTGACATATGACGAGGGGTATCTCACTGGATGTGGAATCTCAGATTATCCTCCCTAGTCTTTTCTTTTCATGATGCCTTTCTTATGAAGGTCATGGTGGTGATTGTTCACTGCTGTACTTGAGGAGCTCCTGGTGTGATGAGGGATCGACACATCACTCTGCAGTACGATGATGCTATCCAGCTGAGTTGATACTCTCTACCCTTGAGCCTTCCTATATGATTTCTACTGCAAAGTTATTTGGTGTTCTGGCTGACAAAAGCAAATCATAGAATTGCTTTTGTAGTGTCAAATATTTTGTCGACAGAATGGAGGGGATATGAAGAAATGGCTTTTGTGATTTCAAAGATCTTGAAACAGTAGTCCTCAACATACAAGTTGGCGTAAGGGTGCTTGTAGGCCTTTTCTTTCTTCCTTAACCCTGGTCACCATGGGGTAGGTAGGTAGGTACCCCACTTGCGACAACAATACTCCTAGAATGTTAATTTTGCTGTTCATGAGAGACACTAGATCTTATAGTTATCAGGGTGTTTAAACTGATATGATAATATTTAGGGTTGTATTGTCGAGAGTTGATTTGATGAACCCATTGTATTGTTGAGAGTTGATTTGATAACTTTTTTCTTTTAACTCAACAATAGTTTTCGAATCTCAGGAGTTGTTTTCTAACAGGCTTTTGTGGTATTTCCAAGTCTTCTTATTATCTCACGAATGTTTGTCATGATTTTTGTTTTTGTTTTTCGTTATTCCACCCAATGTTTTTTCTTTATTTATTTCCCTTCGGTTTGTAGATTTGAATCAACTATTTTGATTGGAGATCTTGGAAGTTCATATCGAAGCTTTGCTCCATGGTTGTTTGATATTATGGATAACTAGTTATGCATAACAATGAAATATGAGATATAGATGATATTGATATTAACTATGCTTAGGCTGACACTAGTGGTAATCGTTCAGCAGTTCTCTCAAGTAAGAGAAGATTGGGTGGGTGGTAGGTAAATCATGACCTGCTTTCGTCCTGAATTTATTCTTCATTAATTTCGTCTGATATAATAAATAGATCACCTCCTTAATCACCCAGCATTATCAAAATCTTCTGCCTAGTGACAGTCCATTTGGATGGGTAATGCTCACTAGTATCATGTTTGGCATTAATCTACACTTGAAGCTAAAGGATGCCGGATTCAGTCAATTCGTTGCTTTTGTGTCTCAGACATCTTGACTCTTGCAGCAGCAGCAGGATACCTTTTAGTGCCTCTTTCTCTTCCTCATTAGGAGTTCTCTAATCTCCCACAAATGTTCACTGACTCATTCCCTTCACACCGAAGCTGTGCGTGCCAATCCAAACCATCCCTTTTTGCAACATTATTCTTCGAGTGAAGCTGACTCCGATGCTAAAATCTCCCACCAACATCAACTTTGCTCTCCTCTTTATCTCTAAAAGTCAGCAGACTCCCATCTACCTAACAACACCAGTGTTCATACTGACCTGCCCAACTCTGATAGGTTCTCTCCTGTCATCCTATTACCAGTGGAATTTCTCTCTCTCTCTCTCTCTCTCTCATAGAGGAAGTACAAAATGTTTGTGATGCCACTCCTTTCCAGGATCCTGCATCATGAAATGTGCTACTACCGCAAAGCGGACGCACTCCATTGTCTAATCACACTACTCAAAGCGTATGGGGGTATATTCCTCACCTCCCTCCCTGTAAAAAGCTCACGGTGGAGTAGACGAATTGATGATCTTTTGGGGGGTTTTAAACTTGGGAGTTCCTAAAACCGAAGCGTATTGGTTAGTGTTGGCTTTTTCAATAGGGAATTGGGTTACGGACTCTTCATAAAACCTTCTTCATCTCTTAAACCTCTTCGGTTACGATGTTGAGCGGCGACTGATATCTTTGAGATGTACTTTGATCTTGTGGGTGGTGTAATGATCTCTTCGACCCGAGAAAGGCAGCGGATTGCTATCTTATTGGAATGATGGAAATCGGGGAGTCTTTCTTTAGTATCATCATTATCAAACCTGGGACTCTCTTCCGGTTCCACATGTTGGTGGAGGATTAAGCCACTCTTTTTTTCTTCTACTGCCAAGCTTTCGATGAATCGATGGATTTTCCAACACGACGATTCCGAAGCTGATCTTGTCGGTCTAGAGGGTTTCCCAGTGACCCAGACGACATCGAGCATATAGCATACGGCAAAAGCAGTCGCAATCATTGCAATGATGAGAGAGCTTATTTTACTTTTTTAAGGTTGGATGAGGAGGAGACTAGCGGATTAGTTCCGCAAGGAGTGCCAGAGAGAGCGAGAGAGAGAGAGAGAGAAAGAGTAGAACACAAAACTGCAGCTCAGTAAGCTTTTGTGAGGTGGTGGGGCCACAGTTTGATCCAGCAAGACGTCTTAAATCAGTACTGGACCTCAGCATTTGAGAAGCCATTCCATGGTATAAGAAATGGCGGCGCAAGCCTATTTCTGTATCTGTGAGCGTTCTACATTCGGTAAAGACTATGGACCTTTTGGGATTGTGTCTTTGTTGTGAAGTATGGAATTTAATAGTTGGGTAGAATGATGTCTTTGTTGCGTCAATGCCAATTTTACTTTTGATTCTGCAGTGATGAAGTGGGTTACAGGAACAGTAATGTTGCCTTTGCCTTACACTGTTTGCTTGATCTAGACACCCATCATGTAGAATGACATGCTGTCCCTCTATCTTCGTCTTCCTCCGGTCACCATTTACCAGTGGTCCACCTGCAAGTCTCTTTTGAGCCTTGGAAGAATGCACCTCGTAGGAATTCCCCCCCCTCCTTCACAGTATCTGCTGGTAAAACTCAGAATAGAGCTTCAGAAACCTGAATCAGTCCGCAAAGAGAGATCCATCTCTTTAATTCCTCATCAGCTGAGGACAGATCTCAACTGTCATGCTGTGACAGCGGGAGAGAAAAAGGGATGCCTCGAGTGGATCGTAATGCTTGGTCTTTAGCACCGCATGCAAGCCACTCCTCCGCACGGCAACGTAGGGTGGGGGGAGCCTCACAGGGCCATAGCTAGGTCTGAGCCTTATTCCTTTGGACTTGTGCTTGTCTTGCGTTGGGTGATGAAGGTAACAAGGATGGAGAAGACGATCGTTGGGAAGAAGACACATGCATACGGTTAGTTCTATCATCATAGCGAGTACTTGAATTGAATCTGCCCGTGCTTGGGGTGACAGCTTTTTTTTGTGATGCGTCGCTCATCCTAGATTTCAGTCTCTCAGCTTTGGAACTTTGTGGTTTCCCTGGCCACGTCTCTCTCTCTCTCTCTCTCTCAAACTAGTCTCGTACGCTTCTTAACTGGGACTGCACTGCACCACTGTTGGTTGATGCAGATATTATGTCATATCAGACTGATGATAATAAGTTTTCTTTCTTGGATCGGATAAATAGTGGAGATGTGTGTGCATGTGGACTGCTTAACCAGTACTAATTTCCAAAGATGATGGGAGCAGCATAACTTTGTCGTAGCCTCAGGGCGCACAAGCCTTGCATGAGCTCTAACCTGCGGACACCATTTCCTCACAGATCATCATATGATAAGTTACTCACAGATCATCATATGATAAGTTACTGAGGGCCAGAAGGAGATCTTAGCCCTCTGCGCTTCCACTGCATCCCCCCAAAAGCAATAGTTCGCTCATATGCACTGCATCTATTATTATGCCCCAGTAATTAATGGTTATGCCAAGTTACCGATGTGTCACGTCTACATGTCCAAGTTTCCCCCATGGCAAGCATAAATAGCCCGACTGCAACACTTACCGCACCACGACTCTCTCTCTCTCCTCCTCCTCCCTTTTGCTTCGCTTGGGCTCGGCTCGCACCCTTCCGCTTCCTCCGCCGGAGCTCCCAGGGAGATCCACGAACGGATAAGGCTGGATACGAAGTCCCCCATTTTTCTCTCAGTCTAATCCGTGTTTGGATAAGAGCGATAGAATCCCTCTGATCCATTAACTACCAACAGCTCAGGAAGAATATCCCATGCTCGCCAAATCTCGTCTCTCTCCTCCTTCTTTATTCACCTTCCCTTCTCCTCCTGGAGTCCGACGCCAAGGTGCTCGCAGTAACCTCCAGGACTGCTAGAGACTGGTTAGTCCTCGTGCCGAAAGCTGATCGGGAGTGGGCCTCTGTTGATGGCTGTCGGATGGAGGCTGAATGCAAGAGTGTTCACGATCCGTTCTACTGTCGTCACCAACGAGGCAACTGCAGCGGCCATTTCATGTCGATGAAGCCTGCGATGATCGGCGCCAAGGCGGAGCGGCGCGTGCTTTTCCCGGGGCCTATCGTCGTCGGGGCTGGGCCGTCGGGGTTGGCGGTCGCCGCCTGCCTCAAGGACAAAGGCATTCCCAGCTTGATCCTCGAACGATCCAACTGCATCGCATCGCTGTGGCAACTCCGGACGTACGACCGCCTCCGCCTCCACCTCCCGAAGCGGTTCTGCGAGCTCCCCCTGTTGCCGTTCCCCTCGTGGTTCCCGACGTACCCCACCAAGCAGCAGTTCGTCGCCTACCTCGAGGCCTACGTGCGGCAATTCGACATCCAGCCCGTGTTCAACGCCTCGGTGGTGGCCGCCGAGTACGACGCCGCCGCCGGCTTCTGGAGGGTGAGGACGGTGTCGTCGGGAGGAGGAAGCGAGAAGGAGAGGACCGAGTACGTGTGCCGGTGGGTGGTGGTGGCTACTGGCGAGAACGCCGAGGCCGTCTTGCCGGAGATCGCCGGGTTGGAAGAGTTCAAGGGGCCCGTCGTGCACACAAGCTTGTACAGGAGGGGCGACGTGTACCGCAACAAGAGAGTGCTCGTCGTCGGCTGCGGCAACTCGGGGATGGAGGTCTCCTTGGATCTCTGCAACCACAATGCGCACCCTTCCATGGTCGTAAGAGACTCGGTGAGTCATCCATGGCTTTGCTCCTTATCATCGTTGTGTCATCAAAACCCAATTCACGTGCGTTTTCCACTTTCGAGGAATCATATCACTACAGAATCGAGTTCTTGACATGCGAAGACAGATGGATTCTCCATCCGTTCATCTCCTTTTTGAGCTTTTCTTTCATTCTGGCTGCTACCATAACCAAAGTATCATCATCAACAAATGCATGAGTCCCAATCGCCGCAACCAAACCAACCTCGATCTTCCAATTCCAACGCTAAACATCAGGCGATCATCATCTGCGTATCTGTTCCTCTTTCCGCCACGATAAACCATATGATGGCCAAAGATCATAGGAAACAGCTCATCTACGCTCGCCTTCTGATCGCTTTGTGGCGTTACTTTACGTCGTACAGGTGCACATCCTGCCCCGGGAGATGCTCGGCCGCTCCACTTTCGGGCTGTCCATGTGGCTCCTCAAGTGGCTCTCCGTGAAGACGGTGGATCGATTCCTGCTGCTCGCCGCACGCCTCGTGCTCGGTGACACATCAAAATATGGCCTCCACCGGCCCCAGCTCGGCCCCCTCGAGTTGAAATCCCTCTCCGGCAAGACCCCGGTCCTCGACGTCGGCACCCTAGCAAAGATCAAGTCTGGGGACATTAAGGTTCGTCGAGTAGGACATACTCCACCTCGCTCGATCGACAAAGTGCTTCCATGCCTCTTATCATTGCATCTTATTGTATGGAATTCAGGTGCGCCCTGCCGTAAGGCGGATCATGGAACATGGAGCAGAATTCGCCGATGGCACGGTGGAAGAATTCGACGTGGTAATCTTGGCAACCGGCTACCAGAGCAACGTACCTCGTTGGCTACAAGTACTCATCGTCTTGTTCCATCTACTCCTTACCCATGATGCATTATATATCTCTGATACGGAGGATTTCCTGCCATTGTTGTAGGAGAGGGAGTTCTTCTCGGAGAAGGATGGGTTGCCGAGGAGGCCATTCCCAAACGGATGGAAAGGGCGGAACGGACTCTACGCGGTCGGCTTCACCAAACGAGGCTTGCTTGGAGCATCACTGGATGCATTGAGGATTGCTCAAGATATCGAGCTATGCTGCAAGACCGACGAGAACTGTCGCTAATGGCCTCCTCTTGCCTACCAACATGACACAGTGGTGTTTGGATCGATGAACAAGAAGGTAAGAGATCGAAAAGGAAGGGGTTTTCATGGTTTAAACGGCAATATGTTTATATGTATATGCTTTTCTTTTTCTTTTCCTTTTCCTTGCTGACTGACTCATATTTATTTAGAGAGAGAGAGAGAGAGAGATATGCCTACCATATTTTCTTTTTCTAGTTTCCATGTATTACCTTGGTTTTGGATAGGCATACACTAGTTTGATTTCTGTGTTAAATGACAAGGATTATTACAGTGTAAGTGAAATCAATATTCATGCATTTGCTTGTTGATAGCTAAACCAATGAGCAGTGGCACATGAGAGATGTTGCACCACAAGGACAGGTAGTAGATCTCAACCATGATGTTATTCTTAGATCCTAGACAAGTAGAAAGTAGTACCACAAATACTACTTGATGATGATTCATTCAAGCATCTGTTGCCCACAATTCAGGGAAGCGTTTTCGCTTTACAGGGTGTAGTAATTAATGGTCTACAAGCGTTTTCTCCTTTCCCACCTCACCATACTTCATTGACGGAGAAGGCCAAGATAAACAGATCCTATGACCTACTGAAAGACCAAAAGATAGCTTCAGATCGCTCACTATTCCTGGGTCATATTTTGGCTGCCCACCAAACACACTCAACATCATCAAGAAAACAGCACTTGTAGCATGGGAGCAAGCTAGGTAAGGATGTGATGGAAAGAGACGGTGAGAAGCCTCCTAAACAAATTTCAACTATTCTCATCATCTTATCAGACAAGTTTGCACTGAGAGTGAGTGAGCGAGCGAGCGAGAGAGAGAGAGAGAGAGAAGAGAACAGGATCTTGACCTGCTGCAGCCACTGTGGAATCTCGGTACCATGTAGGAATCAGAGGCTGAATGATTGAGCAAACAAGGCATGCATGGGCAAGTTGTCAGTGGCGGTCCCAAGTACACTACGCAACCCGACGCACACCACGAGTAAATTCTCCGCAGGATGGGGTGCCTGATGGAGCTCCGACGAAGCACCCCATTAGAATGGGTGGGTGGCGGGATGGATGATGGCGCATGTGACCAAAGGTGTGATGGTCTATATATACATAAACAACCAGGGAAGGCAGTGCCTTGTGATGGTCTCCATCACTGTTGTGTGTGTGTTCCTCTGCAAGCTGGAAGTCAACACATGCTTGCATGCATATTTATGATCACACGAGGTTAATACTCGCCCAGGATTCATGTTGCTACGTGGTATCAAAGAATTGTCTCAGAAGTAATAGCTCGCCCATGTTTGTGGGCTTCCACAGTAATACAAGTACACAGAGAGAGAGAGAGAGAGAGAGAGAGAGAGAGAGGACATACTTAGATGGCTGTGTGGAAAGAGCAAGGGAGGGCATGCATTAATTAACTTCTGCCGTTGACCGTTTCACTGGATCTGTCGCCAACCTCAGGAACTGGAGATAGATTCTCTCAGGAATCAGGGATCTGTTTCCGACGGTGAATCAACTTCCTCCTCTCCTTTAGCTCGATCAATCACTGTCTAATGTCAGAACACGAACCCATTCCATTCCAATGCCTACTCGATTCGCAGATCTGTGTTGTCACGACTCCCTAGTGGTCGAGGATTCTGAAACTTCGTTTCAGGCAACTGAGAACTCGTTGCAGCGCGCATTTTGATGCATCTGCGTGCGGTACTGTCAAGCGTCAACCAAGTTTAGTGCGACACGATCGGCAGCAGGTCAAGAAGTCTCATGTGCATGCGTGTTTGAATATTGGAGGATCGGAAATATCTTGCACCACTCTTTCATTTCTTCGCACATCAACTCCGAATCGAGCAGTTCGTATTTGCTGGAACGTGTGAGAGATCGAGATTTGCTCGTTCCAATTCGAGGCTTGATTAGTTCCAAGTTGCTGGCATTCTCTTGGAATCGGTGTGTTCTGTGGGAATATGCATCGCAGGATTTCCTGTATGGCAATCGAACAAGCCTGATCTTTACACAGCTGGTTTGATCCTTTGGGTAGTACTGCAAACCCTAGGTAAACATCTGTCCTTGAGTACATGAGTATTGCCAAGTCCACTGGAGTTCATCATTGTTGGAGAAGGTGGGAGCACATCCGTTCCGAGTTGCCATGGACTGTAGCCTTGTCTTTGCCCACATGTGCAGTGCAGCCCAGCGGAGACAGAGCCTCCCCCAGCTTCACTGCGCTTCCATCTCCTGCAGCCACCCCCCAGCATGGAGTCCTACCACATCTGCTAGTGCTAGTGGCGACGGAATCTTCGCTGCCCTCGGGAGCTCCACTGGCCATGTCTGGGGATCCCCGAGATATACCACGAGAGAGAGAGAGAGAGAGAGAGAGAGAGAGAGAGAGAGAGAGAGAGAGAGAGAGAGAGAGAGAGAGAGAGAGAGAGAGAGAGAGAGAGAGAGAGAGAGAGAGAGAGAGAGAGAGAGAGAGAGAGAGAGAGAGAGAGAGAGAGAGAGAGAGAGAGAGAGAGAGAGAGAGAGAGAGAGAGAGAGAGAGAGAGAGAGAGAGAGAGAGAGAGAGAGAGAGAGAGAGAGAGAGAGAGAGAGAGAGAGAGAGAGAGAGAGAGAGAGAGAGAGAGAGAGAGAGAGAGAGAGAGAGAGAGAGAGAGAGAGAGAGAGAGAGAGAGAGAGAGAGAGAGAGAGAGAGAGAGAGAGAGAGAGAGAGAGAGAGAGAGAGAGAGAGAGAGAGAGAGAGAGAGAGAGAGAGAGAGAGAGAGAGAGAGAGAGAGAGAGAGAGAGAGAGAGAGAGAGAGAGAGAGAGAGAGAGAGAGAGAGAGAGAGAGAGAGAGAGAGAGAGAGAGAGAGAGAGAGAGAGAGAGAGAGAGAGAGAGAGAGAGAGAGAGAGAGAGAGAGAGAGAGAGAGAGAGAGAGAGAGAGAGAGAGAGAGAGAGAGAGAGAGAGAGAGAGAGAGAGAGAGAGAGAGAGAGAGAGAGAGAGAGAGAGAGAGAGAGAGAGAGAGAGAGAGAGAGAGAGAGAGAGAGAGAGAGAGAGAGAGAGAGAGAGAGAGAGAGAGAGAGAGAGAGAGAGAGAGAGAGAGAGAGAGAGAGAGAGAGAGAGAGAGAGAGAGAGAGAGAGAGAGAGAGAGAGAGAGAGAGAGAGAGAGAGAGAGAGAGAGAGAGAGAGAGAGAGAGAGAGAGAGAGAGAGAGAGAGAGAGAGAGAGAGAGAGAGAGAGAGAGAGAGAGAGAGAGAGAGAGAGAGAGAGAGAGAGAGAGAGAGAGAGAGAGAGAGAGAGAGAGAGAGAGAGAGAGAGAGAGAGAGAGAGAGAGAGAGAGAGAGAGAGAGAGAGAGAGAGAGAGAGAGAGAGAGAGAGAGAGAGAGAGAGAGAGAGAGAGAGAGAGAGAGAGAGAGAGAGAGAGAGAGAGAGAGAGAGAGAGAGAGAGAGAGAGAGAGAGAGAGAGAGAGAGAGAGAGAGAGAGAGAGAGAGAGAGAGAGAGAGAGAGAGAGAGAGAGAGAGAGAGAGAGAGAGAGAGAGAGAGAGAGAGAGAGAGAGAGAGAGAGAGAGAGAGAGAGAGAGAGAGAGAGAGAGAGAGAGAGAGAGAGAGAGAGAGAGAGAGAGAGAGAGAGAGAGAGAGAGAGAGAGAGAGAGAGAGAGAGAGAGAGAGAGAGAGAGAGAGAGAGAGAGAGAGAGAGAGAGAGAGAGAGAGAGAGAGAGAGAGAGAGAGAGAGAGAGAGAGAGAGAGAGAGAGAGAGAGAGAGAGAGAGAGAGAGAGAGAGAGAGAGAGAGAGAGAGAGAGAGAGAGAGAGAGAGAGAGAGAGAGAGAGAGAGAGAGAGAGAGAGAGAGAGAGAGAGAGAGAGAGAGAGAGAGAGAGAGAGAGAGAGAGAGAGAGAGAGAGAGAGAGAGAGAGAGAGAGAGAGAGAGAGAGAGAGAGAGAGAGAGAGAGAGAGAGAGAGAGAGAGAGAGAGAGAGAGAGAGAGAGAGAGAGAGAGAGAGAGAGAGAGAGAGAGAGAGAGAGAGAGAGAGAGAGAGAGAGAGAGAGAGAGAGAGAGAGAGAGAGAGAGAGAGAGAGAGAGAGAGAGAGAGAGAGAGAGAGAGAGAGAGAGAGAGAGAGAGAGAGAGAGAGAGAGAGAGAGAGAGAGAGAGAGAGAGAGAGAGAGAGAGAGAGAGAGAGAGAGAGAGAGAGAGAGAGAGAGAGAGAGAGAGAGAGAGAGAGAGAGAGAGAGAGAGAGAGAGAGAGAGAGAGAGAGAGAGAGAGAGAGAGAGAGAGAGAGAGAGAGAGAGAGAGAGAGAGAGAGAGAGAGAGAGAGAGAGAGAGAGAGAGAGAGAGAGAGAGAGAGAGAGAGAGAGAGAGAGAGAGAGAGAGAGAGAGAGAGAGAGAGAGAGAGAGAGAGAGAGAGAGAGAGAGAGAGAGAGAGAGAGAGAGAGAGAGAGAGAGAGAGAGAGAGAGAGAGAGAGAGAGAGAGAGAGAGAGAGAGAGAGAGAGAGAGAGAGAGAGAGAGAGAGAGAGAGAGAGAGAGAGATCCCATGTGGGTAGGGCGTTGAGATTGTCCTCTGTGAATGACCCCATGGGCGATGATTGACGACGGTTCTTGGTGCTCGGACATGCCGATCCTCTTCCTGTGAGCTTTTAGGAGGTGGAAGGGAGCTTTTCATAGCTGAGGATGTCGCCATTCCCAACTCTCTCTCTCTCTCTCTCTCTCTCTCTCCCCCCCCCCCCCTAAAGGATTCAATCTCATCATGGTGAATCACCTAATCACTGCAGTGACAGAAAGAAACACAGTTGGATCGTGATGCCCACGGATCAATCCAAGTAAACGATGCGCTCCATCAGCTAACTGCTGGAATCACTGCCCTCGCTCCTCCTCTGCGCCTTGTCGACTGTGTTTCCTTGACAGGAGAGTTCTCGACATTGGGCCCAATTAAAGCCCAATTTGAGCTGCTCAACACAGGCTCTCAAGTCCAATACGTAGAATGTTGGGCTTTCCGATCCATAACTGGCTGAGGCAAAAGACCCATAATAGACTTACCTGCCATAATTACATGTATATATCCCTCTACATAAATAATTTCTGAGATTTTCCTTTTAGATTTATTATATATATATATATATATATATATATATATATATATATATATATATATATATATATATATATATATATATATATATATATATATATATATATATATATATATATATATATATATATATATATATATATATATATATATATATATATATATATATATATATATATATATATATATATATATATATATATATATATATATATATATATATATATATATATATATATATATATATATATATATATATATATATATATATATATATATATATATATATATATATATATATATATATATATATATATATATATATATATATATATATATATATATATATATATATATATATATATATATATATATATATATATATATATATATATATATATATATATATATATATATATATATATATATATATATATATATATATATATATATATATATATATATATATATATATATATATATATATATATATATATATATATATATATATATATATATATATATATATATATATATATATATATATATATATATATATATATATATATATATATATATATATATATATATATATATATATATATATATATATATATATATATATATATATATATATATATATATATATATATATATATATATATATATATATATATATATATATATATATATATATATATATATATATATATATATATATATATATATATATATATATATATATATATATATATATATATATATATATATATATATATATATATATATATATATATATATATATATATATATATATATATATATATATATATATATATATATATATATATATATATATATATATATATATATATATATATATATATATATATATATATATATATATATATATATATATATATATATATATATATATATATATATATATATATATATATATATATATATATATATATATATATATATATATATATATATATATATATATATATATATATATATATATATATATATATATATATATATATATATATATATATATATATATATATATATATATATATATATATATATATATATATATATATATATATATATATATATATATATATATATATATATATATATATATATATATATATATATATATATATATATATATATATATATATATATATATATATATATATATATATATATATATATATATATATATATATATATATATATATATATATATATATATATATATATATATATATATATATATATATATATATATATATATATATATATATATATATATATATATATATATATATATATATATATATATATATATATATATATATATATATATATATATATATATATATATATACAAAATCACCGGCAATCATTGCTGTCAGACTTTTAATTCTCACACACGTCTCACCTCTCTCTCTCTCTCTCTCTCTCTCTCTCTCTCTCTCTCTCTCTCTCTCTCTCTCTCTCTCTCTCTCTCTCTCTCTCTCTCTCTCTCTCTCTCTCTCTCTCTCTCTCTCTCTCTCTCTCTCTCTCTCTCTCTCTCTCTCTCTCTCTCTCTCTCTCTCTCTCTCTCTCTCTCTCTCTCTCTCTCTCTCTCTCTCTCTCTCTCTCTCTCTCTCTCTCTCTCTCTCTCTCTCTCTCTCTCTCTCTCTCTCTCTCTCTCTCTCTCTCTCTCTCTCTCTCTCTCTCTCTCTCTCTCTCTCTCTCTCTCTCTCTCTCTCTCTCTCTCTCTCTCTCTCTCTCTCTCTCTCTCTCTCTCTCTCTCTCTCTCTCTCTCTCTCTCTCTCTCTCTCTCTCTCTCTCTCTCTCTCTCTCTCTCTCTCTCTCTCTCTCTCTCTCTCTCTCTCTCTCTCTCTCTCTCTCTCTCTCTCTCTCTCTCTCTCTCTCTCTCTCTCTCTCTCTCTCTCTCTCTCTCTCTCTCTCTCTCTCTCTCTCTCTCTCTCTCTCTCTCTCTCTCTCTCTCTCTCTCTCTCTCTCTCTCTCTCTCTCTCTCTCTCTCTCTCTCTCTCTCTCTCTCTCTCTCTCTCTCTCTCTCTCTCTCTCTCTCTCTCTCTCTCTCTCTCTCTCTCTCTCTCTCTCTCTCTCTCTCTCTCTCTCTCTCTCTCTCTCTCTCTCTCTCTCTCTCTCTCTCTCTCTCTCTCTCTCTCTCTCTCTCTCTCTCTCTCTCTCTCTCTCTCTCTCTCTCTCTCTCTCTCTCTCTCTCTCTCTCTCTCTCTCTCTCTCTCTCTCTCTCTCTCTCTCTCTCTCTCTCTCTCTCTCTCTCTCTCTCTCTCTCTCTCTCTCTCTCTCTCTCTCTCTCTCTCTCTCTCTCTCTCTCTCTCTCTCTCTCTCTCTCTCTCTCTCTCTCTCTCTCTCTCTCTCTCTCTCTCTCTCTCTCTCTCTCTCTCTCTCTCTCTCTCTCTCTCTCTCTCTCTCTCTCTCTCTCTCTCTCTCTCTCTCTCTCTCTCTCTCTCTCTCTCTCTCTCTCTCTCTCTCTCTCTCTCTCTCTCTCTCTCTCTCTCTCTCTCTCTCTCTCTCTCTCTCTCTCTCTCTCTCTCTCTCTCTCTCTCTCTCTCTCTCTCTCTCTCTCTCTCTCTCTCTCTCTCTCTCTCTCTCTCTCTCTCTCTCTCTCTCTCTCTCTCTCTCTCTCTCTCTCTCTCTCTCTCTCTCTCTCTCTCTCTCTCTCTCTCTCTCTCTCTCTCTCTCTCTCTCTCTCTCTCTCTCTCTCTCTCTCTCTCTCTCTCTCTCTCTCTCTCTCTCTCTCTCTCTCTCTCTCTCTCTCTCTCTCTCTCTCTCTCTCTCTCTCTCTCTCTCTCTCTCTCTCTCTCTCTCTCTCTCTCTCTCTCTCTCTCTCTCTCTCTCTCTCTCTCTCTCTCTCTCTCTCTCTCTCTCTCTCTCTCTCTCTCTCTCTCTCTCTCTCTCTCTCTCTCTCTCTCTCTCTCTCTCTCTCTCTCTCTCTCTCTCTCTCTCTCTCTCTCTCTCTCTCTCTCTCTCTCTCTCTCTCTCTCTCTCTCTCTCTCTCTCTCTCTCTCTCTCTCTCTCTCTCTCTCTCTCTCTCTCTCTCTCTCTCTCTCTCTCTCTCTCTCTCTCTCTCTCTCTCTCTCTCTCTCTCTCTCTCTCTCTCTCTCTCTCTCTCTCTCTCTCTCTCTCTCTCTCTCTCTCTCTCTCTCTCTCTCTCTCTCTCTCTCTCTCTCTCTCTCTCTCTCTCTCTCTCTCTCTCTCTCTCTCTCTCTCTCTCTCTCTCTCTCTCTCTCTCTCTCTCTCTCTCTCTCTCTCTCTCTCTCTCTCTCTCTCTCTCTCTCTCTCTCTCTCTCTCTCTCTCTCTCTCTCTCTCTCTCTCTCTCTCTCTCTCTCTCTCTCTCTCTCTCTCTCTCTCTCTCTCTCTCTCTCTCTCTCTCTCTCTCTCTCTCTCTCTCTCTCTCTCTCTCTCTCTCTCTCTCTCTCTCTCTCTCTCTCATCGGCCCCCGCCAGTGCCCCTCCCCCTGCCACCCCCGCCACGCCTCCTTCGACCTCTCCTCCGCCGCCGGCCACCCCGTCCGCTACACCGCCCACCTCGCCCCCTCCCTCCCCCGCCAACCCCTCTCCGTCTCCGCCCTCAGCCTCGCCGCCTCCCTCCAGCCCGTCCGGCTCCTCCCCTCCCCCACCAGTGACCCCTTCCGGTTCGTCCTCGTCGCCGCCGCCGTCGCCGTCGAGTCGATCGCCACCCTCACCGCCTTCTCCTCCGCCACCCAAGACCCCGTCTACGCGGTCGCCGCCCTCTTCGTCCTCACCATCTTCGTCGAGCTCGATCTCGACTTCGCTTGTGGTCGGGGTAGCGGTTGGCGGGGTGGTGATCTTGTTGCTGCTAAGCTTTATATGCGTCTGTTGTTGGAAAAAAAGAGCGCCGGCTGCCATCGCCGCCGCCATATTACTTCGGACACACGTCTCACCGCCTCCTCTCTCATCATTCGAGCCCTCCCAACCTTTGGTTGAACTTGTACGCTTGTTGGATCTTTCTTGCACCTCATCTCATCAGTGAGGTCTGCCATGGGAGATTCTAAAGCTCGAGTGTGGTGGATATCAATAGTTCATTGGCTGCACAGTTGGTTCAAGATATTATCTGCTTAATACTCGCAATCATCGATATTAATACTCCATCTTATCTACTGGTTGGTGCCATTTGCATTATCAAACACTGGATGTTGAATGGTCTATTGTGTGTGTCCCACAATTTATTGAGAATCATGGTTGGAGGGATTGAAGTAGATGAGTGTTGTAATCAGTTTCAGTAACTTTTTGACATGGCTTCAAGTTCTTTTCATCTTTCAGCAAGGAAGAAAAAGGTTGGGCAAATCCTAACCTTCTTTTTATATTCTTCTTAATATTCATGATGCAGCTTTCTGGGCAAGAAACTCTTCCAGAAGTCCAGCAGGACAAAACTCCCAACTACAGTTCAAACAGTTTGAAGGTCAAAGTCAAGTGTTGATGGAAGATGGACTCTGCCAAGCTGTTTTGATCCCTTCCTGAAGTCACATCACATGGTGTTTGGTCAATCTCATTCAAGTAACAGTACCGGTGTATTATTTTTTTGCTGAGTACTTCATTTAGTTGCCTACTCAATACATTTATGTTGGAGTATCTGACCGTCTCTCTCAATCTGTACTGCTTTTGATTATTATTTTCACTCACATCTTATGTTCATAATTTTACCATGAGTAAAAGATAATATTTTTTATCATAATTTTATAAGGAAGGCATATGGAAAAATAAAAATGGAAGTTAGATAAGTTATTTTTTTTCTTTTGGTAAGTTAGATAAGTGTTTTAGGTGAATTAATCATAATTTTTGTTAAGTGGATGAAACTTTAGAGAATGATGATACATGTGATCAAATGTACATTTCTTGTTGATATATATATATATATATATATATATATATATATATATATATATATATATATATATATATATATATATATATATATATATATATATATATATATATATATATATATATATATATATATATATATATATATATATATATATATATATATATATATATATATATATATATATATATATATATATATATATATATATATATATATATATATATATATATATATATATATATATATATATATATATATATATATATATATATATATATATATATATATATATATATATATATATATATATATATATATATATATATATATATATATATATATATATATATATATATATATATATATATATATATATATATATATATATATATATATATATATATATATATATATATATATATATATATATATATATATATATATATATATATATATATATATATATATATATATATATATATATATATATATATATATATATATATATATATATATATATATATATATATATATATATATATATATATATATATATATATATATATATATATATATATATATATATATATATATATATATATATATATATATATATATATATATATATATATATATATATATATATATATATATATATATATATATATATATATATATATATATATATATATATATATATATATATATATATATATATATATATATATATATATATATATATATATATATATATATATATATATATATATATATATATATATATATATATATATATATATATATATATATATATATATATATATATATATATATATATATATATATATATATATATATATATATATATATATATATATATATATATATATATATATATATATATATATATATATATATATATATATATATATATATATATATATATATATATATATATATATATATATATATATATATATATATATATATATATATATATATATATATATATATATATATATATATACCCAACAGAGAGATAGAGAGATAGAGAGAGAGAGAGAGAGAGAGAGGCGGGACCCACAGCGGCGTGCTGCCGAACATTTATACCCACACTGCCACCTTTTCCTTCGGTCACTCCCCAACCCAAACCCAACGCAACAGCAAGAACAGAGACGTCTTTTCGGTCGATCTCAATAAGAGTGGAGGGGAAAGCAAGCAACAAGACAACCCCGGTGCCTGGCGACAATGTCGACCCCGTCGCCGACGGCATCGCTTCCGGCCCCCGCCAGTGCCCCTCCCCCTGCCACCCCCGCCACGCCTCCTTCGACCTCTCCTCCGCCGCCGGCCACCCCGTCCGCTACACCGCCCACCTCGCCCCCTCCCTCCCCCGCCAACCCCTCTCCGTCTCCGCCCTCAGCCTCGCCGCCTCCCTCCAGCCCGTCCGGCTCCTCCCCCCCACCAGTGACCCCTTCCGGTTCGTCCTCGTCGCCGCCGCCGTCGCCGTCGAGTCGATCGCCACCCTCACCGCCTTCTCCTCCGCCACCCAAGACCCCGTCTACGCGGTCGCCGCCCTCTTCGTCCTCACCATCTTCGTCGAGCTCGATCTCGACTTCGCTTGTGGTCGGGGTAGCGGTTGGCGGGGTGGTGATCTTGTTGCTGCTAAGCTTTATATGCGTCTGTTGTTGGAAAAAGAAGCGCCGGCTGCCATCGCCGCCGCCATATTACTTCGGAGGTCCCCCGCCGCCCCTACCGGGAACGAAAGGTTAGATCTACCCTCCTTTTGTAACTAATTCTGGAAATATATGTATCTTTCGTTCTTCTTCGGTGTCTTTTCTCAAAGACGAGTTTGGTTATCAGACAGAGAGAGACGACGACAACTCATTCTGTGGCTTACTGCTCAGAATGTCTGTAGAAAGAAATATATACATATTTTTCATGTCAAAGAAAAAATAAATTTATTATAATTGCATTTTGCATGTCTTTTCGATTAGATTTTTTGGACTTCCAGATCGACAATAAATCTCATGTCCAACTAATGTAGAACGTGTTTTCAGCTGACAGATACGGTGAATACTGGCAACAGAGTGCTCCACCTGCAGTAGATCATGTTGTCAAAGTGCCTTCAGGACCTCCTCCTCCACCACTACCACCGCCACCGTTTGCTTCGCGTCCTCCACAGTCTGCAGGCGATTTGCCTCCACCGCCGCCTCCACCTATGATACACAGCAGCGGTGGTTCTGGATCCAACTACTCTGGCTCAGAGTTCCCACTGCCTCCACCTTCTCCTGGTGTCGCCTTTGGCTTCTCAAAAAGCACCTTCACTTACGAAGAACTGGCCATGGCAACGGATGGCTTCTCTGATGCTAATCTCCTCGGACAAGGTGGCTTCGGTTACGTGCACAGAGGAGTGCTTCCCAACGGCAAGGAAGTCGCCGTCAAGCAGCTGAAAACAGGGAGCGGACAGGGCGAGCGTGAGTTCCAGGCAGAGGTTGAGACCATCAGTCGAGTTCATCACAAGCACCTCGTTTCGTTGGTTGGGTATTGCATTTCTGGAGGCAAGAGGCTGCTCGTTTACGAATATGTTCCTAATAATACATTGGAATTCCATTTGCATGGTAAGAATTTAAGCTTGTTTCAATATACATGTTTGATGTATACGTTTCTTTGGATTATGACAGTGCAATTCCGGAGGACTTGCACATGAAAAAGTGATGCACATATAGTAGACGGATAGATGATGTTCTAATTCCAATGGATCCTTTCATCTAAGGTAGTTTTGTGTTCCAGGAAGAGGTCGACCAACCATGGAATGGCCTACACGATTAAGAATTGCGTTGGGTTCTGCAAAAGGATTGGCATATCTTCATGAGGACTGTGAGTTATCTCTTCTGTTTTTTAAGGCTTATTGTCGTCGATTCCTGTTTCGGTCCTAACCACTAGTATTTTCAATTTCCAGGTCATCCTAAGATTATTCACCGTGACATTAAGGCAGCCAACATTCTTCTTGATTATAAGTTTGTGGCAAAGGTAAGGACACATATCCTGTAGGTATATCACATTTTATGTTACACACCAGACCATCTGCAATGAACATTTCAGATTTGGCTTCTTGGTAGAGTAGACCAAACAGCATAGATCTTTAAGAACAATTGTGTGTCGTAAAATCTTCTGAATCAATCACCATTTTTTACTTTTATTATCAGTGTAGCTTTGATTAATTCAACCTATGTGTTCTGTTTGCAGGTTGCAGATTTCGGGCTAGCAAAGTTTGCTTCTGATAATAACACCCATGTTTCTACGAGAGTTATGGGAACATTCGGGTATGCTTCATTTCTTAGATTTACACACTTTGCTTTGGGTTGGACTCATCATTATTGAACAAGATTAATAAATTATTCCTCCTTCTAAAGACCTACTTCTTGGGAGGAAGTTTCTTTATTATTAGTCTTTGCACTTTGATGCATTTTCTGCTGTATCTTCTGCATCTGGAATCGGATCTACTATTGACAATTTCCTCGTTGCAATTTGGCTACAAAGATGTTGGTGTGATGTTGTCATGCTCTTGATTTCTTGGTCAGTTTTTTCTAATCTGTAGCCCCTGCATTCTTGCAGTTATCTGGCACCTGAGTATGCATCTTCAGGCAAACTCACTGACAAATCAGATGTCTTTTCATTTGGTATCATGCTTCTGGAGCTAATCACCGGACGACGCCCTGTTGATTCGTCCCAAACTTTCATGGATGATAGCTTAGTTGACTGGGTTAGTATTTTTCCTAACTTTTTTTTGTGTGTATCATCTTGGTGTGTTGCTTCTGCTTTTACCTTCCCACATTTAATTCTTAAATTTGCTTGTGACTTTAGGCGAGGCCATTGCTTACTCGAGCTCTCGAGGATGGCAATTACGATGCCCTTGTTGATCCAAAGTTGGGAATGAACTATAACCCTAATGAGATGGCTCGCATGATTGCCTGTGCTGCTGCATGTGTGCGTCACTCGTCAAGGCGACGGCCAAGGATGAGTCAGGTACTCTTTCATCAGTGGTTGTGTTATTTTTAATGATTTTTAAGTGATTTTTTTTGCACAAGTACGAGTCTTGATACAATGTATGGTAGGTAAGATTGCTCGTTTACAAGTTGGATGATTAGGATTTGAATCATATAAATAACATCTCTACTTGTCGGATAAGACTGCGTACGCAATTAACTATATGCTCATAAGCCTTGTACACCCCTTTTCACCTTCAAGTGTTAAACTGGTTTTATCGTCTTGCAATGTCATTTGTTCTTTTTAGTGTTTTCTATGCACAAATCTGCATCTTGTTTTCCAGAAGTCTGTAAACTTTTGAACTCATATCGCGCTTAAGTTTCAGGTGGTTCTGATGAGACACTGATTTTTTATTCTTATGTCAGCCTCTGATAGCTTACTATCTAATACATCCAGCTTTTACTAACCCTAACGAGTGAAACCAACAAGCAGATTCTTCGAGCATTAGAGGGAGATGTATCTCTTGAAGATTTAAATGAAGGCATCAGACCCGGTCATAGCAGGTTCTACAGCTCATATGGCAGCTCAGATTACGATTCCAGCCAGTATAACGAGGACATGAAGAAGTTTAGAAAAATGGCACTGACCACTCAAGAGTATGCCAGCAGCGAGTACAGTGCACCGACGAGCGAGTATGGTCGGAATCCATCTGCATCGAGCAGCGAAGGTGCACAAACGCAGGAGGTAGAGATGGGGAAGAAGAAAGACAGCTACGAATACGGCAGCAGTTTGTGAGAATATTTTGCAGTCTGTTTTGTAAAGCCTAAACTTCATGTTCCATACCTCTTCCTGAGACTATATTCATGGTTCAACTATAGTTTGTCTGTCTTTTTTGTTCTAATAATGAATGGTGAATAGCTAACCAATTCTTTGTACGGTGTAATTTCCTATTGTTTCTTGTATACATATAATTTATATTTTTTTCTTATCTAATGTTGCCAATTAATCTCTCTATAACAAGGTTCATAAGCATACTAAGAATGCAAGTCTGGGAACCCTCAGCTGGCAATGAAGACAATGCTGATGTTTCCCAGGTGAGTTTTTGTGCTCTAATTCTACACTAAGTCTACCAAATAAGCTAATATCTATTGACATTGTGTGTTGAGTTGATGCTTTCTCATGGATGAATGGCCTGCTCAACATCCGCTTCTATAGCATCCTAAAGATACAAAGAAGGCTCTCTCAAATGACTTCAGATATGTTGCAATCAAGTCAAGCTAACAAAGGTTAATGAGGCTTCTTTCCTGCAGTTCTAAAAACTAGTCATGGTGTGCTATCAAAGGGGAACACAACATTCCCTATTTTGAGACGTTAGCTGAAGAAAGGATTCAATGTAGAAGCTGCTTTCCAATGTATTGCCATGAACTATTGAACCAAATGAAGATATCTATCTATCGATCATATCATCTGCAAACACATTTAATTTCGCAGTAAAATATATCTGAGACAGAGAAAGAACTAAGCAGAATGTGGGTCAAAGAACAAGAACATAGAGATGCGGTATGGGTATAGAAACAACAGGAAAGCAAACGTGATCGAATAGAACCAAAACGGACCATGAAAGACAGACGCGTACCTTCCGAACCCCAGCAAACAAACTGATGCGACGCTTCATGAATGACCTTCGTCGCAGCAGAGATATGATCGAATCAGACCTGATGTTTTCGTTCTGCAACAGGAAGGGCCGAAAAGAGCCACCTTTCGGCGAGAGGGGAAGCTGCCGCCACTCGGAATGGTCGAAGGCGGAGGCAGTGGAGGCGACGGGGCACAACGCGTGGAACACGGAGACACGGGATCGGGGCGAGGAGTCCGATGCCGGCCGCGGGGATCGGCCCCAGGGCGAGGAGATGGCCGATTCCGTCCCTCGCAGCGGCTGCCGCTAGGACGGCTTCGGCGTGGTTGCGCTTTATTGATGCTCGAGGCTTGTAGCGGGCCGGCGGTGATCGAATAATAACGATTGGTTTGGATGATTTTGCAAAGCCCGTAAAGCATCAAATGACTTGTAGCGATATTATTATTATTATTATCATCATCATCATCATCCAATGTGACGGATTAGAGTTCAAATGTCGGTAAGGCACATGATAAATCTTCCCGTTCATGAGAAGAAAGTAGAAGAAGGACAACATCCTTTTCCATAATTATTTTTATAATAATGAAATACAAATACATAAATCAATTAAAATAAAAATAAAAAATAAAAATAGAACAGTGCATGAGGTTCTTTCTATGATATTATTTCCCTTGTTGATGTCCAAATATAAGAAGTGTATACAGCCTAAAGTAAACAAAATGTCAAATACATCAGAGCACCAGGCACAACTCCAAGCAATCAAATATTATTATCTTGTACTTACAAATATAATCACCAGAAAACACTCTTCTTTTCATTTTCTGTGACCGCAAACATAGATATTTCTTCTGCTTCCCATACCATAAGAAACAGGAACGTTCCTCACACGTAGGTGCATGAATTACGGGCAAACCTTATAGGCTTGTTCTTGCTGGAATCCACCACGAGCTGACATGAGACATGTTTTCGATGCTTCACCCGCACCAGCTTTCCGATCACATCTCCCCGTGATATGATCTCAAAATCCAGAGTTAAAGGGACCTGTCCACCAGTGCTGGATAAAGCCATGCCTGCCCCAGCGCCGTATAATGGCACCTTTTCTCCATGCAAGACGACTGATACTGTCCTATGGCTCTTTCTAGGCTGGTAATATTTCTGCACCTGCAATTAGATACAAAAGAAGTGAGAATAAGTTTCTCCAAGTATTACACTTGTTAGAATCAAGTTTCTGTCCCTTCCATGATGTATGTATTGGTTCACAGCATTGTACATGGATCTGTTCTTTGGAAAAGTGTCACAAAACATATATGCATAGCCAGAAACCACAGTCATGATATATACAATGCAGCGGATGCGGATCAGCTACAGGATACAACGAGGCTAGGCAGGTCATGCAGGAAAGTGTCACTACATCCTTTGCTGCTAGTTGACCATAAACAGTTCATTGTCCAAGTTATAACAAGGCCTACCATTATAAGCTAGCAATAAGGATGAGGCTAGGCAAGTCACAATGGCAAGCACCATTGAATTTGGCTTTTAGAACAAAAAACCAACCTATGGCAACTCATGGTTTTAGCATGACCATAAAGGATTCATCGCTCGTAACAAGTTTAGCGATTTAGGTTTAACAGATTTAAGCAACAAAATTGATGAAGCAGAAACGATTGATGGATTGATTCATGTGAATCACCCACAAAAAAGAAAATGATTTGAGGAACTAACATGCAACAAAAGGACATTATCGAAAGAGATTTTGCTTCAGGTTGTTTTACAAAATTCAGACATTTCAAATGACAAAATGACCAGCCAAAAAATCGATTCTTTTTTCCAAGTACACAAATACTTGGCTTTAGTGCACTGGTCTGCTTTTTGTGATGCGATAGGTTAAACAAAGCAATATGAACTCGATAATCCGACTTAGATGATACATGCATCAACTTTAAGTGGTTATGTCCCTCCAGGCTGGCGGCTTTAATAATGGCACTAACAGCTAGGGGAACAACTAAAGCGTCACACAATAGGATCCAAGGCATCAGGCGCACTCGTAGATTAACTTCTCCTTAGTTTACTATTAACAAACACAATACAGGAACAGACTTACCTCACCGGTAGCGATTGTGATTTCTGAGAACATGAGCTGGATGGGGCTTGACGTTACATGAATGCCAAACATTGTAGCAGTATTGTACACACTTATCTTCAATGAACAGTTCACTGTGACCATCTTAGTTGGGACACCAGTGGTATCGGTACCCTCTCCAGCATAAAAGTCATCCATCGACAAGCTCTGGTATCAAGAGAGTAATTAAAAGGGAACATTTCATCGTGCAGCAGGCTCAAAGTGGCTACTTCTTAGATAATATTTATAAAAAACACATGGCATTTGAAAGTTATCGATATGAGCATCATAACATGCAATAATATTTCTTAAAAAGAATTAATACATTCAAAGGAAGAAGAATATGTTGTCATTGGAAACAAATAACCATGAATGAGATTTTGTTGCTGAACACATAAAAGCCATATATTTCCAAGTAAAATCACATATAACAACACCAATCAAATAATTTGTACCTCCACAACAAATATCCTTAGCCTCATATACAATACAATAATTAAAGCCTTAACTGGATAACGAAATTCTCATATAAATGGTTTCACAATAAACATTACTTATCCTTGCGGAACTAAGTTATCAAAGCATTAAGCTTGAAATCATAGTCAGTTTCTTCAAGCGCTAATCCTTTCTGGAGGGCATCCGGTCACAGATCCATTCCGACCCATTGATCATTAGCGACAACCTTTGTACATTTAATTTCCAAATAAGCTTCATTTCCTAACAGTACCAACTCATACAAAATCATAAACCCTTAGATTCTTGTAATATAGCAAAACAGTAACTTCTGTGGCGACCTCCATTCCCTAGCTAATGTCAACTATGAGTCAAAATTTAACACAAAATTAAGAAACGTCAAGTTGCAGTATGTTTCCAATTCATTGAGTAACACAATAGCTTCAACATATCCCAGACAAAACCAACAAACTCTTTGGAAGTCATTTCTGTGTGTGATGAAATGGGTTCAAATTGTAGTAAAAAGTGAAGCAGCAAACGAATTGTCAGTTGAGAGAAGTCAATTAAGTATACCTTCACGATGACGTCTGGTTTGTATGGCCGTGCAGCTCCCCAAATGATGAGAGAAAAGACAGTGAACAGCAGGATGAAGCTGAGGAGCGCAAGGATGATCTGGCAACGGCGTGACAGTCCCTTGTCGTCATCGAGGTCATCATACGACCCTTCTTCCTGTATCACATCGCACTCGGGCCAACCCTTCTCGTTCACTCTCTTCCTATACCCCTTTCGGCCCGACGAGGACCGGAAGGGCCCGGAGAACCGGCTCGCCGACGAGGTCCGCGAGTGGCGCCCCAAGGAAGGGTGAGAAGGGGACTCCATGGGGCTGTTGTACACGGGGGTTGCCTGCATCGACGATGACTTGTCGCCATCGTGAGAGTCCCGGGACGGGCTCTGCACGTAGTAGGTCGCCCTCTTTGGCGATCGAGGCGGCGACGATGGGGCCAAGCTGGTAACATCTGATTCGGACTTGGCGTGCATCATCTTGATCAAGAATTACTGACTCCGGCGAAACGAGCCGAGATTCTGATCGAAATCGCAAGAACTGATGAATTGATGAGCCGAGGAAATATGAACAGTACAATCAAACACAGTCTCCACAAAGTGTTGACTCGAAAACGAGAAAAGCTCAAGAATTGTTGATAAATTCGTCAGAGCAGCAGATAAATCATCTTGCACTTCTGGTTGACTAAAAAAACCTACAGAAAAATCACATTTTTCTGAACGTTCGTGAGAACAAACCGGAAAAGGAAGGAGAAAATGATCAGGAAAACGCTGATTTCTTACGCAATTTGGGAAATCCGGTCGAGGACGCGAACGTACGAGAAACGAGGGTTGAGAAGGGAAAGCTGCGAGCGACCAAAGTAAAGAGCTCTCTCGCTACTACTGCTACTAAAAGAGAGCAACCGACGAGTGTAGGCAGAGGCTTAGCTGCCGAAAGATCCGGAGTTTGCCCTCGAGCACACGCAGAACAATCTAGCGGAGAATGTTACAGACGGGACCCAAAGCCATCCATCGACATCAGGACACATCAGATTATAACGTGATTTGCTGTTCATGTGAGATAGCTGATTCATGAAGCAGGCAGTGGTTGAGAATAACAAGTGTCGGCAGAATACTCTCTTTGCTTGTGTTTCCTTCTGCTACCCCTTCATTGGCTTCTTCTACCAAATATGATAATTTAATGGAGCAGGCAGCTTCAATGATGAGTCCAAATAGATGCATGTGTGGATTTGGTGGAAAGTAGGTGATCATTGGAACATCGTGAACGGTGTAATAATATGTTCATTTAAGCACTGTGGATGTAATTTAATATAGAATATGAATCTAAAATGCTTAACTAATTATCAATTTACATAATGCAATTAATCTCTACAGTTAACATTTATGCTATGGGTGTGCTAATCAAGAGATTTGAATAAAGCTAATGGTTGATAACAAGAAAAAGTTGGTGTAGCTGATCTAAAATAATTGAAAATTATGATTTGCTAATGAAGATGTCACTGTGCAGGTTACCACTGTATGCAGCTGAAAGTTGAAGTAGATCAAGTTTCCTCTGCTTGATACTGTTATGGAACCATCCACCAGACTCTTTTGGTGGACCTAAAAAGTTTAATGAGGTTAGTTAGCTATGCTGGTGGTGAAGGCCTCCAATGGTTTTGTAAAGCTGAAAAGTTCTTCTCATTAGTACCTTGCAATGTGCCAACTGCTGCAGACGGCATTGACAACTGAGGTTAAATTTCTAGATGGCATCGTGATCTTTACGTGGCATGAAATATGAGCCCATATCTGCTCAATTAATCAGAAGAAGAAGATTACAAGTATCTGCTATGGATTTTATATCCATTATCGCAATGGTACAGAAATGTCAGCAATGGTCTATGTTTAACCGACTAAGTTCATTTTTCTCACAGGTATAAGGACACAAGCAAAACCTTGGAAGAAATTAAGATTAAAGATGTAAATGCCTAACATGATTGTTACCTCCGACGGCAAGCGTTTACAGAAGACAATAGGTTTCTTATTGTTTCAAATATCATTCTGGCAAGGATTAGAGTGAAATCAGGAACCAAAGCATAATAGATTCACCAGTATTTTCAATATCATGCCAACTGAGAGAGCAGAAGAATTACCATGAATTATCGAGCCAAAAGTGATAGCCGAGATGAAAAAGACACCGCAACCACTCGGTGAAGAAGTCCTTATTACTTGGCATATCTAGAACCAGCATTCCTAGATGGCAATAACATTGCTGCTACATGGATAGTTTGCCAGATCAATTTGGGGGAGTTCACAGATGATGCAGTTCCTGCCCATGTGCACTTGACCTGAGAAAGAAGAAGGAAGAAAACAGATGTCAATATTTTTATGTGGACCACTGGGAGATCAGTAAGCTGGAGACAAGGAACAGGGTGTTCAAAGAGGACATGTCAACTACTGCCTTCAAATGATGAAGGCTTACAGCAGGCACTGACCATGACACACTACCTTCCATGAAATACGAGGAATTGTACCCGGATTTTACTCGGGACCACCTGAGATGCATATACCTGTAAGAATTGTAGGCTAATTTAAATGCATGATATCCAAACAATACTCACCACCACAATAAACAGGCCTTATACAAATAAATGACAGCAAGTGCAGCAAATTTCCTGGTACTGGAAACAACATATAGTCTTTGCAAACCTACAATTCCAAGTGAGTAAATGTTTCACACACCATAGAATTCCTTGTGTGTCTTTCTCAGGGTAGCACAAACCAGTCTTAGGGGCTAAGGCCCATTATCCAAAGGAAGCCCATAATAGTCCCTTGCCTGGCTGGCATATATATTTGTTTGATGGGCAGCCCAGGCACATTATGAGCAAAGAGCATTCCTTCAGCCTGAAAGCCATGTTTTGATCTTTAGCAGGCAAAAAGGTCAGAAAGAGTACAGGTAGAAGCTGGAACCTGGGAAGAATGGAGACAAGTGATCCCTTTCTTCTTCAACCAAATATGCAGATACTAATCAGGACTTCCATGCCAAAGCAATACCTTATTTTTCTTGTCCCTGAACTCTGGCTCGTCAATCTGGTTATTCTCAAATAAATTACCCAGCCTGGCTTTGTTTCCAAGCTTGGTTTCTGATAAAACTCAATATGGATATCTTCCTTCTGCTTACAACAATTTCAAGTTCCAGAGAAACACCAACATCTGCACCAGAAGGTCCATGATTAACAATCTGTTCAAACAAATAAGGTATACTCTTTCATATCATGATATACATCTATCCCACTTTTTATAAAATTAGTTCCCTCCTTGAGCTGCTTCTTCTCTATCGAAGATTGGATATTTTAGACAATATCCAACTAAACTGCTCCTCTCTTTTAGCCTGTTCTGAGTAAAATTTTCATCTGCATGAGCAGTAAATGACAATAATTAGTAGTTTTTCGAAATGGTCTCACCAATGTCATTGCAACTTTGTGCTTTATCAAGGATAACAATGTACTGGACATCTCTTGTAACCTAAAAAACTCAACACGAAAAGCTAATTGACAGAAAGCATAGATCTGATTGCACATTCAAGTATAAAATTAACTTTTTACAATTTTTTTAAAGAAAAAAGCAGTATATGCTAACTGCCTGCACTATGGTAGGGAAAAAAAGTAAACCAAAAAAGATGAGTTGACTGAATTAATGACACCAGCATTTGATTGAATAAAATACTTGTAATTTCATAACCTAGACATGGTTTCAAAATATTGTCGCTGTTGTCTGTTGGTATGATCAAAGAATAAAAACAAAGATTTCAATAATGACATGCAACTGCTTCTAAAATTATGTAGCAATTCAATAAGAACAGCTTCATATTCACAAATTTTGTTTAAATGGTTGCAGTTGAATTCCTTCAATCTCATTCATGGGGTGAGATATTCTGGTTTAAGATTTTTACACCAAGTTATGGCTTATGACAATGTGATATGGCTCAGCACATGCCATGCCAATGTCATGAACTGATACGATCAATATATTGGCCTAGGTTAGTAGTAGTAGGTCCATCTATTCTCATATACCAAACTAATCCATCATTTTGTTCTAATCTGAGGCTAGTTGTAGTATAGAGCTTAGGGGGCTACAAGCAAGCCCCACAGCATAGCATGCTAATCCTTGCTCTTGAAATGTGGAAAGTTTATTTAAATTCCCAATAAGCATTATATCAAGAAGTGAAGAAGCATTTTCTAAAAACATCCTGGATTTTCAGCTAGTTGGATACTGCAACTTGTGTTTCATTTGAAACAATTTATTGAAGAAGATAATAACCAGCTTTCTGTTGTAGAAAGGAAAAAGCTAACTGGTTCCAGAGCTAAATGAGTGATATCAAAGATGCCAGCAATATTGAGTTTGTGACTGCAGTTGGAGCAGCTGCCAATGCTGTTACTTTGCAGGAGGAAGAAGAAGATTTATTGAACCAAAACAAGACAATTGATCAATTGATGCACCCGACAGCCAAAGTTAAAAGCGAAAGAGAAGATAGCATGAACAAGCCAACTGATTCCAGCAGATTATCCGGATGGTTTGAGGCAAAAGCTGGAAGACAATCAGGTACATTTCTGTTATATTCCCTTCTGTAGTTCCTAAATTACCAAAAAAAGCTGAATCATTGAGGTCATCATCAATTACAGATAGATAAGAAAGTTTAATATGCTTTTGCATCACTTTTCATATGATCAATGATACAGGAACACCATCAAGCATCAGATCCAACACCCAAAACAGTTTATAAAGGAAATAAGAACACACTTAGTTGTAGATTATACTTAAATCAAAATGGCAGTAATAATCAAACAGAATATGCTGGAAGAATCTGGTCCTGATGACAGACAATCACAAAATGCAAAGGTCATCAATCTTCCCATTAAAATCAACAACTTTCTCTGATAAGTATCAAATGATGCAGGCAGTAGTAGATTTGAACGTGGACAAAGGCAGACAGGCCGACAAAACCCATCCGCAACCAAACCTACAGCATCGTTTTCCAAAAAAGAAAACAGAGGCAAGAGAACAACTGACTCCACTAGGATGGAAACAAAAGTGGATGCATGGGAAAGAGTAAAGATGGATAAAATAAGAAAAAGGTAATTATAGCTTAGCCATCTGATGTATAAAAAGGTTTCAGCAGCAGCAAGTTTTTCTGCTCAATCTACTTCTACCAAACTGAAACATTTTTTAGGTATGACAAGATGAAGTTCATTATTCTGGAATGGCAGAATGAGAAGAAGTTAAAAGCCAAACGCCGAATGGAACGAAAAGAGGTGTACAATAACCGACTCTCGTAGACTTGATGGTTCACTAGTTTCAATTTTCTCCTTTTTTTTAATTTTGTCCTATTTAGAGCCTTGGCCACCACAACTTAAAACCAACCTCTCTGTTGGAAACATAATCTTGCTAAGGCTTCTGAACTGCAAGAAGCAATAGAAACTGCCATCAAATGCAGTTCCTCAATCCAAAACAAGCAACTCTTACAAGTCAATTGGAAACTTGGATCAGAAGATTCTGAAACACTTGAGTAATTCAGCCCCTATATCAGGTAGGCAAAGCTCCAGTTTGCACATCACCAGCTTCTAAAGCAGCACTGGCAGTATGCTCCCTACTAACTAATTACACATTCAAATAAGCACAACTCTCTTGACATCTCTTATAATCAATCAACTAGCATCCTATTGCATTTTATATACAGCAAAAGGCAACAGAAAAAATTCAGCACTTCATATCCTCAAAAAGTTAGCTCATTATTTTATTTGAAAGCTAAGAACTGCTTTTCCATCAAAGGGTTTGTTAATTGGAATTACCCTGTCACGACTTATATTTGAAATCAAATTTGTAAAAAATCTTACCCAGGCAATTTACTAAATATTTCTTTTCACTAAAAAAGGCAAATGTCAGTCTTACGTCCCAACATAGACATGTAGACAATGATATGCCACTGCAACATGGAATCCTACTATCTAAGCTTATTTTATACTTAATAAAGGAAATCTTGTTGCAAAAGAAAAAAAATTTGGCCATGAGGATATTCTTGCAAAAGAAAAAAAAATTTCACATGCATCTCTTCTCTGAGAAGATCCTCCCAGTTTTTTAATCTTTCCTAGAAGATCATATGACAAGCTTCTGATGTCAACGAACTGTGCATGTCATAAGCTAATTGTTGATACGTAAAAGAACTATAAACAGGAAGGATTTATGATGCCTTAAATGAGAAAAAAAGTAGCTGACTGTTTAATGTGAAAAGTGCAGAGGGATCTGGAACTCAGACATGAAAGAGCATTACGAGAGCATCGAATTGAGGCATCAAGGATTGACAAAATGGCTGATGGAGCAAGAGCCCTTGCAGAAGAAAGGAAAAGAAATGATGAATCGACAACAATGGAGAAGGCAAAAAAGATGCGATCCACAGGGAAAGTTCCTCATACATGCTTCTGCTTCTGAAATATCAGCAATTGAGTAGAAACTGCACATGCCTAGGGCACTTCATCTGTACAATCTAAAGGCAATGAACTTGTGAATCTTCCTTCACTCTTTATATGAAATTTGACTTGAGTAGATTGAACAACTCATCTATCTTGGTGTCAATATGTACACTGTGTATATTATGCAAATTAGCAACTTGAACCAATGCAGAACTTCAAATATGCTAGAGAAAGTAGAGAATGTCTATGCAACAAACAGAACAATCCAAGTTTTATCAAAAAAACTGGTTTAACCTCATATGTCAAATATAACTATCCCGATTAGTCTCACATTGGAAGTAGACAAGAATCAGATTGACTTACAAAAGTATGGTGAATGTACTACTATCAAGTTCAGCTTAAGTATTTTGATCAATGGTTTAAGTTAAACAAAATTGATTTGAAATATGATGTATATGAGATTAAACAAAATAGTTTAGACTACCCGTGGATGGAGTCATAGGACTCGTGGGCTATACCTCATATACATCATGTTAGGATTTGTTTTGAAGCAGTTAAATATTTAGAATCAGTGTCTACTTTAATTTAAGAATAGAAAGAAACATATGACAGTTAATTGTTTATGCTTACAAGCCTAAGACAATCTCCAAGTTTGTTCTGTCAGTTCAGCAGACGATACGAACCTGTGTGACACCTTTTAGCATATTCTATCAAAGTATATAATGTAATTCAACTAAATAGATACTACTCTAGCATTTGTTGCTGCAAAAGAAACTGATCGAGAAAGAAGACCATGTATAAGGGAAACTTACATCCTAAGAGCTTAGGAAGTTCTTGTAAGATCCACTCTAAAGTGCAGGATTGTCCAGTTGACAATTCGTCATACCCCAATGATCATAGTACCCCACGAAAATGCATACCGCCTAGGCATTCATCGAACAAAGGTCTCCCCTCGCTTAAAAATCCAGACTCGCAGTATTCCGTAACTAGGATGTTCCAAAGATGAAACTTCTTCTTCCCCGACCTCCTACAAACCCTTTGTTCTGATCAGAGCACGTGGCGACGATCATTCGGGCGTGGACCTGCCGCGCGGTGATTAGGGTCTCCGTGGCGGCGCAGTGTTCGAGAACGGCGACTAAGCAATCCGCGTGGACCGATCGGCAGAAAACCAACAATCGGATTGCGTCCTTCGGGCGACCAGCGGAAGCGAGGGATTGGATGAGCAGGGATTTCGGAGGTTGGAAGCGGAGAACGGCCCGCGGATAGGCGGGAGATCTCATGTGGTTTTTGGGAGCTGAGAGAGAGAGAGAGAGATATTTGATTTGGCAAAGAAATTGGGAATTTAACATATAACCCCCTACAGCTCATAATAGATGACACTTGGTTTTGGGTAGAGCGGAGTACTGGGAATGTTTCATGTAACCCCCTTATATTCCTTAATATTTAAAGTTCATCAGCGGTATGCATTGATGGTTGTAAGACGCGCAGCAATTCCGGAGTAGTCAACGATAGTCAACGAATAATAAAAGCAAGTTCCTTTTGTAATGCAAGTTTTGTTGGTTGATTTCATGCTAGAAGGCAAGTAGTGCATTGGTTCCATCAAAGCAATGGGGATGCTTTTTGTCTAGTTTATTTTTTGATTTTAATTTTCATAAAATGTCCCTACTTATTTATTAAGTCGTTGAAATGAATAGATTCATTATTCCAAAAGGCATTTGATAGTCTATGTTTCTTTTTAGTTGATTCAGAATTGAACCTGAACTAAACTATCGAAGTGTGACTTTGATTTAGAACTATCAAACTATTGATCGATTCAATTCTGATTCGTATCAAACAGAAAATGTTCCAAAAGGGATCACCAGTTTATTCGATAGGATAATCGATGGAATAATGGAGGAAGAAGGAGAAGATTGAAGGCTTGCAAGGCTACTCCTTATCATCAATATTCTCCCCTTAGTATTGTAGAATCTCTGCATCCAAATGTGTCAACTAAAAGAATTTAATGCTTCGAGGTCGCATGTTGTTGTCCCAACATACACTGTCAGTGCCAAAAAAGAACACTTTGGAGCTACGTTTATGTCATGCATACAGGTGGAGACATGTTCTCTGTCACATAAATACCATTAAACAAAAGCTGTTGTGTAATAACATCTGTTCCTGCACGGGTGGAAACATAACATTATCTTCTACTCTAAAGAATCTCCACAAAATCATGTTGCAGTGTGGAATCTGGTGGCAGTGGGACCTCACAGGTTTTGTCCTGCTTTGTGCTTGCATCTTTTGGAAGGTGAGTTGGAGTTTTGTGTCAAGCCTGGAAAGCCATCACTCCATCTTCACTCGGAGGAAGAAGGGTAGCCAAGATGTTGGAAGGCAAGGCAATGATTCAGGAGACAGACATGCCTGTGAAGATGCAGCTCCAAGCCATGTCCTGTGCCTCAGAAGCCCTTGACCTCTTTGATGTCCTTGACTGCAAGAGCATGGCTGCCTACATCAAAAAGGTATCTGTCTCTTTTTGCAGTCCACCATCATCATCTCTGCCTCTCTCTTGTTCCTCCAGCATCAACTGTTTTGGTTGTTCATGTGGTAGGAGTTTGATCTTAGGTATGGCCCTGGATGGCAGTGTGTGGTGGGTTCCAACTTTGGGTGCTTCTTCACTCACAAAAAGGGCACCTTCATCTACTTCTGCTTGGAGACACTCTATTTCCTCATCTTCAAAGGTGCTGCTGCTTGAGCTATCTAACCATGTACATCACTACTTTGGAATCCAGAGGAGCTTTTGGAAGCCTTAAATCCTATTCCATACTGGAGGTACTCTTCTTACTGTACCTCACATCCCAGTTTAGGATTTCATGACTTAGGTCATCCAAACATGTAATCAGGGTTATGATCAGTAAAGTTCTTATCCAGTTCAGAACCAGCTTACTCCAATTTGGTATCAGTGATGCTCTGTATTCTCCAACAAATTTGCACTTTAGTCTTACTGGTAAGACAATCCAGATCCTCTTTTCTATCTTGTGGGTTGCCCAGTCTCAGGCACTAATATTTCTTACATTTGTTGAAGACATGAGATCACGGTCAATACCAAGTTTCATGCCAAGTCATCGATCGAGTTCTTTCGATCTCTGAATGACTAAGATAAACTCTGGTTAACCAAAATCAGATCAATCTATTCATATTTTGTAATGTCTGTGCTGATCCCATTCATATCTTAAAGAAAGAGTAGCAAGAGTATGAAAATGTTCATCTAAGCCATCAGACATCCCACCAACCTATCGCATAAAACAGGCAAAATGGAAGACAGCCTCCGACAATTCGTAGGCTCACAAGACAATCGGTAAAAGTGCACAACTAGAACTATAAGAAACTTGAACAAATGATTTGGTTCCAGAAAATATTTACAGTTTCAGGGCTTACTAGAGCAAATTCTGCCACAACAAGTCTGATCAAAGTAAAGGCATGCAGCCAAATACATAAGATAACAGAGAAAAATTCAGATAAAATGAGGGAAACTTTATGGACCAGCATGGGCTTCATATTGAAGGTAAGAAAAGAGGGAAGAAAAGATCACTGGTAACATATGAATATTATGGACCCGGCACATAGACATCTTTAGAGGACAAAATTGGCATCAACATACAAACAAGAATCACTAATTAGAACTTGGCTGAAGCAGCAAATTGCCGCTGGCATATGGTAGTGAAAACCTTAAGTAGTGTGGAGGCTAGGATCTCTTGCTTCTCCTTAAATTTGGAAATCAATTACACAGTTATGTAGCTTCTCCGCAGCTTCGATGTCAGAGATGACTGCATGCAATTCGTTAGCTTCGCAGTCAGCTTTATATCTGAGGGAACTTCTAGTTGTCTTCTTCGAGTGTTCTTTGGATGCGACACAATTCTTTGCTTCAACATATGAAGCAGCAGGATTGCTACTTATCTTCGGAACACATGATTCTGTTTAAGAAAATATCTTCTTGTGTCAATAGATGATAGCTTCTCTGGTTATGTTCATTGTTTCATAGATTTGCTATATCTGCTACTTGCCAATAGTTGATTGGATATTTATTTGGAAAACAACAGTTTACATGGTGGTGAAGCTTAAGTTTAACTGAAATCTTTCACTATAGGGAAAATCCAGACTACGGGCAGAAACTTCCATGCAAAAAAAAATGGAGTCTTAGGTGGAACTTCAGTATCATTTTCCCTATTCACCTAATCTTTCTTGCATACAAATTACCAGTTCACCTAAGCTGTTCAATCACATTCTAACAACAATGTCTCCTAGGTTATGACCCTTCAGTGTATTAGTTCCTGTACTCCATTTCCCGGGATTGCTTGAACCTCTAAACCAAAAGCAACAGCAATTTCTTTTCATGTCATCCTTTTTTTCTCCGATCATACTTTGAGGCCTGACGCTTTCTTCACGGTCTTTGAGCATTTTTTTCATATTCTTCATTTGGAATTGTCTTATGACTAGTACTCCTAGAACTCACTATATTAAGACATACTTATCATACTCTAGATATAGAATACTGTTTTAGGCAAAATACAGATATAGAATCACTGCAGAACTTGGCATGATAGTACCAAAGTATCCATGAAATCAAGGAAGAAACAAAATGCTTATTACCTCTAGGAGGATTTGATGATTCTTCTATCGCCTTGTGGGCACGTGTTACACACAACCAGGTTCGTTCCCTCTCCTGCTCTTGGACGGTTGAGATGGGAATATGCCAATGGCCTCTCTCATTTTCCTGATTGTTTCAGGAAAAAAAATCTTGATCATTACTCGTAACTCATTCCATCTGTAATTTTGAGTCATCGTATGGATTTGCATTCAAGTAAAATCTTGATCATCACTCTTAACTAATTCCATTTGTAATTTTGAGTTGTCATACAGATTTGCATTCAAGTAACAAGGAAATATTTTTTGATGGCCTCTTTTATGTCTGCCAATTTTTTCCAAGTAAAAATGTACCGCAACTCTAGACAATACTTTATTTCATTAATTGGAGAATGCATCTTTAGAATCATATCTGAACTGTTAAATACGATTGAGGCTTGCACTATTAGGGTTACATTCCTCTTCCAGTATCATGTAAATATAGTTACCAAATAAGCAGAAGACGGTCTATAAGACTAGAAAACATCCTTGTGCGAAGTTGAATGCTAACAAAAAAAATTTGAGCTCCAACAACTTGCATTTTAACAGATGTAGCACATTAGACTGTTTATTTCTCTTAATTCTCTTTTTTATCCCTTCATTCAGTTAGGGGATCAAACCTGAATAACAATGGAACACGGAGGCGGCATATCAAATTCAAAGCTTCCTTCATGAAAACTGAAATGTACCTATCACAGGGTAAAGTGATCATGTTGTTAGATCGATCACCGGAGTCTCACCACATCAACAAGCTATCAGAACAGGGGATGTTCCAGTCCTCCAAGGCTAGAACTGGTGGAGAGAAGCTAATAAGATGTGTACATGCAAACTGCAGGAATTTTAAGATCAGACATCCACCAAACATGCAGTGTTAATTGTGAGTCTATAACTTGGCATCACATGCAACTCATGTATTTGGCATTCAATGTGGTCTTTGCTATTTGTCTATATCACAGATTAACATATACAATGAGGCTTATCTAAGAAATGCAAAGCTCCAAATGTTGGAAAGCTCTTTGCTTACCTGATGCCTTTCTTTCCATCTGGGGAAGAAATCATTCCCTAAAACCTGGAATATATGGTCTCTCATCTCATCATTCGTCACGATCAAGCATTTACATTTTATAGCTGCATATAACCAGTACCTGAACCATATGTTATTACCTATGATGATTTGTTTCAGAAGAACAAAAGATCAGTAACTTCTCAAAAATAAACATGAAAGAACAACTGAGAAGCCAAATACTTCTTCTAAACCATAGTCTCTTATCACCAAGGCATGACATACGTTGAAACACTGTTACCATCAGGTTAGTTAAGCCAATAAAACACAAGAAGAGCACAAAAAGCCTCACCAATCATCATTAGATCCGGTAGGGGTCTCATAAATAGCATCTGCATATTTCCATTTCTCTAAAAGCTTCATGTTGAGAGGCACATTCATCTTGCCTCCGGTGAGGCGTTTGTTATGTACGATGATCAGTGGCCGTCTCTTCATGGGAAGCTTCTGCCGTATGGCATTAACAACTGCATTGACCTATACGTTCAAAAGGAAGATTAAGTCAACAGGAACTCCAATAAATAGTCAAATCAAATCTTAGCACATAAGTTCCATCTCAGTTTCTTGATACACGCCTTATTAATGGAGAACCGCCGCTGACTAAAAAGACCAACATTTGCAGCATCAACGACAGCTTCAAATGGACCATAATAATCTAACCATTTCTGCAAGAAAAACCATTCATCATCGATGCCCTGCATAACTTTGTTTGAAAGAAAACACTAAAGCAGAAGATTTGCATGCAGGGATCAAAAGCATGAAACCACAGATGAGTAGGTGCAAGCTGATAGAATAAGTAGCTTAAGAACTGGGGGACCTCATACTTGAAACTTGTGAAAATTTGAGTTCCTTTCTCTTTTGTTGGCCAGTGATGCTACAGAGTTGGCAAAGTTTTCTGTCTCGATTGGATCAAGGTCTATGGTCACCAATTTGTCACCACAAGCCATGCAAACGCCGTCTGTGCTAACACCAGTATGTGACACATTCCACTTTCCTTTGCCCAGCCATCCCTGCCCATGCCATCCCCCTCCACCATTCTCAATGGCTTCGGCCACCGCCTGCACATCCCATTTCCTTTTCCCCAGCCTAGATGCAGCTGAGCTCCTAAACCAAGCCTCGAGTACTTCTGCTGTAGATGGAGACACCTGCCTCACACTGGTTCTAAGCTTGTGCAGTAGATAGTAAACTTTTTCTCCTCTACGAGCTGCAACGCTAGCTCTCATGAGTGCCTCCAACTCAGGCTCTTCGGGGTGGGCGCCGTTCTGCGACATGTGTGCTTCGACCTCGAAAGCTTTGTCGACGTCGCCATCGTTGCAGAAGGTCAGCAATGCAGGACCATAGGAGCGCAACTTTGGAGTCACGCCCAGAGGCTTCATTTGCTTTACAATCTCAAAGGCCATATCGCCGTTGCCCATTGACATTGCTACTCGGGCCACCGATGTTAGAGCTGCCTCGCTCATGGGAATCTTCTCCATGCACATCTTTTCGTATATCTCCAGTCCCCTGGTTCGAGCGTAGTCTCTGATGTCTTCGCTGACTTGAATTGGAACTCCATCTTTCCGGGCTCCTTGGTTTGCATCTTTAATTAGGGCTCCATTCGACTCGGAAGTATGTTGGGCGTTCTCCTCGTGTACCAATTCCCCATCTTCTTCACCTGCTTCGGCCGAGTGCTTCGACGAAGACTCGTCGCTCGAGTAATGTGGATTGGAACCAGAAGAACCACTTTTTGCTGGGTGAATGACCCCGATGGCCGCAGCAGAACACAAATAGAGCAGCACGTTGTAGTGGTACTGCTTCAGCTTGATACCTTCTTTCACGGCGGAGTCATATAGGGCAATGGCGCTCATCACATCCCCCGTCTTGGAGCACATTTCCAGCTTCACTCTAAGATCGATTTCATCTTCGCCAAGCTTGGGCTTCTTACTCTTCTTCTTCATCCTTCTCTCTTCCTCCTTTTCCTTGTCTCTTCTCACCCAAGGTGTCATCTTTTTTGACTTCCGAGCCGTGCCTTCGCCTCTGGACCTCAGAAAAGCCGACCCCTGTTTAGCGACGCGAAGCTCAACATTCTTTACCTCACTCGCTGTTCCACCGTCAGCTCGCCCACCATTTCTTCCAACCCTTTCGTCTCCCTGGGTTCTCTGATGCTTGGCTCGCCCGTCATGGGTCTGTTCTCCGAGGGCAATTCTCTCATCGACGTTGGTCGCGGGGGTCCTGGCCGCGGAGATCTTGGAGAAATCATCGACGATCGTGAGACCGAGGGGTGAGGAAGTGAGGAAGTGACCAAAGGAGTGAGATTTGAGGGCAAAAGGAGACTGGTACTTCGGGCGAGAGGTGAAGGAAGCAAGGAGTTCTCTTTGGAAGGGTATGGAGAGGACGGAAGCCATGCAGGGATGGCCAGTGATGAAGAGACTTCCATGGCGGGTAAAGAGAAGTCCACGAGGAGGTATATGGATAGGCCGAGAGGCCGTGAGGATAAGATTTCTTCACACAAAAAGCATTGAAAGCTTATTTTTGAAAATATATTCAATAACAATAATTATAAAACTTAATTTTTTGAAAATCAGCAACATGGATCTTTTAGTATCTATTCTAAAAAGAAGACATCGACGTCCTGAGCTATCCGATATGGTCTGGACCCATGTATATTAGATTGTTCAAACAAATAATATCCGTTTCTTTCCGACCTAATTGATGTTTAACTATATTTGTGTAAGATTTATTAGACTATGTCTATCGGTGTTACGTACTATGATGGATCTAGCTCCGTTGCATTTCTAATATTTATCACTTAACATAATCATATTTTAAATTTAATTTTATTTGCTCTCACACGCATGCAAAAATGAAATTCGAACCATTTACTTTCTAAAATTCATATCATTTATTAAAAAATAAATCAATTAATATTTTTAATTAATATAATTTGTAACTAATCCACATGATTTAAAAATTATTTTAAAAATTTTCTTAATCATACTATATAAATAAAAAAATTAATAATTTAAATAAAGTAACACATTATTTATGATAATTTAATTTATGTTATATCATCTGTGATTACATATAAGTTTCAAGTGATCTTTCTTTCTATCTTATTCTTAAAATTATTACATTATCATCTTTAAAATTTTACCATGTTATCCTAGTATATATTTTTTACTATATTTTTCTTTTTATTTTTTTATAATAAAATATCTAATATTATCAATTTATATTGATTCGTCAAACTTTTGCTAGGTATAACCTTTACATTTCTTATAAATAACTTTATTTACCTTTTTAGTAAGAAAAAAATTTATTTGACTATAGTTGTGACTGTTCTTATAAGTAATAAAAAAATCTAACTATATTATTAAAATAAATAATTATAATTATAATATCATACGAAATTACAAAATTCAAATTCGTACTATCATCTTCTTTCCTCTCCTTATAACCAAAGTCCCAATGCACCCCCTTATATATATATCATATGTTTTCCCTACATATCATTAAAATCCCTTTTAATTAAAAAATTTTCAATTATAAACATTTCTTAAATGATATCATCTAAGCTTTATTAAAATTTTCTTTTAGTTTGATCATCTAATCCAACTCGAAGGGCATAAGTATTAATGATATATAAAGCATATTATCCTTTCATAAATTTTAAAACTATAATTCTATCTCTAAATCTTTTTATATTTATAATATTTTTCTTAAGATTCTTATCAACAATAATTCATATATTATTTTTTTGTTTAACTTTTCCAGTATACCAATTTTTTAAATCTAGTACTATCAATTTCTTTAATTTTGTCCTACCCATTAAGTTTCTTGTAAGCAAATAAATGCTAACCTATTGCATAAATTCTAATCTATAGTCTATATCAATTCTAATCAATTGTATGAAAGTATTTAAATATTATGAATTGTTAACATAACCATTTGTTCTTGCACCAACTTTCTTACTCTTATTGTTTCAAAACAATTAGAAAACCCCTTGTATACTTGGATTCATATTAGGGCACCAATGTGATGAAATATTATTGGATGATCTCCTAGTCCACTATTTACAATTTGAGATATATAGCTGGTGAAAATGTTTTATATCTTTTTTTAGTGACAATCTAGCTTTATACTGAAATCAATTAATATTTATATTCATGAAATCTAACATAATTTTATGTTGATTGTTACTACATATTTTTTATCCGAACTTGTAATCGATATTGATAGTATTTATTTTTAAAAATATATACATATATAATATCAAATCAAAAATAATATATTTTTTTAATAAAGTAAAAAATATTTTATTTGATTTTTGAGGCATCTTAATTCATTTTTTTAATAAAATTAAGCAATAAAATAAAATAAAAATTACATGATGGTTGAGTTCGTTATTGTTTTGATAATAATAATACTCTAGCGTCACATAATTTGATTATTGTGGGTTTACAGTAGAATTCAAGGTAGAATCGTACCCGTCGAATCTATGATCTCGATCGTAATGGACGGATTAGATGTTCCGGAAGGCGTTCCCATACGAGTCTTCGATCTGCCGTACTCTCACTGTTTCTCCGGCTATTTAAAACGCGGTTGGAATAATATTTCCAAAGACCAAACCGAAGCCGGAGGTTTCCGATTCGCAGGTGACGGCGAAACTTCCTCTCTTTTTACTCGCCGATCATCTTTCCGATGATCGAATTTTTCGAATGGTTGGTTGTTTGATCGAATTTTTCGATGTTGGAATTTCCTCTATTTCATGCCCTTTTCTTTAACGAGACCGTGCCCCTTGGAAACCTAATCATCGGCGACCGCGTCTTCCTCTCCATCGTCGAACGGCGGCGGCATCTTCCTTTCCATCGACGAACGGCGGCAGCGTCTCCCTCTGGCCTGCTTTTATGCCGTTTCCCGCGCCAAGCTTCTCCGGATCGCCACAGCCTCCTCCTCCTCCCCCCAGCGCCCCCCACTCCCCGGTAGCTCTCCTCCCGCTGGCCTTGCCGACAGCAAACCCCCTCTCCATACCCCGACAGCCCCCCTCTCTGCCTCCCGCCTCCTCCTCCTACTCCTATGTTGATTGTTTTTGTTTATATACCTATTAATTTTAATCAATGATTTATTTATTTTAAATTTTAATATTTGAGAGCATATCCACGTGTTTGGCAGCGCCTTTTAACGCCTAGCCATTTGACTATACTGATTGTCACATTTATATGATTGGGATATGTCAGTTTTTGATTTTCTTCAGGATGAATTGCTTAACAAAAAGTTCCGAATTATTGTGTTTGAACATTTACTCGCCGATCATCTTTCCGATGATCGAATTTTTCGAATGGTTGGTTGTTTGATCGAATTTTTCGAATGGTTGGTTGTTTGATCGAATTTTTCGAATGGTTGGTTGTTTGATCGAATTTTTCGAATGGTTGGTTGTTTGATCGAATTTTTCGAATGGTTGGTTGTTTGATCGAATTTTTCGAATGGTTGGTTGTTTGATCGAATTTTTCGAATGGTTGGTTGTTTGATCGAATTTTTCGAATGGTTGGTTGTTTGATCGAATTTTTCGAATGGTTGGTTGTTTGATCGAATTTTTCGAATGGTTGGTTGTTTGATCGAATTTTTCGAATGGTTGGTTGTTTGATCGAATTTTTCGAATGGTTGGTTGTTTGATCGAATTTTTCGAATGGTTGGTTGTTTGATCGAATTTTTCGAATGGTTGGTTGTTTGATCGAATTTTTCGATGTTGGAATTTCCTCTATTTCATGCCCTTTTCTTTAACGAGACCGTGCCCCTTGGAAACCTAATCATCGGCGACCGCGTCTTCCTCTCCATCGTCGAACGGCGGCGGCATCTTCCTTTCCATCGACGAACGGCGGCAGCGTCTCCCTCTGGCCTGCTTTTATGCCGTTTCCCGCGCCAAGCTTCTCCGGATCGCCACAGCCTCCTCCTCCTCCCCCCAGCGCCCCCACTCCCCGGTAGCTCTCCTCCCGCTGGCCTTGCCGACAGCAAACCCCCTCTCCATACCCCGACAGCCCCCCTCTCTGCCTCCCGCCTCCTCCTCCTCCCCCCAGCGCCCCCACTCCCCGGTAGCTCTCCTCCCGCTGGCCTTGCCGACAGCAAACCCCCTCTCCATACCCCGACAGCCCCCCTCTCTGCCTCCCGCCTCCTCCTCCTCCCCCCAGCGCCCCCACTCCCCGGTAGCTCTCCTCCCGCTGGCCTTGCCGACAGCAAACCCCCTCTCCATACCCCGACAGCCCCCCTCTCTGCCTCCCGCCTCCTCCTCCTCCCCCCAGCGCCCCCACTCCCCGGTAGCTCTCCTCCCGCTGGCCTTGCCGACAGCAAACCCCCTCTCCATACCCCGACAGCCCCCCTCTCTGCCTCCCGCCTCCTCCTCCTCCCCCCAGCGCCCCCACTCCCCGGTAGCTCTCCTCCCGCTGGCCTTGCCGACAGCAAACCCCCTCTCCATACCCCGACAGCCCCCCTCTCTGCCTCCCGCCTCCTCCTCCTCCCCCCAGCGCCCCCACTCCCCGGTAGCTCTCCTCCCGCTGGCCTTGCCGACAGCAAACCCCCTCTCCATACCCCGACAGCCCCCCTCTCTGCCTCCCGCCTCCTCCTCCTCCCCCCAGCGCCCCCACTCCCCGGTAGCTCTCCTCCCGCTGGCCTTGCCGACAGCAAACCCCCTCTCCATACCCCGACAGCCCCCCTCTCTGCCTCCCGCCTCCTCCTCCTCCCCCCAGCGCCCCCACTCCCCGGTAGCTCTCCTCCCGCTGGCCTTGCCGACAGCAAACCCCCTCTCCATCGCCTCCTCCTCCTACTCCTATGTTGATGTTTTGTTTATATAACCTATTAATTTATAATCAATGATTTATTATTTTTAAATTTTAATATTTGAGAGCATATCCAGCGTTTTGGCAGCGCCTTTTAACGCCTAGCCATTTGACTATACTGATGTCACCTTTCTATGATTGGATATGTCAGTTTTATGTTCTTCAGGATGAATGCTTAACAAAAAGGTCAGGAATTATTGTGTTTGAACAATTGAGCGATAGTTATATTTGAAAAGTGAGTCATTTGTGGTGTCAGTTGTCTTGATTGCGGTCTAGTTAGCATGGAATTGTTGTAAATGTTGTAACAATTTATCATGGCTCTTTTATTGCATTTCAGATCATTTTTTTTGATTGCATGATTTTTTCATGAAATTTGTTTATTACAAGTCTTTATGGTTTACCAAAGCTCCTAACAATATTTTTATGCAGTTTCAAGCCTGTTTTGGTCTCTGTGTGCTTTGAGTTTTCAGGTGCCTCCTCTTCAAAGATCATGCAGGTTAGTGGTTATTCTCCTATTGCCATGTTGCTGTGCCATCTTGTTATCTTACTAATCATTTTAAATCACGACTGATATTAAGATCATAAGCTTTTGATTTTAAGAAGGTTGTTGGATGTAGTTTCTGGATATTATGCCAAATTATTGGGACCTAATGACAGAAAGGGACATATTCCAATTTGTAAGCAGCAAAAAGATGTTTACTTTTGCAGAACATAAATTGTAAAAGCATATGTTAAATTTGATAAGTAATAGATAAAAGCAGCACAGAAGAATAGTATAGGGAAGGAAGAAAAATTAAATTCTATGTGGCTCCACATGAATAATTATCTATGTTTTTTTCCCTTAGGAACCAGTTAGTCACTTGCTTCTTATCGTAGCCTATTTTAACCAGAACTATCGGTCAGGCCTATGGCACTAGCTAGTTTAGACTTTCTGATATAAGTGTTGTTGAGACATTGCAAAACACTTTGTTATTTGCATGTTTCTTTTTGTTCAAACAAAATCCACAAAAGAACTGAATTGAACAAATCTCAGCTTAAACTTATTTGTATAAAACTTAAGCTCCATTTGGCCCAATCCAGCCAAATGACCATACAGAATTCATCCGTTGCTTCATCTATGCCAATTGTATCTTTGTGATGGTTGCCCTGCTGTGCTATCCCAATCTCTTACCATTTTGGATATTGGAAATATAGTGTTTATCATATTCAAGTAATTGAGATTTTTAGTTCAATGTCCTCTGCGAAGAATTACTTTCTTCCATTAGAAAATAATTTTATTCACAATCAGAAAGGGCTCTCTTTTGATGTACTTTAAATTGCTCTGAAGCATATTTAAACTGACATCATTGTGCACGGAAATAACATGAAGAAACAGAGCCATAAATTGCTTGAACAAAACCATCAGAGACTACATCTTTTTTCCTGCAGTTGGATCCATTTGATGTCCTACTGATGTCTCTTTAAGCATTACTTTCTCGCTTTAGTTTTGATCAGGCTTGTCAATCTTTAGGTATTCTGAAATTGGTTCTTCCCCCTTTTAACAGTCTTTTGTCTGTTGCTGTTTTATTTGATTCTGGCTCTTCCAGTTAATCAATCTCTTTGGCTTCTCATTCAACTAATTGAATGTTCATCTACTTCATCCTTCTGTTTGTCCTTTCTGGGTTTGTATAGTTTATATTTTACAAATGGCATGAACATCATGACAACTTGCTTTAATTGCCATCAATAACTCAACTGTTGGCATTATTGAGGCCCTAAACCTTAGGACGTTAGCTAATTTTTTCTGTGATGTGGAAGTCGTGTTCATTATGGAACTCTTGAAATAAGAAGTATGCTCCCCAGTTATGATAACTACCAAGTTTGCCGATGGTAATGTCTAATATTGAGCTATAGGCGATAAAGAATCCAGTGACCCAAATCTAAAGCTTCAGTCCATTTTTGTATTTAAGTCTTGTCTGACATCCTTCTGGACAGCTAGCAAATATGGCTGATTTCTAACTTTACCAGTATCCTATGGCATAAAGTCTTGAGAGATCTATAATCATCAAGATTTGGTGCTGAATCAAGTATCTTTCCTCTAGATTTGTTAGTTATTGTTCTTCATGTCATCATCTGGATCTATGATGCTTTTTCTTTATAGCTTATGTGGCTGATTTTTTTTGTTGGCCACAGGCATCAAGGGCTAGGCTTTTCAAGGAGTACAAAGAGGTACAGAGGGAGAAAGCGGTGGACCCAGATATTCAATTGGTCTGTGATGATTCTAACATATACAAGTGGACTGCTCTTATTAAGGTAAGCATGCAACAGCATAAATTCTAAATTTGTTTTTGTTCAGGACCTTTGCACAGTAATTGTCTCTTTTACTACATTTAGGGCCCTTCAGAAACTCCATATGAAGGTGGTGTTTTTCAGCTTGCATTTTCCATTCCAGAGCAGTACCCTTTACTACCTCCACAAGTGCGGTTCCTGACAAAAATTTTTCATCCCAATGTGCATTTCAAGGTGAGCATTTCATTATAAAATTATTGATTAAATTGGTAGTGTTGCCTTTGTACACCTTCTTGAACTTTTGAACTTGATCATAATTTAGTTGACCAGTTGATCAAATATAAGTGTGACAGTCAAGTCTTCAACCCATACATATTTCAATTTAGGAATTTCTATGCCATATTTAGATATAAGCAGTGTGAATTTACATCAAATCTGTGCCTCTTCAAAAACCATTTGGTACTGTACCTGGCCGATCTATCTCCATCTCATCTGACTAATACTATAGGTATTTTCTGCTAATTATGATCTTTGCATGGTGTGCAAGCATATATATAGTATAGTTTTGACGTTGACTATCTTATATATAGCTAGATTTGGGGTTTTTGGTGTTCTCTAGCATACTCCATCATTTAAGCAACATCAATCTGAAGCCGTGCCTTTTATTTTCTACTGTGGCATGTCAATTAATCAGGCAATTATACTACGAGAGAGAATATGAAACATATATAGTTTTATAGCATAATTGATATGATCTTTGTGTGCCTTGGACTTGTTTGTGTTCAAACAGAAAACTTGAGATGGACTTATGGAATAATTGGCCAGTTTATGAAGTTTTTCTCTGCTGTTGTGTAACTGTACCTGATGCATGTGTCTAACATGTTTTTACAAAGACTGCAGTAGCAAATATTGTTGCCATCTTGGAGTTAGCAAGCTCCTACTGTAATTAGGTTAGTTTATCTCATGTCCACTAAAATATTGCATGTTTTATTTAATTTAGACTTGAAAATAAAACAGGAAGGTGCATGATTGAACCAATTTGTTATAAAAATGAGGTAGTGATCACCCCTTAGTTGCTGGACTCTTCCATCTTAGGTGCCTGGAAGTTTCAAATTATCTGAATTTAATCTAATGATTTGTTATGTTGTGACAACTCTTTTAGCCTAATGTACTAAACCCTGCATGTTTACTTGATCCGGATGGCGATTGTTCATTATTAGTAAATTAATTAGCATGTGCGAGGGATGACTAGTCATGACAAGACTTGGCATCCTGACCCTGGATAGCTTACCCTTCATCTATTACTACATTTGGAAATTCCTGATCTGTTGTACCCTTGAAGTCGATAGCACAGTTTCAGTGGCTTGCACCACAAGCAAGCTCCTGGGTTGGTTATAGTTGCTCTTATCTTTTTGTCTGGACAAATTACAATGAAGTTCTATGAGATTTCCAACATCTTGATATTTGACATTTGCTCCACATTTTCAGCAAAACACTTACGGACACAACATGCCTTTCTGGATAACAGCAGAATATTTAAGAGCAAAACTTTTTCAAATTACAAATTACAGTAATGGAAACTTGCTATTCTTTGTCGGTCATGGCTAATAATTGATATAGGTGTCACTTGTGTTGTATAACTCAAATTTCATATGATTGATATATTGAGAATCTACTTTTGTGCTTAGATGTTTCATATCTTCTTGTTGCATTTTTATTTCAATTGACATTTGACATGTATATTTAAATAATTTTAGATAAAACATATAGCAGCGACAGAGAGATTTCAATTGATTTTGATTGCTTTTTTGGTTAAAGAGAAAAGTTGTTCTTGTTTAATGCCAAGTCCATTTAATTTTTAGAACTTCTGTTCTTGTTTTGTTTATTAGACAGGAGAGATTTGCCTTGATATATTGAAGAATGCTTGGAGCCCTGCGTGGACTCTGCAATCTGTTTGCAGGGCCATAATTGCTTTAATGGCCCATCCAGAACCTGATAGCCCTCTCAATTGTGATTCAGGTTAGCCGATCTTGTTTCAATGGTGTTTCAAACAACGTCATAAGTGATGCATTTAAGTTTAGGCATCACTCGTATTTGTTCTGTTGATTTTTTTTTCTTTTATTAAGTAAATCTATCAGATAAAATATGTAGGTAGAGTTTTATTGCCGATGCCTAAAATTATAAAAGTCTTCACTAAGTTCCCTTGCTGACACTTTTCTTTGAGGTATGTTTGAATTTAGAGACTTGCTAGAGTTAACTATAAATTTTGATTTCAAGAGGTTGACATCAAAAAGAGAAATTAAATTACTCTGAGAATTAACACTTGCATGTTGCAAACAGTCTCCTTTGTTTCCTGTGCATGCTTATGTTTGTGCTTCATCCATTCCAGAGGAAACCTGCAGGTTAGAGGAAGTCCAATGTTATATTCAGTGCTAGCAGGAATTTTTAATACAAGTTGTCATTATTATTTGTCTCCTAAGCTCCTGGATTAATACCCGGCCTGTAAAACAACTTCGGGGTTCCCTAGTCTATGGATAATATATACACTAACTACATGTGGGGTTGTACATAAATATGGGACGCATGTTTATATGCGTTATGGAAGTTAACGACTAACTTGTCCATGTATTATATAGTATCCTGAAGTTCACACTGATTGTACAAGCTATAATATGCACAGTATGTTCCCATATGTGCATGACTATGTTGACATGTCAATTTTCTCAAAGGTAGTTTGAAATTGTACTGAGATCCATGCAGTAGCTTGCTCAGGATGGGGAAGGTGTTCGTTTTGTTGTTTGGGTTATGTCTCAGGTGCCCAGAATGTTGCTTGATCATTAGGTTTGGTACATTGTTGCTTTATGCTTTTTGAAATCTATGATTCCCTATCCATTTAGCTCCACAACCTTGTGGTGTCAAGTGGTTTCATCTGTCACCTCTCTGTACCAGGCTGCATTTGATTATTATCAACTCTTCTCATGCATGCAGGCAATCTTCTGCGGTCAGGTGATGTCAGGGGTTATCGCTCGATGGCAAGAATGTATACTAGGCTTGCTGCCATGCCAAAGAAGGGTTAAGAAGCATTAAGAAAGGTGTCATGTTGGACTGCTGCTGTTTGCCTATGATGTGCTCTGTGATTGTAACAATAAACTATAATTTCAAGAACTAATCCCTATATGTGATGTTTTCATTTGCAAGCATGTGTGTCAAGGACTGCAACCTGTACTTTATTTGCATCATTCTCGCCTTGAGGTTGAGCCATAGTTTAAACACATGGACTGCAACCCGATGGTGGTTATATATTTTAAATACCATGATAATATAGTCGATGGGTTTGGTAACGTTGGTACGGTACTCTGCATCCATCACAAGTGACGTTTGCCTCATCCTCTGAACCACACTCTGTGGCCATTTGTTCTAATGTGCAGAACCACCCTCTTTAAGTATTCACATGAATAATAATTCATGTGAGAAAATGCTTTCATTTCCTTGCACTTTTGCTTATCTACATCCCTGCCGTTGAAATATACAGAAGGGCATCGTACGGCCACGATCGGTCAAGATTCGACGCAACTCGACTTTGTTGTGTGGTGTCGCCACGGATGGTCACGGGAGTAGTGCCTTCATCACCGTTTACGTGCTATTGGGACGTGTTTAATTAACCGGTTCCGTCCACGTGGCTTGTAGCTACTTCCAGGAAACTAAGACCACGTAGAAGGTATAGCTTTAGTAAGCATTCAACTGAATGGAAATTTCAACGACCTATAAGCATCGTTTGCTGTCCGCGATGCAGGCGGTGTCCTCTCTCTCTCTCTCTCTCTCTCGCCACTCTGTCGCTCTCTTTCCCGGTTGACGTACATTTCGATCAGCAGAAATTCCTGAAGTGAACTCGAAGCACCACAGATTCTTGGTCCTCAGATGCGATCTGATGGGGCCGTTCGGGTGACGGCAGAGGTTTGGAGTGATGGGGTCGCTGTCATCACCATCTGCAACCCTCCTGTTCTTGCTTTAGCCCCCGTAAGCAGATCCCCATATTTTCCTTTCTTCTTATCGTTTCTTGAATGTTAGTTCGTTTTCCCCGAGAATCGGCATCTTCTCGAGGATTCTATGGTTTCAGTCTTGATCTCAAGTTGAGATGGGTTTCGATTGTTTTTCGTGAATCCTTGAAGTGAAGTCGAAGCACCACAGATTCTTGGTTCTCCGACGCGATCTGATGGCGGCCGTTCGGGTGACGGTGGAGGTTTGGAGCGATGGGTTAGCTGTCATCACCATCTGCAAACCTCCGGTTAATGCTTTCGCCCCCGCGAGCGGATCCCCATCTTTTCCCTTCTTCGTATCGTTTCTCGAATTTTAGTTGTTGATTTTTTTTAGTTATTTTTCCTCGAGAATCGGCGTCTTCTTCAGGGTTTTATGGTTTCAATCTTGATCTCGAGTTGAGGCGGGTTTTGATTGTTTTTGGCGAATCCTTGAAGTGAAGTCGAAGCACCACAGATTCTTGATCACCCGACGCGATCTGATGGCGGCCGTTCGGGTGACCATCGAGGTTTGGAGTCATGGGTGACTGTCATCACCATCTGCAATCCTCCTGTTAGTACGTTGGCCCCGCGATTGGATAACCAATCTTTTCCCTTCTTCTTCTCATTTCTTGAATCTGAGTTGTTTTTCGTCAGGACTCGGCATCTTCTCGAGGGTTTTATGTGTTCAATCTTGATCTTCAATTGAGTGGGGTTTTGGTTGTTGTTGGTGATTTCTTGCTGGAAACCCTTGAAGTACAGTCGAATAACCACAGATTCTTGACCCTCTGACACCATCTAATATCTGACACCATCTGCAATCCTCCGGCTGATGCTTTGGCCCCCACGAGTAGATCCCCATCTTTTCCCTTCATCTCGTTTCTTTAATTTTTTTTGTTGAGTTTAGTTTCTTTTCTTCAAGGTCGGCATCTTCTTGCGGGTGTTTTTGTTGTTTTTGGTGATAGGAAGAATTCAACTATTTGCATTCTTTGGATCAGTTTGGATCTTGGTTTGTTGCGTGCAGTTATTGCCGGCTTGAAGGAGGAGTTCACAGAAGCACTGAATAGGAGTGAGCGACGTCACAGCAATTGTGATCGTTTCTTTTTCTTAATGCCGAGCGTTATATAAATGATTGGTCTATCTAATAGCTGGTTTGTCGAATATGTTGGGTTATTTATGATCATTAATTTTTACTTACTAGTTTGGCTTATTTGCTTAAAGAATAAGATAAGTCACTTAGCCTCATAGCGAAATAGTTGTGAAACACAAACCTAGATGAGTTACAGGGTAGGAGATTACTTCTAGCAGATGCTTATAGAGAGATGAACTACTCTCTGATGGTTATATCCTCTTCCTTGCCGTATAGGATTTGTCCAGATATTGAGATATATCCCGGATAATTGTCGGCAAACAACCCAGGTTTAAGCTGGCATGCTTCCATTGCAGTTTTGACCATATATTGTGCCTGATCTCAGAATTCAGTAGTGGTTATTCTAATGTGCTTGCTCACTAAGGTGGATTTGTAGGTTAATTGTGGTTTTAATTTCATTGTTGGCATCCTTCACTTATGGAATCTTGATTTTTGTTCCAAATAACATGTAAATTTCTGTTGGATCCTGCTGTGGGTACTACAAGTACTAGTTCCTAATCTGATTTATGAACACCACACACTAGTAGGTGTATTTAAAACAATGGTTCTGTTTTCGTTGTATTAAACTGTACCCTTTTTTCACCCAGAAAACTTGGTAAACAAAAATCATAAGCGGTGGTTTCATAAAGGAAAGGAAAGAATACACTGATATTTCTTTTCACGCGATTGGTTGTCTGATTGTCCAGAGATTTCACATATAGTTGGACTCTCTTGATGAGGCATGTCATCCTGTGGTGCCATATTGGTGCATTTACAGTTGTTTTAGTCTTTAGTCCTTACATGGCCCTACACTGTGCTCTGACATAATTTTATTTCTCTTTTATATAGGTCCAATTCTCTCTTTAATTTCTTCTGTTATATGCGAGGAGGGGCAATTTTTCTGGTGGTTTTGATATCAACGTTTTTTTCCAAAATTTGTAAAATAGGTACCGATTCACCAAATTTCTCTTTTTAATTTCTTCTGTTAATTTGCTTTTTGGACAATCTATTTATTAAATAAGATAACAATATTTTGATTGGTGCAACTGCTGCAGGAGACCTGTCACTTTTACCAGATGTATTGAAACTTGTGGTGACAAATTTTCGTAGTCCTGGATCTGTCTTGGTGTTTGATTTGACTGACTTGGATCTTGTTGGTCAAAAGGCACACAACGTCTTCCAAGCTTGTGGGATTACCAAAAGGTTTGGAAACGATGCTGGTGAGTTGATATGAGTAAATTCAAATAATCTGTTGTTGACATGTGTAAATTAACCTTGATTTTGTTATGGTACAGCATTTTACTCGAGCTGTTGCAAATTTTTTCTCCTGTGGTGGTTACAATGGGTACCTCATTTTCATTTTTTTTACTTGTCAAATCAGAAAACCGGAGCCACTTATTCTCTTTTTCAGATGCTACCTGACCTAATGTGGTTTTACTTAACGTTGGTAGTGTTGAATATTTATATATTTTGGTAATTTATTAGAAGTAGCCTTTTTGAGTTTTTTTCGAATATTTATTAGAATATTTATATATTCTCGTAGTGGCGAAAATTATGCATTTATCTGAGTTTTTTTCCCCGAGGTTGGCATCCTGTTTTGGCCTCGAAGTAAATGAAACGTTGGCTAGGGTAGCAGAAGACATTGTACGCATTTTGCATGCTGTCCTGCAGAGCAAGTACTAGCAACAGTTTCGTCAACTGCAGCCTCAATCTCAATAATTGGACGTGACCACCGCATTAGTGAAGAAGATGATGGCATTGAAAAAAAAGATGATTTTCTTACAAAGGAATTTTTTAAATTTTAATTATTTTAAATATATATTTTCATAATATTTCGACCTTTTCAGTTGCTTCTTTGGTGCCCGCCCTTCCGACTTCCTCCTCTTTCTCTCTTGCCATTTTGTTACTCCCTTTTTTTCTTCTTTTACTTTCTCTTTTTCCATCGTCATCTCTCGCCACTCCTATCGCTCATCCTTCGTCCTTGTCTATCATGTCTTCTTTTCCTTTTTTTCCTCCCTCCCACCTTTCCCATTGCTCACCATTCGTCGTCCTCTATCGTTGACTCCTCTTTTCTTTCTCATCCTTACTCCCATCTCACCCTTCTTTATTGCTTATTACCTCTAGTTTTCTCATCACCTCTTCTCTCTCTTCCCTCCCCGTGTCGACACCTTATATCACGCCTCATGAAGCCAAGGTCTCATGATTGGAGCAAAAAACAAAAGGTATTATTTGAAAAAAAATCTTTTGAAAAAAAATATATTTCAGGAGAAATGATAAAAAATTCTTGAAGAAAAAAAAAATCAAAAACAAAAACAACTTATCTCTTGTAAAAACAAAAAAAAAAAACAAAACTCAAGCCGACTGGAGGTTTGCAAGAGTTTCATGCAATTATAATTCTCAAAGGTTTGAACAAAGATAACTCAGAGGTTTGAACGGACGGTAAAACACAATTATAATTCTTATAGAAAGATTTCATGCAGCAAAAGGAATCCTGTTCACGAGAACATCCAGACAGTAGAATTTATAACGTCCAGACATTAACAATAGACACCGCAATATGGCTATGTTTATCTAGGACCAAGAGTTGAGAGTAAAAGAAATTAATTCATTGTAAAAAATTGCAAATAAATCATCATTAACAATAGGCCCGACAACAGAAACCATTGCTATTTTGCTTTCAGACAAATGATTGACAAAATCAATGGGATGCTAAATATTGGGCCAAATGTTCCCGCCACTATCAAGCATGAGTTGCCTTTATGACGAGCAACCTCAAACATGAATTTAATATGTCCACCGTACAGGAAATTGCCAGTGGAACAAAGGCTCAACGATTGCCCAATTAGACTACAAACAAATGGCATTAAGAGTTACAAGTAAGTCATTTAGATTGTTGAGCAATCATAAGAAAATAAAGAGGAAGAATGTGCCTCCTTTTCTTTTTTCTTTTTTGTTGACACAGGCCGTGGTCAAACCTTTACAAAGAAATAACATCGTAGCAACCCAAAATTTACACCGAACCAAAAGGCAGAATGGCAGATACCAAATCAAGTAAAAAGACATATCCGGTAAGAACGTACATCAAAAGGAGGGCCAACGAACGTGCTTTGCATGAGCAAAGCAACAAGGATCACCGTGCATCATACCATGACCACCGCGACCAACATAGCATGGCTAGGCAAGGATTAACAAACCAACAGCAACAGGTAATTATGGTTATCGCAGTAGTTCGTTTGTATTCAAAATTATGGTTCAGTCGCATGTGCCCAAGTCCCATCATACTAAAGCAGAACATTCTGCACTATGTGCAAGTTTCCAAAGGTAAAGAAAGAAAACATAAAAAAGGATCGCTGACATTCTTTACTAAACACATCAACATAGGAAATCAGTGAAGGGATATATGATGAGCCGATAACATAAAGGACCGGTGATGATCCGACAACTGTATAGTAGGCTTAGCAATAAAAGAAGCCACAGGACCGCAGCAGCACTTTAACCTTATGTCAAATAGATCCGATGAATAAAAGAAACACATGGTAACTAAAATAAGCAAATTGCTAATCATCAAGTGATGATGTAAACAATTAGTGCTTCACAGCTATCTCATCTAATGAATAATTGCTTTATTAGTTCAATTACAAACCCATCAAAACACTTGATACATCTAGATTCAGAATTCAACTCTGCCTTGTTCTTGCTCACTTTAGTAATCAGTCTTTTCTAGACCACTCTCCCTTTCACCCCATTTGAGCTCCTCCTTTCTTACCCTCTTTTTTCTCTCTTGTTTTTTTATTTTCCTTTTGGCAAGAAAAAACACAAGCCTAAATTCTCTAATTTTCTTTTACCTCGACTTGGTACCTAACAACTTCAATGATTTGCCTAAACCTCTCAGCTTTGTCCTTTTCTAGTTTCTTTCTCAAATGATTTGGCCTCTCTATTCTATTTCGGGTCAAGCAAATCTAAAACCCAAAACTCCTCAGCTATCTTGATTGACACACTACGATCAAAACTATAATCAATATAAGAAGGCTAAATCTCAGCTTTATTGTCTCTCAACTCCGCCATCTAAACTCATAAACAGAATAGCACAACAATCATCAAAACCCCAAGTGTCACAAGCAGATTTGTCCAACTACATCAAAGACCTGAATAGAACCCCAAGATTCTCGAGACAGAAGAAGGTGATAACCGAAACATCGGAAAAGTCTAACCATTTTCAAACTTTTGAGCAACAGAAAATGACACCTCTCGGTTTCCTGAATCTTGACTCCACCATCTATAACACAGACGCAGGGAAGAAGAACCCTAGTTTTCGCAAGCAAATTCGTGCACAGAACAAATACTGAGTACCAGAAGCGAACCCCAAGAGTTTTGAGGCACAAGAAAGCCATCACCAAGAGCGAATGAGACACAATCAATAACTCAGGAGCAACAGAAGAAGAGATATCGCAGCTTTCTTGGACCCCGATTCCACCATCTACAACTCAGAATCAGGGTAGGAACAAGAACCATCGAAACCCTTGTTTTTCCAAAGCAAATTCGTATAACGAACTACAATGAAAACCTGAAGCGCACCCCTAAAATTCTTGAGGCACGGGAAGGTGATAACCGAAACACACGGAGCGTCACACCAAAATCAGGAAGCCAAACTCCATCATCTACAATTCAGAAGAGGGGGAAGAACAAGAACCATCGAAACCATCTACAACTCAGAAGAAGGGGAAGAACAAGAATCATCGAAACCCTTATTTTTTAAAAGCAATTTCGTCTAACGAGTTACAGTGAAAGCCTGAAGCGAACCCCAAGATACTTGAGGCACAAGAAGGAGATCACCGAAACACACGAAACGGCACACCAAGATCAGGAACAAACTTGAAGCTAAACTCCGTCATCTACGACTCAGAAGCAGGAGAGCACATGAAACATCGAGACCCTTATTTTTCTGAAAGCAAATTCGTCTGACGAACCACAACGAAAATCTAAATCGAATAAAATCCCAGGATTCTTGAGGCACAAGAAGGTGAACAGCGAAACACACGAAACAAAATTGAAGCCAAACTCCATGAACTACAACTCAAAAGCAGGGAAGCATAAGAACCATCGAAACCCAAACTTTCCGGAAGCAAATTCGTCTAACGAACTACAACCGAGAAAAAAAAAAAAAAAAAAAAAAAAAAAAAAAAAAAAAAAAAAAAAAAAAAAAAAAAAAAAAAAAAAAAAAAAAAAAAAAAAAAAAAAAAAAAAAAAAAAAAAAAAAAAAAAAAAAAAAAAAAAAAAAAAAAAAAAAAAAAAAAAAAAAAAAAAAAAAAAAAAAAAAAAAAAAAAAAAAAAAAAAAAAAAAAAAAAAAAAAAAAAAAAAAAAAAAAAAAAAAAAAAAAAAAAAAAAAAAAAAAAAAAAAAAAAAAAAAAAAAAAAAAAAAAAAAAAAAAAAAAAAAAAAAAAAAAAAAAAAAAAAAAAAAAAAAAAAAAAAAAAAAAAAAAAAAAAAAAAAAAAAAAAAAAAAAAAAAAAAAAAAAAAAAAAAAAAAAAAAAAAAAAAAAAAAAAAAAAAAAAAAAAAAAAAAAAAAAAAAAAAAAAAAAAAAAAAAAAAAAAAAAAAAAAAAAAAAAAAAAAAAAAAAAAAAAAAAAAAAAAAAAAAAAAAAAAAAAAAAAAAAAAAAAAAAAAAAAAAAAAAAAAAAAAAAAAAAAAAAAAAAAAAAAAAAAAAAAAAAAAAAAAAAAAAAAAAAAAAAAAAAAAAAAAAAAAAAAAAAAAAAAAAAAAAAAAAAAAAAAAAAAAAAAAAAAAAAAAAAAAAAAAAAAAAAAAAAAAAAAAAAAAAAAAAAAAAAAAAAAAAAAAAAAAAAAAAAAAAAAAAAAAAAAAAAAAAAAAAAAAAAAAAAAAAAAAAAAAAAAAAAAAAAAAAAAAAAAAAAAAAAAAAAAAAAAAAAAAAAAAAAAAAAAAAAAAAAAAAAAAAAAAAAAAAAAAAAAAAAAAAAAAAAAAAAAAAAAAAAAAAAAAAAAAAAAAAAAAAAAAAAAAAAAAAAAAAAAAAAAAAAAAAAAAAAAAAAAAAAAAAAAAAAAAAAAAAAAAAAAAAAAAAAAAAAAAAAAAAAAAAAAAAAAAAAAAAAAAAAAAAAAAAAAAAAAAAAAAAAAAAAAAAAAAAAAAAAAAAAAAAAAAAAAAAAAAAAAAAAAAAAAAAAAAAAAAAAAAAAAAAAAAAAAAAAAAAAAAAAAAAAAAAAAAAAAAAAAAAAAAAAAAAAAAAAAAAAAAAAAAAAAAAAAAAAAAAAAAAAAAAAAAAAAAAAAAAAAAAAAAAAAAAAAAAAAAAAAAAAAAAAAAAAAAAAAAAAAAAAAAAAAAAAAAAAAAAAAAAAAAAAAAAAAAAAAAAAAAAAAAAAAAAAAAAAAAAAAAAAAAAAAAAAAAAAAAAAAAAAAAAAAAAAAAAAAAAAAAAAAAAAAAAAAAAAAAAAAAAAAAAAAAAAAAAAAAAAAAAAAAAAAAAAAAAAAAAAAAAAAAAAAAAAAAAAAAAAAAAAAAAAAAAAAAAAAAAAAAAAAAAAAAAAAAAAAAAAAAAAAAAAAAAAAAAAAAAAAAAAAAAAAAAAAAAAAAAAAAAAAAAAAAAAAAAAAAAAAAAAAAAAAAAAAAAAAAAAAAAAAAAAAAAAAAAAAAAAAAAACTCAAAGCGAACCCCAAGATTCTTGAGGCACAAGGTGACAACCGAAACGCATGAACTGGCACTCCAAGATCGAAAACAAAATTGAGGCCAAACTCCATCTACAAACCAGAAGCAGGGGAGCACAAGAACCATCGGGACCCTAATTTTTCGCAAGACAACTCGTCTGACGTACTACAACGAGGACACGAAGCGAACACGGAGGTTCTTGATGCACAAGGAATATATAAAATAGGAACCCGCGCACCACTACGAAGAACCCACGACAAACGGGAGAAGGTGGGGCGGGGGAAGGGTGGGAGGCGAACCGAACCTTGGGAGTGGTCTGGCAGCCGCAAGAACGAGGCGGATCTGGCGAGGAAGAAGCCTTCCAGGCGAGATCTCGAGGCAGCGAATCGCGAAGGAGGCCGCGAGTTTTTGAACCGTGAGCGAAGTGGCGCGACTGATCCGGCTTTTGTAAGGGCGCCCTTCGGCACCAGACTCCCGTGAGAGCAGATCTCTTCCGTCCATTTTAGCATGATCATTAATCTTTGATCGCTGATCCCTACAAGCCTTTTTCCAGTGTCTTTACGTATTGTCCTTGAAAAAGTTCCAAAATCACATACTTGCCCCTAATCTCTCAATGTGTAATTCATCCTTTTTTTGAAAGATATCGGTTTCCTTCAAAAAGGAAAATATTTATCCAAAAACACTCCAATGAATCATTTATGCTTCTCCTTCACTTCATCACTCTACACTGAAAACAGAAGTTGAGTGTTTGTTCAAGACATTTTCATTAAAATCAATTTATGACCACTGAAACAAATTTTCATTAACATCAAATCCTTCAACACTCTGAAATAAGACACTGCCGAAACAATAACAAATCGATGTTCCGGTTACATAGACCTTTACTATGAGAATCTTATAGAAAAACCTTTTTCAGTGACCGACATGTCCATGCTGCCGAATTCATCAAGGTCGGAATCTGATTCTGTTTCCTGGTAATTAGCCCATTCTCCTTGAGCGCTGTCATTCTGTTCATCTCTTGAGGAAGGAACTCTTAGTGAATTTACAGGAACAGGTAAAGGTTCCTCAGCAAAGTAGCGATCATGGAGTGTCTCTGTTGCAGTAGCTCTATTTGCAGGGTTATAGCAGAGAAGCCTCTTGACTAGATTAACTTCAGAGGCCGACCTGTTTGGCAGGCATGCTTCCAGACCAATTGGGTTCTCAACCTTATTAAAGAAGATCTTGTTGTAATCAGGTAAATTTGAGCAACCTGGCCAGGCTTCTTCAGTCAGGTTTCCCAAGACACTGATGATTCTTCCAAGTTGATCGATGTCAGATGTTCCTGGAAACAAAGGCTCTAAATTCAGAAGCTCTGCAAAGAGGCAGCCTAGTGACCAGAGATCCATCTCTTGCCCATAGTCTGTAGCTCCGTAAAGTAGCTCAGGAGCTCGGAACCATCGTGTTCCAACACAAGAAGTGAGGGCACCATATTCGTCTGCTCCACCCTCTTCTGCCTCGCATGAATAGGAACCTTTGAAGGGATCATCTTCTACGTCACCTGTACCACATGTGGCTAGACAAGATGCATCACAGTCCTGCAAACTCATCTCATTATCGGTGTCATACATTGCATTTTTTGTCTTGAGGCTATCTGACTCCCTCAGAGTGTCATCTTCGTTTGCAAACCGGGTCTCTTGAAAATTTTGGTGCTGAGGCATGAGCTCTTGGACAGTTTGCTGTTCAAGTCCAACAGGCCAGGACATATATCCCTGTTGTTGAGGTATCCATGTCCCATTCTGCAATACTTGCTCATTTTCTATGGATATACATCTTGTTTCTTGTAGGATCCTTGACTGTCAAGACAAAGATATACATGTTCAGAAATTCCTAATAAATAAATCTCACAAAATGATAGCTAAAGCATATGTTAACTTAGAGCAGAAATAATGAAATGGGAGAAAATAAAACAATAAGGAAAGAAACCATGGATACACTAAGCCCCCACCCTTCCCATAGCTGATCTGGCAAACACCTGCATCCTAATGTTTCAGTACAGCAGATTTGTGCTGGTGCAATATACCATATATTAAAGTAACTCATCAGAATTTACTTCATCTGACAGAAATAAACTGTAACCAAATTACGGAAAATTTTGTTATGTCAGAGTACACGAAGATCCATTACATATAGTCATCACAAAAACTTCATTAAGAATATATGGATCACTAGAGAAAGTTTCCAAGTTGCATAAGAAAGAAAAAGGGAGACATGGTTGTTCAATGGTCTGAGTACATCCTCACTGCAAAACTAGTTCACACATATGATAACTGCCCAAATGAAGCAGTAATTCAAAATCATAATTACCAAAGATTATCATGAGAAGCCAACATAATTTTACAAGCAAAGGTACCAGGTCTTTGTCCGTACATGTCTTATTGTATCCTATCCGGGTAAAACCAACGCCTAAAATAGGAATTACAAGCAGCAGATCATCTTAAGATTATTTATCACCATAAATTGTGAGGATTCAGGAAATCTGATGTCATGAGCACTCAAAGACTAAAGTAGGCATCATTAGAAATCACATGCAGCTTGAAAATCAGGAATCGATGACTAGTTCATGTTTCTTATACTATTCAACACTAACTATCTGCAAAAAAGAGCATGCTAAATTCAATAATATCAGTCACCTTTAGCCATCATAGCTGCAAAATAAGAGCATCATGCAACAGAATTCTGGAGTTTAAGTGGATCTACAAATGTTCCTCCTCAACTGTAACATTCTGTAGTCTATGTGTCCATACAACAGAGATACAAGTACACAACAACCATCAACCAAGGATGTTCATGCCAGGCTCTGGATTAACTAGCATGTTATGGCAGCTCAGGGAATGATGCTGTACCAATATGCTCAGAACACTCATCAAAATGTGGGCATGTGACTATTTTTTCTTTGTTACATGTGAACAACCATGACTTTGGCACATTGCATTGTGAATAACATGTGTCATCATGCTCGAATCTTCGTATTATGCCAACTTTACATTCAGAACACCATATTTGAACATCAATGATGGACTTGGATAGTGCCCATGATAAGAAGAAGGCTAGAAGATGCAAGAGAACATTTTAGGAAATAGGAAAAATGAGAAATCCATTTAAAGAAAGGACATGACAAGAAAATTATGGCTTCTTAACAAACACAAAACTCAATTTAGTAGTCTGCAAGGATATTGTCTGGCACTAATCATACTTTCACCAAAGCAAGATGCTCATGAGTTGAATATGATATCATTTGTGCATCTAACAAATAACTAGGACCTGGGTTCTAATCAATTAATACTCAATGTGATTATAGGTCTCTTTTCAGCAAGCTATGGGTGCATGAATGCACAAAAAGAATTTGTGGCGAAATAAGTTTCCTATTGCATAATGGGATCTTCGTTTGATTGCAAGAGTAATGTTAGCAAGCATCATTGAGCACCAATTAGTTAAAAGAAGATGAGTTTTGGAGTTCCTAGGAATATAGACCTGCCCGAAGTCCGCCAGCTTGAGAATCCCATCGGCCGAGATGAGCAAATTTGAGGGCTTGAGATCCCGATGCACCACGGAGCTGCGGTGGCAGGTCTCCAACCCGCACAGGATCTGGATCATCCACTGCTTCACCTCGCCGACTGCGAAGGCCCCGGCCCTCTTCGCGTCGCGGATGACGGCGGCGAGGTCGGCGGGGAGAAACTCCAGCACGAGCACCGCGTCCTCGTCCTCGTCCTCGCCCCAGAAGTACTCGAGGAGATCGACCACGTTGGGAGCGCCGCGGAGGGCCAGGAGGGCCTCGATCTCGCGGGCGGAGCTCTGGTAGTCGTGGATCTCCTTGAGAGCGACGTCGAGACCGTCAGACTGCCGGCGGCCACGGTAGACGTCCGCGTAGGCGCCGGAGCCGATCCGACCGAGGATGTCGTACCGGGCGGTGATCTCGGCGCGACCGTAGATGCTCCAGCTCCGGGAGGAGACCGCCGTCGTCGTCTTCGACGGCGGGGACGAACCCATGGCGGAGACCGCAAGGCTAAGAAAAAGAGACAAAAATCCCTTCTTGGAAGCTTTGTGTATGGCCTCAACGTTCTATTCATTCCCTTTCGCTTCACGAAGCGAGCTCATGTCCTCATCACTAATTAGTATTGAGTCTATATATTAACCTAAACAGTCAGACCTCTCCACATAATAACAATCTGATGTTACTGAGGATTTGAATCACACTCGAAAATGAGAGACAATTTTGTTCATAATAGTTGCATTCCTAAATATAATTTGATATGTAACTGTGGAGGATAATAATGTTGATAGAAGGCATGATTACAAATGTGAAATGTATTATGAATTTAATTATATATATATATATATATAAATATAATTTTGTTGGAGTGTCCAAATATATTTTTGAAGCATACATAGGATTAAGGGTACCATTTGAGTGGCTATTTTAACATAACATATTCTCCTTGTTTCTATTAAGATGTACTAATATCTGAATTCTTATTTCCTTAATAAAAATTAATATGAATGTAATGGTGGCTTCTAGTCACAACAATCATAAGGAGTCATTGTTGCAGAGGATTTATCTGCACACAGGAGACTAAACTTTCTCCATAGGATGAAACAATTCTCATCTTATGATCACTAACATACTACATATTTTGCCAGAGCAATGTATGCAATATTAACCTTACAAGAAAGAGACATGGATAAAAATCCAAAAACATTTATAGCAATAATCAAACAAGAAGTTACCAGAAGAAGAAATGCTCAAGCTAATATCAACCTGTGACATACAGTTTGAAAAGTATGATTGGTGCTATTTCACTTGTCAGCTAAGAGGAGGAGGCTTTCATAAACATCAGATATGACAAGAATAATGCCTGAAAACAAAAGGCAGAAACAATGATAATAATCAGGTCTCATGTTTCAACTGTATCATTTTTATTTCTGAAATGAGAATTAAGATTAGAACTCCATCTCTATCACTGCCTTCAGTATGCCTCCGAAGATTGAAGCACACCTTTAACCAATATAATAAACATCTTTTGCATGAAATGGAAGCATGACAAATGGTAGTAAACAAAGCATATCATTTACTTGATTCAAGTTCTCAGTTGCCAAAAGCAAGAGCGTTATTCAACCAAAGCTGCATCAAAGGTAACTCCAACTTCAAATATTCAAATCATCAAGATAGCACACCTAACATTGGTCGGCTGACACAACCAGTGGACATAACAGCAAAATGCCACGAAACTAAACATTCCTAGAGTGCGTTAAGGATCTCTTCTGCGCCAGATATGGTAAATGCTCCACCTTCTTCGATGTTTGCAACTTTAACCACAAGGTTATCAGCAAGGAGAGCAAACCTCCGTGATCGAGTCCCCAGTCCTTTCTCTGAGAGATCCAGTTCCAAGCCAAGAGCATGAGTGTAGGTACCAGAGCCATCAGCTAGGAATTTCACATGCTTGTTTTCAGGATATGTCTTTGCCCATGCCTTCATCACAAACGGGTCGTTAACTGCATGAGATTTGCATAGCAACAAAGATGAGTCCCATGGTCTTAGTAAAGTAGACCGATGGAAAGGTTTCATTTAAATAATTAATTCAATTCCTTCCAACCAAATGGGTTTGTGTGAATGGTTGAATCCAAGCATATTTAGAGGCATTTAGTGTTCGTGGTGTGCAGACTGTTAATGCTAAAGAGGTCATGTTTAAAAGGACATTTTTAGCCTTTCTTTTTCAGAAGCTTAACTGTTCAACAAAATGAATGGTATTTGATATCAAAATATCGGCAAAATACATTGTTTCTGGAAGTTTAAAACCTCATGTATCATCAAGCTAAGAAAAAAATATGTATTCTTTCAACCACGTCCTATTAAAAAGGAAAAAAGAAAAACTTAGTTTCAGTGTGTTTAACGAAGCAAGTAATCTATCATGAAAGCATACATGCAGAAGATCATAAAAGGTCACATAAGAATGAATAGGAAATTAGATCGATTATAATTGCACAAGTATCAGTATTGAGCTCCCAACCTTTCATACGATTCAGATCCATAACCCAAGATAATGGTTGCCTGATTAATGAATATGCAATCACCTACCAAAACAAAGCATCATATATTACTTAATAGTTTGGGAATTGGGATCTTCCCAACTCTTTCAACATTACAGTCTTGAACTTACATCTCCTTCTGACCCTATTAACTGCCGAACTTTTAGCATCTGGCTTGGTGTCTACAAGTAGGAAAGGAGATGAATGTTTACATGTTATCCCAATCTCATTTTTAAATTAGAAAGGCCACTAGGTTCGTCTAATAGTTATTCTGTCTTTTAAATTAAAGCATCATAATCATCTGTCATGTAAGTCTCTTGTCAACATGAAACATGTAATGCAAACAGATACTATTTCAGGAGGAGAAGATAAAAAGAAAGTCAATAATCACCACTGATGAGGAGGATCTCATCAACGCCCTTGGATTTCAGCTCCTCAGCGTTTTCAATGAAGCCCGGCACATGCTTCATGCTGCAAGAAAAGAAAAAAAGAATGGTAAATCTCGAGATCGACACCACAGAGGGGTTGCTTTTGTAGAATGACCACTGTCTTTCATATATTAAGAACAATAAACCCTAAATAAAGGTTGTTATTGTTGGTATGGCAAATCTCGAGAAATTAGTATCAAAATAAACATAAGATATTAAGAAACACTTGTTTCGACATGGTCTCGATCTGCTTGTTCAAACAAAATAATCCATCACCAGAAGAAAATACAGAAAAATAAAGAAAAAACAGAAGCTTTAAAATTTAAATAGTCTAAAAGACCCTTTTCTAAGAGAAAGAGAGAGATCGGAGCTTCTTTCTACTGGGTGGATCTGAGGAGAGAGAGAGAGAGAGAGAGATCACCTGCAGGTAGGAGTGAAGGCACCGGGGACGCCGAAGAGGATGACCTTCTTGCCGGCGGCGAGGGCGTGGACAGACAACTGCTGAAGCTGGTCGTTCTCGTCGAAGCACGCCAACGTCCCTTCAGGGAGCGCATCGCCCACCGCGATCGGAGCCATTTCGTTCTTATCGTCTCCTCCTTCCGCCGCCTCCTAAGAGAAGCTCTGATGTGGTTTTCTGTCTGAGTCCTCTTTGGGGCTTACGGCCATGGCTCCTGATTAGGTGGAGGAGATAACGCCCCCATTCAGTGTTCGGTGTGGTTTTCTTGTGGATCTACAGACAGGGAACAGCTTGTTTCTCGATACCTTGACCAGGTCAATCCCCGGGATGTCATATTGACAGATCATTCCATGCTGCTTTACCAATCAATATGCTGGTCCCTGACCGACTGAGACAGGCAATCTAAGTTCTCCTTCGATTGCGGTTCACATTGCACTCTCCCGGACGGGTTTTTTAACGGCAAACTTGCAATTATATCCATCGGAAAATAGTTTTGTTAATATTTGCCAATCTCAATTATATTAAGTCACCAGACTTATATTTAATTAACACGAATACTCTTTAAAATACCTTTTTGATTTTTTTTGTAACTTTTTTTATACAAAACAGCAACCATTTATCAATCAACCCGATTTTTTTTATGTATGTTAATGAAATATGTATGATGGAATTATTAATAAAAACACAATATTTCAATTAAATAAGAAATCTCTACTACTTTTTGCACTCAATTATAAAAAAAAGAAACCTCAAGGAAAATAATTTAACACAGAAAAAGCCTTGAGAGTGGAAAAAGAAAACAAAATTAAAGGAAAAGGTCCTATTTTTCTGCTACATTTGTGATGTAGTCCCAATTGTTCTTGAGTGCGATAGAGGTTGTTCAAGATTCTTCTCCCACACCTTTAATTTGACCTGAGACTCCACTTGTTGTTTCAAGCAATAATTTCCTTTTGTTTTTGTCAGCCATTCTTGTCCTGCATCCTACCACCTGAAGTGAGCAATTCTTCTTAGATTTAATGCTCTCATCTTGTCCAAGCTTTCTCAATACTGGAGAAGTTTAAGATGCTGCTTCTACCGCATGGGGGACTATAATACAACTTTGTACGTGTTTTGTCTTTGCGGAGGGTTTCAGTGTATGTAGATGATTGCTTATCAAAAAATCCCTCAAAACATTTGAGCCACCTCTGATTTATTTCCAGGAATAAGGTTATCCTCCATCTTCAAGTTAATCCCCAGGCCTGAACACGAGTAACTAATTAGGTTACGCGTGGAGAACAAATGGAAAGCTTATTGTACAGAATATGTTTCACCAAGAAATAAGATGTGGAAGAACTGCAGGGAAATAATGATATCATCAGTTGTCTGCACACAGATGGACATGCATTAGACCCATAATTACATGCTAATCTACATGTCTTTTCTCGTCTTATTTTTCTCCGTCATATACTTGGCCATATCATTCACCTCAGTGAAACAGAGAAAGTTCTAACAAAATGGCACCAACACAGGAAACTAGGAAGCTTATACACAAATTACAGATCAAGATGAGATGGCTGGATTAGTATTTAGGTGTTAGGAAAAGCTGCCCTTATCAGATAGGATCTCAAGAATCAGAAAAAGCTTATTGTGATAATACAAGGAGAAAGTAATATGATTCAGCTAGTGTGGCATGATGTAAAGAAACCAATTTGAACTAAGATTTGGTTATCATTTGACTTAAAATCTTAGAGAATGTTTGTTAGTTACCTGAAGCCTGCCATCAGATGTTCCTAGAACCAAAATTTCTCCATCAGCGTCAACATCCATGCACTGAACCTTACAGTTGGTTCCTATCTGAAGAGATCCAATGGCAGTCAGCTTATCCTTGGACCAAATCTCTAGTATTCCAGTTTTCGAACCCAAATATATCAATTCTCTGCTCATAGCCATAGATCGCACCTCTATTGAGGACTGTATAGATCCAACAAGGCTGTAATTTGAACTACTCCATACCTGTAGCAGCAATAAGGTTTTAGGTAAACAGAGAAAAATCTCAAGTCAATATGAAAAACACTGAGGAAGAAAGAATCGACAAAATTTCAGTTTCTTTTATAGGCAAACCATAACACGGGAAATATCATAAATGCATTAGGATGAAAGCAGCTCGTATTAAGTTTTATCAGGTTCTGAATAAAACAATAGTTCTAAATCATTCTTGCACAACTCCTTTATTTGATTCAACACTTAAAAACCTGTCAGTTTCGGTTGGTATTGGGTGATACGAGTTGGTGTATCACCGAAATTTTAATAACAAATCGAGACTTAAAACCTTAATTTAATTGAAACAGACAACATTTTATTAGGTAAGATCTTCAGACCAAGGGTTGGTAGGACAAGCAGAATTAAAGGAGATGTGACCAATAACTAAGCTCTTTCCCACACCTTAACTGATGCTCCATCAAGAAATGTGCCAGCTGAATAAAGTAACCCGTCATGTACTTGCACCGCATAGATAGGATTGTCTTTTCCCAACAACTTTTTCTTACCTGATTGAACAGTAGCTGATGTTTCAGTAGCCAAATCAATTTCCTGCAAGTTAAGGTTATGGTCAGTAGATGATACATAAAAAAGTCTCAAAACCAAGATTGTGACTGGATAAGAACATTGCTATAGTTGGCTTTGGAAAAAACAAGGCAGTTTATTTTTAACAGTTGAGAAAAAAATGTCATAAACATAATCAATTGGAAGTTCCTCTAGTGATTGTTAAGATTTGCTTTTCATTTATATTATACATTTTCTCAATGTTAACCTTATTTCAGTTGAAGTGAAAGAAAAGAAACTGTGCCATTAAAAGAGGTATTATGACAAATGAGAACCATGTGCATCATACAATGGACGCACAGACATCTATTTCTCTTGAAAACTAAAGGGGTGAAAACCCCAGATACAAATAAACATGCCAAGTACTTGGAGAGCACCTTCCAAGATTTGAAGGAGCTAGGTGAATAAACATGCATATGTTTGTTTTCCTATATACAACAAATGTAAGAATTTCTTTTTTCTTGAGTGAATATTATTTAAAATATCAAGTAAGAGTTAACCATGATAGTGGAGCAAGTCAAACATGTTGGCTGGATAGATTGGTAATTAGAAAGAAAAAGAAAAAGAAAAGGAGAAGGCATACCTGAATACTGTTATCACTGCACCCACAATAAAGTTTCCCCTGTACAAGAGCCAAAGACCTCACATTCTTATTAGGGCTAAGAATCTTTGAGGTTCCTTTCCAAGATAATACCTATTTCATGAAAAATATGTTTGTGTTAAAGATTATATTTGATGCATAGTAGACCTTTTTCAGTTATCTAAACCTTTGGATAAGACAATGTGACTATACGAACAATGAATGACATTGATCATGACAGATTTTAGGGTGTCACCATATTTAAATAGTGTTGCAAAACAAAATTGACAAGCTAAATGCAAGAAGCTTAGACATATTAATGAAAATGGGAAGAGACAAAAGTCATACATAGTACCTTGACACCAGCTCCTTGTGGAGTGAAACAAACAATGGTATCTGCAACACTAAGATTACGCACAGGATCCTTCATATCAAAAGTTTCTGTACAATGTATCCATCCATCATGAACAGCCCAAACCTGCTTAAAACAGAGAGTTATTAACAATGATGTAACGGTTCCTATGTGCATTAAAGAACAAATGCATACCCTTACGGTTTTGTCTAGTGACCCACTGTATAGTTTCTCTCCAGACTGTGAAATGGCCAAGCTGGTGACTGCCTTTGAGTGCTCATTTGTTTCATGCACCAGATGAAGAATACTCTCATCACCTTTCCAGACCTATATGACAGTTAACTATTAAATGTGGAACGATCATATATTATTGTGTGATCGATCATTGATGGATTTATTTTTCTTGGCTTGTATATAATTCATAGAAGACATATGTCAAGCCACATCTACTTTGAGATGCTTCAGTACTATGTCTCGACTTTATTTATAAGCTAAAATTCCCTGGCTTGGTTTCAATTGAATTCATAGGAGACCCATGTCAAGCTGTATCTAGCTTGACATGCTGCACCTTCACTGTCATATTCCTCGATTTAACTATCACTCCTAGATAGCAAAATAAATAGAGCAAAAGAATGTAACATAATACTATTTGTAGGTTTTATACATGGGGATCTAAAATCAGAGTTATGAAAGCTCATGTTGGACAAAGACTTTGGCCTCTATGAGAACATAGAGAAAACTAGAGTGAAGATCAGGCCAAGAAAATCACAAAGATTCCCTTGGATTTTATGATGATTCCTGATATTTGTTTCAGGTTGCTCACATAAATGGGAATATTGATTTCTAAGTATTGGGGGGAAAAAAGGAGAAACCTTTATTGTTCCATCGAGGTGCCCAGAGATTATCCTATTCTTGAAGCGTGCTATTGAGAGAACTTCTCCATTTGTGCTGCAATCTACTTGCATCAACTCCTTATAGATCCACATATCCTTCTGCCAGAAATTTTAATGATTCAGTCAGTTTACAATAAGGTATTGTTTTAAAAGAATGAACAAATAGGTTCTCACAATACTCGAGTCTTGCCCATCTGATAGAAGTTTTAGCATTTCATATGCTAAACCAGAGGATTTCTTAAGCTCTCTTAAGGTTTTCAATATGTCCTTAATGTGAAGAGTGAGACTGAGCAACCCTTCTGAAAATGCAATAACAACTTTGTTCAGCATTAGAAATGATCCAACATATGATAGAAAATAGCACCCAACTGAACACCACATTCTTATGTCAGCATGTCGTAAAAGCATAAAAGCAAAACCAAATCCAAGTGAACCATGCATTAAGTTGAAAGAAGAACAAGATTGCATTATGGAACGTTTGGCATTATTTTCTTGAATCAGAAGATGAGAAAGCAATAAAATGCTAGAGATTCAGTCATTGTTTACATCCTGAGGACAAAATATAGCAGTCTATTATCTGCAGAAAATAACAGACAGCTGTGGCTAACCTTCATCATGCATAAAGCTTCTCAAAGCAAGCATGGAAAGTGCTTTATCATCAGTATGCCTGGCAGACTTTAGAATTAAAGATATATTGTTCAGGCAAGCAGACCCTTGCAGCTCCTCTGACCCCAGTATCAGGAAGAATAGAGAGCATATGACTGAGCCAGGTTGCAGAGAGGAGACAAGCTGAGGACAGCTCAAGATTTCTGCTCTTCAAACCTCGAACAAAGCTTCAAATACAAGCCCAAACCTCATAGACGGACTAAGCAAAGGCGATTTCCTTTCCATGTCTTCAGCAGTCTTTTCTTGAGCGCATCCACATGAAGGGTCTTCAATTTCATATAAAGTCCTCTGGAGCTATAACCACTCTCTGTAGCATTTCTGAGTTCATAGAAGGAGTCTAGGACTCGATAGAGGAATGGAATGCATATATCAGATTACCTCCATATTGCCTTGTGGGTAAACAGCACAACACTATAGGCCTCATATGTAGTGTTTCCTCTTGATTAGGATGTCAGAAAGTAGCAAAGCAAATACCAAAAAGCAATAACAACTTTGTTCAGCATTAGAAATGATCCAACATATGATAGAAAATAGCACCCAACTGAACACCACATTCTTATGTCAGCATGTCGTAAAAGCATAAAAGCAAAACCAAATCCAAGTGAACCATGCATTAAGTTGAAAGAAGAACAAGATTGCATTATGGAACGTTTGGCATTATTTTCTTGAATCAGAAGATGAGAAAGCAATAAAATGCTAGAGATTCAGTCATTGTTTACATCCTGAGGACAAAATATAGCAGTCTATTATCTGCAGAAAAATAACAGACAGCTGTGGCTAACCTTCATCATGCATAAAGCTTCTCAAAGCAAGCATGGAAAGTGCTTTATCATCAGTATGCCTGGCAGACTTTAGAATTAAGATATATTGTTTCAGCAAGCAGACCCTTGCAGCTCCTCTGACCCCAGTATCAGGAAGAATAGAGAGCATATGACTGAGCCAGGTTGCAGAGATGAGACAAGCTGAGGACAGCTCAAGATTTCTGCTCTTCAAACCATCAGACAAAGCTTCAAATACAAGCCCAAACTCATGACTGACTAGAGCAAAGGCGATTTTCCTTTCCCATTCTTCAGCAGTCTTTTCTTCTTCCTACATGGCCCATGGAGAATCAGAGACAACAAATTGATAAATTAGGCAGAAATAAAACAGGAGCAGTAGAATGAATCACTGTGGCAGTACTACAACCAAAATATTAAGCAGAAACATATCTAAGTGTGCATCAGTAGATTTTAGAGCAGAGCGCATCCACATGAAGGGTCTTCAATTTCATATAAAGTCCTCTGGAGCTATAACCACTCTCTGTAGCATTTCTGAGTTCATAGAAGGAGTCTAGGACTCGATAGAGGAATGGAATGCATATATCAGATTACCTCCATATTGCCTTGTGGGTAAACAGCACAACACTATAGGCCTCATATGTAGTGTTTCCTCTTGATTAGGATGTCAGAAAGTAGCAAAGCAAATACCAAAAAGCAATAACAACTATTCTTGGGAAGGAAGATAACAATATCTAACCAGATTGAGCTCAGATCTTTCAGAAGCACTGCGAGTCTGCTCAGCTTCTTTTAATGCTCGGTAACCTTTTCTTATTCCAGCATGTTTTAAAAGAAGAGCTCGAGCAAGAGGCCTCCCAGAGGATGAAAATCTTCCCTGGAGAGCCAAGATTGTCTCAGCAGCTTTCAATTGTGTGCCAGGAAAATCTGCATTTCTGAGGCATGAAATGAGTGTGTCGACGGCTTCTTCACGATATATGCTCATCTTTCTTGGTTCCACCTGGTGGACCGAAAAACCTAGTTACTAACAAAAATTTACAGCATTAATCACAATGGTATTAAGCATGATGGTTGACATGCTAGTTCATTTACCATCATGAGATCGTATTCTTGTTATATGTTACAGATGGCAAAAGTCAGCATGGAAAACATGATTCTTAGTCATGTCCAATTTAACCATTTACAAGGGGGAAAAACATCAGGGAGGTTACCAAAAGATCAAGTTGGAGAAGAAGACCAGCGATAACAGGAGATTGATCCATCGAAGACGTTTGTAGGTAGACAAGAAGTGAATGCATCATGCTAAAGGCACCTCCTCCCTTAATGACATGAAGAAGCTGCTCATTGGACAACCTCCTGGAGAAAAATCAACAAGATCAGGAACAAATCTATTCACTTTGGTGGTCAAACTGTAGATGTTATGGAGGTGTGCCCCAACTATTTGGCAACAGTAATCAGATCTAGGTGGAGGGCACCCTGATATTTCTCATGAAAAAAATGTGCTAATTAAGTCATAATTAATATTCAACATTGTAGAGATTGCAAACATGGAGAAATTACATGTTTCTAAAGCAAAAAACAATACAATAACTATTCACCACAGTTTAGTTCCAGCCTAAAGAAGAAATGGGGAAAAACTGAAGAAAGATACCTGTTGAGCTTCACTAACTCAAAAAGGAAGTGAACAATCTCAAAGCGGTCCACGTCATTCACAATGGCAAAGCTTTGCAGAACCGGTTCTAATTGTGCTTTGTCAGCGATTATCTTCCTGCAACGCCCATCCTCTGCAATGCATTTAATCAATATTCCGACTGCTGCAATCCTCTCCTCCACCATGTCAGCTTCCATGCTCAAGATAACTCTCTCAATTATTCCATCCGATATGATAGAGTGAAGAATCATGGACGAATCACTATTATCTTCTCTAAGAATCTGCCATAGGAGAAGAAGTGAAGCAGTCTTCGGATTCACACACATCTCAAGTAGTTCATTGTCATTCTTCTCGATGGCCCTCAAGAGGGCATATGCCATATCCATTTCAACAAGACTCTCCCACTGAGGACTTAATAGAAATATCAAAACAGCTGCCTCCACCAATCCCTTCTTGAAGAGTGCAGCCATGCACTTCACATCTGAATCAACCCTGGTAAGTGTTTGAACAACGAACTTATCCTTTGTAGCCAGCTCGGCTAGCAGGAATATTGCGGCTCTTAAGACTTGCAGATCGACGGACTTGAACAAGATTTCAATGAAACCATTCACAGTTGCAGGTTTTGCGAGCATTGCTATGATCTCAGATTCTGAGCTGGTGTCTCTCCAGAGCTTCTCAATCTGCAGAACAGCCTTCTCAGACTCATCAAGAAACTCAGATGTGCAGAGGCATGATATCGCGAGACGAAGGTCACTAGCAGAGCCACCAACTGAAGCTTGGTATATGATGCTGGTTGATGAAGGTGAGCTCTGTGACATGCTTAGATCTCTTGCAATCTTCGGAGGGGAATTCTCCAACCTGTTAGGAGTTGAATATGGATTCTCTTCTACCCAACTGCCTATGAGTCTTTTAAGCACATAGTTGGTTTTGGGTAATTGAGAACTCTGGAGCTTTTGGCGTGTGATTGGGCATGTCGAGTTCCCACGGTCGAGCCATTCCTTGATAGCCCTCCGCTCGTAGGTCTGGCCGGTCTCAAGTGTAACAGGATCATCAAACAGGTTGCTTGTTATGGGGCAGACAAATTCCTTAGGAGGAGTTTGCTTATTGTAGGCAACAATGTTATCAGAATCATCAATTTGAGGACTGGGACAACTAATAAAAGAGAAAGAAAGTATAAGAAAGACATTTCATGTTCTGAGGGAGGGTTGTAGCAAGCTAATGGAGTGGATATATCATAAAAGGGATGGTAACAGACTTCATGATATATATTATCAGTGAGAAATTTTAGGAAAAAGGGTCCAATATTGTCAAAAGAAATTAAACTATGTTGAATTAAATATTGTGTTTTTGACTCTAAAGGGGAGATGATAATACAAGAGGTGGTTCTCTTACTGTCAGATTTTTAGAGCATACCATGAAGATTCTGCAGAGTCTTGTGCATGCCTCTGAAACTGGATTCCGTTTGTTTGCAATGATGCTGTGTATGTCTTTCTTTCCTAAAGGACAAGAAACATAAACAAAGACAAAATGAGGAACTAGGAAAATTGAGGAACATTGGTAGATCAGTCAACTATGACAAACAAGAATGTTGTTATCGTTAGCATCAAAGATCTTGACCTTTATGTCAAAATCAATCTCAGAAGAAGAGTAATCCAAATTGTCATCAGAAGAATAATATGGTCCAGAAGTAGAAACCCAGTTATCTTCAGCAGTTCCGTGATCACTTGATGGTAGCCTGATGAGGACATCTGGGGATACCCTTTGAGGATATGACGGTGGAGCTTTTGTGTTGTTCATTTGGACTCTGCTATTTTGCCTGATAAACAATTCAACTGATTGATCTGCTTCTGCCCAAATTGGCTAACAATTTCAAACATTAAAGTTAGTTCTTTAAATATAAAATGAAATCTATGACCAGAAGAACGAAAAGGCCGGTCACTTAGTCATTGTGACTTCAAATCCATTTATAGAAAAGACAACAAACAAAGGACATGGATAAAGCATTCATATAGAAAGCACACAACCTAGAAGTTCTAACTTAAGCAATGATAAGATCATGGCAAAGAACGAGACACCAATTCACAAACTAATCCAACAGAGTTATCCAGAAGTACACCAATAACCATATCATCTGACATAAAAGTAATCATATCATTGCTACTAAACATATATTCATCTGGTGGTTCTTTTTCAAAATCCTTCTCTGTTCCTCCTGCAATAATAAGTTCTTTATAAACACACAACCATCATAGGAGCTTCTGAATTCCACACAGCCTAAGTAAAACACTAATGTTATTGGGTAATAATTAGGTCATACTTGTGGGATTGTGTAAATCATGCTAAAGAGAACTCTCACAAGTTGCTTAACAATAGACCTTGAGAATGAGAATTCCTCATTTATAGAATGAGCTCTAAGAAGGTGATAAAGATCACAGTAGACTGAAACAGGAAGATAAAATCGATGTTAAATCGATGTTAAATCGATGTTTCGATAGTGTAATTAACAAAATGATTAGCTTAGAAAGAAAGAAGAACGATACATACATTATACCGTCCGTCCCTTAATCCGATCGCTGCCCTTGCTGCCAACTCCTCTTCTACGTCAATCACCTCATCGGATCTCCTTTCCTCACGGCTAGCTCTCGTCAGAACCAGCTGCGGCGGCGCCAGGACCAGCCGTCCTCCATCGCCCATTTCTACCACCTCCTTCAGATACTCTGCATAAACCTTGCAATTAGCATCAAGAACGTCCTCGTAACCCCTCTCCAGCTCCTTCAACCTCCCCGCTTGGCCGTCGCTCATCCTCGACAGTAGGCTCATGGCGGCTGCCGCCTCCACCGACCGCTCGTCATCGCCCTCATCGTTGGCTGCAGGCTGGCATCCGAACCGGAGGGAAGTGGAGGTGAGGATGCGCGACCGCTGGTCCGCGAACCACTGGAGTACCGGTAGGAGGTGGGGGAGGAAGAGGGCCTCGAAGACCTCGGGCGCGACCTCGTGGCGGGAGAGGGCGGGATCGAGTGAGAAGAGATCGAGGAGGGCGAGAGCGGCGGCCGCGGCCCGGCCGCGGAGGGCGTGGGCGAGGGCGAGGAGGAGGGCGGAAAGAGGGTTTCGGCCAGAGACCGAGAGGAGGATCTTATCGGCCGCGTCCGAGGCGGCGGCGGAGGGGGAGGAGTCGAGGGCGTGGGACAGAAGGGAGAGGGCTCGCAGGGAGGCGGGAGAGGCGGAGGAGACGGTCCGGCGAGCGGAGGAGATGATGCGGTGTCGGAGATCGGGATTCGACAGGGCTTCATCAAGGAAGGCGGTGGTGTGACGGAGGACAACAGCAGCGGTCGGGACGGTCATCGTCACGACGGGTTCGGTGAGCGGAAGCGTGGGCGGCTGCCAACCGTTTGCTTCAATATTTGTGCAGGAGCGGTGATGCTGCTGATTCTCAAATGCCCCCAATTCCTACGTTAATAACCGACAAAAAGAAAACACATTGCTTGGAATGGGGGTATAGAAGTCATTTAACTATACTTAAACCACATAGGCAAACGCAAGCGCGGCGGCGGCAGGGGCAGGCAAGGGCCGGCTGTACCACGTGGCGTGGAACCATAGGAGAGAGATCCGGTACGGTTCTGCCACGTAGCATCGTTGATGTTTATCTTCTGCAGTAGTATTACTTCTTAGCCCTTTTGAACCGGTCATGGGCCGGCCAAAGACGTTAGCCCTTTCCCTTCGCCATACGTAGCTTGGAAAATGATAGAAGAAGGTAGTTTAAGCCATAATTATTCTGCAAAGACAGAAAAGCTGCGTCCATCCCTGCTATGTTGGTGTGGCAACTCTATGTTCTTCATGTCCCTGATGTTGTCTGAATCAAAGAAAAATGAAACGATTTAGCTTTGTTTGTACCGATACGACGATTTTAGCTTCTTTACTATAGTTTCTTCTTCTTATTTTCACATATGACTTCTCAGAAGATATTAAAGGTGCAAACATCTAAAACAATGCAAAATTCCATCTTTCACTAAGAGTGAATTTGGTGAAATGTGTTGCACTCCTATGTGAATCACCCAAGCAACTCACAGGGCAGCTCATTGATTATCTACACAAGAATTAGAGAAGAGTCTTCAATATTGTGACAAGAAAAATCAGCAATAAAGCTCATGAATTAAGCTACAGAGAGAAGATTGGGTTGTGAATGATCGGGAAATCATCCATTTGAAGGACTAGCAAATTAAAATAAGCTTGGAATTAGTGTAGTCATTTTTGTAAGGCACTTGTATCACATTCCTCTGGAATTAATCCAGCAGTCTTGCACTGCATCTATATCGTTTCATTTCAGATTTGATGAGTTCTTGCCAACAACAACCGAGTTCTTGATTCCACAGCTCTGAAGGTTTGTGGCAAAGAACGCACTAAACCGTGTTTTCACCACCTTGTAGTCCTCATCCTTGATGACAAGTGCATCGACTAGTTAAGCTTCCACTGCTCTAACAATATAGAAAACTGGTTCAGAATCAGCTGATAATAAGTTGTGACCGTCCAATATGAATCTGAGAACAAAAGCGGAAATGTTCTAAACTTGATCTCATCCAGACTTAGAACCAAAGAGGATGCTTTCCTTTCAGTTGGTATCAGATGCTGGTGCACCTGAAACAAAGGAGAACGTGAGACATGAGCCTGAAGCATCCATAAATCTTGTGGGAATACTATAGATTTGCATGTGTGCATGCCTCGCTCAGATATACTAGAACTAAACTAAGCTAAGGAAGAGTGAGACCATATTGGATGTATCTTCGGATGTTGTACTGTGTCCGAGTACTCTGCTGCTGCTCTCGGGATATCCTCTTCAACCCGAATCTTGATGCACTGGTCGCATTAGATCAGATCAAACGTGATCAATATTATCTGGGGATAAGGTGGCATTAAACATAATATTCTAGGAGATAAAATTATTACAAATATACCTTTGATAATTACAAATATATTTTAAATACATATCAAACATATTGAGTTATCCTCCTAATTAATTCATGTCGGACCGGTTCAAAACAAATTGTGCTAAGTGTTTGTGAGGATTAGAAATACTAATTTATACATTAACTCAAATATTAAATTGAGATTTTTTAGTAGCGGAATGAGGATGATTTGGGTAAGAACATACCCATCAATTTTAGCTTAACAACACCATGTTAGCTAGCTCAACCATTGCGAGAAACATATAGTTTAGGCTAGCAAACCGACATGACATGGTGCATCAGAATACATCTTCTGTCAGTATCACGAGTGCCATCTAATTGCTTTCAGATGCTGGAAGAAACGAGATGGACACAATGAACCATGTAAAACCATGTCATCTTCACAGTCTATCTCTCTCTCGGCTTGGATGTTACTTTACCTTTGTTCATGTCAAGAGAGACAACTCTGGTTGCTCATAGAACCATTACGCTTAATTGTACAAGCGCATGAAGATTTATTTGGGGACATTCTTACAAACGAAGATAGCAAATCATACATCAAATGTTAACAGGATCCACATAATTGCATAATGAAACATCACAGCTGCAACCATTCTTGCAGTGTCGGTGTAGCCACTCCTATATTTTTCATATCTCTGATGTTGTCTGATTCAAGAAAGAATCAACAAAAGAAAACGAAAAGAAAAGTTATAGCAGGAAGAAAACACATCCTTATATAGCCAATCAAAGGAAAGTGGAACTTTTAAAGAAAAGTATTAGTTGTATGATGCAAGCTGAATGTTTCGGAAGAGTTATTCAAGCATGTAATGCAGGAATTAGCCAAAATGGTCACCCAATTTAAGTTGGGTTAATTATTTTTAAAAGCTGATTGGATGATAAAACAGAAAATCACAAGAAAGAAATTAAAACTTAACCTTGTTTTTAATTGTCTGATGTTTTTAACTCAGTTATATTCTTGGACCTCTTTTAGCCTCTCAAAGTCTCTGTTCTTTTATTCGTATTCATTCACCATTTCACTGAACGTTCAAGGATCCTAATGGTGCAAATATCAAAACCATTGCAGATTCTCATGTTTTTCTAGCAACATAGCTTATATCTATTATTGAGAATGGATTTCAATGGTGTTGCAGTTATATTCAAACAAGTCTAGTAAAAAAGCTTCAAGACATCAATATGGTACAAGTACCGACAGGTAAGAGGCAGACAAAGGAACTCACCATAGTGAATTTGAGGAGTGGCAGCAGCTGTTGCATCTACAATGACAGTTACATGATGGTAATCCAGGGCAACAGCATCAAATACAGTTTGCCTGATACAATTTGGAGTTTGAACTCCTACGCACAAGAGGAGGTTCAATAAGAACTTTATCTTAGGAAAGAAAAAGGTCTAAAAAGTAGAAACGGAGATGCTGCTGCAATATTTCATGTCAATAAGAACTGTTGTACTATCAAACAGTTCAATAAGAACTTTGCAATGTGCATGTGCAACAGTTGTAATATTTCAGGTTCAAGTTATTCTTACCGACAACAACCAAACTCTTGATTCCACAGCTCTGCAGAAGAGAATGAAGATGTGTGGCAAAAAATGCACTAAAGCGTGTCTTCACCAACTTATAGTCTCTGTCTTCGATTACAAGCCCATCAACTAGTTCTGCACCGTTGCAACCCTTTGCTGTTGGCCCTCTACCATCAGAATAGAAGTGCCTGCGGAAAAGCTCAACGTCTCTTCCTAAAGGGTCATGTTCTCGAACAACCTGCAACGATTTTATATTTAGCCTTCTTTGCTCAGAAAGATATAACACAACAAAAGATGGAAAATCTTTCAAAATCTGCTGATGAGATATGACTGTTGAACTTGAATTGGGAACCACAAACCATTTGGCTCCATTCGACTATTAATATACATAAATGAAATGTTCTAAGCTGTCATTGCTTCAAACTCTACATATTTATGCTTCAAAACATCTCCCATGTACTCACTAAGAAAACCCTGGCCCTTAAATCTTGTTGCATCAATGAAAACAGCGACACACTCTACTGCTGAGTCAATGATTCATAATTGGAAACTATGATAGGCATTATCATAGTTTAATGATAATAATGAATAGATAGACTCAAATCATGCCACAATTTTCATGTTTTGTGCTTATCATGAATTTTAACTTTGTCGGAAAGATTGATCAACTTCTACATCATCTAATATTGACCTTAGTTATAACCAAAACCTATACTCTATTGTGACACCTCTGCCTGGTAGAGCAAGAAAGGAGGTATTTACATGGTATCAATTGTTAGTGCGACTTAAATAACAAACTTGAGACTATTTTCCCTCCAGGCTTTGACTCTACCATAAACTCTATGACACAAATTGTGTGCATCCAAGCTCATACATTTCGTCGACATGGTCTTCCGGTGCAAACAACCTAATTCATGGCAAAGATGTAGCAGAAGAGCGCGTCTTCCGCTCAGATGATATTTCTCGCATCACTCACTGCAGGGTTTCTTTCTATTTGATCTGCAATTCGTCATCCTTAATGCTTAAAATGGAGAATGAACTTGCAACCTCGACTAACAAGTAAATAATTGAATCTATCGACCATCAAAAAGTAACGGATCCGAAAAAGCAAAGAACGAAACAATAGACGACGAATAGCACAATAGCAACAACAACGACGGACCCAAATCACCAAAATGCCACGCTCCCGGGCGATTGCTACGGCCTGGATCACGGATGGGACGATAGCTTCGCCGCCGGCAACAATCATCGAGCTCCCCGTCTCCGGCAGCACGAAATCTTTCTGGAAATCGAAGTGAAACGATCATGAGGATCCAAGAAATCGAAGAGGAACTAACCCTCCCGGGGAAAAAGGATTCCCCGTGCCCCTGCCTGCATATCGATGACGAGCATCGCCGTCTCGCTCCAATTCGGCGCCGCCATCGCCCTCCTCGCTCTCCCCTTCGATCGAGACGACGAGGCTCGACCCCTTCCCGAACCACCGAAGCCAAGATACGGACACAAGTGACGGTAGAGTCAACGCCGCAGAGGATAACGAGAGACAAAGGGCGGGCCCCACACCCAGTAGGCCGCGACTCGATTAACGGATTCGAACTCGATGCGGACACGACCCGATCCAATCCGAACCCAAACCCGTAGGATAAGGATTTGGGGCAGTTTTTTTTATGAAAAATGACGTCATAATATTTTATTTATTTGTAAAAAGTGAATATCTTATACGGCTAATAAATATGTCATACTGTATTATTAACGGTAAATATCCGACCAAGACATCCGACCAAGACATTTGGCATTTGTAACTGATTTATAACTATGTACACTAAATTATTTTATGATTTGTTTATGAAAAATTGAATCTTTTTTAAGAAAGACTATTTTTCGAACAAGAAGAAAGAGTCATTACCTTCTAATCAGAATATATGTTATTACTAAATAGAATACTAGAGCTTTTAATAATTAATTATATTATTCATGTATCCAAAATAAAATAAAAATTTTATTTGCTCATTATTCTAATGTATCATTTGTCTCATAATATTTTGCTTGCTACTAAAATATTCAATCCAGACTATTAGATTATAGAGTATTCTATTCGACCTTACACGAAATTCAATCTTTAATTTTTTTCGTACCTAAAAACAATTTATCATCATCTTTTTGCAAATTAGTTTTGGTTTAGGGTAAACGCCTGATTTAACAGGGTTATAATTTAAATATGCAATGGGTAACTCCAAAGATTAGGCACTCGAAGAACTAATACATCTGTTTATATTTACCCACAAATTATATTGCTTACTACTATGATTGGAGAAGCCGACAACAATGGTAGATGATGTTTCGGAGAAGGCCAAAATTGAAACCCTAATTATCATCCAAGAGATTGCTCATCACACTGCATTAAAGATTTACATCATGGCATTCTAAATCTAATTTCAAGTAGGGTTAAAGAAAGCATGTCTTTCGATCTCTTGGCTCGATAGGAATCCATAACACCGTTAGCAACCAGCCTTCGATCTTGGCAGAGTGACTGCTAATGATGTTATGCCCAGGCGAAGAACTTGCGAGCCTCGTCAGAATCCCCCACCGAGAGTTGGAGCCCAGAAACCAGCGCCGTCATCACTCCCGACATGCATGGTGAAAGAGACAGGGACGAGGCACAGTCCTCGGCTCCTTAGGTCCTTCTTCGCCTCATCATTTCGTTCCTGTCGTGACGAACAATGCAAGCAAAGCAATCACTTCTTTGGGATCGATCGATCTAATTCGAAACAGCTCGTATCAGTTGCAGCTTCCGAGCTACGCAAAGTACCTGATCTTGTGGCCCGCTTTTGTTCTTGCCGCTGCCGTTTGAACTCTGCATGTCCCAGGAAAGATATAATAGGCAGTAATCAGTGTCGCGAATATTAAAGTGCGGTTTCAAGCTGTAAAGTTGATGCAACTTTGTTCCTCCATTGCCTTTATGTTGTAAAGGAGCTTTAGCTAATGCACTTCTTTACTTCGTAGTACAGCGTTAAGATAGTTTTCAAGGTGGGAAGAGATCCAAGGTGATATACCTGGCCAGGGTCTTCTGAGAATAAACAACTCATGTTCCCCTGTGCCTGAGAACAATACCAATGTGGTTAAGGAACATTAACTACTTGCGAGATATCACGCCACACCATTGACTTGTTCTGAGGGGAAAGAGGATTAGATGTTGACCTAAAGCAACATATGAATGAAGAAGAAGAAGAAGAAGAAGGTACACTCTTGGAAAGATGAAGCCGAAGAGACATGGATAAGGACTGAAAGGACGCCAATTATCTTTCACTAGTTCTTGGGCAATGCTACGTAGGGAAGGTTTCTTATAGGCCCTACTTTATTAACTATGCAGCAAAACTAAAGCATTCAAAGTTACATACGAAAGAAGGTTTCTCTGGACAAGACCATAGTTGGAAGCAAGCAATCAATAGCAATGATCCTCTTAATATAAACTTTTTCCAGAATAATCTTCGAAAAGATTGCAGACTTGCGCTGCTACCATGAAGTGCTATTTATGTGAGTGTTGATATCAATGTACATGTGTGTTTGCGCTTGCATGTGTTTGTGTAAGTTTGTCAGACTTCGTGCATGCGTGCCTGGGTGAGAGAGAGAGAGAGAGAGAGAGAGGTGGGGAATGGAGTATAATTACTTACAGGCAGCCTCATGTTCCCTGATCCACTGGTCAGGTACGGGGAGCTCAGAGCCTACATGAAAGAAAGGGATGTTTCAGAGACTGAGAAATCTCAAACACATGACTTTACAAGACACCAATAACTAGAAGATACTACATAAAACAAACAGTAATGCCATATGTATGCTGTCACTAGCTTTTCCTGCGTGCTCGCAGCAGCACACCCTCCCTTTCCTTTTAACTTCACTGGGGAGGAGAGAGAGAGAGAGAGAGAGAGAGAATTAGACCTCAATCTGACACTGGAGGAATCTGATGTAGCCGATGGCTTCTTGCAATACAGACGCGGTGTCAGTCTGAAAAGGAGTTCATGTCAGAGCTCCCGTATTCGAGCAACAAAGCAAAAGAAGCAAAAACATATATACAAAGTACTCGAATCGTTTCCATCGGTAAAAGAAATTGGAACCTTAAAAATTACTGCGTAATCTCCACATAAACTTGAGAAGCTGTATCGGCTTCTGGTGTAATACCTTTCCAAATGGCGAGACTAACTGGTGAAGTGCTGTTATTCTATCCCCTAACTTCTCCTTCCTCACCTGAAACCCAACATTTCATTGCTGACTGAACCTTTGGACGCTATCATTATCTTCACATGATAGATTGCATGATAGTGAGCTGGATTAAGTAGCAGAGTCAGACCTTGAGTATAGATTTCGGTGAAGAAGAACCTTGAACCCTAACCTTCTTCGAAGCTGGAGCAGTTTCTGTGCTGTTGCACTTACAAAAGAAGCAACAATTTTAGGGAAACATACGGCAGGGTTCCACATGCATCTTGTGTTGGAACTGATCTATCGATCACAAAACCTAAGACGGTGAGGTTTCTTTGTTCCAGACTCAACACATGATGGCGATCAGATCATCAGTAAATTATTGTGTTAATATGACCTAGAAATCCAGCGATCAGATGTTTCCCTTACCTCTGATGAATTCTCCGGTCGGCGACCTGAGTTGTTTGAGAAGTCCAACATGTTGGTGCTGAAACTGGTAGTGATACAGGATCTAGGAGATGATGCTGGTAGAATCCGACTCCATGCAGATCCAGAGACCTGGATCTCTTGGCTCCCACGGCTATGCACATTTCCATTTCCAAGGGGCACTCGCTTGACATCAGCGATTTGTGCAGTAGCTGATGGGTACGGTACCTGATCGAGCTGATCTGCACATATCTCCATCTTTTTCGTTTGGAAAGGTGTCGAACCATACTTTTCTTCTTCTCCCACGATCCCTCCCCTGGAAGATTTGCACCAAGCCATCAAAACCAGACAAAAAACAAGAACTTGTTTCACTATTTGTGTGCCACACACTTAAAAGATTAAAAGCATTCGAAGTTTTTAGAGAGCCTGACTTGAAAATGCATGAATCCAACGATCCATAAAGCGCAGAGAGAGAGAGAGAGAGAGAGAGAGAGAGAGAGAGAGAGAGAGAGAGAGAGAGAGTTACAATAATAGCTGGTACCATGACTCTGGTAAGTCTTGGCTATGTTGCCAAGGGGTCATCTCAGTACTAGAAGGCTGTGCGTACTCAGGAAAGACAGGAGAAGAAGAAGAAGAGGGCAGCAGAGGAAAGGTCAGCTCAGGAGGTGGCTTCATATTTTTCATGCTCCACCAGGTTGGGCCTCCCTCCATCTGCTGCTGCTGCACCAGATAGCTCTGGAACGCTCCTTTATTCATTTCTTACCTCTGAGAGGTCTACTTAATACTCTCAAATCTCTTTATGCTTCCACACCCTTTCTTGATCCTAAGAAGCTTTGCTGCTTCTGCCTCAGTGGATCATAGCTGAGTAAAGAATGAGAGGAGAGGCCATGTTTGGAGGAACCTCAATACATGAGGAAGGGGGGGGGGTATGGATGAAGCCTTTTGTTTGGTCTTCCCTATTTCTCTCTCCTCCTTTCTTTAATACCTTTGCTTGCTTTTATTTTCCAACTTTCATACTTTCTTTTCCTGCTTTTGCTTTGTGATAAAGTAGAGCCAAAAGGCAGTGTCAGTGCATCCAGACCAGGAGTGGGTTGAGACTTTAAGGAGGAGTCGTCTGAAGGTATATTTAGGTCCAGCCTTTGGGATATATATATATATATATATATATATATATATATATATATATATATATATATATATATATATATATATATATATATATATATATATATATATATATATATATATATGAGCAGTATTCTCCAAATCTTCTTTATCTACGCAACCGATCAAATGGAATTCAGATGAGTTATGAATCGAATCCTCCAAGGAAAATCAAATGTTAAAACATGTGATAAGTTAAAAAAAAAAAATACTATATATAATAATAGCCTTTGTATCGGCTCAAAGTAATGATGTATATAATTTCCTCGAATCCTGATCTCTTAGATCACGAAGAGACACGATGTTACGGTCACGCGAAGCATTAATGATTATGACTTTTACTCTAGAGATAAGAAGAAGCCAAAACCTAGGGTTTGTAGACCTAATGATAGATGATCAACTGATGCTGAATGGAAGTGGCTGTTGCCTACTGCTACAAGCTGATCCAATAATTGTAGGTGGACATTTGGATGAACAGTGACGGAGGAGTTAGCGCATAGCATGGATGGAACCAACGAGTTCATCGATTAATTCCCTCGAAGAAATATTTTATGCATGCGACATTCTCTTGGGTTGCACCAACAACTATAAACAATGGAGCGGGTTTCAGGGGAGAGGAGGAGAACAGCTTGGTTGTGGGACTTTGCACCTCACAAAATCCGTACCCTGCTTGCAATCTTTGTCGGAAGCCTTGTCTCCTCTCTCTCTCTCTCTCTCTCTGAAGCCTAACTTTAGGTTTTGTTATTTACTTACTCTCTCTTTTTCAACAATTGCAGCCATGAGCAGCCCTCTCTCTCTCTCTCTCTCTCTCTCTCTCTATCTCTCTCTTCCGCCTCCTTGAGAAGCCTCCTTTTAGGTTTTGTTATCTACTGTCTTTTTTGATTCAGCAATTGGCATCCATGAGCAGCCGTCTTGCTTGTCTGCATCCGCCCACCTCACATTCCTTTCTGTACCGTAGCACACTCACTTTCCTTCACCTTCTTCTGGTGAGTTGTCATCGTCCAGTTTTAGGTTGCAGGAACTATGTATCTTGAGTACAACCTCGAAAGCTATAGTGAAAGTAAAAAAAAAAGAAAAAAAAAAGGATGAATCTCTAGAAAAAATTTTGATTTTATAAATTTTTATAAAATATTTTTTTAAAAAAAATATTCATTTAGCCCTTGTTGATCACTACTCTCTATCCCGCACTTGACAGTCTTACCCACCGACCTTTGTTCATATGTTGTAATTGATCGTAACCCTTATCGATCGTCCCCCTCTTTTTTTTCAGCCACCTACCCTTGTGCACGTGGACAATGCCAACCGTCCCCTCTCTTCCCCTAAATACTTGTTCCTCTGTATGAGGGTCATGATCGAACATGATAAGGTCATTGAGCCGAGCAACCAAGTGTAAGCGAAGGCATGGCTAGAGCTGGGGCTGCAATAAAAGTCTTTTTAAGTTACAAAAGCAAGATAATCTTTTTCCGTAATTAGAAGCACTCCACGAGAAAAATCTAAAGTTATGAGGGTTTTTTTAAATTTGCCTATATATATAATCCCTTGACAATTAATAATTTTGGGAAAAAAATTTAAATACAAGTTTCTATTTTTTAATAAAGCATTTCCTTTTGTTTTATTCTGGTAGGACATCGCTTATTTTTTAAAATATACCCCCTCTCCACTATCCTGTCACATCCTTCTTTATTTTCTTTACGTCCCCACTAATGGTGAGCATAGAAGTTCATCGATATTCCATTTGCGGCTCTTCGCTACCTCTACTCTTAACCCCTCACTTTTTTATGTTAGAGGAGCCTGTCACCTATCTACAACCTCCACCAGCAAGCTCTAGGTGTTTGATGCCCTATCTCTCTCATTGAGAATGAGGACTTCCGCCTCTCCGACGTCACCCTCGCCTCCATTGCTTCCCATTCCCTCTCTCGCTATGTTTCTCCGACGTCACCCTCCGCCTCCATTGCTCCCATTCCCTCTCTCGCTATGTTTCTCTCACTATGAGGAGGACAACTTCCTCCTTTTTGATGCCATGCTACCCTACCCTAATTGTTCTCATTCACTCGCTTGCTCCTGTCACCGATTTTTGCCCCCTCCTTGCATTGATGTCATTGCACCCACCCCCTAGAAAAATTCGAATGTCATTTTTCTTTTACGGTGGGAAGACCCATTATATGTTCTATAATCATGCCTAATGTATAAGAGCGAGAGGATAACGAACCATAGCTAGAACCACTGATGGACCTCCATGTTGCCTACGATGGAGATGCAAAGGAAATAAAAGGCGATAGGACAGAGACAGGTGACCAACAAAGTGAATATTGAGGGTGATATTATCTTTTAAAAAACAATGAACACTCTAAAAAATAAAATAAAAATAAGGTGCCATGCGAGAAAAGTAAAACTTGGTATATAATTCACTGTAATTAATCTCATCAGCTACCTACATCAATTGTCGATTGAAATTTTAATTTTCATTAATATCATATAAAAATTCATCGTGGTTGATAAAAAAATTGAATAATTTAGGTATTTTGTATGTCTACGTAGTTCTTACCTCAAATTTCTATATGAAAATTAATGACAATAATATACGTGAAAGATCTATATGTAGTTCTTACCCCATTGTCTTTTTCCTACACCAAGAGCTCACTTGCTGTTCTTCCAAAAGTGGCCAAATAAGAAAAAAACATGGCTCTCATCAAGCATGTGAGATGATCCTTGGGGATCTGATGCCACCTTAAATAATTCATCTGTTCTTATCAATACTTTTCATCCCATGTCACTTGGAATAATTTGTTTCTCTTCCTTGTGATGCCCACAAAACAACACTCTTCTGTGTTTTGTTTGTTTCTTCTTTTATCTTTTTTTAGTACATGATTATAATATTTGACTTTGGTACTTCAAATACCTTTTAAATAATCATCTCTAGCTATGGAAGCAAATGTTGGTGAGTGATATTTCAGTCTCGATTACAATTAAAGGAGGATTTTTTTTTTCCTGGGTTTTTATATACATAATTGGTCTAATTTCATTCCACATTGCAAAGGATTCCTCCAAGTAGCCTTTTTATCTACTCCCTCATCTTATTCCAATCAAAGTTTAACCTGCGTTGACAAATCTCTCATGCCTTTGCCACCAAATGATACTGCCTCTTTGCTTTCTATTATATAAGAAAAAGGAGAAGGTGTGCCATGATTACATTGCTTAATAGTACTTATTCTTTTGACTTTAATACCTTTTGACCTTAATCCACTCATCCAATTTGCATCATAATGCATCAGTCTTCGGCTTAAGTTCTTTTCCACTATCTTCTATTAAGTGTTGGTGTACTATCTCACGGGCTATTATGATTACATGGACTGGTTTGATCCACAAGACCTAAGAATTAAGTTAGTACAAGTCTTCAGGCCATGGTTGACTTCCTCAAACTCTTACTTTCAATCGAATGACACTATGATTGCTAATGCTTGCTCCTTCCGTGAACAAATTGCTCACATGTGGCAAAACAATTGCCCATTAGTATATTCATAAGAGTGAATCTTAATGTTATGATTTGGAAATATGAAGCATAAATCAAGCTCACAGGAGATGGGAGAGATAATCCAACCAAAATTGGCTTAAGTTTTGCAGATAATCAATTCAAAGATGGTATTTGATTTTGTGCACTCATTATCATTTTCATCCTCAATAAAGAGCTGTGTGTGTATATATATATATATATATATATATATGTATATGTATATATATGTATATGTATATATATGTATATATATATATATGTATATGTATATGTATATGTATATATATATATGTATATGTATATATATATATATATGTATATGTATATATATGTGTGTGTGTGTATATATATATATATATATATATATATATATATATATATATATATATATATATATATATATATATATATATATATATATATATGTATAGGCATATATATGTGTATATATATAAGGTTTCGGAATGGGCCGAGTTCATCTATGTGGGCTTTGGATCGGCCCCTTGCAAAAGGAACGGGCTGGACCGTAATTTTTCATATGTAAAGTGGATAATTTGGGAATTTGCGCCTCTTTTGTAATTCTCTTCAGATCAATAAATACTTTTATCTTAACGAGAATTATTTTCATATCCAAAGTAGTCCACTGAGAAAAGAAAAAAAAAATCAAATATGGAAATAGCTTTGGATTCTCTGCAACGCAGCACATCGACCCGACGCCAGATCTGCGCCCGTTATGCTTTGAGATGCGTGCAGAATGTGGATTAATCTGCGTGTCACCTTGCAAGCGCTTCCTGATAAGAAAATGTACTGCCTGCAGGAATATGGATTCCAAGTTCATGCTTCGTATCTTATGGTTGCAGGTTAACAGCTGTGGGAGGGGTTGACACGGGCAAGAGAATCAGAGGCTGCGTCGTCGTCTGAGACACCGCGGTAGCCACGCAGTCATCTTGTCGGTGGCGCTGCTCCACCGAGTATAATAAAGATACTTCTTCTCTCTTCTTCTTACTCTATTGTATTGCTCATAGAAAGCAACTCCTCTTTCCGTTCTCTTTCCCCTTTTATTATCGCTTCTGCTGCTCATCTTTATTTTCTCCCCGTTCAAGTACCCGACAGGTCTCCTCCTCCTTTCTATCCTGTGGCATTAAGCCACTGAAAGCTAGGAAGAACAAAAGAGTTGCATGAAAGCACTGGATGAATCGAACATACAGACAGCAGAGTAAATGGTGGAGCTTTTAGTGTTATGATGGCAATGGGTGGAGGTGTTCATGGACAGCCTCTCGAGTCAGACAGAACGCACAGTAATGGTTTGATTATGTGATATAATATGCTGCAGCTATAAAGATAATGATGAGCTTGTATCCAAAATATTGTCACTGTTATCAGTCATCTGCACCGGCGTTAGATGAGAAATCCATGTTGGTGTTACAGAAACTGTTCGTCATTACAAGCATCACCTGCACTGCTGGTGTACAGAGACTACTGTTTACAGTAACTACAGCTCTCCATAAATAACGACCAGAGCCTCTCTCTCTGCACACGCACATTTCCAACCCAAAGGTCGCTACTTTTTGCTTGGTTTTCACTCTCCCAGCTGGGAATTTTGGCCGCTGCTGCTCTCACGGTCTTCCTCTCTTCCTTAACCTCTGCACAGGCCGATGTCACCGCCTCCGGAGCATGACTACACGGGCGGCGCCGTCGAGGATGGGGCCCTCAACCTCAAAGAGACGGAGCTTAGGCTGGGACTTCCTGGGTCGGAGTCCCCCGACCGGGACGACAAGGTAGGCCTCACTCTCGAGCTGCTCTCCCCCAAGAGCTTCGTCTCCGGCGCGAAGAGGGTTTTCTGCGACGCCATAGATGCGGGAGGCGGGAAGTGGGGATTCTCCGCTGGAGAAGCCGGATCCGAGGTAGATAAGGGAAAAGGCAGCGTCTTGTTCGCGCCCAAGGGTGAGGGTTCCGCCGGCGGGAAGCCTCCTGGGCTGGGGAGAGTGGGGAACGATGCAGCGGCCTCCGGGCAGGTGGGGAACTCGGGGAAGAGTCATCGTGAAGTGGCTCCTGCAGCAAAGTAAGTCTCGTAAGGTCGCTAAAAGTGGGGATTTTGGGAGCAAAATGCGATCTTTTTCGCTTCGGCCTTCTTTTGCGTTCGTCTTTTCTGTCATAGAGCAAGTTTGATTTCAGTTTTTACTTCTCCATAACTTGGAAGAAAAAGATACAAAGAAGAAAGAACTTTTGTGTGGTTGGTCGAGGTGTCATCTACCGATACATAACCTTTGCTGGATCTGTCGGGTCGCATAACAGAAGGATGAAAGAAATCTTGTCCAAGTTGTCGAGCAGTTCTTTGTTTCTTTGCTGCGTTTTCTTATATGGATTACTGTTGAAAGCTTCCTTAGCCTTCTTATGTTCATTATTTTATCTGATTGCTCCTTTATTCTACTTTCTTGAACCCCAAATCTACAGAAAACTATTCATATCAAGGGAAAAACATTCAGAGAATTCCCTTTCTTATTTCTTTGCTATTCATTTTGATGGTCTCAGCATGCTTTCTGTTCTCTTAGTTAGATTTGAAGTTGTAGAATACACTTACCTTTCAGCAAATACCTCCACCAGTTTGCGTCTTTTAGCTTCAAGGATCAATATTTTTCTTTGGAGAAAGTTTCAGAGTGACGTTTAAGTTTGCTTTATGTTGAATTGTTGGGATGGTCTAACATCGAGGGTGCGCTGGGACAGGGCACAGGTTGTAGGTTGGCCACCAATCCGAAGTTATCGGAAGAACACGATGGCTACGAACCCTCCAAAGTACAAAGAAGATGTTGATGGGAAGCTTGGGTTGGGGTGCCTGTATGTGAAGGTTAGTATGGAAGGTGCTCCTTATCTTAGGAAAGTTGACCTTAAAACATACAAAGACTACAGAGAGCTTTCTTCGGCGCTGGAGAAGATGTTCAGTTGCTTCACAATTGGTGAGTTCTCTGGTTCTTCTACACTTGGAAGTTCCTATTGCAGATCTACACATATGCATTTGACATTACAAGCTTCTTTTAACTGTGTAATCTGCAGAAGCTCTAGTTTCCAACTGTCTAGGATGCAGGAGTTGTCGATCTTGGCCATTGAGTTCCACTGGGGAAATATCCTCGTTTAATTTAGGAGCTGTCAAACTAATTTCTACTATTTCTGACCAAGTCTCATGGAACCACTGCTACATCAACCTTGCTTGCACCTTTTTAGATTTTTTTAAAATCTTCATATATGCCTAGATAAGTGACGTGATTGTTCTTTAATTTATCCTCGAAACTTTTGTTGATGCTCGGTTAAATTGGTTTAGGTACTTCATTGTATGTTTCTCATGTAAACCGTAAGCTCTCAACTACATGCAGTCGGCTACATGGATTTGCTCTTTCCATTCAGCTCTGTCGAGGGCCATTTGAACCGTGCTATATTTAATTCTTTTCTAGTGCCTCGAATGGACACCTGAACATTGTGGCGAAAATTTAATCGGAACAATTTTTTTTCATCTTTGATAGTTTTGTAGCATGAGAAGTTTACTTGTGCTTCTAAACCTCTTGGAATTTTAGGACAATGTAATTCTCAAGGAATACCAAGCAGAGATGGATTATCCGAGAGTCGGTTGATGGATCTTTTAAATGGATCTGAATATGTTCTTACTTACGAAGACAAGGATGGAGACTGGATGCTTGTTGGTGATGTGCCGTGGGAGTAAGTCAATTTGAAGCTTAGCTATTTTTGAAGCATTATATCATAATAGCTTTAGAATATTATATTTTTTGGCCAGCCTTTATCAGAATAATTTATGACATGGAATCACTTCTCTGAGCTTTCACCTTTTGTTTGATTCTTAACAATAAAGGTTACATTCATTGTGCTCTGTTGCAATTCCAGGATGTTCACAGATTCCTGCAAAAGGTTGAGGATCATGAAGGGTTCTGATGCAATTGGACTCGGTAAGTTCAGGCAAACCGAAATCCTGAACAACCTACAGTCCGAACTACTGAAGGGTTCTGATGCAATTGGACTCGGTAAGTTCAGGCAAACCGAAATCCTGAATAACCTACAGTCCGAACTGCAAACTTCGCAATCTGTAATGATGCTTCCAAAATGCTGATATTCAATTTCACTTCTATTTTGCAAATCCATAAAATTTCATTTTGTATTTGTAACATGGTGATTTTTTAGTAGTCATCTATTCCTTATTTGGATAATTGAAGTCCGTCACTATTCAGTTCAAATTCACTACTACACAAACTATCACTAAACAAATCTTAATCTGTGACCCTGCAGCTCCAAGGGCTATGGAGAAGTGCAAGAGCCGGAACTAGGGACCTTTGTTGTCCTACATATGGCTGTAAGGGCCCCTCCTTGAGACCAAGAGCTTTAGGGGTTTTAGTTGGCAACTGTTCTCTGTCTATTATATTATTTGAATTGCTATTTCCGATGGACCAAGACTCTTGTTAATTAAGTTTCTCTAGGGACATAACTTTGTCGGATCGTGCTTTCAGTTTGTATGTCTACCTTTCATGTAAATATATGGCTTGCTCTTTGTGCTCTTACAATCTGGTCATCTTTGCCTGCTCGAAAATGATTAACGATGCTTGTTTTATTTTTTATTCAAGTTTAAACATGAAAAACCACCTTAAAATCTTGACCTATCTAATCGACGAACGATCTCCTTCTGGAGACCGATACTAAATCATGACATTTCTAAATGGAATGCAAATCATGCAAGTCCACATTGACTTTGGAAGCTGTTTCTCGGGCAGTTCTTTTTATAGATGTTGTATTACTGCTGTTGCCTTTTGTCGTTTGCCTTCACTGCTCAGGGAGAGATTATTGTCCTTTGCAAACACAGTTGTAAGATCCTGAGTTTGTCTTCACCTAATTGCACAAGTCAATGACTGTGTGGTATCTTTGTTAGAAAAATATCAGGTTTCAGTGTCTGCAAGCTAATGTCTCATTCTTCTTCTTTGCAAAGGGGCTTTGGCTGGCAGACCAATGTCACTATTTACCTAAAAGCCTAATGAAGAAATTCCCTGTTTCTGTTATTCAATTGTTGGATCACTTTCATGCAGGCTTTTCTTTTTCTTTTGAGCCCTAGACATGCATGGTGAAACCTGCCTCACCATGGCAGCTTTACTGAGAAGCTTGGTGTGTGGGGACCTACTCTGTGTCACATAGCTTTTAAGGGTGATGATATTGTCCATTGAAAGATACAAATGCTTTCATACAATCATTCACCTAGAGCTAGACTGGAATATGAGAAATCAAAATGGTGGGAAGTTTTTATCTTCCCTTGGCTTTATTCCCCCCCTAAGAATCAGGCTTTCTCTCTCTCTCTCTCTCTCTCTCTAGGGGTGATGCTCCACTTGTTTCCTTTATCTTAAAACAATGTGCACTAAGCATGCAGTGTATTCCATGGGTTAAATGTTATGTTTATTTGTGTGTTGATTTCATCTGTCAAACTCTAATCCTATTATCCTCTTTATATGTACTCTCTGCATCCAGTAGCTTGTCAATGCCTCCTTTGTGCTTTCAACTTGCAAACTACTCCATCTACTTTGTGTTGTTTGTATTGAATATGCTTGATAGACTTATCCTACTTCACTGACCAAATTGCTAGTTATAATAGTTGTTTTGTCTTCCTTTTGTCCAGATTATGAGCCCATACAGTGTCCCGATTATTTGAGTGACAAAAGTTTTAAGCCACAAACTGCATGCTAACTTTGTTCAGACTATGACATTGCCAATGCCTGTGTTGAAGGTTGTTCTTATGATGGTAATGGATTGTCTTATCTCAACCAGTTGAGTTGCAGAGTGGTGAATCTTATGCTAATGTTGAAAATTTTATTGTGTTCTTATGTATGTGCTTTTATCATTGCTTGTGCACTAAGTTTCTGGTGAAGAATTTCCTGTGAAGGATTTCCCAATATCAGACCAATCAAACAAGAAAGCAAAAGAGAATTCGATGTAATGTGATCATGAACAGGGAAATTAGTTATAAATGAGATGGCAAACATTGGCAAATTATCAACTGGCAGTCATGTCTGTTCCAGATGCAGTGTGTTGCTTTCTGAGTTGGAAGCATAGGCAAACATCTTCCAAAATGAGTTAGATTCTGCAATCTTACCCTATGCATTGAAGGATAAAGTTGTTTATAGCTACAGTTTGATTCTCACAGATGATATGCTTAAATCTTGTCCAAACTAGATGAGTTAAATATTAATCTGCTCATTGGAATCAGGTCCTACATGATGAATGGCAACTTGTAGGAAAATATGAAAGGTATGGACAGAACCACAAACATGGGATGGCAGTATGTGCATAAGGGGAAGAGAGGGGAATGGTGCAATCAATGAGAGCTAGCTAGAGGATGAGGGAACACTCTCCTCGCCTGAACAAGAGAGACCCACTAAGCTACTTGCAGACAACCATCCTTGTTTTCTGCAGCAGCTGTTGGTCTACTCTACATCAGTGATTTGCCAACATTGACGCTGGGACTTGCCCTCTGATATGAACTGTGCCCCCCCATCTTCTACATTACCCTTTTGGATTTCCTGAGAAGGATGATGCACACAGTGACAGTGATTTACCACCAACCACTCCATTTGGATCTTTATCCTTGCTTTCTTATTTTTTGTGTCTTTGAGAACAGAGAAAGGGAACACTTTCTTGATTGAGAATGGGAAGTGCCACCAGTGGACAGAATGCAAAGAGGAGAGTTCTTTGCATCACTGATATGAACGTGTCTATGGTTCACCTACACATATAATGTGTCTTACAGTACTTTAATTCCTTTAGATTCCCACAGAGAAACATAAACAACACGATGATCTCGTACGCACCTGTGTTTATGGTTCTTTTGTCTCTTCTGTGTGTTTGCGACAGGCACCGAAGAAGATGACCAGCAATTCTTCCCTTGATGGCAACCTCTCATGGCGACAGAAGAAGACGAAGGCAAAGAGACAAACGCAGGCGAGAGAGAGAGAGGGGCTTCCTCTCTGTGTGAAACGCCGGGCGGGGACCGCAGCTTAAAGACATGCGGGACCTGTGCCTTTGCAAATGGGATGGCGTTCTTATCTGGCTGGTGACTCGAGGGAGACACTCAGCGCGTCACACCGACTCGCGCGTGTAGCGGATGACAACGGATCGGGCGAAATCCGATGTCGCACAAACTCCAACCCGTTATCAGATAAATCACCAGTATCCGACTCCGATACCAAATATGTAACATACGAATCCGCTCAAGCCTGGTTAAACTCGGATCGGGCAGTCTCATGACACGTGGCTCCCCAGTGAGGGCACGATCTGCGGGCCCCACCAGTCCGGTATGCCAGAGTCACGTGTTACGAGTAAGCTTATTTTTGAAGAAGCGATTCCCATCGTCAGCTGTGGGCCCCAATAAATGGCGACGGTGTGATGACTTGGCATGCACTGTCAGCCTTCATCGGCTGACACGGATGACACGTCATATGCCTTTTATTACGCAAACGACAAATAATTTGTAACGGTATGTTACAAATTGGTTTGTACGCTATGCCAATTTTATCGGTTCTTTAGGGCATCGGCATGGAGAGGTGTTCGTGAGAGGGAGTGTTTTAGTTGGGGGTCTTGAGCATCGCCCGCCCATCATCCACCGGATCCCCCGAGAGATGAAGCTGAAGCAGCTTGAGGGCCTCCTCGGCACGCTCCAACAATTCTCCCACCCAAAGGTAGGCTTTTGCCTTCGAATATGTTCCCCCTCTGCCGTGCTCTTCTCTTTATTCCTCGCAAATTAGATGATTCTGGTCTTTGATAAAAAACATTTCTTTTGTTTCGTTTCACTCTGATTTGATTTTTCCATACGTGGGTGCGCAGGTGGAACTGGAGCAGTATCCGACAGGACCACACATTGCGTCCCGGTTGCTGTATACGGTATTATCCTTTTCTTCTTGTTTTTCTGGTGGTTGTTGCCCCGAAACTTCAGACTTGGCGAGGATGAACATGTAGGAAAAAAAGATTTTTTATCACCATGCCGATTTTCCCCGTTTCTTTATCGATGTCTTGCTCTTTCTGGTTGATGTTTCTTTGACAGCTTTATCTTTTACAGCTTAGTTGGAGTTTTAGTTATAGGATTTGGTTGGAATTTTAGAATACCAATGACAACTCTATTGCTCTAAAATGTTGTTAGCTCTCCAATAATTTGAAGACCTGAAAGTCTGAAGCATGTTAAAGTATACACTAATATTTAGATGTAGGTGCTACGTGGTTGCTGATCTTATGAAAAGTTCAGTTGATATGCATTTTATTGCGTATCTTGCTTTGATAATTTGTTTGAACTGCCTATAAGATGTTTGTTTCTTTTTCCCTGATGGTGAATGCTTATGGAATTCTCTTATCATCTGAATTGAGTATGCCGTTTTTATGGTAGTTAAAACCATTCAATACCGCTTGTTATAACATTCTTATTATGTGACCATTAACAGGCCGAAAATACATTTGGTGATATAAGTGGCAAGGTCGTGGCTGACTTCGGTTGTGGCTGTGGTACATTAGGTTTAGCAAGTGCACTTTTGGGTGCAGAGTGAGTACCTATTGTTGCTCTATTCCATTTGGTCAATCTCTCACCCTTTGCAATTTGCACATTTTCGTTTTGGTGCTAGTTTGAAAAGGCATACTTAATTACTAGTTATAGCATTTAGTTTTGATGGCCAATATTTATGTGGATATAATATTTAATTCTTTATGTGTTATATGCACAGGCAGGTTATTGGCATTGACATTGATCCACAATCTCTAGAAATTGCTTCAATAAATGCTGCAGATATGGAGGTATCATCGTAGATATTCCAAATTGCAATTTGATTTCTTTAACCTGAAATAAATGACATACTAGGCCTTCACTATGGTCATTTTGTTATGTGTGCAACAAAATGTTATCCGCACAGATGGAGTGCATGGAATCTACGGCCTGTTGTTGTAAAATCTTTCAAAGAATAACCAAGATGCAATTAGCTACATATACTTTAAGGGTGGGGTGGCAGGGACGCATAGGAATGGGATATGCATTCGTGTGTCACGCTGATTCCTCTAGAACAGGCATATAATGTGAGACAAGCAGCAACTTGATTGATGGGCTAATTATTAAGTTTGATTTGAAGGAATTTCATGACCTTCTATGTGCTTGATTTTGATGGAAGATTTGAAGAAACATCACAACCTGGATCATGGAGTTTCTAGCTAGCTGAAGTTTTGTATGACCTTAAATTTGTAGGAATATCACATCTGAATATACATATGTATACATCTGTGTGTGTACTTAGATGCCCTTAAATGAGGCTGCTTTTTATGTGTAAGATAGTATTATCCTTTTAACTTAATTGTCACAAATCAAGTCTATATTTATCCTGCCTTTTTGTTAGGTTTTTTTGTGACAAGTCATGTAATTTAAGGCTAACATGTGCTCTTGGGATAATATATGTTGATGCAGCTGGACATAGATTTCATCTGGTGTGACGTCAACAAGTTAAGATGGAGAGGTAATTGCAGCCTTTGACTATGATTTTTTATGCATAAACATGTTTTTGGCTTACCTGTATCTTCTATAAGAAGCATCTATTAGACTATCCTTTTGCAAGAATTTATTGGACATAGTGAGGATCTTATTGGAATTTACTTGAAGTGTGCTGTGAAAATCAGAAGAGCAGTTCCAACTCCTATCATTTGCTTATAACTGAAGTTTAGGGGCCATATTGATTATATTATACCTAAAAGAAACTTTCAACCACATTCTGGCCGTAGGTTGTCATGGTACATGCCATGTGATGTCACACCTTGCAGCACCATGTTAGGTTTCTCGTGTCACATGCGAGGCATGTTTTCATGGGTTTTATACTTGGAATGGTACCTGGGCAGACAATATGCGAGTATCATGCAGCATAGACAAGCATGACAATCCTCATAGTGTGTTAGATTGTTGCAGCCAAAATTCCATGATAGCTTTGTTTAACAATGTAAAGTATGTTTGTTGAAATGTTGAATTGTCAAGTATTTGCTTATTTTAGGTCTTAAATACCTTGTGTAGATGATGTGGTTGACACTGTTGTGATGAACCCTCCTTTTGGGACTCGGAAAAAAGGATCTGACATGGAGTTTCTTGCCAAGGCTTTAAAGGTGAGGATTGTTACTATCTCACACCCCTGTCATGGTTACCACCATCTGTTTGTAAATTTCTTTTCTGATTGTTCTCAGGTTGCTTCTCAAGCAGTCTATTCTTTGCATAAGACTACAACCAGAGATGTAAGTTGCTTTTATTTGCATGTTGTTAGGAAGTCCATCAAACTGAACTAGCTATCACACGATTGCTTTATGTTTTAGGAATCAGTGACTGTACATCCTCATCTTAATTTGTGTCTTTGATGTTGCACAGTACATTAAAAGAACAGCTATTCGAGATTGCAATGCTAGAAGCGCCGATATTTTATGTGAGGTATTCTGATCATTGTCCTGTTACCCTTTTTGCTCTGTTCATAACTACAAGAGTTTGAACCATCTCAGCATCCCTCCCATCTGCACAATCACAATCCAGTTTGACTTGTCATGTTTAGATATCCAATTATTTAATCTGAAAACTGAAGCATAGATTAGTTCATAATAGGTGATCAAGCTACGTACATGCTGAACCTCATTTGAGTTGGAAAACTTTTTTTGTATTACTGCAGAAAAATAGCAGAACAAAAATTCTAGCACTGTTTGCATCTTTTCCATCCTGCAGGCAAGTGATTTTGTTTTCTGGTTTTGTAGCTCCGGTTTGATGTGCCACAAATTTATAAATTTCACAAAAAGAAAGAGGTCAATATTGCGGTGGATCTCTGGCGCTTTGTTCCTTATCCCACTCAAGAAAGTGCAGACAGCTGAGTGACATGGTAACCAGGACGAAACACATCTTTATCCAATCTTGAGCACTAAGTCCGCATGTTGTGACTTGTGACTGCTAGTTTCGTTCACCTCAATCAGCCGACCGAGCTACCATGACAAGAACAGACAGCAGAAGTAGCGGATTCAACTCGTAGATGACAAATTTTTTTTTCAACTTAAAGATCACCCTTAACGGCCTCAATGGAAACTGAAATTTTACTACCTGTGGCTAAACACTTCATAAAGTCAGCTATAAGTAGGTAGGACAAGAGATTTTAATTAGGAATCCACTACTACATGCATGTGCTTTCTGGTAACTTTATAATGACCTGGAGATGAATCTGCAATCATGTTTGGCTTCATTTTGTTCCACTAATGATTACTGTTTTTATGCAAAATATAAATTGGCAATATTCTTGTTGTCTCTTCTCATCTTAAGTCGATATGTTATTCAGATTTTGGAATTCACTCTACTCCTTTTCTATCAGAGACAGCTAACAACTGTTAGATGCTATCCTGATAGTTTACAGTTTGCTTTCCTCAATGTTGCCACCAGAGCCTCATCAACCTGATGCTGGAGATCAGGTGTGCTTCAGCTATCAGACATTATCTTAGGTCATATGGATTTTCCCTCCCTTCTGTTTTGATCTGTAGATCTGGGTTATGGGGTATGACTCCCAAGTATCCTGTTGCTAGTGATAATAACATCAGGACAAATATTTTTGGAAACCTGATTTGATTTGTTTAACCTGGATTGGGATACTTTTTATTGAATTTAGAACTGGTTCGACAAGGAAATTAGATACTATAATCGAGTTTGGATTTGGATACCTAAGTTTTAATCATGTCTGAGTTTGAATAGAATGAAATTAGCGCATATCCTTGCATTGGGATCTCCTAGGAGTATGTGAAGATATCATTTTTGTGCTTTGGAAATTGATGGATCGTTTGATCAATCCATCTCCTTGGAGTATGGCTGCCTTAGTTTTGCCTCTCTAACTTCTCAATCAACACAATTAAATATAGCCTTTGCAGAGTCTCCCATTCTGGGAGTCGAGGCATCTTGTGGGCAACATATGGTAGGATCCATTACTAGCCATCACTTGGAAACCTATTTGAATCCAATGTTATGCTAAATCTGACCTTATCACAAGCATCAAACTAAGATAATTTTCTGTTCTGTGTTTATGCTTGCCTGTAGAAGATTGAATTCTCTGTTATTCTTTTAAATTTATATTACTGAAGGAATTTTGCTACTATTGAAATGGGACTCATCACCATCTCAGTCCCCAACTTACCAAAAAAAAAAAAAAAAGAAGAAGAAAAAGGAAAGGGTTCTTTAACATCTACTGGAACCATTGAATAAACTTAAAATGATCATCCATGCAAACAAATAATTCTGGATGCAGCTACATATCTGTTTTTTTTTATTCTCATAAAAAAAGAATTCCCCATGGCCAAATTAGTGTTTATTAGGTATATGAACTTTGTCACATAAACTAAGACCAAGAAGTGACTTGGGTTTTGTATTTAATGAGTTCATTGCAGAAGGATTTAGTTTATTGGCAACGTGGGATGAGAAAGTATTATTCCAAGAAGAATGCATGTGGGTGTAATCTGGATTAGATGTTCTATGTTTCCTATCCAGCTCACAGTATCTTGTTCATTCACTTTCTATAGTACATTTCATCTCTGGAACATTTTCTACTTGATTTATTCTGTAAACTTCATCATGCCTACTTTGCTGGTCACATCATCATTCCAATGAAATGGATTTGCTGGTATCAGTGTTGGGATAAGTGCCTGTGGCAGGGATTCTGGTGGAACTATTATCAAGCAAATGGGAATTAATAAAGGATGTACACGCAAGCATACATAAATTGCTTTACTTGAGTGCTTTCTTGTGTTGTATTCCTAAGTGGATAAAACAATCTTGAATGTATGATTTGAATTATTTGACTTTTACTGTATTATTTGAATTACCTATCCATGTTGGACTACCATATGTCATGCCACATGGTGGTGACATTGTCTGACCGGACTTCTAAATGTACTTCATGCTCTGTAAAGTGGAGTATTTATAATCTCATGATAGCTTCTGCTTCCTTTTTTTTTTTGCCAAATCAAAGAAAAAGAAAAGAAAGAAAAAAGAAGAAGTTAGATTGCTATTGCTGACACCTGCAAATGACCCAAGTGAGTGGAGATTATTAATACACTAGTTGAATCTGATATCAGCAGTGCTTTGTCCCTTAGCAATCCTTTTCTTTTGATCTCAGAAGACTAATGGTAGTCAACAAAGATGTACCAGAAGAAGACATGTGGTTGGGAACTAAACATGCTAGTCATTTCTGTGGCCTTGGACTTTTAATAATCAGTCCTTAATGCTGTCTTCTGGCAAAGGTTTTGCCACCAACTTCATCAAAAGCCATGCTTGAGAGGCATGAAAAGTGTCAGTTCATAAAACAAATCAACTCAAGAAGAACAGCTGTCATGTTGGTGATTAAATACTCAAACAATGTAAATAAAACCACCACTAGCTTGCTGAAGATTTTGATTCCTTGGACAGCTACTTCTCTAGAGCAATGAGGTCAATCAATGATGACCCCAGTTTGTCAATAGTGTTGGATCTGTGCTTGCACATAATTTGTTCCATATGGATGTCAGATTTCTGCATCTCTCTACAGATGATGTGTGTTCTGCAGAGTGGTAGTTGCATTGTAGGATATCTGAATTCTACTCTAGCAGCTAAAAGAGGCTGCATGATTGATTGCAGAGTCTAAGAGAAACTTATGACAGGTTTTGTTCATCATCATGAGGTGCAAGGAGCAAAAAAAAAAAGAACATGCATACATATATTATCTGTCAATGGACTTCATGTTGCAAGTAGGACATCCCTTTGGTGCATGTGACTGCATGAAAACCTAGATTGTGTTCCTTTATAGTCACATATTCTGAGAACTATAATTATACTCTGAATCTGAACATCCCCAATATGAAACTTCTTTGCTATTTATCAAAGCTGATACTTGCAATTATGAAATATTACAGCTTACTTTATCTTATTGATAAGATTAAGGACATGATCACCTGTTAATTTTGGCAAAATTAGATCTGAGGATTCCAAATGGAAAAAAATCAACTACTTCCAACATGCTTGAAACTGTGGAAAGAAATCAATGTGATTGAGCTCACTTGTCATATTTGTTGATCCTAACTACAGAGATTGGGGCAGAAAGCATATATTCTCTCTCATTCTTATATGTATATATGCATGCATACATGCATACCATTCATGATTGTGAAGATTTGGTTCATTATCTAGATACACAAAATTAATAATTCAGAAACTGTTGGATGTCTATTTCTTTAGGCCCTCCATGTCTTCTCTTTTCAGCATCAAGAGCTGATAAAGAAGGTCAAAGCAAAAAGGAAATGTAGATTCTTGGAATTCTAAAGGCTTGAAAGTTCAGAGTGGCTTCCAGATTAAGAGACCTGCAAGTTGACAAACTACACATGTCAATTGGCCCAAATTGCAAGTATTTTTTTGTATGGTAATCACTTGATTATGGGATCAGACATGTCCAAGTTGCACTTGGCCTCTTACAACCTGCCATACTTTGTGCACCACCACCATGGCTGCCAAATGAACTCATATAATTGGTGTAGTAAACTGTGATATTGAGTCCTTTATCTTGAATAAATAAATATGTTAATGCGACAAATATTTCTGACCAATTACAATCATACACACGGAGGAGTCTCCTCCATGTGTATGAAGCTTGATGGCTTTCAACACAAGTGAGGGTGAAAATTTGCAGGAAGAGTTTTTGAGTTAGGTTGGCATTTTAGGCCTATTTTGTCTGATTCTGAGCTGTCTGCTATTAGATTAATTGCTGCTCAGTCCCCTCGAAGGTAGTATACCTAATATTCCCCCCATGACGAGCACTCCATGGGACTGCCAAGGAAGCTTCTTGATACTGTTATTTAATGTTTCATATGTGGTCATCTTTCTCGAATCTATTTTGTATGATTGATGCATGTTTTTTATGTGCCACGAGGAGCATGGATCTTGTGATCAATCACTTGCCAAGTTAACCGAGCGTATATTGTCTTGGAGACCAAGAATCACGTAGCAGCATCGTCTTTGGCAACTCGATCTATGAAGATTGTTAGCAGCACATCGCCATTATTTTAGCAAAGCAACAAAGGGAATGCAGTAGGAAAATACACTATAATATTGCACCAAATCTTCATAGAAATCGCTTCCAGTTTTGCAATAATTGCTCTGTGGAGAAGCTTAAGAGACGCCTTCGCATCCATCTCTCTCTCTCTCTCTCTCTCTCTCTCTCTCTCTCTCTCTCTCTCTCTCTCGGCTATATGGTGTGTGGTGCGGTGGCCTCCCCAAGTTCAAGTCCTGAAGGAGAGATGGGGAGCTGCAACCTCGGTCAGATGGGAAATGGAAGAGTTGGGTCCTCGAGGAGGGGGAAGAAGAGCAGCTCAGACAAGCAAAAGCAGCCGCAAAGAGGACTTGGGGTGGCTCAGTTGGAGAAGATTAGGTTGCAGAATGAGATGATGGCTGGCTATCTTCACTCCCCATTTCCCAGCGATCTCAACAAGGTCTCTCTTCCCTTTCTCTCCTTTCTGAAACACACACGAACGCTTCTGCAAGATCTCTATGCTTCTTGAATTGATCTTGTCCCCCATGTCATCGTGCAGGAGGATCTGAGAGCGCCTTCAACGGTGACCACCTCATCCTCTTGGTGCTCATCCTAACATCATGGTATGACCAACATGATTCCTGCAGGCGAAAAAGCCTTAGATCTGATTAAGCTTAAACTACGCTACCGGGGATCGGCATTCTATTTGTTTCATTCCTTTCATGAACGCGTCAGAATCTTCTTTCGCCTTCGTTGACAAGATCTCACATCGTCTCCTCTCTCTCTCTCTCCTCTCTCTCTCTCTCCTCTCTCTCTCTCCTCTCTCTCTCTCTCCTCTCTCTCTCTCTCTCCTCTCTCTCTCTCCTCTCTCTCTCTCTCTCTCTCTCTCTCTCCTCTCTCTCTCTCTCTCTCTCTCCTCTCTCTCTCTCTCCTCTCTCTCTCTCTCTCTCTCCTCTCTCTCTCTCTCTCTCTCTCTCTCTCTCTCCTCTCTCTCTCTCTCTCCTCTCTCTCTCTCTCCTCTCTCTCTCTCCTCTCTCTCTCTCCTCTCTCTCTCTCCTCTCTCTCTCTCTCTCTCTCTCCTCTCTCTCTCTCTCCTCTCTCTCTCTCTCCTCTCTCTCTCTCCTCTCTCTCTCTCTCCTCTCTCTCTCTCTCTCTCTCTCCTCTCTCTCTCTCCTCTCTCTCTCTCTCCTCTCTCTCTCTCTCTCTCTCTCTCTCCTCTCTCTCTCTCTCTCTCTCTCCTCTCTCTCTCTCTCTCTCTCTCTCTCTCTCCTCTTCAGATGGGATTTGGAGGCTCCACAGGGACAGAGATCAGATACGGTGAGCTTTATCCCGGTGCAACAGCAAGGTAATCGATCTTAATATCAGCCTCTTACGAGGATACGATGAGAGAATGGATGAATTCAACGTTCACGTTCACGTTCAATTCTCAGATCCTTGAACGACGCAAATGATCTCCGACCACATCACCTTCGACGGCCAACCGCGACGCTGCCGCTCATCGAACAAAGCTCGGAGGTATACTTGTCTTCCATGAACCCAATCACATCTGAGTTTCGACTTCCGTACTCATTCGGAGTCCTTCATGCAGAACGACGGACGACGCTACCGGCGTCACTCGGTCGGTTCTACCAGCAGCCAAAACTCCGACACGAGCAACTCATCAGAACTGGATTTAGAGCTCAGATTGTCTCTGTGAGTGATGCTGATTTATATGCCAAATGCCCAAGCCCGTCATCGGCGTTGCCATCAAGAGAAGCATGACGCTTGCAATAGGAATCGGAGATGCAGCTCTCGAGCAATTAGGAAGTTGATATCACACCCAAGCTGGAAGCAGGAAGAGTGATTCTTTGTACTCCATCACGGACACTGTTCTTCCTGGCTCAATGTCACGAAGAACCAAGCATGCTATGATTTGCTAGCACCAATCATGATGCCATGAAAGCTCTTCGATATGATAACTACATCGGGTTCTACATATCTATGATGTATGGTCTGCTCAACATCTGATCTGTTCGAGATCATTTAATCATCGAACAAAGCATTAATTATCCACCAAATTTGTATTATTTTGTTCACCGATGATGAAACCTTTTTTATGGGTCAAAATTTAGTCGATTACTGACAACATCTTCGTTCTAATTTTCTTTGATTTATGACTCGAGGCAATGAGTTCTCTCCTTTGTGTTCATCCCATAACCCCATTTCCTGGATCTCACGTGACCATGAAATGGGCCCCCGATTATTGGGTCCCAGAACTAATTTGGGGTTTACGAACGTCAAACTCGATCATTATCATTGAACAGATTTGATCAATGTGATCCTAAATCTTTGGATCCCATCATGGGATATGTTGACTAGTTATACATGGTATTAATAGCAGACAAGATTTTGGAGGTATTTTGATTATATTATATTTTTTTCTTTGTTCTTCTATTTAGGAACGACGGTGAATCGAGGTTGTCATTTTCTGCTACAGCATAAATCTAATGCGGCGGCGGTATATAAAGGTACAAATAGAAAGGTAAATATAAGCACTTCCTAAAGAAGGTCAACATGACTTCCATTGCTTTGACCATGTCAACGTTGACCCTTCCCCGTCCGATGTTGACGGATGGCCCTCCTAAATTGCCTGTAGCCAACCATATCCGTCCTATATCGGACCACAGCATGACTCAATAATTAATCGACCACAAGCTGTCTCACGAAACGGAACACCATCCAAACCCATGATAAAAGAGGCGGCGAAGATTAGAGATTAACCAAGGGTTACCGGCGAACGAGAAGACAAGCTCAGAATCGACGTCGATGGAGGCGACGACGACTCCTTTACTTCACGTTCTCGTTCTCGTTCTCGTTCTCTTCCTCTTCGATTCCGCTGTCGCCCAGCCCTTCCTCTTCGACCCCATCAACCCGCTGCTGAATGCTGGCCCGGCGCAGAAGAAGCCCAGCTATGAGACCTCGTTCACCGGTATCTGGGAACTCGTCCGCAACAGCTCCGGCGTGTCTGCCATGCACCTGGTCATCACCAAGGAGAACAAGGCCATCCTCTTCGACGCCACCAACTCCGGCACCTCCCTGCTCCCACTGCCGGCCGGCAATTGCCGCCCCGATCCCACCAACAAGACCAACGGCGAGGACTGCTGGGCGCACGCCGCGGAATACGACTTCGTGGCCGACCAGCTCCGGCCGCTCAAGGTTGGAATGGATTGCTTCTATTCGTGCTTTGGCTTGATTGGTTACTCGGTTTGGCCGTGACTGTGTGTGCAGGTGTTGACGAACACTTGGTGCTCGTCGGGAGGATTCGCCGCCGATGGGACGCTGGTGCAGTCCGGTGGGTTCCATGAAGGAGCCACTGCGGTCCGGTACCTCAAGACTTGCCCGACTTGTGATTGGATCGAGTACCCGACTGCTCTCTCTGTCAACAGATGGTAGCTTTTCTTTGACGAGTTTAGCTTCTTTTACTTGCAATTTCTTAGTGTAGACATTGAGAAGAGAACTAAGATAATAATCTTACATTCGCAAGAGTATAAAGAGTAGAATTATATATATTAGGTTAGGTCTGATCATATTGATCCATATAACTTGGACTCATTAATGCATGCACGAGCTCGGAATCACTATGGTTGGTTCCCAGGTACGCCACCCAACAGATCCTGCCCGACGGCAGCTTCATCGTGGTCGGTGGCCGCCGCGAGTTCAGCTACGAGTTCATCCCCGCCCCCGGTCAATCCAACCCCTCCAACTACAAGCTCCCGTTTCTCATCGAGACCACCGACGACGAGGAGAACAACCTGTATCCCTTTCTCCACCTATCGACCGACGGCAACCTCTTCATCTTCGCCAACAACCGATCGATCCTCCTCGACCCCCGCACGCACACCATCCTGCGTGAGTTTCCGCCCTTGAAAGACGGCTCACACAACTACCCGGCCTCCGCCTCCTCCGCCCTCCTACCCCTCCGCCTCCGCAGCAGCACGACCGCTCCCATCCCCGCCGAGGTCATCATCTGCGGCGGTGCTTCTCACAAGTCTGCCGCGCTCGCCGCGGAAAAGGTCTTCATTCCGGCACTCCGTCGGTGCTCCCGCCTCACCATCACTAAGCCGAACCCGAGGTGGCACACGGAAGTCATGCCGACGCCGCGCGTCATGGCCGACATGCTTCTCCTCCCCAACGCTGACGTTCTCATCATCAATGGTGCGTCCAAGGGCACGTCCGGGTGGGGCTGGGCCGAGTCACCGAACCTGGAGCCCCTCCTCTACCGGCCGTCATCGAGGCGCAACGAAAGGTTCAAGAAGCTAACGCCAACCACGATCCCGAGGATGTACCACTCGACAAGCGCGGTGCTACCGGACACCAGCATCCTGGTCGCCGGCAGCAACCCAAACAACAGGTACAACTACACGGCACAATACCCGACCGAGTTCAGGTTGGAGAAGTTCTACCCGCCGTACCTCGACCCTGCATTGGCGGTCCACCGGCCGAGGATCGTAAAGGAGCTTGTTCCGAGCAGCGTGACCTACGGAACGAGCTTCCAAGTCGTGTTCGACGTATCAGACTTGGGGTTGGAATTGGGGGACTTGAAGGTGACGATGTACGCGCCGCCGTTCACCACGCATGGTTTCTCCATGAACCAGAGGCTTCTGATACTGAGTACGGTGGAGCTGTCGCTTCCTGGATTGGGAAGGTGGACGGTTGCAGTGACTGCGCCGCCCTCAGGAGTGGTGGCGCCTCCTGGGTACTATCTTCTGTTTGTAGTGAACCGTGCGGTGCCAAGTGAAGGGGTGTGGGTTCAGCTTCTGTAGTTATTAAAAGAATAAAAATACCATTGAATTTGCATTTCTCTCGATAATTAATTCTCTTTTTTTTGGCCTCATAATTTTTATTTAAAATAATTTATAAATGTAATTCTGTTTGCTGGAGTACCTCTTTAAACATAGCAAAAAAAAGAATTCCAATTATGAAGGCTGATCAAACAGAGCCAAATTGAACGGCTTCTAATGTCAATAATACGTACGTAATTTCACTTCTAAAATAATTAAATTCATTAATTGTATTGGGTTGAACTCCAATCAAGGGAACCTCTACCGTTGAGATGGCCACGGTGAGGAAGGGTCCACCGAGATGCAGATTCGGTGTCTGCTCGGGTGACGAGGTGAGAGATCGAGTGGGCGATGCGAGCGTCCGCGAGCTCGGGGACTCACCCACGGCGAAGACTCTCGGTCCTCCACCCGCAACCGCACGTGCATCCTGCGTGTCAAACCCTTGGTTCGTCCGCGAGGCAAAAGGGTCGCGCGGCTTCCCCAACCCAGATGATCGCCTGCAAGTCGTCGTCGAGGTGAAATATTCGCCCTCCCCCTTTTCCGCTTTTTTCTTTTCCCTAACCCTGAAAGAAAAGGCCGGTTGCTGCTTTCTTTCTCGACGAGACCGCTGATTCCTTGCTCGAATCGTGGCAGATTCCATTGCCTGCTCAAAGTCGCGTTCCCGCCGAATGCTCCGCTCTCGAGCCCGTTGAACCGCCTTCAGGTTTGATTTCTTGAATCTCCGTTTTCGTTTTTCTTTAGTCCTCCGTTACACTTTTACTAATTATTGGGGCTTTTTCTAGGTACATAAATCTATTTCTTTTAATCATGCATGCTACTCTAGTTGGAAATAAAATAGCCCTCCTTTAATCGTATATAAATAGAGAAAAATGATAGCGGCATAGTGTTTCAAGTTACGATGAAATAGTTGCTCGGTTAAACAAAGTTAGTGTTATTGTCACTTATTTCGTATGTTAACGTCAGTTTTGTTTGATTAGGTTGTCCCTTTTGACCAGTGTTTGAGGAGCTATATTTAGTTTCAAATGGAAGTTGATTTGATAACTTTCTTTTCTAATGTTTAAGTTGTATTTCATACATCATTTGTTCTTTTCTGTTAAAATTTATGGATACTTCTCAAGCAGTTCTTGGATATGTCAGGATTGTCCCAGAGGTCAGAGTTTGAGTCTTATCTGGAAGATGGCTAGCACAAAGGACCGGCATGCAGAGTTGGACAGGCGTAAGAAGCGAAAATCAATTATGCATGTATGGAGGCCAATCTCCACCCAGTCAGCTTCAAATGAAGGTTTTACTAGTTCAGTTAATTATTGTAAATGGTTTCATGCATAATCTTTAATTCTACTGTGATGGTGTGGCCTTTGGTAGCATGAACTTGACTGCTTATAAGCAGTCTAGCAAGATCAGCCAATCAAGATTTTACTTAGTAACCAATTCCAGAATGTTTAAGCTTCTTCCCTTCCCTTCCTTTCCAAGAAGTTTTCAAGGTTCTGTGGTTTGGTTTTGTTTTACCCGACTAAGACAAAGTCTTATCCAGGCACAATCTGTATACTGTTTTCAGAGACGGAGGACTTAAAATGTTGCCAACTTGAATTTTACTTAAGATGATCAATTGGTGACTCTTATCTATCAATGAGTATTAAAGCCTATGACAACTTCCTCTATTTTGAAGTCTCTACATGACTAAGTTTGTTGTGCAATTCTCATGATTAGTTTATTGTCATTTGAAACTAAATTATGATTTATTTTCTTTACTTATGCCTTGTTTGTTGCTTTTTGAAGAATGCTATGGATTTTCCAGCGATGTGATGTCCTATTTCTGGCATAGTAGGGTGCTGTCATCGTGCAATTCGATGTTCTACATGCTCAAAATATAGGCATGCATATACAATGTCAATACCCTGCTAGGATAGTAACATGCCAGCGGCATGCACGGGGATGGCATGCTTCAAATAAAGACCTCTTTCGGCATAACACTTAGTCAAAATATAAAGAACCATTTACTGATTCTTACTGCCACATTTTTTTATGGAATGTCTCTTGACTTCATGAGACTAGCTAACCAACCGTCTATGGGTTTGGTGGATATGAACTCATTATCGCATTTTCTTTTTCTTTATAATTAGGTTGGAACTATTTTATGCCTGTGTATTCAGCAGTCTCACTGCAACTAGATAGCATCATATATGCTGATTTATGTATATGTTTTTTGGTTGATTCCATGATATTCTCTCCTGTTGATAGATAGGGTTTTTTTGTTGTCTGTTTAATCTTTTCATTATAGTTGTTTCTATAGCTAATTAGTTTCATGATGCTATGTATATTTCATAAGCAAATTTCAACAAATCATTTCCTGCAGTTGATCACAGTAGATCTGATCTTCAGTGTCAACACCCAGAGTTGCATCAGAACAAACCTTCTGGTGTTTCTGATAAAGAGATCGCCACCCAGGAAAACTCTGTTATGGGCATTTCCATGACATTAACTACAAGTGCTCGTGCCGTGGATCATGGCAATGATTTTGAAACAGAAAATGTGTCCACATGTCATGATCTCAGTACTGCCTCTAATTCTGGTGGGGCCCTTGAGCAAGAAGTCATGGAGGGTGCTGTACAGGTGATGAACCCAACAACGGGTGCTGAATTAGGCAGTGGAGATGAAAGACATTCAATTTCTATCGAGGTATCTCTGTCTATTGTTTTCTAGTTGTTCAATACATATTTAATTTCTGTGCTGATTTTCCTTGTGTCGGTATGCCGGAATTTACTGCGAACCATTAGGGGAGGGAGAGGACGGGAGGAAGAAGGAAGAGTAAGCAAAGGAGAAGGAAACAAGGAGAAGGAGGAGGAGGAGGAGGAGGAAGAAGGAAGAAAGAGAAGGAAAAAGAGGGGAGGACAAGGAGGAAGAGGCGGCAGTAGAGGAGGAGGGGTGCTGAGAGGGCAGTGGGTGGGCTGGCGGTGAGTGGTGAGCGGCAGCAGTGCTGGCCTCCTCAAGAGTTCAAGAGTTGGATGCCCCAAACATTAAGAAATATAACATGTAACATGTACGATATAATATATGATATATAATATTGGGTTTATCCGTGTACCGGTCGGTGGTAGGCAGTCGGACCAGTAAATACCAGTCGAACCGTGCCAAACCGGCTGGTTTAGCGAACCTTGCTGTAGTGTACACAAGATCACTGATTAAGATTATGGTATATTGTCTATTCACTGGATCAATTCCTTGTCTTTACTATTAATATGCAATATTGAACTTTAGTATTACCACAAATCATTGTCAACTGTTTGTTAGTCCAATTTGTTCAAATTTCTGTAATTGTTAAGTGACAAGCCTCATATTGCCTTGCACTGTCCTGTTAATTGGAATATTAGATGCTTTGGTAATTGCTTTCATTGTATTACTAATCATTCAAAATCTATTCTGTTATATCGTATAATTATTGAAGATGCTAATAAATATTAAATCTTTTCTGCAGGTTGGTGCTTCCTTGATTCACTTTATTAAAGGAAAAGGGTATAAGTTTTATGATTTTTTCTTTTTTTTGTATCTTTTAGTTTATTGCTAATATGCATAATTTCAGTGTAAAAGTTTCTTAGTTCTGACCAAGATAGGCTCTTCTACCTTGTAGAGGTTCTATGCAGAAACAAATTGAGGGAGAGATGGGGGTAAAGATTGTCTTCCCTTCATCTAAGGAGGACAGTAACATCAGTAAGTGTGTACTTTTATTAGTAAAACACCATATTTGAACTTTTGGGCATACTAAATATTCTTTTGATTTATATTACTTGCAACTTGTAAGTTTCTAGATTGCAGGATTATCTGTTGTGTAAGCTTCTTACATGTTTTAAGAACCAAACATTTGTGTAAGAAATACCTCATTGATCAGCGGATGCTTTACTGTAAATGAAGACTTTTACAGGCTTAAAGTCTTATACCAAGGAATCAACATGCATAATGAAATAAGGGTCACATTCTTCTGAATGACAAGCATATGAATATTTGGATGTAAGATGAGAAAATTGTTGTAAGATTCTACATGGAGCAACTAAACTAAGTTTTGTTTAGCTCTTAGTTCACCTACTGCCCCTCTATCGTTCACTACCTTTACATTTTAGATGGAACCATTCACCAATATTTTAGCAAGATAAAAACCTGGCCTTTGTTACTCTCTATTGTTCACTGAACTCTAATTAGACTTGTACAGATCACCTCTTCAAGTTTGATATCTGATTCCATCCACCTATAGTACTCTTAGTTGACATAATTCTCATGACCCAACCAAATACTAGTTCACTTGTACCCCGTATAAGCTTTGTTTTTGAGTTAATTTGATCCAACTAAATGAACATGTTTTATGGGCTTGTAAGTTTTCTTTATCCTAAACCAAACTAAACTATGTTGTCATTTTTTGTCAACCAAGCTCCTGATATTGTCATTCTGTTGTTTTTCTTTGACCATTCCTTTCAACTTAAAAAATGCCAACTTTCCTTATAAAACACTATTGTCTGTCTTACCTTTCATCCATTCATGCAACTAATTGTTTATAAAATGGTCAAGAATGTTATCTTTCATTCATCATTATATCATTCATCTTTAAGTTGTGTATCTTCTTTTGATTATTCTACCCCTTAATCAATTAAGTTTAAACAAATATAACTGAACTAACTGATGAATAGTTATGCACCTGCTTGAATAAATTATAACTTCCCACATTTGTACTCGAATTATAAAGTAAATAACCAAATTTTGGTATGGTAAAAGCCTGTTTGCTGTTTTTTTAGATTCTTTTGTTAAGAGATGTGGTTGCTGCGCTCATTCCCACATAGTATTCTATTTGACTAAATATCTGCCTATGAGATGACTTTTGGCTGAAAAAAGATACAAAACCTATGAGATGACTAAATATCTACTGTTCACCCTGGTGTTATTATTGAGAAAGCTTAATTATGTGGTACCCTGGTGTTATTATTGCTTGCTCTCTTACATGGTAAGTTAGTAATGATGGACTCCTTTTTGCAGCTATTGAGGGTACTGTTGAAAGTGTTGCTAAAGCATCAGAAAAGATTGCTAGTATACTCGAAGAGGTTGGTAGCCAACTTCATCAGTTAATGAGAAGGATAGTATGCAAATAACATTTGCTTAGTTTCTTAGTTGCTCTGATATATAATTGCAACAGCTAATTATGCGAAACCTTTCTGTACAAAACATTGGGTTCTTGAATGCTTGAGGGCAAGGGACATTCTTTTTTTTCTAAAATTTCTTGTTAGGTAATTTAGATAGGAAATATCTCTGGTTTTTCATATTGATTCACTAGCATGAAAATGTATACTTTTGCCAAAAAAATGTTATAAGGTCCATGCAGTAATTTCAGTTAACTAAAAGATGTATATTGTGAAATCTGGTTACATTTGATTGTCTCAGCCCCTCGGGTATGTATCTATACCACAGTCATGCGATTTCAGCATCATATTACTAATTATAGGTGGTAAACCTTAAGAGCACTTTAATTTATCATCTAGTTTTATAATGGTTGACTTGTCCCTTGTCTATGAACTGTTTACATAAGTCATATCCAAAGACCACCAATGTTTCTACCATGTTCTAGTGCATTATAAACTGAGTTAGATAACAGGTGGGCTTTTCATGCTTTTGACTCATGCCATTTAGCAATAAGTCGTATGGAGTTCATGAGATATGAATCCTCTAATTTGACTTGCACAGTGTGCCCAACACCTGGCATGTTGGTTCATGGTGTGGTACCAAGAAGGGATGTAGGAGGAGAGGAGGGGTAGAGGAGTGGAGTAGAGACGGAGGAGGTAACACTGGGAAGATGGTGGCGATCAGCTCAGCGGCCATAGGCGTGTGCCAACATAAGGTGCAAGGAGAGAGTCTCATGTGCGAGAGGCTACAGGTGCTAAAACATCTAAGCCCGCCTCCCCTTAAAAAATGAACTGGACTGCGCAAAAAGCCCTGTTCATTGTCCCGATTTAACCCTGGACCAATAAATACCACTGGTACAGATCGGTCGGTGCAAAATTTGAAATCCTTTTTGGGTCTACATGAACTGGCTGATATAAGTTTGTTAATTGGCTATGAAGGTGCACACTGATTAGCATATTCATAGCAAGCTTTTGAATTAGAACAATAGAAAAATAACGAAATCAGGTAAAAACTAACTAAAATGGGACTAGTTCATATATTAATATTTAGTCAGAAGCATCTCATTGCAATCAGCACTTGAAATATTCTCTAGGTGAGTATAGTTTTTTTGAAAATTCTTACCCATGTTTTAATACTATGAGTTTGGAAGTGAATAGATCTGAATTTAATTTCTATTATGTATAAATTAACAACTAAAACAATCAAATCTCTATGTTTCATGTCCCACATGCATAGGTTAAACTTTTATCACCTTACAATCTAGATATATATGGATTGGGTTATAGTGCAAAGCCCATCAGGGTAATCGAAGAGATGACCGAGAACCACATTGTGATAGACAAACATTCATGAGAAGAGCCAGCACTGCAATACTTTTGGATCCTAAATTCAAATTATGGTACTTGTGGCATTAATAATTTCTTATGATCAGTGGTCTAAGGGTGTCTGCTGCAAAAGATTATGTTCAGAACATATGTTCATGCTATGCATACTGGTTTTAATGTGTGCATGTGTTTTTCTTTTCTTAGGTCTTTTATTGTTTATCATAGATTTCTTCAACTATGTTGTTCGACTTGCAAGTTTATCTGTATAGACTTGTATATGCTATATATGTAATGATGGCAGTTCTTATTGCACACTGTTTTATGAAGTCTGTAATGCACCATTTGGTAAATACCTTATTGTTCTGATTTTCCAGGCTGTGAAAAGCCCAAAGCTTGATTACTCTCACTTTGTATCCCTACCATTGGCACTCCACCCAGAACTGGTGGAGAAGCTAAACCGTTTTCAGAACTCTATAATTGGGGATGCCACATTTAGCGATGATGATGATTTGGAAAAAGAATCAAATGATGGTACCACAGATGATGAGGACAATCAATCAGAAAGACAGAAGGTTGCTGTTAGGCTTGAAGTTCAAGATGAAAAGGAATGTGTAAAAGTGAAGATAAATGCTATGGACTACAAGTCTACTACTAGAGCTTCGTCTTTGACAGGTAGATCATCTTCTTCTGAAGTTCACATGAAAAACAGAGATTAGATGATGAACAATCTTGAATGTAGGACGAGAGTGGCATAATATTTTTTTATAACAGAGTAACATAAAAGAGAGGAATAGAAGATAGTAATTGAAATATAATAGGAAAACAAATGGATGACTACCAGACTCACTCTGGCTTGAAGAAAACACTCCCAGGATGAAGGCCTCCCACTTCTGCACATCTCGCATGTGGACGATGAAATCATGCCATCGAAAAACAAATGTGGCCTCACATCACTGACACTCAAGGTGGGAAAAGAACTCATTTCATTGATTCATCGCTGATTGATTTGCATTACAATGTTCTTGTCCCTTTTTATGGGCTAAGAACAAGAAAAGAAATGGAAAATGTAAACGTGAAAAAGTGAAAAATTATAATTGAATAAAATCAAATGTATGATTTGATCTTTCCTTTGAAGAAGATAATATTCTTAATTGATATGTTTCCATCTTCGTAGAGATCAATCTTCATAAAATCTTCCATCAGGATTTGGAATCTTCAATCAAAATCATAATTTGATTTTTTTCAAATTCTTTTCATATTTTCTTTTCTTTGAATAAACTAGGAAAGTAGATAAGAATTATTCAGTATCTAGCCATGTGACAACTTATGATATGCAAAATAACCTCTATACTAATCAAATTTATTTGAATAAGAGATAGATAAGATTGGTTCTGCGTCACTGAACTTCCTCAGTAATAAGTTAGTGACTCAAGTACTCATGAAAGTGAGTAGTTGAGATGACTAAAGTCCTGTCACCTCAAAACAACATCATGGGTGGACCTATGTTGCACGAACTCTGATGCGAAGTGTGGATGCAGATATGCATCCTTAAATTTATCATGGCTGTTGCTCTAAACTATGAAACAACATCATGGGTGGACAATATGTTCAAACTCTGATATGGAGGGTGGACACAGATATGCATTCGTAAATTTGACAGGGCTATTGCTCTTAAGTATGACACAAGGATAAGATCTAAAATGGTCGAATTTATAATATAGGTATGAGTATCTTTGAATTTAACTCTTAGTGCTATTTTAATATATTATAAAATATTTTAACACAAAGAAGTGTTCCAGCAACAGAAATTCCAGCATCTGTCAGTGTTCCAGATCTCAATAGTTGTAAATCTCTATCTGCTTTTAGTATGCTTGATTTGTCATTTGATGTAGTTAAAACTCTCTTAGTGATGTAATTTTAAATGTATTATATGCTTAGCATGGTTCATCTTACTGGTCCATACTGACATACCAATCAACCATCGGTATGATATGTACCGATGCACTAACACACGATATGGTGAGGTATACCAACAGATCGATATGTACCACCCATACCGATCTCCTATTGATGTACCACTCATACTAGGCGGTACATTGTGATATGACAAACCTTGATGCTTAGCAAGTAAAGTGGGCTTTAAGAAAGTGAATTTAGTATTTGTCACCTTTGTCTTGTGTACTTTATGAATAACTTTCTCTATCTTGTGTCCGGCTAATGGATATCAAAATTTTGTAGGAGATGGATAGAAAAGCCTGCATTCTTTACTTTTACTGAAGATTTATCTTATTCTTTTGTTCTTTCAGATTTTCCTCAGATATTATCGATTCCTCTGATTGTACAATTGCAGATATGGGCATTGATAGATCTATATTTATTAAGCCAAAAACATTTCATTTGACTGTTCTTATGCTGAAATTGTGGAACAACAAGCGAATTGCTGCAGCTGCTGAGGTTCTTCAGGTTATAGTGTTTTCCTACAAACATAATTCTTGTGGTTATTAGATTGTTGGATGATAGCATATTTTTCTTTGTACATTACAGAGAATATCTTCAAAAGTACAGGATGCTCTGGAAAACCGACCTGTTTACATAAGACTCCAAGGACTGGTAAGACTCATTTCCCTATGTTCATTTTAGCCTTGTCCCAAATACATGCATTTTTTCTGATCACACTACCAAGTGATCAACGAGGTTCTACAGCTGATGCTTAATTATCACTTTTCCATCGTCAGAGCGGGTGCTGTTTTTGTTCTTTCTTTATGAGGTTGATACTTATCAAGATACTAGAAAGGAAACCAAAACTTGTTGATTGTGCTTTTTAACTGCATACTTGGTTCTTTCTGATGGAAACATGTCATGGAACTGTTCATTATCTGGGATCTGGCTAGTTTCTCTGTTGGTAGGTCATGCCTGCATGAAAAGATCCTCTTTATTTGTGTAGTGGAGCAAGACTTTTGAGGTGGCAGGGATAATTTATGGCTACAAGAAATCTTGGGATCATGAAAATGCTGATTATGATGCTGGCCTTTTCATTGTTATCATTCTCATTTTTCCTGTGGAATAAATTTTGAGGATGGACTTGATTGCAGATGTGCATGAGAGGTTCGCCAGCTAAGGCCCGAGTTGTGTATGCCCCAGTGAAGGAAATTGGTGGAGAGGGACGATTGTCGCGTGCCTGCCGTATCCAAAACATTTCCATTTTTAGTAGAATTTGATATGAGAAGCACATAGTTTAGCACTAAATAAATGTGTCAACCTTGTCATGCCAAAATGTTGCTACTTGACCTTTTCCAACTCCTGCAGAAGTCATAATTGATGCCTATGTCGAAGCAGGTCTTGTTCTTGAAAAGGATGCTCAGCAAGCCTTGAAGGTAATTTTCTTTTTATACCTCAAATTGAAGTTGCAAGCTAGTAGGATAAGTTATTGCTAGGTTTTGTCACTCATTTCTTTTCCCCAGTATTCTCACCAGCTTCTCTTTGTTGGACACACTTTCATTCTTGAAGACTTTCAGTTAGTTATACTATATAATACCTCTTATTTTTGTTTTCCTTGTAACACTAAAGCACTTAAGTCATTTGTGTTTTCCTAAAATGCAGCTACATGCAACCTTGATGAATGCAAGGCACAGAAAAAGGTTCTTAGTGCTTCTATTTTTTTGGAGCCATTTTGCCATGTAAAAGTTGAAGTTTCTGAATATGCGGACAATTATTCCAGGAAAGGTAGGAGGACAAAGAGATATGATTCTTTTGATGCACGCCACATTTTCAGAGTTTATGGTTCGGAGGACTGGGGGGAGTACCACATTCCAGAAGTGCATTTGTCCCAGAGATTCAAATTTGATGAAAGTGGTTATTATCATTGCTGCACATCAATTCCCTTACCTGAAAGCATGCAAATTGATTGATCTCACCCTCTAGGTTTCTTCATTCAGGTATATGTTATTTACATCTGTACTTCCCTCTCCTTTTATGTTGCATAAACTTTTCTGTTCGGAAATAATTACTCTTGTTCCACATGCATGGGTTGACCTTGCTTATGTTGCAGGTATTAATGATCGCATCTTAATGTGATCATCAAGGATGCCACCTGCTCCTTTCTCTAGCTGTGACTACATAGGTGTTTGATATCTGTAGGTCCGACACTTGCCCAGTAATCGTTCCGTTACCTTATATGCAGGCGAATAAAGTCCATCCATCTGGTAGCCGTGTGCCAATGGTTGCATTGTCATAAATATACACCTCGTTTTATTTGATTTTAATCTCCTTATCTATGCCGCCATCTAATGGTAGTGTGCTGGTAGACTGCTTCATAAAAAAATTGATTTTATGTTATGCTTAGAGATAATCATGCTAGTCGGAAGAATTTGTCCGACAGAATTGTCAAGGATAAAACATTTGAAACACTCCATCTGTCTCCATTAAAGTAATTATATTAGTGGTGGTGGTTCTGATGATTTGGTAATGTCACAATCCTACCGTGTGATCGAATAGGTTACTTGTATGCTCACATTTTACCTAAACTTTCATGGTTCAATCACAATCATGTTTTTCTAATAAGAACTATTGTTAGGATCTCATAGCAAGTTCTCTAAGAAACATGCTGGTCCATTCAAAATCTGCATCTTTGTAGCAGGTACATCAGATATATGGTGTGAGAAAAAGGTTAACATTGCATGGCCAATGGGAAGCTCGTGCCATTCACCGGCCAAAGCAGGTTTACTTCCATACATACCACCGAGACTTGCCCTTTACTATTTGTATTGTATTGTATTCAAGATATTAGATCCATATTCGTGGATAGTGGCATGGTCGAACGTGACAAGCTTTCTTCCTTGTATTCGTGCGGGTCATGCTTTGGAGCTTAGAACATTGGTATCTATTTGGACGATGCCATACGAATAATCCAGAGGATATCCTCCTTTTTCGTCTACATATTAGATTGCGGAAATGTAATAAACTATATATATATATATATATGTATATGTATATGATGATGATGATAATTGTTAGGTGAAGTCAACTTTGCATGTCTGTTAATTTTGTTTGCAGACAACGTGCAGTTACACCTGATAATGCAGCAACCATTAAAGAAAATATAATTGTGACAGCCTTTTGGATATCGACTTTGACCAAACTGAGCACTGTGTCGACCGGATTAGGCCGACACGTAATCCGATCTCATCCACACAAGCCCGAGAATAATTTGCCCAGTTTTACGACCTTGAGAACTGCATGGTGATATCCTATTTTTGGGTCATTTACCGGTCCATCTCTTGAATCCTTCTTCTGCTCGCCATCGTCGTCAGCCATCACCTTATCCATTTCATTTCTGCACGCTGCTGCTGTGTTCTATCCAATGATAAGCTCTTCTATGGGATGGGACCCACCGACGCAAAGCCATCTGCATGTCTCCGCGAATCTCCCCTTGGCGTGCTACATGACAATTCAATCAATGCATGCACGTTGGACACCGCTGGTGGGTTGGCGTTGGATAATCTCTACACCTCATCCCTCACCCACCCCGATGCTCAAACCCCTAATAGAACAAGCAAGAAATAGAAGAGAAAAGACTTCGTGGAGGTGCGTATAAATATGCCCGCAGCTCCTTCGAACTACCAAACTTGCCCGCCACCCACGAGCTCTTCCGACCTCCTGAGGCCTGACCATGGCTTGCATCGCCTTCGGCCGCTGCGATGACTCCTTCAGCGCCACCTCGCTCAAGGCCTACCTCGCCGAGTTCATCTCCACGCTCCTCTTCGTGTTCGCCGGCGTCGGCTCTGCCATAGCTTACGGTGAGTCTTTCTTTCACATATCCCCTGTGTGCGTACATATGTATGTACATATAAATAGTCTCATGGCGGTGAATGGTTGTGGTGCCATTGCAGGCAAGTTGACGTCGGGCGCGGCCCTCGACGCGGCGGGTCTCGTGGCGGTGGCCCTCTGCCACGGGCTCGCCCTCTTCGTCGCCGTCGCGATCGCCGCCAATATCTCCGGTGGCCACGTGAACCCGGCAGTCACCTTCGGATTGGCTCTCGGGGGGCAGATCACCATCCTCACCGGACTCCTCTACTGGGTCGCGCAGTTGCTCGGCGCAGTCGTCGGCGCGTTCCTCCTCAAGTTCGTTACCGGACTCGTAAGACCTACCCACTACTGTCCTGCATGTCTCTCCTGCGTGAGGTGATGGGCCTCAGTTGAGGCCAATATGAGCCCATTATGAACTAAATCCTCCGCTGTTGGGCCTCGCAGGACACGCCAACCCATAGTTTGGGAGCAGGAGTGGGAGCCGTGGAGGGAGTGGTGATGGAGATCATCATCACCTTCGCACTCGTGTACACGGTGTACGCCACCGCCGTCGACCCAAAGAGGGGCTCCGTCGGCACGGTCGCCCCCATCGCCATCGGCCTTATCGTCGGAGCCAACATCCTCGCCGCCGGCCCCTTCTCCGGCGGGTCCATGAACCCCGCGCGCTCCTTCGGGCCGGCAGTGGCGAGCGGCGACTTCGCCGACCTGTGGGTTTACTGGGTCGGTCCACTTATTGGTGGTGGGCTGGCTGGGCTTGTCTACACCTATGCCTACATGTGCACTGACCACACTCCACTCCCCCAGTAAAATTGTTTCTTGACAGAACATAGCATAAAGAACTGTCGGTGTGATGTCACAGAAAGTGTGGGGAGCAGTCCATCTTTGTGGGTTTGTGATTTGGTGCAAAAGTGTGGGAGTTGGTGTTGCTTGCATTGTTGTCACTGTTGTGTGGGATTATGAAGCCCTTTTTTGTATTTTATTGTTCATGTCAATAGATTCACTCTTCCTCTTTGGATCAAATATAAGCTCAAGCATGCAAATCATTTTCTCACAACTACAAATCTTGAAAGATGGTATGAATATGTTCAACAAATGCCAAGGAGAGAGAAGGGAAGACCCAACGAATATTTAATGAAAATAATAAAATGACAATATCACTAAAGAAATATAGATTTGTATGAGACTGTCCCAAGATTAGGATTAAGGGCTCTCTGATGTTGAAGCAATGGCCTTATGACCAAGCTGTTGTTGATTGCTGCTGGAACATGGGAAACTAAAACATGCAGTTATGCACTCATAGCTTATATCCACAAAGCTCAACACCGACACATAATGCCAAAAGAAAGACACTAATAGTAGAGCACAGCAGCAACAACAGATCAAACAAAGCTATGAAATTTTTCTCGTCGTGTATCGACCCCGACAGATATTGCTCAATACAAGAAAATATACCTTTAACATGTCGTATACACCAAATGATGTTCGAGGAAAAGGATCACTGGGTGACATCAGTATACCAACAACAACAATCAAAAAAGTAAATTACTATCAAAATACAACTGATTTTTGTTATTCAAAAATAGGCTCCCAGTGACAAGGGAAGCAAAGTCTGAAGTTATTCTATAAGTGGCAACCGAAGAAGCAAACATGGACTAACAGGTCGAAACAAGGGGGCCATGAATGGTAATTTCTGTTGCCTTAATGGATTCGGCTCCTTGCCCCACATTTTCGTCTTCGGGATCCAACAAAGAAAGATGAAAAGAAGCCTGCAAGGCAATGTAGCAGGAAAAGATCAGCATGGCACCAGGAGTGTGTGTATAGACACTAAGATTCATGCTTCCACATACTTTACTACTTGCCAAATGACACTCATCCATCGTCACACAAGGCCGTAGAAACCTGAGTATAACACAACATAATTTTATATCAATCATCAAGATAATAATAAGATCCTGCAGCTTTCTGTTCTCGATCTTTGGTAGAATCCAACTTGTTTATCCTGGGCCTGTAATTAGTTGGATCTCGTCTGAAAGTGATATCAAGATGCTGCAAAGAAGACAAACACAACATTCATTCTTCTTCAGAAAAAGAGGATTAATTAAGAGAGAGAAACAAAGAAATACAAAAACCATTGAAGATGCTGTGTTCAACAAGTGCCTTATTTGAAAACAATTATAGTAAGACCAAAATAATCTATTTTGTCCAACGCCGATATTCATGTTTGGAAAAACAATAATCATCTTTCGGACTCCAGTGTCAGAATCAGCATTGCAACTACTACCTAACGTATATCAAATGACAAAAGAATCTGATATACGTTCCTACATTCCCACTTGGATGCGTCCTCCTTCAGGGATCAGACTATCACTAACAGCAGCAACAAAGGAAGAGTTAGTTCATCATGTTTCACAATTTTAATTCGGAGTGGCTCCTAACCAACATCCCACTCCCACCAAAGTTGTACTTTCATCTTATTCACTTTTAAAATCTCTCAGAGTAATTCCCAGATTCAACAAGATTAGTGTTTTCCAACAAAATACCACAAGTCTGAGTTTCAAAAACCATTACCTTATAAAAAGATGTCTCAAGGAAAAAAAAAGTCAGGGAAAATTATTAGAAATATGACCAGTAAACTGCATCTGAACCTAGCCCATTAAGATATATAGAAAAATATACACTTATTCGTTATCTTTTCTTAAGAAGATGAAAGTAACAGATAAAAGTATTGCCACTTACAGATAAGAACAGGTTCATGCCAGATAAGATGACATATAAAAAAATATACACTTATTCGTTCTCTTTTCTTAAGAAGACGAAAGTAACAGATAACAGTATTGACACTTACAGATAAGAACAGGTTCATGCCGGATACCAAAGACTGAGGTGCATTAGCAATGCAATCCACAGAGGGCTTCCCCTCGTACACAATGACTTTATCAGCCAGGTAGGTCGCCATGATGAAATCATGTTCAACAACAAAGGCAGTTTTCTTCGCATGAAGGATAAATCTTTTTATCACCTTTGAGGCAACAATACGCTGCTCTGAATCTAGATAAGCACTTGGTTCATCTATCAGATAAATGTCTGCCGGCTGACCAAATAACATGAATCAGTATGACAAAGCAGGATCAGAGATGGAAAATTCACCATCAAGAGCATTCCCAAAAGGGAAAAAATCATTTGCATGTTAAGACACAAGACTTTTCACTAATCAGCATATCACAACTAGGTAAAGATCGTTTGCAACTTAACAAAAAATCTACAGAAAATCTGGATGCAACCATTACCAATAATAGAAGCATCTATTTGCTTAGACATCAAGCAGCAGTCGCAGTACACAGTCCTAATTGAGATCAATCAACAAAAAAGACTTTTCACATTATGGTCAGATGAAACGAAAAAAATCGTCACCAAGTGAAATTCTTATGCAGGATCACTGAGATTCAACTTTTAATTATTCATAAGCTTAGAACTCTCGCTACTCAATTGCAAGAGCAAAACCACCTAGGTTACTTACATTTTACACAATATAATTTGTAGAGCAAATAAGCTATGGAAATACCAACCTTCCCAAGACACAAACACAATGCTACTCGTTGCAGTTCTCCACCAGAAAGATTCACAACTTCTTGGTCCATTAATTGCTCAATTTGCAATGGTTTCATAACATCAGTCACAAATTGTGGATGCATATATGAATCTCGAATTTTTTGATGCAGCAAGTGTCTCACTGTAGATGGAAACTTTGGACTAATTTTCTGAGGCTTATATGACACATTAAATTCAGGCATCTCAACATCAGAATCTTCCACCGTATCAGGCTTCAGCAATCCTGCCTGAAATTTGTCAAAGGCATAAATCAGATAATCAAAATGAAATTCAGGTTGACAGCCATATTAGGATAGATTTTTCAATAAAATAAATGTGTACATCCTAGTCAGTACCCCTCACTGAATTGGGAATGGATGTATTTAAACACAATAATTGATATCTAGTCTCAACGGAAATGGATGGTCGAATAACCAGGCATGCAAGAAAGAAAACAGAAATAAAAGGTTGTTACCAGCATTCGAATAAATGTCGTCTTCCCAGTCCCATTCTCACCCAGCATTACAATGATTTGAGAATCAGTAAATTCACCCTCTATCACTTTAAGCTTGAAATTCCCTTGGGTTTTACTCATAGTCGGATATCTATAACGTTGATAAGTCTGAATCTCCTCAGCACTTTCTTGAGGAGTCTCAGCAACCTGTAAAATCCAACAATATAAGATAACAATAGAAAAATATTTCAGTAGATGTCTACAAGAACATGAGGTCCTACCTTAAACATAAGTGACTCATCTCGAAACCGCAAATTTTCTGTAGGAACAAAACCAGCCAAAAAAATGTTTATTCCTTCACGTACAGAGAAAGGCAATGTAACAACTCCATAGGCTCCTGGCTTCCCATATAAGCAACAAATGAAATCGGACAAATAGTCCAGTACACTGAGGTCATGCTCCACAACAATCACATAGCTGAGCAAGGAGAAATGAGAATGTACATGACGTTAAACACCCCACAGAAATAAAAACAGCCTACTGAATCAGGAGATCGAAATACCTGTTAGGTCTGAGCAGGGAACGGATAACTTGTGCTGCTTTGAGCCGCTGTTTCACATCAAGATAACTTGACGGCTCATCGAACATATAAATCTCTGCATTTTGTATAGCAACCACAGCAATAGCAAATCTTTGCAACTCTCCACCAGATAAATCCCCCACATTTCGATCAATAACTTGATTTAATTCTAAGTCAGCACATAGTTCTGTCTTCTTCTCCCTCTCATCCTTTTGGTCAAGCACCTGTCCCACATTCCCTTGAACAGCTTTTGGAATGTGATCAACATACTGTGGTTTGATGATTGCCTGAATTATACTAGAAAGTTAGCAAAAATATGAAAAGGAAGGTGAGGAATCCTATGACATTAACCATAATGACAAAGTGACAAAAACACAGATATCACTACAGCTACCATTGCCGAAATAATTTCATACCAATAGGTATGACTTATGAGACAAAATTGTGTTAGCAAAACCAAGATGCAGACTTGTTCCTTCCCTGTTTATTTTGAAATTTGCAAAATTAATTTAATATATCCTGATGAGGCTATGAACGATTACAACCAATCTTTGCCTCAAATATTCAGATACCCGTAAGCCCCATGATTTAAGAAAAATGAATAGAACAAGGATTACATACAGCATCTCATTTAACTTTGAACCCCCATTCATTGTATATGACTGATACCAGTATTCATTTTGATTCACATCATGGATGCTTATATGCCAAGCACACCACCAAGTAGCCCCCTATATTTATCTTTTTTCTATAGACCAGTCTAAAAAAGCACCACATCTAAATAGATTTTCACAACTTTAATCATGATTTGAAAACAAATAATAAGAACAATATGTTCCTCCATATATCATGATAATTGTCCATCAATTACAAATTAGTATTTATATATACTATTGGATCAAGGATATACATGGCTCAAGCACATATAAATAGCTACATACAAGGAAATAAACTGAAAACAGTACAAAGACATTAAAAGTTTTAATACAAGGAAAAGGCTGCATCATGCAGATCAAACTACAACTGATAAATAAGTTCAACAGTTGCAAACAGCAAACATTTGATAGAAAAACATCAGAGATATAAGAAACATAACGCAATTTAGTTTCTTTGCAAACCAAAATGTAACAAGATTATCTACCATATGATCATTATTCTAGCTATGGTCCAAGAGTAAAAAGTTTTCAAAACAGATATAATGGTCAGATCATGTCTCAACAAGAAATGGAAAAGAAAAAAATGGAAGCAACCATCTGAAAGAGTTATGACTAGAATCATGATTGAAGTTCTGCTACCACAGCAAGCTACAATTAAAGAAACAAAAGCAGAATATTTGCATTTAAAAGAAAGTGTACAACATATATTAATTCAAAAACACATTTCTAACCACCTTTAGATTGTCCTCCAGTATACGAGTAAAATAATTCTGAAGCTCAGAGCCACGGAAATATGTCAAGATCTCCTGCCAATCAGGAGGATTCTGCAAAGAGAAAAAGTTTTTAAGAAACAACAGGCAGCATAGTTCAGAAACAACTAGAGAAAAAATTCTTCATCAGGTATTACATTGAATCGACCCAAGTTGGGCTTTAACTTCCCGGCCAACACTTTAAGTGCAGTGGACTTTCCAATACCATTCGTACCAACCAGGCCCAGAACTTGTCCGGGTCTTGGAACTGGCAATCTGTATAAACAACATAATTGTAAAAACACTACATTTGGAGGGGGAAAAAAATCAAATAACAATAGCATCTTTTATGTTCTGATTTTTTTCTTGCCAACCTGTGCAATTTAAATGTATTTGGTCCATAACGGTGAGTTGTATCTTTGTCCAAGTCCTTCGGTAGATTGATGATCTGAATGGCCTCAAATGGACATTTCTACAACCAAACAACAAATCCAGATAAAGATTAAGATGCTCAAACACCTAAAATAAATAATAAAAACCAAAGAAAAGATATACCTTGACACATATACCACATCCAATGCATAACTCTTCAGAAATGAAAGCAAGTTTTGAGGCAGGGGTTACTTCTATGCAAAGCTTTCCTGTCAGGAGCAAAAAATAAAACCAATGTGACTCCCATGAAAATAGATGTCGGTAAAACAGTATGAAGGCTAAGTTAAGAAAACATTGGTAATTTACAATAAAAAATGAAATGGCAAGTGTGAGCAGCAACAATAGAACTTTTGGATTTGCATTGTTAGAAGACTAAATAGTTAGCCCAGTGGGGACTTTGTGTGGAACTAGATACCAGTACGACAAAATAGATGAAGGCATCTCATCTTGCAGTTTACATGGCTTACCAAATTCATGACCACTAGCTTTGTAATAAACAATTACAGAAGTCACTGGTCTACAAATGATAAATAAGAAACAAGTTTCACACTATTCAGCCCATTTATTGCATCCTAACACTGCACTGAGCAAGAAACCCGGAGGATAATCCTACAATTTCCTCCACTAATAACCTAAAGAAATCCATGAAGTTCTTGATCTGGCTTACACTGCTGCAACTTTACCCATTAAGGCAGGTTATCATAAGATCGACAAAGAAGACCAGACAAATAAATTACATATTGGTTAAGCCCCTTAAAAGCTAGAAGCTTCAGCAACTATAGTCAATATTAAACTTGGTTCTTAAATGGAATCATGAAGGGCAATGGTCTAGAAATAAATTGGGAGCAAATGGTAAAACTTCCTTTCTATTATAACCGACCGGTTTCCGAAACAAGACTTACAAATGACACCACTGTGAAATAATTTTGGTTAGGCAACTGCATTCCGGCCAAAAAATTGGAAGGTGTGTAACATTTAACACGAAAAATAAAGGATTAAACAAATAAACCCTTCCTGAATCAGAATTTAGTTCAGAACCCATTAAAAATCGGTAGTTCACTATCAGATTTCCGAACTTGAGGAACAGATTGTTTTATCTAGAGGCGGAAAAACGGATCGGAGTACCTGTTTTCACGACGGGGCAGCTCTTCTTGCACTCTTGGCGGCACTTCTTCGGCTTGCATCGGTCGGAGCTAACGATAGCGATACGGGTCAGCCGATCCGCCATGTTGGAGAGGACGAGAGCCTAGCGTCGACACTAAATTGAACCCTAATCCATGAGAAAATAAACGAGTTAAGAAATTATGGAGAACCATTGAATCCACGAACCCTGGCGTTACCAAAACCAAATATCGATGGAGACGGAAGAGAGGGGAAGGAATGGGAAACGCACCACCACTTGCCGCCAGGCCTCGCAAAAGGAGGAATGAATCCCTAATCGAGGCATATAAACGGCGGCACCTCACGGGGGCGGAGAAGAAACGGATCTTTTGTGCCGGATCCGGATCCGGCTCTCAAAACCAAACCCGTTAAGAAAGCCCAGGAAATAAACATAAAAATATCGTAGTATTTATTTTTTCTATTATTTTAAAATTTATTATTGTGGTGAATATAATTCGAAGTACAAAATGGAAGGTTTTATTGAGTTTGCATAGAGATCTAAAGAATTTAAATATAAATATAAATATAAATATTTAATGATGTCCCAAATTCTAAAGTAGTCTCACGTGCAATTGCAACACTCAATCTTTGCATGAAATTGCATCGTTATTAAATAACATTAGCAACAAATCCTTCAAAGCCATAAATCGTGTGAGATAAAGTAACCTTCTTACTGTTGTTACTTGATGGCATTTATCGAATAAACAACACAGCTTGATTCGATCTCGAAAGTATAAATTCATCCGAGGGTCTTATGAGGAGTCACATGAGAGCGATATGAGTGGGGGCGAACCTGATTGGTACGATCCTGATATATTACTTGTTTGTTGAGGCGTATCTCGTATCGTTACGAGGTGCACCTTAATTTTACTGAAATGCCTACACAAGTGATTAGTATCAAAGGGATATTCTCGAGCCGACCCTTTCGATGATTAATTTAATAGAGAAATGAGAAATAGTTCAACTGCTTTCTTTAAGCGTTTAAGGCTGATTTTTATACATGAGTCATCGATGGCGTGAGGTCAATGGCGAGTAGGAATGCCCCTTACATTGTCTCGAGGTTTATTAATGTATATGGTTGGTAGGCACACCTCTCGGTAGGTGGCATCATGGAAGAATGATAGCAAGGATGCTGTTTATCAAGGTCAAGGCATATTTAGTACAAACAAGAATGGCCCCTTGCGCTAGGCGTCTAAAAAGAGAGGGAAGGAAAATTGAGCCATGCCATTTGGAATTAATACCTTCTATTGTTGGGTGTACGGGCCCTTTCAAAACTATGGTTTGGTGGGGTTATGTTGCTTACGATAGATGGCCCAAGGAAGGAAAAAAAATAGGGGATGAGCCTTACTACTATAGATTAATATGTCGTATGACGGGTTTATGCAACTGTCATGGAGATCGAGTTGGACAGGGGTCGATGGATCGTACTCCTACTAATGGCTGCGAGAGAAGGGTGCATGCTTTTTTTACTATTGTCACGGACTTAGTTAGTTTTGCGGACTTAGTTAGGTTGACCTCCCCAAATATTCTATAGTCTCTTAGGACCAACAAAAGATAAAACGAGTTAGAAAAAATGTCTCACTCGGGATCCACAAATAATCATTTCAGTAAATATTTCATAGTCAATACAAATTATGAACATACTTTACAAGCTCTAAACAGTCTTTAGTAGACCATTTTGGACATTTTATTGTGCGATCGTTTAAAGCTTGTAAAGTCTGTTTGTAATTTACATTGACTATAAAGTGTTTATGTAGATCCCGAGTGAGACGTTTTCTCTAACTCGTTTTATTATTTGTAGGTCCTAAAGGATCATAGAAGGTTTCCGGGAGATTGACCTTTGCAGACATATACATCTACTAATGATCAAGCAATGACTTATTGGGATGAAAAATCCAAAAAAAGAAAAAAAATATTATTTTCTTTTATTTATTTTATCTTTTTTATTTAATTAATTTACAGCAAAATATACCCATACTCTTTTTTATTTTCTTATCTAATTCATATACATATATATATATATATATTCATATACATATATATGTGTATATATATATATATTCATATACATATATATATTAGATAAGATAATAAAAAAGGCACACAACCCAAATCGGCAAGTCAGATGTGTTATTGTGGTACTTGATGCACTCTTACCCATTAGAACGGTTGGATTAGCACCTATGAACACATGATTAATTGTACTTTGCCGTCTCTTACCTCTCATGTGTATGAAAAGCCAATCGATTAGATCATAATTTGGGTATAAAATAGGCATTATTCGGCTAATTTATGTCAATGACGTGATTTGCCAAAAGTAACCCTATAATTTCCAGAAAAGTCATCCAGTTTGTAGCCTTTGGCTTTTTGAGGGACAAGAAGAAAAGAGTGACAGTGACGTGCAAACAGTTCCCCGTCGCCGTTGACGGCGAAGTCTCCGGCCTCGACCTTATCGGGGCTAAATGCGTAACTTGGGCGTAATACCGGGTCACATGTCAATGGAACGAGCATTCCACCCCTTATCTTCGTGGGAAAACAACTCCCGGCACGGGGACCCAGTGATCGGATGCACAACGGGTAGCAGAATTCAGCTTTTCATCGTATATTTGTTCGAAACGTACCATTTTATTGTGGACAAGACAGTCTTATTATATGTTTGGCGTTTCATTATGGACAGCGGATCCTGAATATGACGAACCAAATCAACGGCAAACATGTTGCCTGCTTTTCATAACACGTATTGACTACTTAGATTTACACCCGGTTAGTGTACCTTGAGGTTGTGGGTGTGGGACCCGCATGGAACCACGTCGATTCGCAAACGTCGCACGTATAAAAGGGAAGGGTCGAAGAGGTGGTTTTCAGGAACATCCAACCAAAATTAATAGTCTTCTCCCACTCTCGCTGTTGGTTCTCCAAACCCGTTCGCTCGCTCGGCCTCTCGAAACCCTCACCAGCTATCGGTGCCGACGGAAGCGCCCAATCGGCCCCTCCCCCTCGCGGTGGCGTGTCCCGGCGGTGCTCCTCGGGTCTCGATTTCTTCGCCGCACGTGTCGCGTTTTACCTCTTCCGCCGTCTCGCGATCGACTCCTTGATCCCATGGAGGTATCTTCGCCTACGGGATCGAGCCCGTCCGGCATTAAGCGTCAACGCTTCCAGGTATGATTGATCTATTTTCTTGAGAGTTTGCGGCTTTCTTCTTCTGTCGTCCTGATGACATCGCGTATGAGACGTCGACTTCCCAAGATGCGATATTATGATGAGTTCAATCGCGAAAAAGCGAGAATCTTAGGATTCTTTAGTGCCTCTTTCAAGATATGCGATGGAGTGAGTTTTCTGATGTCTACGTATCCAATTTAATTAGATTGGTGGACGTTTGATTTGGGTCAACTGTGTTTTCTTGGTCTTACCAATTCAAGGGCCAACATAGGATTTTATGCTTGTAAGGGTAAAATATCAGGACGGTTTGCGTAGGTGGATTAGAGGTAGTGGTGGTTCGATTGCTTAATCTATTCAGTAATTAGAGGGGGTCTCAAACTCCTCCATGTCTAATTATAGAGTTTGTCATCGGGTGGCTTAAATTTCAATATTTGTGACAATTATTCAGTAATTAGAGGGGGTCTCAAACTCCATCATGTCTAATTATAGAGTTTGTCATCGGGTGGCTTAAATCTCGATATTTGTGACAATTATTCAGTAATTAGAGGGGGTCTCAAACTCCATCATGTCTAATTATAGAGTTTGTCAACGGGCAGCTTAAATCTCAGTCTTTGTGTTACTAGGAGACTCCCAAAGATATGTAACCACCTAAAAAGTATCTTTTTGTTTGAGGATAATGAAAGGATAACAGATATTGGTGGAGTGAATGTGAAGGTTTTGATTTTGGGAAAATTCTTGTGTCTCACATGTTTCTTCTAAGTAGGAGTATGATCTTCCTCAATGTATGCGATTCAGCTTAAGTAAACAATGTATGACCAGAAGGTGACTTTAAGTTTTATTGTTTAATTGAAAAAAATTTCTGTGTCGGTATATCATTGATCAACTACAAATCCTTGTCCAATGCTTTTAATCAATGGCTGGTCATTGGTTGCTATCACTCTCGCTCATTGATCATGTCATATCAGGGGATGGTTTCTGGTTATGGGTAGATGGTTACAAGTGGTCGGCCCATGATTACTGATCGCTGGCATTGATGTTGGTCTCCAATCAATCATCAACTAAATTTTTTATTGTAGGTCGATCATTTCTGGATGGTCATCAGTCATTGACTAGTTATTGCCTTTGGTGATTCGCAGGTAACTGATACTTGCACCTTGCTGGTCAAAGCATGACACATAGTTGATCTCGGCAGCTTTTTATGATCTGAAATCATTAATAGAAGTGATGGTCAATCTAATTCCTATGAGCCAAGCAACTTGAAGTTGGATCTTCCAAGGATATCCAATTCCTGCTTCACATTTGGTCTACCAAACATGTTTTTGATGGAGTCATTGAATGCCACTAGTAGTTTACAATCAATATCATAATTTTTATCTTGATCAAAAGAAGTTTGTCAATCACAAGCACCATAGCGTAGCATAACGGAAGAGTTTGTCTGCTGACATATACACATAAACAAGTACCAACGTATTTAGACATTGTGATCTAGACATGTTTTTTGTTTTCAAGCAAGGATGTGTTTGAATTCCAATAGTTTGCTCATTTGCAACTTTGCTTAGTTCAAATTTTCATCTGCAGCATCTCCAAGTAAAGTGCTGTTTTTCTCTATTGCTGCCTCATATGGTTCACTTTCGTTTCCTAAGCCTCCTTATCAATCTCTTCATATGTTTTCATAAAATCTTGTTTTACCTCTGACTTATTCCATGTGGAATCAACTTTTTTTATGTAAAAATGAGGCCTATCTTAATACATGTATGTCTTTCTAATTGCGAGTTTCTGAGACTCAAAGCATGATCGATTTATATAGGCATCACAATACTTAAAGGGGTGCTTACAATCGTTACACCACCATAGAAGTGCTCTTTTCTGTCATTCTTTTTTAGCTCCATTCATGTTAGGATCTTTGGTCTATACTAAAAAGATGTACATAGTATCATTAGTTTCGATGTGACTCAAGATCAATTTTAGATACTTTCCCGCTAAAATTGACTTATTAGGCCATGCATATTTTCCTTTCACTTGTTCAATTAGTTGAATTTGAAGGAGTTGTTTTAAATAATGTTTTCATGTGCTAGCTTGTAGACTATTGGAAAGCTTAGCTAATGTTGCATTCCAAGGAGAATTAGATTTTATATATACTAGCTCAAATTTAGGTATTTCGTGAAGGATTGGCATGAAATTTGAGTCATTATATCAATTTTGTCCAGTTTTCTAAATTTGTTCAGTACATGTAGTCAAGTTCCACCGTTCCTGTATTTCCTTCTGACGATCTTTTTGCTATAGTCTGACATCTTCTGACAGATTCTTGAATTGACTTAATGGTAAATGATCACTAAATTAGAACCCATTGTTACATTCTAGGTTAATCTCGAGGGGTCAAGTCAAATTCATAGAGATGTTGATCCAAGTTCCACTGAGATCATATGTGAAAGCACCCTGGGTTGTGAAGCCAGGGAAACAGTCATATATGATGAGGATGAGAAGCAAAAACAAGTAAAGTCTGAGCAGTTTTTGCAAATTTATTTATGATTTTGATTTTGGAATTGTTATAATGGATTTATCTCCATATATTGACTCTTGACACACTTCTGTAGGTTGTATCATCCAACAATATTTTAGGTTCCATTTCATATTATGGCTTGCAAAATGATGCTTCTGCAAGTACTTCCAAAAGTTCAGAAGTATACTTGCAAGATTGCAACTATTATAACGATGACGAGGAGAATAATTGCAACAAAGATGAGAATGTCTATGATGAAGAAGAGGACTACAACTATGATGAAGATGAAGGATATGAATTTTACCTTGAAGAAGATGACAAAATTGATTACGGTTTCAAATTGGCTGCTCAATTTGATGATTTGGACTTACCACCTGGGGTAGAGGCTACCGTACCATGGTTGGATAACTCGGCACCTAAAAGTTCAAGTAATTCTAAGCAAGAGACTGATATAAAATTCAATTCATTTAAACAATTTAACATTGTTCAAGATTTCTCAGATCATCATTTTGCTAAAACATATACATCAGTAATGGTAAGCTGAGTATTTCCAAAAGTCCTATAATCTTTTTGCCAAAATATTCTTATGTTGGCATGCTAACATCAGCAGGCAAATGATTGGATGAAGAAAATTCAGAAAGAGTGGAAATTGCTAGAAAAGAATCTACCAGGTGAAATCATATTTGTTAAAAGTGTAGCAATTTTATTGAGTTGCTCATCTTTTTTCTTGATTTCTCCAATGGTGATGTAAAGCTTTCTTGACATTTATAAGATTTTGATAATACTTATTGTAATTATCTTGCTTTTTTTCTAAGGCGTGAAATGTAATTCGAACTCTTCTTTCATATGACTCTATAGATGAATTTGTGATTTTTTGGAAGAGTTGTTCTCAATTTTTGTAATTGGAAAATTAAAAAAAGGCCAATGTTGAAGCATAAACAAGGAAATTTCTTTCTTAATTTGACTACCACATGCGCACTAGTAAATGCTACTTCTCTCCCCAAGTGCACAAGTATCCCACAAATATGGGGTCTAAGGAGACTTTATGCATGTAGTTTTACCTTGCAAATAGAAGGATTTCTGTGCAAAAGATGGCCTATTGTAGTAGGGGAACAAAAATGAAGAAAAGAAAGCCACCTTTACTAGTGTGTTATTTGACTCATTTTATAGTATCTGTAAATTTACTTATTGTGCTTCGTACTCAAAACCAATAGAATTTTTCAAACATACAATCATCAATTTTGTAACAAATAGGAAAGAAGAGGAAAGAAAGCCTTTCATAATTTTTTTTCATTTTCCATTTTTTATTCTTTTTGGTTCTCTTTTTCTTTGGTGGTCTAACCAGGGAGTTAGCAAAAAAGTCTTGGAAGGCATCCCTTCCATTATTTATATTCTGCAATTTCGTTTATAATGTTCATTTCCTAATGTGATCTGCAATCTGGGTCACTTTTTGATATCAGTGGGAATTGTTTGTACCCTGAAAACCTGGTCAGAAAGGCTGATGACTGCTTCTCTTATATTTTCCTTGAATAGGCAACGAGGAATAGTCTTAACTCACATGTTAGCTTTCGTTAATAATCATAGTCTTCTATCTTTTACCTTGTATTGTTGATCATCAGATGAAAGCTGTTTCCTGAAGGTTGAATTTGACTTTTCCATTGACAGTTCTATTATTTTTGGCATCCAGCTTTTATTTTAGCTTGTAGCATAGAATATGGTTCGTCTTACCGGTCCATACTGGTGTACCGATCGGCCATTGGTACGGTATATACCAACGTACCAACATATGACACAGTAGGGCATATCAACAAACCGGTATGTACTGTTCATACCAGTCCCTTACTAGATCAGTATGTACCATCCGTACCAAGTGGTATGCCATGGTACAACGAACCTTGGCATAGAGTACATCTGTAAGCAAGCTGTCCTGAATTTGGCAATGTGCTTAATATCTCATTTTTCCATGAATGCACTGGTGTGCGTTGTGATTTGTAAACTTTGACATCCTATGCTCTTGGCAATATCCAGACTCTTCATTCAACACTTTGGTTGTGCCCTCTAGTTACTATGAGAATTTTATGTGACAACACTTTCTGATGATCTTATCTGAGCTATTTCCATTTACTCTCCCTAGATACTATACTTGTACGAGTATATGAGGACAGAATGGATCTACTTAGAGCTGTTATAGTAGGACCAGCTGGAACTCCATACCATGATGGCCTATTCTTCTTTGATGCTCAGTTTCCTCCGAAATTTCCACAGGAACCTCCGGTATATCAGCATCTGAGTTATCTCAATTTCTTTTTGTGATGTTCTTAAATATTAGTACATAACAGTGGTTTTTCCTCAAATCTTTCAGGTGCTTCATTACCACTCTCATGGACTTTGCCTTAATCCAAACTTGTATAAAGATGGAAAGGTCTGCCTTAGCCTTCTCAACACTTGGTATGGGAAAGGTTGTGAAAGGTGGAATCCATCAGAATCAACTATGCTGCAGGTCTTGGTCTCCATTCAAGCTCTTATTCTAAATGAAAAGCCCTACTTCAATGAGCCTGGATTTGAGTTGACAGCAAAGACGGCTGAGGGCCATGTGAAATCCTTGGCCTACAATGAGGACATTTTCCTGCTATCTTGCAGGACAATGCTGTACTCGTTACGAGGACCTCCAAAAGTAAGCACATGTTGATCATCTGAATCACCAACGCTTATGCATAGTGTTTAAGCTCTTTTGTGTGTACTTTTGCTTCTTATGTCTTAGTATCTTAATGATCACGGAAAATTTCTTGAACCATTACCACCCTTTAAGCATCGACCTTTCAAAATGCTTATCGTGTTCACATCACGTTCGTGTTAGACATCGACACTCATTGGATGCCTCTGGGCACTTGTCTGTTGGCTCAGCCTCAGAGCATATTATTTGATACATATGTAGGATGCTTGTATCAATCTTCACAAAGACTTTAAAGGTCAATTTGGCATCATCCATGTGATTTGTGATTTTGGCTTACTCTTTAATCTATATTGCAAATGTAATTGAAGTACTTTTGTGAATGTTTAATAATCCATATATATAGTTGTTTTACTTCTTATAATTTTCATATATGAGACATCATAGATTGTCTATAATGTGAGTAATAGTAATATATGTAGTGGCTGCTGTTTCTATGCCATGTCATTCCTACTTCTGTTAGGCCAGCTTGTCCATAATGTATCATGTTCATGTCTTGTATCTCCTTCCACCCTTCTTAAATATAAACTTATTTCTTTTTTCCCCCTATTTTGCAGCATTTTGCAGAATTTGTTGCTGGACATTTCTGCAACAAAGGGCACACCATTCTTGCGGCATGTAGAGCTTACATGTCAGGTGCTCCGGTTGGGTCCGTCATCTGGGAGCAGGTGCAGGATGTTGATGAGAGACTGTCAATCAGTTTCACATCCTCGCTGAAGCAGCTCTTTGAGGAACTTTTGATGGAGTTCTCTGTTAAAGGAGCTGATTGTGATGAATTTCTTAATCAGAAAGTTAAAGCCAGAGCAGCTGCTGCTCTGTCATTGCAATGAGGGTCGAGCTAAACTCCATTTTCCTTAGCTTGATGAGACAATTTTTTCCTAGAAAGTTTAGTTTCTTTAGACATAAGCTTGGTGACTTGTAAGCCTTGGCATCTTTGGATTTAGGGTATGTAGATAATTCTGGGCTGAGAAAGCCTCTTCTTGGAGGATGCTAGAGGGACTGGACCAATTGCAAAGGTGTACGTTCTCTAGGGGCTTTCCCATGGAACCCACCTTGTTCACATCTTTTGAAGCTTTTCAAATAAATTTACACACGGATTACACACAGTTTCTCTGACAGTGAAATTTTAGTTTACTACATTTGTCTTCCTGTCCAATGTATGGTTAACTATTTGTCTCGGAATTGATCCTTGCAAGTCATGAATAGTGTTATCCATGATGTTACTTCTCACTTTGCGGTCATACACAATGAGATCCCTCACACGTCAGTGCCTGTTTCTTGCACTGGAAAACCCTATTGAGAACTACGATCGTTTGCATTCCTAATATACTTGAATAATACTTGTACATTTCGAGTGCTGTTCGTCAACTAAATACATCATGATCGAATGTAGTTGTTGAGTTCTCTTCGAACTTTCTCTATATGAAAAATCTAATTGCAGAGCATTCTAATTTAAGGTGCAATCGAAGATTACTGGTGCGGAAAATTAGCATGCAGCTGAGAATTTGTGCTGGTTTCCTCACCGACACTAATTTTATTGTACCGTACTGGTGACTTGGGACGAGTCCGCGTAATGGATTTAGTCAGAGGCCCCCGCATCTATAAAGCCGTCTCGTAAACCCTAACGAGAAGCTTCCACCCAAAAACCCTAGCAGCCTCCAGTCCACCCCTCGTCTCGCGGAGAGGTAGAGCAAGCATGCAGCGAGCGGCGGCGATCGCCTCCACCGCCCTGCGGAGGCTCGCGGCAGCGGTGTCCGCCCGGCCGCCGATCCTCGCCCGGGCCGCCTCCTCGGCCTTCTCCCGACGCCTCGGTTCGTCCCTCGACTTGTACCGCCCGATCGTGCAACTCCTGCCGCCCGTTGACGCGCCCTCCCGCGGCTACGCCCGACGCCAGGAGGTCATCCCGAGCGACGAGGAGGAGGAGGACGAGGATTTTGACGAGGAGGAGGACGAGGATTTCGACGACGAGGAGGATCTCGATGGCGATTTCGACGGGGAGGGTGATGTCGATGGGGACTGGAGCGAGTTCGGCGACCGCGAATTGACGGACGAGTCCGATTGATTCCCGGTGCGTGCACTGCCTTACTCCGAACTCTCGTGTCCGTAGTGTGTTTGCTTAAATGACGGTTTGCGATTGATGGGCAAAAAAAGGACTCTTCATATAAGTCGATTATGGGTCGATGAATTGATATGGCTGTTTGCTTGAACTGAGGAATAATAATATTGCTTCTTTAGCTTTTGCTTGCAGTATATGTATGTAGTTTGTTGTTTCTCGACGATCTCCGCTGTAGCCTCCTGGCTTCATCGAAAAGGACCTTAGAAGGCTCTTCTTTCTCCTTCCCCATGTAGAAACGAGAAAGTTCTTGCTAAATTGTCTCGAAGAAAAGCAAATCAACTGAAAGGAAACAATACCATTAGTATTAAACAAGAATTGGCGAAAAGCAGGACATGCTGTCACCGCTCTCTTTCTTTTCCCTTCCCTTTCTCTTCTGCCTCCTCCTCCTTTCTTGATCACCAACTGTGTTTGATCTACAAAAAGGAGTAGAAGCGAGTCATGGGAGTCCCTTGATCAGACATCAGAAGGCTCCAAGATCGACGGTCAGTCCTTGACGGCGCGTCCAACGAATCGGAGGGTGTGCAAATCCTGGCAAACGGCTGACGTAAAGGGCATTACCGTCTTTTCAAAACTATCCCGGGGGTAGGCTCGTTAATATGTGCGCAATGGTGGGCATGGAAGTAAGGACTCAGAAGGTGACAGCTGGCGGTTGTCCGTTCGTGAGAGGCTTTTTGGCAGGCGGCTCGGGGGCTTACGGCAATCGCGCTTTTCTGTTGGACCGATACGGGAAACATACGTCGAGCGGGGAAACGGGCACGTTGGTGTGCACCGGCATAAAGGTACCGGTCGTGTACCGGCATCTTACCATCACGTTAACTGAAAGAGCAAAGACGATAAGCGAAATCGAGGGCGGAATACAGTCGTACGAGAGGCCTGCTTGTTCACATGGCCGGAGAACACGGATGGCCAGTCACACCAAGGAACCAGTTCAGTTCCACGAGGCTATTGTGCACGAGCCACACATCTTCTAGCCAGGAAGAGAGAGAACTTGTCCAGTCAAAAGAACACCATCCTTTTGATGCTCCCAATGTAATTGGTAGTGAGTCCTCTTTCTACATGATTCGCTCAAAAGCATAGTCGAGATGCGAAGAACGCGCGAGTATTCAAGCGAAACTTCTCACCCATCCGATCTGAGGGGTGCGATGTCTTCCTCGGCGTGTAGAGGTCAGTGGAACACAAATCTTTCAAACTGCAGTGGAAGAGGTAAAAGCTTATCAATCATGTGATAGATACAGTAAGGCACATCGATTGGATTATTTTCCTCAAGAAATATGATCCCATAGATGCAAATATGCAACCTCGAGTTTAATGTAAGAAGACATACCGGTAACATGCAGCTGTTCCACGACTCGCTGGGAGGTTCGTCACTGCATTTAAAGCACCCAATATATCAAAATGTAGAGCTGAGATCCACATCATTAAATAGAATGAAAGAAATGCCTGCTTTCTCATAATAACATGATGTAAGTCAGGAACAGGATGCTTGGCTATTCTTACATTTTCCTCTCCCTATCATCAACTTAATCGAATGGTGGAAATACAGCGGATGGCAAGAACCGATGACAACAACATCGTGGCAAACACACCCAGTCGGTACAAACACGAACAGCAGCATGTGTTTTTTTTTCTTCTGCTAACCATCAGCTACAGGGATTAGGGGTAGACACTCCGGCATCAAGGTTCTGCTGCTCCTTCCATATGCGACCAGTGACCCGCAGTTTCAGCTCCTTCCTATCTCCGCCAGAGAAGAAGAGTGCCATGTTTCTCTGGATTATGAGACCATCGTGGCTGTCCCGGACTTTTCGGTGGCTATCACGAATGCTCCGAGGGATACCTTCCCATATTAATTTCCTGCCATTTAAACCAACTTCAAGGCTGTAGCTATAGTACCTTGCTTCGTTCTCATCGCCCATAAAACGAAGGAAAGCCATGTACACTGGAGCCATCCCCAGCTGAAAGGCCTCAAAGTGCAAACAGAAATACTGCCCAAAACAGTGAAACACCTGCAGAGGAGAGAAGAGAGAGATCCAAATTAAGCAAATAGTAGAAACATGGATGAAAGACAAATGATGACACCAAATTAGAACAAATGGGGATATAACAAAACCAAAAGTATACTCTTGTATAATCTTAATAGTATTTTCTCGCATCATAGTTTTCTTGCAGAGTGCATCACATGCACAAAATACTTTTAGAAAAGAAGTGAATGTCAGGATCAGTCAACTTGGGAGTGTTTTACTTACAGTCAACATCCACGTAGCATTTTCAACCTCTCTGGGATTTGACTTTACATATCTATGGTTGAATGTGGAACCAATGTGCATATCTACCTTGTGATCATCTCTTAAATGGGCAACTAGGAAAGGAATATCACCAACAACAGAGCATTCAGAACCTGCATAGGGGCAGTTGTATGGCCTAAAATTGCATTGAGCTTCATGCTTGAGCTTGCTGTAATATGGAAAAATTTCAGGGCATCCCAATGACAAATATCGGCAAGGAAGCTCAAGTGACTCGGCCACTTTCTCCAATGCCAAACATCTGATATCCCCAAGTTCTTGCCTACACGTAGGGCAACGATTATGCACCCTGGACTTACAAGTTGAACACAGAGTGTGTCCATTGTGGCACTGCAAATATTCTGATCAGTGTAAGTCATGGTAATAAAGATGAATTATAGTGTGATATAATATAAAATTAAAATTTGAAAGCAGATATAAAACATTCTGAGTAGAAGCCTCTGTTGGGAAAAATAATTGACATATGAATTATAGTGTGACCTAGTAAAAGATTAAAATTTGACAGAAGATAATAAACATCCTGAGTAGAAGTCTCTATTGGGAAAAATAATTGACGTCTTTTTAAGCATCATAATCAACCTCCATCATATTTGAGAACAAAAAATATCATGCATTTTGGATATTAACGGAGGCAATTTCAAGCCATTTGAAAGTCTAAAAAGGACACACACGGTCAATAAATGACATAAGGTTTCACAGCTGGCCAACAGCAAAGGACAGAGATATTGGCAAAATATATGGTGAAAGGACAGGCCCTATACAATCAATCTCACAAAGATTGAACTGGAGATGATCCAGATCAAAATTGGATTATGAAGAAAAATGGGAAAAATGAGAAAAAAATCACAGAAGCACAACACAATGGAACCACACAACCACAACTTAAGAGCATTTGATTAACCTCCTTGACCCTTGAGAAGAACAGAAAATATTATTGATTAAACAACCAAATAGTTCATATTGTTTTATCATGGTGGGCCTGATGGAAGGTCAACCAGTCTCCATTCAGAGGATGGCCAATGTATGTGTTTGTTTCCAAAATGAATTCGCCTTCCATGAGGCCCACCATTTCTCTCACATGCTTGACCAAAATTCATTTGTTAATAAAATAAAAAGTTCTACCAAAAATGAAGATTAATCAGCAGAAAGAAATCGAATAGAAAAAAAGAAACATCCTCTTTTTTATTTCTTGTATCGGTGACATAGCTTTTGTTTCAGGGTTAAAAAGGAAAAGACTGTTGGTTAGGGTCTAGCTCAAAAAATGTCATCAAGTTAACAATGGGTTATGGTATCTTGGTTAAAATAACTTAACCCACATAACCTGGGTAAAAACAATCAACTTAGAAGGGTGGGTACAAGTAACTGTCCATCATAGGCTCTTTCTAGATTGGAAATAGTGAAATCTGATTATTTAACTCCCAGCCCAATGCAAGCTAATGCACGTTAATCTCTGATTATGTGATCATAGAAAAAAAGGAAAGCCAAAGGGTGACGAGGACCATAGTCACATACTAGATGGACACTGTAAACACTACAGGCACCTTATCTTCCTTAGTTTGAGGTTGAAAAAAAATAAAAAATAAAAAATAACATATCATATTGGCGACCGAGACCCCTTTATTAGCCAAGTTTATTAGTTCAATACAATGTGTAAGTTATTAGTTAGGAATAAGAAAGGATCTCTACTAAGTGTAGATACCCCAGTGGCAGACCAAACATTGATCGGATGAGGTGAACAAATGAAAAAGGAAGTATTTCTCTTCATCGAAAGTTCAATTACTGTACAAAAATTACCAAACATGTACAGCAGGGGCATGGACTGATAAGTACTGAGCATGTTCCGAAGAAAGGTTAACTAATAAAACAAATCAAGAATCTAAAATGACTTCAAAATGCCTTGAACCAATAACCCATCTGCCAAATCAAGGTAAGGTAAAGGAAAAAGCACCATGAACTAGAGTTTTAAGTACGATTTGCCAACTCGTAACATAGCATAGTCCTTTATATTGTTGTTCACTGCTTAGCTAAGAAGGATTCTCTCTCACAAAGTGAAGGCCTGTCATAAGTTCAGAAGGCCATTTGGCTTGAAAAACATATAATCTGTAAACAATGGAATTCCAGGTTTGCCTTCAACTAAACAGGGATACAATAATGCGAATATGATTTAGATCATTATCCACGACTCCAATAAAATAATAAGCCATATCATTGTCAGCACCAGCAATCACATAAGATCCAGCTGACAAGATGGTTCTTAAGTAGAAACTAAATTGGAATACTACAAGTACATGTAACAAAAGAAAAGAAAAAGAAAAGTAAGATGGCCCTAATTTCGTATCATTTTTCTCGATGATTGAGGGGAAGAAATAAAAACAAATGAAGGATTTCATGAAGAATAGTAATCGAATAAAAGGAAAGACAGGATGTTCGTGATCTGTATTTAACACTTTTGCGTCGACAATTTGAACAAGATAAAAATTAGGCACAAGCAAGATCGCACATTACCCATCAAGAATGAAATTAAGTGCAACTTGACGCCAACTAACTCTTTAATTCCGTTGGAGATTCAGACCGACAATCCGAAGCAAAAAAAGAAAAAGAAAAAGAAGAACCAATCGAAGCCAACAATCACAACTTAATACCAATAATCACTAAAATTCCGAATAAATCTGACAACAATTTCCAAAAGGGGCAAACCTAACCTGATGGATCGGAGGGTACATCGAGTTGGTGCAGACGGGGCACTCCAGTAACTCATGCACCCTAGCCACAGGGCTGATCACCGGCGCTGTAACGCCCCCTCCTCCTACGCCCCCGCTGACGGTCCCGCTTCCGTTGCCGCGAGGCTTCAAGAAGGGGTGGGGAATATGGGCGACCTCCTCCTCTTCCACCATCCCATCCGACACCGAGACGCACTCGATGTTCTCCGATTCCATCGGTCAAACAACGCAAGGAGAAGCCCTTTCCCCTCTCTCTCTCTCGCTCTCTCTCTCGTCGTCTGGGGAAGTGGAGCCGCGGAAACCACAACGCAAGTGCTTTTCCCTTCTTTTTGGGGGCGTTGCTTGCAGATGTATCGATGGCCGTCGTTATATATAAATCAAAAGTAATTACAAATTTTCCACAAGAATTAAAAAAAAAAAAAAGGAAACGCAAATGTTGGGATGAATAGGACTTATCAAGCTATTGGCCTGCATTTCACGTCAACACAGTGTCGCCCTTGAAACACCATGGCAATTTTCGCTTTATTTATATTCGTTTTCACTTTAAAGAACAGTCTTGCATTTACATAAACATCGAACACCGAGTCAGTTTAACAAGAAGAAAGGGAAAACAAACAAGAATATAGATAATTCTTTTTTATTTGCTAATATAAACTGAGTATTATTATTATTATTATTATTATTATTATTATTATTATTATTATTATCGTGACTACGCAAGACACCGACTGTCGAACGACCTTGCGCGTTTGTGTCCTGGCTTAGGTGTTCGCTTTTTCGGGTGGACAGGTTAGTCTTCTTTATCAGAGATGTCGGCGGTGAGCAAAATACGGTGCGGTGGTAGATCGGCACCACCTGGTCACGGCGTTGCCAGTATACGCCTATCTCAATGACATGGATGCACTGAGTCGTCTTACTGCACAACAGAAGATTTATTTCGTCACAGCAGTTGAATTGTAATTAGATAGGGGTTGGGATAGGATGGGTGTGTTCAGATGTCAATCTGTTCCGTTCCAATGACAACACAAATTTCTGCACACTAAAGCTGCCACAAGGTTTATATGCCGAGTTCGATGTTACCAGTAAACGGCAATATCATAGAGAACATGATGAAGCAAAAGAGTTCAAGAACTAGCATTCAAGCGATTCAGGTACATGAGATGGTGAGATGCAAACAAATATGGTTGGACAACTGTGTGTCCTTGTGATTGCTTAATATGTGGGCAAGCATCATTAACAGATTGTAGTTTGCCACACGTCTTTATGTTCACAATCCTAGTTATTTTTCTGCTTTCTTTGCACCAAATAAGCCTACACAAAAAATACCCTAAGCAGTGTCAATCCTCTTAGGGGTGCCACACGAATTTAAGATCAAGGGCTTCATTAAAAATATGCTAAGCAGAACAAAGGCTTTTTGTGGCTTTAAGCTTATAGAACAAAAGAGCAACAATGATTCTCTTAAACTAATACAGCTACCCTTTTGATGCATATGACATCAATGAGCTTGGAAGTACCAAAACTCATGCACTTGCTGAAAAGTGAATAACTATATGAACATACAGCAGTCACGTAAATCAAATTCTAGGGATGATAAGGATAAATGAATTCACCTTAGGATTATAGCAAAAATTATCAACAAAGGTGAATTTAACAGCAATGAAGTACAAGCTTGGATGCATTACCTTATTCTCAAGTAAAGAAAAAATCTCGACTGCTGAATTTAACAACAATACTCAAAAACTCAATTCAGGGGTCATCTGAGTTACCTCGAAGACTTGATCGAGTTCAAAAAACTTGTCAGTTGAAACTCTGTAAATTTCAAGTAAAACAAAAGGGAAGTAGCCTATAGAATAATTACTGCTTTCTGAAAATAACAGATCTGTTTCGCTGCCTCCTTTAATGTTTTATTCGTGTCAGTCATGGTAACAAAAACAATAAAAATATTCTAATTAAAAGTACCAAATTGTTCAGAATAAGCATTAGTTTCCAATCATTCCTTGCAGCATTTGGAACATTTTGATACATATAATAATAAAAAAACCTAATGCAGTCAATTTAATCTAGAATCAACATGTATGCTCCAGCTGACCAGAAGTAATGCTATTTCCAGATATATATGAATATTACTGAAAAATTCTAGGCCATTTAGAAAATATTTGATAATGTCTGTCAAAGTTGCCCGTTTCTGGTCCTCACTCCTGTACGGTACTAACCTATCACGATGCAACTGACCTATGTACCAAAATTTAATTATAGTCAAACAAAACACCAAAAAGATTCACACAGATAGTATTGTACCAGATGAACTACATATACCATGAACTACACCTGACCTATGTACCAAAATTTAATTATGGTCAAACAAAACACAAAAAAGATTCTCAGAGATAATATTGTACCAGATGAACTACACCATGGGCGGGGTCATTTCCACTCAAGTAAATTTGTTGTTGAAGAACTTTCTGTCAATAACTCACGTAACCTATCACTTCTTTTTTTAAACTTGGCCATGTCCTCTGTGTAGGCTTCATATTCTTTTACTATTTCTTGTTCGATTGCTGTCAGAAGACCCTTCTTCTCTTCCATTTGCTTTATCTTCATTACCATATCCTGTGAAAATGCTCTATGTGCTTGCATACCAATGACAGGAAACATTACATCTGGTTCACTAAAGAAAAAAAATACATAAAGATCTATAAAAATTGTTTGCCACTAAGGCAATCAAGAAATTGTTGCAATTTTGTAAAATAATACAGCAGTTATCAAGTATATAATGTAACACTTTGATGTATATCTGTCAACATATTTCGGAACAGTTGCACAGAATAAAATCAAGTATATTATGCAGATCAATACATAGGAATAGTAGCAGGAAACCTGCTAAAGTACCCAATAAAGAATCACCTGAAAATTTGAAAATTGTTCGGATCCAGTCCACAAAAGCACAGATCCACATGGATTCGGACTATAGAATCAATAAGCAAGATCTACACGAACCTAGCCTAGATTCTTGTACATCTCCACATCCGTACCAATTTAGTCTAGATCCACATAGGACTTAAGCTAAATTACACAAGTCAAGAGAAGATTTGAGTAGATCTTAGCCTTCATTCAGAAGAACCTAACCTAGATTCTTGTAGATCTGAGCTAAAATCTGTGTGAATCCAGCAGTTCTATGCCAAATCTGAGAAAATGTCTTTGATCCATGCAGATTAACATAGATATAAGTCATTTTTTAAGTGTACATATTTAAATTAGATATCTGAAATGCATGTAGAAAAATAATATTGAAACAGTAAAGTACTAATCCTCGGTAGCAACATGTCGGCCACTTTTCTTGGTAGTGCATCCACTGCAGCTACACTGATAACAACGGAAAAATAACCAAGCTGGAGTAGCATTTGGTTTGTGGATTTCGAGACACTGGCTAAATGCACAAAACCTTGGATGCCAGTAAAGTCCTAAGACTGGTAAATGACTTGGGTAGATAGATAATCGAGCAACTTATTTATAATATATTCAGGAGTCAAGCGAGTGATGTGAAGTAATGACCACAGCTTGTGGTTGACATTCATGCACCATGTCAAACACTAACGTATGCACAAGAAAGACGGATATTGATATGGTCCATCTTAGTACAATTATGGCTCTTCCAGTGCCAGCGGTGCGGGTCCATTTCAATTCAATCGACCTTCAATTATATAAGATCATCAGTGGAGGCAGTGATGGCCATGATCTAGGCACGACTCCTAGTATAAGTATGGCTAGTGTCATGTGTGCTCATGACCAGTATGTTGTGGCCAACCTTTGCTGGCATTAGGGGTTTCATCAGCTCTTTGAACAAGAGGCAATCTCTTGTTATAGATTTTGATCCTTCAGAACACGAAATAGATGATGCTTGCATAAGAACAGGAGGATATAAGAAAGACAAGTACAACATGATTAAACTTCAACCACATCCCTCCACAAGCAGCCTGGAATACTTAAGATCAATTCATGGTGGGCAGCGAGGAGGTAGGTGGCGACAAGTGGTGACAGGTGGCAGAATTCACAATTCACAACAAAACAATGTGGCCTATCATTGATTTGATAAGTATTACAAATATTAGTGTGCAGGAGATACAACTCACAGCCTAACAAAAAAAAAAAAAAACATTGTTTTGAATCTGCTTAAGCAATGTGTGACCACATAAATCCATTGCACGGTTATCCATAATTTCAAGGCAAACATGAGGTACTGAACAACCGCAGCAATAAACCACAAAATTTTGATCTTTGGATGCGATGCTAGGTATTGCGAATAATAGTTTGCAGAAAACTTGTTCAAACCAAAAAAAAGAAGAAGACAGCAATGCTATCAAAACAAATTGTTGCTTGAGATTAGCATATAACCAACAGTCAAATGACCCCATTAGGTGGCTATCTAAGTTTCTAGATATATAAACATTCTTGTGAAAAAAAATAAAGTTATCAGATTAGAAATTAACAAAAAGTGAATATCAAACAGAGTGCCAACATGCAACAGAGGGAGAAATACAGAACACTTGAAAGAAATGCACTCACCAGTCTCCAAGTAAAATAAATCCACTGGCCCTCACAATCCCACCATCCAGAGAAATAGCTCCTTGCTTAATACAGGACCTAGCTTGTCTCATGTCCGCCCTAGTCTGATATACTTGAGTTTCACCAAACAGCAGATAGAACAAGGTTTCCCGAAGGCCATGACCTGAAAGTGTTTTTGTATTGCAGTGATGAATATCTAAGTTGATCATGTTCACCGCATACCCTAAAAATCCAGCAGGAACTGCCCCAGATTGCAACAATGGATTTGACAAACATAGTCTCCTCTGAGGATCATTAGGCATGATTCGACCTTGGTATGGTCTGCAGCATTTAATCCAATATAATCAGTATGTGAACTCTTGCAAGAGCATAGTCAATATCAAGGAACCAAACACTGGTACCAGTGATTTCCAGAATCCTAAATGGTGACTAATATGGACAGGTACAATACAAGATGGCACACCACCAAAAAATATTAAAAACAACTTAAAAATCATTGTTTATCAGTATGGACGGTACACCAGTGTATCTAAGGCCCAAAACGGTGAGGCATAGATCTACATTTCAGACATTTGTGAAAGGAAAAGTAAGCCACTTATACTGATAGTACCTTGATGCAAACATGACTTCTATGGACAAGGAACAGAGATATGTGTGAGAAGGGGCTAAATACATCAGAAATCTCCCCTTTATCTAATACATCAGAGGAAAGTTTTAATTTTAGAAATTTTTTATTTCCAATTATAAGTGTTCTTCATGTTCATGGATATACAAAGCCTGAGAGTGAGGAGTTTGTAATTGCAGACGAATATGATTTAAGAAAAATTCTGGTTTCTATGTGATTGAATCAACATTAAATTTTTCATGACCTACTGCACAAACCATAAAATAAGGTCACCAACTTTGAACAGTGAAGAAATTAAGAATCTTTAATTAGCATTTACAAATATTAAGAAATTTTGATTTGCTTGAAGATCAATTATATCATTTTGGTCCAAAGCCTCACCACAAATATTTGATTCATATTAGTAGTATAACACTGCTAAGTATCATACTAATCATTCAAATCCATTTTAACCAACTTTATTGTAATAAGACTTCAAAATTAGTTTTGTGCAGCATAAAGGTAAATAACTATCATCTTTTTCAGTATTCCACTAACACAGTTGAAAACTTTTAGAATTTCATCAGAAAACGTTCAACAATAGGATACAGAGAACCAGGAGTATAAAAAAGCTGATTTTGAAAACGAGTACTAATAGTCCTTCAGCATTGTAGTTTGTTGACATATATAAGAAAATTATTATTTAAATTGTTAGACATTTGGTGATAGTAGATTTATTTTCTAACCCTTAGTTTATTATATTTGAAAAAATATTTTTATTGGAACCTTTTAAGCTTTAAAAATGTGTTCGGGGACCTCATTTGGCAAATTCTGGCTCCAGGGCATGATTATATTATTCGAAAAATGTGTTCTTTTTAGCCTTTAATAGTTCTCGCCTAAGCACATTTGAGAATAAATTTAGACAAAGGAATCTGCACCTTATGTCTTCGAGGCATATTACAGGAAATCTCCTACTTATGTTAATGCCGAGTGTAGCTGCAGCTCCATGAACAGCTTGCTGGTGATCAATTTTTCCAGCCTCATCATAATACTCCAATCTACTTGCAGCTTCATAAGATTTGCAAACAATTGCAAGCATATTATCTTCACCCAAAAACTGTGAAAACATCCTGCAAATATAGACAATGATGATTTAGTTTCTCATGAAAAGATATAACTGTCTTGAATTAGAGAACCTTAAAGTTTGTTGATAAAAACTTACCTGCTATTTTTGCTAGTATTAACATTTCCAAGAAGAGCAACAAGGCCAACAACATCTTGCGTACAGTTTGTAAAGCACTTCCAAGGTTCTTGCTTCTGGATAGCTTTAGAAAGACAGCAGCAAATAGCAGCGGCAGTATCACCTTTTCGTTCTATTCGTTTAAGGATTTCCTCTCTTGAAGAACTCAAAGACTCAATTTGGCTCAAATATTGAGGTCCAATGAACACTGGAATTTTACCAAAATTTAGAATCAAACTCCCTTTAGTATATGATTAACCTTAAAGCCAACTATATACATACATACATACCTATATATACATATACATAAACATATACATATACATATATATATGTAATCATATACATATATATATATATATATATATATATATATATATATATATACATACATATATATATATACACATACATATATATATACATATACATATATATAGTTGTTTGAGGTTAATCAGCAACATTTAGTACAATTACATATCCTGTGGTACAAGTAAGCCCAACCATCAAAAAGAAGGAATGAACAGATCACAGCTAGGCTAATAAATGCAATTCATACTTAAAATATGGAATAACTAATAAGTCTAATATGTATGATGAACAGGGATAGAAGACAGGCAAGGAAGTATGCTTTCAATCATTCTTAGTGTGTTCCATACATATGGACACTCAAGCCAATACATGCTTTGAGATGTTCAAATCCAAAAAAGAAAAAAGTCATGCTTTAAGTAGCTATGATATATAGATACTTTAGCATAATGTACAGATAAGCACTTTAGCATCAACTAATGATATCATGTATAACTTATATAAGCACGTGCTCCTCTTCAACTCCTCAATGCCAGGAAAAATAAACATTCTACTAGTGGATTTGGAAACCACTTGATCATGGTTCTACTCATGAGAGCTAACATCTCCAGATACAGCATAAGCGAAAAATAAACATCCTGCTCAATTACTTCAACATTTTTATAGTTTTGTTTTGTTTGTTCACTTTTTGTACTGTTTCTTTACCATAATTAAATGACTTTGAATTTACCACACTCTCTTTGAAATTCTTGTATGAATTTAAGGGTCATTGAGCAGTCATGTAAGCACTAACTTGTCTTAAATGATTCAGATCAGTCTCAGACATGATTCAGAACTTAATCATGTCCAATAAATTCCAGGCAAATTCACAGAATAATGATAATGATATATAAGTTTTAACCTCATTAATGCATTGTTGTTGAATAATTTATTCAACTACTGAAAGCAGTCAACATACACTATATATCTTCGACGAATGAGTCAAAAAGAGATCTTGTGTCCTTATGATGAGAACATGGGAGGCACTTGTGCCCTAGATCTTAAAAGCCCTGACATAGTAAAATAGTGCAGTGGATCTTATATAGGCTCAAGAAAGACAGTTTATTAATTACTATGACACAGTCATAAAAGTTTGTGAGCTTTAAACAAGGCATGACACTAATACCATAGACATTTCTCATTTCAAAATGCTCAAGCCTACTTGCAATGCATTGAAACCAAAATAAAAAGGTAATTCATTCAAAAGACAAAAAAAAAATAAATCCAAGATATCTATATAAGACGAATTTAACTTCAAATAAAAGCAAGGCTTCTATTAAAGGAGTAATAAAACAATTTCAGAACCTCGCAGATCATGAATATCTTGCTCAACCTGTATCTTCTGATCATTCAGTGTCTTTAGTTTCCTCTCATGCTCTCCAATCTTCAATCCAACTTCAGTAATTTTTTCATCAAGAATCTGTGGAAAGCACATTTACTAGCTTATCTATCCAGTATGGGAGACTGAAGCAAAAAATTTATACAGTGGAGTACAATGGAGTACAATGATGCATGGGCCAGTATATTGGGCCAGAAAGGCACACTGGCATGCTAAATCATGCCAAAAGCGCTGACATATGGCTAGTGGCTGTTAGGCCAAATTTTAAGGGCATTCAACTAAACACAGAGGTGTTGCAAACAACATGCTCCTCTGCCATGATACAACAATCATTAAATGAGATACCATAATTTTGATTGTTCATGGCTCTATGAAAAATTTTCCCTATCTTTTCAAAAACTGATTTTGATTGTTTTATAGTTGTTTCCTCACTCAGTTCTACCATGTGTCATCGTTTGTTTTGTCCACCAATTTATTTTTCTACCCTGTTATGTTCTATGCTCCAGTCTTACATCATCTAAAAGCTTAAGTCTTCCATCAGGACTAAATCCTATAGACCCATAAATGGTAGCCCACACATGAGGCTACCACTAATGCAGAATTTAAGGAGGCCCAACATCTGCAGTCTTCAGCGTGGCACAAAAGCTCACGCCAACATATTTCCAATTTACCACCGTGTTTGATCCACAATCAACAAGCCCCAAGCACAAACTTTCATTCAGCATCATCTACCAAAATACAAACTGCTGTGTCTATAACTGCAATGCAAAATATAAGTTTCATCAAAGACTGCAGGGATCATTTTTTTCATGCCTCAAACAAGGAAGATGCTTCACCAGCACAAAATGGATGCTGCGTTGCAAAATGCAGGAGGGATAAAGATGGCAGAGGTTCTAATGAGTTGTTATATTGTTATAAATCTAAATAGGCATTAAAGATAATCTGTACACTGCACAAAGGTAATCTGTAAACTTTCCATTGATCATTTACATTGTAATCGTCATTTATGTGAAATAAATTTATCATGAGGAGACATTGATTTGAAGGTATGCATGCCTAGCCAACTTGCAACCAGATATGGCATAATCAGTGAATTACACAATCTATAAGTGATAGGCACTAACTATATTCATTGCAAAAAATATGGAAACCATTAGTAGAAAAACTTATATCCTTAGTTTAGGAAGATTATATCATTATGTAAAATTCCAAAGTGAGTTCTAGATCTGATTCAGATTTTTTTATTAATTTCCAAACAATTCTTGAATTTATCAAATAGGTCTTAGAAACATATGAAAATAAAATATCTGGAGTTCTGGACATAGTTGGACTGTAATTTTCACCAAAATCTGATATAAATCTGGGTTTCATTTCATATATACGTTCTCTACTTATCAGGCAAACACGTGTTCGCTACAACTAAGCTTTGTAAATCCTTACCCTTTCACTTTAACTGAGCTCTATAAATCATGATCCCCAAAGCTTAATTCATCAACCTGGCTAACCAAAATGAACCATGAATGAAAGCATTGGGCATACACACTGAACTGGCACATGGGGTAATCCACAGCATACATGTTACTATGTTCATACAAAAGATATGACCAAGCAGCTATGCCTATTCATGGAATGGCACATAAATATCACACTATATACCTTATCAGTGACAGCCCCGAAGCAGCAACTAAAATTGACAAAAAATCATAATTACAATGAGCAATTTGATGATGAATTAATTACCTGAGTATGATGAGAAATGTACTTCACTAGGAGGTCCTTCTGATGAGAGAGACACTTTGATAGTCCATATGATCTAAAACCTGAGATTGAAATGTTCCATATGATTCGGTTGCAGCAAGTAGCTCCAACTTTGAGGCCTCCAAAACATTGACCTGCCAAGATAAGAATTAATGTAAGCAGGTCGATGTGAAAGAAGAACATACAATGATGGGTTCGAACAGGTCAAAACCTCAATATCAGTGCAAAGATCATGGTAACGTGTATGAAAAGCCGAAAAGCAAAAAGGGCCCTGGTCTGCGAGGAACTGGGACAAAAGCACAGTGCACCGGCCATGATGTGAAAGTGTACTGAATTGTATCATCCAATTCAATGAATCTGATACTATTCTAAGTGTATGATATGACCATGTATTTTTTCATCTCTTGTCCATCAGGATCAAAAACTTCAAATATAACATTCTCCAAATGACAACCTATCGGATGAATGCCGGAGACCTGCAAGGATAACATTTCAGAAAGTATTCACAGGCAAAAAACTCTTAATATGCCATGGAAACATTTATTTGGGAAAGAAATCAAAAACATATACTGCATACCCCAGACACAGCTCTCAACTCCCTTTTTGCAACTTGGAACTTCTTCTTATAAACAATCTCCTTATCATACGAAACTGAAAGGTGGGCTGTATTGCACAAAGTTAGCAAGAAAAAGAGAACTGAAGGAAACAGGAAGTACAATAATATAAACTATTCTGCAATTATTCCAACAAATATATATGTGATGGACAAAGAGAACTCCTTATGTATCTGCAAATAGAACATTTGAAGCAAATATAGGAATCGAGGAAATTCAAAGGAAGATCACCAGCAATAAAATATAGACCTAAATAAAAGTTCTTATAAAACACAAGCACAAGTTTGACCTTAAGGTAGCAAATTTTAGAAGAGAACATATCATCATTGTGGTGGATTAATGTTTGAAAAGATCAAGTAAAAAAGATATACATTGTCTTTAATAAAAAAAAATGATAGTAAATATCTGATACATTGTCTTTTTTCTCACCCTTCATTCCAGGCTAGATGCTCCAAAAGGGCCTAATGAAGTCTAACTACTAAAGCTGTGATGTTTGCTTCATATAACTTGTCCTGTCCTAGAAGAAATGTGAATAAATTCAATCCATCATCCAATTTCAATGAATCTGATACTATTCTAAGTGTATGATATTGACCATGTATTTTTTCATCTACTTGTCCATCAGGATCAAAAACTTCAAATATAACATTCTCCAAATGACAACCTATCGGATGAATGCCGGAGACCTGCAAGGATAACATTTCAGAAAGTATTCACAGGCAAAAAACTCTTAATATGCCATGGAAACATTTATTTGGGAAAGAAATCAAAAACATATACTGCATACCCCAGACACAGCTCTCAACTCCCTTTTTGCAACTTGGAACTTCTTCTTATAAACAATCTCCTTATCATACGAAACTGAAAGGTGGGCTGTATTGCACAAAGTTAGCAAGAAAAAGAGAACTGAAGGAAACAGGAAGTACAATAATATAAACTATTCTGCAATTATTCCAACAAATATATATGTGATGGACAAAGAGAACTCCTTATGTATCTGCAAATAGAACATTTGAAGCAAATATAGGAATCGAGGAAATTCAAAGGAAGATCACCAGCAATAAAATATAGACCTAAATAAAAGTTCTTATAAAACACAAGCACAAGTTTGACCTTAAGGTAGCAAATTTTAGAAGAGAACATATCATCATGTGGTGGATTAATGTTTGAAAAGATCAAGTAAAAAAAGATATACATTGTCTTTAATAAAAAAAAATTTTTCTCACCCTTCATCCAGGCTAGATGCTCCAAAGGGCCTAATGAAGTCTAACTACTAAAGCTGTGATGTTTGCTTCATATAACTTGTCCTGTCCTAGAAGAAATGTGAATAAATTCAATCCATCATCCAATTTAAAATTCATTGGGAATATTCCTATCAGTACATCAAACAATACAATCATATAATGTTCAGATTTATCACTATGGTTCATAAATCAGCAGCTGCTAAGTAGACTCTTAAATATGTGATTTTTTGTTGTAATTTCTACAGAAAAGTGAAGTATCTGACGTTGATACTTGATAGAACCTTGCTAATAAGTTGCAGGTGCAATTCTGTGTATTGGTCTAAGATTATCACTATGGTTCATAAATCAGCAGCTGCTAAGTAGACTCTTAAATATGTTGATTTTTTGTTGTAATTTCTACAGAAAAGTGAAGTATCTGACGTTGATACTTGATAGAACCTTGCTAATAAGTTGCAGGTGCAATTCTGTGTATTGGTCTAAGATCACACACAGACTACAAAGCACAAATAATCCAAGATTCTTGTTGCCTCAGTCATGTTCAACAATGGAAAAATAACACTCATTACCTGAGAAATATGGACCAATTGTATTAGGTATGCAATTGGTCTATACTCAGTCATGCCCAACAATGGATATTAACACTTAACACATCTTCAAGACAAAAATTGAGAGAATAATATGTCAGTAAAAAGGATGAAAGAAAGTACCATATGAACCAAAACTAGCTGACACAGTTAGATGGCCACTAAGATCAATACATCCTTTGCAGTTCACCTACAGATGAATCATATTGAGATAATCATATTCAGTTAATATGCTAAATTGGCTCACAAATCATTATCCGATGAGATTGTAGATAATGAAGAAAAAAAAACTCTTGCAGCATAATGAATAGATGTAGCACTAGTTACATTGGACATGTTTTTTCATGTTTAAGAAAGTTGCCAAGGAAAGTATGCATATTATAGTGTGTTAAATATGTTGCATCTCATACAATTGAAAACACTAGTCAATGCCAACAAGATCTATCATCAGTAATGATTCAAAAATAACAGAAATAATGAATTTAGGTTCAGGAAGATTTATGGCTATTTAGAATAATCACTTCTGCCATGTCCAACGTTGACGACAAAACTAAACCCAAGAACATAAATTAATCCTATTACTAGATCCCTAAGGTTACTGGAAGCTTATAATAATGCATATCTTGATGAAAATTGTCACATGACTTTCATTGTTCAACAGCATGATTTCATTCTTGAAATTGTCACATGAGCTCATTTCAAATGCCAAACAAAGTGAATTATAAATTTAAATAAAATGAAACTCTAAACGCATAAACAAAAATGCATAAAACCATAAACCCAAGTTACAACTAATCCCATCAAACGTTCCCTTCATTAAGAAAATAATTGAGGCATCCCAACCCACGGTGAAAAGCTTGATATCCAATTCAAGGTCCAACATCAACATAATTTACTCAAGAAATTGCAATGCACATCAGACCAATATTTGCTCAACCCATGGGTCTCTTGCATGAAAAACATATTAAGATTACAAACCAGAGTCAGGCATTTATATTTTATAACATATTGATCAAAGAAAACAGAAAGTTCATTCTAGTTGAGGGACATATTTAGGGATCTGGTCTTCCATATTCCTTTGTAGTATGGCAAATCAATTTTCAACCTTATGAGAGGTCTTTGAAGTCTGATTAATCCTGGCTTTATATGAGAAAAACTTCTAGATTAGTATGAAGGAAGCTTGCTATGAAGAAATTACAAATTCCATTCAATGATCGATCAGTATAAACATCAACAATGTCAAGTTGGACTAGTTTCTCCTCAACAAATAAAGGCTTGGGCCAAGAAAATTTATATTAAGACCCAATAAACCCAAACAGGATGGATTGTTTTACCAATTCTATTTTTTCTTATTTCTGAGGCGAACAAACAGGTTGGAAGACGATTTAATTAATATTATGAAATAACTACAAGATAAATGCATGCAATCATTGACAGCAATAGAAAAAGAAAATTAAGGATAAATAAAAAGATACAAAATGATTTTGCCCTGCACATATTCAGAAAATTATCAAAAACCTCTTATAAAAGTTGATGATATGATTTAAAGCACTCATTATCAAGATTTTAAATACCGATAGGTGTCCCTATCGAGACATCCTAGTGGTTTGTGCATTGTATGTTTGGTAGATCTTAAGTTTGAATCCATAACATGAGCATTTTTTATATGTTTTTAAATCTAATGAAAGGAATATTTTTTTAAAAAAATACCAACAGGTACCTATTTCAATAACTTGGACAGCTATTGCTTTTTTTAAAAATCCATCCATTATCACTGGAATAATACAAAAATAATACCAACCAAAAAATATGTTTAAGGTCCAATCCTATACTTGGCAAGACCAGTCAAAATCAATGAGAATGCAATCATTGGTATTTGAAACCATGCTCATAAAAATGTGCAATAATTACATTGTAGCAACAGTTACATTGATGCCATAGGAGAATTTTAGATAAAACTGAGCTCCATATAAAAAAGTGCAATGTGGAAGATGCAATGACAAAAGTTTAATTAAAATTTAGATCGCAAATACTAAACTAGTAAAAAAATATCAAAGCTTGAGTATCTCTCTATGCCACCATGATTATGATTTCTAAATCCACTATTAATCATCAAAAATAGGCATCATAGAACAAATTCTCTAAACATCTGATCACCAAAACTCACCAGAACTTTACCTTTCGAATATAACCTAAGTGGTCTTGAAAGGAAAACCCATCAGTGTGGATGAACACTTCCACGCCTTCTTCAATATGATTACCATAAGCATCAAACATCTGACAATTTTAATTATTTAACCACACAATTTGAAGGGATAACATAACCAAAAAAACTTCAAATTCAAAAGTAAAATAAATTAAGACTAGATTGGAATCAAACTACTAAGCAAGAAATAATCTCTTACTGCATCTTCAAGTTTTGGAAAAACCAATTCAAAAGATAAGAACTTCCTATTCAATAATTGACTAACTGACATGTGTTACCTTAGGAGATGTCTACTCATGAGAAACACAATTAGTGAGAATACCATCATTCCACGCAAGGATACATTCCCAATCTTCAGCTCAGCTGAACCTATTATTGAACTGATCGTGCAATTAATATTTTGCAACTGAGTTGGGACTTGGGAGGATTAGTAACTTAAGGATCTTTTTCATGCAGACCCTATCAAAAGCCACGTCCTCCAAGGATGTCATACAGATGTACGGAGAAGCTGATCTATATCCAATCTAGTTGTCTATCTTTGTGTTAATATACACAAAAGTTTGCAATCAGTGATTGGATGCTATCAAGATGCTTGGAAAAGCTGGTTTACATCGACTATAATATAAAATTATTGTTTTACTGCTAAGAGTTTAACAAAGGAAAAAAAGAAGCCCAAGAGCCATTTGACAAATAATTTTGTCAGCATGATCTGGAGTTAATGATAGAATGGATATACTGCAGAGAGCTAGTGTGATCCACTTATTGATGAGGTAGGTCCATCATATTCATGTTGTTACATTTCATAATACATCAAAGAATGATAGAATGAGCCTGCTTGATATGAGAAACAAGGCCTGATTTTTAAAATAGGGTTGACTTAATAAATGTCCTAGATTTCATCATTAAGATTATAAATTAAGTTGGGTAGTAAAATAAGTTTCCAACCATGGATTGATTATTCCTCCAATTTGGGTGTTTATCATGTGCTTGTGTTCATATATAAGAAGATAGAACATGCACAAGGACATAACCAGCATGCATACTGCACAACACAAAGAACTTATAGCTATAAAGCAAAGCACATGTATCATTGTTCTTTACATGTATCATACTCTCACAAAGCTCTTAGGTAAAAGGTTTCCAATGGTAGGGAACAATTGCCAAATTAGTTGAATCACCCAAGACTCGTCATATTAAATTCTGCATACAGAAAAAAACTCATGGAATTGCAGAAAAAGTTTTATATGAGCACATGAAAAATTTGCATTTTTAATTAGCATAAAAATCTAGCTTAGGACAATTACCTCTAATACAAGTTCTTCAATCACTTCTTCTGGAACCAAAAATTCTCCTTCCTGGAGAGAAGTTTGCAGCCTCACGGCAGATAAGGTACCCGGCATGACTGTTTCAAATATCAAGTGAATATACATGAACTAGATATAATGTTTAAATAAACATGACTGACTTTATAAAATTAATGAAAAGAACAACCTTTACATGGAATTTCAGCTGAGAAAAGACCATCTTGTGAACATATCGCCAACACAGCTTCATAACTTGGCTGAATCATGTCCAGCTTGCTGCTTTCAATCAATATATCCTACAACATTAATGCAATGGTAAAGATCGCATATGGCACAGACAAAACTGAATAAAATACAGCTAAAATAGCATATGCTTTCTACTAACCTTTAATTCCAACAATAACTGATCAGATGAAAGGATCATTTTCATTTTGTCAACATGGAGAAGCATACATTCTTCCACAAATATTTTTATCATAGCTTCAGGTATACTTGAAAATGGAATTTGATTTGAGTACCGATCAAGACACACAACAGAAAGATATGAAATATAGGAACCAACCCTGGTCATAGATGTTATCAAGAATTAGGAAGTAATATGAAAATATTTATATGGTGGTGAATCTTGCAGTGAATTTACAGATATAGCATACAGCAACAAATAAATTGTATGAATAAATAAAAATACAATATGCCCAAAATAAAAGGGATAACTAGAAATATTTTACCATGATGCTAGGATTAGAACAAATAAAACTACAACATAGGTTACATGATTATCTTCCAAATTAGTCATCCAGGTCAAAGGAGACTTAATGCAAGAATAACGTCAGAGGTGATTAGAGAGTGGGTAAGGTATACCAAGGACCATTAAACTTTTATTTATCAATTCTTAACTCTAAACTTAAGCACCAAATACTTAACAAAAATTAAACAAAAATAAAGCCAATAAGTGTAATTTCAACTATTGCTAAACTATAAAACCTAGACATCAAAGGGCATCAACATGTATCAAAAAAGCAATTTAAATTTGATCAACTGCCTTTGTAAGAGGTCATACCTAGTAGAAAGTAGTTGCTTATCAGTGAAAGGGCCCCATTCATCAAACACAAATCGCCACTTGCAAACCCTTGTGTCAGGCTTCACAACTACTCGTGCTTCTAGGTGTTTGATATTGGAATTTTTACAATTCTGATAACAACACTTTCATACTTAATTTTGACCAAAGGATAATCAAGATACCAAAGTTGTAAATTTTAAGAAATTACTTACAACAAAGAAGGTGAATATATAAATTCCGGCTTTATAAAATAGCTTCGAACATATATCTTGCAACCCAAATATATATAATCCACTGATGCCAGTATGTGATGAAGGTTTAACACTTTTTGTATGGACAAGTGTCATCTGTTCATTCTGCTTAGCTCTACATTTATGACTAATTTTCAAGGTCATCTCAAACTCATTCTTCACGATATTCTTCTGATCTAGGCCTTTGGAGGCCATTGAAGAGCTAAAATTTGCAGGTCTAACAACAGCAACAATTTCTCTAGGAGGAGTAAAACCAGCAACCACAGGAGCTTCTATAGGTAGTTCCTGAAGTGAAATGGAACATAATTAGAGTCTGAATTACTAGAATTATCCTTGTGTGGAACAGAATCTAAATTTGACTGTCATTTATAAGTTATAAATACTTGTCGGAAATATAAAAAATTAGACAGCTAACCCCACTGATCCCTAACAGGCTACACTGTTGAGCAGCTAGTATGTCGATTCTGGAAGGAAGTCTCCTTTTATGCTTCTCAACTTGGCAATTCCATGTAGCAAGGTCCATTGCTTGAATCTGACAAGCAGCTCAAAATCAATACAAATAAGACAACGTACAGTTGCATGACTGCAACACAAGAAATATAAGAAGTCCATGGTGAAAGTACAAACATTTTCAGAATCAATTAGACTTATTGGAAAAGATAGAGAATCATGCATATCCAAGCGTGCATTTCCATTATCCACCAAAATCGAGCAGCCTTTTTCAACAGAACAATCCAGTGGCCTTTACAGTTGTCAATAACTTTGGTTAACTAATGTGACACATAAACAGAAATAAAAACAATATATAATTTAAGTGAAACTACCTGCAAATTAGTCGTGCATCACCTGTGGAAAATATTACACAATATGAGTTATAATAAAAACTATATTTTTGAAAGAAAAATGGAGAGAGAAGCACAGGGAATAACAGTATGAAGTACTTACCACCCACATCACCTTGAAATCCTTCTATTAAAATGTATTCTAGAGTTGCATACAAATTCTTTTTCAAACATCCAGTTGCACCTTTAAAAATTTTAACCCTTTGTCCTGACTCCCATATTATGCCTCTTCTCTTTATAGCTTGGTGCACTCTCACAACTATGAATAATGGGAAATGATCTATATCATCGATCACTGAATTTATTCAGAACAATAATTGACAAGAGCCAGACCCACCAATCTAGAAGTTAAATGGCAAATAAACTATGCAGATTTAAGCCCTGAACTTACCATCAGCAGTTATACCAAGTTGTTTCTTGTTTTGAGGGCCAATAATATGTACAGGTTCATCCTCACCACAATTGATTTCTTCATCATATCTATCATGCATCTGAATTAGCCAATCTCGATATTCCTTCTCTAATTGTAAAGTACTGGAGTGTTTTCCATCTTTGAGTATCTCAATGGTCACCTCTACAATTTCATATGTCAAAATTTTAGCTGCAATTGCTTGAACAAAGTAAATAAAACTGTAATCAAATCAATAGAGAGTGACTTCCTCAAAAGTTCAATGGACCTGATTCTTTTCCAGAAAGAATGTTGCCAAAGTTCCTCAATGCACGAGTAAAAGGGTGATGATGTGCCAAATCAGTCTTCAAAATGTTTAAAAAAATAAGTTAGCAGAAAAAGAGGGCAAACTCTGTGAAGCACTGCAAAAAAATCATTGTCAACGACTCAACAATATGAATAACGACCTTAAGATGGAACAGAAAATAATGTGTAAAAGATAAAGCATTATAAAATTATGCAGATCCAGAAAACTCTCTCAAAAAATTAACAGCGATTGATTTTCTTTCATTATAGTAAGAAAAAAATTTATTTCACTGTGACCACTAGATACAACTTCACAAAGAAGACCACAATCTTGAATTTGTCTGTGTGCAACACTCCTAGTGTTTGCTATCAGATGTTACTTAGTGAGCCAAGATGCGAACCAACCTATTTTAGACCAATATGATTGAAATTTGGTAGTTACTGCAAGGTCAGTAATGATCAGATTTCAGATTTCAACTGTACCCAATATCACTCCGATTTAACCATTGGGGCTGTTTTGGGCTTATAAAACTTATGTAATCTCACCCTTTCACTCACTCTTACTCTCAGTCTCACTCATTAAACTTATTTAATCTCAAATCAGTAATTAGTGAAAATCAACCTCTTGATTTGGATAAAAGAGGGATTCGAACTCAATACCCGTGGAATTTGTCTCCAAGTAACGGTATTTAGCTACCTCTTATGTTTTCTTTATCATGTCAGGTAATTAGCATAAAGAATATCAATAACTCTAGATTGATTAGTGACTAATGATTAATTAAGACATAATTAGAGGTTTTGAAGAAAATTTAGCTTAGATTGACAATGTATTGACCTTCAATGACTTACGAGTTTATTCCATCCTGTTTAATGGCTAATTAGAGGCTTATTAATGCATGTTTAGGTAATATATTTATTTTATATAACAATAAACTAGGACAAACAAACACTGAAATAGGTTTTGTCAATTTCAACTGATCGTCAGCCCTTTTTCAGTTTACGGGTATGTACTAACGTCCCGACACACAAAATGCCAATACTAACTGCTAGGTACTAGTCCGACCATGACCGATATGCATGGTCGACATGATCGGTGAACCATAATCCTCAATTGTCTATGTTTGCAATACTAGAGTTCACTGTGACCACTAGATACTACTTTGTAAAGAAGACCACATAACCCTCATTTCTCTTGCCAACACTCAACATCTTTTATCAAACCTTGCATACAATTCTTTTAACAATTTCTGATATATACTAATTATTCAATATATAAACTTTGCAGATCTTGTCATTCTGGTGCTCTTTTGTGTTTGTATAAATGTTAGCATACAACACTTCTCAAAAAACTTTTTTTTTGCCAAAATCTTATCTGAAAATTTTGTATTGAATAGGCATTACAAACATTTCCTCTTTTCTCTTCTCCTCCTACTTATTCTTTTTGTGTTTTTGATTCTCAGCAATAAATGTTGATGAATCAATTGGGATTGGCTAAGTTTGGCCAAAACCGCCCAAATTGATCAAGACAGAATCACTCGTGGATCAAGTCATCGTTACATGGTAATAAAGCTGAAAACAATAAGGATAAACAGTAACACAAGTCATATGACCAACAGAATATTCTGTTCTTGATCAAAATTACAAGTTTAAATTCCAAATAATTGAGTAGAGAACATCTATGGAGAAAGGATACTGTTCACTTATTTGACAAGTAAATAATAGTAGATGCATGAGATAAATCATACAGATAATCTGGAAAGAATCAAGAAGCAACAATATTATTTAAGAAAAAAACTAATGCAAGTGCTCATGAAAACCTATCTTTTTTTTTTTTTTAATTTGCTCACCTTAGAAGGAGTAGGAGAAAAACCAGCATCTGTCTCTACAACAACAGAAAAATAATTTAAAAAATTGTGAAAGAAAGAATATCATCTTAAAGCACACAATAAGAATAACAAAAAAAAGGTGTTAATTTGAGAATTTCAACCGATCAAATCATGTTACCAACAAAGCATTTCACCCTTTTGCAGCATCTCTTTAATAAATGAGCTTTATCTCCCCTTCTTTGTTTAGTTTCCATGAAAGGAAGAGTATTCTATGTAAGGTAAGAAATGGACCAATAAGCAAAATTTTCTTAATCATAATTTCAAAATTGACAATAGTCAATTCAAATGAAATACAATTTCAGATCATAATAAGAAGTCTTCACATTATGTGATAAATAATGATGCACGATACCAACAAGCAAAAGAATCTGCATCACTGAAATTAGTGGCAAAAGTTTAGCCTCTAAACTAAATTAACCTAAATAGGAATATAGCATCATTAAAAGTCATTTAATTAACCTAAATAGGAATATAGCAACCCAATAATAACAGATTGAACAAAGAGTGTATCAACAATTAGGACAAAATTATGGCTCCCACAATTTGCCAGTTTTCCCAATTGTCCACCAGCCCTTTCCAACCAGGAGGATGCTATTCTACAAATATATGAAGAAACAGCAGCAGCAAAAAACTTAAACATTTTTTCCAAATTTTTTCAAGACTTAATCCGCAAGTGTCCTATAAAGCTAGAAACAAAAAACTGCATGATGTTGCTTGCAGGTCAATTCTGCAGTTACATTAATTTTCATGATCAGCAAAAAATTAATTTAGAGAGGTTAACAATTAGAATCCCATCAATTATTCAAATATATGACTATGAATTATACTCAATTAGTTGATACTAATCTAAGAAAATATCATTGACTAAAAATAAGCCTTCATTCTTTTACAATTCAATCAACCTCCTCTCATCTATATTTACTTTTGTATCATAAACTAAAACACCATAAACAAATTTATGAGCCTCTGCCAAACTTGTTGAAAACTCCCAAACTTCAAACTTTTGCATTTTAAGATATCATTCCCAAATGGAAAACTTCTGATGACGTTTACAAACATTAAAACTACATATAAGAATAGAATCTTACCCATCTGGAATCTGGAAGGAGACGACCAAGCCTACGTATTGATACACGAGAAAAGGTGCTGAAATTTTCTTTAATTTCATAACCATCTTGAACAAGCTTCTCAAGAATTCGCTCAATGTTCTCTTTCCCCTATAAAATATATAAATCACACATACAATTCTGAAGCCGAAACAAGAAATAGCAGACTGTACCTCAACAATAGGAAAGTAAACACACTTCAATTGTGCATTGGCTTCTTGAAAACCTAATGATCCTATAAATAACAAACCAGAAAAACAAAAGGAAACATCTAAATATAGCATCCATCAGAAAGATAAAACAGCAAAATCGCAGCTAACATACCTGGATTTTCTGATTTAATCATGAACCTTAGTTGCATGATGAAATCAGGACCATTACAAGAGAGTAAATTAGTAATTGCCACCTCTCCTCCTTGAATTTCAGCTAGGTTAATGTCATTCACCTAAAATGGAAACTTTAATGAACTATTAGAAGTTAAAGACCAAAATATCAGTAGAATGCCTTAGATCACAACATCAACCCATTTCTGAACAATCCAATTGCGTAAATGATGCAACCGGTATATATATACTATATAGTACTCAAGGACTGCAGTTTATCCTGAAGTGGTATGTACCAGCCTATACTAACTACAAAAAGGATGAAATACTAAGTTTACTAGCTGCATAAGCAAGTATTTAAACAAAAGGAACCGAGAAAGTTTTGTCAGTTTCAGGCATAGGGTTTGTATAGATAACTTACTAACACAGCTTGGTACTAACCTATGAAGGTATGCAAACCCCTGTGTTGACTGACACAGACAAAGATACTGGCTTCACATGTGCAAACCCTTGTGCTGACTACCACAGACCAAAATACTGGCCAAGACGTGTTAGCCAAGGCACTGCACATGCCATTGGCAGAATAATAGTTGGGTGAGGTACTATGGCTAGAAGGAGAGGAAATGAAGAACTGATAAAAATATTTTGATTTTGGCAATTCATGGGTCACAACAGATAGTCACAAACAAGACAGAGGTCACAACAAGTGACAGATGCAAGCTTATTAGGCATAAAATCCTAATCTCCTAGATTAAAATAATTCCTATGGTACAGGAAATTGGTCCATGGCAAGCATAAGATGTGGACATTGGACTCCATATGTGCCTTACCAGCCGTAATTACACAGGAATCCTAACAAAGTTGCAGATACTATGAATAGCCTTCTAAAGTTTTAAATGTTTCATTTGTAATCTGATAAATATCAAAGACATGCCTTTAAAGTTTACAAACTTCATAACTACACATTCCAAAATTTCACACAGCATGGGAACACAAAAAAACAGAGCATATATGAAAGAATTGATATATGCTTGATTTGCATGGTATGTAGTCTTAAATGACCTCAAATAACTACATTTACAAGTCATGCCAAATAATTATGGATGTATCTTCTAGTCAATAATGTCAGACACTTCAACCACCAAGGAAGGCAACTGTCTACCTAATTTGGGTTACGACTTGCACTTAATGCAATTCAAATACAAGCAACCAAGTGGAACCCTAGAAGTACCAAATACTTTCAAATTCCCAAATAGTTAGATCTGAGGAATAGTCAGAGAGCTAATGGATGGAAAATAAACATGGAAAGCATTAATGCCAAGGTTCCAGCACCGCCAGTATGTTATGATACATGCGGTTTTACCAGCTTGACAGATTAATGTTACACACAAACAAAGGTAAACAAAGCAATGCACACGGTACAAGGTGATACAAACTCTACAGTACCAGGCAGTTTATTTTTTTCAGTTTTTTATTTTTTAAAAAAAATTGGTATGTACCAATCTGGCCCTAACAGGTACAATACCGGTATACAAAATTTTGAGCCTTGATTAATGCATCATTATTCAAGATCAATAACATTGTATTGCCTTCCATGATACATTATCAACTTTTTTCATAATAGATAATTACTCAGAAATCTTCATAGGTTACACCCTTCCTTAAACTATAAATAGTAATTACAGTAATCTTGTTAGGTCAGATCAATTCCAATACAAGATACAGAAGCAAGAATACATAGGGCCCCATTTGAACTTTAAAAGAATACAAAAATATGAGTTAGTAGGTCATCAAAAATATTGTCAATTGTGACCCTACAAACTAATAGATTAATGATGGCTCCATAGTAAATTCCAGATGCATGTAGATTCACATATTTCTACAAGGCAGGAAAAATAATCACCAATTTCAGACTAACTGTAAAAATTTAATAGAAATAATTAATTGTCAAACCTCGAACTCAATCGGCATAGCTGTTTTTCGTGAAGTGTACTCTGTATCACACTGCACCATAACAAGAAAAAAAATTGATACATTGTTAAAAACTATGTTTATTAACACTAAGCTTAAGAATTAAACTATACCAACCTTTCCTGCTTATTTAAATAATAACCAATCACATCATTCAGATAGCAAAATCTATCTACACATTGTTTTCCACAGACCAACTACTTTTACACTGTCAGCTACTAATTGACACCTGTATGCCATTTCATAAGTTAGCCAATACAAAGATAATAGGTCACTATAGCCACCAACTAGTTTAGTGGACCTGCTTGTTGGAGGGGTTCAAGTGACTAATGAATTATGTTCATTGGGTTCCAACCTACTATACTATAACAATTGTGTAATGTCAATCGAACTTGCAAGTATCCCATTTTTGTGCCTAAAAAATTTCTTTGAATGAATGGTCACTTTGTGGACCAATGATGGTATTCTGTTTGTCATTTGCTTCTTCAACTAAAGTGTTCTTTTTCTTGCAGATCTATTCAGGGATGAAAGAGGTTGTACCTTGGCTCACCCTTGCAAATAGTTATTGCCTAGAGGCCACATGACTTGCAATCAAAGATATGCTCATGATAGTGAGGAAGACCAATTCTTTAGGATTTTAGCAACAAGCTATAAAACTGGACTACCTTGAATATATTCCTTTCCATAGGGAAGTCCTCATATTTCAGAGAGGAACACGTTATGAAAAGCAAGGCCGGTTACGGCAAATTTTATTTAACATTCCTAATAATCAATGCCTTTAAAGTTATGAAAAAGGTATTGGTGCTAACACTATGGTTGTTATGCCTTTATATTGTTAGTTAAATGGTCCTGTAGCTTATAAATATAGATTCTTCATATTAGCTTGGCGAGTATATGAAAGTATCTCATGTCCACCTAGTGGTGGTACTGGTGGTACCACTCAGCTAACAGCATAGCCACTACAATATAACCACAGTTGGCTGACTCTATTCTTTTCGTGTACCACTCATCCAGCAGTAGTTCTGATCCAGTGCTTTAGCCCTTCTTCACTTCTTGTAACTCCAAAAGTGGAACTAAGCCCGTGGTTCAAACGCTTACATTGCTTAACAAAACTTTGAATCAGTCTACATGCTTCTTTCGAGTAACATTTGAATGCCTACCCTTGACATAATTTTGCTGTTTCAACATCAGTCCAGTTCATATTTTGGATTGGCACAGATACATGGAAGAATTCCTAAATGACAACACAAACAATCTTGACGTGCCCGTGTTCACAAAAAGTAATAGTCCATAACTCCATATACCCATAACACTTACACAGGCTTTATGGGGCAACAATAGACAAAGACTCATAGCAACTTTATCCTAGAAAATAGGAGTTAGGTCATAAAGCAAAACACCACATTACAGATTGGATGGGCATTAAAAAATATATATTTGGCCAAAAAAAATCAAAATGATTGTAAGAGTTGCTTCGATGACATACAGAAGTCTATGCAATTAAAAAACTTTTATGCAAAAAAGTTCGTATTTACCACCCCAAGTTCAACCCAACAAGCAAATATGAAATACCAAAAGGAAATCATCAATGCTAAACTCAATGAGCACTTTATTTCCAAATGTAATATCAGTTGACAAGTGAAAGTATCATGATCAATACTATCAAACAAACGAAAACTAGGCATATCGGTGACTTGCCTAAGAAGAAATATAGGGAATCAAGCCCAAAAATATGAAACAAACTTCCAAATAAGAGAAATAAGATTTTTAAAAAATAACCTAATAGATAGACCTGTATATATGGAAAATAAATATCTTTCAAGAAGCATTGAAGTTTATATATGTCCAAGCACCTTAGATTAAGATCCCTAATCACCACCTGTCAAAAGACAACAAAACCATGGTTACAAGAGACAGACCAGGAAGAAAACTCTTCTATCATGACCAAGATCATGAAATACATTTCAACAATCAGTAAAATAATGCAACAGCAACACTACTACTAGCAAGCATAATACATTGTGTTTCTCATTCTATCAAAAACAAAGTCCCCAACATACTTTTGCCTTTAATACATTATACTTTTGCAACATATGGTATAATAAAAGAATTTGCCTCTAATACATTATAGTGGATGATGTTGTGCATGCAGGATAAATCACTCTCAAGATGCGGAGAAGCCTGATATGCAGTGCAACGAAGCTACCAGCAGTTAACATAGCTTGAATGGGCCCAGGTTATGTCAAGTTCACGGTTGAGTTAGGATTAGCCATTGTTCAGAATGGGAAGTACTTTTCTTCTCTTTAATATTTTAAAAGATTATTTCCATTTTTTTCTCTGAATAACTTTGAAAATCTCGAAGTTTGAGCACCCGAACATTAGACCAAAATAAGGTTTGGATTCAGCCTATATGCATAATAAATTATTTCTGTTAATGGACTCATCCTGTCTAATTTTAGAATACATAAATACTTTATCAGTTTATCTTACACATATTTTAGTCAAGGAGTCCACTCAGTAAATAATTGAGAATATACAAGGATAAAGAATTTTGTAATTTAAATTCAACTGAAGTATAACAGATCCAGCACATCTTCACCAATGGTCATCTACTTCTTTTACCTCGGATGTTTGTCAACATCTTGTCCAACATTTCCTCCCATCACTGCATATTTTCTGATGTTTTCTCTAGTATAACACAGAGAACTATCTAATCCAATTAATAATCGTTGTCAACTTGCTGCAATCTCTCATTCTCTTGCTTCAGCAAGATTATCTGGTTTCTCTTCAGCCCGTGTATCAGTGTGTGCAGGAGGGTGCAAAAGAAACCATTGCAGATTCAGAGCTAAGACTAACCCAATCTTTCATAATTTAGCACATAGATTGTACACCAAAATTCATCACAAAATGACAACAATTTTGTCTGTTCAGTCTAGCTTTAGTGCATCTTTTCTACTTATAAGCATCATGCTAGGTGAAAAGCACCAACCAACATGCTATTTGACACATATCACATACACCCCCAATATGATGAGAAGCTCCTTTATATCATTTCTATCATGGACTTACTGCAAATATTGTTTGATCAGAAAAAAGGTCAAAACAACCAGGTCCTAATTAATAAAGAAAATATTCAAAGAAGATCTGAGATGAGTTGTATCATTATCATATATGGCAAGACTTCAAGTGAGACAAAATTGGGATGTCTCAACCAGCTGGAGATGTTTATTCATCAATTCCTTCATTTGGAGAAGGATACTAATAGGACAACATATCAGGGCTTTGAATACTGGTCCATATCGGCATACTGAGCTCTGCTCGGTACCGTACGTACCGGTATATATCATCGGTACACTAGGGCGTATCGATGGTATACCCTAAAATCTTAAAAATACCTTTACCTACCACGCCAGGGCGTACCGATCGATATGCCTCGATGACGGTCGGTACGCCACGATATCGGTCGATACACCTCGATATCGATCAGTACGTCTCGGTACTGGTCAAAACACTAGAACTACTCGATAGAGGACAATCCACGCATCGGTATCCTCTCGGACCGGTATGTACCGCCTATACCGGGCAATACATATCGAAATTGAGAACCCTGGGACATATTCAATTTCAAACAGAATGAGACAACCCAAGTTTTTTCAGGAAAAAATGTCAACCACCGCCTACAGATAAATAACCATATTCATGCAGCTCTAACAAAAAGAAAGCACCTAAAGAGAAGTGTATAGAGTGACACTTTACCATGCCTCCACATCAACAGCGTATCTCAACTGTAACCATGTTTAAGAAGAAAATGCTTGGCAGCTGCTTTTCTTGAACCATAACAGCAGACCTTATAATCAAATCAATGATGATCATAATTATTAACATCTTCATAGAATTAATTATTTAGTTTAATGTAACCACCCTCTAGTGGTATAGCCTATAAATACTAGTTTTGGATAATTTTACTATACCGAAGATGCAGTGCTTTTAAAATTCAATGAAAAAATTATCTTCCAAATGTGTACAGCTTAAAAAATATTTTTTTAAAATTATTTTTTCGTTCACACTTAGTGGTGCAATTTAGACATCAACTCATGAGGTTTAGAGAGCATAACCTGTAGGTGCTATCCTGTAATCCCCAGAGTAGATGCCCCCTTACCCTTCTCCCTTTTCTTTCCAGTCTTACATTCAGAATAGTTGTCCTTAAAACAGCTCTGTTTATGGCTTTTAGCATTGTTGGCACACTAAATTCCTCTCAAGTTAGATTCTTGGATGTTCGATTCGCCAAGTTGTCTGTTTCCTGTCCATGGATCGAACAGCAGTTGGAGAGGATGGCATACTAGGTAATCATCAAATCAGTACTTATTTTCAGCTCCTTCAAGCATGTCGTTGTTTGCCACAACCTTATATGTTGATGCTTATGTATGTACCATAAGCCTATCTTTATATGAAACTTGTTGTCAACATTAAGGCTATGCCATCCATCCATTTCATGAATCCCTATCCCACATCAATGCCACTTCTATTATTTTCTTCCCCTTCCTGAAATTTTATTTTCTTTAATCATTTACTTTCAGTCAAGATCTATAGTTGCAATCAGTAACAAATTCTACTGGCACTTTTCATCACTTGATTCAATTTTTATAAATGACCAGATCCAAAACAAACTTTTTCAGTGAATCTACCTCCTGACTCGTCTTTAATTAAGTCCAGTTCTGTAAATAAATCAATGACATGCTGATGTTCTAGTTAAATTTCAATTCTAGTCATCATAGGCCCTGGATCTATTAACATGCATAATGTTGTCCATTGTATTGTATCTCACACGTGATTCTGAACTATATAGTTCTTATCATAAGTTCATAACAATATATCACTGTTCAGACCAAGAATATCAAATTTCTAACATAAACTTCTTAGGTCTTCTTTTACCTCCACTCAATCCACTAATCTAAGCCTAAAATAAACTTCATAGACATTTGAATCACTTTGCCCTTCTGGTTTTGCATGTCTAGGTCTCCAGTACCCAGCCTCATATCAGAAAAGATGAAAATACCTATAAATAAGATGAATGATTGTTGTTTGGAGAACAACTTTGTGGTGTCGCAAAGTTTTTTCAATCATTAATTCTTCTTCTCTTTATGGATGGTGGGTATCAGAACCATGGGAGCAAACCAACCAAATCATATGGCCAAAGAGCATATATCAAATACAAAAGGACAAAATGCATATAGGACAAAAATTAGATGGAAAAAGATGAATTCCTTTTTAAATTAACCAACCTCAAGCAATACATTAATGTTTCGGTGATAAATAACAGAAATCAATTCACCTTATATGTATATTTTAACTTACAATTCACATGTATAAGTTTAAAAACCTTACAATTCATATGCAAATTCTTGAGCTTCTTCAACCATTCAACCATCCCTATATACTTGAGTTTGAATCAGACCAATAAATAAAAGATCATAACATCACATCAATATGTTAGTTCATATTCCTTACCAAAGTTCAACCAGATATAATGTAGACAAATATACATGCATACATACGTACATAACATACATATATATATATAGAGACACACACACACAATCACACATACAAGTATGTGTCCTTCGCAATGCCAACATTCCACCCTTGATTGAAAAGTCAAGCGCTAACGTCATTTCATTTAGTAAAAGAAATCGTGCTAAACTTCTATTCTATTTTATTCAATGCACATCACTTAAAATAATAACCAAGGAGATAGAAATTACGGCTTTGTTGTTGTTATTATATAGAAATAGTATCACCAAAATCGAAATAACTGACAGTAGTAGTTTGCAGAATGAAACCTGGGTGAAACTCCCATGAGGTGATGTTTGAGTTTCCTCATCTAAAGGTTCCCTCACACCTCCATCAGTCTGAAATGTAGCAAAGAAAGAATAGCAAATATCTTTAGCCCCTTGCACACAATTTTTTTTATAATAAAATATATCATAAATATAAATTTCACAAAGGTCATATATAAGTACTATACCCGCCAGATACATTTCGGTGTTGATTGGTTTAACAAAGCCTCTCTTGAAAAATATAGAGAATACACCTTCCTTGAACCTTTAGTTTTTGATGACACAGTAGTATGCCTGCAACCAATAGAGATAATACCAGCATAAAACAAAAAAGTTAATCTGTCTTAATGTACTCGAACAATTTGTGTCATTTAATTTTAAGCATGACTTGAAATAAAATAAGGTTCATGCCTTCCCAAATGCATAGTGGCGATTGGCCCACCATAACCAAACATGCCAAAGAAAGGCTGCACATGTACCACATATAATTAGTGAAGGTACAAAGGTCCATGTCTTGCTGAAGTAGTCATACAAGTTTATCATACAACAGGATATAGACATTCTGCACAACTAAAGATAAAAGAAAATCTATCATTAATCAAAGAACTTTTACTAGAATAACAAACAGATCCAACAAAACAATGGTGGCCTAAGATAAACCCACAAGTGTGGCATATTGTACCCAAAATACAAATGCATGCAAATAACACATGTAGCCAGCTTTTTTCAAAATTCAATAAACAAATAACCAAACAATTCAAAAAATTTAACAAAAGTTACACTGAGAAAGAGATCCAAGACAACAATGAAAAGATGCATATAAAATTTCAATCATTATAAATGAATCTCCCAAGAAGTTACCAAAAGTGCAAAGTAGGATGGATGCTACAACAACAACAATCAACCCTGTATTTAGATTAGTCAATTTCCTCAACATAATACCATATCAAACTTACCTAAGCAATGGGAAGAAAACTCAAAAGACATAAGCCATCTAATACTAGAAAAATAAAAAGTACTAAACTATTGGTCTGCATCAAGTAATCTCCATCAAGGACAAATGATTGGCAGAAATGCACTCCATGCCATACGAATCGAAAAAAGGGCCATGGAGGAACATAAAATCATAGGTTCCATATAATCTCAACCAAATCAACTGAGGTTGGAAGGCTAATCTGTGCCTTTGTGCTTCACTGTAAGCGAAGAGATCATCGACCAATTTCCACCACATCTCACTGCAAGAGTTGCAAGGGGAAGAACAGGTGGGTAACCAAGAGCACATTCTAGGTTCTTTAACCTTACTTGCATGAAAGGTATCAGATTTATGAAGCTTCCCCTCCCTTCACAAATTATTGGCATGCCATGAAAAAATACTATTTGTTGGCATGCAGTTAATCTCTCACCGAGCAAATAGTTATAAGTTTATAACTAACATAAATAAAGGTAGACTAATGGTATTATTCTTTAGTGATGATCATTGGGTCATATACTTACACTATACGCAAAATAAGAAACATTGTCTAACAAGGTACAAAAGATGCACATGTTACCTCATTCAAATAACCAGCTTATGCATCATTACCCACAAATGCAAAACCATGTATACTTTTCTACACCACAAATGGACTAAAGTGTCGTTTGCTCCTACTAATATACTTGTTATGTTCATTAATATAGTTTAATAAAATTTTTGGATAAAACCACAAAACAAATCATAAGGTCATCACTGAAACATCATGTACAATCATCAAAGCATAAAAGAAAGCCATCAAACTTCAAAACACAGTGACTATGATAGAAAGAAGGGAATTTGAGTCCATTACCTATGTGTGTGTGTCTAATGTTTACCATTAATATCGGCGCTTTAGTACCAATGGCCTTGCTTCTACAAGCCCTATGCTTAGAAGAACCCATCTTTCCCCTATAAGAACCTACATATCATGTATCAACCCAATAACATATAAAGAAAGAAAATGCCAGCAATAGCTAAAATAAGGTAACAAAGGTGGCTTATAAATCATCACCATACCAATGTTATAATAATTAAAGACATCAAAATTAAAATATATATATATATGACTAGAAATAATCACTAAAAAGTTTCCAGAAAAATTAAACAATTATTTTTAATCAACTTGTATTTAGAAAGATCCTCCTTCTAACTTGTTTACTTCAATTTTGTTGCGCCAGAATTTGCTCAAAAAGAATTAAAAAAATACGCAACAAGAAGAATCAACAATGTGAAAGCTTGAAATTCTACCTAAACATTGATATTCCTTTCCTGAGACATTGGATATCCCAGTTGCTGATTGATTGGTTTCAGTTTATGCAGAGAGAAGAGGTAGATAGTACAGAAGAACGGGTTGACTATGTAGCTATCACAGTCAGAGAACAGGAAGGAATTGAGAAGTAGGGTGCCCATCACTAAGAGAAAGGAGAGAGCTTAGAGAGAAGTGTACAATAGGGAGGTGACCGGGTGACGGTGGCCGAATCCCAACAGCAGCAACAGCAATGATAGGTAAGGCTTGAGAATTGGAAAGAAGCAGCTCATCATCGAAGGCTGGCTTGAGAGAGGCAGAAGGTGGTGGATGATGATCGGATCTCTAGAATTATTTGGCAGAAAGAGGCTTATTAAAGTTCACCTTCGAGGTTACATGATTGGGAAAATGTCAAATCTATCGTGAAAAGCTTAAAAGCTCCATATCACAGTTTTTAAGCTGCCATCACATTGCAATCGCAGCAGTAAATCCTCTTTTATTTCAAACATTTAGACTAATTTTTATATCTCCCTCGCTCCTCCCCTCTTTCAAATTCACATGTGCTCACCTTATTTATCAATTTCTAGTAGGAGGCTGATCATCTAATTCAAAATCTAGTGACCCTAAATAATAAAGATGTTATATGATAAATCTCTTGAGCTACTGAGAATTACATTTGTTTCACAAAATCTAGATCATAGAACATCATGCAAAATATGAATAATGAAACGGGTTGGAAAGGTTATTGAAAAACTAAGCAAGAACAATGGTAGAACTAAAATATCATTCATGAGCAACGGAGGTTGGAATACAGATTGCAATTAAAGAATCAAATATTATGTTGCAACATCAATTCATAATAGACATTAGGAATGCAAGCAAACAAGATCATCAGGAAAGGAATGGGTTCCATAGATAACATACCACTTTGTGATACAGTTCTCCTCACTACCATCCATCCCCTGGCCACTATCAAAAATTTCGATTTTTTGCTCGTCAACTGTCACTCTGTGTCAATGTAGTACAGATCATATTATCAAAAGGTATAAGGCATCTAAGTTCACATGTTAATTGCTAGTTATTTCATCCTTAATAGTTTCCAAAACACAAAATGACGAAGTCTTTGCTAAAATGTGAATATTTTCTTTTTGAAGCAAGTCAAAAGAAAGTTTTGCCTTACATCAAAATTAGTTACAACCAGTGTAACTAAAAGCATTATATATAATACCTCATAATAAAGTCATAGGCTAAACAAATTACAACATGCAAGAAACTAATAATGAAATTAACATTTGCATGAATAATCAAACTAAATAACATATATTGGAGCAAAACTGAACCATTTGCTGCATGAATGCCTATATACTGCATGTACCAATGATGCCTTGGCACACAAATTGTGATGTCTTGCACAAAAAAGTATAGTGTAGTCGTACAAACTTGGTACAAGGATGTGCTTAAGCATGACATGCAGCGACCCATAAGTTTGAACACACCACTTGCCTTGATAACTTTCTAAGTAATTTTTGGTCATGCTCCATTTAAATAGTAAACATTCATTTGCTTACCTAACTAGCCTCCTTTCACCAGAGCCATTAGACCATACAGCTTGCAAAGAATTATCCTACAGCCAAAGAAAAAAAATATGGAAGAACAATCACAAGAACATCATGGCATAAAAACAGTAGAAGAAATCAGAATCTTGAACCACTCGTTTCAAGTAACTCACAAGCAAGTCAGCTAGAGCAGTTTCAAAGGTATATTCTGCTGGAAGTTCTGCTAGCAGATCAGTATGTGGTGTCAGATCCCACATGTTCTGCAAAATGACAAGGAAATCAATATTTTGTCCATCACAAGTCACAGTGATATAGGACAAAGCAATTTCTACAACACATCAAATTGATTAAATGCCAGATAGAACCAAACAAGAAATACACAGAAGGCATAAAAAATTAACAATTGCAAATATAGATTTGTGAATCACTAAATTTAAGTACTATAGGAACTAGGAAGAACAGAGCCTCCAAATGAACACTTACATGGTAAGTATCAAGAGATTCACCTCCCTCATCCTTCAAAAAATAAACAAAAGAGAGGAGAAATTAGATTAAGAAAACAGAAACTAATAAAAATTGAGAATCAAACTGATGACTAAAGTTATTTAAGTTAGAAGAAAGAGATCGGACTGAACTAACATAGTAGACAATGCGATGTCTAACATACATACATGAAGCCTTAGTATGTGACATTTGTTAGTGCGAAAATGGCTAAACGAGATTTTCTTTCTAATCTTGTTGTCAGACATATCCTCCAGATAGATGTTTCCATTCCAGAAAATCTTTCGACTAGCTTTTGTTGTTGTTTCTGCAGTTTTTTCAAGTTCCTTTCTGATGATGTGTATAAACTCATCCAAGAACATATCTTCTCCTGGATCATTAAATATAAGCCGTACACTTGTACCATTCGGCAGGAGAATTTGAAATCTGTATACTTTAGAATCACCATCATCATTTCCATCTAAGAATTCTAAATATGATCTCTTAGATGACCTTCGATTTGCCATCTTCCTGAATGTGAAAGCATAACATAATACAAATGTTACTTCAGTCAACCATGTCAAGATCATGTCAACGATAATTTGAAATAAAATTCAATTAAAAAATCAAACATGCATGTCTCTGAATCATGTGATCATAGGTAAACCATTTTCAAAATATTGATAAATTTACTGTATGAAAGACAAAAAGGAACTATAAATTTCTAGTATAAGTGACAGATTTATGTATACAATATATGCCGCTTCCAAACCACATAGACATGAAGAATACAGAATTGCTGATAAACACAAATTTAAGGGTCTGGAAGACACAAGAAAGCACCAGTATGACTCATGCCATGTCCAGTGAATCATGTGATTGCTGCATGCATTCAATCAAATCAGTTTCTAGTTCACTTTAAATTTGCAACAATGTGCTCTGAGGAGCATGATAATGAAAAAAACTTAGCTTTGACCTCCAACAGCATTTTAAGCAACTTTCAATAACAAAGAACTTGCTTCGTGTATGCCAAATTAACTTAACTATCACATAAGAATTGAGTATAAAAGCTAAAACAAATTGAATATATGATGGAAAGAAACCAATCACTACAGCAAAACACCTTCTAGTGATATTAACTGGAGAACTATAATGGAGAAACAAGTCAGGTTAAATGATACATTAAACTCGTATAATCATAATAGCACATTATAGGCATTTTTCTTACTAACAGTAATTTAATGCTTCTTTTATGAAGAAAAAATTTGTGAAATTTTAAGGGCAGAGTATAAAGACAAATACAAGCAAAATAATAACACAAGGCAAGACTATTTTGAAGATGTCAGATTATATCCATAATAGAAAAATTCAAGAAAAGGGAAAAATGACATAGTAAGATGTTGTTGACCACACGATGCCCAATCTAAAAAACCTAATAAAAGTTTAACAAACATATAGTCTGTGACTCAAAGGGACAACAATGGATAAAACTCTTTACATAAAACAAGTATAATTTGAGATTGGAGCTTAAAAATTAAAACTGACCAGCATGCACATTTTTTCTCATAAGTTTCAGATTTACAACATTTCTTCTCTAAATATAGATTTAAAATATAGAAAACAATAAAACCAATCAAGCAGTTCAAATTTCAAAATATGAGTCGATCATAAACCAAGAAAAGGTAGGGGGCACAGCTAAAAATTCCTTTTGAAAACCTACTTTATGAATATCAAGGCAAAGGAAATGCTACATTCCAACACCAAAGATAAATAACTAAACAATGATATCATGCATTAAGGATTTTTTTCTTTTTTTTTTGACAGAATGAAAGCTTAGGTTCTGCTTTGAATTGATGAAGGCCAAATCTGAAGAAGTAGATCTTGATCATAAAATAATGTGATAGAACCATCTTATTCCAAAAACCATATATGAAAGATTTAAAATAAAGGCTTGGCTCATGGTAGGAGAAACAGGAGTCTTGACTTACAAGAGTCTCCATGATTCAAGAAACATACGACAATGTCTTTAATGATCAAAGAAACCACCAAGAAACATATAGAACCAAAGAAAGTCACGTGTCACAATCCTCTCTATCACGACCCAAGTCTGATGGGTTAGCTGGCTTATCAACTTCGTTTGGCCCAAACAACTGACCAAAATACTTAAGCGAAAGTTGATAGTAATATAATCATCAGATCCTTGTAAGTCATTCTTAATCTTATCCACTTCCAATGTGGAATTAATCGTGATGTTATAATTTGCCCCACTCAAGCTTGACATCCTCGTCAAGGCCCAGTATAGGCCAGATCAAACTCTAACATGGTGCATGTGAGGCATAACTCAATGGTGACTCAACATCATGACGAGTCCTCTGAGTCCATCCACGGGTAGCCCTTTCCTACTTAAGCCCCCTCACCATGCTCAAATACTTAGTCGACTCTGATATCATTAAATTGTCATATCCTAAATTTATAAAAAATAATAAATCATCATTTTTATTATTCATAATTTATAGAAGTCACTCCTTTTTTTCATCCTTGAGTTCAAATCTCTGTCTTTATATAGTAAATATTTTATTAACTAGAAAAAGGACCACATTTTCTTAGTACGACCACAAGTAATAAAAAAGTCTCTTCAACCCAAGCCTCAAACCTATTACAAAGTAACAGATTACTCTAAAAATAAATATAAAATAAAAACATATCAATAACCACACATGTTGGTAAGAACATCTGAAAAATCATAAAAATAATCTTCAATACTCGTGAAATATATACAAATGTTAATAATTTAATATGAAATGATAATATATCGATTCATTATAAAACTCATGCATCAGAAAAATAATGATAATTCTTATATAATAAACAAAATCATGCATCAATCATATGCAACACATACATAATAGTCAGATAACAAAGGCGTATATCATACCCGATGGTGCACTCTCCCAATAACGGATGAAGAGGCATACTCTACAGGATAGATTCCTCCCAACAACAAATGAAAAGAACCCATATCACACTCTCAATAGTGGATAGATAAACCACCTAACCGTCATGTCTGATAGCCCGTTAATCCCCGAAAAGAATTGCTCTACCTACTCTCAACAAAGATATATAAAATTATAAACAACCATGATCATTCATTTATTCATTCACGCATGAATCCAAAAAAATAATATGATAAAATATTATAAGGGACCATACTTGAGTATGATCTGCTAGATTATGTCCATTGGTGGCTCCGCACTGTGATGGATCCATAGCTCCTTTCACAGGTTGCACTTCCAGTGTGAACCACTAGCATAGTCACATATACTACATTATAACAATCTTATCAATATCATAAGCTTAAAAAAATAAAAAATCAATAATCATTTTCAAATGACACATTCGAATAAAACCTTTAAATTTATCAAATCATAAATACATGAAACATCAATCTCTCAATAATCCTCAATCAACCAAAACCCTAATTAAAATGGCTCGATTGTCTTAAACCAAATTCAATTCAATTAGAATCTAACGGAACCAATCTCAAATCCTTATAGAACCAATCTAGAATCATCATAGACCGGTCTAATTTAGATTTAATTGATTTCAATTAGGTCAAGTAGGTTTAAACTAATAAGTAATTTTAGATTCACCCTAAACTGACTTAAACCGATCAAACATACATGACTTAATTGCTTATCAACTTTGCTTGGACTAACTAGCCTATTAACTTCATTTGACTCAAACTAATGATTTAGGCCCACTTCCGATATAGGACTAATCGGGATATTATAATTTTTTTTCGCTCAAGAGTTTAACGTTCTAGTCAAGACCCATCATAGCCAAGATCAAACTCAAAAATGATAATGAGATACTTGGCCTATTATAACATTCTCGTCAAGACCCACTTCCAATTCCGATTAGTCCTCTAGGACTAATCGGAGTAGTGTTATATTGAAGTAATGATGATTTCCATCGGATCAAAATTTTATTTTCGCTCAAGTAACGATGCAAGGTTTCCGTCGTTTTTTTTTTGGACTTCTCCGCTGGTCCAACAAACGACACACCCCACCCGGTTCAAGAAAGCAAGTACGCGAGCAGACCCTCCCGAAGAAACAAACGCATACAAGAAAAGTTCGACAAGGCGGGGAAACGGCAGAGGCAGAAAGGTTTCGATTGGACCGAAACGTTCCTAGCACTCGGGACTGTCGGACAGGGATGCAGAAGACAAACCCTCACGAAGAAACATACACAAACAAGAAAGAGCGGCAAGATAGGTGAAGGGCATCAAGAAAGAAGGCTTCGACTGGATCAAAACGTTCACGATGCTCTGATAGCGATGCAGTGTTTCGTTCGACAGAGGAACGGGAGCCATTACCTCCTCCAAGAAGACGAGACGCCGCGGAGACGAACTTTAGTTCAAAAAAGGGCAGCCAGAGACACGAGGACACCTCCACCGACGCAAAGTAACGCTAGGGTTTCGACGACAAGGTAGTGAAGACAAGAAAGAGAAGATAGGGAGGCTAGGAATGACAGAGACGAGGAGCCGAGAGGCCGGAAACGGGAAAGTAGTGGGAAACAGGGCGCTTTAAATGGCATGGGCAGTAATCACACCGCAGTAGGTGTCAATTCCGTGAGCTCTGCGTCGCTCCTTAGGTACGCCTTCTGGTAAACAGCGCGGTTGTGGCACTGGGAAAGTGTGCATACCGCTACGACGTCTGTTACAATCGGTTATCTAACACCGCGAAGGTGGGTATATTAAGCTGCCTCGGCGAGTCGTCCAATTACTTTGCGACTCGTGGAGGAACGCAGCCTGGGGCTTCCTGCTACCATCATTAGCGTTCAGAAAAACAAGGATTAAATGACAGCTACTAAACGTACAGAGCGAGCGTACCGGACCGAAGAAACGCCCACCCCGGTGATCGACGTACGCGGCCGCCACCACCATGGGAATCATGTACGTCCCAATCGAGATAACCAATCGGCCGCATCCTCTCAAAACGGGGGCAGCAATGGGTGACGCAATCGATTGGCCCGTCGGTCCCTCCTTGCTCGTCACCGTTGATGTGGGTCCCGTCTGGGTTGAACCGGCGCCTCGTCGATTCCTTCGGGGTCGGGAAGCTCGGGTCTCGCACGTTTGTGTTCTTGAAATGCTTCGTGTCTCTTTCCTTGTGCACCCACTCCCTGTCGTCAAGAATGCATCGAGAGACCTGTAGGGTGAGTCCATCTATGAGCTTTACTTCCTGGGACAGATATTATACCCATATTATGTATATGCAACCTGTTATGTTACCAAACAGCCATGAAAAGAATTGACAAGCTTCAGCAAGGGAAACAGACTCTCATGTACTCTGAATCAAAGAACAAAAGAAAAAGAAACTGAACCGAAGCACCACCAACACCTCGTTGCAGGAAAAAGTTTCATCCTTCTACAACCTTTAGACAGACATTTTTTCATACGAGCTTCAAAAATAAATTTAAATGTTGTCACCGACCACATAGCAACACTACGATTTACCAAGCCATGAAGCAACATGGATGCACAAGTAGCATTATTCACCACAAAAATGAATATTTCTGGGGGGAAAAAATGCAGATAGTCTGCTGTCTTTTCAGAAGGTACATTTCAAGAGGAAACTAAACTACAGTAACAAATTTGTGGTCAATTTAGACCAAGCAATAAGGAAAACATGTCAGTAGAAGAAGATAGATGGTTGCTGAGAATACACATCGTTGTACACAAAAGTGAACTTGAAACACAATTCTGCCTTACATATTTGCATAAGTTAGTTGCGCGATTCTTATCATAGCATTTGAGCATGTCATGTCCAAACACCGAGTTTTCTGTGTTAGAGCAGGAAAAAATTGAAGTGCAAGCATGGGAATGGTACATCATGGATGAAACACACAAAACAAGCAAAAACTTACAATCAATTCACATGTTGTCTTGTTCATTGTAACTATCTTTATGTTTCTTAAGAAAATAGAAGGATTTCCAACAAGCTTTACAGAAGCAAGATTTGCTTTATCATCATAACTCACATTCAACGATTTAAATACCAGCCTATGTTGCACTCTAGCCAGCATTAGATTTACCAGTATAGTAAACCTGCATGGACAAAATACCAACACAACACCAAAGGCAGCCACCAGGTTAAAGAAAGAAGAGATGACTATAATCAGACAAAAGACTAATTATATGATTATAACAAGGTATTTAAGTATTGTTTTATGCCGAGGGTAGCACCCAGTTCCTACAATACAGTCGATAATTGATAAGGTGAACAGAAATGAGGAGTTTCATGTAGAAGGATCATGGATGAAAAAATAAATCATTACTAAGCAATTTCAACTTTATTTCTCAGCCATCCAACCTATTTTTCTGTTCCTCGAATTCAAACATCCAGATAAATATTGAAGTTTGATATTAACTCATAATCAATTAGATCACAGTACAATCAAGGAAAAATTCATTCATCCACCCACCAAGGAGAATCAAGAGGCATATTGCCAAGAAGGGACTTGTCATGCTAGTAGTACTGGTCAATGAAAATAAGCATATGGTCGAGCTTTATGTAATAGTAACACAATCTAAAGTATGCACTCTCATCAGATAAATAGTTTGCTACAAAGTTGATAATAAATATGCAAGTGGATCTATTTTGGTTCATCTTTTAAGAGAATTTTAACAGAACGGTGGACATCTGTCAGCTTCACACAACAGTAGAACAACTCAAAATTTTGTAGTAGCTAGGAATATAAGTATGTGCAAATGAATGAATGACTTTAGACCTAAACAATGTGACAAGATACAGAGTTTGTGTGCCCACTGGTGAAAAAAGAGCTAATTGGATATCTTTTAGTTCCTTTTTTTATGAGAATAATTGGATCTCTCTTTTAGTTCCCTTTCGACAAGAAAGACAGCTTCAAATTTATCATCTAAGTATATAGTGACCTGCAAATCAAATCCAACTTATCATGTGTAGGCTGGTCAAGACCAAGATACTAGAATTTTAGGAACCAAACACCAGAATCCTCTTAGAAGACTAAAAGTGCAGCACAAGTCACCACCTATATCTCAACAACTTGGCATGGTACAAACACAACAAGTCATAATGTCCCGATTGTTTGGGGCCATCTACTTGGAGTTTTTCACATTAGTAAGCTCTTTATAGGACAATAAACTTAGAGTTATTAAATCTCATTTTATTGTTTGGAACATAGAATTCTTGGATCTCCCTTTATCACTGTTTATATCACTAATCTTAATAGATTCACCTTACACAACCAATGAATGTAAAAGTATTCTTTAAATATGTTCATACCATCTCGGATAGTTTTCCTTTATTTTTATCCTCTATCAGAGCTATATGCAATTATTTGAATATTAAAACACTTTTATTCTTTATTGCTAATAAGTGAAAACATCTACCTGAATATTGTCATCTCAACTACATTAACTTTCTTGTAAACGTGATAAGCATGACAAAAGTACTACCACTTCATTTCAAGTTTTTAACTTTCCACAATTTTTCAATAAAAGATGTGTATACAAAAACAGGGAGAAAGCTAATACAACTACAGATTCTCAAGAAGAAATGCACAAACCGTTCTATGAAAATTATCTTAAGTGCCCACCGGGAGAGACATCCAATTGCTGATATCTAGGCGACCTAGGATTTTAACATATGAAGAACTTACACATGGGGGTCATAGGCATATGATTACGGCATTGCTAATTACCAAATGATGACGAGAACTCTCTGCCCTGACATACTGCATATAGATAGAGCTATTTACTGTAATAAGTGAACATATAGCACTTTACGAAATAAGTGTACATTACAAATCGTCAGCAAAACATTATCATGAAGATTCTTACCAGCAAAATTAACAATAGAGTTATTGGTGAACCAACAGGTCAGTCAAATGCTGTGCAAGGTCAGATCCTGACTGAGGTGATGAGGACAAGTAAACCATGAGAAGCACGTATATCGCTATTTGTAGCAGACTCCAAAGTGATAAGATAGCATGATCCTTCCTACTCCATAAAGGGCCATTGTTAGTATAATTTCTATGTTGAGTCACTTCCATGAGACAAAGCAGCAATATCTTATCCTTAATTTGCTGTTCGGAGCCTGGTGATTTGATGATATAAAGTATACTGAATAGTTTTCCTTCATTTTTTTTCCTCTATTGACGCTATATGCAATTATTCACATATTAAAATATTTTTATTCTTTATTTTCTAATAAGTGAAAACGTCTACCTGAACATTATCATCTCAACTTCATTAACTTTATTGCAAATGTGATAAGCATGACAAAAGTACTACCACTTCATTGTAACTTTCCTCAATTTTTATGTATATACAAAAACAGGGAGAAAGCTAACACAACTACAGATTCTCAAGAAGAAATGCACTGCACACCCATTCTATGAAGATTATCTTAAGTGCACATCGGGAGAGCCATCCAACTGCTGATATCTACGCGACCTAGGATTTTAACATATGAAGAACTTACACATGGGGGTCTTAGGCATATGATTACGGCATTGCTAATTACCAAATGATGACCAGAACTCTCTGCCCTGACATACTGCATATAGATAGAGCTATTTACTGTAATAAGTGAACATATAGCACTTTACGAAATAAGTGTACATTACAAATCGTCAGTAAAACATTATCATGAAGATTCTTACCAGCAAAATTAACAATAGAGTTATTGGTGAACCAACAGGTCAGTCAAATGCTGTGCAAGGTCAGATCCTGACTGAGGTGATGAGGACAAGTAAACCATGAAAAGCATGTATATCACTATTTGCAGCAGACTCCAAAGTGATAAGATAACATGATCCTTCCTACTCCGTCTGGATCATTGTTAGTATAATTGTTATGTTGAGTCACTTCCATGAGACAAAGCAGCAATTATCTTATCCTTAATTTGCTGTTCAGAGCCTGGTGATTTGATGATAAAAGTATGCTGAATAGTTTCTCCACCACCTGTGACCTTTGATTCTGCCACATTAACCTGCACCTCCTTTAAAGCTTGAAAAACTTTAGAAACAGGATGGGTATTCAATGGAGAGCTGACTTGCACAATCACCTCATCCTCAAGTGCTTGCACATCAACCTCAGGTTGATGCACTCGGGTGCTATGATCCATCACATTGGATTCCAAGAATCTCTCCCTCTCAGACTCCATCTCCTTCAACCTCTTTTGGAGCTCTGTAATATATGCAATGGCATCTCCCAGCAAAGATGCCTTATCCATCTTTGAAATATTAGGCACCACTGCACGCAAAGCATAGAACCTCTGGTTAAGCTTTTCCCTCCTCTGGCGCTCTGCTTCGACATGATTAAGAGGTTCTTCCCTCCCATTTGCAGGCTTCCTTCCCCTCTTCCTTGGGCGCCGCTCATCTGGTGGGCCAACCCTCTCATCTTTACATGAAACCTCTATGTCTGCATGGTCCCCTTCCAGTGCACCAACGTGGGCAATCAAAGTCCCAGCTCTCGAAGTCCCTCCACTAAAATCGATCTGCCTCGGTGGTGGCTGCAGTGATTGTTGGGGCTTATGCTGATTCTTCTGAATCTGCAATTGCCCAAGCAAAGTATCTCCCCGTACTCCATCACTGTGATCGCCGACTTCACTGCTAGTGATCACAGCGCCATTACCAAACTGCTGCTGATGAGAACTCGGACCGCGGACATGGTTCCAACTGAAACTCTGCATTCCTTTCCGAACATTAGGAAACAGCACCCAATCCCCGCTGCCTCTCTTTGGTTGTGTATCCCAAGAACTATCCTCTACCTTTGTAACTAGAGGCTTGTCATTGACATTAGAAGTCCCCAGATTTAGATCCTTTCCGAAGATTTTTGGGCATGCCTCTGATCCATTCCTCTCGTACTTCTCGCGAGACTGCGGCATCCCCGCAGGTGTCGTACCCGAAAACACCGACTTTATGGTCTGCAATGAATTAGGGCTTTCAGCTAACGATCTAACGGATCCCAATTCGAGAACGCCTGTATCGAATGGCACTACAACGATCGTGCGGAACCCGGCAGAAGCCGCCAAGAAGCCCCTGTAGCAGTAGTCGGAGGACGATAAGATCCACAGGTGCTTCCCGGCCGCCAAAGCCCGACCTGGCGCGCCCTTCCCTCGAGGAAAGGAGAAGTACATCGAGACGAGGAAGAACATCTCGGCGTCGGTGACCTGATCGAGGCGGAGGGCGTAGTTGTCGTCGTCGGAACCCCCGAAGTACACGTGGAGCTTCTGGAGGACGGCCCTCCTCATTTTCTGCTGGGACTCATCGTCGCCGGGGGACCTTGCGACCGCAGCCGCCGCGGCGGCCTCCTCGCCGTCACGGAGATCACGGCAGGACCCGTCGCCCCAGCCGAGGACGAGGTCGCCGGACTTGGCGCGGGAGATCTGCCAGAAGATGGCGTAGTTCCAGCCGAGACAAGGGCGGTCGGGGGGACCCTCGACAAGGTCGAGGAGGCGGCTCTGGAGGTCGGCCTCGGCGGAGGAGGCTGCGGCGGTGAGGCCGTCGGAGGATGCGCGGCTGGCGGCGAGGTAGTCGAAGGCCTCGGGGCCGAGGACGGCGGCAGCCATGCCCCGCTCCTCCTCGCTCCAGAAGAAATCCGACATCGAAGCTTCCAGTTTGGAAAGCCGAGGGGTTGGATTGGCAAAGAGGAGTTTCGGGGGATGAACAGATTCTTCGATACGTTGACGGGTGAGAAGTGAGACCGGGTGTATTTGGGGATCCATATCTGTCAAATTGGGATCCTCTCCAATGATCGTGAAGAAGTACCTCAATCTGACCGTTGGATATATCGATCGTAAGTTCTTTTAGCTTAGTGAACGGTTTCGATCTGAGAGATGGAGCTTCCCTTACAAAGTAGTATTGGAGAGGATCTCCACCTTCTCTGTACGGGTTTGTGCATCGTGATCCGAAGTTGGACACCGGCATACGATGATGACGATAAGCACTAGTTGGCGGTACGATATTCTTGTGCAGCGGAGCCGGCTCCCACTCTCGGCGACCTGAGCCAGCCGAGCTTACACGTCAAGATGTTTCGCTCCCCATATGTACTTTACTTTAGACGTTGGGCGGCTCAATTCGAAGCCACCTAGGTCGAACCTCGGGCCAGCAAGCACGAGCCAAATCGGGCCAACCTTGTTGATCTGCGTGAGGAATAATCCCTCGATCTCAGCCGTTGAGATGAAAGAGATCCATCGATCTGGACGGTCCAAGATCCAGATCGATCATCACACGAGCGGCAGAACGCACGTGTGAGTTATGGCGCGATTCCCACGGCGTCGGACGCGTGCTGGTGACGACCGCAACGCCGTAGCGTGTCACATGAGTCTTGTGAGAACACGTGAATCTCGTTACCATTACTATACGTATCGTATCAAACAAGCGCAAGCAACCGCTGGAGTTTCTGTTAGCAACAGAGTGAGGGGTAAATATATGTATTAAACTTAAATTTAGAAGGGTAAATATAAATGACTAACTCCAAATATAAACGTAAAACGTGAATATTATTTATTACATAAGAGGCTCCATTAAATGTTGAGGATATCGCAAGGACTTAAAAGGAAGGGTGTCAACGTCCACGGGTGAGATTAATCAAGATGTAAGATGTCAACAATTTCGTGGACCGAATTAAAGGACGCACTCGGCGTTCTTTCCCAAGAACTGTTGCATCTTTGCTTGAAAGTGACAATGTCCTAAATATAACAACCATTTTCATTGTGTTTTTTGTGCTTTTTAATTTTTTATAGCCTTTAATTGTTCGTGATATTTATATGATAGAGACGGCTTATCTTTGCCATCTCATCATGCATGTCGCTGAAGGTGGGAGTTATGATTCTTTCTTAGATTAATGGCAACCGCTCCACCAACAATGGTGACATGAAACAAGGGGTCGGAGATAATAACAGCCAACCTCGTGATATTTCCTTCAACGGATCTCTTGGGAAATAAATATCTTTTTTAGCATTAAGTCGTGAAGATAAAATTTGATTTAAATTGGTGCAATAATCATACAGAGTATTTATAGACTAAGATAATGCTAACCTTTCAAATTTTATAGAAATAATATTTTAAAATAAAAATGTTTATAGAAAGTAATTGAGATGAAATACAGATCCACTGAGAGAATCGTATTATGTTAGTAATGATTGAAATAATTTATTTACACATATTAAATTTGACTCATAATTTAAAAGCTTAAGTTTTTTAATTGAATTATTATCTGACATAATATGTGTTGAAAAGATATGTCACCAATAGTTGAATCAATCCGGTTCGATCTTAATCTAAAAATATAATGATATACGAGGAACCTTCATAACTGCTTTAATGCAGCGTAATGAGATGTATTTAGTATCTTGATAGGTTCTTACATAAAAGTCAATGATAAAGAGAGTTTCCTAACCCAATCCTTATGATGCTTAAATTAGTTTAAGAGATTATATAAAGTGTAATGAGATGTATTTTGAAAAAAGGTTCAACCCCTAAGTTAGTATGAGAGATCGATTTTTTATACCTGATTGATAAGGAGATTTTCTGTAATAGCCTCGATATCTCCTATTAATATTTTGTCTACGTGAATGACAGGGTCGAATGACCTCTCATTAACTATTATTCATCGAGGCCTATAGAGTAAGAGACAAGCTCAAACAATCTCTTATAGATTGCTATTCACGAAGGCTAATAAGATCAGTCCAAATGACCTCTCATAAACTATTGTCCAAATGACCATATTCATCCCTATGTCATTGGAGTGACTTAGTTTTTTTTTTTTTTTCTTCATATCAAAGTTTTGTGATGAATAATTAGCAAATGGAGATTGATTGTCAAAATATTTTCAATCAATATGTTAATTCTAATCTGACTCAAAAGTCGATCAAGTTATAATTTAATTGAATAAAAATGAGTCAATATCACATATGAATAACAAAATATATTGAAAATATTTATATCAATATTGATATTAAAAATCAACGAAATATTTTTGGAGCTTACATGTAAAAGCGAAATTATCTTTTCAGAATTCATAGTAACAACTTACGAAGCGAAGCCCACCCGAATTGCTGTGCATAATAGATCTTAAGCCCCAATCATTTCTGGTTGGAGCCAATCAGGCCATTGGATGTATGTGTGGGCAAGGAACGGTGGCAATCGGAAGCAGCACGGCTAAGATGGACAGAAAGGTGCATGTGTGGTGCAGCTGCGTTGCCTTCCGAGATGGGTCTCTTAAAACTTGCATTTGCTCTTCATCATGAGATGCAACGCAAACTTGAAGTGGCAGTAAACTTGCATTTGTCATTGAAGTGCTATTATGAAGACTACTCAACACATACTTTTTCTTCACGTCATTTTGATCCTATATGTTCTTCCGATATCATTTTTATTATGTGAATTAGTTCCAATAAATTCTAACCTCATAAATCACTAATTTGTTTTTGTTGTGCAGTAGAGCGCCCCCGTGACCAATCTTAAATACCATCGGCGCCTACAACACACACATCACACGAGCCCGCACTTATACTCCTCCCTCTGTCCCTCACCCACCTCTCTCTCTCTCTCTCTCTCTCTCTGCGTGCGATCCAGAGGCTTCCGCTGAGGAGAATGGGGAAGAAGACGAGCTGGTTCTCCACCGTGAAGAAGGTCTTCAAGCCCAAGGACTCATCCCCGCCGTCCGATCACCGGGTATTCCTTCCCCTCCTCCCTCCGTCTTCATCTCGGCCTATAGTTCACGGCGCCTGAGACGTCGCCTTTGCTGGTTTCTTCTTGCGTGCAGTGGGAGAGGGAGGCGGATGCTGAGGCGGAGGCGGAGGCGGAGGAGAACGACGGCGCTGCGGCGGAGATAGTGTCGGTGGAGCACTTTCCGGCGGAGACGTCGCCGGAGGCGACGAACCACGAGAGCGGGGGAGGGTGGGGGGAGGAGGTGGCGGAGCGGGAGCGGGCCATCGCCGCGGCGACGAGGGCCGCGGCGGCGGCAGCGGAGGCCGCCGCGAGGGTCGTGCGGCTGGCTGGCTGCGTCCGGCCGTCGAAGGAGGAGCGAGCAGCGGTGGTCATCCAGTCCGTCTACCGCGGTTACTTGGTGAGCACCATCCCACTCCAACCTGCTTCCTCGTTTTGATCGTCGTTTCCTCCCCGGGGATTTCGCGATTCCCCTGCGTCCCTCACGTCGTGTGCGGGACGCCTGCGTTTCCCTGCACGCGTGTCGTCATCAGTTGTCGCAACAGCTGTAGTATCCGTTGTTAACCGTATAGCCGCTACAGTAGCTGTGACAGCCATACACCCGTTATTAACCGTCTCACCGCTACAACACATAGAAACCGCTATATCAGAGTCCGTTTATGATGATCATACTGAATGAATTATAATGATGCCTATATGCAATTATGTATTATAGATGAAGTTGGACACGAGTACAGGATTATAAACCGTGGACGATACGAAGCGAAACAAAACCTATCTTCGCAATGCCCCATGGCGAAGGGTACTGAGGGTAAAGCAATAACTCAGAGCACATGGACAAATTAAAGTTGCAGCATGGGGTACTACATGGTCTATATATAGAACAACACAGCCATCTGATTTGCTTTGGATCAGTGTGCAAAGGTGGTGTAGCATTCAATAAACCTTATCACACCAGTATGTAGAGTTTGGCTTTAGTAAGAAGGCAAACATGACAGAGAGATGCATGGTAGTGTGATTCATCTATTTCCTTGAGGAAAACGATGAGTTTCTGCTGGGATTCTCTTTAGGAAAGGACCAAGTGGGGTTCCCAGGTAGTGACCCAGGACAATTGTCATGGAGCATGGATGCCTTACTGTTACAGCGACTCCACCAAGAGCATGGACCAACCTGGAGACCACTGTTTTTCCTGTACACTACCTATTGTTTCTCATCAATCATACACATTCTCTGTAGTTTCTTCTCCTAGTTCAAGATGCTGCATACAGAATTGTAAGATAAGCAGAATTTGTGTGGTTCCCTTTTCCTTCTTCAAAATGCGGATAATTTTGATTTCAGTTGGCATTTTTATTCACCAAGGAGGGGATGGTATTATTGGAGGAAGCAAAGAGATTGCAGGCTATGTGACCACCGAAGTTATTTGCAGGCTCGGAGAGCATTACGAGCGTTAAGGGGACTGGTGAGGCTGCAGGCGCTCGTGAGAGGCCACCACGTCCGGAAGCAAGCACACATGACCTGGCGCTGCATGCAGTCACTCGTCCGCGTGCAGGCCCTCGTCCGCAACCGCCGCCTCCAAGTCGCCAGCCACCGCAACGTGCTCTTCTCTCCGTTCCCCGCGGCCGCGGCCGCCAACTACCATGGCCCTTACCAATTCCGCCATCCAAAAATGAGGGCAGCGTCACGAGACCGCCTCCAAGATTTCCACCTCATGGAAGAAGACGACGAGGAGGAGGAGGAAGCAGATGGAGGAGGCAATCGTCGTGTCTACATGAAGAGCCCCAACTCCAAGAGTTTGGGACTGAGGAACTGGGACGGGCGACAGCAAAGCCTGGACGCCATCGCGGTCAACTCCCAGCGGAAGCACGATGCCCTCGTCCGCCGAGAGAGAGCCCTCGCTTACGCTTGCACCTATCAGGCATTCGTCTCTTCCTTTGCTTCTCCCCGTGGCTTTGAGCAATTCGAACTGTTTGCCTAAACTCGTGTAATCAGCAGCAACAGCGGTGGCATGAGAAGCCCCAATGGGGCTGGAACTGGCTGGAGCGTTGGATGGCCGCCCAACAGTGGGAGGCCCGGCATGGTGCACCCCCGCCGCAGCCGATGAGCTCCTACGTCACGGCCACCGCCATGGACGGCCTGTCGGAGAAGACGGTCGAGATGGACCCCGGGAGACGAAGCCCAATAAATCCCATGCACTATTCCTACCACCTCAGAGATGATCCCGGCCGGCAGCCGGCAGTTCCGAGCTACATGGTGGCCACTCAGTCCGCGAGGGCCAAGGTTCGAGCCCAGGCTCCGCCGGTAACGAAATGGAACTCCACCACCAGGAGAGCCAAGACGGGTAACATGGCAGACTCGTCGAGCTCCGGCGGAGGGACGTCTGCCACAATTAATCCAGCCGGTCGAAGCCCCAGCCATATGGGAGTTGGGCTTGCAGGGCGGCACACGGGGTACAGCCCTGATTCGAGCTGCGGCGGGGATGACTGCACGCCGCCGTTGGGAGGTCGTGAGAGGAGGACTGCTGTGAACGTTTGAGGGTCAGATAAATGGGAACCAAGCGCGTACACTGGAGCAACTATTTATATGCCACCACGGTCTTATCTGGCAATCTCTTCTGGGGAGGCTCAACCACCCTCTGTAACCTGGAACTCTCTTTCAGGGGAGAAGAAAAAGAAAGAGAAAAATAAGAAAGAAAGGAACGAAGTCCGTGCATGCTTTGCTTCGTTGCTGCAGAAACAAGGTAACGGTGAGAACTACATATATTCGTATGTGGTGTGTGTGGGTTTGTGTTTAGTGATGAGAAAATAATGCTACGAGTGATGAATCCATGTCTAGTTTGATGCAGCCATTAAGACATTATGTTGAGTTAAACTAGATTCCCATTAAGCTTTCTGGAAATCCATCCTACTTTTTCAATTTACGAATCACACTTTTTATTTAATGATCACTGTTCATGATCAAATGGTGATATCAGAACCTAAATGGCATGTATTGTCTGTGTGTGTTGTGTTCAATCACCTGTTTTTATGATGTCGTCTTAGATTTTTGTTTTCTGTTCTTGTGATATCGCTCTAGATTTCTGGGCAGAAACATCATTAATTTTAGTGATAAAAGAAGCAAAATCTAGATTGTCCTCTTGCTCTTTCTTGACAATCGATTTAGCATTATGCAAGCATGCGTGCATGTAATAGTCATAATAATTATTTTCTGAAAGTTTATGCATGCAATCTCCACCCAGAATAAATACGAAAATAGAGAAAAAAACGTAAACACCCTTGCATTTGATTTCTTTATGTCACGGAAACAGCCTTTCCCTGTGGTTTGTTCGGCGACCCAGCTCAGATTAACATCGAGAAGAAGAAACACACATCCCTTAGTGCATCGATATGAGAAAGAGATGTGAAGCCTTTTGTGATCATCACATCGCACGGATCTCAGGGTTGCTGCCGGCGAAAGAAACACTCCCCGCCTTGTTTGCGTCTCCCTTCACCACCACCACGTCGGTCAGACCCATCTCCGTCTTCCTCTTCACCGCCTCTATCTGCCTCTGCGTCGACTTGTAGTACGTCGCGTACAGCATCAGCTGTGCCACCGAGAACACCACCCCGAGGCCATTGGGAATCTGAAGCAAAGGACGAGGAAATAATAGTATCGGCATCATGTTCCTTTGAAGGTCATTAGTGAACATGCAATTATCTGGTTTTGTTCAGAACACTGTATGAGACTGCTTTGACATGCCTATTAACATGATCCCGGAACCATACTAAATGCATGACATAGCGTAATGGAGTCGGTATGAATGCAGTGCGAGTTCCACTTCTACTTACGGTGATGTATGGATCGAAACGGATGAGAGCATACGCAGTCCAGCAAACGCCGTTGAAGAAAGAAGCAAGGGAGAGGAAGAGAGGCATGTACTCCACGCTCTTGGTCTGTATCACCAACCTCTGCAACACAATTATATCAGATATTAGTTATAATGACCCGAAGAAGGGAAAGGACAAGGACAGACACGGCACGCCTCAACACAGGCTTATTGTTCCTATTTCATTGCTGCCACGATAAATGCTATCGAGGAAAATGAATCATCTTAAGGTTAGAGTGTGCTGAGTTGACGTACCATGACGGATAACGGAGCAGCGTACATCATGGTTCCGAAGAAGACGCAGAGGACCCCGACGATCATGGAGCGACGCTCGTGCGTGTGCGCGAGCGTGAGCACGAGGAGAGCGACGGCGGCGACGAAGGCGGTCTCGGCGAGCAGCATCAGGAGCACCTTCAGCCTCTTGCTTCCATGAGAGTAGACGAGGAAGAGGAGCACGTAGGAGAGCTCTATGGCGAGTCCCGACCCGTTGATGGTGATCACCAGCATGCTGTGCGGGTGCACCATTGGCAGTCCATACACCACCCACATCATGCAGTTGAGCAAGGTGGCGACGTAGGGGATCGGCGAGAACTGCTCCACCGATCCCTTCTTCCATATCCTGACGAAGGTCGTCCTGTTCATGGAACAAGAAACAGCTTTGAGCCAGTGCAACCAAAGCTTAATTGTTGTTGACTCCGTAAATCCATGCTTACACTGGCGAAAGAAATAAACCCAGCGCGATTGCATTTCCTGCCGACGCAATAAAAGGAGAGAAACATGTCACCTTCTTACATCCCAAGAATACAAAGACACATAAGAGATATGTACAGATACGATATAGATGTTTTCTAACGACACAGACGCAGAGGAGTCACTGGTGGACAGATAAAAGAATCCGAGGTGCACCAACTCAACTCACCTAAGATCCCAACTCCTGTCCGAATGGCATCAGCAGAGACCATGATTGCTACACAACAGTAGCAAGCTGCTCAAGCACACGGAAGAAGATATCCTCGGAGACAGGAGGAAGGGCTGTTTTTATAGAGGAAGAAGTCAAAGCTCAGACTCCTTTCTTATCCGAGACTTAAGCTCTGGTTGGCTGCATGACAAGAAATGGCTGCAACAGATGGAATGTAAGACATGGAAGGGTGGGGATAAGATGTGGATATGGTTACAATGGCACTGTCTTCAAGATTTTCAAAACCTTAGCTGGTGACTATCAACTCTTCCTCTCTCTCATGCTGATTCCCATCCTATTCACCTCAACCTCTTGCAAGTTTCACGCTCGACAAGGTCAAGATCAATTGGCATTTATGACTCTCGTCGGTGTGCGTTACAGAGACTTATCCATTGCCACAAATATCAATCACCCAAGATGATATTGCCCGATTTGCATGCGTGGTGTTGTCTTGCATGAGCCAACTGATCTGGTCCCAGACAAGGCAGCCTCAGGTGCGTGAGCCATCCGAAGGCATGCATACCGTGAAACATCTGTGAGTGAATCAAACAGGTATGGCAGGTTGCAGACCCCAACACGATATCGATGCAGCAATTACTTGAGCCACTGATGTTGGAGTTTCCCACCTCTTGGATTTCGTGCCAGGTTTTGATTCCCGTGCATGAGAATATTTCATTTAATTTCACTTGTAGTTGTTAAATAGTTGAAACTTATAGTTTTATTATTCTTGTTATTATAGTTGTCCCATATGCATTATAGGGTCGTCGTTCAAACCATATCCATGAATTTCTTGTTTTTTTCTTTTTTTTCATTTGAACATCATCATCTGCAAATGCATATGAGTCAAAAATGATGTTACTTGCATCGTGTTTTAATTTTTTAGAATTAAAATGTCATCTCATCAAACTTTTTGGAGTAGTCGATCATGAATCGACATAACTTCCAAAGGTATAAGATTGTCTAAGTAGCCCATATGATTTCTGAGCAAGGAGGTTAGAATCAGGGAAGTTTTGGTTGAAACAATTCCAAGGCAGTAGTCGAGTGTTCGAGATAGCTCCTAAGTCGAAACAAGGTTGGCTCAGGACTCCTCAAAGTCCTAGGGCTAAGTCAAGGTGGGCCTTGGTCTCATCGGGGATTTTGCATAAGCGTTTAGCTCCATGGGGGATTTCCCAACCCCACTGTTCCAATGGTAAAGTTAATTTTTTGTAGGGTTAGAAATAGTAGTGGGTTCGAGTCCGAACCCTGTTCAAGCCTCAAGGACTGGCTTTTTATACCTAAGCAACTGACAAAGGGAGATTGACGATTGATGAGGACCAGCCCATATATCCTTTTATGATGCATTCATATGGATGATCGACCCGTATGTTCCCATGTGATGCATTCAAGTGGACAATCAATTCGTACGGACCCCTGTGATGCATCATTAGTGAAGGATGATTGCAAGAGTGTCGCTTGCCCGTCCTGACTACTGTCGGGGACAATCGAATGGCTGTCATCTATGTGAGCCAACCATGAGAGCATAAGCAAGTTCAATCACCATGGGGCTACTGCCACTAATGTCCAGCCCATACCGCCTCCCATAGGTTATGGTATGTTGGAGGCAACAGGTTGCTACCTTACCATTAGTTACAAGAAAGGAATGACCTAAGCACTAAGTTGCCTATGTTAGACCCTTCATGGCAGTTAACTAGTGGGTTGTAGCTAACGTCAGCATATTCCCTGTCAAAACTAAATGATGAACTCAATATAGAAATCTGCCAGTAAAATTTTCTTGATGATCATATTCGATCCCATAGAACTTAATGTTCCTTTTTGATGTTGAAAGAAATTAAACCTCATTTGATAGTGTCACACTTTTTGAACACACCACCTGAGATGTCCTCGATATATGAGTTCTTCAAAAAAAAATTTTAATTAGTAACAATCTTCAATGTCATAACCATAATCTTAGTGGAACCAGTAATATTTGGATCTATATCATTTCGTCAATAGGAAGGGTTCATTAAGAGCATATTCTATTTTATTTATTGAAAAACTATAGTTTTGGTTATATTTAGAGTGGTTAGCTCAAACCTTAGACAAGTTAACTGTAAGAAAATCTAGGGGGCGACATCACATGCACAACGTAAGAACAGAAAACAAAATCCCCAAATTTTTTAAAAAGGTATTCATCGTCATGCGTAGATTGGTGCACAAAATCCACGAAATCAAAAATCACGCGTAAGATAGTTATGTTACCTAGGGAGATCGTATATTCCTGAGTTCCTACAAATCTGTATGAAAGGATGAAAGAGGTCAAGCGTCCTCCTCTCTAGCAGTGATCCATATAGCATAGCTACAATGACGCTCGTCGAATCGTTGCCCAAATCTTCCCACCTGCTGTCTGAGGAGGAGAATGAGAGAGAAGAATAAAATGTGGCAACTAAGAAGCCTCTGGCCTATGCGTGTATGGTTCCCTAATATTTATAGAAACCTCTTGTCAACTTAACCATAATGGATTATACCCTATTGGGTATTGGGTCTCCATCCAACTACTCAAGCCTCTTAGATTAGTGGATCTCTATCCAATAATCTCTCATTGGTTCTTATTGGATCTCATCCATAGGATCCAATAATTCAGAGGCTTATTGGATGTCCAATAAGATAGGAGCTTCGACGGATATCTCATATCCGAACCTCTACTCATTACAACGCCTACCATATGTGTGTGACTCTCTAAGCTCAATATCGAGTTGGTCACGAGTTATACCTATCAAAACTCCTTTTGGCTTAGTGAATTATTATCTCCATAATAATTCACTTGATTCATCGACTGCGGATGTACTAGGCCGCTACGTCGTAGCCCCCAAACGATACAGGAAAATCCAATCGTTTGAACCTATTTATCTTCAGTTATCATTTACATATAGTCCCTAATCCATCTAATATCCGAGAGATTGTATACTAGATATGGTGTTGTCAGACCTATATAGTTTATACTTGAGTCTCACTCTAATCGGATTCTCCCGGATAACTCTTTCTCTCTTAATTTGAATGACCCTCGTGAGGGATTTGTCTGAGCAAGAATACATGAAATATTCCTCTCATGACATCAAAAGCGGATGATCCTCTATTGATACTCTATAGTCCTCATAAGGTTGACAATCACTCCCGATGAGTAACTATACTAGATCTGGAACTTCCAAGCCTATAAGTCTAGTATCAAAGAAGAAGTACACATATAAAACATCATTTGTATCTCAAGTCTAATGATCAAGTATACCACTGTGATAATGGAATCAGTGTCTGATAATGAGGTATTATTAACCATACAACATTCCATGAGCCGATTAATTAGTGAACTCATTCTCCAATGAGCACCTACACTATAGCCCTAGTGTCCCCACATGAGTAGTTATGAGACCAGGTGCATCAATCATATGGATGGGTATACGGCACACCAGTCTGTCCGATTATCTCGATGTCTCTTTCAAGTAACCTGTGACCAGGATTATTCAGGGTCTGTGTTTAAAGGTGAATTGGTCTCATTATCATGGTTTCATCATGATTCGATTCTCATTGCACAGATCTATAAACCAATATATATATATATGTAAAAAGTAAGATAAAGTGATAAAATATAAAATATAATAAGCAAAAGGAATGTGTATTATGTTACATGTGTCATCACTCATGTGATTGGCTTGTAGGACAAATATGACTAGTAGTAACTTCGGTCATTCAGTTCTCCTATACTATAGTGACCTCGAGATTAAGGTTGATTGTAGTCGCTCCTGTTTTGGCCTCTTGCGTAACTCCTCCTGCTTGCTCAAGACTAGTGTATCAATAATAATATATTGATTGGCTCTTCGAAGTGTCTTAAGTATAGTTGTTAATGATATTTTTATCTATGATCAAAAGAAACGAGAGAGCTTGAGTCTCATTATGAAGGTATATATTATGAGTAATGAATGAACATCTGCTATGCCTCGGATCTCATTACTAAATAGAGCAACGGAGTCTGCAAGCATTTTTTCCTCCTCCTACCCGAGTCATAGGAGTATTGCTGCTTAGGGTCAAGGACGTATATTCCTAAGTAAGTGAAATTTGAATTTTCTCACCAACTGGGTAGATGAAAAGCAACTTCAGGAGAGTATATCATTCTCATGCTAGACCTCTTAACATGGTTGAGAATGTGTGACATATTAAGGCATTCAATGTGCTATATAGCGATATCTGATGAAAAATTATAGTATGCTTCATCGGTTCAACATTACTGTCGAATGCCTCTAAGTATGAGAGACAAAATCCTAGTGAAACTGATTCATCCTAGATTTTGTTGGGTGAATGATGAATGACCCAATGTGAGGTTAACCAATGTCTCCCATTTTGGATTGATGGAGTTTTTATTATATCTCCTCCAATTGACGGTCCATTTGCCACAGTTGGATCTGGAAAGAATCATTCGTTGAGTTCATTAATTGGGTCTCGAATTTAAGCGGGATAAACTAAGAGTGGTGTGGTCTATTATATTCCATGGTTAGGGATTGGAGTGCCCCCTCGACTAGCAATTCGATAGGCCTTATTATGTTCTTGGGAAGTTGGCATCGTATTAAGTCGACGAATCTCAATGAGTGCTAGTGGCAATGGAGTTGTGAACTACAGCTAAGTTGGTGGCACCACTTATTGAGCCAACTGAGATAAAAGCAAAAAATATAGCTTATATTATGCTTATTAGCATATATATTTACTGAGTGAGGTTTAAGAACACCTTGATGAGAACGAGTATGTAGCTTAGGGCTATTGCTGGGGGTGAGAGACTCAGGTTGTTGAATATATATCAAGTATCTCATCGGTGTCAACTTCGTACTAGATGTACTGGTGTGTTGAAAGGGTGGTTGCTGCTTCCTTGAGTGAAAATACTACATGTTAGGAGCAAAACCTCTTTGCTCGAGCATTCATTGGGAAGATCGATGAAGGGGTGTTGTTATGACATTAGGCCCTCTTTTTAGTACTAATAATATTATAAAAAATATCATTATTATCTTGGTTAGCCTAATGTGGTCCAGATCCGTGTGTGTAAGGCTATCTAATATGCTTATTAGGTGGAAACGCTAAGCTCCAAAGGTGCCACCTGTACGAAGACCGAGATCAAAAAAGGTTTTTCGATTTAGTCCATTCGATACCCAAGTTAGTAACACAAGATAAATTCGTGTGGATGTGAGTAATGAAAAATGATCCCTTTTAATTACACTAAAAATTAGCTTTTATATATGGTTATAAAGGGATAAAATATTTAAAATATTTCTTTGGTCTTTTCTCGACAATGAGGGGAGACAACTTACAACTACCGACGATGGACCCTTCTCCATGTGAGCAGACCGATGGGGAGAAGTCTCTATCTCTTTCCAATTTTGACATCATACGAAGGTCATATGTCAGATAACGATTGATCGACGATATTCTCAGGTTTAAGCACAATTGAGATGAAATAAATTTTAGGATAAATTTATTTAATGTAAAAGCCATGAGTATTTGTTTTCATTGGATATATATTCTCATAAAACAATTATATTAAGAACAAAAATAAGGATAAGGTCATTTTTTATAATTAATAAAAAAGAATATATACATACATGTATTATACGCGAGGGGTATACATAGAGATACCACGATTCTAAGTAGTATATATGCATTCAAGACCCTAACATAGTTTAGGATTTAGAAGCTCCTGCGGAGAAACGTAACCACATCCCATGGTTGAACAAAGACGGACGCAACGTTGAAAGAGTAGGCGGTGGTTTAGAGTCGATTAGGGTTTAGGCGCACCAAATCCGTCGCCGTCTACGATGGCGAGATCCTCCGCCACCCGCCTCTACTCATTGCAACGCCTACCATTTGTGTGTGACTCTCTAAGCTCAATATCGAGTTGGTCACGAGTTATACCTATCAAAACTCCTTCTGGCTTAGTGAATTATTATCTCCATAATAATTCACTTGATTCATCGACTGCGGACGTACTAGGCCGCTACGTCGTAGCCCCCAAACGATACAGGAAAATCCAATCGTTTGAACCTATCTATCTTTAGTTATCATTTACCTATAGTCCATAATCCATCTAATATCCGAAAGATTGTATACTAGATATGGTGTTGTCAGACCTATATAGTTTATACTTGAGTCTCGCTCTAATCGGATTCTCCCGGATAACTCTTTCTTCTTAATTTGAATGACCCTCGCGAGGGATTTGTCTGAGCAAGAATACATGGAATATTCCTCTCATGACATCAAAAGCGGATGATCCTATATTGATACTTAATAGTCCTCATAAGGTTGACAATCACTCCCGATGAGTAACTATACTAGATCTGGAACTTCCAAGCCTATAAGTCTAGTATCAAAGAAGAAGTACACATATAAAACATCATTTGTATCTCAAGTCTAATGATCAAGTATACCATTGTGATAATGGAATCAGTGTCTGATAATGAGGTATTATTAACCATACAACATTCCATGAGCCGATTAATTAGTGAACTCATTCTCCAATGAGCACCTGCACTATAGCCCTAGTGTCCCCACATGAGTAGTTATGAGACCAGGTGCATCAATCATATGGATGGGTATATGGCACATCAGTTTATCCGATTATCTCGATGTCTCTTTCAAATAACCTGTGACCAGGATTATTCAGGGTCTGTGTTTAAAGGTGAATTGGTCTCATTATCACGGTTTCATCACGATTCGATTCTCATTGCATATATATATATATATATATATATATATATATATATATATATATATATATATATATATATATATATGTAAAAAGTAAGATAAAGTGATAAAATATAAAATATAATAAGCAAAAAGAATCTGTATTATGTTACATGTGTCATCACTTATGTGATTGTCTTGTATGACACATATGACTAGTAGTAACTTCGGTCATTCAGTTCTCCTAAACTATAGTGACCTCGAGATTAAGGTTGATTGTAGTCGCTCCTGTTTTGACCTCTTGCGTAACTCCTCCTACTTGCTCAAGACTAGTGTATCAATAATAATATATTAATTGGCTCTTCGAAGTGTCTTAAGTATAGTTGCTAATGGTATTTCTATCTATGATCAAAAGAAACGAGAGAGCTTGAGTCTCATTACGAAAGTATATATTATGAGTAATGAATGAGCATCTACTATGCCTCGGATCTCATTAGTAAATAGAGCAACGGAGTCTGCAAGCATTTTTTCCTCCTCCTACCCGAGTCATAGGAGTATTGCTACTTAGGGTCAAGGGCGTATATTCCTAAGTAAGTGAAATTTGAACTTTCTCACCAACTAGGTAGATGAAAAGCAACTTCAGGAGAGTATATCATTCTCATGCTAGACCTCTTAACATGGTTGAGAATGTGTGACATATTAAGGCATTCAATGTACTATATAGCGATATCTGATGAAAAATTATAGTATGCTTCATCGGTTCGACATTACTATCGAATGCCTCTAAGTATGAGAGACAAAATCCTAGTGAAACTGATTCATCCTAGATTTTGTTGGGTGAATGATGAATGATCCAATGTGAGGTTAACCAATGTCTCCCATTTTGGATTGATGGAGTTTTTATTATATCTCCTCCAATTGACGGTCCATTTGCCACAGTTGGATCCGCAAAGAATCATTCGTTGAGTTCATTAATTGGGCCTCGAATTTAAGCGGGATAAATTGAGAGTGGTGTGGTCTATTATATTTCATGGTTAGGGATTGGAGTGCCCCCTCGACTAGCAATTCGATAGGCCTTATATGTTCTTGGGAAGTTGGCATCGTATTAAGTCGACGAATCTCAATGAGTGCTAGTGGCAATGGAGCTGTGAACTAAAGCTAAGTTGTTGGCACCACTTATTGAGCCAACTGAGATAAAAGCAAAAAATATAGCTTATATTATGCTTATTAGCATATATATTTACTGAGTGAGGTTTAAGAACACCTTGATGAGAACGAGTATGTGGCTTAGCTAAGGGTGAGAGACTCAGGTTGTTGAATATATATCAAGTATCTCATCGGTGTCAACTTTGTACTAGATATACTGGTGTGTTGAAAGGGTGGTTGCTGCTTCCTTGAGTGAAAATACTATATGTTAGGAGCAAAACCTCTTTGCTCGAGCATTCATTGGGAAGATCGATGAAGGGGTGGTCTTATGACATTAGGCCCTCTTTTTAGTACTAATAATATTATAAAAAATATCATTATTATCTTGGTTAGCCTAACGTGGTCCAGATCCGTGTGTGTAAGGCTATCTAATATGCTTCTGAGGTGGAAACGCTAAGCTCCAAAGGTGCCACCTGTACGAAGACCGAGGTCAAAAAAGGTTTTTCGATTTAGTCCATTCGATGCCCAAGTTAGTAACACAAGATAAATTCGTGTGGATGTGAGTAATGAAAAATGATCCCTTTTAATTACACTAAAAATTAGCTTTTATATATGGTTATAAAGGGATAAAATATTTAAAATATTTCTTTGGTCTTTTCTCGACAATGAGGGGAGACAACTTGCAACTACCGACGATGGACCCTTCTCCACATAAGCAGACTGATGGGGGGAAGTCTCTATCTCTTTCCAATTTTGACATCATACGAAGGTCATATGTCAGATAACGATTGATCGACGATATTCTCACGTTTAAGCACAGTTGAGATGAAATAAATTTTAGGATAAATTTATTTAATGTAAAAACCATGAGTATTTGTTTTCATTGGATATATATTCTTATAAAACAATTATATTAAGAACAAAAATAAGGATAAGGTCATTTTTTATAATTAATAAAAAGAATATATACATACATGTATTATACGCGAGAGGTATACATAGAGATACCACGATTCTAAGTAGTATATATGCATTCAAAACCCTGACATAGTTTAGGATTTAGAAGCTCCTGCGGAGAAACGTAACCACATCCCATGGTTGAACAAAGACGGACGCAACGTTGAAAGAGTAGGCGGTGGTTTAGAGTCGATTAGGGTTTAGGCGCACCAAATCCGCCGCCGTCTACGATGGCGAGATCCTCCGCCACCCGCCTCCTCTCCTCCCTCCGCCGCTCGGAGAGCAACAGGTTCCGTCCGCTCGCCGTCCTCGTCCTCGATGGCGCCGCGCTGGGCAGCGGCTGGCGGGCGATGTCGACCGCGGCGCGGGCCAAAGAGGAAAAGGAACCATGGTGGAAGGAGGCAATGGATAGGGTGCGGAACATCGGGATCTCCGCCCACATCGACTCGGGGAAGACCACCCTCACCGAGCGGGTGCTCTTTTACACGGGTAGGATCCACGAGATCCACGAGGTCCGAGGGAGGGACGGAGTTGGCGCGAAGATGGATTCGATGGACTTGGAGAGGGAGAAGGGGATCACCATCCAGTCCGCAGCTACCTACTGCACTTGGAACGGATATCAGGTAGTCTTCTTCTGATTAAAATCTGTATCTCCGAGTGGAATTTGATGGTGGAACGAGTTGAATATTTACTTTTGAGCAAGTTGGTATGAACTGTCATGAAGGTCTGTTATTATTTGTTTAAATCTTTTTTGATTGCCCACTCCTCCTTCATTCGCCTTTCTCTCTCTATCTCTTCTATACAATTTGATTCGCGACGATACAAAAAATACTTGAAAAGGATTCTGATAAATCACTTTAAATTCCATGCAGATTAATATCATTGATACTCCAGGTCACGTGGATTTCACCATTGAAGTTGAAAGAGCTTTACGTGTTCTTGATGGCGCTATTTTGGTGCTCTGTAGTGTTGGAGGAGTACAAAGTCAATCAATCACGGTTGATCGCCAGATGAGAAGATATGAAGTTCCAAGACTTGCTTTCATCAACAAGTTAGATCGAATGGGAGCTGATCCCTGGAAGGTTCTTAATCAGGTGAAACTTTATAACATTTTAATCGCAATTGTGATTCATTATTCAAAATAATTAGCAAAAGAGTCTCTGTTTGGCAATTTAGTAAGACCGTATCGTGACAACATGGCGTGATAGGTAAAACAATGGAAATAGCCTTTCATCATGAATGTGTAATGCCACATCTGATTTAAACCCGAGCTCTAAATGGTCAGTGGCTCTTTCTCTACGAAACCATTTTTTGTTCTTTTTAACAAAGGATACTATTCTCCTATAAGCATTTTTTTTGGTCTGTCCTCTAGTCTTGTACCATTGAATGGTCTGTGTTGCCATAAGCAACCACAATCCGAAGGTGATATTAACAATCATGAAAGTTCTGCAGTTCACATATTCTTTTGGTTACTTGTTGTTTGTAACTTGCTTTGGTTTTACGAAGTAAAATAGTCATTTTCTTAGTACGATAAATCAATGAAATTTTCTAGTGGTGGGAACTGATAACCTAGCCTGTGGGTGCAGATAACTGAAAATTTAGATTAATGACCTTATGAAAGGTTATCTTAATATCTTTTGTATGAATTATATGCATTTCTAGAGCGGGTGAATTTCAGGTCAAATGTATTGATGAATTTTTTCCAATGATGAGTATTGTTCTTTAGTACCTGTTTCCCAATGTACTGGCTGCTAAGTTTTCTTCTTCTTCTCTAGTATGCATCCTCTAGAGAGTTACTTTTGTTTTAAATACAACATTGGACATTATAAGGACAGTGATTTTCATCTATGGTAGAATTTGAGCAACTTTACTTAAGTTGTAAATTGATTATGGGATGCAAGGAAAGATTTTGCAGTGGTTCTTATTGTTCTTTGAAGCTGATCATACATTTAAATGTTGCATTCATAAGGAAAAATATCATGTTTCAATGTTATGTTCATATTAGAAAGCTATTTTTGGACTTTTAAGCAGTGTAATTCTGATACAAAAGTTCTTTCTAGGCAAGGTCTAAGCTTCGTCATCATAGTGCAGCGGTGCAAGTTCCAATTGGATTGGAAGAGGAGTTTCAGGGGCTTGTAGATCTTGTAGAAATGAAAGCATATTACTTCCATGGAGCCAATGGGTACACTGATATCCCAATCTTTCTCAGTTACAAATGTCTAAAATAGAAGTTGCTTGATACATGTTATTGATGGTTGTCATGCCTTTTTGACTATTCAGCGAGAAAATCACAACAGCTGATATCCCACAAAATTTGGAGGCATTGGTTACAGAAAAGCGGCGCGAGCTTATTGAAGTTGTTTCTGAAGTAGATGATCAACTTGCTGAAGCTTTTCTGAATGATGAACCAATATCTCCTGTTGACCTCAGGGTACAATTGGAATATGTGCTTACAGCATTTTGCTATTGTTTGCTTTTTACTCCATTTATGTTTGTTTGGGACACAAAGCAGTAGTGAAATGGGTGGATTAAGTTTCAGCTCAGTACTTCTCTCAATTAGATGTCAAGGATACAAAATTCCTTCCCAATAGGACTTCTTGATAATGGTGGCCTGTCCACGTTTGTTTGACATCTACAACAATGCTTGCTTTCTAGATTCCTATTTATGATTTGATGTTTGAGTTTGTATCCACTATGTTCTCTTTTTGCTGCTGATTTTGCTTTTCTCAATTGAACTTGACGTTGATATAGAATATGCTGACAATAGCATAAGGTTGGGCAGAGATGTTAGTGAACATCAAATGACTTGACATGAATCGGGTCAGCACTTTTACCATGGGGCTTGACCTGAGTGCTAGAAGGTTATTTTATGGCCCATACAGCTAGTAGAATGAGGATTGGTGAAAAATTATTTATCCTGCTAGAATGCCATGCAAGCCTACTTTGTGAAATGACTTTGTTTTTTTAATTGGTGCATGAATAACTTTTTGACAAAATAATTATCAGTGGTAGTGGTACTGAATCTTCATTTATATTTGATTATTATTTTATTTTAGTCACATTAATGTTTATTACATCATGTTACTCTGGTCAGATGGCAATTCGCAGAGCAACAGTCACACGCAAATTTGTTCCAGTCTACATGGGAAGTGCTTTCAAGAATAAGGTTCTTGAAGACTTAACTATTAAGCTTATCGTTCTTCTGTTTCCTTTCTTTTTTTGGGTGTTAAGTTAACCTTATGTTTGAAATTGCTTCGTTACTTCCTGGTTGGTTAATTTATATATTTCACATCAAGGAAACTTTACTTTGACCAAAAAGTATAATACAAAGTGTTCAACTTACTGTTGCTTCAATCAAACTAGTTTCAGTAGCTTTCAGATTTCATGCATATATGTCGAGGGGTTCAACAAAAGTGGTTCACATGTTATGGTATAAGATATAAGCAAAAGAATTCCGGAGAGCATAAAGATCATCTCAGATATTGTGTTGCCCCAAAGCAAAGGCTATTATATTTAAATTAAGTTGTTCAAATTGTCAATGTTTCTAGCAGTTTGAATTTTTCAGTTTTTAATATATTATCCTAATTCATTAGTGTTCCCATTCTGCAGCATGATCTCATGTTTTTAATGTGCCTGATCGGCATGTACCATGCTGACCAACATGAGCTTGTTTGTGCTAGCTTTGTACCTTGTTTACATAGACTGTCTTGGTACCAAGTCACTATGTTGTTACTACTAGCACTTTGGTGTTATTATGGGTTCACAAGAATGGCCGTGAAATATATTTCAGCCGGATTTTTAAAGCTTATTATCTCTTTTAAATATCTTCTATGGTACAGATGAAAATACTACATAGTGAATCAAATATTGATAATCTTGATATCTGCCTTGATAAAAGAACGTTGATGCTTTTGTTGAAATTTCAGCTACCTGAAAATACTTGCAGTTTGGACTTTGTAGCATGTTGTCAAGCCCTTCCAATTGTTATTCTTAAAGCTATTCTTCCTTAAAATTGCAACAAACGTAGGTCATAACTTTCGTTGGTGAGTTCAGTTAGATTATTACTTTTAACTCCTATTGGCATCAAGTACACTGTTTGCCAAATATTGTCTTTATGAATTCATCATTAGATATCACATATTGTTCAATATGCAGCTGAGATGATCAGTAATACTCATTTAGATTGCAATATATAGGGCGTACAACTGCTTTTAGATGGAGTTCTCAATTATTTGCCTTGTCCAACTGAAGTTGAGAACTATGCCCTCGATCAAAACAAATCTGAAGAAAAGGTTCTAGTTTCCTGTATTTTATTTGTAATTTTTATTTCCCAATTAATTTTAAGGAAGCAGTAACCTTTTCTTCTGGATTATGTTACAGATTTTGTTGCCTGGAACTCCATCAGGGCCACTTGTTGCCTTGGCTTTCAAACTGGAAGAAGGACGTTTTGGTCAGCTGACATATCTAAGGTAATTCTCATTTCTGGTTTAAGACAGTTCTACTTCTGCTACTTTTATTTGTATTTTTTATAAACATAGCTTCTAGAAAATTACTGAAATAGATTTACTAATTCAGCTCACTTGTTTTGGCAGAATCTATGACGGTGTTATTCGAAAAGGTGACTTTATTATCAATGTAAACACTGGGAAGAAGATTAAAGTGAGATTTGATTATCATTTTTACTGCTATATGTTGCCAGTTATCAGTATTCAGTACTTGATTCCTTGGGTTTTAATGCAGCCAGTTATCAGTATTTGTTCTTTGAGAATCTTTTTCTGGTTTCTGTTTTCCTATTCTTGGTCGCTTTTCTTCAAAAAAGATTACTATAATTACATTGTTGTATGAGAATAATAGTGTCAACTTCCTTCAGTAATCAGTTTCTTGGTATGCATGCCTATTCTTTGTTGGCTAGGGAACAACATGATTTGTACTAATGACTCTTTCTGGTAGTGCTATTCATGCTTATTTGTATTAAAACTTTTCTTCATATGCACCAATACTAGACCTTCTGAGAAGTTGCATAAAGATATTGCATGTGCGTTTAATAATTTACTTTACGGATGTTGTATACTGATTTAAGTTTCATTGCCAAGTTTTTCTAAGGTTGAGAAATTTTTGCTTGTGTTCCTGCAAAAAATGTGTGATGGTATGTGATAATGTTGTTTCAATCTTGAATTTGATTGGTAGCACAGTTAGTCATATTCTTCAGGTGGTTAAGCTTGCCCAATAAAACCTTCTGGCTGAAGTAGTAAGTCTAGTTCCTGAACTCTATGATGCATCTGTAGTTGTCCCCATATGCATATGGTGTAGTTCTGCTAGTTGGCACTTGGCTGTATGACAAGTCTTCATCTGGGACTTTTATGCAGATATTTGCCTTTGTTGCTGTCTTTCTGATTTAAACATTAATTTGAGGTTTTTTGTTATTCAGGTTCCTCGTCTGGTTAGGATGCATTCTGACGAGATGGAGGTTGGTTGACATGTTCAATTCTATAATGTTGTCCGTATAGCTGATTAAATTTGGGTTCTGATGTTTGCATTTCTGATATATAAAACTGCAACTTTATCTTGTACTGGTGTATATCATACTAAATAGATTCTTCAATGCTTTCAGGCTTAAAGCTAGTGTTTGCTCTTTGTTCTACAGGATATTCAAGAAGCCCATGCTGGGCAGATTGTCGCAGTCTTTGGTGTGGATTGTGCATCAGGTAAGCTTTTTAATTGATTGCTTCATTTTTATGTTTTGAATGACCTTCTAATGTTTTTTGTTGAGCTTGAAATAACGTTTTTGCATTTTCCCTCAGGTGATACCTTTACAGATGGTTCAGTTAGATATACAATGACATCTATGAGTGTTCCTGAACCAGTGATGTCTTTGGCGGTTTCACCTGTATCTAAAGATTCTGGCGGACAAGTAATTATGTGAATTTTTTTTATTTAACTACATTATTCTTTAAGTTAAAATACTAATACTTCTTTGTATTCCTCTAGTTTTCAAAAGCTCTAAATCGATTTCAGAAAGAGGATCCAACATTTCATGTTGGATTGGATGTTGAAAGTGGTCAGGTCAGTTTAACTTTTATATCATTGTTTCTTTAGAGGTACAAATTGAGAAAATTGTTGTCATTTGTTACAGACAATTATATCTGGAATGGGAGAGTTGCATTTGGACATTTATGTTGAGCGCATACGAAGAGAGTACAAAGTGAGTTTTTCTTTCTACATTGAGTGCTATTATTTACATGGTAGATCAGTCTACTACACTCCAATTAACTTTCAAGTGTTGTGCTAAAGATCACCTTAATATTCTTTGTTAACCAGTGAATATAAACTTTTTTCAGTATTTTAAATGCTTGTCTTTTCTTGTAACAAAATTTCTTAACTAAGTTTTGCTTGTATGTGGATACGAAGGTCGATGCAAAAGTTGGAAAGCCTCGGGTTAATTTTAGGGAGACTATTACACAACGTGCTGAGTTTGATTATCTTCATAAGAAGCAAAGTGGAGGTCAAGGTCAATATGGACGTGTTTGTGGGTAAGCATAAGTATGATATGTTGATATTAATTTTTCTTTTTCTTAATTTTGACATTTTTGATGCATATATGAAAACAAGTAATCCTAGATACATGAATCATCTGATACTTATCCTATCAAAAGCTTATTCTAACAGTTCAAATGATTAGATGCAACATAATTGTCAAGTCATGGATGGATGTAAGAGACGTTTGTTATTAATTTTTTTCTTTTTCTTAATTTTTGAAATTGTAGATGCATATATGAAAACAAGTATTCCTCTATCCACATGAATCATGTGTTACCTATCCTATCAAAAGTTTATTCTAACACTTCAAAATGATTAGTTGCAACATAAATGTCAAGTCATGGATGGACCTAAGAGACATTCATCTGCAAGTTCGTAGGTGTCTCACTGGTTGCTTCATTAGAAACTAAAGGACCCCATTTTAGTTAATTATGATTTACTATGTTACTGTTTTGTTTTCATTTTTATTTACTATGCCTGCTGTGAATTGTGGAACCCAAAATTTCAAACCAGAGCAGGTTTTTAGTTAAGTTCAATTCATATTGGTTCGATTTTACTTTAAGTCACTCTGTTATCTGGTTTTTAGATTACATTTTTTTCAAAAGAGTTTTTTGGTTCAATTTTGTTTTTCAGTGGATGAACAGAAGGAATGTTGTGTGACAATTCCAGAGAGCACAATAGCTCAATTATGTGAAGTTTAATAATAAAAAGTAATAATCTGGTTCGGAGCTCAATTTATAAATAACAAAATCTACTGGAAACTTGAAGCCATGAAGACCGAGGTTGGAGGGTAAGTAATCACAGCCATCAGATCATGTGGCTATGACTAGATTGGAGGGTTCTTGTTGTCAAGGAGAGGTTGTAATGCGACTTGATCTGTTTCCCCATGTGAGTTTAAGATTCAAGCCTTAAGATTGATGACTTGCATTCGGAGGTTTGCCATCATAATTATTTGAGAAACCTAATAATAAGAAAAGGTAATATGAGTTTTGAAACATAGGAGATTGTTTTTCATCTTCCGAGGCTAAGAAAATTGATGAGTTACAAGTTGGTAGAACGTGCATGAAATATTTTGAGGGAAACATCCTTGGTTTCTTAGTTTTCACATGTTGTGGAGATGATGATCCATGTGGTATTATTGGGTCAGACATCATGGAAACCAAGGATAGACATGGATGGGGCACAAGGCTCTTTGGTTTAGATTTTCACAAGGTCTTTTTATGTTTCAGTATTGGGGTACAAGTTGGTATTCTTAGTTTTCACAAGGTCTTTTTATGTTACATTTGTGGTCCTGAAAAAAAAAAGCCTAATAGTTCCATTCTGGTTCAGTTTTTCAGTTTCTTTGGCTAATCACCAACACCTACTGAAATGTTGGTGACTAATGTGAGTAATATTATTTGGAAAAAAAACCCTCCATGCCATAATTTTTATCTTAATGCATTATTTTGACCTCTGATTCCTGTGTTTTGTATATCAGTTGACATGTAAAATATCATTTATAGCTTTCATCTGATCAGTAGCTGCAACTGCTTTCTTAATCTCTCCATCTTTTTTTTTTTTACTTCGAGCAGATTTATTGAACCTCTACCAATGGGTTCTCCTACAAAGTTTGAATTTGAGAATCTTATCATTGGGCAAGCAATACCCTCAAACTTCATCCCTGCTATTGAGAAAGGGTTCAGAGAAGCTAGCAACTCGTGGGTAACACTTGATTTTCTTTTCTGTTAATTTCTTCAGAATGATATGTTAATCATGAATATATTATTGCCCAGGGGTTCATTGATCGGGCATCCTGTTGAAAATGTTCGAATAGTACTGACAGATGGAGTCTCGCATGCTGTTGATTCCAGTGAGCTTGCATTTAAGCTAGCAGCGATCTATGCATTTAGAAAGGTTGATTGTTCTTGCTGTTGCGCCCTCTTCCCTTCTAAATTTCACAAAATCCAAAATGTTATAGTTTGCTGTAATGAAGAACTTGAGATAGTCATGCTGTTTCCTTTATGGGAAAAATGATACTAGATATCTGACTACATATTTTCTTGAATAGTGTTATTCTGCAGCGAAGCCTGTCATTTTAGAACCTGTGATGAAAGTGGAATTGAAAGTGCCAACAGAATTCCAGGGCACTGTAACTGGTGATATTAACAGGTGAGTATTCCATCATCCATTGTGTTCTAATTGGTTATTGTATAGTTTGTGGACCATAACTTCATATGAATGACAGGAGGAAAGGTATCATTGTTGGAAATGATCAGGATGGTGATGATACTGTGGTTGTTGCTCAAGTATGTAAACTCTATCTATTTCTCATCTAAATTATCTGCTAGCATGTAAAAATTAAACATGATGCATCCTGAAACATATTGAGCCCTGGATTATCTTGTTGGTTTTTTTTGGCTTATTTAACTGTCTCCTTAATATATGAGTTTGTTTGGGGGTATACTTTGATATAAGAGTATTTTCAGCCATTATAAAGATCTTTTAGAAGCCTAGCTCTTATCTCGTATCGTCTTTGTGGGACTTGTTTCTAACGGTACTATTCTTTCGACCACTTATATGAAAGAACCATTTTCTTTGAAGGTCCCTCTAAACAATATGTTCGGATATTCTACAGCCCTTCGCTCCATGACACAGGTAAGCATTCGTTTTCCTGCATTATTTCTGAAGAATACCGTCAGGAGTTGGCAATGCTTATGATTGTATTACACATCATTGTCATTGTCCGATAGGGTAAAGGCGAATTCACTATGGAATACATGGAGCACTCACCTGTTTCCCAAGATGTACAGATGCAACTCATAAATGCACACGGTGCCAACAAGGCTACGGAATAGAGGCTGTTTTTGCTTTGCGCAAGATACATGTCACCAGTTTTCTACCATGAGTAGAATCCATCGATGATGCCTGGGTTCGTATCAAGAGGTGCATGTGACATTTATTTACACATTCTTTTGCCGGGAGTAAAATATAAATTTTGTAGGTGAACCTACTGAAAACAGTATAGATACCTGGGTACTTACCCATAATATTTATCCAATAATTGGGAAAATCCGTTTTGTCCGTATCTCCCAAATCTGTAACTTGACACACAAGCTCTCAACTAGATTCTGCGATGACTACTTGTTACTACAGGAAAGGAGGAAGTCTACTGATGTAACGGTGTCGATCATGTTCCGTTTATGTTCGTTTTATTGTGCGAGTACATTGTGGTATCTGGGACGTAGTTGTCTGCTTGCAGTTCGATTTTCTTCCCATGGTTTTGATATGTTGTCATGAGCCGTGAAGAATACATGACGAGAAAGATGCCTGACAGAGGGAGATTCATCCTACAACGTAGAAATGGCATGGAGATCATCAGGAGTCGAAGCCAGTATCTGCCGGTAGAGCCGCCTCTCTTTAGCCGTAATGCGATTGGCATCCGGGTGGAACCCAGCAATTGCAAAGGGTGAGAGACGATGATGAAGAACATATAAGCTAAGGGTGTTGAAACGGGTTCCAACCGAACTCTTAGGGCCCAACCCAATCGAATTAATTTTTTATTTGATTTAATTAAAGGATAGTAGTTTTTGAGATTTTCGGGCTGGCAATAAAACAAGTTGAACACCACATATATTTGAGCGGGCCGAACTTTATACATCGATATTATATATATATATATATATATATATATATATAATATACATACATATATATATACTAATATATATACATATAGATAGAGAGAGAGAGAGAGAGAGAGAGAGAGAGAGAGAGACGGGAAACTCGAGTCGGGGAAGAGGGAGAGAAAGTTGCACGGTAACCGGCTACTGTTACACGGTTGAGTGTAACAGGCCGTTCTGCAGGCGACAAGACGTTACTCACACGCATTCCTCATCTCTCTCTCTCTATCTCCCCCGCGTCAACCGAAGCCACGTGTACCACGTGAGCGTGCCTGCGACGGTCGCTTCCCATGGGACCCACCCGCAGCCCTCGCAGATTTACGTGGCACTCCCACAAATCCATCCAGCCACCCACACAGTTCTCAGAGTTCAATTCCATATTACACGAAGTTTAAGATAGAAGACGGCAACACCAAGAGTACGTACGACGTCATATATAGTAGCAGAGGTAACAGTGAGACGAAGAGGTGGGTCTAGAAAGTCCAGAGGCAGTCGAGCTCCGTGGAACCCACGGGCATGGGATGGGCCCTTACCACAGCAGCTGCAGCCTCGGCCTTACGATCCAGATCAGACGGCCAGCCTGCCCCCTCGCTCCGAGTGACGATCCCTGCGTCGACAACCACCGCCGGCGACGGACCGGCGTACACCGGCTGCGCAGACATTCCGGACAGGAAGAACGGCAGCTGGAGATTCTCGTGGAGCGAACGTAGGCTCGGGAAGGCGCCGTTTGGACCGAAGATGGCTGGGCCTTGTGGTGGCGGCGGAATGTGGAGGCCGAGGCCGGTGGCGGCAGCGGCGGCAGTGGAGAAGCAGGGCACGGGCTCCCTATCCGTGCTGTCGTAGGAGCAGCTCTCTCGGTCGGGGGCCTTAAGACCTGCCGAGAATGGCAGCGGGGTCGGCTCGAGGAGCGGCGGGAGGGAGGAAGAGGACGTTGAACCACACCCTCCGCCGCCGCCGGTGTTGCCGGAGTTCGAGAAGTGGGATCCGGCGAGGGCGGGACGGGTCTTCTTGCTGCTTCCGCCGCCGCAGCCGCACTTCTGGAAGACCCGGGACACCACCCACTCGTCCTACGTGCATGGTTACACACTCGGTATCATTATCCCACTTGACACATCTACATGAGGAGACGTGACACAAAGCAAATGCAAATCTGTTCCGACCGAAGAAGTTTCACATGACTAAGATCTCGATCGAATCATATGATCATGTCAAATGAACTCTTCATTCGAACAACGATAAGAGCAGGTTTGAGCATAAGATGACAAGTACGTGCATGGAGGAGTTGAGCTACCTTGGAGGACCTCGATAAGAAGTGGTAGGCAAACTTCCCTTCGAGCCTATACTCATGCATCACCCAGTTGCTCTTCTCCCCCTTGGGAGCCCTGCCCTTGTAGAACACCAACGTCTTCTTCATCCCCACCAGCGACATAGTCTTGGAGCTGTAGATCTCCCTGTCCTTCCCAGTTGCCTTCCAGTAGCCGGCATCCGTCGCCCTGTTGGTTCGCAGTCCGGTGGGGTACTTGCGATCCCGAAGGCTGAAGAAGTACCATTCCTTCTCCCCCATCTTAGCCTTTTCTGCATCGAATCAAGTGGAACCAACGCTAAAGAGGTGGAGGAACGGAGAACAACACTCTTAGGGGAACGTGACACGAGTGCAAGCAACCTGGAAGCTCCCAAGGTTCGCACTTGTTCAAGTCGATCTCGGCGATGGCCCGGCCGGTGAAGCTGCTGTCGAGGACCTTCTTGAGGAGATAGTACGTGATGAGCTCCTCGTCGGTGGGATGGAAACGAAAGCCTGGCGGGAGCTGGGCTTCGTTGTTGTCGAAGTGGCGGCCATAGTTCTCCATTGATCCCCGGACAACGCAGAACCAGAGAGCTGGAATCCGAACGAAAAGAGTAGAGGAAGATGAGCAGGAACATAAGATGGTCGCAGGAAGCCACAGGATAAAACAGGGAAAGCATTAAAGCCATTACTACTATTACTACTACTATCAAGAAAGCTCCAAAGAACAAACATGTAGGAGCTGTATGTTGCTTTCATGAAACCAGTAAAGAGAACAGAAGCATCACCAGTAGCAGGTTCAACAGGGCTAGCAAACAAAGCCGGGCCTCCTCCGAAGAGAGGCAGGAGGGGAAAGAACAGAAGCGCAAGACGCGGATGAGCTTGTTGTGCGCAGTGGCCTCCTCTTGTCCTCGGCTTATAAGGGGGAGGGATCGAGCGCTGTGATTTAATTGGGATTCGACGAATCAAAGGGTGTCAGTGGAGGGGGCTAAGTAGGGGGGGGGTGTGCAATAGCCTTGCATGATATCCCTGTGCAGCTCTCCCTCCAACGAAGTCCAAACCAACCCAAGGAGGGGGCCTCTCTCTCTCTCTCTCACTGCTCTGCTCTGTTCTGTTCTGTTCTGTTCCTGCTCTGCTCTGCGGCAATAGCCCTTATGATATCGCATTGAGCTCAGCTGGGGGAGCTGTGAGGTGCGAGGAAGGAATGCGTGCGTGCGTGAGAAATTGTGCAGGTATTTTCTCTGTCAGTGAAGAAAGCGAGAGGGGAAAGGAAGGGGGAACAGAAAGTGGTCTCAAGAGAGAATAGAGAAACCAAGGGAGAGAGAGAGAGAGAGAGAGAGAGAGAGAGAGAGAGGACTGGGGATATGAGGTGATCTCCCATCAGATAAAGCTGCTCCAAAATCTCAATCCGTCAGAGCGGAGGAACAGTACCAGATTAAATAAATCATGAGACAGATTCCATCACATCACCACCTCTTTTCACCTCCTCTCACTCTCTCTCTCTCTCTCTCTCCTCTCTTTTTCTGGGGCTCTCTTTTGCCCTCCTGTTTGTTCCGTAGCAGGAGGTAAAAAAAGGACTGTGTACAGAATGGCTACTGATCTCTTTTCTAACATAGGAAGTTCATGATCTCGCATGCAATCCATGAGTACGTCAGAGTAGCCTTCGTTCATTGCCTCTCAATAATTGTTTTGATCAAAATAATCCATCTGCTGACGCTCCAATCCCCACCACAATCTTTGCCATGAACATGAAACCTCACTCCCTCGAAACCACACAATGTGCCACCGAATGCTCCCCATTTCCATGGAAAACCAACTCCTGTCTCCGCGAGAGAGAGAGAGAGAGAGAGAGAGATGGAGATCGAATCGGGGATAAAAGGAGAGGCGATTTTTCTCGGCTTTTGCTGCCGCGACATCATTTCTTGCCTTTGCGCTGCGTGCATGCATACATCGATCCGTCCATTCACCGCAATCATGACATTGACGGTGATGAGAATGGCGAGATCTTGACATGTCGAGAGCTCGGAGTTTTAGACAGATGACGCGAGGGGATCCGCCGGCTTTAACATCAAATCAACATCGCTCTCTCCATCTAATCTCCAACCCATTATGTGTTTGTCTCTATCCGGCCCTCCTCTATATATCTCCCATCTTCCATTAATCCTTTCTCTCTCTTCCTCTCGTTCTTACCTGCCTTTTTAAACTATTTGTGACTAATTACGATTAATTGAACAGCATAAATATTATTTATGGATGGATTGATGAGAGAAAAAGAGAGAGAGAGAGAGAGAGAGAGAGAGAGAGAGAGAGAGAGAGAGAGATGGGGATGAGGAATGGATTACGTAAACACGCCGACTTCTCATTCACTGCGTGGCTTGGCGTTCATTAATGAGAGGAGCAGCTCTACTCACACTCGCACTGTCACTCGCCTCCTCGGAGCTCAACCGGCCTCCTCGATCAAGGAAGGCCATGCCCTGAGCCTTGAGGTGCATGCGACGGACCTTCGGGAACCAGGAATGCATTGGTTATGGAGGTTGGTGGACTTAATGAACCCTCGGAGAATGGACACAGCAGCAGCAGCAACAGCAGCAGCGGCAGGCTCTCTGCGTCGTCCAAGCGGTAGCACTACTGTGTGTGGGTTCAGACTTCGCAAACTTGGTTGCAGAGACTTACTGCATGCTCGACTACTTATCATCTTCCCATAAATTAGAAGGTGTCTGTGTGTGTGTGACTCGGGGAGTGTGATGATCAAATCATTGGCTAAAAATCGACAACAGTTGGGTTCACATGAATCTTTGCGATTTGATATGATGTGATTTCTTGACTTGTCTTGTCCCATGTACATCCCCAACCAACACCCCGTTCCATCACTTACCTTCTCTTGTCTCTTCTCCTTCTTCTTCCTGTCGATGACGATTACAATAATTTTCTTCTTGTCGATGGCTACGGAGGTCGTCGAGTCGCGTTGGAGAGGATGGGAGATGAACCCGTAGGCGACCGGAATTCTTCAGGACAACCGCAGTCAGCACTAAAAGAATCAAGAGTTGGATGAAAGATACAGCACTACTGGCGCTTGCAATGCCCACAGATCGAGTCGATGCAGAGAGAGCTCCTTCTTCTTCTTATTCTTCTTCCCTCCTCTCCGGACCTAATAGTGTTTCTCTTTGACGAACTCTTACCTTTTGTTTGCACCCTATATTCATCATGTACAGAGACTCTGGGAAGTGATCCGAAACAGATTTGCTCACTGATTCCAACTCTTAGACCGGCACAAGAATGATTTCTCTTTGAACACTCTTCAGGCCATTGTTCTGCGGATTAAGGTTTGAACATTCTTGCGTGGTTGTAACCCATCTTATTCCGAGATTATTTGATGCTCCAACTTCATTCGGGAGAGGAATTTCTCATGGGATGCAAATATTATTCTTCCGGAAATAATAATTGCTGACTGCATAAAGTTCGAGATGGATGATCGAAATGATAAAACCCGTCCATCTAATGATCATACGAAATGGACGATCGAAATGCTAGAAAGATGAGAAAGGTATATTTAATATTCGTTTTATTATCAGATTAACATAAAATAAAGTTAAATCCAATCACTAAAGCGTTTGTAGTCCAACGGTTAGGATAATTGCCTTCCAAGCAATAGACCCGGGTTTGACTCCCGGCAAACGCATATATATATATATATATATATATATGTTTTTCCCAAGACAACTTAGAATTCGACACGCATTGCTGGTCTGCACTCAATTAGTCTCTCACATGAGCACGCAAACAATTCTTTAACCAGATAACGAACAACTGTGAATCGATTGACTTTGAACACCATCAGAAGAAGTAGGAGAAGTCAACGAAACCCGGCAACATATCATCAGATGGCGGAGACCGGAGAGCCGATGCCGTGGCGAGTGCTCGGAAAAGCAACGCACACTGTGCTGGCGATAAATCCGATCACTGCAGGAAGGGCCTCGAGCAACTTCTGACTGTTCTCACTGCCTATGTGGTAGAAGCAGGACGCCACGTTCTTGTCCGACAGGGCGACCGCCGCAAACACCAACAGCGTCACCGAAGCATGCATGAAGTCGATGAGCTTTAGCCTGTACTTGGCGGCAAGCTCCGGCGATGGCGGCTTCAGGGAGTCGATGACCCACAGGCCCTTGATTGTCGCGACACCGTAGCGCACCCGGCCGGTGGTCTCGTCGCGGAAGCTGTCGGTGAAGCTTAAGATGAAGCAGGAGAGGCCGAAGAGCGCCACCAGGCATGCGGTCATGACCTGGTTGGCTTTGGTGCAGTGGCCGGCGTCGGCGAGGATGGGGGAGAGGACTTGGAAAGCGAGCACGGTGCCGGTGGGGAGGCACTTGGCGAGGTTGGCGGTGCTCTCGTACGTCTGCCCCAGGAGCTTCTGCAACGATGTCATCTGCCCTTCCGCCGATGATGAAGATCCACGAGGAGTGAGGAGGGGCTGCTGCTTCTCCTGATCCTCTTCCCTCATAATAGACGCCATTTCGTGGACGGACGGACGGACGGCTCGTTCTGCTGCGAAGCTGTCGACCCCTCGATGACGATGAAATGGCTCGTCGAAGGTCGAAGATGAGCAGCTATATGAAGGTGAAGATGGAATTACTTGCAAGGTTGTACGACTACAACGGCGGCGTGTGTAACTGTCTCACGGATTTGACTCTTCCAACTAAAGATCAGACCAGAGCTTGGAATGGTCATCGTCTGAGACAATCATGTTCCTCCAGGCGTTCGATAAAAATCCCTTCCTCTCTCTCCTCCATCTTCTCGTCTGCTCGTCGATGCACGCCACCTACTTTGCTCGCCCACGCGTGTCACTCGCTCCTCCTATTTCCCCAAAACAGAGGGATGGTTGAGCCCGTTGTTATATCACTGTCGTCTTTAGATCGAGACAAACTACATCTTTTTGTTAATGGTTGGTCGGAGGATGTGGTGGCGTGGACATGCCAAAAGCTTACATTGAAAGAGTCATACAAACATGGGATGCATGTCGAGTCTTCTCCAGTCCACAGATACGTGAACAGAGCAAGGAGAGCAAATGGACAAACAATATCACGGAGACAACCGAAGAACGAGCAAAAGCTACCAACATCGGTGTCAATCTACTGCTTATGAGTAACTGGAAACCCAATTCCATGGCGGATGGTGGGGAAAGTGACGAGCAGAGCGCTGCCGATAACTCCAATCCCGACCGGCAACGCTGTGAGGACCCGAAGCTCGTCGTCGGTGGGCATCGGGTAGTAGCACGAGACCACGTTCTTGTCGAGCAACGCCACCGCCGCGAACACCAGCAACGACGTGAAGGCATGGAGGAAGTCCAACGGCCCCAGTCGGTGGCTCACGGCCAGCTCCGGCGCGAGCGGCTGCAAGCCGTCGATGACCCACAAGCCCCGGAACGTGGCCACGCCGTAGCGCACCCGCCGGGTTGCTTTGTCGTAGAAGCTGTCGGTGAAGCTGAGGAGGAAGCAGGAGAGGGCGCAGAGGGCCAGGAGGCACGCGGTCATGAACCGGCTCGACTCGGTGCAGCGGCCCAGGTTGGTGAAGACAGGGGAGAGGAACTGGAAGGCGAGCACCGTGCCGGTGGGGAGGTGGTTGGCGAGGTGGGCGGTGCCTTGGTACGTCTGGCTGATGGCCTGCTGTATCGCGGTCATGCGATCGCCGGCTTCATGGTTTAGGAGGGGCTGAGCCTCCGGGTCACCTTCTCTCACGGGATTCTCCATTTCCTGCACGCCCGTTGCTGGCTTCGTCCTCCTCGATCTCTCTTTGCTGCTTTCTCCTGTCTCAGAACTCGGCAAATAAGGCATGCAACGAAGAAGATGTAATGACAGGTGAGGTTGGCGAGTTGATCGCTGCAAACACGGTGAGGTACTTTGGTCTTAATTATTTGGAACTTTGAATGGGTTGCGAGAATACGAAGCTAATAGTCTTTCTTTAGCTCACGAATTGCTGCTATTGGGACAGTAGAACAAACACAAATAGGTGGATATATGAGCCCACAGGATGACCTCATGACATCTAGCATCATCAATCATCAATCATCAATCATCATCAATATATATATATATATATATATATATATATATATATATATATATATATATATATATATATATATATATATATATATATATATATATATATAAAAGCATGATGTGGATCACTATAAATTTAGTGTTTTTGTACCCCCTCTAACTTTTATACCCAATTCAATAGAAGCCATTCTTCTTAAATCTATTTTTTTTCCTTTATTTTCTTTTTTATATCCTGAAGCATTTTATTTCCTCCCTATATTCATTTTCTATCTAATAGTATATAAATTATATGACATACTATTAAAGAAGATAAAGAAAGAAAATAATTTCTATGATTGTATAACAAAATTAATTATGTGCATCTATATGATGTATAATCTTTACTCCTTGAGTAAGCATTTAATATACATAAAGTTTTAGATGACAATACGTTTTCTTCTGAAATTTGTATAAACTGTTCAAAAATAATGTTGCTATTGCATATTTAAACTAAATCTTAAATTTTTTTTTGAAGAATTTCATTTTTTTTAACACGAAAATAAGAGTTGAAAATTCAAAACTGAGGTCACAGTATTTTCTAAATAATTGCTGAGTATTTATAAGTTTTATGCATTACTAGTGCTGATTGTAAAGGAAAAAAATCATATATTTTTGTTTTGAATATGATGTGATATTAATTTCAAAAAAAGAATATTTTGGTGACTGACGTGTGCTACTATTTTATATGTTACGTGGACAGCCACTTCACACGTGAATGTTTCGTGTACTCCCCCTTTATTGACTTGTATTATTGGTATTGTGTTCTTCCTGCGATTGGTTTGTACTTGGTATGTAAATATTAGGCCACGTCACCCGTTGACTTGGCTATATGGAAGTGGACGTGGCTCCCCTTGTGTTATTGAACGGACCGATTCCGAGCTTGCACGCTGTTGACTTTGAAGAGGCCCGACATGATGAAATCCAAAGGATTAACTTACAAAAGACAACAACAGAATCCATTTTGATAGTATCAAATGAATCTAATCTTCTATGATCTCACAATGAATCAAATTTTATTATATCTTAAAGTCTTTAATTTGAATTTCGTCTTCGTCATTTACCCTTGTAAAAAAAACCACACATGTTCTAAGAAAAATAATATCCAGAATCCTAAGCATTCGCTAATGAGTTTGATCATATCAAGTCCACTCAATTGGTGTCATCACTATCAAATAATCCCGTAGTTCAGAAATCTTAGCATCCATGAAGTCTCTGAGGAAAAAATTGAAATGGTAAAAATTAACATGTACAGGGGAACAAAGAAGCAAAACTAACAGCTGACACATTCAATTTATTCATGGTGATTTGGTGTCGTCCGAGTTCTCTGGCATGTCACTGCTGCTGGGTTCAATGACATTGGCGGTGCTCTCAGCAGATGCCATCTGACTCAGCTGACCATCATCTTTCTCGGAAGTCGGTGATGTTTTAGGGTTTTCTGTTATGGAACCAAGAGCAAGCTGACCAGCATAGAGCATCAAGCCGATGGAATTGACACCAAAAACAAATGTTGCGAGGTAGCAAAGACCATTTATGATAGTCCTGAAACAAAAGGTGAGAAGTCTGAGAGCGCAAACGGAAAGTAGCAAAGGGCTGATGATAGACATTGCAAAGATTTTGAGGGGCACCTTATTGTTATTGTTATCTGACGAACCTGAAAAAACATTAGATTGAAGTCACATTAGGCAGACCATACACCATCATAGACAGAAACATAATATCCAGATTAAGCATAAAGAAAGACAGCCTAGCTGTTGTTTCTGCAACTAAACATAAAAGAAGTATACAGTAGCTGAAAGCCAAATTGCTTAGTTTCATACTTTAAGACGATCTATAGACCAAAAATTGAATTCACATATTGCCAGGCATGATATAATTTGAGCCCACCTTTTGAATATTCAGGAATAGTAAATATCAAGATCTAAGATTCAGGATCTTGTTTCTATAATCCACTTTACTGGACACATGGGAATGTTCTTATATTCACCAAATCAACATCATAAGAGACTCAACAATTTAACAAGGACACGTGTAAAATAATTGGCATGAACCATTCATGGGTAGAACAGGTTAATCTCACTCTTTTCGATAAAATTATCTGAGAGGTCATGCATAACTCAATTATTCTGCTGCCACCTACATCAGACGTACAGCACCGGAGAGCCTCAGGAGGCATCTTTTCATGACAACCAAAACAAGTGGACAAGCGTTTCTTCCTTGGAAAAATAGGCAACAAAAAAGAAATCAGCAACCGTATAGAGCCCAAGTTGATCTGCTCAAAATTTATCAGCTAGAGTTCTAATATTATGTACAATGTAATTAATTCTCCAGAGGTATACTTTGGAAAAATTATGAATTGCAAGCAATCACTCTTTGAATGAGATGGGTTACCTTCCTCTTTTCACTTCCAGCAGACCTTCATGCACTGCCAGAGCCTTAGAGATCAGTGCAAAAAACTTTCTGGATTGCCTTGGCGCTCAGGTTAGTAATACTTTTACTTGGAAACAGGCAGATGGCTCCATAGCTAGTGATGATTTGATGATTTTTTAACATTAAAGTAAGCGATGAACTAAACTGGCTTCGATGGACGTATAGGACATCAAAAATTCAAAATTAAGTATACTGGATGCAAATAGTATATGTTGTTAAAGAAACTAAAGCATTTAACATGACCAACCGCAGTCCCTTCCCTCCTTCATATTCTATTGCTATGCGATGTCCTTAACAAATGCCAGTTTGTCTTCACGTATATAAAAGGCTTTATTTGAAAATTAACAATAATAGGTGCTCAAACACCCCTCAAACTGCTTGATGTGATTGTTCAATGTACCATGAAGGAACATAAAAAACCTATCTTGGATCAGTTAAATACCATAAGTACTTAGATATAACCAATTGGAACTTATTAAAAGACATTTAAGAAATAATTGTTCACACGTCAGTCCTATCAAATACTCACAAGAAGAAAATAAATGTCCTCTTTCTGTCATCTCTAAAGAACATATATGTTCCTTCCATTTTTCCATAAAAACTCATCTAAGGCAATTGATCCAAGAAAAAAATCTACAAATACGAGCACATTACCAAATCCGACCAATATGCAAGCTAAAATTATGTCTGGGTATAAAGCAACACAGTAATTCACACTATCCTGATTCTCTCTAATTAAACTGAAGGAATATCTGGAATACAAAGGGCCAAAATCCTTCGCCGCCTCAATCATCTTGAATCCGTCCATAATGTAATTGGCCAAAGGGGATATATGAAAAGCAAACTTTCGCCCTTGCATATCGCACATGAAAGCATAGATGAACCAAAACCATGTAGAAACTCGAAAACTCTCTCCTTATGGAGGTAGTCTGTGAACACAAAAGATGCACATTTCACTTAAAACCAGCATCTCTGTGGCTTCCAAATTCCAAGATGCCAATTGACTTTTGTACCAATAGGAAGTTCACAAGCAAACAAGAAATAATGCTTAACAATGCCGTAATTTTTTGACACGTTAAGTTTGTGTTGACCTAATAAACAGAAATGCTCATCATAAACAGGAAAATTAAACTAGTCATGCAATTAAAGGGATCGAAGCAAAGCACAGCAGGGAATGATGGCCATTGAGCACGAACCGAGAAGTTATCGGAGATAGCCTGACGATTAAGAGCAGCCTCAATTGTGATGGTGAACTTGTAAAGTATGAGGGCGATGACCCCGGCCGCAATACCACCCAGCAATGCTTGCGCGGGGGACGGTGGCTTCCCGGCCTCCAGCGGCGCCGCGCCAACCGCCTTCAAGCTATCCAAAGCTTCCGCTTTTAGGTTCTTCGCTTCCTTCACCCCGCTCGACCTCACTTTCTATTGCACACAGAACGCCCCAATAGAGATAGCCGAAGCACTAACAAGAGCATAATCCGAGAAGAAACGAGAGACAATCACCAGTTCTTTGGCTCGCTTCGCGCGGCGGCGGAGAGAGCGGAAGAGGAATACGGAGATAGCGCCGGTGAGGAGGACGCTGGTGGAGACCTGAAGCGGGGTAGGGTTATCATCGACGGCGAAGATGGCGGGGCCAGACGATGGCGGGAGTTCGACGGGGCCTCCCGTGCCGCCGCCGCCGCTTCCATCCTCCGGCTCTACAACGGTCTCCGAGAGATCGGCGAGCAACGGCCGGAGTCCGGCTACGCGGACGCCAAGCGGGGCGCCGGAAGCAGCGTGGCGGAGGAATAGAGGAAGAGGAGGAGGACGGTTTGGGGAGGAAGCGAAGGGGGCGAAGTGGGAGAGGAAGCGGTGAGAATGGAGCATTGAGACTGTGAAACGGGCGGATAACGAGTTGCGTCCTCGACCGCCACTGGAATCATCGTAATGTTTATAATACTTTTATGTAGTTTTACATTTGGATCCTTGCAAACTTCGCAAATATCATATTTTCCTTTATAAATCTTAATATGACCTATACGAAGCATGAAACAATAGCTGAATTCTGGTAATCTAATGCAAGACATCTCCACCAGTGTAAATTTCCTGCCAATTATAAGACATGTAGCTCAATGATTCCATCAGAAAATACTTAAAGAACCAACCGAAGTTTATGTATATACCACTCTCTTTCTGATGATACACAAATGGTGAAAGGCAACAAACAGTAAGCAAGAGAAACATGTCTGTAATGAGAAATACAAGTCATAAAAAGAATAAGAGAAGAAGACCCACTAAGTTTGCATTTCTGAAACAAGGGAAAGGTTCATATTTTCTTACCAGCTACAAAACCTGTGTATGGTGCTCAATGTTCTTGAAGCATTTAGTGCCTCCTCCTCGAGCTTTACAAAAGAAGTGCCAAGCAGCATGCGCCTAAAGTTGAGGGAGATGAATGGTGAACTAATCTGAGCAACAACCAGTTTTCTTAGAAGCTTGCACATCGTCCTCAGCGCCTATATTAATGGTCTGTCCCTTGGGCACGGCAGAGGGGTCATCACCAACGTCAAGCATCTTCTTGCAGACCACATGGTAGATCTGGGTCAGCACTTCAGTGAAGGCATTCTCCACGTTCATCGACTCGAGAGCAGAGGTCTCCATGAAGAAAGCCTTCTCCTGTTGAGCAAACGCCTGTGCATCCTCTATCGAGACAGCCCTTATGTGACGTAGATCAGCTTTGTTGCCCAGAAGCATGATGACGATGTTTCCATCTGTGTGATTCCGTAGTTCCTTCAGCCACCTCTCGACATTTTCGAAGGTGATATGGCGAGTCACATCATACACAACAAGGGCACCAGCAGCCCCTCTGTAGTATGCACTAGTAATTGCTCGGTATCTATACAAACAAGCAAAGAACAACAGGATAGCACACATATCAATCTGCAAATACAGGAGTAAGCCGATCTCCAAGTTATAATATGACACAATTCAGAATAGAATTATCACCAAGCATTTATAGTCTATCTGAAACATAATACAAGGATTATTATCGGTATCCTTACCTGAAACATGCTCACTATTAAAATGATTACATTTTAGAGAATATCATGCAATGCTCAGCATAGCGATTGGTATTATCTACATTCAAAGAAAGATGCAATATGATACTCAAGGAAAATGCCCAGAATTCCTGATATAAATGGTCTAACAGTAATCTATTGATGATGTTTGCTGTTGCCAATAGTCATCAATTACAGTTGAACTTTCCTGTATCTTACTTCTCTTCCATGATGCAATATAATCTATAGTAGTATTTTGTGTTTTCTCTTTTTCTTGCGACTTGAATTGCTTAGAGCAACCTTCCTAAGACAAACTATAGTTTATCTCATGTTTGAAAGAACTAAAAACCAAATATAATACTTTGGTATAATCTCACATAAAAAATGAGACATGACTTATGTTGGTTATCGAATATACCATTAATCTGGATTTAAAAATTGATCATTCTCGATAACTTAATGAGTTAATTATTACATCGGACTAAACCGTGGCAAATGATACGAGAGCCAACTTATCGTTAGGTTAATGAATCAGTTATTCCATCGAATTGAGTCATGGCAAATGGTATCAAAGTTGACGTATCATCGGGCATCCCGAGGGATTTAATATACTACCATTAATATACTGAAGTATTTTGGCCATATAATTAAGATTCAATAAATTAATTGATCAATTATGGATATTAAATTGTTGTGTTCTTAAAAGATTAAGCCACAAATAGATATTTTATTTTGATCAGCAACGGCTTAACAGACACATGTAAAATCCTACGGCAGTATCAATACAAAAATACTACGCTTAGCCTCAGAATTCTAAAAAGGAGAAAGAGATTATTCTTAAGGAAAAGAGTAAAGGAACAATGGAGGGGCAAAAGATTAGGGGAAAAAGGAACAAAAACATTGATCTCATGCCAACTATTCCCCACAACACATTAGATTGTCATATAATCACAAGAATCGTAGAACCAAGACGCGCTAGTCTCCTAAATAGGAGAAACAATTCATTCAAATCAAGCAATCGATTCTTTCTTCAGAGTAAAATTGGATACCACCAACTGCAGAAACAGAGAAAACGGAAGAAGAAAGCAGATGAAAACTTGAAATGCGAAGAGGAAGTTCAACATCAAGAGAAATAGCGGGCATATGGTCGCGATCAAGAATCGACGAACGGGCAATGAAAGAGCCAAAAAAGGGATTTCGATTTTATTGTATCGGTTATGATTTGGACCTTTCTTGGCCGGCGGTGTCCCAGATCTGGGCCTTGACGAGCTTTTCGTCGACGCGGATGGTGCGGGTAGCGAACTCGACGCCGATGGTGGACTTGGATTCGGAGCTGAACTCGTTGCGGGCGAAGCGGGAGAGCAGGTTGGTCTTCCCCACCCCGGAGTCCCCGATCAACACCACCTTGAATAAGTAGTCGTAGTCCTCGTCCGCCCTGTACGCCATAATCACCCCTCCTCCTCTCTTTTACGCACTCTCCCCCCCTCCTCGAGTTGATCCGACGGAACCGAAGAAGAAAGACGTCGTCAGGAGAGAGGGAAGGAGAAAGAGGGGAGGAGGAAACCGGATCGAGGGGAAGAGGGGGAGGCTGGGAGTCGCCGAACTCGACGAAGGGGGATGAATCGTTGGAGGTGGGGAACGAGACGAATTCTACTCTTTGGAATTGGCCGCTTACGTGGGAGGTCGGAACGGCCGAAAACTGAACCTTTATACGTTCTATCCACAGGCACCCTGGCCACCCCCGTCAACTACTCTTCCTATGATTCGATACGATGTGCGGGCCCACAGAAGCATAACACCCGTAAACAACAGGGGGTAAGTATTTTTGACCTGTGGTCATTTTTACATATCTATCCTCTCATACTTTGGAATTAGCAAACTTACTTCCCTAATCGTGAAGGGTAATTATGGAAATTAGTAACTTAGAGGAAAATACACGTAATTTTGCTTTTTATTTGAGTTTACCCGCAAAAACACCTGCCTATTATTGCAGATAGTGTGGGACCCAAATGAGATATCTTAATTGGGCCCACATGTTTCTTTGGGTGCCGGGTTCTGTCTTCGATCCGATGGGCCCAATTAGCCAAGTCAACGCATAATCCCACTTACCTTTAATGACCCGAACTTGTAGTTCGATGTCCACGTGGCACAATTATAGGGGCCCACATTATGGTACAAATTAAAGCGAACTGTTATATAATCATTAAAAAAATAAAAATCAATAAAAACAAAATTTGTTACATCATGCTGCTACCTGATTTAACCATACTAAGCTTGACCACAAATATGCTATTCTCTCAGTACTAATCTTTCTCCAATGTCTCAAAACAAAAAAAAAAACTATTCTCAAATTTTGGGATTTTTTTGTTTTTGTTTTTTTTGGAGCTAACACCATCAGACCAATGTAGTCTTCTTTTTGAATCTAAAGAACTGCATCTTGCAACACTTCAGATGCAGTTGGTTCTAAAATTTAATATTTACTAGCTGATAAGAGACACCCAAAACTCATTTGCCAAATAAAATACTCAGCATGGAAAACCATCCGAAATATGCATTTTATTCAACAATTTACAGTGGCAACAGAACAGTGTAAAACAGATATACAGTGCCAAAAGAAGTATCCAATCTAATAACAAGCATAAAGTAAATATATAGGATAATGATTTCCGATTCTAAGTAGCCCTCAAGAAGACATGTATCCTATCACTTGTTTAAGTATCAACATATGGCACACAAACTTTTCCAACTATACTTTGGTCCTCCCCAAGAACCAAATACGACAATCTGAGCAATTTTGCTGTATTAGCTTTACTTTATGGTGTCTTACCTGTCATCCTGGCTTCTTTGGACAGGGCCACTGGTGTTTACCTTATCATTGTCGGTACATGCAGAAATACTTGTTGGAGATCCTGCTGAGACAAGTGGATCATTCACCGAAGCATCATTTGACAAGTTGGTTCCCTGAGAATCATCTTTGTCTTCAGCTCCAGATGACTGAACCTCTTTCAGCTTGTTGGAAGTCTCCCTGCTCGGCGTGATCTTTAGACTCTTGGATGACTTGCTTATGAAGTTCTTCGGAGTCTGGGGAGTTTCGCCATTGCCTGGGCTTTCTCCCTTGTCCATGACAGAGCTGCATCTCTCCTCATCTGGCTCGGGCTCATCATTATCTTCATCAAAGCTGTCAGGCACTGTGATCTTTCTTGTTGCCTGATTCTCACCAAGTGGTGGAAGGTTGGGTCGTGGTGAGGGAGTAACTTCTTGAGACTCCTTGGGACTTCCTTGCTTCCGAGTTCTATGAAATACAGAACTCAACTTGTGCAGGCCTCTTCTGATTGTTTTAAGTCGGACTTTCTTTCCACCAACAATTTCTTCATTACTACTGGTGTCACTTTGATCAGACCTGGACGATGATGGACTTGGGCTTTTAGTGTAGACTTTGTCCTCCTGATGGAGCTCCTCAGAATGCCAAGCATGCCCTTTACGGGACTCCCAGGTTTGGGAGACATCAGCACCAGGCCGATGTATCCATGCTACTGTCTTTTCTTGCCCCTTAATATTAATGGGCTCAAACTCATCAGTCATCGTAGAATATTCTTCAGTACTAAGATCTTCAGCCTTTTCATTGAATGTGCCTGGCATTGGTACCATCGTCTTCAAAGTTTCATCATTGCTGAGATCTTTTGGCTCCTGCAGAGATTCTGTTTAAGTTGTGGTAATCAAGCTTTGTTATCCAATATGGTTATGAAGCACTGCAGTTTGCTTACCTTCTGTAGTTCCTCTTCAAGTACAGTTATTGCCAAGTGGATCCTACCCATTTTGATATTCTGTAGTGACATCCACATGTCATGCCTTTGTCCGCCCCTCAGATCATTGATATTTACTGAACAATCTCTGCAGGGCAATGGAAAGTTAACTGTCAAAATCTGAACATTCTACAATGTTTAGATGATAAAAAGTTACTGTTGAAAAAATGTCAAATATCTCTTGCACAGGAAACTAAACAACATCAGTCAAGCATAAGGATTTTAATCTCAACTTGATGCTGGCTTGGGTAACCTACTGAACCAGTGTTGTATAATAGTATTACAAGTAATATACCGAAGTATAACATCTGATATTATTACATCACATAATAAAAAAATAATATATCAAACCATATGTTCAATAACTATACTTGATCGTACAGGTAAATACCAGTCCATACTGAATGGAGCCATCAACATTTGAAACCCTGGTGAAGCATATATCAATCCAACTATAAATACTGAATGCAACACAACATCATTAAGAATCATGCTAGTAAGCTTAACATGGAGTAGACTTCTTTACATGTACTGTTAACGCAAGACCTTTTTCGTTAAAAACCAATCAAGCAAATCTTAGGCCATGCTAAAAGATCAATACTAGCAAATATTAATCGACAGTAAAACATAAGGAACAAGATAGCTACAAGCTCATCACCTAACAAAAGGAACATTCCATGTGGATGCAAGCTGCTCTTTGTGGTCCATGTACCTAATTATTTATCATTTTGGAGAAAAAACAGATGGTTTATGTATGTTTCTTATGGGCAGATGTGCCTTCACCTAGAGATATCTGATGAATCAGATATTTGATTTTTGCTATAAACTGATAACAAGCTACATCTGATGATCTTTGCGAAAAAGAAAAAAAGAAGCATGTTTGAAGTCTGAACGAACCCAAGCATGTCATCAAAAATGGTATCCTTGTCACGAACTTGAAGAACAAGTACATTAGGTGCCTCCCATGAATTGATGGGAATCTTGAACTCCTCCAACCACTTTGGAGACAACGTTTTCCTTTGGATCTTTGTCTGGAATCTGTAAGAACCAAGTTGTCCTCTTACATACGGGTCAGCAAGTCCTGCAACATGGCTTTAGCAGTTATTGGAAGAGTTCACTTCTACAACAGCATTAAAAAGTGACCCTACCTTCGAAAGAAGAAGATCAAAAGAAGCATACCATTCAGATCTGATGGTTTCATGTCCGCCCCTTCTAACATCTCCAACTTCACATGTGCTACAAGAGACCTTTCTTTGACAGTGAACCAACATTCTAAGATTGTAAAAAAGCATATTTCAGGAAATCATTTAAAACATAATAACATAAGACAGAAGGCTAACTGACATCAAAATGGCCCCAATCAGATTCCATCACAAAAATAACATGAATATTGAAAACAACAGCTCTTTAATGTCCTTAGTTATGGCATCATAATTTGGACATTTTAAACATGGGTAGGTAACCACTCTTCCAATAGCCAATGTCTTGATTCCCTCAAAAGTTTCTGATATCACTAAATTCAGAAAGCATGCTTTTCAGTCTGTTCTCAGCTCCAATATAGCCAAAGGAACACTATGTTGCTACTAATCCTACCAAAAATTCTATCACCAGACCGCACAAATGACCACAGAATATGAACCTTCATGTAGGACTGCTCAATGAATTAGCAATCAATCAAGGAAAACAAATTTGTAATATTTCAAAAATAACGTTTTTCCCAATTGTTTGCATCAAGTAAAGTTTGTTAGTGTGTAATAAGATAAATATCATGTAAATTAGTTAAAAATGGTAATGCACAAAAAAAAAATTATGTGGTTTAGCTCATATAGTACGGTGCATATCCATTTTTGTGGATATGGATATGGACTAAAAATCTCATGAACAACATATGATCAAAGTAAGCATGCAGATGCTGAGAAACCCCAACAACAAATAAGAATCATGAAACAGCCACAAGGTTCATGATCACCACCAAGAACAAAGAACATGTTCATATCCAGATGTTCATTCTGATTGTTATTTCTCTAAGTTGTTGAATTCTTATACCCTATCATCAGTTTTCCATCCCTAAAGAGATGCCCATTTATATGGATCAGAAAGCCTAAAACCCACATCTTTATTCTCACATTTACACAATGCATTCCTAGCCCATCACAAACTTCCTATTGATAGCTGCTTAATTTTGACTACATCCTGAAGAGCTAATTCAAGTTGTTATTGTCCTAGGCTTAGAAACATATTTGAATATAGAGGTAAGATTACGGACATTGACCTTCCTTAGACCCAACATTGGCGGGAGCCTTATACACTAGGCTCATCCCTTTTTTATTGTCCTCCTGATCTTGGTTGTATGTACAATTAATTCCAAAATGGTTTCTCATGATTATAATTGTGATTACGAGAGGAGTGGGAAATTGTCGCTTAATTCATCTTAGGTTGAAAGAGACTAAATGATCATGAATGTCATAGTATAATCACACAGCTCTCCTTCACAGCTATCGACATAAATTATATAATATATGTATACATTAGCTAATACATAATAAGAAATGTTAATAAGTTGTTACCCATCACAAAGCTTCAGTAACATTGTACAGCAAAATAACAGAACTTGACTTTTGGAAGACACAGATGATCCTAAGATATAACAGAGAGAGGAAATTTTAACAACCGAAGTTACAAACTATAATATTGTATATTAAAAAAAGAAAGGACTTCATAAGTATAGCTGGATAGGCAAGAAGTTTCCACTATCACTCACCTTCAGGAGCTGAAACAAACTTTTCCACATCAATAACCAGCATGTTTGGCTGTGCAGGAATATCGACATTAGTCATATTTCCAGAGAAAATTAAGTAACTAGCCAGTCATCACAAAGTCTTGAATATTTAAAGTGCTAAGATAAGTTTACTTAAAGCTTTTACATCAATAATATATTTTGTTGTATTGTCCAATCACAAGGTCTTCCTGATTTGGAAATGAGAATTACTAGTGAAAACTATAATAGAAAAGTGAAGAACAATGATATTCCAGAAATGTTTATGGAACATGAATCTTAGATGGAATTACCTGTCGTATTTATAACAACATGTGGCAGAAATGAGACTCATAAGATATTTCACAGATACAAATGGACACCTTGTATTCAATTTGAGAAGTATAGTTTGTGGATAGTTTATGTAAGAAATCTGTTTGGCTTTGCAATTTTTTAAAATGTAGATATAATTAAAAATAAAAATATTATTTAATGAAATTAATATAATTATTGTCATTTATCAAAGTTCTTAGTATTTTTTTCTACATTTTTAAAATACTAGATTTCTAAAATAGTTTATAACTTTATATCATGATCAACACTATATATATACACACACACATATATATTATAAATAAACATCAAGCTCAAACTATGTATTCTAACATAAGAAGTAAGCATAAAACATTCTTGTATATAATATATAAACAGTTTTATAACTTTTCCACGTTGTATCTTTTTTTTCTTTCTCATGTCATGATGTAAGGCATATCCATCTAACGTATTGGTACATTGTATCAGCTTTACAGGAGTTTGTGTCTTTATCGATCTTAATATATACACTTCTTCATTGGAAAAGTAACTTCCTTCTTTACTTTTTGGGTTATGAATATGCAAGCTGAGAGAAAAGAAAAAAGACCATCATGGAGAACCAATTTACTGACCTCAACCAATGTTTGCTCAAATGCATCATCCAGCAATTTATCCTGAAGTCACATACATGGAGGTATTGAGTAGAGAAGAAAGTTGGTTGTATTTAAGACTGCTTGAGATTAGGGCCAACTACTTAAAACTTACTAGCCATCCTGAAATCCCAGGTAGTTCAGTAACATCTAGTCCATGTCCAAATATTGGTTTTACAGTCATCTGAAAGTACGGGGGCTCCACAAAGCATACCCTAACTCGTCCAAGAAAAGGCCAATGTCGGAGAAACTTGACACCCACCAGAACCTACATATAGAACTTCATAAATTTATGTTAAAATAGAATGCCACAATGAGCTTTGATGATCTTATAAAAAAATGTTCTGTGAAAATTTTCTTGTTTGTTTCCTCAGAATTTCTTTTCCTTTGTTACACTTCACTATTAAAATATAGCATTGTCCTAGACAATATGCCTTTGCAAAATAAAAAGAACAAAAGTTTGACCATATTTGGGTGAGAACAGTGCTGCTTTTGAGAGTTTCTTGTGTATGCCAGTTGCATTAAAACAAAGAAAAAAATAAAGGAAATAAATATGTGGTCAAGTGTGCTTGCTGCCAAAAAGAGAAGTAAATTACAAAAGAGCTCCCAGACATTCATTTGGAACTTTTGGAAGGAATATTCATTAATTTTAAATTCTTAGAATATATAAAATGCATATGCAAAACAATATTCATTAATCTAGAAGTCAGCCACAACTTTAATTTAAGTTGAATGATAGCTAATTATAAAAGCATGCCCACCACTCCTATTCTCAGATATCTGATTTTCATAATGAATCTACAAAAGGAAGTTGATCCGTCTTAAGTCCATATTTTACCAAGGTTCTATTTGGTTGCCCAAAAAATATCTGACTTCCACATTGAGTCTCCAAAAGAAACTTGATCCCTCTCATATCAAAAGACTGTGCATATTTACTGAGGGTATATATGACTGCATAAAAAGGTGAAAGAAAATTGCCAATGTATCTTTTTCCATGGAAAACAATTGCATTATTTGAACTGAGGAAAGTAAAGAATAAAAATGAATAGTTTAGATTTTAGGAAAAAGTAAACGAAGATCTTCTTTCCTGTTACTTTTCCATGTGCTTGAAAAACTGGAGAAAATAAAACTTACTCCTCTGAAAGAATATACTTAAAAGTCACCATGGAAGAGCTTTTGGCAAGTTTTCTTTATGTAATGCTTCTGAAAAAGTCATCTTTTCATTTCATGAGAAAAATAATTGGAAACTTGCTTTAGAAATTTGGAATGACAGCTCCCCAGATGCTTTAATTACATGTTAAAAAAACCAGAAAATATTTATTTTTAATGACAACAATTTTCCATGAAATTTTCTAAGCAACCAAACACACCTTAAATAAATTTCATATATGCATAATCAGCAATATTACATGCATATTTACTTGTAGAATGGGAGATGGTTTGTGTACCTTGCCCTCCACATGCATACTGGTTATATGCATGTTTGTCTTTATGCCAAATCCCAATCTTTTCCTTAGCCGAATTGCAAGTTTTGCACTCATATCGTCTGCTGAAAGAAAACTCATCCCCAATTCTAAAACCTGTATCATTCACCAGAACTTGAGCATCACAAAATTACATCCAACAAGTGTAGCATCTAACAAGTACAAAAGAAAAAAGAAAGCAGCAAATACCAAGTGGTCATCATCTCCTGACTGATGGAGAACTCTTAGATCACTAAACATAGGTGGATTCCTACCCAAGTAAAGATGATGCAAAACTGCTTTCCGCTGCCAAAAACAGGACATACAACTAAATCCTCACATATATCGTAAAGAAATAATACAGACACCCTAAAGCACATAAAATAGAATATAGTAAAGAAGCATGAGGACAGCATAATTACTAACAATAATCGTCCCCATTTGGAAATTTATCAACTTCACAATCTAGGGATGTTAATTTCATGCAGCAACCTCATGTCGAGGATGCCATTAAAGCTCACCACACAAAGGCAAATGTATCGCAAGGACAACAGTTGCTTCGCATATAATAGCATAACAAATACAGAATGACTCATAACTGTACTGTCCATACAGCAGTCCAGGGCTTGAATTTGTCCAAGAACCATGGTATGATTGGCAAAAGAAACTGCTGGGAAGCGATATGTTCCATGCATATTGGCCATATCTTCTCAATAGCATGATTCAACCACCTAACTGATTCTGTATCTGAGAGAAGCTGCCACATCCACAAACAAAAAATAAATAAATAAATAAACAGATGATAGTAAAACATAATTTGAGCTATACAGAATACAAACTAGCATGTTGCCATCAACTATAGGAACCATCCATAAACAAACCAATGAGACATTAAAAAGAGACATACATAAAATATTATCATAGACATAGTGCAAAGATCAAGAAATGAAATATCATGCATACTCTTCGCTGGTTGGCATATTTTCTTTCCTCAAACTGCAATCGCTTCTGCAATCTCAACGTATAGTATGCATTTACCTGGAGTAGAAGGAAAGAAAGTAGAACTTAAAATATATAACATACCAACTATATTGATCTTATATAATCAAAATTCAGACTACTGAATGATCGGAAAATTAAAGGATCACTTGGTGTACAAGGCTCCCACCATTGTGGGTCTAGGAAGGGTCAATCATCAATGTATGCAAGACTAAGGCAAAGGGAAGTCTTACCATGAGAAAACCTATTCAAATAAAGGGAACAAGAAACAAAAAGTAGCTAAGTACATAAGGCTAGATTACTAAGCCAGCAATTAGTCCTTGATAAATTACCCAGACAATCAGTGAACTCAAAAGCTAGTATACATAGCACCTATGTCAAAAACTTCAAATTTAGTGCTACAATACAGATGATAGTAAAACATAATTTGAGCTATACAGAATACAAACTAGCATGTTGCCATCAACTATAGGAACCATCCATAAACAAACCAATGAGACATTAAAAGAGACATACATAAAATATTATCATAGACATAGTGCAAAGATCAAGAAATGAAATATCATGCATACTCTTCGCTGGTTGGCATATTTTCTTTCCTCAAACTGCAATCGCTTCTGCAATCTCAACGTATAGTATGCATTTACCTGGAGTAGAAGGAAAGAAAGTAGAACTTAAAATAAACATTATAACATAACTATATTGATCTTATATAATCAAAATTCAGACTACTGAATGATCGGAAAATTAAAGGATCACTTGGTGTACAAGGCTCCCACCATTGTGGGTCTAGGAAGGGTCAATCATCAATGTATGCAAGACTAAGGCAAAGGGAAGTCTTACCATGAGAAAACCTATTCAAATAAAGGGAACAAGAAACAAAAAGTAGCTAAGTACATAAGGCTAGATTACTAAGCCAGCAATTAGTCCTTGATAAATTACCCAGACAATCAGTGAACTCAAAAGCTAGTATACATAGCACCTATGTCAAAAACTTCAAATTTAGTGCTACAATGCCCACAATATCTCCTCAATGGTAATGAAAAAGTACTATATTAGATTCACAATTTGCTATGCTTGATTAACTATCTTATTCAGGAAATTGCAAAATTCCCTGTACTTGCAAACATACAAGTTTTGAACCAAAAAACATTTAGGCAGGGCATGATCTCTTCCCATGACTTACTTTTCAGAAACTTTAGGACAAGAAGAGGAGAAGCAGGTATGCTTTTCACTTTGATTCATCCTTTGAACATTTCCTGCTTTCCACAATTTTTTTTCCCACTGCTGCAGGATCAATATTGGTCAGCATATCCAACGTACTGACCAGTCCAACCACGGATCAGGCTTATGCATGTACTGCTTGTAAGGCATGTTTTGGAAGAATGTGAACCAAGCATTATACTTCCATTCTTTGCCTATAAAATTAACTCTTGCTGCATCTGAGACAACAGCAACTGTGATTTGATTACATTTCATGACCAAACCAAACCAACACTTGCTTAAGGAATAATAACCACTTTTATTGACTACTTGGTATACATTGAGACCACTTTCTTAACTAGTTCTTGATTCCATTTCTCCAGAGTTATGAGAGCGTTGGCAAATATCATTAGTTTAGCTCTATAATTGCCAATCTATGAACAGCACAAGTTCAATGAAACAATTTCGATCAGTGTGAATTTGGAATCTCTAGTTTCAACTTCGACAGGAGGAGCAACTAAGAAGATCATGAGATAAGCTCCCCAGGTAGTTCCAGAAATCCTTGTCTCTACCAATTTTGATGTCACATTAAATTGCACAAGTTCTAAACAAACATATTTTACTTATCTATGGCATCGTTTTCTTAATCTAAACTGAACGCGGAAATCGTTCACCGCAATCCTCCACTTTCGAACTCCACTCCAATCTCTAAATAAGATTTTCTAGGAAACTGCACGAAAATTTTAATGAATATCAACAACATGTCAAACAATCGCAGTGGATTCTTCGACACATGACAGAAAATAAGGAACTAATAACAATCCACATAATATCAATTCCATCTCGCACAATTAACCAAACCTAATCAACCACACATCCCAAGCATAACATAAGCCCCACATCACGATGACCGGTAAAAGAAACGGCGAGTCTTTTTTTGCATTCGAAATCGACATGAGAAATTGAAGTCGAGACCGGAAGATCCAACGCAACCAGGGACCAAATTTCTTAGTCTTCTCACCTTGTAGAGATACAACAGCCCCAGGAAGAAGAGGACGGGGTGTGACCAGCCCAACTGCACAAGAACCCAAAGCAGCAGCAGTACCAAAGCTATGTGATGCACGATCGACGCCTCCGTTATGTCCATCCTTCGTCCTCCGCCAACTATGGCGTCCGAAGTCAGCCGACCCACTTCAAGTATCCGTAATCACCCAGTTCGTCGTCCCGAATGAAACATCTGGGAGATCCCTACTGAAGAACCAGAACCCCTTGGTGGGTTTTGGGAGGAAGTTACAGCATTCACCGGATTCTGCGCGAACCAAATGAAGCGCAAAGGGGGAGAGAGAGAGAGAGAGAGATCACGAACATGAAATGGAATTCGCTTCGTCGCGATTACAGTCACGACGGACGAGGGATATTGTTCTCCACCTACGGTCACCGAACGCGTCCCACGGCGGTCCCCGCCTCGCACCGAAGGTGGGTAGACAAGCGGGTGAGCAGCCGACGCGTGGAGGAGGGCACGATGTAGTGGTGACAGGTGAGTGGACCCCTCTGGCGTCGGCAAGGCGGCGACACGGAACACGTTTTACGTGCGGGATGTTTGACCGTTTGATCTCGATCTGGGGGATATGAGCGTTGGTCGGGTTTAGATGAGCTTTATTATTTGTGATGTGATCTGATGCAATGGGAATCACGCACGCGAAGGAGCACATTCCCCCACATGGACACCCATCGCTGGCGTGTCGGGTACCAGATGATTCAAAGATGAGGCAGCAGTGGACCAAACGTGGGACCCAAGCAAAGCTTATCCGTTCCCCTGGCTTCGTCAAATCCCCCCCCCAGCAGTTCGTCGAAGAGCCAGCAGCGAAGAAGGCAATCATGCACTGCATATTGTAATAATTGGTCAGCGTGCAGGAGAGGAAAGAGTGGATCCAACTCCTTTGTTTCATAAGGACAGCCTTTCTTCTCAGGAAGGGAAGACGTGTTGTGGTCGGCCGCCCGAACCTGAAGGTGACACAGACCATACTCATATGTTTCTTCTCCATGTGAATCTCGATGCTGCGTAAAAACCGGAGGAGAAGAAGAACTTGCGACCTTCCTTGTATTCTTTTCTTCGTTGATGACAGTGGGTATGCCTGAGATCAGAAGCCTGTGAAGCAAAAAGCCATTAGAAGTACAAGCAATATCATGGCAAGATCTTGCGCAGGACCGCGCAGGCTAGCCATAAACCAGCACATCGACGTTCAGACCTATCGCCAACTCCACTCTTTCCATCTTTCTACGGCCTTTCTGTTGATGGATAGGTTAGCACGGCGATGCGGTGTCATATGGAAGTGCTGCGCGGTCTTGAGCAAAACCATCATTATCTTACCACTGCCATGTCTTCCAGCACCGGAAAACCCACCAGCCGTGCAACAAAAAGGTATCAGAGAACGAAGACAGTACAACGTAGAAGAGTTAAAGGGAACCAAAGAAAGCTCAACTTTCTTGATACGAGGAGGAAGAGGCCGTGGGTTACTGCAAGGGTCTCGACTATGGAACTTATAGAACCAAAGGGTGCAGAAGAGAAACTAAGTTAACATCTGCTTTATATTACCCTCGCAGGAATTAAGTTACCACCCGAGCCATATATCTCAACTTCTTTATCTTAAATCTCCGTGATAGACGAAGATGGAAAGCATCCCGGTGGTTTCCAAAGCTTCTTTTAGGTCAAACAGTGACATGCTTATGTTCCAGACACAGGCCATGCCATATACAGCGCAAATAAAGATCGTATCCCCGCTGTTTTGACGTCAAAGGAGTTAGTTCTTCCCTGTCTACATGCAGGAGCAGATTAGAAGCGACGAGGTGCGGCGCTGCAGCTGTTCACTCCAACCTCTCTTTATCCGATAGAGATGTGGGAGGCAATGGGCCAAAAGGATATGCTATGAATATAGCTTGTACTGGATGACTGTTAGAGAGGGTAGCAGCATTCCCTGCAAAGAGTTTTGGGGTGGCTGTGCTTTCATGGAGCAATTTTAAGAGGTACACATGTTCAAAGAGGAAAGCTGGCCATCAGACGTACCCTTCAAGCGACCTTCCTATTTCCATGAAGGCCTAAACCATGGAAGGACCCAAAAGAACTCCCACTTGCAGTGATAGAAGACATTTGAGGTCAATTAAGCAGTATGAATTGGTAACTTCAAGTGTCCTTGAATGGAGGATGGATGAATCGTTTGCTATCATAATTATAAGCACCTGATCAAACGTCTGCATGATTACAAACCATGAGTGGATGCTTGACCATTTCAGCTATCAATAATGAAATGAGCAGGTCCTGCAAAATTTAACTTGTCTTTGATCATACTTACCTTCACATAGTTTTGCGAGACCATGACCAATCTTTTAATAATTACTGGAACTACAAGTATGGCCTCTCTAAAGCTTGAAATCACATATCACATGTAGAAGCAGTATAGAACATTAACACAATAACAGTGGAAGAAGCTCACTGGATCTTCTTCGTTTCATGGTTTAGCAAATCCTTTTTATTCCTCATCGTGTTTTTGTTGTTGCCTAAATTTTTTTTAGAGCATGTTACTTTAAAAAGCTCTCATTATTGAGCTTTTACCAAGTCATACCTTTTTAATTTATTTTTACCTGGTGCATTATTTCTCATCAATTTAACAAAAATATCTTTTGGTCTTCCATCGTCTCCAATTATTGTTGTCGTCATCACCATCACTTTCGATCATCATCCCCTTCGTCGTTGCCCCTTATTCTTTTCCATCATAGAACCTCCTCCCTTTTCTCTTCCATCATTATTCGTTTATCATCACCTCCTTCTCCATCTTCCATTCATACTATTTTTTTCTCTCTCCTTATTTTCTTTTTCCTCCCATTCACTTAAAATTCTCTTGGTCAATAGGAGATTCGATATGTGATGTCATTTGCGATCGAAGCAAGAGGTAACAAAGATGATAATAAGGGCAACGAGGGTGGATGAAGGTCGTTGATGGAGGATAGAATGATATTTTTATTAATTTGATGAAAAAAGAATACCGCATGTAAAAATCAATTAGGAAGCATCCCTTAGTAAAAGCTCAATAGTATTTTTTTTTTAACAAAATACCATATTTTTTTTAATCTTGCGAGTAATCAAACTCCATTTTGCTTTCAGATATTGACTTCTTTAGTTCAATATGTTTTCTCTCAGTCGAGATATTCTAGCGATTAATGCATTGTTGCACGTTGATAGGTCGCATGTGAAAGCCTCATATAATATGCTTCATCTTAGTTAACCAAAGTCCAGAATTCCTTACCAAGGTGAGTGGCAGAATTGACATGCTCAGCAGTCGAGTTCACCCGAAAGGCCCGCTACACGCGCACACACCCGCACCCCGATATATACGCGCGTACTCGTCTTTCTCCATTCCGCACCGACCTCGCGCCAACGCGTCCGTCCCAAGGTGCAATCCCTCCCATCAATTCTCTCTCCTCCCCTCCCCGCCCTGGCGCCACCGATTCGCTGCCGCGGTTCTTATCGTTCCGCCTGTTTCTGATGCTGGTTGGAGGAAACGGAAGCGAAAGGCTTCTCCTCGCTCTTCGCCTCTGGAGACCTGTTTCCCGCTGGTTCCCCCTCTGCCGTCTCCTTCGATCTCTTTGAGATCGACCTGGACAGCTCGGTGATCTCATTTTTATCGGCTTCATACCAAAAAATCCCTAGTAGATGGTTGCTGCCGTAAAGGATTCGGATCTGATTCTTACATATTTTCAAGAAAGCCTAACATTTGCCTCTGTCGTTCAGGGATTGAGCGATTCAATCCCTCAAAGCCGTTACACCCGCCAAAATTCGTTGCCCTAGCTTCATCTTTAAAAGGCTCCGAGGCGGTCCCTAGCTTTCTCATGATAGCTCCTAGCAGTTCTTGGATCCCGATTCCAGTTGTGAGGTTCGTTTGTCTTTTCCTACCAATCTTTTTCTATTTGTTTTTATTGTATTATACATTTTTTATGATCTGGATCCTCTAGTTAGTATTGTGCCATATATCATAAAACATGGGAAGTATGATAAAAAGGTTCAATTGAGGAAATAACTATAGTAATGAGGATGATTGCCGTTCTAAGTGTTGATTTTTGAAGTTATGTATGGTTTTTACCACTATGTTATTAAAAGGGAACTGACCATCAACGGGGAGGCATTAGTTGTTGGTTGGTGAGTAATATCCCTCTGGTGTGCGGACTTTCTTGGTTCAAATCTGTTTATTAAACTGAATTTATATTAACCTTTTCGAGGTTAGCTTCTTTGCTGATAGAATGGTTGTTTGAAGAAGTTACTATGGTGGTTGCTGTGCAACAGAGGAAAATAAACATTTATATGTTTAACGCTTTTTCTACAATATGATTTACAATTTTGACTAATGAATGTAGACGAATTTGAGTTATTTGCTTCATATATGCATCTAATCTTTTCCCTTCTTCATTGAATTAACCAAGCTTTGCATAAATTACAATTTGTTTATTTTGTGCTATTTCTGAAAACCAGAATGCTTTCATGTCATTCTGGTGGCTTGATGTTTTGGTGGAGGTATGCCTAAACAAACTTGATGTCTGTACTATTTTCTTGAGGTGACATAGAGACTAGTCTTTAGTGGCAAGGTTCATCATCCTGTCTCCTATTTAAAGATGCGAAACTCATGAAGTAAATTAGTTGCCATATGGAATTTTGCAAGTACATTTATGCATCATCATCTCTTGGGTATTCTGGTAGGCGTTGGTTGATAAGGGGTATTCTGGCTTTCCTTATCCACGTCGCAGCTTGAGACACGTGCAACCACTCCACGGCTAGGTTGACTAGAGGGACACCTCCTGACACAGGGTAATAATAGCGACAAGACTCGGACTGACGTCAGCCGCCTCGGTTGACGCCTCGCACCTCGGTTGACCTGGCAGTGCTTGGTCAGACAAGACCAGAATGCCGACCGAGGCATGTCACTATCTTGCAGGAGCTCAGCCCCACACGGCACGCCAGCAGCAATGTCAGACGTCATCAGAGGTATGACCCTGTCTCCAGCGAACAAGCGCGTCAGACAGCCCCAAAATTGCCTTATAAATACCCTCTCACTCTAAATGACCAGAGAGGGAGGACCTTTCACTGACTGACTTAAGCGTCGGAGGGGTCGGGCCGAACACCCCGACCCGACCTGTGTGCAGGAACGAAGACGAGGCGCCTCTCGCCGGACGCTCAGAGGACCCCCTTTCCGAAGGGAACGACGATCCACCCCTTCGACTCGACCGACCAAGGCTCCTGCAATACCGAGGTGCCTTCCCTCGGGAGATCCCCGGTCATCCGGCCCCGAACCAAGCCGTGTGGGCCCCGAGGCCACGGCTTAAAGTTGTTTACACTAACATTTTTGGCGCTAGAAGGAGGGCCATGCCGCGAGGACTTCCGTCGGGAATCCCCCCCGAGGGGGAACCACCGATTAACCACCCTGACGCCCGACAAGAGGATCAATCTTCCCCCCCCCCCAGAGACGGAGAAATCCCGACGTTAACGCCAGATCGCTACTGGCGCCTGTTAAATGACCCAGGGCTGTCACCCCCGGAGCTCGCCGCGGGTCCTTCGGTCCTGTTCCCTGAGGCATTCCTTGGCCTGACCAAACAGGTACAGGCAGCGGTGGGGATGATGCAGACCTTTGCCCCACTTATTCCCCACATTATGCGGTTGGCAGCCACCCCGACTGATCCAACACAACCAAGGTCAAACTTGGAACAGGTTGCGACAGAAGAAACCCGAAACAGAGCCACGACCCAAAGAGGTTCGCCCGCACCACTCCAAGCCACATGACGCTGCACCGGGCCCGACACCATATCACCTGACTCGATGGACGACTCGGTTAGGGCGCAACTCTCCCAAGTTAATCGTCGCCTGGACGAGTTCCGACGCGAACTCCAGAAATCACGGGGCGAACCAAGCGAGGACGTCGCGGGCGGATCCCCTTTTATTCAGGAAATACAAGAGAGGCCTGTCCCCCTCAATTTCAGGTTGCCGGCGCTGGAGACATATGATGGTAGCTCCGACCCGGCGGAACACGTCGCCGCGTTTAGAGCTCAGATGGCTCTCTATGGCACATCCGACGCATTGATGTGCCGAACATTCCCAACCACCTTTAGGGGGCCAGCACGCGCGTGGTTCAGTCGACTGCGCCAATCTTCAATTACATCATTCGACCAGTTCGCCAAGGAGTTCGAGCAAAATTTCCTCACCAGCATGCGGCCTCGACCTTCCATGACTACCCTGCTCGCGCTAGCTCAGCACGAGGAGGAGACACTTTCCCAGTTTGTAACACGCTTCGCCGTGGAAATCCGAGGGTATCCTGACGCTCACCCTTCTCTAATCATGCAGACGTTCCTGATGGGGCTGAGGCCCTCGAGATTCTTCTGGTCACTGATCGAGAAACCACCCGCAACCATTCCCGAGATGCTTCAGCGCGCCAACCAGTATGTCGCCGGCGAAGCGCTGATGGCGGGAAGACATGCAGACGGAAAGAAGCCAAGGGTCGAACAACCCCGAGGCGCAACCGCGACGACCGCAACGCAACCCCGTCGGAGGCCTGACCACTCCGAGACACGACTCCCGAGGCCTCCACCTCTCCCACTAAATGCACCTCGTACCGAGATCTTCCTCCAAATCAGGGAGAAGGGTCTTTTGCGACCACCAAACCCTGTGAAAGCTACTCACAAAGATCGATCGAAATACTGCAGGTTCCACCGAGACTATGGCCACGACACGGAGGATTGTCGCGACCTCCGAAATCAAATCGAGGACCTGATCAGAAGGGGCTACCTTGGTCGCTATCTCAAGGAACCCCGAGAGGCAACCCCGTGTCCCAAGATGCCCGTCGAAAGACAGATCGACGTCATCTTCGGAGGGCCAGCAGCAGGCGGCAGCAGCTCGGCCGCAAGGAAGGCCTATGCCCGAAGCACGGTCGAAAAGCGCTCCCGACCCGAGTTAGAATCCGAAATCTCTTTCGGGGCCGAGGAAGGGGAATGTTCCCATCACGACGATGCTTTGGTAATCACCATTCAAATCGCCAACGCTCGGGTAAGAAGGGTAATGGTCGACACGGGGAGCTCCGCCGATGTGCTGTACCTCGACGTTTTCATGAAGCTTGGCTTGTCTACCGACGACCTCACTCCCATGAGCTCGGCGCTCACAGGATTCACCGGAGACTCCATCTCCCCGCTCGGCACCACAACACTACCCATCACCATCGGAGAAGAACCAAGGACCAAGACGACCGTAGCTACCTTCATGGTAGTCGATCTACCCTCGGCCTACAACGTCATCCTTGGTCGCCCGACGCTCAACAAATTAAAGGCGGTGGTCTCGACTTACCATCGAGCCGTCAAATTTCCCACCTCGGCTGGAACCGGGGAAGCGCGGAGCGACCCAGGGGAATCAAGGAGGTGCTACCTCACGGCCATCACTCTCTCGAAGAAATCGCGCCCTCAAGAACAAGATCCCCTAGGAGTCGTTTCACCGAGGTACCCCGAAGCCTCGGAGCAGCTCACCGAGGTGCCCCTGAAAGGAAACCGGCCCGATCTTGCCGTAAGGATCGGTGCAGCCCAACCCAAAGAGAATCAGCTCCAGCTTATTGACCTCCTGAGGAAGAATGCCGATGTGTTCGCATGGACGCCTAAGGAAATGCCGGGGATTGACCGAGAGGTTGCCGAACACCAGCTCAACGTCAGCCCCGGGGCCAGGCCTGTAAAACAAAGGCCGAGGAAGTTCGCTCCCGACCGACAGAGAGCGATTAGTGAAGAGGTTGACCGACTTAAAGAAGCCGGGTTCATTACCGAAGTGCAATACCCTCGGTGGCTGTCGAATGTAGTCCTTGTTAAAAAGCCCAATGGAAGCTGGCGAATGTGCGTTGACTATACCAATCTCAACCGGGCATGCCCCAAGGACTACTATCCACTTCCCAGGATAGATCAGCTGGTCGACGCCACAGCAGGTTATGAACTCCTCACATTCATGGACGCATTCTCGGGCTACAACCAGATTCGGATGACACCAAAAGACCAAGAGAGCACTGCCTTCATCACCGATAGAGGAGTATACTGCTACAGGGTAATGCCGTTCGGGTTAAAAAATGCCGGGGCAACTTACCAAAGGATGGTCGACAAGCTGTTTAAGCATCAGCTCGGGAGGAACATGGAGGTGTACGTGGACGACATGATCGTGAAAAGCAGGACCGCAAGTACACATCTGGCTGACTTGACAGAAACCTTTCGGACCCTTAGGCGATCCAACATGCGATTAAATCCTGCGAAGTGCGTTTTCGGAGTTAGCTCGGGAAGATTCCTCGGGTTCGTCATTCACCGAAGAGGAATAGATGCCAACCCCGAGAAGGTCCGAGCCATAACCGAGATGAATCCGCCCCGCTCAATCAAGGAGATCCAATGCCTCACCGGAAAATTGGCGGCCCTCAACAGATTTATATCAAGATCGGGTGACAGGTGCCTTCCCCTCTTTCGGGCCCTACGACGGAGCGACAACTTCATATGGACCCCAGAATGTGAAGAGGCTTTCAAAAAACTAAAGGCATACCTCGCTCACTTGCCTCGACTCGCCTCTCCCCGACCTGGAGAGACCCTCAGTCTTTACCTAGCAGCATCAACACGGGCAGTCAGCTCGGTACTGGTTCAAGAAACACCGCCGAAGCAACATCCTGTGTACTACGTCAGCCATGTCCTCGTCGGAGCCGAGATGCGGTATCCCCCAATCGAAAGGTTGACCCTGGCGTTGATAAAGACAGCGCGAAAGTTGCGCCCTTATTTCCAGGCCCACACGATCAAGGTCGTCACCGATCAGCCGTTGCGACAGATCCTGTCTAGTTTCGACATAGCAGGCCGAATGTTGAGGTGGTCCGTCGAGCTCGGCGAATTCGACATTCAATATTCTCCTAGGAACGCCATCAAAGCCCAGGTACTGGCCGACTTCATCGCCGAGCTAACTCCCGAAGATCATGCGAAAGGTGGGGAAGACACGGATCGAACGTGGACCCTACACGTGGATGGCTCAGCCATCACCGAGGCAGCCGGAGTCGGGCTGGTACTCAGAAGCCCCACCGGGGAAGTCTACGAAAGATCAGTTCAGCTACAATTCCGAGCCACCAATAACGAAGCCGAGTACGAGGCGCTACTCCATGGCCTACGTCTCGCCCTAGAAATGCAAGTTCATAACCTCGAAGTTTTCAGCGACTCCCAGTTGGTGACAAGACACATGAGCGGGAGCTATGAGGCCTGAGACCAAACTATGGCGTCCTACCTGACGGAAACACAGCGGCTTGCCCGCCTTTTCAACCGGTTTTCAATCACTCAGATACCCCGGACCCAAAACGTGCGGGCCGATGCCTTGGCAAAAACAGCTTCCGCCCGAGGCCCGGAAGCGACACCAGCGACTGAACCCATAACGACGCCAACCATACTAGCTTGCGAAACTCAAATCTCGGATGACTGGATGGAAGAGATTCTCCGCTTCAAGAAAGACGGGACGAAGCCCGACAACCCGACAGCCGCAAAACGGCTAGGACGAACCCAGGCCTGGTATTGTGTGGTCGGCGGAAAGCTATACCGTAGAGGTTTCTCCCAGCCTCTCTTGCGCTGCCTCGCGCCACCCGAAGCCAGAATAGTCCTCGCCGAGCTCCACGAGGGACTTTGTGGAGAACACATCGGAGGACGAACGTTGGCCTTCAAGACTCTCAGACAAGGATATTACTGGCCAACGATGCGCCGAGATGCCGTTGCATACGTACAACAATGTCAGCAATGTCAAAGGCACGCCCGATTGCAACATCAACCAACGGTCCCCCTCGCCCCAATGGAAACCGCTTGGCCCTTTGCTCAGTGGGGGCTCGATCTCCTCGGACCTTTCCCTCCGGCTTCGGGCCAACGACGTTTCCTCATAGTAGGGGTTGATTACTTCACGAGATGGGTGGAAGCCGAACCCTTGGCCTCCATCACTGAGAAGCAGGTCCAAAGCTTCACTTGGAAGAGCATCATCACTCGGTTCGGGATCCCGAAGGCCATCGTCACCGACAATGGAGCTCAATTTAATAACGCCAAGTTCAAAGCCTATTGTCAATCATACGGGATATTGTTGAAGTTCAGCTCAGTGGCGCACCCTCAGACCAACGGAAAGACCGAAGTGATGAACCGAGCAATTCTAGAAGGCCTCAAAAGGAGAATCACAGGCGCGCACGGAGCCTGGGTTGACGAGCTGCCAAGCGTTCTGTGGGCAATGCGGACCACCCCAAAAACTGCTTCAGGAGAATCCCCGTTCAGCCTCGCGTTCGGAACCGAAGCAGTCCTCCCGCCCGAGGTCGTGTTCCCGACCTTGCGTACCTCAGGATACGAGCGAGAAGATTCCGAGGAGGGCCTAAGAGCACACCTAGACCTCCTCGAGGAGAAAAGAGCCGAGGCGCACCTGCGTGCGCTAACGTACAAGAAGGCTGTAGCGCGGATGTACAACCGCAGAGTCCGCCCTCGACCAATCAAGGTCAGGGACCTCGTTCTCCGAAAGGCTGAGGTAACCAACCCGACCCGAGCCGGAGGCAAGCTCGCACCCAACTGGGAAGGCCCCTACAGAGTCTATGACGCGGTCCGAGAAGGGACTTACCGACTTGAGACCATGGAGGGGAACCCCTTGCCAAGGACGTGGAATGCAATCAACCTGAAGAAGTTCTACCCATAAAGAATGTCGAATAAGGAATACAACACAAGGGCTTGCCTATCGGGAACACACGCAGAATCGAGAGCATGAACAAAAGTCATCTCAGGTACAAAAGATGTATATACAAATGAGCAGTCAATACAAGACCCAGAGCCGGCTAGCCCCAGAACAAAAACCATCTCAGGTGCAAAAGATGTAAATATACAAATGAGCGGCCAATACAAGACCCGGAGCCGACTAATCCAAAAAGCAAGAAAGACAAATACAAGTCAACTCGGGGGAGGTGTTTCCGGCCCGTCATCAAAAGGAACATTTGCCGGCATATCCACGGTCTCGTCCGCTGGATGATCGGCGAAGGGATCTGGGTCAAGTTCCCACTCGGGATGACTGGCCCGAACACGGGCGCAGGCCACCCGATATCCGAACTCGTATGTCGCCCGTCCTGACCTCACCAGGCCACGCTCAAATCCTGCTGATGCCTTGTATTCGGCGACCGCCCTCTCTATCCGCTCGGGCAGCACCCGATGTTCTTCCTTCAGGGCCTCCTCAGCGGCCCAGGCGGAAGACCTGGCGGATTCGATGTCGTTGGAGAGCGTCCGCAGTTCGTCGTCAAGCATCCGGACACGCGCCTGGCCCTCCTCCAGCTCGGCCTTCAGGCGACTCACCTCCTCGTCCAGAGCTGCGGCACGTTGCTCCGCCGCCGCCACGACCTCCGGGCCGGAGGAACTCCTCAGCTCTTGGTTCTCGAGGCGAAGAGCGGCGATGGTATTCGACTGACGCTCGATCACCCGCCCAGCATCGAGAACTCGGTCGATCAGCGCCATAACATAATGTTGACCCTACACCGAGATCGATATCAAGAGCCACGCAAGACAGAAAACAAAAGAGACATCGCCGCTCACCCAAACCACGACTTGGCCGCCCGATCCGCCAGCACTTCCGAAGTGCAACCGTAAAGCTCCTTGGCCAACGCCGGGTGCAGCGCTCCCCGAACAAACTCCTGGGCCGTCGCCCCGTCGGCCCAAATACGACTATCCGCTTTGAGGTCGGGCCACCGAGCAGCGTAAGGGGCTCCCGGCACGCCCACAGGAAGACTCGTCATGCCCACGTCTCGATATTCCTCGCCCTCGACCGGCTGACGCGACACAAGTCCCGCATCGACTTCGGGCGCGCCAACGTCCGCGAGGCGAGATCGCCGCCAGATAGGTCGACCACGCGTGGGGCCTTCGCCCAAGGGAGCAGCCCTTGACGGCCCTGCGGGGTCACGCTCACGAGCGACCGACCTCGCGGGCACCTTCCGAACCGCAGTCTTCAGCTTCTTGGCGGGTCGGCTCGCGGTCGGAGAGCCCGATGCTCGCTCAGGGCCCGCTCCTTTCCGGGGCCCCCCTAGTCCCGGAGCCGCCGCCACCCCCGGGAGGGGGTCGCACTAGGTCTGGCGGAGACGCCTTCTTCACGATTGAAGGTTCACCATCTCTACAAAAAAACCTAATCAGTCATATGGGTATGGAACTAGCAAACAGCATGCGGAAGGAGAGCAACCATACCCCTAGCAACTGGGCTCAACCCTGCATCGACCAACCACTCCTCGTTCATCTCTTTGATTGCCCGAGAAAGAGGACAGGATACTCCGCAGCCGATCCACATCCGCCGACTCTCTGCCTGAAAGCAGCGGGAGGACGTTGTCGACCGCGCGAGAAGTCCATCCGGTGCTGAAGCCCCACCCCCGACTACTGCTTACAAAGAAGAAGCGGCTCTTCCAACCTTTGTTGTTGGAAGGAGCACCACTGATCTTGAACCCACTACGGGCCGCCAAATAGTAACCGCCCCTACCCCTACACAATCGGAAGCAGGCCAGAAATAGAGCCCGGGACGTTCTATCTCGCCGCCGACTCGCGACTCGTCGGCCCAAATGATAAGCCTGAGTCGCTCCAGATCGACCTCCGACTCGCGACTCGTCGGCCCAAATGATAAGCCTGAGTCGCTCCAGATCGACCTCCGACTTGCGACTCGTCGGCCCAAATGATAAGCCTGAGTCGCTCCAGATCGACCTCCGACTTGCGACTCGTCGGCCCAAATGATAAGCCTGAGTCGCTCCAGATCGACCTCCGACTCGCGACTCGTCGGCCCAAATGATAAGCCTGAGTCGCTCCAGATCGACCTCCGACTTGCGACTCGTCGGCCCAAATGATAAGCCTGAGTCGCTCCAGATCGACCTCCGACTCGCGACTCGTCGGCCCAAATGATAAGCCTGAGTCGCTCCAGATCGACCTCCGACTCGCGACTCGTCGGCCCAAATGATAAGCCTGAGTCGCTCCAGATCGACCTCCGACTCGCGACTCGTCGGCCCAATGATAAGCCTGAGTCGCTCCAGATCGACCTCCGACTTGCGACTCGTCGGCCCAATGATAAGCCTGAGTCGCTCCAGATCGACCTCCGACTTGCGACTCGTCGGCCCAAATGATAAGCCTGAGTCGCTCCAGATCGACCTCCGACTTGCGACTCGTCGGCCCAAATGATAAGCCTGAGTCGCTCCAGATCGACCTCCGACTCGCGACTCGTCGGCCCAAATGATAAGCCTGAGTCGCTCCAGATCGACCTCCGACTCGCGACTCGTCGGCCCAAATGATAAGCCTGAGTCGCTCCAGATCGACCTCCGACTCGCGACTCGTCGGCCCAAATGATAAGCCTGAGTCGCTCCAGATCGACCTCCGACTTGCGACTCGTCGGCCCAAATGATAAGCCTGAGTCGCTCCAGATCGACCTCCGACTTGCGACTCGTCGGCCCAAATGATAAGCCTGAGTCGCTCCAGATCGACCTCCGACTTGCGACTCGTCGGCCCAAATGATAAGCCTGAGTCGCTCCAGATCGACCTCCGACTCGCGACTCGTCGGCCCAAATGATAAGCCTGAGTCGCTCCAGATCGACCTCCGACTCGCGACTCGTCGGCCCAAATGATAAGCCTGAGTCGCTCCAGATCGACCTCCGACTTGCGACTCGTCGGCCCAAATGATAAGCCTGAGTCGCTCCAGATCGACCTCCGACTCGCGACTCGTCGGCCCAAATGATAAGCCTGAGTCGCTCCAGATCGACCTCCGACTTGCGACTCGTCGGCCCAAATGATAAGCCTGAGTCGCTCCAGATCGACCTCCGACTTGCGACTCGTCGGCCCAAATGATAAGCCTGAGTCGCTCCAGATCGACCTCCGACTTGCGACTCGTCGGCCCAAATGATAAGCCTGAGTCGCTCCAGATCGACCTCCGACTCGCGACTCGTCGGCCCAAATGATAAGCCTGAGTCGCTCCAGATCGACCTCCGACTCGCGACTCGTCGGCCCAAATGATAAGCCTGAGTCGCTCCAGATCGACCTCCGACTTGCGACTCGTCGGCCCAAATGATAAGCCTGAGTCGCTCCAGATCGACCTCCGACTTGCGACTCGTCGGCCCAAATGATAAGCCTGAGTCGCTCCAGATCGACCTCCGACTCGCGACTCGTCGGCCCAAATGATAAGCCTGAGTCGCTCCAGATCGACCTCCGACTTGCGACTCGTCGGCCCAAATGATAAGCCTGAGTCGCTCCAGATCGACCTCCGACTTGCGACTCGTCGGCCCAAATGATAAGCCTGAGTCGCTCCAGATCGACCTCCGACTTGCGACTCGTCGGCCCAAATGATAAGCCTGAGTCGCTCCAGATCGACCTCCGACTTGCGACTCGTCGGCCCAAATGATAAGCCTGAGTCGCTCCAGATCGACCTCCGACTCGCGACTCGTCGGCCCAATGATAAGCCTGAGTCGCTCCAGATCGACCTCCGACTCGCGACTCGTCGGCCCAAATGATAAGCCTGAGTCGCTCCAGATCGACCTCCGACTCGCGACTCGTCGGCCCAAATGATAAGCCTGAGTCGCTCCAGATCGACCTCCGACTTGCGACTCGTCGGCCCAATGATAAGCCTGAGTCGCTCCAGATCGACCTCCGACTCGCGACTCGTCGGCCCAAATGATAAGCCTGAGTCGCTCCAGATCGATCTCCGACTTGCGACTCGTCGGCCCAAATGATAAGCCTGAGTCGCTCCAGATCGACCTCCGACTCGCGACTCGTCGGCCCAAATGATAAGCCTGAGTCGCTCCAGATCGACCTCCGACTCGCGACTCGTCGGCCCAAATGATAAACCTGAGTCGCTCCAGATCGACCTCCGACTTGCGACTCGTCGGCCCAAATGATAAACCTGAGTCGCTCCAGATCGACCTCCGACTTGCGACTCGTCGGCCCAAATGATAAACCTGAGTCGCTCCAGATCGACCTCCGACTTGCGACTCGTCGGCCCAAATGATAAGCCTGAGTCGCTCCAGATCGACCTCGACTCGCGACTCGTCGGCCCAAATGATAAACCTGAGTCGCTCCAGATCGACCTCCGACTTGCGACTCGTCGGCCCAAATGATAAACCTGAGTCGCTCCAGATCGACCTCCGACTTGCGACTCGTCGGCCCAAATGATAAGCCTGAGTCGCTCCAGATCGACCTCCGACTCGCGACTCGTCGGCCAAATGATAAGCCTGAGTCGCTCCAGATCGACCTCCGACTTGCGACTCGTCGGCCCAAATGATAAGCCTGAGTCGCTCCAGATCGACCTCCGACTTGCGACTCGTCGACCCGAACGATAAGCCCGGGTCGCTCCAGATCGACCTCCGACTCGCGACTCGTCGGCCCAAATGATAAACCTGAGTCGCTCCAGATCGACCTCCGACTTGCGACTCGTCGACCCGAACGATAAGCCCGGGTCGCTCCAGATCGACCTCCGACTTGCGACTCGTCGGCCAAATGATAAGCCTGAGTCGCTCCAGATCGACCTCCGACTCGCGACTCGTCGACCCGAACGATAAGCCCGGGTCGCTCCAGATCGACCTCCGACTCGCGACTCGTCGGCCAAATGATAAGCCTGAGTCGCTCCAGATCGACCTCCGACTTGCGACTCGTCGACCCGAACGATAAGCCCGGGTCGCTCCAGATCGACCTCCGACTGCGACTCGTCGACCCGAACGATAAGCCCGGGTCGCTCCAGATCGACCTCGACTCGCGACTCGTCGGCCCAAATGATAAACCTGAGTCGCTCCAGATCGACCTCCGACACTCGCGACTCGTCGACCCGAACGATAAGCCCGGGTCGCTCCAGATCGACCTCCGACTTGCGACTCGTCGACCCGAACGATAAGCCCGGGTCGCTCCAGATCGACCTCCGACTTGCGACTCGTCGGCCCAAATGATAAACCTGAGTCGCTCCAGATCGACCTCCGACTCGCGACTCGTCGGCCAAATGATAAGCCTGAGTCGCTCCAGATCGACCTCCGACTTGCGACTCGTCGGCCAAATGATAAGCCTGAGTCGCTCCAGATCGACCTCCGACTCGCGACTCGTCGGCCAAATGATAAGCCTGAGTCGCTCCAGATCGACCTCCGACTTGCGACTCGTCGACCCGAACGATAAGCCCGGGTCGCTCCAGATCGACCTCCGACTTGCGACTCGTCGACCCGAACGATAAGCCCGGGTCGCTCCAGATCGACCTCCGACTCGCGACTCGTCGGCCAAATGATAAGCCTGAGTCGCTCCAGATCGACCTCCGACTTGCGACTCGTCGGCCCAATGATAAGCCTGAGTCGCTCCAGATCGACCTCCGACTTGCGACTCGTCGGCCCAATGATAAGCCTGAGTCGCTCCAGATCGACCTCCGACTCGCGACTCGTCGGCCCAATGATAAGCCTGAGTCGCTCCAGATCGACCTCCGACTTGCGACTCGTCGGCCCAATGATAAGCCTGAGTCGCTCCAGATCGACCTCCGACTCGCGACTCGTCGGCCCAATGATAAGCCTGAGTCGCTCCAGATCGACCTCCGACTTGCGACTCGTCGACCCGAACGATAAGCCCGGGTCGCTCCAGATCGACCTCCGACTTGCGACTCGTCGACCCGAACGATAAGCCGGGTCGCTCCAGATCGACCTCGACTCGCGACTCGTCGGCCCAAATGATAAACCTGAGTCGCTCCAGATCGACCTCCGACACTCGCGACTCGTCGACCCGAACGATAAGCCCCAATCACCCCGGATCGATTTCCGAACATTCGCTGACCCGAACCGAAAGCCCGAGTCGCTCCTAAACCTAGTCCCGACTCACAAGATCAGTCCGATCCGCAGCCAAATCAGCCGTAGCGACTGGCGGAGGTTACATGCCCAGGCATGACCCTCATCCTCTCGAAAGCCAAGTGCCACGCCTCGGCAAAAGGGGGGGGGAGAAGTGATAAGGGGTATTCTGGCTTTCCTTATCCACGTCGCAGCTTGAGACACGTGCAACCACTCCACGGCTAGGTTGACTAGAGGGACACCTCCTGACACAGGGTAATAATAGCGACAAGACTCGGACTGACGTCAGCCGCCTCGGTTGACGCCTCGCACCTCGGTTGACCTGGCAGTGCTTGGTCAGACAAGACCAGAATGCCGACCGAGGCATGTCACTATCTTGCAGGAGCTCAGCCCCACACGGCACGCCAGCAGCAATGTCAGACGTCATCAGAGGTATGACCCTGTCTCCAGCGAACAGGCGCGTCAGACAGCCCCAAAATTGCCTTATAAATACCCTCTCACTCTAAATGACCAGAGAGGGAGGACCTTTCACTGACTGACTTAAGCGTCGGAGGGGTCGGGCCGAACACCCCGACCCGACCTGTGTGCAGGAACGAAGACGAGGCGCCTCTCGCCGGACGCTCAGAGGACCCCCTTTCCGAAGGGAACGACGATCCACCCCTTCGACTCGACCGACCAAGGCTCCTGCAATACCGAGGTGCCTTCCCCCGGGAGATCCCCGGTCATCCGGCCCCGAACCAAGCCGTGTGGGCCCCGAGGCCACGGCTTAAAGTTGTTTACACTAACATTGGTGAACCATGCAAGTTTCAGATGTCAGTGATTCATACTTCCCTTGTTTCAAAAGTGTTTTGCTCGAGGAAGATATGAACACTGTGCATCTAAACATTTGCTCAGTAAGTGTCCTAACATGCAAAACGACTATTCTGACTTGTTCTGTTCCCTTGTTGATTACTAGACTATTCAGAGTTGATTTTTTTCCTGGTTTATTACTTTCAGCTGCAAGAGTACACCTAACTACTGATATGCAGAAGTTAATTTTTTAGTATATCCTGATAATTCAGACAATATCTGTCTGCTTATACACTTGATTTATGCAAGTGGAATCTGTCATGGCTGCACAGGCATTGAAGAGATGTATTGGCTGTTTATGGTTGCATCAACCGAAATACAATGGGAATGTTGTTATCAGAACTTTAGTCATCGGCAGTAACGACGAACCCTAACATTATGTTTTATTTAAAGGGAAAATCCTTTCATATAAAAGGTTCACTTCATCCCTGTTTGTACCTAATACTGTGCTAATAACCTTGATGTTTCTACGGTGACATCTTTTATTAAAAGGCGCTTCTCTAAACCTACAATTTTCATTCTTTTTACAAAACCAATGTCAGCTCTGGACAAAGATTTGTGTTCAGTCTAGTACTATTCTGCTTTTGATTGCTTTGCTATCTCTCAAAATAGAATTTTCCATTCTATTTAATCTTTATCACTTTGGCATGCATGGCAATTGAATCAAGATACCAAAATAGGCAGAGTTCCAGAAAAAATAATTGCTGTGCATTGGCAGGCAAACAAGGAGGTACCGGCATTCCTGTTTTGTCCATTTTAGCCGTGAATACAAGCGATGTCTTTAAACTGATGAGTTATCTTTTGTCAAACAGGTTGCCATTATTTGTAATCATCAGGTCAGTGTGTCCAAGTCACATGAAAACCCATTGTCTAAGATGGATGAGAAGATGAATGATTTGAAGGTTCTATTTTCTGACCTTTAAATCATCTACTTAATTGCATGGTGCCGATGCTGCTAACAGGCTCAGAATCGGTTGAAAATAGAGTTGGGTAGAGCAAAGAAAGGAAAGCTTCTGCTTAAAGACAGGGAAGGGAGGACAAAGAGGAACCTTTCTCCTAAAGTGTAATGGCTTAAATATATTATCCCTTGAAATTTCCATCACATTTTAGATCTCTCATAATAATCAACTTGCAGGCTAGAAAGAAAATTTGCTCCCGTCGATGCAAAGATAGAGAAATTGAGTTGAATATTCGAATAGGTTTTGAAGACAGGCGCCCTCAGAGTATCAAAGATTTAAGTACCTTGATCCTAGAGTCACTGGGATGGTGCAAACGTCATGAAGTTCATTAAAAAAGGTATCAGTGATTAAAAAGCATGTTCTTCATGGTTGATATAATGCCTTTGCAGATATCTAACCAGCTACTGCCTGCAGAATTTGCCTGGGCGATGGATGTCGATCCCAGCTCCAGACTCTCAAGCATCACTCAGTCAATTAATCTCGTAAGACGAGAGGTAATCACTACTAGCATTTCTACCATCTTCTTGAAATTAATCCGGCAGCAACGAATTAGAAAACTCTAGTCCGAGAGAAGGGCATGGGGCGTTTGCATGTTGAAACCAATAATAACAATTAGGCAACTAAAACAATTAAATTTATATTTTTTGGGGGGTAAAATAACAGGTAATCACACTGGAAACCAACTTATCATCCTTGTGGATATCAAATAAGTATCGTTATTGGTTTAGAAATAAAAAAAATAAAAAAATGATTTTTTAATTGGTTATCGTGTTTTTAAATAAGATTATAGTGTTTCTCTAACTTATACAAAAATATTATAGTGAAAAACAATGACTCAAATTAAAATATAAATTATGTCCTATGGGTAGGCATTCTTATTGATTTGAGAACAATAATATGTAAAAAAAATTGACTTTTATATCAGGCATGGTAATTTTTAATAGAGTTACTGTAAAAATATTGTAACTAGGTTGTTTTGAGATATAAATCATGAAGCCTATTTTGAGATGTTTTGTTAGGGTGTTTTTGAAACTAAAAGAAAAGTGACGCTCATGAAGAAAATTTTTGAAAAAGGAGCGTTTCCTATAAAAAAAAAAAATCCAAAATGGAAGGTTGGAATTCGCTCCAAAATTATCTTAGATTTCTTCTTGCCTCGTCTCCTCACCTTTGTTAGATAAGTAATATAATATTTTATATGACGTCGACCATCATCAACAACATGATTCGACTAACCAGGAGCAGAATAATCTACTTTTATTTTTTATTTTTCTTTTTGTCCGGATCGAACGGTAGAGGAATGCTGGTGGGGACCTCTGGGTTCCCATGGAAGCCTGCTGAAAAATCCACGTCCGGAAAATTGGACGAAAGCAAGTCGTACTCTGCCGGTGGGCACTTCCACTTCGATTCTGATTGATAGGTCGACGGATGATGCAGCAAGTGGATGAAATGGTTGTGTCCCGAGAGACTAAACCCATTATTTCCCCCAATTCACCACCAACAGCCATCACCACATTTAAGAATCATGGCCTTCTGCGCTAGCTACAGGCAAATGGACGTCCGCTTGTCACCTAATCGGGCCCCACCTCACTTCCAATCACCTTCTCCAACTGCAACGCAACCACAACTACACGCTAATAATGGAGTCAATTATCTCTTGATATAAAAACTAGTGTTAGCCTTAAAATAGAAAAGAGAGAAAAAGTTGGGCTCTACCAATCACGATCCACCGTGGTGGTACCGGGAGGCCCACAAAAATTTGTTGATCTATCAGCTTCCAATCCTATGTTTATTTACCGCTCTCCGAATCGGAAAATAAATGTGATAATAATTTGCAAGAAAATACATATATGATTCGGACAATTGAACCACTCCGCGATAGCCGTTGGACGGGGAGTGCACCTCTCCCCATCACTGCCGTCCATTTCATTGTGGGTCGTGATGTCTGAGTTTGCATTGATCATCGGATTTGGTGGTAATCAGACATTAATGAACTAATAATGCTTTTGGTGCGAGATTGTGATGTCCCCTTTCTCCCACATTGTTGCTTGGCACTCAAATAAAACCTCAATTTTTATATAGTATATAAAAATTATGTCAAACCAATCAATTATTAGTTGTTTCTAATCGTTTGACATAATTTTTATAGGATATTTTTCTAACAAAAGTTTTCACTATTGTGTTTTTATCAAATGATGTTCAATAATTGGTTTTTTACTTGGGGTGCTCTTTTTTATTAACTTGATAAAAAATTTTCTTTGTCTTTCATCGATCGTCTTTGATCATCATTGCCTCTGCTATTGCTCCTTGCTCCTATCATGAGCAACTCTCTACCTCCTTTCGTCCCCTTCCCTTACCCCTTCTCTTTTTCATCGTCCTCCTCCTATCTCTCATAGTGCCTCTATGTAGCATTGGTAGCAACCTTTACTAAGGAGGAGATAATTATCTTTTCGCTAGTATTCTTGTTAATGGGTAAGTAAGATAAACGTAACAAAATTCAAAGATAGGAAGGTGATGATTTACAGTGAGATGGCAATTGGGGAGGCATCATCAATGGTATGGAGGGTGGTGGCGATAATGGTCGATAATGACAGTGATGATTATCCAAAATTATTGATGGAGGAAAGTAATATTTTTATTAAATCAATAAGAAAATGAGACACCCTTAGCTAAAAACTAATTAAGGGACCTTATTTGGTAAAAATTCAAGGGTTTTGCCTGGTAAAACATTTGTTTTTATATGAATACTTAATAATTAATTCTATAACGAAATCCATTTGTACTTGTTACATTAAATATGAAGGGCCTTAATGATAAGAACAATGTCTTTAATGTCCATTCACATGTGCTACCATGCTATGCTACCCAATTATCGGAGACTACCTCCCCTCTAAAAATAATATATAGAGTTGCATAAAATAAAAAAAAGGTAGGCACCACCTTGTTTATGACCAATACCAACAGCATCACCATCATCAAAGCCTCGCTTTTGTCTCCTCAAATCAACACGTAATTTCCTCCCTCTTTCCTTCCCACTTTATCTCCTCCACTAACACGATGATCGCCTCTTCTGCTTCCCCTTCCTCTTCCTCCTCTGGATCTCGGAAGAAGATGAAGCCCGGCCTGACAGCCCAAGCGGAGACCAAGTGGCGGACCGCCGCACAGGAGCAGGTCTATGGCCGCCGTCTCCTCGAGGCCATCCGCTCCACCGGCGGTGCCCCCGCGGGGCCGCGCGCCGTCAAGGAGGCGGCCGACTCCGCCCTCGCGCTCACCGCCCGGGGACAGTCCCGCTGGAGCCGGGCCATCCTCCTCGGCCGCTGCTGTCCCCGCCGCAAGCTCCTTCTCAAGGCGGGCGGCAGGATCCGCCGCGGGCGTCGGCAGCCGCGGCCGTCAGCGCCGGTGCCGGTGCCGGTGCCGGTGCCGCAGCAACAGGTGTCGACCGAGCTGAGGGGGAAGAAGGTGAGGGACCGGCTACGGGTGCTGGGCCGGCTGGTGCCCGGGTGCCGGAAGCTGTCGGCGTCGGGCCTCCTGGAGGAGGCGGCCGACTACGTGGCGGCGCTGGAGATGCAAGTGAAGACGATGAGGGCGCTAACGGAGGCGCTCTCGGCGGCGTCACTGTCCGCAGGGGCCACTGGCGAGCCCGGTAGCTGAATGGTGGTTCGACGGGCTTCTCCTATTCCCCATGTATTAGCCGATGGAACCAATAATTGATGTATATGATTGATGGTATGTATGGCAAAGATTTACTAATGTTGGTGGCTATTTTGTGTATAATTGTAATATCCTGACACCTGTATATGCTGCACACAAAAATGCTGATGATGAATTTGATGTCTCGTTGGATCCTAAATAATCGAGATTTATAGCTCTATTTTTATTTTTAATCCATGTAATCGATCTCTCATCGATCCAAATAATTGAGATTTATAATTTTATTATTGTTAATATTATATTTTTATTTTCATCTTGTTATAGTGTTTGAGTTTCACACCTAACACACCAATACAAATATAAATAATATATATATTATAATTTATAATATCTATATTTTATAAATATGATAAGTGATATATTTTTATTTTTATTTTTTAAAATTAAAAAAAATTATATTTTTAAAAAATATTATTCTTAGTGTTCTACTTTAAGTATTGATGCATAAGCGTGTAGTGGATTCTAATATGAGATTAAATTATGATAATAAACATACATATAATGACTAAAAAATAATCATTAAATTTTAATCGATCTCAAGTGAATCTTAAAGTAAGAAAGCTTAAATTTTAAGTATCATGTACATGCAAGATAATAAGTATTGATGGAATAATAAAAAATAAAATCAAGATACAAATAAAAAAAAGTGTTATACTAAAAATATTGAGATACATATGTGAGATTGAAAGATAAGTTTAAATAAAAATATTATATTTATCAAATCAAATTAGACTTTTATGCAACCTTATAATTATATTAGTAAAAAAATTAAAATAAGGTCGAATGAGATTGAGTTCTAAACCTCAAGATAATCTCTTAAGTACCTCTATCTTATTTTGGTCTCATCCTCTTTACCAACTTAATAACTCATGATCAATTTTCTCCTTCAGTTATTCTTCTATCTTTTCTCATTGAGGCTATGAAATCCAATTAGATTGAGATAAGAAAAACTTAATTCTTTTTTTTGCTATACTTAGGATTTCGAGTTTACAAGTAATACTCAAATTTTTTCAATTACTTTTGAGTAATCTAAACTTTGAATTAATATTGATTATTTGTATAAATATCTTATGGTTCTGAGACCTCTAGTATGACTTTAATTTGAGATCAATGCATAGAGTTATGAGTGTATGAGATTCTCAATCTCTTATTTTCTGAGAAGGGGTTATATTCAAGATGAATTAACTCTTTTAGAGATATGATTAGACGTTGTTCTTTTATTATATTTTAAAAGATTCTTTTAAAGTTTTTTGGGATTTCGAATTAGATGAATATTATCTCTGTGCACTAAGATATCAGATTTATAAGTTTAGATAGTCCTAACCTAGTTTCAACGGAATAAAATAAGTGTTGGTAGCTGAATTAGGAGGGTAGTTTAGTCTCCAAATGATTCTGAGTTAAAATTTATTATGTATTTCATTCAATATATCTCCTACAAAATTTTATGATAATTTAAGATCGTTTAGTCAACTAAAATAGTAAAGTGAAATTTCTTCATAGAATTATGTGATAGTTTGAGTGATATTAGTTCATTTGATTATAGAATGAATTGTTAAAAAAATGAGTGATAGAATTTAAATGAATTTGGATGTTGGGTATAGTTTATTTTATTAGGGATTTTATTAAAATTTTATATGAATTTTACTATGAATTATTATAATTTAATAATTTAATGTATAATATTCTTAATTAAAGCATATCATGGCCCTATACTCCCAATAGGTGTACCATTCCTTAGTACACCCGATCATTAAGGAATATGATCTTTCACTAACATCTTTATTTTTTAGTTAAATAAGATAAGTTTAATTCACTATAAAATATTGGTAAGTTTAATTCACTATAAAATATTGGTAATATAAATTATTATATTTATAACAAATTTTGGAAAGTATATTTGTAATGATATGATTGTTATTAACTAAACATGAGCTAAATGTGAATGTATATATCTTGTAAGCATAAAAATATATGAATTCATATGAAAATGTATTGTATTGCATGAATATATGCTGACGTGAAGTGTGGGAGTGTACATATTTTTTATGACATACGATGTGAGAGTGCACAAATATGTTATGACATATAATATATATAAATGCTATAATGTATGATGTGAGAGTATATATATGTATTATGACATGTGGTTTAAGAGTATATGCATATATTATGATGTTCGATGTGAGAATGCACGTATATATTATGATGAAATGCGATATGAGAGTGCAAGTATATGTTATCATATGATGTATAGAAGTTCATGAATTTATTTTATTTTATACATGTGTATATAAGTATTTTAAATTATTTTGACGTAGAATTTTATCTCTTTATCTTGCATATATTATGTTGTAAAATTATGTTTGCTAAAAAAAGTTATAGGATGAGGTGTTTATCATTAAATATCTTATGTCGATGATTTTAAAATATTATATACGTGATATGATACTTATTCATCTAAATAAAGTTATAATGACTTATACTTACTGAATAATTCACTATAAACCCTATTTTATGGGTAAAGATACTAACATTTCACCCAAATGATTAGGTAGAGAAGTAAGCACATGCCAACTTATGCTAGTGCAGATATGAACGATGACATGTGGGTTATAACTTTTTGACGTGTTATGCAGGTGTACATATATATATATATATATATATATATATATATATATATATATATATATATATATATATATATATATATATATATATATATATATATATATATATATATATATATATATATATATATATAAAATATTATTAGAGATGATACACATGTCAAAATCATTATATATAAATTTTTTTTATTAGTTTGATTAGTAAATTAGTATATTTTATTTTTAAAATTATTTATACTTTTATTAATAATAAAAAAATTAAAAATTACATCCTGTACGAAGGATATGAATAAGACTAAAATAGAATATTACATTTATGATTACGTTTTACAGTGCGTTATGATAGAGATTTGGTCATGGATGTATATTCACTCGCACGTAGATTTACAAGAGATGATACAGTTGGATTTGTGTGCAGTGGTAGAATGATAAAACAACATTAATGGACTGGTAACTCATATCGCATCGAAGATACCTCCAGCGGTGTTCAGCCTTTTCCATGAACAGTGTGGTTTATAGATCCGTCCCCGTGAGATGAATTCAAATACCAGAAAAATAACAATTAATCCATTATAATAGAAAGAGAATTCCAGTCAAAACATGCCATCAACTTCCACAGGCACACAAATTGATTTACAACTTAATTCCGACGAATTGCCAACGCTATAAATAGAAAATCAGTTTCTTGAAAACAACTTCTCGTTGTCGTGGATTTTTCCTGTTTTCACATTCATGGATGACAATCTTTCTACATCTCGAAGCTCAGAAGCAACCTTGTTATACAAAAAATATACCTCATGCAAGCAGAACAAAAATCTTCAGTACCACTGGTGTATCTTTGTCCCATGGAGGCTTTGCCTTTAATCGATGAAGCTCTAAATCAGTGGTACACAGAGTACAAGAATCTGTTGGCACTTGATCCAGGGTTATAAAAGTTAAAGAAGTGAATGAGCAAAATTCTGCACCATAGTTTTTGTTATAGATCACATCTCCCAATGGAAAGTCTGGATCACTTGAGTTTAGTCTCCATCTTCAGAATCTGTAATTGGATCGGATGGAGATCAGCAGTTTGCTTATCGCCGAGAAATGGTAATCATTGCTTCAAAAGCATAAGATATCTCCACAAAGAACAAGTTTGGCTCCTTATTTAAAGACACTGATAGAGATTCTAAGCAGTGGTCAAGGTCTGAAATCAATTACATGCTGGAGAAATTAGCTTGCTATGTTCCTTAATTGAAAAAGAAATTAGAGCAAGAGAAGTTTGAATAGCTTAACTAATAGCATAACCTTTCAAAGAGTGAGCATAACATCGATAGACAGATAGAACCAATTACATCTTGGCAAGCTTATGACTCTCAAGTCCATAGTCATAATTGTCTGAGGACATGCTGCAACATTAGCACGATAGCAAGAACCAGTTCTAAAATAGAAAACTTCTGGTATAGTTCCGTTGAAGGTCAAGTCGAACTATTTCTCTGAACAGTTCCTTCATTGGTTCTCGATGGAAAATTTCCTCATAGTTTCTAGGCCAATAACTAATTCTAGGATACGCAACTGATCAGGTTATCTCAGTTGTCGGTAACAGAAACTTCTAAATATGCAAAATTCTTTGAAAAAAGATTTTGCAAAGAGTACATATTTTACCTGATCGGATGTCCTCTCCCACTTGGCCTTTATTACCCATCTGTCTCATAATCATTGCAAATATCAGTTTCCACCAGTAGGTGTGGAAGACGAGCAGGGTAAGAAGCATTGTGTTGAATATATAATATAAAGTGGTAGGAAAATTTTCCATCCATGACAAGGCTTGGACACACTCATAGCTGAAAATGCAATCATTGTAACAATTAGCCAAATGAGAAGGAAGATATCTCAATGACTTAAGAACATTTGATGATGAAAAATACCTCGAGGATTTAATTATCCAGAAGGGGAAGTATACTAATCGCAGAATTAACCATGACAAGGCAAAAAGTCCAAAGCACAAGCTAGCTGCCATCTCCTTTTCTGAATATTTGAACAATTTAGCTGCTTCTAGGAAGACATCACTTGTATCATGAAGGGCAAGCATTACAGTCCCTATTCGGAAAAACCTGCATAACCATATCCATTATGTCAGTACTCCCTAACATTGTTAATAGAACAGGAAATCGGCACCGGCATCACTCCCTAAATTTAAATTTCAAACACATGGTAAGTTGAACGCAAAGATAACTGTAAAAATATCTACTATTTCAATTTTCCAGAAAACAAACAGTGATGAATGTGAACTAGAAAACTATAGTTATCACTGTGATGTGCTATGTTCAAGCACCAATCATCACCAAAAAGTACACTAGGGTATCAGGGAGGAGATAAAGCATAAGAATAACAAAAGAAATGACAGCTTACATGTGACAACATAAGGTCAAAAAATAAAGTACCTTTTGAAATTCAAAGAGTACAAACAACAGCAAAAGAAGACCAATTTTGATGAGATATGAAACTTCATCCAGCTCAATAACACAAGAAATATGAAAACAAGATCAGCACCACAATTTTGCTGACAGTTATTACTAAAAGTTCCTTCTGTGAGAAGAAAAGTCTATATATTTGGCTAATTAAGTTGTTTAGGTTTAACTTGGACCAAGGCCATATAAATCCATCCCCCTTGTGGGGTTGAATCAAATCACTGGCTGGATTCTTCTGCCTGATCTCTCTCTTTGCTTGTCACCCCTTCCTCCCTCGCCTTCGCTCGTGATCTCTCACATCTCTCTTCATGATGGAGAGCATTGTGAGGATGAATTCTCATTCCAGACAAAGCAAGGATGCAGGATAAGTTCAATGCTTGAACGAAAACATGGCAGGTGCCGCAACGAGATGCATTGTTGAAGAAAATCAATGCCATCGTTCACGAGAGCAACGTATGTCACAGATGCCAAAAATCTGCCCTCAAACAGATCATTAAACATCATATATACTATTTGTATCAAAATTGAGGGCTGGTTATACGATGGACCACAAGTTTAGTTCTAGAGTAAGATTGGTGTGATCATCAAAATCCATGCCTTTTCTTCTTGTTTATAGGAGTTGCTCCTCTGAAGTGGGAAAAAGGAAAAACTTAAAAGCCTAAACCCCAGCAAAGTTATGGGTAGAAGAATTAGAAAAGAGTAGAACTTGGCATGCCTATCCTTGAGTCAGGGTCATGGTTTTATAACAGCGGTGTATTCCTCAAGTCATCAATCATGTCAGATGGTTCCTCGCCTTAGTTTTATTATCCATCATCTTGTGGCAAAGTTTATGGGTCAAGAGGAGACATCTTTCAGACATTGGCTCATTTAGTCTCCTTCATAGAAGGAATTGAACAGAGCTGAATATAAGAATTTACATAAGAGCTAAATCAATACATAAAGCAACAAAAAGAGTCTAGAAGATGCAAAGGAATAACTAGCAACCTCTAATTGGTACCTGGTAATATAAGAAAATGCAATCAATGTTGAGGTGACTATGTGATGGGACATCATTATTGAGAAATCCTTCCTGCGAGTTTCCCACGCAATGAGAGCACCAATGCTGTAGACGTAAAATCCACATTGACACATGTAGAAAAGCATCAAAGAAGACCTATCAAAAGAGGGTAAAAATCAATAGTAAAAAGAATAAAAGGTATAAGAACTGGACAGATGATACTATGTTAAGCTCAGATTAGTCTAGATGCTTAATACAGATTAAGTCATGAACACCGCATCATCATGTTTATTAGATCCCTCAATATAGAACACTGAGACAGGAAACAACAACAGAGGTCAACCATGCCAAGTCTGAGTTGTCCCTTGCTGAACTTTAAGTTACATTTCAAGTGGATGTGCATATCTCAAGCGTACATGATGAAGAATACCCACCAACATAATTTAATTCTGTAGTTGGTGAGACCAGCCGCAAAATAGAAGCATAGCTTGTTGCACATACAGAAAAGCTTTCACCAAAGAAAACCTATGTCACCATGCGACAAAAGGCTGCTGGTTGCTTGACTTTGTAGAAAGTGTATCATTTCAATGTTATCAAATTGATATCAACATGAACTTCATTAATAGCATACAAAACCAACTTGCATTACCAAAGTGAAGGAAAAGATAAGCCGTTTTGGACTCACTTCATTTCTTGATTCGGCCACCCTTTGAAGTACTCCTTAGTATCCAGTGACCAAGGCTCCTGCTTGATGATTGAAAGGACCCATATTTGGACAGTAACATAGTAGGTCAACTTCCACATTGACTCAGAACACTTCACGACCTTTGACCATCTAGCCTCATCATTCATCATTAGAACAGCCTTTTTACCTAATAATATCATAGCACAAGGCTGACAACCAAAACATATAAACATCACATGAGTTAATTTTGCCTTGCGCTATCCAAAAAACCCTAAAAGAAAACGAAAGATCCGAACCTTATAGAGGAAGCGGTCAAGCAAGAAGCGGGCGACTAAGGATCCGAAGGCGAAACAGAGCACGAGCAAGAAATTTCCCGGCTCCGGGCCGCCGCCGCTGCCGCTGCCCCAGATCGGCCCCATTTAGGCCAAGCGAGTCCCAGTCCCCCGTTGCGACCAAGCAAGCGAAGGCGCATCAACCCGGCCACCGAATCGAGGCAGAGGAATGGTAAGCTCCCATAGGCGCCCACAGTTGTCGCGGCTCAAAAGGTAGGAGATCAATGCGGCCTCACGCGCTGAGTGGTTCGGTTGGAGTACAAAAGAGAAGGAGACCGGCGAAGGAAGATTCTGGATCTCAGGAGGAAGCTCGCTCGATTTGCCCTTATTCGTTGTCAACTCAGTACAAGAGGTAAGTGACCGGTGAGCGTTAATAGGAGCAACCAATAATTATTATCCATAATACGTATCTTTTCTTGATTAATTATAATGCTATGGCATGTAATTAATTGCTGTCTTCTCCTAATCATCCCAAAATAAGAAAGGAATCCCGATTAAGCTGCGTGAGTCAGATCCAGAGCCCACCGCCTACCCGACTCCCTTCTCGCTGTGGTGGCCCACCTAGTTTTGCATGGGACACACTCAAGACGGTGCCACGACGTCCTACGCGGGCCCCACGTAGAACAAGGGCTTCGCGTGGGTGCTCGGGCAAAGTATATGTACTCGAGAATATTTGATGAACGGTGATCCGGCACGAAACAGCGCAGGCTAATCCGGTCGGGTTTGACAGGTGGAGTGGATACGGATCGGGTTTGCGGGTTTGGGTTTGCATGTCCGACGCTGATCCGAACCCGAAGGAAGTAAACCCTAATCCTCGTTTCACGACCTTTTCGCTATCCCCAATTGACGTCCGGCCCCGATTCATCGCCTTTGCCGGGCCGCTGCCCTTTCTCCGCTGGATGCACTCATCCATCAGGTACGACTGATCCACCACCTCCCTCTCCTCTCTGTGGCTCGCCGGCGGCGCTCGTCTCGGAGTTTCTTCATTCGCTCACCGGCAAAGCCCGAATTGACCCGTTCCTCTCGGGTTTCTTTCCTTTTTGTTCGGGCTTGAACGTGTCTTTGCTTAGAGGTCGAGCTGGGTACTGCAGCGTGTAGACGAGCGAGTAATTAGGCGTAGAAGGGAAGGATGAATCCTTTGACGCTGGTGAAGCGGACCCAGAAGATCAACTCCACCGAGGCGGCGTTGGGCATATCGGAGGAGGCCTCCTGGCACGCTAAGTACAAGGAATCCGCCTACATATTCATCGGTGGCATCCCCTTTGATCTTACCGAGGGCGACCTCCTCGCCGTCTTTTCCCAGTAAGTCTTTCTCCCTTGCCCCTCTTCTTCTCCTTGTTCGAACCTACTACCTTTATGAATCAGTTGGTCAACTGGATCTTGTTGCCCTAGACATGTCCTGCTTTTCTTCTTTTTTATCAATGAGGAAGTGATTTAGGGATGTAATTACATAGATGAGATCAGTGAGGTAGATCTGCTAACATTTTACCTATAACACAATATTCTGAAAGCCTTTTGAGCACCTTTCTTGATAGGATTCAGGTCGGCCAAGTCTGAACTGTGTCCCGGTGAATTACCAGATAATAAAGCATTGGGTTGAACTCTTCTTTGGTGTAAGGCATTGCTGATATTGACCCCAAAAAAGGAACTGGTAGGTGCAACTAGAAGAGGATTCACGATAGATACACCATGGTGTTGAACTAAATGAGAGATTTCAAGAAATGGCATGTCTATTTGCTCTATCAATGTCCTTCCTTTTTTTCTTGAACTCTTACATATCAAAAATCGAAATAGAATGTATATGCCGTGTTTCTTATTTCGACTGGTTGCAAATATTTAAATTTCATGCTTGTTTAGAAGTTTGACATGCTAGCAAGAGGACCCCAAACTCAATTGTGGTTCCTATTTTTATATTTGGCACGGGTTCTGACCTTGCTTGCTTCATACTGATGCCTAATGCCTTATCCACATTCATGTGAATGATTCCTTTTGTTCCTCTCAATTACCAGTTCAATTATTCATATTTGCATTTAGTTAGCGACTGTGCCCTATTCTCATAGATCATAATGATTAAACACTAAGGTTTTGAGATCAATGGATCTGATGTTGAACCAAATATCATTTCTTTCTGAGCCAATATTATCTTTGGTATGAGTCTGCAAAGTCTGTTGATAGGCTCACACCTTAATGGTGCAAGCACCTACACCATTGTTCCTTTTAAAACTTCAACAGTAATTTTCTTTACTCTCTACCGCCTTTAAATTCTTTTAATATTGCGATTCTGCAAATTTTAGGTATGGGGAGGTAGTCGATGTTAATCTTGTGAGAGACAAGAGTACTGGTAAATCAAAAGGTTTTGCCTTTCTTGCATATGAGGATCAAAGGAGTACAATTCTTGCTGTAGGTAAGTTGTTTTAGTTCTAAAGTTGCTTTTTGTCTCTTAATCGTGATTTGCATACTACAATTAACCACTTTGTATCTGCCACATTTTTCTTGCAGACAATTTAAATGGGGCAAAGATCCTGGGTCGAATCGTAAGAGTTGATCATGTTAGTAACTACAAGAAAAAGGAAGAGGAAGATGAGGAGGAGCGACAGAAAAAGAGAGAGGCACGAGGTGTATGTCGTGCCTTTCAAAGGGGTGAATGCAAATTTGGTGATTCTTGCAAATTTTCTCATGATGAGCAGGTATATTTTCTCATTGTGTATATTCTTGCAAATTTCTCATGATGAGCAGGTATATTTTCTCATGGTGTATATTCTTGCGACAAGTTCACTATGCTTAAATATTTTTATAAATATTTAGTTGCATACAGGAAAAGGTTAGCTAGGATCCAATTCGAGAGTATTAGGTTTCTTTTTTAGACTGGTTTCATTAGTTTGGCTTTGTTTGTTTTTTATTGTAATCTTGTCCATCATGGCCATTATTTAGGTTTGAATTTAACTCCTAATATTGTTTGATTTAGAGATTCAATTAGTAGTAAAATTAAGTCCGCATTAGCGGCCTTTGGAAATATATGGTACCGACAGTATGTTGAGGGTGAAATAGAAGTCAGCGATGGTGAAATCCACCCCTACCAGACAGCCTGACAAGGTTTGGTGGTTTGCTGATTTACTTCATGTTTTGGTCATCTGAAGTATTAGACTATGTTTTGGAAATCCTTATGCTGCAACTGGGTTTTCTTTTGCAATGGAAGCATTCTTTTGGAAACCTATATATGTATATAAAGATACGTCAAACTGTGAAAGAATATTCATCTCATTTAATTTTGGACTGAATTTTTCCTAAATTAAACATGATAAAACTATTAGTTATTTTGATAATTAACATTTATGTATGTTAGAAAACATGATCGCCCTCTATATATACTATTCACAAAGCATTCTTATTGTGAATGTCCAACATTTCAAGTATGGATAAGATGGATAACTGTCCTGTTTTTCATTGAACTACTAATTTTCTGCTCAAGTTTAACTTCTTGTCCTTCAATTTTTATGATTCAAAACTGATTATTCGCCAACAATCAAAATTGAATATTCACTGTTTCTAACTACAATTCGGTATCTGGTTGTCAAATTATTCTTGTTGTCCATTTCTATTTTCGCTTGTTTTACCATGCTGTATTTATATTCTTGTGCCCATGTCCATGTTTTTCAATTTAAGCAGATATGGAGTAGTATTTAGTCAGCATACTATTATGGAGTGGTATTGATATTTGTTTGATCCACAGAGAAGCGCAAACACAGGCTGGGGTCCCCAGGACAGTGATTCAAGATGGAATCATGACAGATACGATGGCCCTCCAAACAGTCACAAAAATGCCTCTCGGCATGCCTCAAATCCTACTCTGCATCAGAGAGTTAAAGAGGGCGACTCAAAATCTGGATCGGCAAACAAGGATAGTCATCCTTCAAGACTAAAGACCTATGAAGATGATGATGAGTACAGGGAGTCAAGGAGGGACAAGCCCTCAGACAGGCGAAATTTAGAAACAAACCGAGAAGACAGGTTAGACAAGCAAGGAAATGATAAACGCAGGAGGCACGATGAAGAATCCTCTAGCTCCCGTTACCGAAGCCGGGAAGACAGAGGTTCTCCAGGCAGAGTGCATCCACGATAGATTGGCAATTCCTCTGGAGACATGATTGGGTTGGTTGAGGTTTCAGGACTTGTTATTGTGAATACTGTTCCATGGTTTCTCCAGATTGCAATGGCTCCAGGCATGTGAGTCATGACCCCATTCCTTCAAAGATGAATTGAGCGAGCATGCTGTTGATATGGACGCGTAACTTGAAAGCTGTTGTGCAATCGGCTCATTCACACTGCCACTGCCACTGCCACAGCCATGATCGAGCCCATGGCTCCCGCTAGGCTGAGGAATGGAGTGGTGCAGATGCCTTTGTATTTTGGGTGGATGGCTTTTTGCGTACCATCTTCCCGTTGTGAGATTATAATGTGGGCTTTGGTGTCTGATCTCTCGCTTCTACACATTGTAAAAAACGAAAGATGTCTCCGGCGGGCGGCTCGCTTGGTGTTTCAATAGTTCTAATCTATTGGTCTACGGACGATGGGTTGAACTGACGGGAAATAGACGTCTTAACCCACGGACGATGGAGCAATGAGCTGAGCTCAATAAACTACATAGGGGATCGCAAAACCATTACAGGTGAAAGGGTTGAGTACTTCCTACATGTCAGGCCATAACGCGGGACGCAAAGCTCAAAGCTACTAGTTAAATTACCTATGTTACATGGTTGATCTTAACAAGGGAGTTCAGATAACTGTAAATGCCCATGATAATTTTCCATGGGAACAAAAGGAGAATTGCATGTATTTGTGTGCGCATGAGATGGGCACATGTGAAGACCACAAGTGAAACCAACGAGCGTGTGTGCTGTACGCGGAAAACAAATAGAGGTGGCGGAGAAGGAAAAGGAAGATAGTAAATAATGCAAGCAGGTGATGTGCACAACCATGACAGCTAGCGAATATGCAAAAAGGAGGGGGTATTGCGATCGTAAATTTCAACGTCTTCATCGGTAGATGCAAATATCAGAGAAAGTTCAACGAGTTAAGATTAGGCAATCCGACTTGCAGAAAAAGCTTCACGAGGAAGTACAGATCGAGAAAAGCAATGCTCAGAAGAGCTAGGAGAAGAGGGACTCATCGATTTCGATCTTGACGATCTCTCCATCATCGAAACGGTCCTTCTTAGGGGGCGAGGGCGGCACCGGAGACCGCGGCGGACCTCTCCCCTTCGTCTTGTCCCGCGGCCGCGCCTGAGCAACACAGCCAACTAAAACTAAACACCAACGACGCCCAAATTAAGAACAGAAGAAGAACTGCTTACGTTTCCGAAGGAATGCTTGAACCGCTTCCCTTTCGCGGTCTTCTTATCGCCTCTGCCGCAGTTAACTGATCCACAGGATACGATTGAGAAACGAAGATAAATAGAAGGAACGAACCAAGAGAGAGAGAGAGAGAGAGAGGATTCATTCGTCTGTCTTAACTGGAGAGGGAAGGAGGAGGAGCGTGCGCGGAGGTGAGGGGCGTCGATGCCGACAGAAGAGACAGGGAGACGACGGAGGACGAACCCACGAGGCTCCCGCTCCGCGAGAAGGAGAGGCGCGAGGCTGCCACGGCGACCGGAGCGGCGCCCATCTCCAGTCCCAGGGTGAGAAGCGCCATCGTGAGGGCGAGAGCGAGCGAAACGGAAGAGAGCGGATAAGAAGCTATTCAAGACTTGTCCGCGACATTGTCCATTAAAAGGCCGCTGCATCTAATGCCGATGTCGGCCGAAAGGTTTCTTGGCCCAGCCCATTGGGAATGAGAACAGAATCCGAATCCGTTTGACTAATATAAATCGGAAACCGAAATCGACTCTGTTAAATCCCATTAAAATATACCCGAATGACCACATCAAACATTAGATGATGATATTAGAAATGACAGTAGATGATTGATTACATTAGGTGGCTATAATTGTTGAGATGGTTGGTTATAGACTAAATGTTATGAGCTCAGCACAAAGAAACCCAATTTAACAACATCAAATTGCGATCCACATCCTGCAATGATGTAAAATCCAATCTAATTGTAACTGTATTTACACAACATTTAGAGGTACATCAAACCAAACAGAGGAGGAGGAAATAAGAGACCATATGATACAGACTAATTTTATGTTGCATCACCAATGAAATTATAGCATAGGAAGTAAATGAAATGCGACGACCAATACAATCATCAAATATGAAGAGTCACCACAACCAGCTGTGCCGACTGTCTATAACCTTCATACTGGTCGCCACCAAAGGCATACGACCATAAACTTCAGCAAACAAATTGAGGCATTGAGTTCTCCGCTCACTATGGCCTCCTAAACTACTGATGCCAGTTGATCCTATCTCAAACATCCTGCCTGGTGAGAAGTGTACCGTAAGTAATCCTTCTCAATCATATCAAATGTACTGATCGGAGCCAAATTCATAAATAGATAACAAAGCATGCCATAATCAACAGTATGTTTAAAGTAGGATCATTCATATACATATATGTGTAGACATTCTCATTCATTCATGTGTTTGGATTGAAGCTGTAAACGCTATGAACGTTGTATTAGCCTTTTGAGACATGTGTGCAGAAACATGCAAGAGGAATTCAAAGTGAAACATGAGTGCTTCACAAGTTACCCATAATAGATAATAGAAGACCTGCCTGAAAAAGTTTTAACCTTTAAACAACTATGAGCAATAATGTTGATCAAATGCAATCCTATGATTAAGAATAGAAACTAAGCGACAAAAGAAGAGAAAAAAAAAGGTCTATTCATGAAATTGTGTCCTCACCTTTCACCCATATAGGAGGAGCACCCGTTGTGTTTGCGACAAGGAATGACATTGCAATGTCTTCACAGTTCCTGCAACATAAGATCACAAAGTTCAACACAAAAACATAACACCGTCAGGGATAAAACTAAATGAGAATATCAGGTTATTCTAAATTGAAAGGTGACAGCACTATGCTCACCTGTATTTGGTTACGTAATGACGAATAGATGCAGGCATGTGGTTTGTGTAAAGATTGAGATACCTCTTGTGGAAAAATGCTGCCTTCGAGAGCACCATACTATAAGTGCCCATCCACCAAACGGACCACCACCCTCCATACCTATAGTATTCCTCATTCCCTTTCTGCACAGGAATTTTTGAACTAAAGAAGAAATTCTAACAAAATTTTAAAGACACAATAAACAAAAGATCAAGATGCTCTAGATAAGATGGGTGTAAATACTAGTGTGTATTTGTAAGAGACAAGCATGGTGTGAATCATGAAAACAGAAGAGAGATGAAAGAATTTGGAAGTCAGCTTAGTCCTGAATACCATTCTACAAAGATACTAATGAGGTCATCGAAGGCTTATAACACAAAGACAGTAATTAGTGAGAGCTTACCATCCTATCCAGCCGATGCATACGAGGTACAAATCCTACCATTGTGGTAGGGGCGCTTTGCCAGACTCTGAAAGCCAACTCTACTGATGCACAAGGAAATAGAACATCATCATCGATTGAAAAGATAGCATCTGTCTCCAAATCCACGATTTCCTTGAACCTGTTGTTTAGACTGTCTTCTTCATTTAAGTCGAATCTTAGTTCAGTACCATTGCAACCTCTTGAATTTAGTTGTGCAGCTTGCCACAAAGCATCACATAAGGAATCCGAAGGTTGATCAGGCTCACTCCACACTATGTGAATAGATTCAACTCCAACACAAGAAGCATAATGGACAACAGATTGCTTCAGAAGGTCATTTCTCTTCCATGTGTTAATCAGTATAGTGTAACCTTTCCTGCAAAAAGCAATAATTACAGCAAGTTAGGTGAGACTTGAGGCAAGAATGTGTTTATATACGGTAGTACAATAGTTGAGCATGGAGGTTTGCAAGTCCTAATCAGTATAATTTTCCATGAGTATTTTGCAATCCTTCAATACTTCTTTAACACAACTTACGGCTTAAGTTACAGCAAAAGAAAATAGTAAATATTATTGCCTTAAGCAAAATACTAGCATTTGAATGATCAGACCAAGCTTTTAAAAAAAATATACTACAAATTGGACATTCGAACACCGAAAACTCAAAGACAGTTGATTTCGTAGTTGGTGCTCGATTCCAATTATGTAGTTGATGCTAAAATAAACCAAGTATTGCATGATTTCCTTGCTAGGAGTAATTACCCAATTATGATAGATACTCACATCAAATAGATAATATCAAAGTCATCTATATCTTAATCGATGCCCTGCTTTGGTGCACTCCCCTAAAGAAGAGTCACTTACAAGAAGAAAGCCCATATACCAACATATTCGATTTGGGACACCGTGTGAATATATTCTCTGAAACACCCTTACCTATATATTCCAATGAATTGGACAACCTGTGTGCAGGGCCTGCGGGTGGCTAAGTCAACAGAAAGATTGTAGGCTCCAAAAGTACGTAGTCTCTCATGTGCCAAGAGAAACATATACTGGCCTCATTTTGTAGAACAATATATGAGAAATAAGCATTGAACAATGAACAATCGAATAATTTAAGATTGATGCTGTCCTACAAGATTGGAAGCTTTGGATTGTAGCATATATCACACAAAAAAGAAGTTTTTGGACCCTAGAGCACTGTGCAGCTATCTAAATTGATGATGCCCTGCCTCTTTGTGCAAGACATCAGCTCTCGATGGATCATGTGAGAAGCAAGCTCGTTTACAGAATTCATCTGGTCAATAAGTATCAAAAGTTACCGGTTCTGTAAGAACGATTACTAGGGTAACAAACAGAGAAAAGGTTAGAAAGCCCAAGAAAAAGGGAAGAAACCGACATCTCTAAACAATCTATTCAAAGTAGTGGGAATTACTGATGGAAATTGAGATCAAGAAGACGAAGAAGGCGGACCCGGGACAAAGGGGTGTTCCGGAAGAGTGAGAGGGGCGGCGGCGGAGAAGGAGGAGGAGGAGGAGGGCGAAGGCCAGGCACCAGTAGAGGAGCGGCTTGATCCTCGCGAAGGATCCCGGGGAAAGCTGACGGAGTCTGAGAGGGATCCTCCGGTTGCTACCGGAGAATAAAACGAGGGGAATCCCCCCTCCTCCTCCTCTCATAGCCGACCGAGGCTCCTCACGCCACCGGCACCTCCGTACCCATTCCCTGGTCTCGTCTCCTCCTTTTTCCTGTGACCTCCACCGAATCACCGCATCCTCTCACGGTCAGACGCCGGGGAGCGAGCCGAGGACGAACCACGACAAGCGCCGGAAGTCGAAATGAGGCGGAGGACGACGCGATTCCGCGCTTGAATAGCCCGCTAGGCCCCCTCGGGGTTTAACTATGGACCAACAACGCTTTTGACACCCACGAACGAAACCCAGACGTCCACCATCATTAATCAAGGTGGGGTATGACTCGATCGACGGTCACGATCATTTGGCTTCCCAACGGGGCTTGTTCTGTTAGTGCAATTTTAAGTTTGGTTATATTCGAGATGCGCCGTACTCATTGCACCGACCACGAACGGAGCCGCAAGTGAAATATACCATTTTTAATAAATATTAAAATATTAAAAATTGAATTTGATCAAATCAGATAGATGGTAAATTTGATTTGACGATGGGATGATTTAAGGTAGAAAATAATATTTATGAGAGAGAGAGGGAATTATGGATATAACAAATCCAGGGCTTAAATCCTCCTAATAATAAGTGAAAGTAATTAAAAGAGAAGGGTAAAATAACGCCACATTGCATGATACGTGTGCGAGTACCTCATGTTGACGAACGTGAAGCACAACAAATATGCAACGATGAGTCTTCCGATTTGGAGGCAAAGGAATGGCAGAGAGGTTGACGAAGGCAAAGCCAAACAACCAGCCACATCCCAATAATAGAGACTTGACTCCGGTTTCTGGATCGATAGTTTGGATTTCTTGATTAGGAGAATCGAAGTCGAATTGTATTAAGGCCGGTTTTAATTTCGATTGGAATCATTGATTTTTTTACAACCAAAATTAATTGGAATCAATGAATCACATCGGATAGATTGGATTTTGGTTCGAACGGAACTGTTGTCGGACTAAATGGGACGTGCAGGTTGACGTCGTCTCTGCAGCGACTCCATCTCGAGTTCAAGTAGCTGCCGAAGACGGAGGGGACAAGCTTTGATTATCCAGAGCACGGCAGACGCTTGAGTTTTCCGAACTTTGATATGTTCTGGTCCGACGTCATTTACTGCGAATAGGACGCAGCGGCTTGTGATGGACTTCCTTGTTTCGTGCTACGGCATGCTATTACTGGCTCGTCGACGGCCGGAAAAGAACAGCTGCAGAATCCCGTCATGGTGTCAGCGTGAACGAAGCAGCACTTGAATTGCTTCCAAGTCAACGAAGCTTGCTTCATCTACTTTTTCCGAACTCTTACGGGTGAAGACGCTGAAAGCAACTCTCCATCGACGGAGAGTGGCAAGAGCAAGATGAGGCTTCCGACTGAATCTTCTTGCGGTGAATGAGGCAGGAAACTGCTCTTGAGGTGTGTTGACAGAGTGAGCAAATGAATGGTAGTGGCCTCTCGACGCCATTTCTTGCAATGGATGTATTCTACGTCTTCCACGCTTCAGCAACTGTGATCTAGTTTTCCTTTCATTCTCACCTGCCGGCTGTCTCCTACCTCGATCGGTAACTTGTTCTTTCTGTATACGAGTCTGAAGGGTTTGGCTGGTCGATCGGTGTGTGGTTGAAATGGTTTAACATTGAAGAGCCGATAGACCGAGATGAGAGTTAACTTGCCGAAGAAGTATCGACAAGGCCTTGCTCAAGCTCACTCCAAGCCCAGTGCACGCATGCAAAGAGAAGAGAATACGAGCCATCCATAGAAAGCTGGTGCAGGGCTGCCTTCTTCCCAACCAACATATCTTTCTTGCAGCTGGCGAGAGCTGTTTCATGGCTTTTACGTCAATGCGTTTGGCCATGTGGTTTGGTTCATTCGCTGTACATGGGACAGCATAAGCGACTGCCGATGCACGTTGACGATCCCCAGAGGTTGGTGAGAAAATGGATGCAATAGCACCTTCCATGCCAGTATATATTCCCATGTCTGTACGTGAACTCTCCCATCATCATCTTCTCTCCCTAGGTTCCCTTCTGTACTGCCATGATGGGATCGGATAGATTCGAGTCCATCGTGGAATGCAGCTCAGAGGGAAGATCGGAGCAGACGATAGCAGCTGATCTCGATGGCACTCTCCTCCTGTCTCGGGACGCTTTCCCTTACTTCATGCTCGTCGCAATCGAAGCAGGCAGCCTTTTGAGGGGAATCGTTCTTCTTGCATCTGTTCCGATCGTTCTCGTCGTGCGTGCATTCGTGTCGGAGTCTTTGGCCGTACAGATACTCGTGTTCATCTCCTTTGCGAGATTGAAGGTGAGAGATATCGAGATGGTTGCACGCTCCGTCCTGCCCAAGTTCTACGCCGAGGATGTGCACCCTGAGAGTTGGAGGGTGTTCGGCTCCTTCGGCAAGAGGTACATTGTCACGGAGAGCCCCAGGATTTTGGTGGAACCCTTCGCCAAGGGTTTCCTCGGGGTCGACAAGGTCTTGGGGACGGAGGTGGAGGTCACGAAGACAGGGAGGGCGACAGGGTTCATCGCGAAGCCGGGAGTGCTCATCGGAGAGCTGAAGAAGAAGGCTGTTCAGGTGGAACTGGGAGAAAGTTCTCCGGATTTGGGCATCGGAGACTCGGAGAGTGATCACCATTTCATGTCGGCTTGCAAGGTTTGATGACAAACACCTGACCACTTGTTTACTGACGACTCTGTTCTAAGTACAAGCTTGCTCGTGTCGCCAGGAAGGTTTCATTGTGCCGCGGTACACCAAGAGCGAGCCGGTGCCCAAGAACCAACTCTTGCGGCCGGTGATCCTCCACGATGGCCGCCTGGCCCAGCGGCCGACGCCCCTGTCGGCGCTGCTGACCTTCCTCTGGTTGCCCATCGGTCTCTCCCTCGCGCTCGTCCGGATTTACCTCAACCTCCCGCTGCCGGAGCGCGTTGTCTTCTACACCTACAAGCTCGTCGGCATCAGGCTGGTGGTGAGGGGCGCGCCTCCCCCTCCCCCGAAGAAGGGCCACCCGGGCGTCCTCCTGGTGTGCAACCACCGCACCATGCTCGACCCCATCGTCACCGGCGTCGCCCTCGGCCGCAAGATAAGCTGCGTCACCTATAGCATCAGCAGGTTCTCGGAGCTCATCTCCCCCATCAAGGCGGTGGCGCTGTCGAGGGAGCGGGCGAAGGACGCGGAGAACATCAAACGCTTGTTGGAGGAAGGAGACCTGGTGATATGCCCCGAGGGCACGACTTGCAGGGAGGCCTTCCTACTACGCTTCAGCGCGCTCTTCGCGGAGCTCACCGACCGCATCGTCCCGGTGGCCATCAACACGAGGCAGGGGATGTTCCACGGGACGTCCGCGCGAGGTTGGAAGGCGTTCGACCCCTACTTCTTCTTCATGAACCCGACGCCGACGTACGAGATCACGTTCCTGAACCAGCTGCCCAAGGAGCTCACCTGCGCCGCGGGGAAGTCGCCCATCGAAGTGGCCAACCACGTACAGCGAGTGCTGGCGGAGACGCTTGGCTTCGAGTGCACCAGCCTCACCAGGAAGGACAAGTACGGCATGCTTGCGGGCACCGATGGTCGAGTCGCATCCAAGAACCCGAAAGCCTAAGCACGCAAGACGATCTGCGACGAACTGATTGGTCATTGAATTCATAGCCCAACTATGCATGAAGAAATGGAATCATATATATATATATATATATATATATATATATATATATATATATATATATATATATATATATATATGTAATTTGTGCTTAATTATCATCATCTTTGTTAAGTTTGACATTAGTGTTGTGTGAGGGTGATGATGTTCGGATCGAGTTATCGGATCCAATCCGTTTACTTTGAGCCCGTCTAGTTTGAGCCCGGCCCATGGAGTCGCCATCGAGTCTCGTGTGCTTACTGTAGAGGCCACATAGCCAAAACTGTCGCTAAGAATATTTGATGGCTCGCAACGAACCCAGAAAGAGATATTACCCGAACTGTTCCACTCACCGTCATCAGGATCGTCCGATCTTCAGGTCTCACCATCAGTGGGCGGTTGGACGGTGATGATGCAATTCCCATCCTAACATCATAAATAAACCACTCGTTCTCTTCTCCCACTCTATAGGTTCGGATGCTGCGGCTTATAAGCACGGCCAGAAATATCACCCGAGAGCTCGCGACTTCGGTGTTGGACGCCATGAGCCCCGCGGGAGCTTATATCCTGCCGCTCTCCTGTCCTCTACCCTCGGATCTACTTCGGCGTCCGAAGAGCTCACGCCCCAGGTCCCCGATCCGGAACGGGGAGGCCTCCCAGGGAAGAGGCACGCACCCCTTGGGCTGGGGCGGCCCCTGGCGTTCTGGTACCCCGTGCCGCCTGCGGTGGGCTGCCGCGGGAGCCCGAACCGGCGGCGGAGGCGCTGACCTGAAGCCGGAGGCGTTCGACGTGCCGGACTCGGTCCCGGACTCGATCGGGTTCCCCCAGGTCGTCCGGAGAGAGTTGGTTTCTCCGGCTCTGCGGCCGAGGGAGGAGGAGGAGGAAGGGGACGGATGGTTGGGCGATGTGGGAGCAGGATTGGAGACGTTCCCCAAGAGATGGGTGATCGTGATCCTCTGCTTCTCGGCGTTCTTGCTCTGCAACATGGACCGCGTGAGTGTCGTTCCTCTCTTGCTTGCTTTCTTTTCTGTGGGATACATGCTCTCTACTGTTTGATTCTTGTAGTTTCATCATGTGTGCATATACCGGTAGGCAAAAAACAAAGAGACATCAGTGGATTTTAAATATGAAATGTTCTTTTTCTCATTTTAGTTCCGAATTACTCTCTCAGAAAAAATTATTGTGCCAGTTGTAATGATAAGTGTTCTTTGTCTACAAATATAAACTGGAGGCGTACAAGCATGGAAGAGAGTAAAATGCCTAGAATGGAGAGGTGTAGACGTAAAGAGGGAGCTAGAGGCAGGGTGAAATTTGTAGCATGCTCTAGCTAGTGCGATGATTTGAATCTATGAATGCTTCAATGTGAAGATTTGCATCCACAAGGTTTTAACTACATATTTAGCAATCTTTCGGTTGTTAAAGATCGGAGTTTAATCTGTGGTTGAACCCGATATACCTTCATGAAAATTTTTTATAGCCGTCAAATGTACATATTCATACTTCAATTTGGGAGTCTCATATACAGCCTTTGTTGGGTCATTAAAGATTAGAGCATGCTTCATTGGTCAATCTGAACCTTCATAATATTTTTTAACAGACTCCTTGTAACACTAATCATCCATTCTGATGGATGATGACAATTCTGGAGAAGGTTTTATAAATACTGCATAAAGTACATTTGTTATTAATTAGTATAGAATGGGGTTGTGATTATTTTTTAGTCTATATCAGTACATTCACTTCATATAGAGGGGGCTGCTTTCTTATTATCTCTGTATCTTATTTTATGATCTCCAACAGGGTACACAGAATTAGGTTCCCATCACCTCTATGAAGATTTAAAACAAGAAAAAAAGGGGCTTAAGTTAATTTCATACTAATGTCATGTTTGTGCTCAAATTTGAGAATTAGTATTTATAAGATTTGTTGATCATTACATGATTTAGAAAATGTGAAATATGCATATCGGATAATGTGATGGGATGTTTTATATGATTGATTTCAATTTGATAGGTAAATATGAGCATTGCGATTCTCCCCATGTCAGCAGAATTCAACTGGAACCCTGCAACTGTAGGATTGATCCAATCATCCTTCTTTTGGGGCTACCTACTCACCCAGGTTGGTGGTGAACCACTTGCATCATCATGTAATTTTGAGTTTGAGCTTGCATACTCTGAGAACATCTTTTTGTTGATTTTGCTCCATTGTTTTATGAGCCTGAATCTTTGGCTTTTTATATGGTAACTATAAATTTGATTTACAAGAATGAGAATTCGGTTTCATACATTACGTGGTAAAGTTTTAAGCTTAGGGTGAAATAGTGTTTTGGGGGTTTCAGATTCAATTCAACTACTATTCATTTCTTCAACCAGTTATTAAAAAATATGAACTCAACCAGCTTACAAATTAAGAAGTAAACTAAAACAGGTGGATTTGATTATTAAAACTTCATAGGCCATCTGATTTCACTTAGAGCAAACATTTTCTACATATCAATTGGTGACGAAGAACCTCCATGTCAATATAACATTAACACTCATTTCCATGTTCTTATAGTTTCAGTTAACAAACATCACAAAATTTTATTTTATATCCAAAAAAATATTTAATACTAGTATATTTTGAAGGTGAAATTCAGTATAGTTTTGCTACACCCTTTTGTCTTTTCCTACTCAGTTTAGAGAGGTATTTGGTCCATGCAAAGTAGGCAGCCCTTGGATAAATGTTCTCTAAGCGTATAGTTGATTATTGTTATGGGTCATACCTTTTCTTTGGCACACCTATGTCTAATTCTCTTTGACGCTGATTTACCATTGTTCATACAATGTAACATAATCTAGATCAAACTTGTGATGCTATTTTACTGTATTCAAGTTGCTGTTACACAATTTGCACATGATGTTAGTTAAATGGCTTGAGAGGATTAAGTTTAAGGTTATGAAGCATGGATACCAAAATTGTTTGTTGCATTCTTGTCAAAGATGCTTCTTAGATGTCCATCAGATACTTCCCTTTGGAACATCTTATCTCTAAATTATCATTGAAAAGATCAAATTTTTTTGGATATTTTAGGTGATAGTTCATAGATATCTCTTCTACTCATTTAGTGATTTTGCTGCAAACACGATTTCACAAACTTAAAATCAACTGTTGGATAGGAAGCTTGTGTGTGTGCATGCATGCCCCTTTTGCATTTGTTGGTGCGGGATTTATTTGAATCTGTCGCTCCATTATATTTGCTGGTTTATATAGATCGCAGGAGGTATATGGGCAGACATTGTTGGTGGTAAACTTGTCTTGGGGTTTGGGGTTGTTTGGTGGTCTATTGCCACGGCTCTTACACCTATTGCAGCAAAGGCTGGATTGCCTTTCCTTCTCGTTGTACGTGCTTTCATGGGAATTGGTGAGGTAAGATTTAAATAACCAAATAATAGCAAAATTCCTGTTTTAGTTTCCTAAAATAAATGATGCTTTGCATTGCTGCCTTCTGACTCCATCTCTCCCAATTCTTTGGGCCTCTTTACTTTATATGTTTGGCTCAAGTTGATACAGTTGGCTTTTGTCAGGGGGTTGCCATGCCTGCTATGAATAATATTCTTTCAAGGTGGATTCCAGTAGCAGAGAGGAGCAGATCATTAGCACTGGTATATAGTGGGATGTACCTTGGATCAGTAACTGGATTGGCCTTTTCACCTTTGTTGATACATAAGTTTGGTTGGCCTTCTGTCTTCTATTCTTTCGGTTCTCTTGGAAGTGTTTGGCTTACAGTATGGCTAAGTAAGGTATATATGATGCAACATAGCTGTTGGTGGCTTTTGCTACTAACGGCAGTTTTTTTCTTTTAAAAGATCCATTTCCTTTTGTCTTCATTATTAGTAGTAACTTTTAGTAATCAGCCTTTTGAAGCGGCTTGTTCATCCCTGAAGTTGCAGTTAGTATGTCCATTGAAGGTTGCCTAATTTATATCATCACCTGTATAATCAGGCATACAGTTCTCCTATTGAAGATCCTGAAATTAGCCCTGATGAAAAGAAGCTTATTGTCAGTGATAATGTGCTAAAGGAACCTGTAAAGACAATACCATGGAGATTGATCTTATCAAAACCACCAGTTTGGGCTCTTATAACTTCCCACTTCTGCCACAACTGGGGAACATTTATTCTTCTTACTTGGATGCCAACATACTACAATCAGGTAGATTATCTAGTAATTTGGCATGATTTCTGCTCTTAAGTGAACATGCTTTTTAATCTTTTCATGGCAACTTGAATCCTAATTTCTGATTATGTCAGTCTCTAGTTTGTGCTGCGTCCATATTTCTTAGTACTGTTGTTCTTAGAAAGCTTTCAATCATTTGCAAATTGAAGATTTTAATCTTTTTAAGGAGTATAGAAATGACAATCATCTAATCACCTTTAAGCATTTTATTTCAAAATGTTACTATGAGTTTTGTTAGAATATCAAGATATTGATGAAATTATATTTAACCTGCTTTATATAGGTTTTGAAGTTCAACCTCACAGATTCTGGTCTGTTTTGCATTCTTCCCTGGCTTACAATGGCAGTTTCTGCAAATGTTGGAGGATGGATCGCAGATACACTTGTCAGTAAAGGATTGTCAGTGACAATCGTTCGCAAAGTATGGGCTGTTCTTTTGGCTTTTACAGTGGAAATTTCACGAGAAAGCATCTTTTTTATGACAGGAAGATTTATTATATGTTATTAAATGATTTTTCCATCAATACTTATTTGATTTGATTTATTTTAAAACCAATGTGTATCATTTTCGTTAGCTTGTTCTACTTATGTGCAATTATGGTATCTATGGGCCAATAGATATATCAATTATTCATGGACATTTTAATTTCCCAACCGCAAAAGTTTCTTGTGTTAAGAATGACACTTAAGAGAAGTCTTCTTAGACCATAAAAGTCAAGGAAATGATGGTTTATAGATATTTTCCTAAGACTAGTCTTTCTACTACATGATCTATTATTCCTTCGGCTAAAGGAGGAGTTATAGCTCCCCTAAGATTCAAGGACGAGTTATCTACAAGGCCTGCTTGGCATATTATGGGTACATGTAAAAATAACAATCAAATTTTCTATTGATATATGTTATTAAATGATTTTTCCATCAATACTTATTTGATTTGATTTATTTTAAAACCAATGTGTATCATTTTCGTTAGCTTGTTCTACTTATGTGCAATTATGGTATCTATGGGCCAATAGATATATCAATTATTCATGGACATTTTAATTTCCCAACCGCAAAAGTTTCTTGTGTTAAGAATGACACTTAAGAGAAGTCTTCTTAGACCATAAAAGTCAAGGAAATGATGGTTTATAGATATTTTCCTAAGACTAGTCTTTCTACTACATGATCTATTATTCCTTCGGCTAAAGGAGGAGTTATAGCTCCCCTAAGATTCAAGGACGAGTTATCTACAAGGCCTGCTTGGCATATTATGGGTACATGTAAAAATAACAATCAAATTTTCTATTGATATATGTTAATATATGTGAAGCAAGCTTGGTTGTGCGTTTCAAATGATTAAGATGCCACAAAGTCCTAGAAATACATTTTTCTTTGAGTTCTGGCTAATGCACATTTGGATCTATAGTCCATAATAGTTATCTGTTTTTCCTTGATTTCGGTCGTTGAAGTTGTTAGGTCATTATTGTCAACCCCTAAGGTCACTCTTAGAAGTGATAGATCATATAATGTTACACATTCTGACTTAACCTTTCTCCATCACAGTGATTATGCTTCAGACAAACACAAGTACTTCCGCACAATGTTTTAAATTTCATGGTAAGGGGATATATCAATTATTCATGGACATTTTAATTTCCCAACCGCAAAAGTTTCTTGTGTTAAGAATGACACTTAAGAGAAGTCTTCTTAGACCATAAAAGTCAAGGAAATGATGGTTTATAGATATTTTCCTAAGACTAGTCTTTCTACTACATGATCTATTATTCCTTCGGCTAAAGGAGGAGTTATAGCTCCCCTAAGATTCAAGGACGAGTTATCTACAAGGCCTGCTTGGCATATTATGGGTACATGTAAAAATAACAATCAAATTTTCTATTGATATATGTTAATATATGTGAAGCAAGCTTGGTTGTGCGTTTCAAATGATTAAGATGCCACAAAGTCCTAGAAATACATTTTTCTTTGAGTTCTGGCTAATGCACATTTGGATCTATAGTCCATAATAGTTATCTGTTTTTCCTTGATTTCGGTCGTTGAAGTTGTTAGGTCATTATTGTCAACCCCTAAGGTCACTCTTAGAAGTGATAGATCATATAATGTTACACATTCTGACTTAACCTTTCTCCATCACAGTGATTATGCTTCAGACAAACACAAGTACTTCCGCACAATGTTTTAAATTTCATGGTAAGGGGATATATCAATTATTCATGGACATTTTAATTTCCCAACCGCAAAAGTTTCTTGTGTTAAGAATGACACTTAAGAGAAGTCTTCTTAGACCATAAAAGTCAAGGAAATGATGGTTTATAGATATTTTCCTAAGACTAGTCTTTCTACTACATGATCTATTATTCCTTCGGCTAAAGGAGGAGTTATAGCTCCCCTAAGATTCAAGGACGAGTTATCTACAAGGCCTGCTTGGCATATTATGGGTACATGTAAAAATAACAATCAAATTTTCTATTGATATATGTTAATATATGTGAAGCAAGCTTGGTTGTGCGTTTCAAATGATTAAGATGCCACAAAGTCCTAGAAATACATTTTTCTTTGAGTTCTGGCTAATGCACATTTGGATCTATAGTCCATAATAGTTATCTGTTTTTCCTTGATTTCGGTCGTTGAAGTTGTTAGGTCATTATTGTCAACCCCTAAGGTCACTCTTAGAAGTGATAGATCATATAATGTTACACATTCTGACTTAACCTTTCTCCATCACAGTGATTATGCTTCAGACAAACACAAGTACTTCCGCACAATGTTTTAAATTTCATGGTAAGGGGATATATCAATATTGTTGTGGAAAGACACACTGCTCGTCATGGATTGGCGCATGAGATTCATTTTAGGCTGCACTGAACCAAGGCAACCATGTCGGCAGTTGGCATGACTTAAACTCAACACAAATGCCTTGCTGATATTGAGTTCACAGTCTTTATCAGTCAACATTCAATCCATGCATATGCACATTCATATAAAACTATGTCAAGGTAAATGTACATCTACACATGTACATACGCATGCACCTACACAAGCTCATACTAGTATTTCATTTGGTTCTCAATTCTCACTATGTTGCCTTGATTGTCATGGATGTATCACTTAATAGCCAAAATCAACAGTTTTGGAGTTGTGCATGGATTTTTCTTTCATCTGTTTATGTCTGAATATTGCCTTTTTGTTTACGAGTCTGCTTCTATTCAGATCATGCAATCAATTGGATTCCTTGGTCCAGCTTTCTTCTTGACTCAGTTAAGTCATGTCCACTCTCCTGCAATGGCAATATTATGCATGGCTTGCAGTCAGGTATATTCCTGTTAGCAGTAGTCATGTCCATTCTCCTTTATCTATGTTTTCAACTTCTATATGATTAACTTCTATATTTTGATCAGGGAACCGATGCATTTTCACAATCTGGCCTGTACTCTAACCACCAAGATATTGGTCCTCGCTATGCTGTAACTATTTCTAATTATTTGCACACATATATCCCTTTATATCAAAGTGATTTAATAGTTCCAGCAAAAGTTGCCTAGTTTTTTTCTACAGCTTTTTCATTTTTCTGTCAGTCATATATGCTCCTAAAGAAGGAAGATAACATTTGAGTGCTCTTTGCAGGGTGTGCTTCTCGGTCTTTCAAACACAGCCGGGGTTTTAGCTGGTGTCTTTGGGACGGCAGCTACAGGCTACATTCTGCAACATGGTTTGTTCATGTTTCCTTTATTAGTATGAAACCACAAAAAGCCTAACCATTCCTTATAATTTGTGGAGTTTTTCCTCGTGTGCTCTTGAATACCATCTACTTAAAACATATACCGTTTTCTCTTCAGCTTATGTTCTTTCTTCAGCCTAGTTAGATTGGCAGAGACTGAGAATGGTCTAGTCAGTAATATATGCAACTAATTTTCACATTCTGATAACGATTAACAATATCTTTAAGAGCAAATATATCTGATGATTGCACTCGGTTGACTGACGTAGTGATCCATCACTATCTTAGAGTTGGTTTGACTTAACATTATCATTTTAACCATTCCATAAATTTTCTCCCCGGTAAATGCGGTGCCAATATACTAAATGCCATCAGTGAAAAAGTGTCATACTAGCATGTGATTGTTGCAATTTTCTTCATCAGATATTAACATGCAAAGAAATCGCAGGTTCGTGGGATGATGTGTTTAAAGTTTCAGTAGCACTCTACATTGCCGGAACTGTGGTCTGGAACCTCTTTTCGACCGGGGAGAAGATTATTGATTGAGCTTTAGTGTTCTGCATATCCTGAGACAAATCCAAAGAGACCTCGAGTTGAAGATTCAAAATCTGATTCTTTTCTTACTGAGCATTCGTGGAAAGCAAAGCAGCACAAGAAAAGGCATTTACTCTTGCTAACATCAATCTTCATCAACAGATTCCTCGCATTGGGGTAACCACTGAAACCAATGGTTTCCTTAGGCTAAGATCTCTCTCCATATGCATGTCAAATAGATGCCAGTTTTGTCATGTATATTGGCCATGTACATGTTTATTCAATGGTTTAGTACAGAGAAAAGAATGCATCATCTTTCTCCATGGGGGCACCTAACTCTTTTCATTGTATGATAATGTCACAACTACTTTGTAGCGTTTAGCACTTCATTGACATCTTCATCGCATAGCATTGTTTCCATGGTCTCTCAAATTAAGCTTGGTTTCCTGTTGAGCACATTGTGTGTTATATATTGGTCATGGATAAATCGATATGATCAACTAAAATGTGAAGTTAACTCTGGATATTGTCGGAGAATTTGAAATGCATGCGTCTGATCACTATCCATCAGATCCCAAGTCTTCGTTCGCAGCTGCAGATGCTGAAGGCAAAGAGGAGGATGACCCACCGGAGGTGTCTCTCTACAAAGAGAGGGCGGTAGAGGACGAAGACGAAGCAACCGATCGTGGTGAACTCCCCAAGTTATCGGCTTCCGGTTGTTCTGACGCTCGTTTAGGAATCCGAGAGACCTCCGAACTCGAACCCTCGGCAGCGTCTGTTGGATCGGCTTCAACATCTGCCGCCGGATCGCGCCATCCCATTGATCTGAATGAGTGGGACTCACGAGCACCATCAATCAGGTCTGTGAGAGGTCGGTGCCGGTGGCTTCCGGTTCGGAGTCCCTTCAGTCGCGGAGTCTAATCCCATCGCCTCGTTAAAACCCGATCCTCCATCTACTCTCCGCCGGGGAACGATAGCAGGGCGACGAGCTCTGCCCATTTGTCTGTGAATTCTTCGCAGGTCACGCGTAGGAGGCATGCGAAAAGCCTCCAAGGACAAGAGGGTACGATCTTCCCCCGCGGCGGTTTCCTTGCTCGCTAGGGTTCCTTCCGGGCGTCGTTCGCGTACGCTTTGCCCTCCAGTGGGTTCTTTGCGCGCTATAGGTTCTTTTTGGCGTCATTCCGTTTGATCGCTCGGCTTTGTCGTGCTCTTCACTCCCGGGCAGTTTCCATGCTGGCGGGTTTGTTGTTCACGTTCGCTTTCCTAACGGACTTGTATACCTATGATAATATTATAGGCTTAGTTTAAATTATCTAAGTTAAGATATATTTTTACAATAATATCATAGGTTTAATTGGGATTGTTTAACACTTATATGTTATGTTTATGTTATCCGTTCTCAAAATATCAATTTAATTATAATCTTTCTGAGGTGAAGAATCTATAAAAAAACAAATTGATTAGTTCAAAATTGAATGACGAAAAAATCCTAATATTTCGTCAAGAAGACACCTTTACAACCAATTTAACAAATACTTATATGCAAGAGAGGAAGAAAAAAAATAAAAATTTTAAAAGGTAAATAAACAATCGTAAATTCGCAAACAACTACTCATCGGGTGTTGAGCACGTTGACAAGTTCCTATAGACTTAACATGCGAACTTGTGAATCTAATCAATGCCTAATATTATCCTAAATCCTCATCCACTTAAGTGCCACCCTTGAAGCTTTGGGGGGTTGAGATGATTGACGTTTTTCTTCGCACCGTAACCTATAGAAAATAGGCTATGACATGCAAAAACTAGGCTATTCTAGGATAGTTTTACCTATTCTGATGCGCTATCACTTTATAGTATTGCAAATAATTCCTACTTATAATTTTCAAGAAAAACATACAAAAATGAGACAAAACACATTGCCTAAACATATACACAAGTAAACAAAAGTAATGAATGGTTCGTGGATAAAGATGTTGTATGTATGCGACGATCATCCATGATAATTTTTCCCTACTTAAATTGTCAATACCTTTATCAATGCTTGCTAGTAGGCTTTGATGATTGCTTCTTCATGTTACAAGGCATTGTTAAGTTCCCAAGTGACTTTTATTCGGAGAAGCTTTTGCCACTTCATCGAGTACTCGATCTGCTCTACTCCATTAGGTAGTTTTGTTTTGTGATCTGCTAAAATAGTTTCAACTCGCTTTTCATAAGAGACTCTGGTGGGGAGTAGCTAAGTTGGAATACTTCGGAAAGTATTTTACGGATCTAAATTGTATGTTTTTAAGTTACTTGCGGGGAATATATTGTGAATTTTGAGCTACGTCGATAGCTGCAACTTGGAATAGATATTGTCTACCATGTTGATAATTGGGAAGAGTCATTTATACTTATGTATCAACCCCTTATGCACTTTATGTCTAAAGAACTAAAGTAATGCTAGTTGGAGCTTCAATAACACTCAGTCGCCAACTTTAAACTCTTGTGATTGTCTTTCAAAATAAACTCATTTCATCATCTTTTTTTGTTGTCTTCTCTAAGTAAGTCCATACAATATATATGTTTCAGTGTCATTCATTTACAAAGTGATATGCTAACGGACTACTCCTAATATAACCAATTTTTAAGGTGTGAGGAGTCGATAACTACTATCTCGTAATGATCTCGAATGAGCTTGTTGGATGTAGAGCTCTATTAGTCATAAGTACCCCGTAAGCCAATCATGTGAGTGATAACACGTGTGACATTATACACATTCTTTTTGCATATTATATTTTGACATTTTATCACTTTATATTACTTATTGTATATATGTATATATATTATGATATCCATAGATCTATGCAATAGGAATCAGATTGTGATGAGATCACGATAATGAGACCGATTCACCTTTAAACACAAACCCTAAATAATCTTTGTCATAGGTTACTCGAAAAGGACATCGAGATAATTGGACAAATTGGTCTCATAGCTGCTTGTGTGGGGACACTAAGGCTACAATGCAGGTGCTCATTGGCAAATGAGTTCATTAATTGATCCACTCACGGAATGCTAGATGGTTAATGATACCTCATTGTAAATAGTGATTCCGTTGTCCCAATAGTGTATATGTTCCTTAGACTTGTGATACAAAAGATGTCCTGTATGAGTACTCTACTCTTTGATACAAGATTTATAGGTTTGAAGTTACAGATCTAGCACAATCAATCATTGGGAGTGATAGTCAACCATACAAGGGTTATTGAGTGTCGATAAAAATCATCTGCTCTCGGTGTCATGAAAGGAATATCTCATGTATTCTTGCTCAGACAAATCCATAGTCAGGGTCATTCAGATTAAAAGAGAAAAGAGTTTTCCGGAAAAATCTAATTAGAGTAAGACTCGAGCAGAAATCATATGGGTCTGACAGCACCATGTCTGGTATACGGTATTTGGGATATTAGATGGATGAGTAACTATAGATACATGGTAACTGAGAATAGACATATCCAATGGATTGAATTCCCTTATATCGTCTGAGAACTATGACATGGTGGCCTAGTACGTCCATAGTTGATGAGTCGAGTGAATTATCATGAAGATAATAATTCATTGAGCCAAAATGAGTTCTGACAGATATGACTCATGGCCAGCTCGATATTGGGCCTATAGGGTCATACACATATGGTAGATGTTGCGATGAGTAAATGTTCGAATATGAGATATCCGTCGGAACCCATATCTTATTAGATAACCAATAAGTCCTTGAATTATTGGATCATATGAAAGAGATTTAATAAGAGATAATGAAAAATTATTGAATAGATATTTACTAATTTAAGAGGCTTGGATAATTAGATGGAGATCCAATACCCAATAGGGTAAGATCTATTAGGGTTAAGTTGACAAGGGGCCTCTATAAATAGGAGGGAATCAAACATCTATAGGCTAGAGGTTTTTTAGTTGCCACCTCCTATTCTCCTCTCCTCTTCTCCTCCTCAGATAGCATGTATGGAGATTTGGGCAATAATTTAAGGAGTATCGTCACAGCCCTATTATGTGGGTCACTACTAGAGAATTTAGGGATATATGATCTATAAGAATTTAGGGATATATGATCTCTATAGGTAATATAACTATCTCACACTAGTTTTCAGTTTCGCGGATTTTGCACACTAATTTTTGCACAACGATGAACACCTTTTTGGGAAATTAGGGGTTTTTGTTTTCTGTTCCTATGCTGGACATATGATGTTGCCCCTAGATTTTTCTACAGTGGTATTAGTGTAGGTAATCCTTGCGAAATATTAGTTTTGAACTGCGTGTATTATGTCTTAAAAAAAAATTGGCGTTAAAATTTTTGACGTAAAAGATGAGAGAGGGTAGTAATTGTTGCTGCCCTCGCAAGTTGGTCAATGACTGCTTGTAGCCTTGGCCGAGGCTTGGTCACCTACATGTAGGTGGCTAGCAGCCTAAAATCGACCGCTTATGGACATTGTGCTTGTGGGCAAAGGCACCCGCGAGGCTAGCGCCGCCTGCGGGTGCTACACCCTCGGGCAGAGAAGCCTACGGGGGCAGTAGCACCTATGGGCATTACGCCTGCGGGTTAAACCGCCTGCGGTGGCAACAACGCCTACAAGCGTTAGGCAGGCGTAGCGTCGCCTACAAGTGCTGCACCTACGGGCAGAAGTACTCACGGGGGTGGCGATGCTTACATTCGTTGCACCCGCCGACAGAGGCACCTGCGGGTGTAGCATCCCCCGCAGGCAGAGGCAGCGGCCCCCCCGCCCCCTATAGTGGTCACCGTCGGTAGGGTGGCTGCGGAAACAATGCAGTAGGGAGAAGGAATGTGATTAGGGTTTTTTAGACAAAATATAGTTTTGTCTCCTTTGAATTTCAAAAATTTTAAGTTTTGTCCTTTTTATCCAGATTATCAAAATGCTCTTCATAATTCAAAAAATTCTCTACATGTCCCCTATTTCAAAAAATATTAATTAATTAAAAGTTTAATTAACTATTATTATTATTATTATCAAGTAGTCTTATATGTTGATAATGTGTACTTGTAATGTATGATATGAACGGATGATTATGGACTGTATGACGTATGTACATATAATGTGATTATTATTATTATTGAGGCATGCGAGTCTTTATTTTTCTCTTTTATTGTTGGGCCTACATGCCTATGATTAAGTTGTAATCACACGATAAGGCACAGCGGGAGCATGGAAGAGATAGCGGGACCCATGGGACAGACGATCACAAGGTATAAAGATGTACTGTTGCATACTTAGATTTTGATGTGAGTGATTATACCTACTAGCTTAGGCTTGATCGCATTAGGCTGTGGTACATGATCATCTAGTGTGATTGCTCATGTGATGTGTGATTGCTTGTACACCTACTAGATATGTATATATATTTGCATGCGATGTAGATATATATTAAATATATATGTCATATTAGGAGATAAATCAAAATCCCTTCTCGATAATATTAAGTCAGTAAACGTGAGACAATTAGATTGACCCACGTGGCCTTCCATCATTATAGGTAAGGACTGATTCTCGACGTAAGTTGAGTTGGTTGAGTCCCTCGAGGCTCACCTATATCGCGATTTGCTATCTTGCCTATGACATAGAGATATCACTGGTGACATGAGGATATGGTATGTTTGGTCGAGTCCCTTGAGGGTATATCATCGAATCAGACTTATCTTATAATGATGGTGTTGACTTAACCAAATATCATGGTTGGTCGAGTCCCTCGAGACCATGGTGGTTCGGAGGCCGAATAGGATAGGAATCATAGATATATATATATATATATATATATATATATATATATATATATATATATATATATATATATATATATATATATATATATATAATATATATATATATTATATATATAATTAATATATATATCTATATATATATTATATATATATATATATATATATATATATATATTTGCATGTGATGTAGATATATATTAAATATATATGTCATATTAGGAGATAAATCAAAATCCATTCTCGATAATATTAAGTCAGTAAACGTGAGAAAATTAGATTGACTCACGTGGCCTTCCATCGTTATAGGTAAGGACTGATTCTCGACGTAAGTTGAGTTGGTTGAGTCCCTCGAGGCTCACCTATATCGCGATTTGCTATCTTGCCTATGACATAGAGATATCACTGGTGACATGAGGATATGGTATATTTGGTCGAGTCCCTTGAGGGTATATCATTGAATCAGACTTATCTTATAATGATGGTGTTGACTTAACCAAATATCATGGTTGGTCGAGTCCCTCGAGACCATGGTGGTTCGGAGGCCGAATAGGATAAGAATCATAAGGAGTTGTGATCGGCAAGAATTGTCTACCTTTTGGGCTTAGTGTGATTGGTTGAGTTCCTAGATATTATACTAAGACGTTGATTGGATCCCGATCTCCACTAAAAGTCTGCTAGAGACTTCCGTTTCATATGCTGAGAGTGTCACGTAACATGCTAGAAAAATAGTGGGAGTATATTAAGATAGAAGTCTATATTTTGATTATTCATTTTTTATAAAATCTATATATTATTTATTTTTGTTACATCTTTATTTTTAAAAAATATCGATTTTAAATCCCTTATGTGGCATACATGATGTCAATCGCCTCACTAGTTTGAATTATATAGATTAGCTCTGCAACCTGAGAATTGTTCTTATGTTGGAGAAAATCGCATATATCATTGATATAGTGATGCCTATGCTCGAGGAAGGGGCAAGCGAGGATGAGATCGCTCGCTACGTGAAGTACATAGATGACTCCACTCTTGCTCAGTATTACATGTTGGGCTCTATGACTCTCGAGTTACAGAGACAACATGAAAAGATGGATGTCAGATCCATTCTCCTACGTATCTGCAAATTGTTTAAAGAATAGGGAAGGACTCAACGATATGAGATATCCAAAAGTCTCTTTCGTACTAGGATAACTAAGAGGACACTAATTCAAAACCATACCCTAAAGATAATTGAGTAGATAGAGAAACTCACAAGTCTATGAATGGTCCTAGAGGATAACTTATGTGTGGATCTTGTACTTCAGTCCCTACCAGATGTTTTTTCATAATTCATAATAAATTTTAATATGAATAAGTTTGAAGTGACTCTCCTTGAGCTCCTCAATATGTTGAGGGAGGCAGAGAGCACCATTAAAAAAGAGATATCAGTTCTCTATACTAGTGAGAATAAAAAGAAAAAAAAATAGAAAAATCTCTTAAGAAGGGCAAGGGCAGACTAGGTAAAGCAAATGTTGCTGAGAAGGACTCGACAAACGACAAAGGCTAGTGCCTCCACTACGACAAAGATAGACACCGAAAGAGGAACTACAAAGGGTACCTTGCAAAGAGGGTGAAACAGAAGCTCATGATAAGTCTCAATTAGTCTGACTCTTATTACAGTATATGAGTATTAGATATCAGTAGTGCTTATCATATTTGTAGTGCATTACATGTTCTGGCAAGACCTAGAAGATTAGCAAGAGGCAAGATGAATCTTAAGATAAGCAATGAAGCAAAAATTGTTATAGTAGATGTTGGCAAGGTCACCCTATATCTGCTTGGTGGAGCTATTATTGCATTAGATGCATGTTATTTTGTTCTTTCTATTATCAAAAATATTATTTTCATTTCATATTTGACAGTTAATGAATATAAATTAATTTTTGATAATAATAGTTGTTAAATATTATTAGATGATGAGATAATCACGAGAAAAATATTGTATAATAGTTTATGTAACTTACGAGCCTTATTTTCATGAAAAATTAACCAACTATCTATTTAGTGGAATTAGAGAGAGAGTTATTGAACGGTTGGAGCTCATACATATTGATATATGTAGACTAATGTTCACTCATACTATATATGTTTATTCTTACTATTTATTTTATTACTTATATCGATTATTTGTTAAGGTACGGACATTTATACTTTGACTCAGTTCATCCAATTAAGTATACATTATATTTGAGGATAGATTATTGGAGATCGCATCAAGGTTTCAACTAAAAAATAAGATAAAAAAATAGCCCAAACATATACATATGTACAGGCCAATAAAAGCGACGACCGTAACAGGCGGTTTCTTTGCTCGATAGGGTTTCTACCTCGCGGCGTTCCTTTGATCGTCAAGCGTTCTCGTTCTTTTCCCCATCGGCGGTTTCTCTTCTCGTGAGGGTTTTTTTCTTCGCGTCGTTTCGTTGATTATTCAGCGTTCTCGTTCGCCTTGGATTGCAGGATATGTACGCCCGGAAGGCGAAGGAGGATGGATGGCGCCCCTGGAGTGCTTTCAAGGTCCCTTAGACCGACGAGGAGTTAAAGTTTTACCGATTAGACTAATGTAACATCGGATTCAACCATCAACGATGCCGTATGGTTTGCTCAAGGGTTCGACGTTACGGTTCTTGATTGGAGCTTTACCAAATGCAACCTAACGCAGTTTTCAGCAAGAGTTCGAAGGTTTGTGAGTATAACACATATTTATTGAATTTTTTCGTCGAATAACCAATTCACATCGAATTGGCATTCCATTTTCTTTAAATGACAACTTTATCTGCCTGTTGTCCACATCTGCATTATATTCGTTACTGCAGAAGATCTTTTGGGATCTCATCAATTCTTGTTATTTGGATGTTCATTTTTCGCAACAAAGAACTTTCCGCTGAAACTTTGTGGCAAAATCATTCACGGAGCTCATCAATGTTACGAGCATTGCTTCTGTCTTGGTTTTTGATTTAACATTGGCTGATTGATGGATTCTTAGAAAATTCTACTTACAGATGACGAGTCATGGGGGATAAAATATCTTATTGTTAAGGTCAATTGATAAAAATGAGGCCATTCTGTGAGGGAAAAAAAAAGAGACTTGACCTATAATTATTATTTCATTTCTTTTTCATCAGAGTTTAAGCCATTGGCCTTCACCTGAAAAAGGCTCTTGAGGTCTTCAAAAACTTACTTTGAATTAGCCGGTTCAGACTTTATAGAGATTACCTCTGGCTAAGTACACCTAGAAGACACAACTACAGCTGTTTTTGCTTACTCGGCGGCTTGATTGGTAAAAGCTGAAATGGATTTTGTGGTAGCTTGGTTTGGTGTGAGATATAGATCATATTACAACTAACGAGCAGGTTGGAGAAGGGTTTATCCATTACCCACTCCAACCCAACTTGCATGTGTTGCAGCCCAACCATAGGGTTCTAGTGTATGTTTGGTATTCAGGATTGGAGAATTATACAGGAAATATTGCAATCAGCATAGGTACACTGGAGTTGCCCTTTTTTTATTTAATTCAAGGATTAAACTCCTTGTATTGTGACTATTGTCAATTATCCATGCATGATAAACTGCAAAGTGAACATTAAGGATATTGGAAGATGTAGTGGATAAAAAAGAAGCAAGGCGGAAGACATATGGAGTACAATTTTTTTTTCTTTATGATCTGAAGTTAGGTTAAAAGGCATATCTAAAAGGACATCTAGTCATTACTGTTTATGACTTTGCCGACCTGACTTTGTTGATTCACCATCATCATTGAAACTTGTATCATTAAATGTAGCATGCTACAGACCTTAAAACTTGTTGTCAAGGACGATGCTTGGGAGAATTGACTTTTTTTTTGTTAGTTCATCTGAAGCTAAGTAGCCCTTTTAAGCTAGGTCCTTATTCTTCAGCAGTAAATTCTGTAAAGGATCTTATACTCTTGATGGCCAACTGATGGATTGGAAGGTCTATCAGTTGCGGATGAAGCTTATGCAACCACGAGAATGCTGTTAGTCATGGAGATAAAAGAAATGGATTGAAGAACAAGGACTGCTGTAACAGAGAGAATCTAAAGGTTCAATAAGACAACCTATTTTTCTGTTAATGTCTGTTTTTCCTTAAATATAGTTTGTTGCTATTACGTTGTTTCCAGCATCATGAACTTATTGTTTGTTCCTCACGCAGCTAAAACTATTCTCTTCTCATGTTAGGTTTGCATAGCCAAAAAGTAGCTATAACTCGAGTATAGTTACGGCTGCATGTCATTGTGGAACACTGTTTTGCATGATATCAGTAATCACATTGGTTATTTAAAACAGATACTATAGGTTTTGCTTGAAGGTTGTCTGTGCTGTTTATCATGGAACTAACTGTCATGTTGCAAGGCCCTTTGGATAACAAAATTGTTACGTGCTGATCATGTTTGTTGCATGCTGCACACATCAGCATTCATGATGTACTGACATGGCATACACTTCTGTGCCATGCTGGTACCTTGTTGGAACTATGCTTATATACACCGGCAGCACTGGTCCCTTATTACATTGGTGCTGTGTGGAAGGTTCATTTGAATGCATTGAGATTCACAGGCCTATCTGATACTCTGCTCTGCTTGTAGATAGAGTTATGAATGTTATGAAAACCCATACTTTACGTGCGACGCATTTGGATCTCTTCTTGTTCTGCTTATGCCAATTTCTGGAGCATCTATATCATGCAACCTTCTCCAGAGAGCCATATAACAAACATATTGACAGGATACAGGTTAGGAATTGACAATGACCTTGTGCTCGCATGATGAACTTTATCACGAAAATTGTTGATATATATTTATACTGCCTTTTGTCATGGGATGATTGTGTTGTAAATCCAGAAAAGATATTGATGTCATGTTATCTATATTTTGATGACACAACTTTAATATGAATATATGTGCATTGGATGATCCTCTGTTCAAGATCTTGATTTACTTGACTTGCCATATAATATTTTTTGAAAAAAGGGATGTTAACAAAGTATTTCAAAGGATAAAAGAACAACTTTCAAGTGTATTGATGTTCTCCTCATTGCATATCCATGACGTGATTGATAGTTTTCCTGACTAGGAATATGCTTTCTTAAGACTGGATCTTTTAATTTCATTAGATATCGACTTAGTGTCCTAAGACTTGTAATCATCGATATGTAACATTGTGGAAAGCTTTGCATCTGCAATTTCTTCTGTGATATTGACAATTGATACCCTGTAGAACTTAAAAAGTGGTTTGAGTACTCATGAAGCTAGCTATTATTGTTTGTAAAACTGAAGATAAAATTTTCTCTCTTCCAACCAATGTTTGTGCAAATATCTGCCTTCAGTGCTCTGGTTTACCTCTGTCCAAAAGCCTCTGTCCCTATCATTAGTTTTATTATATTTCATTGAATAGGTTTTGTCTATTGTCGAGTTGCCATCTTTAGTATAATCCTGTTACTTATTTCAGTTTATTGAGAAGTCCGGGGTTCAGATCTTGCCTTTTATCACTTATTTTTACAAAAAAAATTAATTTCTGAAGTTTGTATATCAAAATAGGTTTTGTCTACTATTGAGTTGCCATCTTTAGTATGATCAAGTTTGTATATCAAGTTGTCTGTTATTTCACGGTCTTGAACTTCTATAGGTAGTCATATAAAAATAAAGCACTCTTTATTAAGGTGAAATTTCAATTTCTAAAGTTTGTACATCTCCTACTGGTGGATTGGTAAGGTTTGTTGAGATGTTTTTGTGATGTGTCATCCATCTTCAATGAAAGATTTTGGATAATGTGTTGACAGGGTGCCAAAGTGGGTGGCGTTGGAGGGGGGGCCAAACGAGGATTACATCCCATTTTTGGCATGTGGGGACTTCGGCCCCCAAGTTCGTCAGAGGGTCGGTGTTACAAGCCTTTGGCTCCTGCACAGCCTTTGACAGCTCCGCCTTGACATTGACAAGCTCTTTCTTAATTCTGGTATGTAACCTCTCTCACTTTTAGTCCTGGATAATTGAAGTAGGTTCAGTAGCATTGCTAATTTTTTGTGCACCTCTCTCACTTTTAGTCCTGGATAATTGAAGTAGGTTCAGTAGCATTGCTAATTTTTTGTGCACCTCTCTCACTTTTAGTCCTGGATAATTGAAGTGGGTTCAGTAGCATTGCTAATTTTTTGTGCATCTGCTACTGACCACTGAAGCATTTTAAAGTTGCAAGCGTAGAGTTTTGGGCACAGCCTAAACGCATGGTGCCAATGGGAATCGAACGAGAAGTTCTCAGGCTTCATTTTTTTTCTGTCATCAATTTATTGATTGTTTTAGCTCTAACACTCAAAAGGCATTTGTTTCCGGTTTCCACATAGAAAGATAAAGAGGAAAAAAAAAGTGTTATTTTCTGCAGTGTTAGTAATCGATTCCTGGGAGATTGAGAACTCAGGAGTCGTGGAAGAACAAGATGGAGGAATGTATTATGGTAGAACTGCTGTTTATAGAGTGAGAAGGCGGGTTGGGGGTATACTTCTGTGGTATAAAGAGCAAACAGAAAATTGCTGGTTCAGCTGAAAATCGTGGAGTTTGCATGGCGAGTCTAGCACGACCTCCTCGACGAGGAGTTGAGGAACTTGATGCAGTCTTCGATGGCCTCCGACAGGTGAGTCTCTTCAGGAGCAGCGAACCTCTGTGGAGTCATGCTGGAAGAAACCTTGGACGGTGGCTGCCGTCGGCTTCCGGAGATGAAGTTTAAGGCCCTCGACGTTTTGCGGAAGAATCGTATCGCCGAGAGGCGTGCGCTGTTGAGTAGCCGAGATGAGAAGCCGCTGCGTCCGCGATCCTCCTCCTGATCCCCGAAATGGATGTCGGACGTTCGAGAGACCGTCGGCTTCGCATGGATATTGCTGTCGAGGCTGAAGCCGACGCTCCTCTCGCTCTTCTTCAACATCTGATCTGGCGTCCAAGAACGGACTTGCCGTAGGAGGGCAGGCAGCGAGACATTTATGGCGAGGCTTCCGCACAGTGTGCCAAGAGAACACCAAAGGGAAAGGGAAAAAGAGAGCGTTGAAGAGACTACAGAGAAGAAGTGGGTTGGACTGTCAGTGAGCAGACGATGCCTGCCTGCTCGCTTGATGGAAGAGACTGGCAGCAGTGGTGGACTAAAAGTGGGCGTTGTTGTGGAACACTGACTGGGCTGGTATATACTTGGAGTCATGCTTTGGTCGATGGCACGAGAATCTTATCAGCCTAGAAGCAAGCGAAAGCCCAAAGCCCCCAGAGGAGAAGAGGACGGTCAGAGAGGAAAGGGTCGTGATACTTTCACGAGACGATCTCATTTCTTTTGAGGTGCGCACCCGCCCCATTCCCCTTCCCCCCCTCTTTCTGTAATGGCGTGCATCGATTTCAAAGCTCGCGTGGTCTTTCCATGGAGCGAGAGCGCTTTGGGTCCATGGGCAAGACGACCATTTTGCCGGGCGTACTGCATAAAGCCTTGTGAGTTTCTTACTACATGCAGGTTAACGTATGGTATGATGCATCGGATCCATCTCGCGTTCGTACATCATCATTTTCTCGAGCATGATGGGGGTACGTACCTGTTACGAAACACAGATGTGCCTGTGTAAGAGAGTCATGTTAAGCAGATCAAATCCCAACGGGTTAGGTCCATGTGGTCGAACATCTGATCATACGGGAGGTTATCGGTGGGATATCACTACGCCTCCCTTTTTCTCTTTGGTTCAGTGTCGAGTGAAGATGTTGGACTGGGTGTTTGACCATGTGGGTACGAGGAGCAGGCATAAAGAAAACGGATGGGTTACATCAGGTATCTGAAAAAGGGGGAGGAAAAGAAAACTCATTAATATGACTAGTGATAAAAAAAAAAAAAACTAATATGACAGGAAAGACGAAGACCCATCAAAGTAGGATATGAAATTGTTAATACGTGACTAAGGAGATCATCAACATCTATCTATATAGTTGACGCCAACTGACACAAGGTTATTTATTATTATCGTTGATCTTCTACTAGGATCCCTTGGGGAGCTGAAGTGCATTGTTGTTCTACGAATTGTATTCCTCCTTTTATAAGTTTGATTCATGTATTCCTTCGTTCACATGCGGTGTTTAATAATCCTTGAGAGTTTCTGCCAGCCAGGTTTTGTTCTCTAATGGCATCTTGGCCATGGCCATGCGCATTGGTGGTATCTATTGCTTTGCCCTGTATAATGTTTTACATATTTTCTCATTGGACTAAGTAAGGATTTCCTGTTTTTCTTTAAAAAAAAAAAAAGGGAGAACGACCTGTATATTTCATTTTGTTGTCAAATAAAAAAGGGCACAGAGTGGGCTCCGCACTTCGAACGGAGCGAGTCACCCGTGATATTTCCCCGGCGCATTATTTAATGCCTAACTACCTTTGCCGCCGCCTCTGGCATATTTAAAATTAAATGTGCGCGCGTCACATAATACGCGTCGCGTACAACAAGCTAGTTTAGAGAAGGGACATGTACCCCGAACCGATGCCCACCGTTTAACGAAGACCGGGTGAACGGAACATCGAAAGAGGCAGGTGGTGTGTCCGAACGAGTGTAGGCTGAAAGAGAGAGAGAGAGAGAGAGAGAGAGGGAGCGGGTATAACATAACATGTATCGAGAGATGGCGACGCCGTCTCCAAACCCCGTCACCTGGCTCTCTCGGGCGAAACTCCTCCCCCTTGCGCGTCAGTTTTTTCTCCCTTTCCTATGTGGGTTTCTTGGATTTACATTCTTGCTTTCGTTCCTCTCTCTCTCTCTCTCTCTCTCTCTCGCTTGCTCGCTCGCTCCTACTTGATATCGTGAAATCTTTGATTCTTGGTTCTTGAAGTGGACGATTCGGACGCTGCTCTTTCTTGGACGAGTTCTTTATCTCGGCTTTGCATTCCTGATTTCAGCGTTATTCCTAGGTAGCCAGCCCTCCAAGTTATATCTGTATCGTAGCGCCAATTGGCTTTTCGAGATGGAAGCTGCGATCGTACTTTAGGCCCAACTTAGCCCGATCGGAGGAACCTTGACAGGCTGAAGAGCAAGTCGAAGGGTGCGTTAGACATAACTGATGATCTCCAAAACAGGATAATTAGCGTCCTCCAAATAAAATCGGGGAGTGAGGTAAATATTTCTCAGTTTCACTTGCGTTATTTGTTGTACATAGTTCGATTGCGAACCAGAGCATACAGTATCATTGAAACCTTAGATTCGTTTTGGTCTTTTATTGTGTGCAGAAGAGCCTATTAGTTGAAATAAAGAGAGAAGTCTTACAGCTTCTTTGACACCAACATCTAATTATCGCCTTTATACTGCTTGGTGCAGGTCCTCGTTGTGACGAAATCATGAAGGGGGTGCCTCAGGAATTCCATGGTGCTAAAGTTATTGGTTCATGGAGGTAATCAAACTTAAGGCTCCAGTTCTTGATGTGTATAAATTGTCATGTGCTAGTAACAATTGAAGCTCATCTTGTAGAGTATATCGGTGATGCAATCATGCTAGGCTTTTCTAAGATTTTCTTCTTTAGGTCAGCCACACACAAGTTTACTTAATGACTCCATAGATTGGATCCCAGGATTATGTTTATGTTCCAAGCTTACTCTCATGAAGACACATCTTTGGATCATTTTGATGGCATTGTAATTGTCACCACCTCCGATGGCCTTGTCATTTAGGTTTCTTTTCCTGCAAGCTTCCTATCTGAGGATGTTCTCGAACAAGGTTGTACTTCTATGATATGTATCATAGAAGATATATTATTCAAAAGCAGAAAATAGGAAATAAATGTTTTTTATTAGTCCACAACACTTGGCTGGGCCAACGATCAACGCATTTGGATGGTATGGTACCAGTATGGGTGGTATGGGTCATACTTTTTTTGGTTGCAATCATTCTCTATCAATTTTCCTTTTTATTTCCATTGTTCACTTGTTTTCTGCCCTGAGTTCTATTTGCAGCTTTCCATGCCCATGGTATCAAAAAGGGTTGCACTCTCACTGGCCACCAGACCCCAGAATAATTTTAGGGCAAACTTCAAACCAGACATTATTCATGCATCTTCACTATGAATTATGGTAATAATATCAATTGAAAAGCATTTCTATACATGATGAACTTATTCCTATTGCATGATGTCCTCAGAATAATTTATAGTATTTCAGGTATTTGGTGCTCTGGCAATTGCCAAGATGCTTTGTGTTCCTTCCAAAGTGAGTTGGCTTCTTCACATGAACGTGCTACTGGTAATGAATTTATTGTCACCAAACATATAATTTTCATCCTTCACTAGAATTGGTGTAATGTGTCCATTACCTCTACATCAGAGTTGATGTTGAAGGAGACTCTTACCGTTGTTGGTAAGGACAAAAGTAATGCTATTCTCGCTGGCCAATGTTTCTTCTATATCAAGCAAACTGCTAGCGACTGAGGAGCACCTATCATAAACTAACAGAACCATTGGATGTCAATTCCTTGTTGAATTGTAGAGTGTTTTTGGTCCTATGTCATGTTGCATGTGGTTCATTTTCTCAATCTTTGAATTACTAAACTCTATTTCTAACTTGCCTTTCAGATTTACAGAAGCATTCCAGTGTAATGCTCGAAAGAAAGCCGCATGTTTATGTGTCAAAATAACAAATTTTAGTAGATACATAGTTGTTTTTCCTTTGTGACTGCTGAAAATATCAATCCATGTAGCTTTGTTTCTCCTAATTTTCAGCAATAAAAGTAGCACTTTAAACATCGGTTTAAAGTGCTACTTTTATTGTGCTAGTGGTTGAGTGATGTCTGGCACTTGTGCTAGTTTGAGCTTCATTAACAAAATTTATGCATTATTAGCTTGTCATTCCTCTTTAGCGCATTGACAGATACATACGCAGCTATATATATTCAGACGGTTGGTGGAGCCCAATCGTTCAGTACTGCTGATCTTTGGTGCCATCAGCTGCTACTAGCAACAGCAGCAGGTTAGGCACTTCCGTAGAAGCTTTTCCTTTAAATATTGTTGCTAACATGTTATGTTTCTTTGCCATTTGTTACTGATATCAACGGACTCGACAAGTTTAGCCTCACATCTATTCGATGTAGAAGTAGAAGCCACGCTAATGATGCGCAGTTCCGCTGTATCATTGTGGCGGAAGGGGATTGGACCAATACGATGGATGTGCAGATGTATTGTTGTGGCCTGTCGATCGATATTACGCCCTGTGAATTGGCGAGGACGGTAAGTAATTGTTCTGGTTCTGAAGCAGCATCTACCGGTATCGTCTCAAGGCAGGCAGCAACCTGTTCGACGTTTTGACTTGACTTGTGCAGCTCTGCAACATGTATGATGGGCCCAGAATGGGGCGGAAAAGTTCCTCGGAAAGATACTCGGTGGGAAACGTCCAAAGAAGAAGAAGAAGAAGAAGAAGAAGAGGCAGAAGAGGATAAGCTTCGACATAACAAATTATAGCCGAAGAGGACGCACACTTAACTCGAGATTAGACTTGAGGGAACCAAACCGACACAGCAGCAGCAGCAGAAGCAGCACACTAAGCGCCAGACACTTGCTGGAGAGCAAACAAAATGCCAAGACGGGGAACGAGTTAAAACAGCGGACGTGTGGATATAACGTGGAGCAGTTGATCGACAGTTTCTGGCTCCGATGCGGGACGGTGAGACGGTGCGACGGCTTCGTCGCTGCTGCTGCCTCCGCCGCAGCCGCTCTACTCCGTGACGTAGCTCATGAACTCGTCGTCGCGGAGGAGCGCTTCCATGGTCTCTGGCGCGAGGCACACCTCCAACTCCACGCTACCCCCGCCCTCCCTCCCAGGGAACGCCGACATCTTCCCGTCGAACTTGTTCGCCCTGCCGCTCCGAACCGCCGCCGGGAGGCCCCACCCGAAGTCGTTTCCCTCGTACATGGGGAACCGGTGGGAGCTGCCCATCGTCAATCCCGCCCCGTCCGGGTTCCCCAGTGGGAAGCACCGCGGCGCCGCCTCCCACACCGCCACACCGCGTCGGATCGTCTCGTTTCCATGCGACGCCACGTTGCGGTGCAGCAGCCCCGCCGCCCAGCGGAGGTCCCGCCCCACCACCTCCCTCACAGCCGCCGTCGTCGGGATGCTCTGGATCGCGTTCCCGAAGTAATCGGGCGCCACCTGGGGCTCCACCCGGTGCCGGCAGTTCACCGCCATCCGGAACGTCGTCATCGCCTCCGGCGGCAGCTGCTTCCGAGCCCGCGTCACGGACCGCCACACGTGGGCGCACAGTGACTGGAAGGAAGAGATCTGCTCCTCTTTGTACGCCATCACCGCCTTCGGGTCGTGGACTTGCTTGCCATATATCTCGGCGTTGGGATCACCGACGGCCGCGACGTTTGCGAAGCCGTCGTTGGCCCTCGATTTGAGCTCGAAAATGGCCTCCCGGCTGAAGCGGAAGATCCGCTCTCGAAGCGGCGCATCCACCGGAAACGTCACCTCCGGGCCGCGTCCGCCGGGGAACCGAAGCACCGCCTTGGAGTCGCCGAAGTAGTTTCGGCGAAAGTCCGGCGGCAAGGGGGAGCCGCCGCGGCAGAGCTCCGCCCACGCGTTGAAAAAGTTCCAGAACGAGGTCCCATCGACGACGGCGTGGTTGACGGCCGCGCCGAGGAACACGGCACCGTCCGCGAGCTCGGTGAGCTGGAAAGAGGCGAGCGGGCGGAAATGGCCGTGGAAGCTGATGGCGCCGTCGAGGGGGAAGAGCGACTTGACCGCCGGCGGCACATCGGAGGAGGCGGGGAGAAGGTCGGGGAGGGTGAGCGAGTAGGCGGTGGCGTAGGCGAATTCGACGCCAGCGTCATTGCAGGAGACGAGGATGCGACCGTCGGGTAGGGTGGAGATGCGTCCGGCCAGGGGGGGGAAGAGGGACAGCGCGCCGGAGAGGGAGGAGGCGAGGAGGGAGACCAGCGAGGCAATGGGCATCTGGGGAGAGGGGAAGAAGAGTCCCTTCTGGATGTAGTGGCAAGACAGCATGGGGAGGTCGGAGACGGAGAGCGGGAGATCGCCGATGGAGGAGTCGCCGTCGGGGAACACCGTGCACTTGGATACAATGGTCACAGCAGCAGCAGCAGCTGCGAAGGCAGAAGAATTGGGAGGGATCGAAGACATGGTGGAGGTGGCAGCCGCTGCTGCTCTCTTTACACTCGGGGGGGCGGGGAGGGGAGGGTGTGTGTGTGCTGTGGGAGAGAAGCTGGGTCGGGGTATATAAAGGGAAGGGAGGGTGGCCGGATGCATGCATTTGGACCTCATGGAGACCCTCCTCTGACACTCTTGTGCTACTGGATATATCTTGATGGCGGAAAAGGACATCAACTCTACTGGGGACGACTCCTCAGGGGAGGGGAATGATCCCTTCCATCTTCCCAGCAGCAGTCGGTAGCAGAGACCATCACACTCCCCCCATTAAATCTATTACGACCCATCAGGCTTGGTTGTCAGCCGGTGTGCTCCGTGGTACAACTGACTCTCTCGCTCAATTCCAGTGGTGCCTATATTGTGGCAACGATCCATGCAAGAAACAGGGAAAGCATGGGGAGAACAAGCCACGTTCGTCCATGCAAGTGAGCGAGGGAACGAGATGGTCCACGTACTGCCTGCCCGAGATAGCTGTTTCCAGTATGCGGAGACACTGACATGCTCTGCTTATGTGCGTGGCGTTGTTTATCCGAATGGGTTACCGCCAAGCCTAAGAATCTGTTCTACTGTGGCCCTGAGCTAGGGAGAGAGAGAGAGGGGGGGGGGACGTAGCAGTTGACCTCCCACGGCCGAATTCCAAGCCACATTGGAAACAGAGCAGATGGAATCAGTTTACGCTACAACAGTGAGTGAGTTCTACGATGAGCGCTTTGACGGCTTCTCGGGGCTGTCTCTCTCTCTCTCTCACTGCTTGTCACCATGGGAGGTAACCGACACGTAGCCGTCCAACAGAGAGGATGATTAAATGGGACGGTGTGGGATGCTGCTGCATTCCAGCACATTATGAGTTGGTGGTAGGTGTCGAGCCTCTCCCAACCCCCCAAGCAACAGATCCTGTGTCTCGCCGGACCCACGAAACGCACTTTCCTTCCGTCGTTGAAGAGGTGATCGCGGTTCGATTTCATCTGGAACCAAATCGAACCACGACTAGACGGTACGGTTTGGATTTCCAGAACTTGAAACCAGCATCGAATCAAACTGACTAAATATGAAAAATAAAAATAAAAGTAAAATATAAATAGGTTTCGCGGTATAGTGATAAGGATTTTAGACGTCAAATCTAATGACGGATTTAAATCTTGGTGGATTAATTTATTTATTTATGGATCGGATCAAAATCAAAATTAGATCAGTGATTCAGGTTTATGAACCGTTTCAATTGGAATCGAATCGGAACTATCTGGAATCCCATCACATTTTGTTATCCAAGGTGGACGGTTGAGATCACCCGTCATGGAGCTTCCATGTTTCGTGGCTCGGCCGAGACGGGAAAGAAAACGTCGTGCGTTTGCTTATGGTGTGCTAAACATATGGGTGACATTGCCATTAGGACAACAGAGGAAGGAGATTAAGAACGTGGGTGGATACATTTAACGGATGAGTGCGCGCCGACCTCCGCCCAACAGAGGCACGACGGGGGCATCAAAGGATTCGTGGGACGGCGGCGCAGGTGGCTCTTCTTCTTCTTCTTCTTCTTTTCTTCTTCTTGCTATGCCATTAGCCCACAGCTCAACTTGGATCCGAGTCACCCATTAATTGATGGGGAATGGTTAGGGAAATGAATACCTATCAGATAAGAGATCTGCAGATACATATATAGTCAGTGACTAGTTAAGTGTCTGAAATTAAAACAGCCAGAAGGTGGAGTCGACGAAGCTAATGCTAATGATCCCATTCAGCTACCTCCGTTTCCTACTCGAAATAATCTATTTTTAATTTTCGAAATACTTCTTCAATTAACCAAATCTATTAAGTTATATAAAGAGACAGATTGATCAATTGAAGAAACATTTGAACCGTCGGTTTCGGTTTCGGCTTCAAATTTCAGAAACCGAAATCAAATTCCATCCAAAACCGATTTGATTCGTGTTCAAACTGAACCGTGGTTAAAGTCTTAAGATTAGCCAAGATGAGAATGAATGTCCACTTATGTACATAATCTCCTCCTTGTTAGTTAGAATTTGGTTCTCCAAAGTGCAGATGATTAATAGTGGTGATGATGCATTCCTGAAATCATTGATGGTTCCAACACCCTATAATAGTTTTTTGTGGAATATAAAAAATCAAAGGCTTATTATTATTGGCCTCAATATTCATATGAGACCGAGTCACTATAAAATTAGGCATATACAATAATAATATGCTAGAATAATACTTCCCAGTGGCTAAAGAATCATTTGGCTCACCAGAAGACACACACCACCTGACATCAAAACCTATTATTCTCCCTGCACTTCAACCAAACTAGAATCAAAGTTTCTATAGACAAATATAAGAAGCCCTAAAAGGAAACCCCAAATGATCAGTAACACTCAAAATGTCTCAAGACAACTGAAATATATATTAAGGATTCATTTTGAGCTAAAGAAAAATAAATTATAGGGGTACAAGTCTACGCTTCAAACTCGGTCAGCACGGTGGAGGTTGAAATCATTATCATGCAAATGCTATGATGCTTAGAATAAAAATCTATGTTTAGGAGGCAACAGCAAACTCACCCTAAAGCCTTTCTGAAAGAATGCTTATCAATAGATATCTATCTAAACAACACAGCAAAATTGCTCAGTGGATTTGCCTGAGACAAAAACACAGCTGCTCATCTGAAGAAGGACAGCGACAAAGGTCCCACCTAAAACAATTATGCCATGATCTCCACCAACAATTAGATAAGGTTGACTGCAGAACAGATTTCACTCGTTGCTGAATACTTGCTGATATTTTATGAAATGCCAAAAGAAGGATGAAAAAAAGGAACACACAAATTGGATCTCTGGCCTACCTATTGCAGACACAAATTGTTTATGGTCTCCATAAACAACGCATGTAAAACAAAAATATCATTGTTCGATTATTGGTTAAGTTAAATTAAAATTTTAAACAAAAAAAAAAAAAGTACAGGAGACCATTATACACCACCTGAAAAAAAAAAAAAAAAGTACAGGAGACCATTATACACCACCTGACACTGCCTTGCAATTGCCAAAGATCAAAGCCAACTATCCATCATGATCATCAGCCTGCGAAAGGAACCACAAAGACGATCATCCATGGAAGAACCAAAAACTCTTGTCTGAGGCACAATCACATATCAAAATCAAATTAAGCAAAGTTTTGTTTGAGGAACCTCATATCCTACAGCCTAGACGATCTACTGTAGTACCTTCAGGTCCACCAGCTCTGAGTGATCGAACTTAGTTGAGTCTGAAATGGACATCCGAACTCTGGTTCTTAGTGCCATTTTAGATGTGTGGTTCTTAGTGCCATTAAAGGAACCACAAAGACGATCATCCATGGAAGAACCAAAAACTCTTGTCTGAGGCACAATCACATATCAAAATCAAATTAAGCATAGTTTTGTTTGAGGAACCTCATATCCTACAGCCTAGACGATCTACTGTAGTACCTTCAGGTCCACCAGCTCTGAGTGATCGAACTTAGTTGAGTCTGAAATGGACATCCGAACTCTGGTTCTTAGTGCCATTTTAGATGTGTGGTTGCCATGGAGTCAAACCTTGACCATCAATGGTGGCAGACAATCTATCATGCTGAATCATGACACCACCAAGAGAATAGTGCGTCAAAAAAGGCTTGTTTGAGATATAAAGATGCAGAACCTGTTTCTTTCACCAAAGCCACTGCAACAGATACAAAACATGAGTCAAAAGCATGTATAATAATTATTCTTCTTTATGCTAACAAAACATGTCTTTTTTCTGTTAGGAACCCAAACAAATAAGCCAAACTGCACATTTTCCCATGACAATGTTCAGACGAAATGCTTACTCACAGAAAAGGTCATGATTATATTCTGTTAGACTAATTTATTTGCTTGTGTGAAAGTAGAAAAGGATGGAGAACCAGAAAAACCAACCAATAAAGTTGTCTGGTGATGAAAAATGTGCGCGACAAAAATAATGAAGTCAATGGATCAGAATCATATTTTCTGTCGAAAGAGTAGTAGATGCAGATGGATGGGGCTTTCAGTTCTCCAGTCCATTTTCCACTAGAAAGCATAGCTAAATGGATATTTGGGCGCCAGAAGTGAATGCATGCTCACAGCTCAAATCATAGTACATACTCAGGTACCCAAAAACTAACAGCATGCGAACTATTGTAAAAGAATATACATACAACAGCCACAGTGCAATACACTCATTGTGCATTACAAATTTCTAACAAAATTCAGGGGAATCCATAAAGCAGATCTGCTAAGACCAAAAAATATTAATAAACCAGCAATAGGATTAATCACAGCCCTAAAAATCTATAAAAGACTAGTGATACATAGAAAGATGGTAAGTGAAACAATACTAATGGCAGCATAGTTATCAAGGATTATACAAATAAAATATGAAGTCAGCTGAAAATATCCACCCTTTGGTGCCACATTCAACTCATGCGCATGGGTGGGCTAGTAACACAATTAGACTGCCGAGATACACAATCTTAATCGGAAAATGACGGTATGTCTCTGAGCTTCACAATAATATGGTAAAAACATGCAGAATTTAACTACTATATGGAGCAAACCAAATATCTAACTTCTGAATCTTTTAAAACTCACCGCATTTTAATTTAAATTTGTCAATTGCTCTCTAGAGACAATGCATTACCAACAATATCACCATTCTAGAAATTTATATCATTGGATGAGGTTGCAAATGTACCTCATTTGCATCCTTCAGCCTGAAGTAGTTAAAGGTGGGCATAATTTTTTATCTAGTCTAAATTCACCAAAATCAGGCCAGACTGAATAAAGAAAAAAACTAGGATAGGAATGAATAGATACAGTTAGTCCAGAGGATATATTTTATTTCTAGTTCAACACTGAGACCCTTCTATTAATCAACACCATCAGCATGTTAAACTTTGTAAGCATAAAATGTATATCAAAACATAAAAAATCATATGCGATTATTCAAGCAGAATCCCAAAATTCACATACCTAATTTCTGGCCATTATGTTTAAGCAATAACTTTCATCTGGACAGTGGAACTTAAAAAATAAAAAGCACTATAATTGCAAGCTTACAGTTGCATGCTAAGTAACACAGATAAATTGAATGTTGATGTTTACTGGGCTGCTTTAAGATGCACACACTCAGAAGTCCAATACCTACTTCGATTGATTATAAAATATAAGCTACCTCAAACAAGAAAGCTATCCTCTATCACTCACACATGGCAAAAACTATAAGAAATTTTTTAAATGAGTCACTAACAAGCTGAACTGACTTACTTAGTTCAGAATAAAACTTTAAGATGAAATTCTTAATTGATATAAAGATTGAACCCAGTCCATCAATTTGAACTAAAACTGATTGGAATTCTATTTGACCAACTCATACCAACCAAATATCTATTCCACCTAAATCTGAATAACAAATACATCACATACTGTTTAAGTGAAAATTTTAAGTGAAAAGAAGGCAACACAAGGTGAATAACAACATTTAGTATCTACAATGAGAGTAGGGTTCAGACCAAAGTATCACATTTTGCACAATGAAACCAAGGCATAAGTGAAGCCAGTGCAATGAAACAATTGACAAATCCATGGTATGAAATCCAAAAACAAGAGGAATACCATTCTCCAGGCAATCAATCACAACAATTCACAACCTGCACCTTTTATTTTTAATTTGAGTGCCACTTATAATTGATATCATGCACCAAAGAGTTAGATTTAGAAAGGGTTTTACCATTCTGTCAGCTTAGAATAAAAGAATGTTGGATATGATCCACCTCATAGACATTGTCAACATATCATCTTCTTTTATCTCATATATAAAAATGTCAAAATTGTAAGCCCTGCTAACAAAAATTGTCATCTTCGTTCCTTCCGATATTTCTTCTATGCCCAGCATCCATTGGAAGACGCTCTGGACCACATTCAAGATACTCATACAACATGAATGCTTTCAAAATCTTTTTGCCTTGATCACCAGTAACCTTTACAAGAACATTCTCCATCTCTGAAGTGATGAAACCGGGTAACATCCCTCACCACAATTTCTCGCTCTGCAATTTTGGATATGTACTTAATTGCTTCGTGACAATCATCGCAGACACGTAAGTTTTTCATAATTCGAATTGGAACTCCGACAGGCAAGCTTAGAATGGCAAATGCAATGGCCAACTTTTCATTGTGGTGAGCCAAACTGGTCTCTTTTTCCTCTTCCTCCATGTCATGGAAGACTGTGCTAGTGTCTGGTAAATATCCTAACTCCCTCATTCTACCAAGCAGTTGTTCCAACAGCTGATCAATCTCCTTTTGCCTTGGATTTGACATATCTCCTGTAGAAAACTGATAGACCTGGCCCTTGTACTCTACCCAGCTGATTCCAGGCTCCTTCCTCACTCTCTTCTCCCTCATAGCTCTCCTTACCTCAGAGACATCAATCCATCTGGCAGTGGTTGCTCGAATATTCGATAGCAGCACATAAGAAGCAGAATCCTGAGGATCCAACCTCAGAACACACTCTGCCACTCTCTCTGCCATCTCTGCATTCTTGTGGGTTTTACAGGAAGACAACAAGGTCTTCCAAATGACAGCATCAGCTGGAATGGGCATAGATCTGATAAGAGTTTCAGCCTCATCCAGACATCCTGATCGCCCAAGAAGATCCACCATGCAAGTGTAGTGCTTCAGAGTAGGCTTGAATCCATATTTATGCATCATGAGCTCAAAATATTCTTTTCCCTTATCCTTCAACCCACTATGGCTGCAAGCATACAGCAAGCTTAAGAATGTCACTTCACTGGGATCAGTCCCTTCTCTGACCATCTTGTCAAAAAGCTGGATTGCCTCCTCCCCATGTCCATGGAAACCGTAAGCCGCGATCATGGAGCTCCAAAGCACAAGATCTGATCCATCATCGGATTCAGAGAATATCTTAGAAGAATCATCTAAGCAACCACATTTTGAATACATGCTTATAAGTGAACTCCTCACTGGAATTACGGAATCAACTCCAGCTTTGATGACTTCCGCATGAACCTGTTGTCCCTGTACGAGGGAGGCCAAGTCTGAGCACGAGCTTATAACGCTAACGAAAGTCACATGGTCCGGTGATAATCCTACAGCCTTCATCAGACTGAAATGATGGACTGCTCCTTCGGTGTCCCCATTCTGTGCTCTTCCTGCAATTGTGGTATTGCATGATACTACGTTAATAGTAGGCAACCCTTTTAGAACCCTCTCTCCATCATCAAGACAACCACATCTCATGTACATGTGAGCCAGAGAACTCCCAACACACATATCATGCTCGAAGCCATTCCGAACCACATAAGCATGGATCTGGTGGCCAGAACCGATGTCTTTCAGCCCTGCACAACATCTCAAGGCACTGCCTAGACCGAATTCATCGGGCCTCAAGCCCACTTCCCTCATCCTCCGGAAGAACTCCAGCCCTTCTTCGTCCAACTCAAAATGGGCGAGGCCGGTGATCATGGCATTCCAAGTGGCGACATTCCTCTCGGGCATTTCATCGAACAACTTGCGCGCAGCAAGGATGTCTCCGTTCTGTATGAGGCCCCCGAGAAGGATATTGAACGACATGACGTTCCTCCTGGGCATTGCATCGAACACAGCGCGGGCGGCTTTTCCCTGACCGAGCTTGGAGTACATGTGGAGGAGGTGGTTCGCGGTGAAGCGGTGGGAGGCAGCGCCGGCGGCGACGATGAGGGCGTGAATCTGCTGGCCCTGGCGGAGGGACTGCTGCGGGACGCAGCAGCCGTTGAGGAGGTGGGAGAAGAGATTTGGGTCGGACCATAGCTCGGGCAGGAACCCTCGCAGGGCTTCTCGGAGACGACCTTTGGAGCATAGATGGACGAACCCCTGCTCGGTCTTTGGGAGGCGGGCGGCGGTGGAGACGAGCTTTGTGATCGTCGAGGGGGCGAGGCGAGGGTGTTGGGCCATATGTTAGCGGCCGAGGGTCCATGACATATGAACCCACGAGCAGCCGCTTGGATCCGCCAGTAACTTTACTAGGTCGGGTTCACGATGGATATAGGATTTACGCGCCATCGTTTTGCGGATTCAGCTCCGAAATCTCAAACGGGTCCAAGTTGGGGTTATCGGGTCTTCGGGCGCCATAAGAACCCGTGATTCATCTCTATGAATACAAAGTGTTATTATTTGCTTCTCTTGTCCGACGTTTGTCCTGTTTTCGATTCTTATTTTCTGTTATATTTTATGTTTTTAGAATTTTTAATTAGATAATTTGTGAGGTAGAAAACACTATTATTAGCTTCAATTTTATCTATTGTCAATGCTTTTGTACTGTATTTTCATCATGTAAAACTCGAAAATATTTCTAATTATATTGCATTGCGTATAAAGAAAAATGATTTAAAACAATATTAATCTCACCTGTCATGAATTGATTTTTATCTAACGACACAAAACGTCAACCGTCTAAGCACCTTGGAACTAACTCTCCAAGTGAGGTGGATGGGGCATTAGGTATGTATTTGAAGGGTGATGCAACGTCTCTAATGTATTTGTTTTCTATTCGACGAAAATACTATGTAAACATTGGGCCTCCATCTACCTTCGGAGATACGTTTATATGATCCTTTCCGGCTCAATAAAAGTTAATTGCTTTACATTATTTTGGATCTGAGTTATCTTTTTCATATGCAACAACAATAAATACTTATATGTTCATCTTTCTAATACTTTCTTTATTATACAGATCCTTTGTAGATGAATTTAAAATCTAAACTTATCTTTTGCGGAGGAGTATCGTTTGGATATCGGCACATCAAATTTAGTGGAAGAACAGAAGCCTTCTCTCACACAACTTGCAGACAAAAGCTTGCAGCATTTTCTGGGGGTTTTAGTCATTGTAGGAGACAACAAGGCTTAAAATAATGCTGGAAAGAATCTTTCCCCTCATACAGACAAAAATCTGCAGCATCTCGCCAAAAGAAAGGTTGGATTTTGGTCGATGAAGGTGACTTGTACAGACACCCAAGTTTGATCTTTGAAAGTTGCAGCCAGCGTGTGGATGTGCCAGTAGCAACAGAGTGGCAGATACAACAAGAAGAACCATCACAAAGTAGGAGTGGCTGCAGCTGAGGTCATTGGGTAAGTCCATTTCAGCTGCAGAGATCTTAAATAGACAAGCAATTGGAATGATTAGATGCATTAGTGTCTTTTACCCCATAGCCGATTGTGCTTGTTATATTTTCTTCTATGTTGGATCAACTTCACCATCATAAAAGAGTAGGAACAGCTCTGAGGGAGGATTCCCAATCAGTCCAATCAGTAGAGACATGAGATAGCAAGTAGCAAGCTATTGAGAGACACCACAGATTTGATCTCAGGTTGATATGAGACAGAGTATGGATGCTCAATATCAATTTGCAGATGATACAGAATTGGAGGGGAGGAGTGAAGAATGAGATGGTGAGGCAGTTGAATGCAGAGTCAAGCTCCAACTGGGGTTTAAGTGACCATATTTGGTCAAACAAGTGATACTGTTGCTCTCAAGTCTTTAACTATACAAAAGCTGACTTTTTCATCATCAGTGCAGACATCAAAAGCAACAGTGACATCTGCAAGAAAATGCTCTGTGACTCGAGAGACATTATAGCAAAGGACGAGCACAATTTGACTGTTGATTGCACAGCCACCAAAGGTAGCCGTCTCATCCAATCTGGTATTCATTCTGGATGATTTGAGTTAGAACATATGGAAGCAAGGAATCGGCAGTTGTGTGGAAACAATTGGATATGTTTTAACATTGCAGAGTTGCAGAGTTAGGAACATAGGAAACGACGGTCAATGAGTCATGACCATTGCGGAGTTGCTCTACAACACCAGCTTTAACATGGAAGCATGCCCCCTTCCTCTCATCTGCTAACAATTGGATATACTTAACATGACAGATTCAATAGACAACAAACCCAACTACATGGTTTAGCTCTTCGCCTGATAACCCAACAAGAGTACCATGACTTTGGCAGACTTTGATCAAGCCCGGTGAGAAAGAACAGCCCACGAGATCCTTGCTTCCCTAATAATCCACAAGGCAAAGCATGGTGATTAATCCGATGCCAACAAGCAACACTCCCTCTTGATGATAATTAGGATCTGAGTCATCAGGAGATTGTGTTGCTGAGGTCACACTCCTGATATCCAATACTGTAGAAATGGTTTACCATACGGAGAAGCAAAAACCACATGCCGGCGATTTAAGCATTCCGAATCTTTCTTTCAACCTCAAACTTCCAGGCAGTCAGAATCAGCCAATCCTCCCAAAAGATCCGTCAGCAAGCATCTATCTATGGGATGCCACATTCAGTGATACCTCATCCATGAGCGAGGGTAACATTTGAGGCTGTAGTTTCATCCTGTGTTGAGATATTCCAAAGTGACGCTGCATGAGTTTATTGCCGTGTGATGATGGATTGAAGACACTAGCTACTTCACCAAGTTGATCTGAATCGAGAATGGCGGAAAATTGGCCTGACAATGAAGGTGTCATAGCTAAACTTGATTGTGTGGTAACAGTGGATGGTTGGGAAGATGGTGAGGGAGGTTTATTATCAGGCAAATCGACAGTAGTAATGTCATGTATGCTGGTCCTTCTCTTGTCTTTGCTGCCAGAGTTGAGCCTGATGAAGTACTTCTGGGCATGACTGGCCACCTGAGTAGGAGTCCTGGTCATCACAAAATTTCTAGAGATGTTTCTCCAGTCTCCTTTACCATACTTGTCCAGTCCAAGCAAGAACAGCCTGAAGAGGTTTCGCATAAGATTAGCATCAAACACAAGTATCTTCCACAGCACTACTCATGTCAGATTGCAAAGATGCAGGAAACAAAACCATGGAGAATAATAAGAACATTAGCTCAAACAGGTTGGGAATTGAAGTCCAAAGATGCATGCAAAAGATGAAGAAGCTTGCCTGTGCTCCTCTTCGGTCCAAGGGATTCCTTTCTTCCTCTCGTGATGAGATGCTCTGGCACCAGATCGCTTGCCGCCGCCGCCGGCACAGTAAGTGTTCTTCCATCCTTGGGAATCATAACTGTTCTCCCAGTCCAGTGTAAAAGATGAAGTCCCGTAGTACACAGGGCAGGGGACCCGGCCGGCTTCTATCTCGGTGACGTCGTCCACCAATTCCCGGTAATGGCTCAGCACATCTGTCACCGTCTTCCCAGGGATCAAAGCCGCCACCTTTTCCCATCGGTCCGGGGTGTCCCCGTCGAATTTTGCCAGGGCGTCCTCGAAGCGCTTGTTCTCCTCCCGAGTCCACCTCCCGCCGTTTTCCTGGCGAACGAACCAATTCGTGCTGCAAGGAAGAACATCATCCATCCACGATCTTGTTGTCTTCATCTGGCGCCCCCGAGAGCCTTCCCTTTGATCACAAAAATCCGATCTTGAGCTGGATCTTGTGCACAAGAACCAACCGAGAAGGAAGGATGGAGTTGCTTGACCCAAAACACACCTTTGTTCGGAGAAGCAGATCAAGGAGAAAGATGGAAGCTTGGAAGAAGCACAAGCACAATGATCCCTGTCGTAAAACCTAAACCCTAGAAAACCTCGAGTCACCAGGCCCAAGACGACAAGGGAAACCAAGAGAAAAAGCAGATGCAGTGACAAAGGTGCGACCTTTCTTCATTTGCAGAGAGTATAAAAGAGAAAGGTAGAGAAGAAGTGCGGTGAATGAATCAAGAATCCAGGCCTATCAATCTTTTTCCATCTCCTTTTCTCCCCCTAGATTCCTTATTCTATTCCTTCTGCTGCTGTCTGAGATCTGAAGGGTCTCATGGCGGAAGGGAGAGAGGAGGCGGAGGAGAGAGAGGAGAGGAGAGGAGAGGAGGGCACTGATTGGCTTTTGGTGGAGCTTTGTGGCCACCAAACCAACTCAAGTGAAAGCTTGTCTCCCCCTGCTCCTTTATAAAGACAGACTGGCAAACAATGCTCCCATGGGTGTGAGGATTCATCCAAAAGTTACTGCTTTCCTAACACCCTCATTAGCTCAGCTACTAATCCATTTTCTATATCAAAAACCTACAATGACCACAAAGATATCATAATGTTGTTACCTAAGTTCTCTTCGTTCTCAATGTAGTCACCCAACCAATCGCTGCTTGCAATCCCTCCAACCCTTCACTGAGCTCTGTCCACTTGCAACATACTATAATGGATGTGCTCATTGAACATCGAAACAAAGATGCATTCAATATTGATGCATTTATTTCTGGACCTGTGAGCTTCTGTCCTAACTTTTACGTTTGCTTGCTGTCGCTCATTCAATCTAATGGGCATCTCACGACGGGACACGGTAATGGAAGGGGTGATTGGCATTGGATGGAATCACAGTCAACCTCTCCTAGCTGATGTGACCAACTGCCGTCCAGCTTCCTCCCTTTTACTTTTCCTCGCGCTCCTTCTCAGCAGCGTTGTTTTAGCTGGTTTGTCTCACTCGTTGATGTGTCTAACAAACAAATTGGCCTTCGGGATTCCGTTCAGAAAGCACAGAAGATGGTGCAGATGAACAGTGGCCGGAGGGAACCGCTGGCTTTTTTGTTGGCTTCGCTGCCTGAATCTCTTCGTCGGTTGGACGCCGAAGACAGACGACGACCCGATTGCAAACACCAAGGTAAAAGATGATATGCGAATGATGTAACGCTTTGTCTTCTCCGTTGGCCGAGAAAGCAGGGGAAGAGAAGAGAAAATGGCAACAGAAAGGACAGGCATCAGAAACACCCTGTGCGGTATAACATTGTTTAAGATCATGTGCAGAGAGCTTGAATTATTAGGGTATAAAATAATACTGGTGATGATTTACAAAGGAAGGGTAAAGACGAAGAGCATCGCTTAGAGCAAATAGGTCGTTCTCCTGAAGCCAAAGTCTGCATGTAGACAATAAGACATGCTTCAGAAGCGTATGGTGTTGAAGCATGGAAAACAGGGGAAGAATCATGCAACACGGCACGAGGAGTTGGACCGTGCTTTCCGAAACAGGAAAGAGTCATTGTTAAAAGGCTTCGCGCACCGGCATTGGCGCCCGTCATTAGGGCCTCGTTTGGCGTGCATGAGAACAAGTCGCCTCCATCAAGCTGGGAGTGAGTACACTCCAAGAAACTAAATTATACTGTGTAGGGAGGAGGACAACAGACTCCAACCTTTCGTCAATGCCTGCAGGTCAGAGAGAGAGAGAGGGTGGGATGGTGTCTTAAAACAGCTCTTGGAGACCCGTGGAGCCGGCGAAGAGGGCTGTTGAGTTGAATGAATCCTTACCTGGGTGATGACCCTGGATCGAGGCATAGGAGCTGCGTCCTTGTTGACCAGGTTTGTGGACTCGAAAAGCCTCTGTTCAATCGGGAGAAGAGGGGTTCGAGTCTTCCTCCGCTCGTGATATTGATGTGGAGGACACTACCTTTGTATTGGGAAGGGTTAGTGAACTGTGTACAGGGCGATTGTCTCTTGGGAACACCGTCAAGCCTCTGTTATTGTCCAAAGGTCTTGTCATCATCCAACTCTCAGACGAAGCAAAGATGAAACTTGAAGGGGAAGAAACCATAAAGAGGATGATCCAGATCTGGATAACTATCGATCAAGTCTCGAATCATTAGATCATCAAGAAGACCAGTCTGCTAAAACACATCTTTTTACTAAAAAAATAAATCATAAATAATATTATAAAATTATTATGGTGTCAAAAGAGAAAAATGGTTTAAGCGAGAGAGAGAGAGAGGACAGCCAAAAAGCGAGAGGGTGAAGACGACAAGAGAGAGAGAGAGAAGAGAAAAGGTTGATTAGATGGCACCATCAAAGCTCATTTGGCTCCTCCTCGCCATACGTCTCCTCCAACTAACCATATTCTGACCCCATTCTTTCCCTGATGTACCAACCTCACTAAGAAAAGAACAAACCGTAGATGAAACTAGATAGCTGTCAACCGAAGCTTTCCTTGACCATGCTTCAATCGAACAGACGGACCTGAAACTCGTACGGATGGAAGACTTACGTGCCCGGGTTTCGTTCGGGGAAGATCGCATCCGTTGGGATCAAAGACAACCGGATGTTTTCAGATACAACTGAGGAGGAGGACCAACACATCGTTTGAGGTTGCTGACACAGAACCGGAACAACCGGCGAAGCTCGGCAAGTCACAGAATACCATCGATCGCTACCTAACCAAACTTTCATCTCCTCCTTCCCGTCTGATTTCCAATATACGACATTAACACGCACATCAACAATAATAAATCACGTTGCATTTTGACACCTTTCCTCATCGTTTTCGATTGTGAAATACGTTGCAATTTCGTAGAAAAATAAATGATAGCTAGCCAAGCCCAGAGAATTATGATTGGAGACGCATGTATTATTAAGGTGCCATCCACAGTAAATTAGCGATGGCAATATCTGCATATTATGAGATGTGAAAGGTCTACAATACATGCTTCTACACAAATACGATTATTGTCTGACAGAAGGAACCCATAAGTTTTGTTCAGCGACACATGCAACAGGGTTTCCAGGCAAAGGCCACCGGAAGAACCAGTGATATCCAAGATTTAAACAACATCACGTCTATGTTATGACGACCTTGCAGACCCAGCTGGAGACCTTTAGCGAGAACTCGAGGAAGAGCTCACGCTACGGCTGTGGGCATAGCTTTCTCGTGAGTACCTCTTTCTTGGCCCAGGTGACTTGCTAGATGATGGGCTCCTCTTACTCGGTCGCAACTTAGGACTACAGCTCCGTGATCTTCGATACCTTGGAGAGTAGCTCCGAGAATAGCTTCTTCGTGATCGTCGATCCCTTGGAGAGTAACTGTGAGAAAAGCCCCTCCTTGGACTTCTCCTGGGTGAGTAGTGTCGTCTGTACCGTGACCTTGGAGAAATGCTACGTGACCATGAATGTTCACACCGCCTGTGATAATAGGGTGAAGCAGAACATCCCGAAGAGGAAGACCTCAAATCTCTAGAGTACGATCGTCGTCGACGACTGCAGGGAGATACAGATCGAGACCTCCGCCTCCTGTAGTAAGGAGAATATGCTCGCCGCCTGTCGTAGGGAGAATAGGATCGGTCCCTATCAGAGGTGTAACCAGGCGAGCTGTACCGACGCCTACCATAAGGTGAATAGCTTACAGAATGATGGTGTGCTGGCAAGAATCATAATGAATTAGAATGAGTGAAAAATATGGCCTAGAATAATGTGGAGTAGATAAATTATTATGGAGTAAATATTTAGGCTTACCACTAGTTTTTACACCAAGGTATCTACCAGGGGTTGGTGTCCGTCCTCGTCGTCTCCTTGCCTGCTAAAACAAACACATATTACATCACATGTTCATAACACAAGTCACCAAGGAAACAATGGTACTAGTGCAGCAAACTAGCAAAAAGATCATACAAAGCTTTTTGATGTTTGATGAAGGGCTGCTACACACAGCTAACCTGTTAGTCAAAAGAATTGAAGCAAAGGACATCTCCCAAGTGCTTAGAAGTAATAGCTAAAATATTGATTAATTTAGATACAAAGAAGGTGCCAAAGCACAATTATTGATCATTTATCACATAGCACATCTTGCAAAGGAGTAGAAGATCAAATGATAATACTTTACCTTTTCAACAGTGATAACCCGACCTTCCAAAACCGAACGGTTGAGATAGTTGATGCAACTATCTGCTTCCTCAATGGTAGACAATGTCACGAATCCAAATCCTCGAGACTCCCTTGTCCAAGGGTCAACCACTAGGTGGACATCAACAACCTACAGAAAATACCATAAATTCAAATGAGCAAGAAAAGTTAACAATAAGGAATCCGATTCTTTCTCAACCCACACCGAACCTGAAATGAATTGTGACTTTAGCAAACGACTCATGCCAACCAAGAAACATCAAAGGACCACTATCAAAATAAAAATACTTTTATACGGCCAGCATGTTGCACCTAACAATATGAAGGAATACTAAATTGGCTTACATATCTACATATTAGAAAATGATAATAACTTAAGAACACAACCCAACCGGAGGACACTTTTGGAAGATGAAACAAGACAAAAAAAAAACAAGAACCAATTCCCAACCCACAACAAGATGTGAAAATACCAAACTAAACAAAGCCAATCAGGAGGCATCAAAGGACCATAACAAAATATAAAACATACCTTTTATGTACCAAAGCCAACAAATTACACTTGAGAATATCAGGAAAAAAAAAAGGGTTTCGATTTGTACAACCAGTAATTGCCACTGCCATATAATAAGTGAATTTACTGCAAACGTTTCTTACATTTAACCAATTGTACTAATATCAAACAAGCAGCAATTCATTTGTAATACCTTTCCTTCACTTGCAAAGTGCTTCTCAAGTTCATCCTTTGTTACCCTCGAAGATAAACCAGTGACATACAAATTGTTTCCCGGATTTTCAGCATCACTTGAGTCCATGCTCCTGTAAGAAATATGGTTCATAAGCCTACTAAAAATAAATTCCTCATGAATATTTCCACCCATGAGAAAGAAAGGGATACGACAAAATACCTTGAGCGACTTCTCGACCTCGACAAAGACCTTGAGACAGTTCGACTGTACCGATATGGTGAACGTGACCGTGACACAGATCGAGAGTAAGACGAACACCTGAGTTTAAGAAAATGTAGTTAGAAAATGAAAAGAATTATACATTATGGATAAGAGATCTGTGACACCTCTAAAGTCAATCCAAAAAGAAAGGAGAAGAACATCTGACCTTGTTCTTCTTGAGTGTGACATCTGAAAGAAATAAAATTAAATAGTCAGTTCACAACTAGGCAGTACAAAAAGGTGACGAAGCAAAATCCTCATAATGAAACAAGATCAAGTTATTTATCAAGTAGTGATTTCCATAATGTTTACCAATTTTACCAAAACAAGACCATTTCATGTATCATTGCTCCATATAAAGCTCTGGGTTTAGCTACTTGAAATTAAAAAAAGAAAACTAAAACTCTGATGTTGCTTACACGTGTATTCAAACACATCAGTATAACTAATTGGCTAAGACTTCTACCATTTTATTTGCTATTTTACCAATTCACAATCCTCCTACAATCTGCAATTATACTACGTATAATTATACACCAAATATAAGTGTTGGATGACCAAGCCATGCATTTCTATACTAAGTATTATTTTTTAAAAAAATTATTTTCTTTTTACTTGAAACCTCCCTCTTTTCCAGTCCTAGTTATAAATCAAACATAAGTTTTGGATGTCGAAGCCATGGAATTGCTATAACTACATATCATTTCTTTTACGTATATTTTCTCCTTAATTGAACCTTTCAGATCAAATGGTGATCAAGATTTCTAAAATTACAAAGATATGACCCCAACGGAAGCTAGAAAAATAAATAGATGATGTGACACCTATCTGATCTTTTCTCGAAGGGCATCTTGGAAGCATCTACGATCATACCGACTACTAGATATTCTCTGTTACAAGACTGAGAGGAGAAACCAAATAAGCTCGGCTTGTTCAATTTCTCATCCTCTATAGGAAGACAAGTAAACAGTACACCAAAGAGTGATCACAACATGCTAAAGGTGCGATACAAGACTAAGCAATAAAAGATTAGTAATAATGATTACATCAACCCTAAAGTATGCAACGAAAAATCAAAAGATCAAGAACAATTAAACGAGTTGTTGACTCCCATCCCGGTCGACGGAAGCAATAAGGCCATGCCGCATATTGATACGATTAAAAAACATGAAGAGGAACCCTTACACAGGTTCAAACTCGATCTACTCAAGGAAGAGAAGGGGTTTGAACAAAGAAATTTCGAAACAAGAAGAAATCAAATGCCTACCTCGATCGATCGTTGGGGGAGGTTCTCTGTTGCCCCGTCGAACCCGAACTCCCTTCTCCGTTGCGTGTGGTAACAAAGAAACAGAGCCAATGGGCGCCGGTATTGATAAAGACTGGTGGCGAAGCTTCTGGAGATGCGGACGCCAAAAGAAAATAAAATCCGGTTGAATGGGTCGATGCGTGGGCCGACAAAGGAGCCGGTATTTGCATCGCCGGTCCAAATTATGATCAGTTAAGGCATGGCAATGGACCGGACAACGGTTCAATTCGGATGTGAATGTTACTAAATGGATCGTTTAGCGGGTCGGATCCATATCCATCCCGCTGTTTCATGTCAAAGAAACAACTCAGTTCCTTGCATGCCTCATTTTCTTCAAGATTCGTGTTAAATCAATCACACACGAAGTTTGAGGAAAATAAAAGCAAATGGAGTCACACTCGTGCAGCAGAACAATGGTGAGGCGTCAATTACTACCTCGGAGTACGTGAGACTTTACGGAGGTCGGTCGCGTGCTTTTGGGAATGAATGGAGCGTGCTTCTTCGATCCATCGATTTGGCTTCACGCTCGTGATGGCAGAAACCATGAAGCTAGGTGGTCCTTTCCTCTGCTCGGTTGCCCCGGAATCCGCTGGAGCACTCCGTGACAAGGGGACGTGAGAGTGTGTGTGTGGAACAGCACCGAGCTCGGCATTTGCACAAACATGAGTGGGGCACGAACTCCGTCGACGCATCCACGCGGTCCATCGGTTTGAATCGTGGGGATGACAGGCGAAGATCAATCTGCCGGTGGCCATTGCCCGCAAAACCATGAACAGGAGGGACGAGAGATGGCGCTGCTGCATATGGCTGCGGGTTCTTCTTGGAGTCCCGCACTAATTACAAGAATTAGGGGTAAGCAAACCCTCGTCTTGCAGTTTTGCCCCACTCGTCGCTTCACTTTCATCCCCTTCATCTCCTCCGTCTCTTTCTCTCTACATCTCTATCCACCTAACACCTCTCTCTGTATGCACATATGTTTTCTTTGTGTCGTTTTTAGGCCCTACCAACTGTCAGCAAGAATCCAAAGCCTGCACATATCATCGGTCTCTTCTTTTGCTGTGCAACCCATCTGTGGCTTTCCTCCCCCCGTGTCTGTCGTCGGTGGTTCCTGCAAGCGGAGCGAGTTCACAACCTTCTCTGCTGCTGCTCTTAGAATCTTGTATGCATTCAGCCTTTCTTCCTCCATCTAGGGAGGCAGAAGCTGGAATTCCTTAGTGTGGTCACTGTGAATTGAATCTTTTCCTTTTTATTATGTTCCCACTTTGATAAGCATCTTCTCGATCTCAGAATGCAAGGCGCATTGCATGAAACTTAGGGTTCAGGATCGTCCGAGCTTGTCTCATATGATGGCATTTTAGGCGCAGTTTCTGCTGTTAGGTGATTTGGATCAGGCCTGTCATGGAACCTTCTCTTGATTGATCTCTTCTTTTATGTCTCTGTCTTCCAGGAGTTGCCCATTGTATACTATCCTTTTGGATCAGTTTCATTGCTGACTTCAAAGATTAGGTCAAAAAGAGTCGGTTCTGTGGTGGGATGTCTGTTCCCTGATACTTGACTAAGGACCTGTTCTTGTTCTTGTTATCGTTGTGCTTCTTACTCCATCAATGGAGTAGATCCATATGTATACAAGTTCTTGGTTTATCTTTGTTTTAGCCTTTCCAAAGATACTAACTTTTAGGACAGTCCATGCCCTATTACAAATTTCTGCTTCTAAAATCCTTGTCAAATGGGTAAAAAGGATCGAAAATCCGCTGGGGATATAGAAGAAGGGACACACCACTCTCACCTGAATGAGAGTGATGATGACAGCCTTTGCTTCTCAGATGCAGAAGCACATTCTTGTCGTTCGCCATATGGCTCTAGTGGCAATGGCCGTCGGGTCTCAGCTCAGGAGATCGATGGATTTCAAGAGCCTTGTGGAAAATCCGGTGTCTCGGAGTCTTCACTTGGAGATGATCTGGAGAATGGTGCTTCAGAGGTAAAAGTTAATGTAGATAGAGTTGAGCAAGATTGCAGGATCTGTCATCTCAGCTTGGAGAAGGCAGCTCCAGAGTCAGGAGTCCCGATCGTATTAGGCTGTTCCTGCAAGGATGATTTAGCTGCTGCCCACAAGCAGTGTGCTGAAACATGGTTTAAGATCAAAGGAAACAAGTAAGATTGCAGTTCTCCTTGGCATATCCTTTATGCAATTTTTGTTACTTTTAAATCCTGAAGTGCTTTCTGAAACGGTGCCACATTCATGACACATCCATTATAACGCAGCATTCGATGTACACAGAAATTTTCATCAATATTTGGAACCATATTCTTCTTTATTTGTGAAAGCAAAGAACAAAAAAAGAGGTAGAACAAAACACAACTAAACATGGCATTGAGTAATATATTCCCATTACAAAGTAGGGACATTGCTGAGGTATCAAATTGCCGAGGGGATACTAAGGAATATTTAGAAGTATGTTTCTAGGATTACCTTTCGGTCCCTCCAGAATGTTCCTGTGTTCTCTTTATTTTCTGCTGATCCACTCTGTAGTTAAGTTAATAAAAGTGTGATATATTGAATATACCTTTTCACAGATGAGGCATCCCACCTAGAATAGTTGTTCCATCTCTAGTAATGATCATGTAAATTGCAGCATCTAGATTGTTTAGGCACCTTGCTGTTCTGACTTTAATGTTTAATAATTCCATTTTGAATTTTAATGAACTCAAGCTATTGAAATTTTTCTTGCAACAAAAAAAAAAAGGTATTGAAATTTTGCAGTTCGGATGTTATATTGGCAAGGCTAGAATATTCATTAATTTTTCATTGCATGTCTTTGTTTGTTGGGTATACTCTGTCAAACTTTTTCTTCAGATTATATCTCAGCCTACATTTAGTAGTTGTAGCTACAGAACCACCATCACCTCATTTTATTCTTTTAAGGATTCTATATCATTTGCATTGGTTGTGTTGCACTGATGTTGCCATATCTATTGCATGGTCTCAGAAATGCTTCATTAATTTGTGATTCTCATCTTCATCTTACATTTATTTGGGTATTGATGGTGCTTACATTTGCTAAAAGCAAATAAGAAGCTGTAGTAAATTTCTTCTCATTTATAGATCTGTCTATCCGACACTAATGCAGAGATTCTTATACACTGTCATGGTTTCTGCGATGCACAAACCCAAGCCATACAAAGTTATGGTTTCTGTCAAGGTTAAATAGAGGAAAGCATGCATCTGCAACATAAATAGTTTGCATTTAAAACAATATAACATGTTGAACTCAAAAGGACATATGAGGCTTAGTCTATGGTGAATGACAAAATTAAATTTTGGAAGAAATTGAAATCTTAAAAGATTAACCTCAGCTTAATTTTTGGACTAGCGCAAGCATAATATGACAATATACTTACAAAAGACTAGGAAGAAATGACAAAATTAAGAACCAAGCTTTGAGAAAGAAATGGACGAGTTGTAATTGTCATATGTTGAATGACGATAGTAGGCAGAGGAGAACCATAACTAGCCATATAATTATCTGGAGTTGGCTCGTTTATGCAGTTTTCTTTTATTCACTGTTTCTCATGTGTGTCCTGTTTTTTGCATGTCTGCAAACATAAAATTGGTGAATGTCTCATCGCCTTAAATTATGTTAGGGGACAATCTCATGTGATGTGCTCGCGGCTATTTGTGCAGCTTGTTCGCAACTGTTTCAAATCTCTTAATTGTGACTTGTTAAGTATTTTTTGTTTGTGTTTCATGTTCTAGGATCTGTGAGATTTGTGGTGCAACTGCACGGAACATGGTTGATCTGCTTGAGTCTGAGCCCACAGAGCAATGGAGTGAGGGTAATTCTTCTACAGCTCCACCTGCTGCCCCAACATCGGAAACTCGGAGTTTTTGGCAGGGGCACCGTTTTCTTAAATTCCTCCTCGCATGTTTGGTGCTTGCCTTTGTCATCTCCTGGCTCTTCCATTTCAATGTTCCAGGGTGAATACAAGAGGTTTGCAAGAGAGAGAGAGAGAGAGAGAGAATCAAAGCATTTACCTCTATTTCTGTCCCGAGTCTATCAGCACTTACCAGTAAAACCATCAAAAAAAGGGGGGTGGGGGGGGTTCAGAAAGAACCACATTACATTGGATTGGATGAATGAAATGATCAAGCAAAAGAAATATGTGATGAAGTCTACAAGGAGTTCCAGATCCATCGTTAGTTTGGTATGAACATAAAGCCAAGCTAAATCATGACCCCTGTAGGATGTGTTGTCCTTTGTCGTGTGCATCCCACCATCGTTACCTAGATTTGTTTTCCCTTCCGTAGCTTATATGACTTCTTGGAAGCTACAATTCTTAGTTGGATATCAAATGTCTTAGATGTATGATGTATCCAGGAATCAATACATGGCGAAGAAAACTACGTATATCAATTCTTTGCGGTTTTATGTATTATTCTGAGGAATTCCCTGTATTCTTTTTCCACAAGCTCAAATCAAGTCCGAGGCACAGAAGTCTCGTAAAGTTTAATTAATCAGATGAGCTTTTGTTTTAGATCATGTCTGGGGTGGGGTGGGAAGATGTCGGTGATGATTGGATCTACCAATTTGGTTTGAATCTGAATACCTAAGAAACTTCTTAGCTGGAATTGGAATCAAAAGATCCAAGATCGAATGGGGTTCTCGATGTGATCCATCCCTCTACTGATACGTCAAAGCCCGGCAATCTTTTGCTCTATTTCCTCACGGCGACTCCTCCTTGAGCTCGTTCTTTTGATCTCCCAAAGATTAGGTTCGGAGCGGTGGTGATCACTGCCAACTACCGCGGAATTGAATCGAAATGAAGTTGGGGCCCACAGCAACACCAAATCAATCTAGTGCTGCACTAATAAAACCATTTGTGATCGAGTGCTGCGTCCACTCTTAGCACTTAGCGTGGTGGATGGGATCCTGAGGTGGCGCTCATCTGTTGCTCTCCAGGAGCTTCTCCGGCAGTATAAATGGGCGGCAGCACCGCAAGTTGGGTTCTTCATCATCGGAGCTGAGCACGAGATGGTGGTCGGGATGAAGCATCTGTGCGTGCTGGCGCTGTTCCTCTTGGTCCACGGCGGCGGGAGCAAGGGGGTGGAGGGGGCTGGCGAGTGCGGGCGTGTTCCCGTGCAGAGGATGGCCTTACAGTTGGCGCCGTGCGCGTCGGCGGCACAAGACGCGCAGGTGCAGGTTTCCGCGGCCTGCTGCAGCGCGGTGCAGAGGGTGGGCAGGAACCCCGCCTGCCTCTGCGCCGTCATGCTCTCCGACACCGCCAAGAGCGTCGGAGCGAAGCCGGAAGTGGCCGTCACGATTCCCAAGCGGTGCAACCTTGCGGACCGCCCCGTGGGGTACGAGTGCGGAGGTCGGTCGATTTCTTGCGAGTTTCCACAGCATGCTTTTCTCTCTTCTTCCCTCCTAACGACGGCGTATATTTGCAGGCTACACAATACCGTGACACACACCGCGCGGAGGGGCGGCTATCTGTCAGCACTACTACTCTCTTCTAAAACAAACGTCACTGTGTGTGTGTTTGTGTTTGTGTCTATGCTCCGTGCATTAAATAAAAACCATTTCAATGAAAGACCAGACACCAACAAACAAACAAAAAACGTATCATCCTATCAATCGTATTCGTGTTTACTTCATAACACTAAAGAGAAGCAAGCCTTAGGTGACGGGGTGGAGGTGCAGACCTGATACAGTTTGCAGCACACACATCAGAACTCAAAATGGAGTCAAAACTCAAAGTAACACAGCCACGATATAAAGGAGTCTGCTCTTCCTTCCTTCACTGGTAATATGAAGGAACAGTTTCCTACCCTACCAATTACAATTACAAAGTGGGGAAGAAAATAAAACAAGGCTCCACTTCAAAATCCGATACCGTACCAATCGGGTTACTCGGACACCCTGTTAAAATCACCATCGAATTTAGAGGTTCAGAGAAAAAAAAGCTGGAGACAGTTAACATCATGTGCCATTTGAAACTAAGAACATAAACATCTTGACTCAGAAGAGATCAAACACATGCGGGATTTAATCGTCTTGTCTTGTTAGTCCGATCAAGCACGGGTGAATTCGACCATCCAATCTCAGGTGTCTCTGAATATACTGACCTACACAATGTTGCGTATGTATTCCGACTGTTTCTCATGAGGCAGCATGATTCAGATCACAGGCCAAAACAACAGCTACAGGTGATGGATCAATTTCTACTTGGAAATATACAGAATCAGAGGTTGAATAAAGCATCACACACAATGCAGTGGTTCTTATGATCAAACAAGGAAAACTTATCAAAGATCCTACCAAGAATAATAGGTAGAAGAAAAAAAAACCTTGTAGCGAAGATTAAACAATTAAGATTTTAAGGTCATGCATCCTACAACCTTGTATCTTGGCAAACTAAACTTAGTCAAGTGCATCCAACATTGTCATTGCTAAACTTACATGCACCACAAGCACAAGAATGATACTAGATGGTCTTGCATCAATGAAAGACTAACTCATAAGCCTATTGCTCGAGTGTACCTTTCTCTACACGACGGCATATCGATCTCAAAACTTCAATAGTAAAGCGAACCTGGAAGAGTAAAATTTGGAGGAAATTAACAAAAAAATTGGAGCCATAAATAAAGATGAAAAAATGAGAAGGTAAAAAGTCTTTCTAATGCTAACATGCCTTGCCACCATTCCCCTCTGTCAGCAGCATGCGGATTACCCAAGTCATTTCCTTGGTCAGTTATAAACTGGTAGCAGTTCAAACATGCGGAATGTTAAGAATCATTTAAAATGCTAAATCTCATGATCTGAAGAACACCAAAACTAAGATTCTAATAAATGGCTAGCACAGAATCTTCCTATATAATCTGTAAAGTAGTGTTGTTGCATACATTCTTCCAGGTTCCAGAGGTGTGAGTGGATGAAGAGCTCGTGTAGAAATCCCTAGCACCGTAATGCACCGATGAGCCGAAACAGGGTGACTCTATTGACTCATTGGGATAGACTGGTTTCCCTTCTTTGTTCTGTGTGATTTGCCTTCTACTTGGGCTTCCATGAGATTGACTTCCAGCTGAAAATTCACACTTTTAATTATCCCAAACAAAGATTCACATTCAACCTACATGTTGAGGTTCTTGCATTTCTATGCAAAGAAAAGGTTTCCGACCAAGGACAGTTGACGTTTGATAGCATTTGCCCCCTTTTGAAACAAGGATCAGTGACCCAAGAACAAGGATTGGCATATATCTCATCAGAGAAATCGAATTCTGAAGACAAGGTTGATTGTTCTTCGAGAAATACTTGGCCTCAAACCATATTGTGTATCCAATAGAAACCAAATGAGGAAAGAAATGGTGAGTCTGATTAAGAACCTGCATTTGCGCAGCGAGCACTTGCGATGAGACCTTCGCCCCTCTGCTTGTTCAGAGTCCAGCACAGATCGGAATGCGACAAATCCTTGGCGATCACCTGGCACCGTGTGTAGAGGATAATTAGGAACCCTAGAGAACAAGCAAGAGGTCGAACTCCACAATAGAATACCCTAAGAAAAAGTACAGATTCGATCCGATCCTTTCGAGGGCTTAAGGCGAAAAGACGGAGTCAAAAGAGACCCTTTTTTCTTGGATGACGGGAAGAGAGAAGGGAAAACCTTCGATCCCACCTTCAAGAAAGTCGATCAACAACCCATCGGATCGCGCAGCAAATGCAAGATCGGCGTCGCGGGAATCAAGAAAGAGTCGACGAACGTACCGCCGATGGGGGAGGGATCACGGTGCTGAAATATCCAGGGCGGAAGGAGGAGGATGATGACGTCGCCGCCGAGGGCTTCACATTCTTCCGCCCGACAAACTCGTCGATGGACGACGTGGAGGAGGAAGCGGAGGACGAAGAAGTGTTCTTACTTTCCATCGGCCCTAATATGCCTAGGAGGAGGAGGAAGATGTCTGCTCGTCCTCTCGGTTGAGTTCTTGAGATGAGGCAGGTGCCACGCGAAGGGCGAGGAGGGCATACAAAGCGGCGACGCCGACTCTCGTCGCTTCTCGAGAATCCTCGAACGAAGACGGTGGAACCCCAGCGGATCAAATCCTCGAGAATTCCTATCGACCATACGCATCAAGACCTCACCCTTTTCCTCGATCCTCTCTCTGTTCTCAATTCCAAGAATCCAAACCATTGCCTTCTCGTCTTCGATACGCGTTCATGGGCGTCGAGGGTGGGTGGGGGCCCGCGACGACACGCGTGCGAGCGGATAAGGATCGGCCGCAACTCCCGGCCCAGGCTCTGCCGCGGCGCCCGCGCCTTGGTCGAGCCACCCGACCACAAATAGACGGCCGCCTAGGTCGGGTTTCTTCGGGGACCACAACTCACTGCCACTCAGAACTCTGGTTTCCGTGTCTCGTGTCTGGGAAGGTACAGCCTCAGGTGCTAGTAAGATGCGCGCTTCGGCACCAACTTCTCCCTTGATGTTGACTTAGTCAAACATAACAGGTGTAGGGCCCACAGCTCGCAGTAAACGAATGAGATATTTGGTGGTACAATTTGGGGGCGAATCGAAGTGAGACTTCGCCTCGAAGTAACGTCGGATGCAGATATCACTGCGGCGCGGGTGAGTCACGTCAACCACCGACATCGGCCGCGGGGGCCGCCGCGTGTCGCGCATCGGGCGTTACGTGGCACGACGCAGACAGACGAGGCGTCCGTCACCCGCCCGTAACGAGTAGATACGCGTCCCGTGGGTCCCACCCGCTGTGGATACAGTCGGAGGTCCCTGCACTGAGCTGACAAGAAGAGGAGATGAAGCTTGAAGCTAAGGGCCTTTTTGTCTTAAAAGCATTATTTGATTACGAATCACTCAACTTGCAAGATTATTTGATGGACAAGAATGTTATCCGTGAAAACTTTTTCTCTTAAAGAATCTCTAAGGATCGTTGAAAATGAAGGAAAAGAAACGTATACATTTGAAGAGAGATTGGGTATATAAATAAATGTGAAGAACAGCATAGTGACGGCCCAATGGATCAACAACAAAGCCTGGCATATCAGATGAACTGAATTAAGGTGGAAGTTGAAGAATTAAATAACTTGTTATGGATGAGATAATTTGGAAGTAATATATATTTATACAAATCTTGAGAGCAAGATTTTCATTAATAATGTATTCAAATTTATGATTGATCCTTAAATTATATATTGGTCGAGGATTATAATACGTAAGTAATGTAAAATCATCATTCCATACTTGTTACTATTATGGTTTTCTATCATACCCCTATAAAATTGAGCTTCCATCAAGATTGTTAATCTTGGACTGATGCAATTAAAATATTCTATAAGCGAAAGGCTTTGTAAAAGAGTCTGCTAATTGCTCAAAAATATGAACATAAGAAACATATAGTTAACGCCTAACAATTTGATCTCTAATATACTGAAAGTCAAATGATAATTTATTTTATGCGAAAGTGAAATACCAAATTAGAGCATAGGTAAGTGGCATCGATATTATCACAATATATTGTATGAGTGGATTGAGAGATGATGCCAAGTTAATATAGTATATTAGTGACCCAAGTGAGTTACTCAACAATGGTAGGGTTGACTAAGTATTCAACTTCAGTGATGGATCTTACGATTATATTATATTTCTTTAAACTCCAACTAATCAAATTTGTTCCAAAGAAGACAATGTAAGCTGACATAAGTGTTATATCATCGATGTTGCCTATCAAATTAGCATCAATGAAGACATGAAGATGAAGCGATGAGTATTTACAAAGAAAAAATTCATGATTAAAAGTGTACCTTTAAGATAACACATTTTAGTGCAAACAAATACACGGTCGATGCACCTTTAAGACAACACTTCAGTGTCACTTGACTGAAGAGAGAATAAAGACATCATTTGTGGTACCGAGGGTATTGTCGCATCTGGTATTGTAAAGTAGGTTAGTGGAAAGGTAAATTGAGAAGTTATTAATGGGGTGAGGTGATATTGAACTACTAGTTGAAGTAGTGAGAGGTGCCTTTGAGAGGGTTTAAGATATATTCGTATGAATCGAGTAATAGATAGTTATTATAGGGCTCACATTGCTAAAAGAGCAAAATTTTAAAAGGAAAATATAGACTCAACAAAAATAACATAACAAGATACAAGGACATTTTAAGTTTTTAAATCATAACATTGGAAAACATTATATTCAAGGTGATACCCGATGAAAATGTAAGGTTTGAATCTTGATGTTAACTTGTGCAAAGAATAGGGTCATAGCCAAGGATAACATAAAAAATTAAATACTTAATTTTTTTTAATGTCTAAGATTTTGTGAAATAGTTTTTCAAGTAGTGATTGATAGGATTAGGTTGAGTATTTGGTTAATAAGGTAGACAGTAATTTAAAATACTACTAACTAAAAAGTTAATAACATAGAGGCTTTGTATAAGAGGCTGTGACCGGTTTCAACTATGTGTCGATACTTTCATTGTATTAAGCTAATTAGTTAAAATATATATGACAATGATTTGAGTTGTTGTAAATCACATGATGAGAGTTAAGTTGTTAAGGCTTGGTATTAACCTACTCAATCAGTGTACACTATCTTAATGATAGATTGAAAGAAATTCTTGATCATCTTTCTAAAATGAGTAAATATTATAATAACTTTAGATTTATATTTGAAAGGATATATTTATGCATATTTAATAAAATAATATACAAAAATGATATAAAATCTAATATTATCAAAGGAAGTGATTGGGATAGAGCACAAGAAATCAATATAAATAATATCAAGTGGTTTGGAGTAGGATATAAAAGACATTCTAAACGATGATTTGTGATTTTTATTACTGAAACAAGCATCACAATGAGTTATAATTCTATTTAATTTGGAAGTTAAAAGATATAATGAGAAATTCGTTATTGTTGAATGAAGGATTTCATATTTGTGAAACTATATGTAGTGGAGATATGAGGAGTCATCGTTCCCAAATTTCCCTTAATCGTAAGCCAACGAGCATTGTCGATGGCTATGACTGTTGGAGGTGGATCAGTCGACGAAGTCATCAACTAGGAAGTGGTGAGATCTACCATTGAAGAGTCAACATGCGATACGCAAGCATGAAGGTCTTATTCTCGTTTGACGATCTTATATGGGATTTATAGTAGAAGGTGATCTCTTTTTTCCCAAATCCCTTTACTTGATTGCAGGGTAAAAGAGATCAATAGGAGTAGGTGCTATCTACCTTAAGTGAGTTACAACAAAGTAGCAATAAAAAAAAGAAATCATTGCAGCAAGATAGAGGAATAGTCGTTGCCAATAAATCAACAGGATAGCGAAGAAAAGAAAGCAAGAAATAGAGAGTCTTACTCGAAGCACGTAGACTCTAGTTATCATTAAAAAAATCAAAGAATTTATTATTAAAGAAATGATTTCATTACTTGAGATAATATAAATATATATAGGTTTTGAAAGAGAGATTTTTCTCAATCATATAGTCAAGTAATATACACAAATTTGTGATTTATCTTCAAATCATAAATTAATTTAGGATAAAGCAAGGTAAAGAATACAAAGTTATAATTCTTTATTTACCTTTATCATGATATTCTATTACAAATAACACTATGTAGGTCCATACAGAAAGTATAAGTACTTCGACATAACTCACCCAGTGATGGTTGATTAAGATATCCAATGTTTAATACTAGTATTGTTAATACTATCGTATTCTTTATACTCTATTATGCTTTTTTTATTCTAAAGTAACTAACTTGAGCTTAAATATTTGAGCAAATTAATTGAGCAAAATTTCATCATATAATTATAATTTCTATTTCTAATTTTTAAAAATCAAATATTTACTATTGACAATCCATAGTAACTACACATATCAAGGAAACTAAAATAATTATATAAATTATTTTTTTTTAAAAAAAATATGTTGATAAATAAATCTTAATTTGTTGAAGGTTATAATTTGGTTTGATCTCGTAATCAAAATAATTTGATACCATGATAGATACCATTGAAATGACCCCATCTCCAATGATTCATATATATATATATATAGTTATAATTCTTTATTTACCTTTATCATGATATTCTATTACAAATAACACTATGTAGGTCCATACAGAAAGTATAAGTACTTCGACATAACTCACCCAGTGATGGTTGATTAAGATATCCAATGTTTAATACTAGTATTGTTAATACTATCGTATTCTTTATACTCTATTATGCTTTTTTTATTCTAAAGTAACTAACTTGAGCTTAAATATTTGAGCAAATTAATTGAGCAAAATTTCATCATATAATTATAATTTCTATTTCTAATTTTTAAAAATCAAATATTTACTATTGACAATCCATAGTAACTACACATATCAAGGAAACTAAAATAATTATATAAATTATTTTTTTTAAAAAAAATATGTTGATAAATAAATCTTAATTTGTTGAAGGTTATAATTTGGTTTGATCTCGTAATCAAAATAATTTGATACCATGATAGATACCATTGAAATGACCCCATCTCCAATGATCATATATATATATATATATATATTATATATATATTATATATATATATATATATATATATGTATTATTGTAATATTTTAAATTATTTATCTCATTAAACCGAGACTCGAAACAACCGCACGTAGTTTATACACTATATGGGGTGCACACTAACTATTCGTTGTCCCAACTTCTGACAGGACATGTAAAGAGTTGATGTGGCGAGAGGAGAGAGAGAGCGGCTCGATTAGCCTTGACCATTTGAGAGAGAGGTCCCACTCGATTAGCCTTGACCTGCTAAAAGAACACATGAAGCACGCAACCAGGAAGAGTGCAAATCTACAAAGAGTCAACACCTTTCAATTCCTCACGAAAAATTTCACCATTGGATGTTCAGTCAACTTGCACGCCGAACCCTTCCAAGAAGAACATGTCGTGCACCGAATATTTTTTTCTTTGGATAATGAGATGTTTATTGAGACATAAATGGCTATTGGTGTTGAATTATGCAATGTCAAGTGTGGTGTGTACACATCACGTGCATTAAAATATTGATGCCATCCTAATTCTACTTCGCCACTTCTCAACCAAAGGAACAGTTGATGCCGACCCTCTCCATAACTTAGCTTGGCAACGAAAGGAACAGTAGATGTCATGTTTGGGCAATGGCCTACCCAACGATCATGACAGTGACTCATATTTATATCTATGAAGCCAAAAAACATACTCACAGATAATAAACATAGGTATAGTTTATCTTCATCACATGCTGGTGCTGTAGAAAGCACTAACACTGTTGTTTCTGCCACCACTTTTTCTTGCAATCAATGGTGATGGAGAAGCTTTGGTGTCTCATCACATTTGTCTCGTCATATGAATCGACGTTTATGATGTCTCGTCATATTTGTCCTTCGAAATCCACTTACGATGTCCTTCCTAATTCGCTACTCGAAGATTACAGGCAACCAATGAATACGATTCAGTTCGATGTGTATATGATATCAGGACAAGAGAGAAGAGAGAGAGAAAGAGAAGAAACTTGAGGTCGGCAGCAGCAGCTTCGTCTATTGACCGCTGCATGAAGCCGCAATATGAAGCGTATCTCCATCGCTTCTGTTTTGCGTCCATGGAGATTCCCAAACTCCCATCAACCGCCGTGGAGTCAACAAGAAAGGTGGGAAAAGAGAGGAAAAAATCTTGGGAGATGCAGCTGCTATCCTCCTCTTTCAACGTTGTTGACCAGAGAGCAGTGTCGTTAGTGGCATGTCAGTGCTTCGGTGTCTGTGCTTATCCCATGATCGATAAGTCGCGGTCTCGATCGGCATCTTAGTCGCTATCTGGGCTTCATGTTTCGCGTGCCTTGGTAGAAGGAGAAGAACCGAGGATATACAAGATGGAACATCAACTTATTCGGTCCATGCCATCATCTTCCTTGCAGCAGCAGCAGAACATGGCAGAACATGCATAAGGTACCTCGGTGAATGATGGAAGGCATGGAAACGCAATACGATCACGTGAACCAAAACCCTCATGCCATGAACTCTGTGAGTGCTTCGGAATAATGGGATTTGTGTGGCCGACGAGAACGAGCGAGCGAGCGAGAGGGAGAGAGCTCTAAAACACAGGGGAAGCAGCATGATTGAAGGCCCGGAAGAACAGTGGCAGTCACTTCTGAGTCCTAAAGGGAAGAAATCTTTGCGAGTGGGTTCTCCACTTGCACCATCACCATGCATGGCATATGCAACCCGATTACCCACCCAGATTACTCTCTTAAAGCATCGCGATTACTTATAACTCTCACGATAACTAATGGCTTCTGCTGATGCCATCACCCGCGTAGCAGCCGTCGCTCATTAAAGTCAAATGGAGGAGTAAGTAGAGTTTATCTTATTGCCCACTACCAGAGGATAAATAGTGGTAGTCATCGATATAGATCTTCTACTCTACCTTGTGATGATATCACGCGTCCTTGACCTCTCTCTCTCTCTCTCTCTCTCTCTCTCCACTCCATGATCGGCTTAAACGAAGCTTATTTGCTAGGCCACAATTTGCTCATGTGTCGACCCACCTACCACCACTTCCTACTCCATCGATCTCGACCTCTTTCTTGGGCGAAAGAGGCACTGCGTGCCTCAGCAACATAAACATCAGACTTAACAGTTGGTCCTATTGGGAACTTATTCTCTCAGCTGTACAGCAGCAGAAGCATGCATGCATGCTGCATATTCTCTGTGCCTTCTCTTACAAGACTACTACCATCCTTGAAGGTTAAGCTGCGAAGCTTGACAGGATCATAAGCTGGAACGATAAGAGGAAACACGGTGCGAGTAGGTGGAGTGAGCTGAGATCAACTTGACACCAACAAAGATTACGGTTGATGATACGCTGACCTACTCTGGGACAAGAGGAATTGGCGCACCCAGCACAAATATTATATGATGGCCATGAAGAACACTAGTGGGTCGATTGCATCTGCTGCCTGCGTAACAGAGACTGGACCATGTTTCTCATGTGCACGAGAACTAATGGGAAGCATTGCCGAAGGACACCCACAAGCTGTGCCGGCACCTTCATCTCAGCCTCCGCTTCCACCACCTTTGTTGGAACTCGTTAGTGCGACTTTGATCGACGAAACACGATTTGTCGCAGATTTGCGACGTTGATCGATCAGTTCACAAACACTATCCAACTTTTCCCCTTTAAACATCTTCATGACGTATTCTCTCTCTCTCTCTCTCTCTCTCTCTCTCTCTCTCTCTCTCTCTCTCTATATATATATATATATATATATATATATATATATATATATATATATATATATATATATTGGGGTTTCGATGAGGGGATGTCGGTAGATGCTGTGACGATGTCACGAGAAATCGACACGTGTCCTTGGGCATATGAAACGCAACATCCAACGGCCAAGAGTACATTCTCAACCCTATTAATTATATCAATTAAAAACTTTTAATTAATACAATACTTAATTAACTAAGATTTCTAAACCAAAGATCATATTGAATCATAAAATTTGTTTTGATATTCAAATATAAGGATATGAATCAATTCAACAATTCCAACTCGATTATTGCCTTCGACATTCTAAGATGCTTTAGATGTTGATAGATGTTGAATGTGAACTTGGTCGATCAAAGTGACCGATAAATTATCATTATGGGTTCTCATGGAGTAATCAAAGTAGTGGGTGAACACTTGAACCGAAGATTCTCATAGAACCTTTCTTCAAGTATAAGAAAAGTGGGTGCAATTTTTCGTCAAAACTAAATGTTTGGTTGTAAATAGGCAGCAATCTTTGATCCAAACCCCTTCTCAAGTAAGAGAGAGAGAGAGAGAGAGAGAGAGAGAGAGAGAGAGAGAGAGGCGATTGAAGTATCATACAGTATATTTAGTCTTTGCCAAAAGGACATATTCTTGAGGAGGTGGATGGCCATGAACGCTCACACCTTTTGCATGCTGTGGTCCAACCCAAGCTTCTTTCCTTGAAGCATTTTGATTCCGCATTCTTCTGTGCCAAAAGAAGACAAGTCTAAAGTGACACACTGCACTTTCTAGTCTGAAATGATGGATTACAGAGTGAAGAGTGTGGGATGTCACGTCAAAGGAATATTATATAACGAGGCCACCGTCTCCTTCGACTCCCATCTTGCCTTCGCAGTAAAACCTTCTTCTTCTTCTTTTTCTACTTCTACCGGTCATGGAGAAGCCACAGGAGGATGCGCAGAAGTGGGTGGGCGACTCCTCCGTGGATCACAAGGGCAGGGTTCCTCGCAGAGCCTCCACTGGGTGTTGGAAGGCTTCCCTTTTCATTATAGGTAGCTCGACGAATCCTTCTCGCTATGGTTCCATGTCGATCGATCTTTTCCTTTTGGTAGCCATGATTTGTGTGCGTCGGTGCGTGCAGTGATCGAGTTCAGCGAGAGGCTGAGCTACTTCGGACTGGCCACCAACCTCATCATATACCTCACCAAGGTACTGCACGAGGAGGTGAAGACGGCGGCCAAGAACGTCAACTACTGGAGCGGCGTTACCACCATGATGCCCCTCGTCGGCGGCTTCGTCGCCGACGCCTACCTGGGGAGGTTCTCCACCGTTGTCATCTCCTCCCTCATCTATATCGCGGTAAATTGCTCGCCCAATTGACTCTGCTTGTAGTGTACCGAACCCAACAAACCCCCACCCCCCCTTCTCTCTCTCCTCACGACCGAAGACTGCCAACGAATCGTTGCTTATCTTCATGTCACAAAAGAATCGATCCAAACGTGATTGGCAGGACAAATTCCATAAATCGACCAATGAAAGGCATAAGGTGACATCAGCCTCCAAAGCCGTACAAGTATTAGATCCTACAATAATCTAATCATCTTTGTTTTCGTAGGTGTAGATGCTAAAAAAATCTATCCCAAAAATGATGGATATTACAGAATCATAGATGACTGATCTTAGAAATATATATATATATATTTTTAAATTAAACATAATAATTCATAGTCTCTAAGCATCGTATGGTTCTTTTCATTTCTCCATACAATCTTGATTGCATCGTTGGTAGGGTCTCGTCCTGTTGACGGTGTCGGAGCTGGTCCCGCGGCTGAAGCCATGCGACCCCAGCATCTGCGGCAGATCATTGCGCCTCCACGAGGTCATCTTCTTCCTGGCCATGTACTTGATCTCCGTGGGGACGGGCGGCCACAAGCCCTCGCTCGAGAGCTTCGGCGCCGACCAGTTCGACGACAACCACGACGAGGAGCGGAAGAAGAAGATGTCCTACTTCAACTGGTGGAACTTCGCCCTCTGCAGCGGGCTGATGCTTGGGGTCACCATGGTCGTCTACGTTCAGGACGCCGTCGGCTGGTGGCTGGCCGACGTGGTGCTCACTGCCGTCATGTGCTTCAGCCTGGTGGTCTTCGTCGTGGGCAGTCCATTCTACCGCTACCGAGCGCCCGAGGGAAGCCCTTTCAAGCCCATGCTACAGGTTGTGGTGGCGGCCGCGGCCAAGAGACACCTTCCTCTTCCTTCGGACGCAGGTGAACTCTATGAGGTTCCCAAAACACAGAAGAGCGATAAGAGGCTTCTCTGTCATACTAATCAGCTAAGGTAAGCGGTATCTACAGTCGATGGAGCTCGTAAGAGTTATATGACTTGCTTCGGCTGACCACATCATCTCTCATCTCAGATTCCTCGACAGAGCTGCCATTGTCGAGCACAAATACGACGAAGCAGCCTTCGCCGCCGAGAAGCACAACTCGTGGCGGCTGGCTACCGTGACGCAGGTGGAGGAACTGAAGCTAATACTATCCATGGTGCCCATATGGCTAGCCGCACTGCCCTTCGGCATATGCGTGGCGCAAGCTAATACCTTCTTCATCAAGCAAGGAAGCGTCATGGATAGGCAGGTGACCAACAGTTTCAAGATCCCTCCGGCCTCCGTATACTCCGTCAGTGCCATCGGCATGATCGTCTCGGTCACCTTCTACGACAAACTCCTGGTGCCCTTCCTGAGGAAAGCCACGGGGAACGAGAGGGGCATCAGCATCCTCAAAAGGATTGGAATCGGCATGGTGATCACAACAGTGGCCATGATCTCTGCCGCCTTGGTCGAAAGAAAGAGGCTTAGGGTGGCCGCGACAGAACAAACCAGCGTGGTCTCCATGAGTGTGTTCTGGCTGTTGCCTCAGTTCGTGATCATGGGAATAGGAGACGGGTTCGCACTAGTTGGATTGCAAGAGTACTTCTACGATCAAGTTCCCGACAGCATGAGGAGTCTCGGTATCGCCTTCTACCTGAGTGTACTGGGAGTCGCCAACTTCCTCAGCAGTCTCCTGATCACCATCGTCGATCATATAACTTCAAGGGAAGGAAAGGGCAGTTGGTTTGCCAAGGATCTGAACAAGAGTCGACTGGACCTCTACTACTGGTTGATAGCCACCATAAGTGCTGTGAACCTCTGTGGCTACGTGTACTTGGCAAGAAGGTACTCTTACAAGAAGGTGCAGAGAAAGGTGGCGGTCGCTGATTCCCCTCGGGCTGACGTCTGAACCAGCCATCACCAGTGGCATTTGCTTTATCCCTACGTAGATACACGAGCTGTGACTGTCATGCATTCTTCTGATAGATATTAGCGTATCATGTTATATAAAGCTACTGTTTTATCATTAGATCTCCAACCGTGTGAAGCGTGTATCTGACAGCACCTTTTCTAGGATATAAGATCAAAATCTTTCATATGAAACGATTAATGCACTTTCCATGTTTTCTATGATGAATCTCCGGCAGAAGCAATTGCTAATTGTGCCTCGGCCATTGGTTTCGGAAACGCTTTATGCTTTCCTCAAAAGAACGAACACTACAGGATTCAGTAACTGTACAAGGTAGAAACGGCAAGATCAAAAGTATTCGATGACAAGATGACATCACGGCATATATTTGCACTTATTTTTAGCTTTCTTAATATTAGGCAAGTGAAAAAACTTGATATGAGAGGCATATGAATCATACGATCTCGATCGACTGGATATGGACGTCACTAATTACCATACCTTTTTCAGCAAGCAAAGATGAATGAACAGAATGAGAGGCAGAGAAGAACAAGCGAAAGGAATATGCTATTTAGGAGGCGAGGAGCTTCTTTAGCTTTCATCCATCCTTGTTCTTCTGCTCTGCGATCACATAGCTCGCTCGCCATGGAAGCTGTGATGGTCGAAAAAGGGAGGATGGAGAAGTCAAAGGACGATGAGCAGAGATTCGTGTCTGACTCCTCGGTTGACCACAAAGGAAGAGTTCCTCGCAGAGCCTCCACCGGGTGTTGGAAGGCGTCCCTGTTCATCGTAGGTAATTAATTGACAGCAGAGACTTCAATCTCCCCTGCATTTTGTTTTCCTGCACACTATGAACGGCCATTTTGGCTGGTGTGGTGGAAGCAATTGAGTTCAGTGAGCGGCTGAGCTACTTCGGACTGGCCACCAACCTCATCATATACCTCACCAAGGTGCTGCGTCAGGAGCTGAAGACGGCAGCCAAGAACGTCAACTACTGGAGCGGCGTCACCACGGTTGTGCCGCTCGTCGGTGGCTTCATCGCCGACGCATACCTGGGGAGGTTCTCCACTGTTATCGTCTCCACCCTCATCTACATCGGAGTACAGTGCTCACCTCGTGGCCTCTCATGTGATGTCATGTGTCTCTTCTAACACTGCTGTCGTCTCCGCAGGGCCTCCTCCTGTTGACGATGTCGCAGATCGTCCCGCGGCTGAAGCCGTGCGACCCCGTCACCTGCGGCAGGTCACTGGGCCTCCACGAGGTCATCTTCTTCCTGGCGATGTACTTGATCTCCCTTGGCACGGGCGGCCACAAGCCGTCGCTCGAGAGCTTCGGCGCCGACCAGTTCGACGACAACCACGACGAGGAGCGGACGAAGAAGATGTCCTTCTTCAACTGGTGGAACTTCGCCCTCTGCAGCGGGCTGATCCTTGGGGTCACCGTGGTCGTTTACGTGCAGGACAGAGTAGGCTGGTGGCAGGCCGACGTCACGCTTACTGCCACCATGGCTTTGAGCCTGGTGATCTTCCTCGCGGGCAGGCCATTCTACCGCTACCGGAAGCCGGAGGGAAGCCCGTTCACGCCCATGCTGCAGGTCGTAGCGGCGGCCATGGCCAAACGGCACCTTCCTCTTCCTTCAGATGCCAGAGAACTCTGTGAGGTGCCGAAAACACAGATGACTAGTAAGAGGCTTCTCTGCCACACTAATAAGCTACGGTAAGCCCGATCTAACCACAAGCTTCGGTCGATGCGACTTGTATAAACGCAGAACTTGGTTGTCAGATTTCTCGACAAAGCTGCCATTATCGAGCAGAAACACGACGAAGCTGCAACCGCCGCCGGCGGAAAGCAGAACCCATGGCGGCTAGCCACGGTGACGCAGGTGGAGGAACTCAAGCTAGTCCTATCCATGGTGCCCATATGGATAACCGTACTACCGTTCGGCATTTGCATCGCGCAGACCAACACCTTCTTCGTCAAGCAAGGAAGCGTCATGGACAGACAAATCGGCAATGGATTCATCATCCCTGCGGCCTCCATATTCTCCCTCGGTGCTCTGGGTATGGTCATCTCCGTCACCTTCTACGAAAGAATGCTGGTTCCCTTCCTGAGAAGAGTCACGGGCGACGAGAGGGGCGTCAGCATCCTCAGAAGAATCGGCATCGGCATGACGATCACAACGGTGGGTATGATCTCTGCTGCACTGGTGGAAATGAAGAGACTTAAGGTAGCGGAGAAGGAAGGAACCATTGCGGTCTCCATGAGTGTGTTCTGGTTGGCGCCTCAATTCGTCATCATAGGAGTTGGAGATGGATTTGCGTTGGTCGGCTTGCAAGAGTACTTCTACGATCAAGTTCCCGATAGTATGAGGAGTCTGGGTATCGCCTTCTACCTGAGTGTAGTGGGAGTGGCCAACTTCATCAGCAGCGTCTTGATCACCGTGGTCGATCGTATGACTTCGAGAGGAGGAAGAGGAAGTTGGTTTGCCAAGGATGTGAACAAGAGCCGGTTGGATCTCTTCTACTGGGTGCTGGCCATCATGGGCGCGCTGAACCTGTGTTGCTATGTGTTCTTGGCAAGAAGTTACTCTTACAAGAAGGTGCACCAGAGAAGGGTGGGAGTTACCGATTCCTCGGAAGACGACGTCTAACCCAGCGTATCGATGTCCTGCATTCTTCTCATTAGATGTATGGTCATTATAGGATCCTTTCACATGTTCAATATGCCAATAAAGCTCAATTTTCGAATAGCAAGCTTGGATTCATGTTAATAACCAGTCTAAATATCACCGAACCGGCTGTAAATCACATTGAACCGGTACGAACCGGCTCAATTACTTATTGAACCGTTTAAATCGACTTCATTTACCCCTTAACCGGGTCAATTCACTGCCAATTGCCCCCGAGCCAAGTCGATCTTCCTCGACGGCAGGCCCATTCACGCCCATGCTGCAAGTTGCGGTGGCCGACGTGGCCAGAAGGCGCCTTCCTCTTCCTTCAGACTCCGGAGAACTCTCTGAGGTTCCTAAAACACAGCTGAGCGATGAGAGGCTTCTTTGCCACATTAATAAGCTGATTAGTACGGCGAAGAAGCCTCTGATCGCTCTTAACCTATAGCGTGGGAATCAGAGAGCTTCCCTCGGGCGCAGTCCAAATTTCTGAGCCCAACTTGGAATCGGCTCTCAGTTGGTGCAATCTACAGAGAGAAGGGTGGAGAGTGGAGATATCGCTAGGATTGATTTGACGTCGAGTGCATCACCGCAGTGCTCGGTCCTCTCTCTCTCTCTCTCTCTCTCTCTCTCTCTCTCTTCGCAGTCAAGACAGTCGGACATAGCTTTTTGAAGTATGGCGCAGCGTGTGACACAGTGATCAGTGGACCAGCGGTGCCTCGGTATCAGCGAATCGACGGAAAACTCGGGCGCTCTCGCTTTCCCCTTCTCCCCATCCCCCCACGGACAAGCAAAAGATCTCCCACGGCGCTTTAACAACTCCGCCCGCGAAGAAAGCCAGCAAAGCGAGGTAAAGAGCAGCGAAAAAGAAAGAAAGGTGATTGAAAACCAATACCCAGTAGCTGCTGCTGCTCCTGCAACACTAGACTTCCTCCTCTCCTCTCTCTCTCTCTCTCTCTTACTCTACTTTCCCAGTTCGGAATTCTACAAGGGGTATTGCACAGATCGATGTGACCCTCACCTCCGTAACAGCTGCGTCACACCTCCACACCTGCCCCCCTTCTCCATCACCACCAAAGCAGCGGTGGTGATAACATCACCTCTGGCTTCACATCTCAACTCGACACGTTGTTGTGGGGGTGAGCTTGATCGACGTGATAACCCCTGTTTTGCCTTCATCATGTCGCGTAGATAGGCTCCACGGAGTTGCTACAGGGACGATCCGACGGCGTTGAGGTGGTGACATGGCTCGATCCCGGCGTTCAGTTCTCGTGCTAAAAGGTCCGCCGGCGGGCCCTGAGACAGCTAATGGTGGATGGAACATCTCAAGAGCGGTGGGGCCATCGGCGGCTTAGCAACATGCCAACAGCAGCAGCATCCCACCTGAGCCGAGCATTCCCGAGTACGTCGCGGCACGAGCAATCGCCTGCGAGCGAGCCAGAAGCAGAGGTGCCTCCACGTGCGCTAGTCTATGCTAATTGGATGCTCTGTCCCTCTGTCTTGCTCCTCCTGTCAACGAGCAGTCGACGCTCTAACCGTGTGGAACGTGTTAACCTCCTCCCTAATCGTGTGGGGCTGTTCATTTATGTTCTATTGTTATCGGAAACAAGACAGATCATATTCTCTGCCTTCTAATGCTTATTATTTTTATGATTAATGTGTAATATATATGGTTGGGTGGATAAAATCGAGAAACAGAAGCAGTTGTGTGTCTGTGTCGACTGCAAGAAACAAAAAGCTGTGAGCTTCTCCACGGTTTGCTCTCTCCAGGGCTTGGCCGACAGAAGTCGAGCAGTAGAAATAGGAGAAGAAAGAAGAGGAGAGAGAGAGAGAGAGAGAGAGAGAGAGAGAGAGATGGGTTCTTCGGCGGCGGATCGATTCGTGGGAGGAGGCGGAGGAGGGGAGGAACAGCTGCTGCAGCAGCAGCCTCAGATGTACTATCACGTGCCGCAGCACAGCCGGAGGGAGAAGCTACGGTTCCCGCAGGAGATGGCCCCCCCGCACACCTCTCTCCTTCTCCTCCACGACCACAACGCCACGACGCCGCTCTATCCCGCCGGTTCTTTGACGGCCTTTCTCCCTTCCTTTTGCACTTCCTTCTCCTCGTCCGAATACTCTCACAACCCAGCCATTAGCAACGGTGTGGCGCAATTCGACGGCCACGGCGCGCTACCGATCCCCTCGCAGCACCAGCACCAGATCCACAACCAAGGCTTCTCCCTCTCACTTTCCTCCTCCTCCTCCCCCCGCCCCGCGACTTCGCGGCACCAAGTTATAACCCGGACGACCCCCTTGGGCCCCTTCACGGGCTACGCGGCCGTCCTCAACCGCTCCAGGTTCCTGGACCCGGCGAGGAAGCTGCTGGAGGAGGTGTGCCATGTGGGGCAGCAAGCAGCAGGAGGTGGCGGCAGCAGGGAGATGCTCCTGGACGTGGATCCGTCGAGGGAGTCGCTGGTGGACCGCGGCGGGGACGGTCGGACCGACCACGGCACCAAGGCGGACCGCCAGATCTCGGGCATGTATCAGCAGCAGTGGAAGAAGACCAGTCTCATCTCCATGCTCGATGAGGTTAGCAGCATGAACTTACGAAAAAGGTCACTGAATTGTTTCTTGTGATCACTGCTACTTTGAGATGATTTCATTTCTTTGTTCTCTCTCTCTCTCTCTCATGACTGTGTGATACTGCCATGAAAGCATCTGTTCAGGTGACAAGACCGGCTATAATCTTGGTTAGATTGGATTGACTGCAAACTCAAATGATCTTATTAGATGCAATATGTAATTCTTCTTCTACATCATCACCACATAACATACTCAGAGAAGAAGGTAGGAACACTGTGTTTGCCTGTGATTATAGAAAATGGGAGGCATTGTTTGATCCATCATACATCTGGCAGGAGATAGAGACATAGTTTGATTTGCATGTCATACAATCTGTGCCAAGAAAGATTGTTACATCTGAGCTAGTTCAAGTACAAGATGATGATCCCAGATCATGACTCTTTCTTTAATTCAGTAGCTTTAAATAGGTTAGGGAATCTTGACATTTTGTTCTATGTTTTCAAAATTAAGTTTGGATGTGTGAATTGTTCATCTTTAACAAGTCTTCAATTGATTTGCCTATTTTGATAGCCATTTCTTGCCAGAGGACTTCAAGAAATATACATACATGACAAAGAGGAATGATCAATGATTCTGATTCATGACTAATAATGTTTATGATTTACAAGTAGAAAACTAATCCAGTTTGAGATGTTGATTCTGAGGAGGCTTCAAATTATGTCCCACATAAACTAATCGAACGGGATGAGAAAGACAGACAATTGTAAGCACAAAATGCTAAACTAGATTTCTAAGGTTCTCATTAATTTTTTATGGACTAATTAGGAGTCTTTTAATTTCCTTATTGGCAAACATGAGGCAGTCAAGATTAGATATTTTTTGTTTAAATCTTTCCAGGACTGTTCATAGTCTGCTGACGTATATATAGTTGTGATAAGATGATCACTGCTTGAAAGCGATATGCAGGCAATGACATCTGCTTTGGCATATTAAACATTATGATGACTATTTATCTTTTTTATGGTAAGTGAGAGAGGTTTTTAAGTATGGTTTTCATCTTCTATTTTATTGCTTTCCTACGGAAAATTGTGTTGGATATTATGTTGGTTTCGAGTAATAGAAAATGTCAAAAGATTAGGGATGACCGTGTACGCATGGCTGTTTGACCTCACTCATCCGAAGATTAATGCATGACAACCGGCATTGGCAAGATTGGCAGCTGCAATGAAATTAAACCAGCAGCTGTGGGAGCACTCGTAGAACTGATCGAACAAGAGATTGTGTTTGTCTTGACCACAATACTCTCGAGTTTTGTGATGTTTGCAGTATCTTTCTGCAAGTTAAATGTGTGTTATGTCTTTATTTTGCTGATTATGATTGCTTGTCACTCGTTGTTAGATCATGAACTTGTAAGTCTTCTTTACTTAACATGAAACTAGTATTATACGATAGCCTCTTTTCTTGTATGCTATAATCTGAGAGTTCTCCCTTTTCATTCTAATGGTGCATTTCTAGGTTTACAGAAGATACAAGCAATACTATCAGCAGGTGCAAGCTGTTATTACATCATTCGAGTCCGTTGCGGGATTGAGTAGTGCTGCCCCATGTGCCTCGTTGGCGCTCAAGGCAATGTCGAAACACTTCAGATGCCTTAAGAACATCATCTCTGACCAAATTCATCATGCAAACAAGGGTATCCGAAACGAAGGCAACAGCAGGGAAGAGATTTCAAGCTTTGGCCTCGTCGACAATATCGGTTATCTCCAGAGAACAACCGATAGCACTGGGACCTTTGCTCAACCACATGTTTGGAGGCCTCAGAGAGGGCTTCCCGAACGGGCCGTCTCGGTGCTTCGTTCATGGCTTTTCGAACACTTCTTGCATCCGTAAGTGACCCCTAACTTCTGATTGAACTGCATTTTCATGGCACGGAATGTTTCTGATGCATGCCTTATAACTGAGTGTTAAACCTTCGAGAAGAAACGCATATAATCTCTGTTTTTGAGGGCTCTCTTGCTTGCTTTCGATTAACAAAGTCTGATCGAGCTTTTGGTCATTCTACAATTGTTACATGTTGTATTTTGCTACAAGACAAGATGGTATTTGTACAAGAATGCAAGATGCTGGCCATCTTAAAAGACAGTTGACACTTAGTCTTGGCTAGATTACGCTGTCCCAATGTCCGATCATTTTCTTTTCTCCCATAAAGATGAAAAAGTGATTCAATCGAGCCCACTAAGCACTGATACATCAATAATTGAACAGTGTTTGCAGCAATTTAATAGTGGCAGAATCTTTCATTGCTTAGAGCTTGTAGTAGATGCTGCTTACCGAGTCCGTCCAATATTTAACGGCAAAAGATTAATGTAGTCACCCTCAAATAATTAGAACTTACGGTTTTGTTATAATTGGAACTTACGGTTTGGTTTGGTTTGGTTTGGTTTGATTTTGTTGTTGTGGTTGTAGTAACCATCTTACATATCTTTATTATCATTTGCAGGTATCCTACTGATGTAGACAAGCAGGACTTGGCCAAACAGACTGGTCTAACGAGAAATCAGGTAATCCATTACATGATTGATGATACAAGATGGGTGATTCATTTGGGACAAGTTGTTTGATATGATAGTTCTAATTGCAGGTTTCTAACTGGTTTATTAATGCGAGAGTGAGGCTTTGGAAGCCAATGGTGGAGGAAATCCACTCCCTAGAGATGCGTCAAAAGAACAAAGTGTCGGCCGGCGACCACCGCTTCCTGGTAACTGATGAACAGTCTCGGCCGCCGCCATCATCTTCCAAGACGAACGCATTTGGTTCTCAGCCTCCCCCGATGGAGTACTTGATGGGGACCAAATGCATTGATCAAGAAGAGCTGTCTCCCGTTCCAGTTAACCTTGTGTGCGATGGCATGTCCAACCATCAGCACGTCGGGGGCGTTGGCAATGGCGTCTCTCTCACCCTCGGCCTCCATCAGAACCACGGGGTTTGCCTTTCGGAGCCGCTACCCCTCAGCGTCGCCCGTCGTTTCGGCTTGGAGGAGTGCAATGACACGTATCTGGTGACTCCTTTTGGCGACCAAGAGAGGCAATTCGGGAAGGATGTCGGCACCCGTTTGCTCCATGATTTTGTCGGGTGACACCAAACCTCGAGTAGTCTGAGCTCCTAAGAGATGAACATAAGATTAATCGGACGCGTTCTACTGATCTCAATTGTTGTATACAAACAACAGGCCTCTCGTCAAGGCTTGCAACGTTTTGCCCGCACGCGTAGCCGCTGTAACATCATGCATGCATTATCATTCAGAGGCTTGGAAGACAGGAGCCAATTCCCATGCACGAACGACTGCTTGAGTTTGAATCGTCTTCTAAATCTCGTATCTGTGAGTCCTCCGATGGCTGCTGTGGTGGCATGATCCGGCCATAGGGGCGCCATTTTGCTCGTTGGTTGTTTGTCGTCTCTTCGGAGAGTTTACAGGAGGCAGAGGGGGTGGGGGGAATCAACGGAGGAACTGTGGAGCGGCCGGAATGTGGCACCGCTTTGGAAATGACATGCCCTGTGGTCGCGTTGGAAGAAGTCCAGTGTCTCGGAAATGACACAGACATTACCGGCGTTTCCTTCATGTGTCTGTCCCTCCTTTTTATGTTCCGCGCCTCAGCCCCCGTCCCGTTGCGTCGGTCACGCCCGTCCGCGGCATGACGACAAAACGGAAAGCCTGTCGAGCCGACCCGATCGCCCTGAATGTCGTCGGGCTGATGTGGCAAACACACGTTGGGACCCGCTTTCCGGTTATGAGAGGTGGTGTCGCCCGTGAAAGTTTCTGATCGAATCACCCCTGAATTCTCTCGCCCTGCTTTCGTGTTCCCCTCGAGCGGTGACGTCAGGCTTTGGGACGCATTTCCTTTCGGCCCAAAGTCCACGACAAGCATCTTGAATGGACCCACTAGTGGAGCCCACAGTCCAACTCCATGGGCCTTTATAGTCACGCCGGCGAAGCCACCAACCTTCGAATCCACATTGGGTTCGCAATTGGAGTCACAAATTGGACGCATAAGTGGCACCCAAGAGTCATTTCTCTTGGGCTATATGACCCGGTTCGGACCGGCTAGCCCGGCCCGTTTTGGTTTTCTTGAAGCCCGACACTTAAACCGAGCCGGGAACAAATTTTAAATGGATATAACGAGAGGACAAAGTGGCGCTCGTGGCCTCTTTTTGATTCCAAGAACCACCAAGGCGGCGCCGAGGGTTTCCCTAGGGTTTTAGTTCGGCCGGTGATGCAATCCGTGGCTGCTCTTGCTAGGTCGGAGATGCAGACGGAGTCGCGGATCGAGGTGGTGGCGGAGGGCGGAGGCGCGCAGAGGTCCCTCCTCTCCGGTGGCAGCGTTCTTCACCTCCACGAACAGCGTCAGCCGCAGATAGAGACAGTGGCGCGTCTTCTCGCCGGCGGCGTCGCCGGAGCCGTTAGCAAGACCTGCACGGCTCCGCTCGCTCGTCTTACCATCCTCCTTCAGGTCAGACCCGGATGCGCCTTGCGTTTATCTTCTCGCTAAAGCTCCTCTGTCTACATATCTTGCTATCCGTCGCAATCTTGGTTGGTACGGGCTTCAGTGTTGTTGAAGCTTGACTATTCCTTAGCTTCTAGTTTGTGGTGAACCACTTGGACGGAAAAGGATTCGTATTATTGTGGGGATTATGGTATCTTGGATTTGTGATGGCTCCTTCAGGTCTAATTATGGACTTATTGGACGCTTGTTACTTTTCCGAGAAATTCTCAGGGTTCGACCACTGTGGCTGGGTGCTGCTCTCTAATAGTCCACAGCCCCATTTAGGTGAGTGCCGGCTATTCTGGATGGTCTCCGGAGGGCCTTACAGGAAGGAAGGTCTCCATAGCACCTGGGTTAGATCTGATTTCTCGCAGGTTATTCCATGGCAGCTGAAGGTATTCCTTGCTGCTGGGATAGACCTGCATGCTGACTCAGATTCTAATTCATGGAAGTCGAAGGGTATTTTGCAATTCTGTATCTATTTTGTATTTCTGTAGAACTTGTCAAGTAGCTTTATTTATGGAAAAGATGATACGGATGCCCGCATCCTTGGTAATTTTGGTAGACCAAATCGAGTATCTTACCAATGGTGAAAATATTGTACCTCAGAACTTGTTCTGTTATCCTGAGATGTACTGTTCTGTTGATTCTGAATGAATGATTTACTTTTTCTCTCAAAAATAAGCTTTGACGAAGAAGCTCTAATTTTTATTTGTGATTTTTTGCACTACAATTTAGGAACATCAGATTCATTAAGTTCTTCGGTAGCTGTAATCTAATTTTTCTTTCCCGGTGTTTTTGTTCTATGAAGCTTAAGCAGGGGAAAAGATTATTCTGGTTTTTCTTTCCTGGTATATTCATCTCGTTTGTATCTAGTAGGGGGGGGATAACTCAAATCTATTTACACCATTTGATATGATGCATAATGGTTGTTTTTATGGCATAATTGCTTTTTAGGTGCAAGGCATGCATTCCGATGTAGCAACTCTAAGGAAAGCTAGTATATGGCGTGAAGCTTCTCGCGTTGTCTATGAAGAAGGTTTTAGAGCATTTTGGAAAGGGAATTTGGTGACTGTTGTGCATCGACTACCTTATTCATCTATTAGCTTTTGTTCTTACGAGTGGTACAAACATGTGAGTCTGCAATTTTGTTGGAGAAATATTTCATGGACTTGGTTGATTGCATGTTTCTCTTTAATACCTGATGCTTTACCACTGATAAGTGATTATGTTTTGATTTTATTTTCTTGCAGCTACTCCAGTTAATTCCTGGGCTGAGTAGACATAGAAATAGTGAAAGTGCAGATGCATGCGTGCGACTGTTGGGTGGTGGTTTGGCAGGAATAACGGCTGCTTCCATCACTTATCCATTGGACCTCTTGAGAACTCGTCTTGCAGCTCAGGTAAGCTTATCATCTCTTGCACATGACCAGAAGCCATCAATCCATTTCCTTCCAGAATTAGTACTTTCTTTAGAATGCATCAAGTAAATTGCAGGTGAAATAAGTTGGATTATTAAAATCAAAGAACCATCGCTTTAGGTCTTTTTTTTTTTTTGTTTGTTTTTCTTCTATGTGGTATTTTGTCTGTACGATGCACCATACTGTCACATTGAATTAATTTTTCTATTGTTTTTAATTTGCTGGGAAAGAATGTAAAATGTTGCACTGAATAGGTTTTCTATTATAACCGAGTCTTGGTCTCAGTGCACTCTAGCAAACAGTGAGCATGTTTGGCTTCTTGTTAGGTACTGTAATTACATTGACAATCTCCTGGTTAGGTATTTGTCTTTTTAACTTCCTACTTAGCAATCATTATTTAGTCCTTTCAAGACTCTCAGGTGTATCACAATCTTGTTGGCTCTAAACTTTTGCAGACAAACACCATGTATTATAGAGGCATTTCACATGCCCTTTATGCTATTTGCAGAGATGAGGGTATCAAAGGGTTATACAAGGGTCTTGGAGCAACATTGCTGGTATTTTTTTTCTTACATTTAATCTTAACACTGGTTGTACTGCTTTCAATCTATTCAGTTTTGCCATATTGCTGGATTGCAGGGCGTTGGACCTAGTCTAGCCATCAGCTTTTCTGTATATGAAACCCTGAGATCTCACTGGCAATTGAAAAGGTGATACTTTTAGGTTGGTGAACATTTTCTTTTGCCGAGGAAATTATTCATTCAGTCAATGCTAACATATGGATTTACGATTTTGGATGCCAGGCCACACGACTCTGCTGTCTTAGTTAGTTTGGCCAGTGGAAGTCTTTCTGGCATTGCATCATCAACGGGTAAGAAACCAACAAACTTACAGCGGATTTATGAGTTGGTTTAACATGACAAATAAAAGGTCATCAGAATAATGAATAATGCAAGCTTCTGTTCCTTAAAACCCCAAATAACTAATTGATGGTAGGGGCGTATATTCTTGAACAGAGCACATATTTGCAGAAATTATTGAGAAGTTTATTTCGTTAGATACGACACATTCGATTTTCTTGGTAAACTTAATTAGGTCAAAAAAATGCCTGTTCCACTATCTTCAGAATGGCATTATTTACAATTATCATGATCAATTGTGACTTTCTAATTATTGCTCTTTGCTTATGGTGTGCTTCATGAGAGTCTAGTTAACTATATCTATGATGAGCTTAAGATGCCATTTGCTGCTGTCGAACTACTTGTGACCTTTTTATTATTATACCCATCTTCTGATGTAGAAACTCGTATGTATTGGGTTAATTAATTTTTGAGACACTTTAGTGAGATGTGGAAGGTAAATGCAACTTGCTGATGATGTGCCACAAAAAGTTGGATTATCCAGCAATCAATGAAATTATCACCACCAAATGAGTTAGTGGATTAATAATTGCAGAAGTTGGAGAGTACAAGTAAAAATGTCAGTTGTGCTGCAATAGAGAGAGAAGAACAGTATAATAAACCAATCGAAGTCTGGCTTGGTTGCTATAACTAATGGTCGAGAACAGTATATCAACTGGATTAAATTGTAAAGCATAAGATGTGGTGCTTATGGTCTCTCTCCTAAGGGAAAAAAGTTGCCTAATGTGAACCTTAAATTTGTTACTTGATGGTAGGAATGGATGGTTCGCGATAATGGCATTTGACATCATTATCACTTTCTTTTCAAAATAATGGTTTCTTTGGATAGCAAGAGTCTGAAGTTGCCGAGACAACTTCATCCCGGTGGTGCATGGGACTTCCTTGTCAGGAATTCCGTCTCTCCATGTCTGTCTTGCTCTTGTGGAACTTGCTTTCGCCCCCTAAGCGCCTCTTCAGGCTCCCTTTTCATCCCTATTGCACTTGTTTTTGGAGTTACACTTAGTTGACGCTGGTAATTTCTTTAGGCAGTGTCATGAAAAATGGATGTACCATGAAAAAAACCAATGCCTACAACATGTGCTCATTAACTGTTTATTTTTTTGGTATGATGTTGCAGTGACATTCCCATTGGATCTCGTCCGACGGCGAAAGCAGTTAGAGGGGGCAGCTGGAAGGAGTCGTGTGTACACGATGGGCCTGTTTGGGACATTCAGGCACATACTTCACACCGAGGGTGTTGGAGGCTTGTACAGAGGCATTTTGCCGGAATACTACAAAGTTGTTCCCGGAGTCGGCATCGCTTTCATGACCTTTGAGGCACTAAAGTCATGCCTCTCTGGGTCACCTAATGAGCGGTAGCCCGAAGCACTTTCTGATCTTTAGAATCAGCTATTGATACTTGTTGAGTTAATTGGAGACAGAGCTCGAAGAAGCAACCTTACGGAACCACCTGGTGGTAGAACTTTGTGATTGTGACATCAACATGTGATCTATATTTACGGGAGAAACAGGTCAAATTGTATTTAGTCGGATATGCACGGCAGTCATCGGCCATCGTTTTGTTGGCAAAATGCACAATGTTGATGCGAGCATTTCTTTTATAACTAACTGCCTTTCTTTCTCCAGCAGCGTTTAGTATAATCGAATGCCAGAAAAGAAATGCTACTACAAAACGTTGAAAATTACACATGGAAATGTTGCTTGAAAGCCATCATTTCCAATGATGCAAAACTATGAAGAAACACACAACCTAGCAGAACAAATACAAAAGGTGACAAAGAGGAACCTCGTGGTCCTGCAATGATCAAGCTCGTTTGAAGGATTGGGCAGGGGCCGCGGCGCGCGCGTTCCCCCTCTAACACAAATTACGACGTCCACTCTCCCACTTGGGGAGATGGTAAGCCAGTGCTCCTCCCTAGTGCAATGGAGGCCACGGGCCTAGGCCATGGGCCATCTTGATCGCCCATCGACCCCGTCCAGGTAAGTATGGACTAAAGGCTGGGGGAAGCACTTCTTGACCACCACGCCGTGTTCCCCTGTTCCAGAAATCGTCGATGTGGGACTAATTGCCATCATTCCCATGCACCGTGGGTGAATGGATTGGACCGTCCGATGTCCACCCAAAACCCAGCCGGAATCCTGTAGGACATGAACCCTGGATGAGTTGGAGGGCAAAAAAGTTCATGAAGCAAATGGCTTCTGTGGTAGCAAACCTCATCATCACCTCAAACTGGAAGAGTTTATAGCTTTGGTCGACTCTTTGGGTCGGATCGTATCTGTAACGTTTGATTCAATCTATGATCGTCTTGTCCGATCGATTCCGCTCGGGCTTGATTGTGGTTAACCGACTCACTCTGACATTTCTCTGACTCGGGGAACCACTTAGGGTTTTTTTAAAAGCGTGGGCGGCCGTAGAGGGAGAGGGAGAGACAGAGAGACAGGGGATGGCGGTGGACATGGGGAAGCTGCGGTGGGGAGAGCTCGAGGACGACGCGGAGGACCTCGACTTCTTGCTGCCGCCGCGGGTGGTGGTCGGGCCGGACGAGAATGGTGTGAAGAAGGTGATCGAGTACCGGTTCGACGACGAGGGTAACAAGGTCCGGGTCACCACCACCACCCGCGTCCGCAAGCTCACCCGCGCCCGCCTCAGCAAGCGCGCCCTCGAGCGTCGCTCCTGGCCCAAGTTCGGCGACGCCGTCCACGAGGACGCCGGCGCCCGGCTCACCATGGTCTCCACCGAGGAGATCCTCCTCGAGCGCCCCCGCCCCCCCGGTTCGACCCTTGTCTTCTTCTTCTTTTTAATCACCTTCTGGTTCCTCTTTGTTAGGGTTTTAAGTCAATTAAATTCGATTAGTTCTCTTCTACTTGGCGTATGTCTCTGTGGTCAAAAGAGACGATCGATAATTGAACTTCTTTTAGGAATTCTTATTTCTGATCTGTGATGTGTCAATTTACTAGTATTTTTCTTTCTCGATCAATAAAAAGATATCTCCTTTTTGTACAAATTGACATTTCCTACAGATGATGTTGCCTGTTCCTGGATCCGTGATGCAAATCCATATCTTTACTGTCCTAACTGGGACTTCGGGGTGTGGGTGATTTAAGGGATTAATCTGGAACTGTCCTTATGCTTTGTTTTCCACTGGATATTTCTGATCGGATTAGAGCCTGAAGGGCCAATCACTAGATCCTGATTTTGGTATCTGTAATGATTTAGGTGGGCATGACCAGGCCGCATACTGTTCCCCTTTGTTGTCTTCTCCATGAACAGTAGCCCTCCATTATACCATATTCTGCAGTCTTCGGTATATGAGAATAAGATCCCTAATGAAATCAAGGGCTTATGATTATACTTAAAATGCGAGAGTTGCAAGTAAAAAGTCTTGTTTGGAGAGTAAGAATAAAATGGCGATTCTTAATGTTACACTCGGGAGTATTGTCCCATGCCTCCTTAGTCCATACTAAGAAATAAGAATTGCCTCCACTATGTATCTTGTCTGTTGGGTTAATTGTGTGTATATATGTATATATTATCTATAATTACCATAAATATTTTATGAACATATACATTTCTTTCCCTGTTTGGTTCTTGGGTGTTGTTTCAGAAGTGGAAACTCCCTATTTAATTGATAATTGGCAAGCACCTTATGTCCTTAAAAATTGGGGGTTTAGGTATGAACTGATGAAAGTATGGTTCTTTCACAATGCATTGGTACTGAAGGCGAAAATAGATCTGATGAATGGGAAGTCTGAAACTAAGGGAAGATGTCCCAGTATATATTTCTTTTGATAGGTTATTTTTTATCTACAAGAGCATCTATTACTACATTAACTGTTTTATAGATGGACATATTTTATTCCAGTTCCTTATTTGTATTTGTTTTGAGAATCTATTTGTGATCTTGGGAACTCTCTGTTGAAGAAGCCAATGTGAAGCATCTCATGTCTGTAAAGATTTGAGGTCTAGCTATTGACTGGTGAATGCTTGGATCTTCAAATACATTGGACTGTTTTCGCTTGTTTATATAAAGTGCAGATTTTTACATCATTGACGATGTTTAAGAATAAATTCATGATGAATCATTTTTAGGAATTGGCAAGTATTGTAATGATAAAAGACTAGCCTCTGTTGCTAATCCTGTTGACTATGCTGATGAGACTTTTCTCATGGGTGATCAAAGATAAACATGGAATACATTATTTGTGGAAATTGGGCCAAGTAATACAATTTTAAAAGCACTTTATTACTAGTCTTGTTGATATTAAAAGTGGGCAAGTGGTTTATGTTACATTTACTTTAGTCGATGAGAGTTCATTGACACTGAAATAACAACACCATATTGTTGTATGGTACATTATAGGCAGGTACATGCACAATTGTATTCTGTACTTGTAGTAACTTAAGCAGGTCAAACAGATGTATCGTTGATGTCTCAGGCATGTGTGATGATCGGAAGCATATTTGTTCTGATCTATCCTTTGATTGAGGGGAAGATTCTTTGTGTTTTTACCACTAAGTGTCATGTGGAAGAGGCAAGGTGGTGCATGTGAAGGTGGGTGGGTGTCTCGACATCAGATACAATCTCCATCTCTGTTATGGCAAGGGAAATTTAGAAAGTCTCAGACAACAATGTGCTGTTCTATCAAACAATAGTTTCATCTCAGAAGCAGTTTATGGGCTTTGAGGCTAGTGCTATAGACATAAAAAAAACAACACATATGTATCTTGGTGTTAGGGAGTTTCAACATCATGGGTTACCTCGTGAATGAGGTTACCATCAACAAATGAGACAATTTGTTGTTTCTTCAGGCAAAGTCTGATTTTTGTTTGATATCTTTAGCAACAAACTAAAGTAAAAATTATTTTTCAAGCATACATAAAAATAGTTAATCTGATTTTTTAAATTATATTTGTACCATTTGATATGCAAAGAAAACAAGTCTTTTCTAAATTTAATCTGTTATGTGTGCTTTGTTTCTAATTCTCTCATTTCTTTGGTGTCCATCGATCCCCATCTTTGATAGGCAGCAAAGCGGAAGAACCAAAGGTTGCAGGGGATCCATTAGCTGCCATGGGCAAAGCAGGTGCTGTCCTCATGGTATGCAGGACTTGTGGTAAGAAGGGTGACCACTGGACATCGAAGTGCCCTTACAAGGATCTGGCGCCACAAACAGACAGCTTTATCGACAAGCCTCCTGGTGCTGAAGCTGCAGCTTCCACCACAGGCACTGGCAAGGGCACCTACGTGCCTCCTAGCATGAGAGCAGGTGCAGAGAGGAGTGGGACGGAGATGAGGCGTCGTAACGATGAGAACTCGGTTCGCGTGACCAATCTGTCAGAGGACACCCGTGAGCCTGACCTGTTGGAACTCTTCCATACTTTTGGCCCCGTCACTCGTGTGTATGTTGCTGTGGACCAGAAGACCGGGCTTAGTCGAGGATTTGGCTTTGTCAACTTCGTCAACAGGGAAGATGCAGAGAGAGCCATCAACAAGCTTAATGGTTATGGCTACGACAACCTTATCTTACGGGTGGAGTGGGCGACTCCAAGGCCGAATTGAGACTCTAATTTCTGCAATTTGTTTATCAGATTCTGTTCTTAACATTTAGCAGATTCAGTGTTTTTGTCATGTGGCTTTATAATTTTGTTTATGGGTGGAGTGGGCGACTCCGAGGCCGAATTGAGACTCTTACTTTCTGCAAGTTGTTTAGCAGATTGTCCTTAAAGATGATCAGTGTTTTTGTCATGTTGATTTATAATTGTCCTAGAAATTTGTTTTAGATTTGAATTATTCTGTCAAGATGACAATGCATATTTATGTTGAGCATATCGCAAGTTTGCACTATATAAGCAGTCAAAATGGATTGAGCTCTCCTTTTGTTTTCTAGCATCTCAACATTCTTGTTCGACCAGAGGCCACTGCGTCAACCTAAATTTCTGTTTCTCTCAACTCTCATCCACCATGCAATTGAGTGCACAATTCATTCTTCTTCCATCATATTTTTTTTTTTCTTTGTTTTTGTCATTTATCCTTTGTAAAAATAATAATAATAATAATAATAATAATAATAATAATAATAATAATAATAATGATCTCTCTCCAACCATGTTTTCGAAGAATCTGTATTCAACCTTTGATGCAGTCTGTTCTCACGAAATCGATTAAACAAACAGCTGAAGATGGATGACAAGGAAAGATGCTGTCGACGTAATTTCTTTGTTCTTTACTAATCGTCTCTACAGCTGACGTACGAGCTGATCGCCGGAATTCGCTCCTTGATTAGCTTAATAAACTCAGCCAAAGAAATTTCTCTACAAGGTGATCGCTGCTGTCCCACTCAAATCATTCCATCGCGGAGAAGTAAACCGCCGGAGACACGCAGTTTACCCCTCAGAAAGGCCAAAGGAGAGGGATCGATGCATGTGAATCAACAGGTCCGATGTTAACCGAGGTCTAAGATTAGGTTGGCGGCTTCATGCATCGCGGTCGTCATAGATTGAGTTGGGACCCTCATGCAAGATCTTGTTCTCACCTGCAATGCCCATAAAATTATCTCCTACGTGAGGAAAGCTTCCACACTAACATCATCACGAACCGAGTTTTAAAGCTGTTTCTGATGATTGCCTATGATCAGCAAAACGAGAACTCCGTGCGTTCGAGTGGGACCAAACACGTGGTATTAATCAGCTTCAGGTCTTCTGCGTTCATATCTTGCAGTAGTAGTCTTTCCTGTACTAAAAGATGAAGACGACCAAAGTAGTCCGGTTGGTCTTCTCTTCTTGCAGCAACAGCAAATATAGAACAAACCGATAGCTGTATCCATTCAATAGCTCTTTCCTCCTACTCGAGCCTTTTGCCTTTGTGGCCATGATTCAGACCTGAGCTGAAGCTGTGAAGCCGAAAGAACAGTGACAAGACCATTAAGTAATGCTTATCAAGGTATGTTTTGTTGTTGTTGTTGTTGTTGAATCCAATCCAAGTCTGTTCATTCAACCTTAGACTATTATAATGGGGAAGGAAGAACAAGTTGTGCAGATAAAAATAGAAGTAGGTTGAGAAACAAAAAAGCACCTAAAAATTACATCGAAGAGACTTTCTAGGCTTAGCATTCCCTCCATAGATTCTCATGTACCTGTCTTTGTCCCCAGCTCGGAGGATATAGATGCTTTGTCCTCGGGGCTTCCCCTCCTCTTCTCCATGGAGTTTTGGAAGTGGGCAACGACAGAATACAGCGGCAGCGGGCCTCGGATCCCCGGGCTCGTCGTCGACGAGTCGTGGGAGGACGATGCAGGCCGGTCGGGAGGCTGCGTGTGGCCGCCGAGATCTTACTCCTGCAGCTTCTGCAGACGAGAGTTCCGGTCGGCGCAGGCACTCGGCGGGCACATGAACGTGCACCGAAGAGATCGAGCCAGGCTCAAACAGTGCTCGAGCCTCGGCGGGGAAACCACGGACGACCATCGACGTCCAGATCCTCGTAGCCCCCCCCTCGTCCTCCACCCTGCTGCTAACCCTAACCCTAATTCCGGTGTCGTACCACCGCAACCTGCTCCTCCTTTCTCTTCCAGCATCACTCGAGACTACCTCACCGGGTCGCACTTCTCCACGAGCGGATCTCCGGAAGACTCCACGGCACCTCTCCGTCTCCTCGTCGTCTCGGAGTCCGGCGTTCGGGGATCATGGACAGATCCAGGAATCTCTGACGAGGAGACCAACTGCAACAAGAGGAGGAGAATTGAGCCCACGCCCCAAGGCTTCTTCCTTGCAGCCTTTTCTGGCGATCGACGATACGAGGTACTCGATGATAACCCCGTCCAGGAGTTGGATCTCGAGCTTAGGCTCGGAGATGCTCCTAAGATCAAGTAGAATCAAAACCCTTTTGTCTGAATCTTTATGCACCTCTCATCATTCTTCCATCTCCCAACTCATAGATTTCCTCTTAGTCATAGATTGTGATGATAAAAAACGAAGATGTTAGATTTGGTTGCAACTGTAAAACGGTTGACTACAATCTTTCAGAAAATAAGATGCTCAAATCTTTTTCGAGAAAAATTATCCCTTTCTCAATCTTTTATCTTTGTCATTTGATCCAATAGCTTTTGTTAGATAAGAATATAACTCTCACAGATGGGAGTATTACGATGGAAGGATCCATTAGATAATAAAACATTGCTTCCAAGTCGCGATGAATCAATCATATTATGATCGGTTTATTCTTGTGAGATAAGCATATCATGAGGAATGTCTCTTCCTCATCAGTACACGGATTCCCTTTGATGAAGCATTCCAAGACATGATGGGATGTCTCTTTTCCTCGTAAATCCATCCATCTATTTGTTCTTCAGGGCTCCGTAGGTAATAAAATACTTGCACCGCCTTCTTCTCCATGTCTGCAACCTGAAACCCTAATGGTATATGGTCATATAACTCCAGCCTTCCTAAGAATTGATTCCATGTGCTTGTGAGAACGGCATTGAAGCGATACAGACAATGCAAGGAAAGGAATGAGGAGGACAAGCTGTGGCACTCCATAATTCTTTGTTTGAGAGTAGTTGGAACAAAACATTAAGAAAAGCATGAAGAGAATATGGAATCAAATGTACTGCTCAGATTATTATTATTATTATTATTATTATTATTATTATTATTATTATTATCTCGTAATGTTTTAGCAACAATCCAATGTGTGTGTGTGTGGCAGATTCCCTCTCACTTACAACATGTTGTAAGTTGTGACTTGGTCGACTCACATGCAAAGGCAAAAGAAGAGTGCAACACACACACTCATCATAGATTGTAATTTAAGTCGAGTTATAATGATATTTTTAATTTACGTCTCACACATGGATGATCGAATCATTCATTCCATCGAATCGAAAAAATAATCGGTGGTCTTTGCACCAATCACCAAAAAAAAATACTCGATTTGTTGTTTCATCTTCTAATGATGAATTGTGATCGTAATGTTCTAATCTCTTTCCATAAATATAAGAGAGAAAAAAAATGAAAATTATAATTCATCTTCTGGTGGTGTATTTGGGCTGAGGGGTGAGGCCACGCGGTGGATGGGAATGTGGTGGGTGAGTCGATGGCATCGGGGCCGATGATGATACTGGCAACCACCTTCACTAACGCCAAGTATGAGTAGCTACCTCTCCCCCCACCGAAGAGGAGCCGATAGGGATGGGGTAATCACCAATTATTTTTCTTCCTTAACATGAATTAAATTTATCATAAATTATTATTTTTTTGTTTAAATTGTATGATTAAGAAAATAATTAAAATTTATTTTATTTGGATAAGTTGTAAATTTTATCACTTAAATATTTTTGTTCTATAATTTTTTATCAAAAAAATGATTTAGATTTTATTTTTGTGTTTAAATCATAAGAAATAAATATTACAATTTTATCTATGAAAAAAAATTTAAAAATAAAAATTAAGCCATGAGCCAAGCAACGACGCAAGATGGGCAAGTCACTACTAACGTGACGTGGTAGTAGGGCCAAGCGCAATGGGACAAACAACTTGGTAAATGAGAGTCTTCGTCTTCCCTAAACAGAATGAGAAAGAAAGGAAATTATTGTTCGATGAGAACTCATCTTCTTCTCTACGAAGGGGTTCCTCTATCCTCATCCCTCACTAGCCTAATAATAAAAGATTGAGGAGAGGATTTCGAAAAAAAAAATGGTTTCTTTATTTTTATTCATATCAATTTTTTTTTCATATTTTAAAATTTTAATATTATAATTATTATAATTTATATAATATAATAATATTTTTAATTTTAAAATTTTATTATTAATAAATAATAATCATTAAATCATAATGTTAAAAAGATTAGTTAATTTAATAAATAATTTTAATTTATTTAATTAGATATACTTCTATTTCTAGGAGTATATGTGAATTTTTATGATTTAATTAGTTTTAAATTTAGAATCATAAATATAAATTAGTTAATTCATGAAAAAATAATAGATTTGATATTACTTATTATTTTATAATATTTTAAAATAATTCTAAAAATATTAAAATTTGATTTAATCAGAGTTAAGCTCATGTGGTTAGACATGACCTTGCCCATATGATCAAATATAATTCAATCGATGTGACTAGATATAACTCAACTAATGTGGCCAAGTACAACCCAACCCATATAGTCAGGTCTAACATAATCCATATGGTGAAGCACGACATAGCTCGTGTGGCCAAGCATAGCTAAACTCATTTGGTCAAACGCAACTTAATCCATGGTCAAACATACTCAACCCATGTAGTTAAGCACGACCTCACCCATGAATTAGGAGTGACTTATTTAGTAGCAAGACTCGGCCTAACTCGTGAGTGTGACTAAGCCTAGTTTGCGAAGTTAAACCAAGCCTGCTCGGGTATGTGATTAGCGTTAAACATATTATTCCTCTTCTATCTAACCCATTATACTCCAGTCAAACATATTACCTAAGATAAGCATGTGTGACACACATTGTCCAAGGCTCAGATGGGTCTATTTGATATGAATTAGTACTATGTGATATAATCTAATTTTTCTTCTTTTTATTGATATGAGCTTATTAATTAATTAAATCATATATGCTTGATAGATTTAAATTAATTTAATGTGATTCCATACCAATTTAACTGGTTTAAACTCCAATTAGATCAGTTTATGATGATTCCAAACTAATTCTATAGAGATTTGAGGTTAGTTCAATTATGTTATAATTGAATTAAGTTTGGTTTAAGTTAATTAGGTTATTTTAGTTATGATTAAAATTAATTGAGGAGTATTGAGATATTGATGCATGTCTTTATAATTAGTGAACCTAAAAATTGTGTCATTTGAAAATAATTAATAATTTTTCTCTTATTTTTAAATTAAATTGATGATGTGATTATTATCAAATAGTATATATAACTATGTTGAGTGATCCATATTCAAAGTATAACATATGATAGGAACTACGAGATTATCACAATGTAGGGTGGCCAATGGATATAGTTAAATGGGTCATATATGAAATATGGTTCTTTGTAATATTTTTTGAATGTATATAATATATATATATATATATATATATATATATATATATATAAATGAATAGATGAATGTAAATGATCATGATTGATGATATATTCCAACTAAAGGTAGATAGAATGATTTTCTTTTAAGATTAACGGAATGTCAAACGTGATGGTTATATGATTTTTTCCTTCGTTATTGAGAGGAACTGGTCTCCACTTTGGCAAATGAGAAATATCGCTCTATCCATTATTAAAAAGAATTCATCCGATAGAGTATATCTCTTTATCTATTATTGTGAGAGTATATTATTGAGTGTGATATAAGTATATATTATTCGACTATTATATGTAACTGAAGCATGATTTTAATTTTTATAGAGAAATTATCATTATTTTTTGAGTTTCAGAATCGATATATTATCATTTCATATTAAATTATTAATATTAATATATATCTTACGAGTACTAAAAAATATTTATATAATTTTTCAAAGATTTGATTGATGATAGTGTTTTTATCGTTTATTTGTTTTCATAATAATCAATTATTTTGTAATATAGGTGTTTTCATTATTTATAGCCCTATAAAGTATATTATTTTTTTAATTAAAATATTTAGTATTACGAAGATAAGAATTTGAATTGAAAGATAAAAAAATTATAAATTATGAATAATGAAATGTTAATACGACAGACGAAGTACCAGTATAGGAGAAAACGGCAGGGGTGGCGGCGCCGGCTTCTCAGCGGCGGATCCTTCGTCCATGTTGCTCTTCGGCAATCCACCCACCCTGCTGCTGCCCCATGGCCAGCGAGATGTGCTCGGCGCGTGGGCTTCGGCGGGTCTTCGTCCTCCACCGTCCTACCGATGGATTTGTTCTTGAGCTAGAGTAGCAGAACGAGTCCATTGCTATCAGCAGCCGTTCGCCACCGATCTTCCCACCGCTGCATTCATGTGTTGTGTAGGATTGCATGAACTTTAATGTATACTAATTGGCTATAAATTTAGACAGTTGTGGTCGCTTCTGTTGTCGTGATTCCATCATTACTCTCAAAACGATCCGATGAACACTGCAGATTACTCTGTTTGCTCCAAATCCATCGTTCCATCCTTTCTTATTTCTCCTCTTTGGAAGCCCCTTTTCCTATGCACTTCCTGTCTTCACCAACAAATACACAAATAAACTTTTGTCTATTGTTGGTGTCAACAACTTTATGCTGTGGCCTCAGGGCCAATGCGGCTGGGTTCGGATCCGAATGATTGGATATCTCGTTGGGCGATCTTCGAGACTACTAAGGTAGTCGGCTTCGATGGTATGATCGCAGCTGGGTCGTTGTTTCCTCCGGAAGGGGTGCTCCGCACCTGGGCGTTCGGTGAAGGGGCACTCCGTTTTCGTCCCTGCACACAGGTCGGGTCGGGGGAGCTCGGCCCGACCCCTCTGACGATCAAGTTAGTCTGAAGTATAAAGGGGTATTTCTCGAGTGTTTTCCTCTCCTCCTCCTCTCTTGTTTCGAACGCGATGATTTTTATAGAGAAGGTTATCACTTCTTGAGGTACCTGCCTGCATGGAGCAGTGTCGTACCTTGGATAGCGTCTGACATCAGTATTAGCGTTGCGTGAAGGACCGGGCTTCTGTAAGATGATGACGTGCCTCGGTCGACGTTTGGGTCTGTTTCGACCAGACGTTGCCAGGTCAAATCGAGGCAGACGACCCTTGTGGCCCCTCGATCTACGTGACCTAGGAGACGTCACCCCGGAGCAGGTGACGTTAGTTCACGTCCCATCATTATTATTACCCTCATCATCTATGACTCTTTAAGAATTTCAACCAAAATCTATAATGTTCAATAATAATAATAATATTTTTCTACTGGTTGAACAACTTGCTAATATTTTTTCTCTTGTATCACCTAACTTTGATTTCTCAAGTGTGAAGCTACTCGCACAACTTTGACATCGGATGTGGTACAAGTCAGCGATTGGCATGTTCGAGCAATTAGTTCTCTTTGTCTGATGCTTCCCTTGGAAGTCTCCTTACGAGACATAGATGTCACACCTGACTTCATTGAACTTATCCTCTTTGACCCTCTCCAAGTTCGACTTGAATTCCAGATTACAGGATAGATAACTCTACGTGACATCACCTCAACAAAGAAATAATTCACTCACGCAGAACGAGAGAGAGATTGCTTTGGTAATTATTAGGTGAGATGAAAGAGAGGTTTGGATGATTCATTTGGCTGTGGCGTTCTGAATGTATTGTCGAGCAACTGTAGACGACAGTTCCTCGACAACTGCTTTCTATCCAAAATCTAACTTCGTGTGAACTCGTCCACATACAACTCGGACTTCTTCCTTTTAATTCGAATTTGTTCGAAACCGATCAAGGAATACTCCAACTTAATTCGATGTATTGGATATTTAGTTGTTGTCATCGTCGAACGCATTGTTTAATCTAAGTATCCTTAATTACTTAGTGATATGTCCTACGAGGAGTAGGAAATTAGGGTCTACCATTAAAAGTGTTTTTTTAAGCTATCATCGATAGGATAAGATCGTGTGAGCATAACCATAATTTGTTTCAGACTATAACAGAGCCACAAATTCGGGGGAGTAACCGATATAAGAATAAACATGCGTCACATGACTAACACCACGACGTCGCATGATCTACGTCTCATCAATGTGTGATCGACACCTCTTATAAATTGAATCTCTCAAGTCCTTACTAGCTTTGGCATCAAAAGAACATTCTCAGGAGTACTCCCCATGCAATCTTCGAGAGTTTGACACAATAAATATCAATTGAAATCATGTCGAGACAAGCAGGAAAGTAGGATAAAGGTTAGCTTCGAATCACCATCCAACTCGGATAATTAAAACATGATTCATCACGTGATCGACACTTAATATAAGTTGAATCCTCCCGGTCCTTACTAACATAATTTTCTTTTCTAGAAATTGGATTAAAAAATAAACTGAATTACGATGATATTTACGTATATTTTTAGTTCCAACATATGGGCCGGAGTTCCCCAAAGAGAAGGCCCACTTCTGCAATATTACATCTATTAATGCCACGCATTACGTTCCTCGGTGGAATTTGTGCGTGGACGTGATGGGGAAGGCAATCAAACACATGGTAGACGACGACGAGGACTTCCTACAGCTACTATGGATCGTAAGCTTAATGCTGTACCTGATGAGGTTGACTTCGATGGATCGTATTATTCCTCACGTGTGTTTTGTCTGGAAAAGGGTTTGTCGGACGTCGCAGCACTGATCGGATCTGAAGACCAATTCAAAGAGGGGTTTATCGAGGAAGGATGTGATCTCACTAACCCAATGACGACACTTTGACCAGAACACCGCTGGTCAACGTTATGGTCCACAGATTCTCAACCAAAACAAGTGGCTAACAACTGTAACGGGTAGACATGCATGCACCGTGCGACGCCGACGGCCACCGGACGCTCACGTTCAGTGATGGCAGCTGCAGGCGGCCTGTCCCACCCCACACACTACGGGCGTCGCCGTGTCGTCGACTTTGGGACGCTAACAACACGCCATGGCCATTGAACTCCAAAGCTGGGCAATGCGTTGACCAAACCTGAGAGAGAGAGAGTGATAAGCGAGATCTCGCGGGAGGATTAGATTAAGAGGAGAATAATACGTATACCTGCTTTGTGATTGGAGGTAGGCATGTGGGCCAAGTAAATGACACGTGTAGGGAAAGCACAACAAGTGCGGCGGTAAACGCAGTTGACTTTCCGCCTGCGATCTCTCGTTGTGTCTACATTGCCGACCTGATTCATCGATATGCTTATCTTCATACGTTTCGTTTGCGGCGATTCCTCTGCTGTCGGACAACCGCGTCCCCCGAGAAGAGAAGGCTCTCGGAAATGGCGATGCGCATGCCGTCGCCATCCTTCTCCCTCATATATTCCCACACTGCTACCACCGAATCCAATTCCAGTAGCAGTTATCAGAAGCATTAATCCGAACAGTCGAGCAACGCCGAGCTGATCCCGTTTCTCTGTCTTTGTATTGTGCTTCTCCCTTCAATTCTTGTGTCCTGCTACATGGGACTTCCGAGGGTGCTCGCGGATCTCCGGACCCGAATGGGCAGCATCGACCCGGAGCGACCTGTCGTCGGGATCCTCGCGTTTGAGGCCGCGGCCGCTATGTCGCGTCTCGTCTCCCTCTATCGCTCCCTTGCCGAGGACGAGGTCCGCCGACTCCGCACGGATATGCGGTCCCAGGGCGTGGCCTACCTGACCTCCAGGGACCAGCCCTTCCTCCTCCGCCTCGCCTGTGCCGAGCTGGTTGCTGAGCTCGATAAGGCCGCCTCTGTTGTCTCCCGCCTCGGCGCCAAGTGCTGCGACGCCCTTCTCTCGGGCTTCGACCGGTTCTACGCAGACCTCAAGGCCGGCGGGGTCTACTCTGCCCCTAGCGGCGGCCGCGTCGCTGACCTGGAGAGGCTCGGGCTTGGCTCCACTGCGAAGGGGGTCGAGAAGCGGGTCAAGAGGTTGGAGAGGTACGTGGCGACGACCTCCCGGCTGCACGCGGAGATGGAGGCGTTGAACGATCTGGAGGCGTCCGAGCGGCGGATGGAGCAGCAGTGGCGGCGGCACAGCGGCCCGATCCCGACGCAGAAGCCCGGCGTCCCCTCCGCCGTCCAGCTCGATCTCCGTTCGCAGCGCCACAAGGTCCGGCGGCTCAAGGAGGAGTCCCTCTGGAACAAGACATTCGACAAGGTCGTGAAGCTCATGGTCCGCGCCGTGATCACCGTTTTCGCTAGGATCTGCACCGTCTTCGGCCCCTGCGTTCTTGGCTTGCCTCCGCTACCCAACAGAAACCGTCGGACTCTGTTGCTCCGCGGCGGCAACCCACATAACCCCAGCAAGCACTCTTCGGGGCCGCTCGACCGGCCGCTGGCGAAGGCCGTCCCCATCCTGAGGAATTCAGCTCCCATATTCGTTGCCAAGGGATCGCTCAAAAAGCCGTTCGAGAGTCTGAGCAGCCTGTTGGAAGCAGGCCCGACCACCGTCGGGGGGTCGGGATTGGCGTTGCGGTACGCCAACGTAATCGTCCTAGCCGAGAAGCAACTGGCGATGAGGTCAGTCGACAGCCACGAAGCCGAAGACGAGGAGGAGGAGGCGACGAGGGCGGAGTTGTATCAGATGATGCCGTCGGCGATGCAGGGTGCGGTGAGGGCCAAGCTGAGGGAGTGCTGGAGGAGGGAGGGCGGGATGGTGGACGGGTCGCTGGCGGAGGGGTGGAAGGAGGCGGTCAGGAGGATCCTGACCTGGCTAGGGCCGGTGGGGCACGACACGCTGCGGTGGCAGGAAGAGCGCCAAATGGAGCGGCAGCAACGGTTCGACCCCCGGCCGAGGACGCTGCTAATGCAGACCCTGCACTTCTCGGACAGGGAGAAGACGGAGGCGGCCATCGTGGAGGTGCTCGTCGGGCTGAGCTGCATGTGCTGGTACGAGGAAAGAAGACGCCACTCGGTCAGATTCTAAGTTGCAGGAAGGCCGATTCCAGGCACAGACCTCCTCTGGATCGAAGGTTAATGGTTTGCTAATTCGTGGCCGCCAGTGGGGAATTCATAAAGACATTTCTGCTCGACACAGGAGTGTTTGCTAATTCCCCCGGAGATCTCTTATATTATGTTGGTTTGTGAGTACCATTCATTCATGCATCTTCTTCTCCGAGGGTTGGAATCATGGCATCTCTCTTCTTTCTTGGACTGTCACCAGAGACCTTGATTTCTTTTCGTCCTCCTCTCTTACGATTCGTTGCATGTAAACGTCACGTGTTGGTGCAGTAAAGCTATCGAGTTAGTCGAGCCCTCTAATATTCGATGAACCCAATAAGATTTTAAGTTTAAGTGGTGGGTGCGAGATAATTGATTCATAATAGTTATTTAGATAGTTATTATATTCTAAATAGTTATAAATATATTTTAAGAAATGACCCATAATCTACTGATGACATGACGAAGTAAGTTACTACTAAGTCCTACGAATAGAATCATAATTCATAAATAAGATAAGGAATGTATACTTAGAAATATCTTGTAATTATCTATCCTCTTGTTTAAATACTATATCGTTTTTATTATTATATATTATTCTATTTTTATCGTTTACTTGTTTCTTCATCCTCAACACCTCTGTTGTTAATAAATTTAACATTAATTATGATCAATTAACATAAGTTTATTGTACTTGTTTTGAAGATTATAGCAACACAACACAAAGAACTATAATGCCAACAATCCCAGCGTTGGAATGCATCCATTCATCTACACCCACCCACGTAGAGCAATGCGGACGGATGGCAACACCGTCTGCCGTCCACGGATGCCACTTCAACCTCGTCAAAGGGAGTTGCGCCGTCTACCAAGCTAGCTATTGCACGTTGCGCACCATGGAGCACTGGAACTCGAAGAGAGGGACCAGAGATGCGGGTTCCGCGGCCGCCACGGCCAGAGCCGGGTGACGCCATCCCTCCGGCGGAGAGGGCGGGGACGTCGTCTCCATGCCCACGTCCCCACCGGCGCCATCGACGCCTTCGCCCTCCTCCCCTCGGGAGCCTGTTTCCTGAACGTCCCACAGCGGCGGAGACGGCACAAGCGGGGACAGCAAGGGGATCGGAGCGGAAGCAGCGGCGTTCTCCGAAAACGCAAGGGCGTCCTTCATCTTGGCGTCGAGCTGTAGCGATCCCGGTGCCTGCCTCTGGAGCCGGCTCGGGGGCTTCTCGCCTTCCTTGCCGTCTCCTCGTCTTGGGATCTTGATCTCCATGGCGTTCGGGGTGCGGAGACGGAGATGCGGAGAGGAGATTATATGATCGCAGCTCGGGTGGAGGTGGTCACCATCACCCGGATGTGGAGGCTGTGGATGCGGGGAAGGAGATGCCAACTTGAGGCGTCGATAGGGAGGCTGACAGAGTGGCCATAACCGTCCTCATACAATTTAGCAAAGATCATGTTGAGATCCAAACCAACATGACTATTTCTTTGGTCCGAGAATAGAGGAGGCCATTTCAATCATGATCACCTTTTAATTTCTTGGAATCTTAATCATGCTATTATTACCAAAGCAGCAAAATGCAATTTTTATTTGAGGAACAAAGCCTTATAACATCGATCCTACAGTTGTTGAAGGTCAAACTGGCGCACGGCAGGGGGCATTTGGGACATCAGACACGGCAATGATCCCTGCACTCGCCCTCGGTAGGATAGCACACAGAACCCGGCGCGAACTTGCAGCAGAAGCATAGGTCGCCTGTGTCGCAATTCGTGGGGTAGCAAGCTGCGAACTTGCTTCCATATTCGATGCTCTCAGGGCCGGCGTTGGACGATTTCTCCGGCAGCGTCTGCACGTCCCGGCCTGTTAGAAACGAGAAGGGAACAAGACGAAGTTACATGCCATATCTTCGAAGAGGGAGGGAGGCAAACAGTAGTAGTTGGCAAAGAGTTTCTTACAGTGGTCAAGAGGCAGGAGAGTGCCGAGAAGGACGAGCACCAAAACCGCGCGCCCAGCTTTCATGTTCGCTCGCCGGCTTTGGATAGAGGCCATGAGAATGAGAATTCATGGAGGATTTAAGCTTCTGGACACGAAACCAGTGATGACTCCAGCAGTAATGGCAGCAGGTTGGAAAAGATGTGCTGTGATATACTGCAAGAAGATGCACTGACGAGCGCAACAGGGAAGAAGACCTTGAGAATTCAATTTCTCTCTCTCTTTTTTTCTACTGGAAAGACAAGAATGGGCAGATTCTACTGAATGAAATAAATTCTATCGAATAATTTGTGGACACTTGGAAACATATCTTATTTCTATGTGTCTGTCCCACGGAAGTGGGAAGACAAAATCAGTAAGCACCAAAGGAGCTGCATCAGAACAAAAGGGATGTTCCAGGTAGGTCGCCATAAATGGCAAGCCAATTAATAATGGGGTTTGAATAAATACCTGTAAAAATGAGGGTACATAGGATTAACACTCCATTTAGTAGAGAGACGAGTGGTATTAAAGCAGACTCAAAAAGAAACTTGTCTTTCTCTTTCAGAATACAGATTACGTAGGGTAGGGGTCTATACCTGTTGCAACAAAATCATCTCAGTGAGCAAAGCTGTCATCGATGTTTCCCTCCCCACTGATCATACAAGCACAACCTTCTACTTTGTTAATTAGTTGGAACCATGATTTAGGTGATGAGAAAATGTGTAGTGAAACTCGAATCTGACTTGCCAAAACATAACAGACGATTCAGGAAAGAAACATGACTAGAAGTAGGAAGCAATGACACTGCACTCTCCTGCCGATTAAAACTGGCCCTTCCACCACCTCAGTTGGGATTCTGTTGCTCTTGGTTGGAACTCAAACTTGAACCTACTGGACCGGGGCCCAGCAGCAGCGGCTTCGCTTGCTTCTTATCTTCAGCTGAATTTGAGCCCCCCTTTTGTAGTTGTTTTGATGCTGCCCAAGCACGTAACGGTGGCTCAAAAATTTTGCCCGCGACATCAGGCGGAGGCTGGGGTGCCTCCTCACCCGGAAGCACCATCAGACCCTTCTCTCGGAGGGAGGATGGCTCATTGTAACATGTGCTCCAGAGGGAATCGACGAGTTGCCTCTCCTCCCTAGCAGCTCCAAGATCTTCGGCTGACATTGAGCTGATATCCTCGATACGGTTCTCAAGGATTTGTTTCAGCTTATCTTCTTCGGCTAGCACGGTGCTGCTTCCAGATGTCCGGTCCCGAGCAAGCTCCAGAAGGCCACCTAGAGCAGCTTCTCGCACATTCGAGTCATCACTGGAGACCAGATGCACCATGAGCCGTGGAAGCCCAAGTTCTGTAACAATATTGCAATCCAAATTGTTCTCCTTGAGCAGGTACTGAATCAAGTTAAGTGCCTTCCTGGACAATGATGGAAAAAAAAAACTCATGATTAGAAGGCTGATGAAATGAAGAATATGCCATCTGCTCTCATACGCACAGAAAAGGCATTAACTCGATTATAGCAAAGTCAGGCTAGCAACCATCACTAAACCCTAGCAAACCAAGATAAAAAATGTCAAGCACCTAATGATAGCCAAGGGAACAGTACTCTAGCAGAAAAGAGAAAATAGGGGAAATAGAGAACCAAAACCTTTGAAATCTAACACTGTCCGAACCCAATGCATCTCTGAGCCCAGCATAACCATTTGCTAGACGAAATGCAGCAATTCCAGCCTTGTTGTTTCGAATCAGAGCTGCATCATTAGGCACCAAAAAGAACAAGAAACAAAAGAATCATTTCAGACTATCAAGTTAGCATATACAGAGAAAAATCAGCCCACATTTTGTTGTGTGGATTAGAAAACATGGATAATAATAGATACATACATGATATAGCACCAAGAGCTTTTGTGCGAACAGCTAAATCAGGATCTGATGTAAAATTTGACATGAGAGGCTCAAGACCACTGGCTTCCATCACAAGTTGCTGACTGCGGGGATTGTTCTGCACAATGGTAGTTACAACATCTGCAGCCTTTGCTCGAATACCAGAATCAGAGTTTTTAAGGTAACCAAGCAGAGGGATTAAACCACCAATCGAGTGCAAATCTAGTGCATTAAGACAAAATAAATGATGTCATTCGCAAAAAGTTAAGGGCTTAAATTTCTAACAAAAAATATCAAGGCAGAGACTAATTCTCATAATCAGCTGATAAAAAAGTTATAGTCAGAAAAACTAATCTCTTGTGACAAGGGCACGTGGATAGCATAAAGCATGAAGCAAAGCATGAGAAACAAACCATGAAACTATGATGTGATATGGTCAAAAGAAGATACGAGTATGGCTAACAAAATCTGAACTTTCCTTTAGTCATGATCAAGTGCTTTGTACATACTGTATTCAAGGAGCACATGGTCAAATAGGCTCCTGACAAACCAAAGGTCCCGATCTAATATGAGCCCCTCTAAAAGCAGAGATAACAAGTTCAAGAAAACCAAGAATGTTACCACAAATATCAAGCCAATCAGAAGATCTGTTGGCTTCACGAGAAAAATGATAGACTACCATTTGGTGTCACTGTTTAAGCTTTCACAGGATACAAATTTCAAAACAAGACAAACAAGGCTCAACATTTAAAACATTGTCTCTCATCAACATGGTTTCTAACCTCAAACGTAGCATTTTCCAGTAAAAGAACATAGATAAAAAGCAGCTTGCACTATACCCACAAGAAGTTATATCTAAGAACTCAGAAGAGAGTTTAATTAATTGTCATAACCACCTCGATTACAAAGCTATATGCATCTATAAACGCAGAGGATAACAGAGGCAATAGAAAAAAGACACAAGTACAAAAAAACACTTTGGGATACATCATCCTCTGTGACCCTTTACATGTTATCAACATCAGATAGCAGATTGTAAGGCTGTTCAGAGTAATACAAGAAACACTTAAATCCATCGCTGCGGTCATCATATAAGACAGCCACATAACAGAGACTCTTCTGAAGTGCCACAGCAGTTGGCACATATATTTCAACTAGGAAAACATGCAAAAGCATATCATCAATGAATAAGGAAAAAAAACATAATAAACATCTTATGGTGCCCAACGTTTATATTCCTTATGAACAGAACTAACTGATTAGAGGCTACTTAAAATCAGGATTGAAAGCAGCTGAGATGCCTGTGATTTGACATAGATATAGTTGAATGAACAGGTTTCATGACTTTGACAAGCATGACATTGAGAACATTAGAAGCCAGACCATTATACAGTTTGGCTGTACATGAAGCATGAATCCACATACTATGAAGTGTAATTGTACCATGAGATAAATGAATTTATTCCACCGGTGTTGTGTTAAACAACTTCCAAAAGAAAGCAAGTACAAAATCATTTACACTTACCATTTGCCATATCAATAGACTCAACATGCTCTTGAAGCTCATCCAACATTTCTGCAAGATACAAATAATCTTGTGAGTGATGAATATGAAAAAGACAATCTGCCAGTGAGAAAAGTAATCCGGATAATGTTTTCATTCTGCCTTTAACAATTTATAACAAGAAATACACATACATGCACATATAGACACAGAACTGAAATAGCAAAACACAATTCAGCATTTTAAGATTTAACAGATTATAGCTATAGAATGATTTAGAGGATCATTCAACAACAAGAAGCATGATGTACCGACTATTTGGGCTCAGCTGACCAAAAGATCAATATTCATTAAAAAACAAGTTGACCATTACAGCTGTGGAACCGACGACGATGGTCTGGTTGTCCTTGATACAAACTTTACCCTTGATAATAAAAAAAATTTGACATTTCAAGCTTGTCTCTATCTATCAGCAGGAACAAGAATATTTGACAATAAAAACATTTAAGGGTCTTTCTAAGCATTATTGCACTAAGATCAATTCACAACTAGGTAGTGCAAAAGGTTTCGAAAGCGGAAAACAACCAAATTACCATTTAAAGAAATCATCTATAAATTGAAGTTCCCCTGTAACTTAAATCCAGTAATATTTATACCTAATGTATTTTCAGGATCCCTAATCGAGATGAAAACAATCAATTTAAGCGAAGTTCTAACTCAGCACTTAACAAAGTTTCTATGCATTTCAAATCTCTCATGGTGGTTTGGATATAGATGGAAAATCAATAACCTTCATACATAGTAATATAGGTGATTGTTTTGAGTAGCCACTGCAAACACAAATGTCTAGCTGCTAAATCCTGAAATCCAATGATGAACTGGTTTTAATTGGAATATTTAGATCGAGACAATTGGTGTCGCTTCAAATGCACATGAGATGAGTTGTCTAGTTTTTGAAGTTATGTCCGTGAAGGCTTTGTCTAACAATAAGTTACTCCAAGGCATTACCTACGATATCCTCCGGCTTGACTCCCTGCGCCTCCAAAACATCCTCCGGGGTTTTCATGACAAGAGTAATCTCCTTCATTCGCTTAACCACGTCGACGGTCTGCGCTTGCATCGCTTCCATGAACCACTTCCTATCCTCCTCGCTACCAACCAATAAACAAACCAAAATCAAGAACAGCGACCACGCACGTGAATCGACATCTTCGCCAGATTATGCAGGAGAAGCTCTTCTAAAGTCATCAAAACCCTAGGGAAAGGGGACGGCCGATACAGGGCAAAGGGATCGATGTAATAATACCTCAAGTTTCGAGGAGGGCGAGTCCCGTCGGCATGGGAGAGGCTCCACTTGAGCAATCCATCCCACTTCAAGCCGTCGCCCGCCATAGTCCTTCTGACGCTCGGAAATTGGAAGATGCCGACTGCGATCAATATCCTTCCGACTCCACCCACGCCCCAAATTTTATGGTCATGACCAGGCCTTCTAGAAATCACGGGAAGGATGTAGAGATGGTGCAGAGTGTGGCTCGCAATTAGGGCCGGTGGTTCGACCCAATCAATTGCCAACGCGGAACCCATCATTCGAGGATTTGGACTTCAATTTCTCGACCCATACTCGACTTGGGCTTCTAGATGGATTGGATTTATTTGGACTTTGGATGGTAACGTTGACCATTGCAAGATTGAGTATCATACATGCAATTTAATAAAATACTGTTTGGGCACATTTTGGTATCGCCCACGTGGAATCAGGCAAGTAGACACAACGACACAGACGTGGAACTTTAAGTTCGATATGACGCGTAGCATACACGTGATGGGCAGCTGCTCGTCGCTCCTTCTGTACAAACAACATCATCATGATACAGTCGTCCTGAAAAGCTCGAGACAATGCCAATCCATGCAGGTCGATCGGTGCTCACACATAAGTTTAAGTCGGTGGCAATTAATTGACCTTGTATAACTAACTCATTATCGCAAATATAAAAGCTAATCCTTTTTTAATCATGATAGGTTCAGACACTCAACTCTCCCTAACTCCACTCAACATTAACTTGAACTTCGGAGGGGTCGAGTTTATAAATCCTTCTCCCGACTTCGATCTTTGTGCAGGAACCGATAATGAAGTAGCAGCAACCCGTCAAGGGAGAACCGCACTCGGGAGACGACACTTGGACCCAATCTGCCTCGAGTATCCACGTGGGCAACCTTGCACGTCCAGGATTGAATCAAGTTGTGCTGAAGTCTCGATCGTGATGTAAAGATTCACAAATAAATATTATTAAAAATATTAAATAATATTCTTTTTATGGGTAGAAATTCACACCATTGACTTCCTCAACCACATCAGACTGGGGAAATAGTACATCTACAATTTCTGTTGCTTTTTACCTGATTTAATTGGCATTTTGCTCATTACTCTCTCTCTCTCTCTCAATTACCAGTAATTGAGTGGTAATTACTGTATGGATGGAGTAACATCAGATATCAATGTCACAAGCAGTCGATTGCTCCCTAAGCTGGCATTCCACCTTCTGTCCTGCTCATTGGGAGCACAGATTGATCCAGAAAAGGAGGCATGTGTTATCCCATGACGTAGAAGAAAGCATGCTTACGTTCTGCTGCTCTTTACACATGGCTGCTGATCTTTCTCTGGCCAATTCCGATGGAGCAAATGGACGATGGAGAAGATGACAAGCTCACGCTCGAGAAAAAGATCTCCAGCGTAAAACAGTTGGTCTCTCGCACCGGTGGGTCCAAAGTTGCTGCAGCAGCAAGCAAAAGCAGAGGATAAGGATCAGGGCTAAGTGGACGTCTGAGTCAACAGGGAGCACTGCGGTGCAGGCTCACGTGCAGTCAACCATCCTTGGCCTGAGCTCCGAGGGAGGGAGGAAGGAGAAAAAGATACGGCCAGAGTTCAAAGTTGAGGACCGTTTCCTACTGCGACTGGCACAGAGAAAGTCTCTTCTCTTTTCCCAGCATCTTCCGGGAACTGATGGTTGCTTTTAGTCAACCCCAGTGCTCCTTCCAGGAACTGGTGTTTGCTCTTCGTCGATCTTTTTTCCTTTTGTTTCATCTTGGAGCATGGATTTATCTTATGTATTTTTTGTCTGAATTATAAGAAATTTTCTTGGTTTTCGGAGCATGTTTGATATAGCATTGTTGATCTTTGCTTCTTCCCTTTGGGTTGTGGACTGGAACGAAGTCCTCAGGGCGGCGGTGACCGACAGAACTTTCAACGCGGCACCGAGCTCTGTTGACCACTAAATACTTCTACGACCCGAACGGAGAACGCCCATGGTTTACCTTTTCGTTGGTTGGAGAGAGTTGAAGGTGGCATCGTGGGACCGCGGGTGTTGGGTGAGTGGCCCTGTCTTTGCTTTGACCGAGAGGCGTGTTGACGGCGTCAGTGGCACGCCCAATTCGAATACGCGATGTAAGAGGGGATGGGTGACTCCGGTAACGTGAGTAAAAGTCCAAAACCTGCTGTCATCATCACGCGGTTCCGCTATTGATGCTTGGTCACCGATAATAAGACCACCCCCCCCCCCCCCCCCCCCCACCACCCCAGTAGTCCACCTATCCCTTCCTCTCCAGATCCCACTCTTCCTGCTCTCCTCGGTCCGCTCCGTCTCCACCCGATTCTGGGATTTCGCCTCCGCGTCGAAGGATTTGATCGCGAGCGGACGGAGGAATCTGGTCGGTTTTACGTTTGATTTTGGGAATTTTTGAGGGGTTTGGGTTGGAGGTGGGATTTGAATCGTTTGATTCATTCAAAAGATCGTGTTTTTCGGGGTCTTTGTTCTGGGATTTTTTTGAGGGAAAGGTGGGGTTTTTGTGGGTGTTCTTGGTCGGTTTCGGTGCCTTTTTCCATGGCGACGGCGTCGTCGTACTGGTGCTACCGGTGTAGCCGCTCCGTCCGGGTGTGGCCTCAGGACGCCATCGTCTGCCCCGATTGCGACGGTGGCTTTCTTGAGGAGATCAGCAGTCCTCCTCCCCGCATCCACCCGGCCGCCGAGCCCCGACGCCGCCGGGTGCCCTCCGCCGACGCTCACGCTCTCGGCAGCGACTGGTCCGCCGCGGCTGCCCGCACCCGCCAGTCATCCGAACTCAGGTTTGGCCGCAATCGCCGGTCCCCCTCCGGCGACCGCTCTCCCTTTAATCCGGTCATCGTCCTCCGCGGCCAGCCCGACGGTGGCGCCCGTGAGGCGGATCGAGCCACCACCAACAGCTTCGAGCTTTACTACGACGACGGCACCGGATCCGGCCTCCGCCCCTTGCCTGAAAGCATCTCGGATTTCCTAATGGGCTCAGGGTTCGACCGCCTACTCGAGCAGCTCGCCCAGATCGAGCTCAACGGCATCGGTCAGGGAAGGGGGTGCGAGCATCCGCCCGCGTCGAAGGCATCCATCGAGTCGATGCCCACCGTAGAGATCGTCGACGACCACATAAGGAAAGACTGCCATTGCGCCATCTGCATGGATCCATTCGAACTTGGGATTGAGGCCCGGGAGATGCCTTGCAAGCACATCTATCATCAAGACTGCATCTTGCCGTGGCTTTCGCTCCGGAATTCATGTCCTGTTTGCCGCCACGAGATGCCAACCGATGTGCAAGGACGGGGTGTGGCAGTGGCAGAAGGCGAAGAGCAGGCTGCTGCCGCCAGGAACGAGGAGGAGGCGGTGGGGCTGACGATATGGAGGCTTCCGGGTGGAGGTTTTGCAGTGGGGAGGTTCTCAGGGGGGAGAAGAGCAGGGGAACGAGAGTTTCCAGTGGTTTACACCGAGATGGACGGTGGATTCAACAACCGTGGAACACCAAGAAGGATCTCATGGACCTCAACAGGCAGTGGTAGGAGGAGGGAGAGCGGAGGAATTGGTCAAACCATTCGCAATTTCTTCTCATTATTCAGGCTGTCACGGTCGGCTTCCTCTTCCTCACAGCCGAGCTCAGAATCCCATCCTGCATTTTCTCACAGGGATGAAAGAGGTTCATTTTTCAGAAGGCGTTCGCAAAGTCGAGGCAGCAATTGGGATGGAAATGCCAATGTGATTTCTCGATGATGACGGTATACAAAACTCGAAAGTTGGTGATTTTGCCTTTATGTTATCAGTGTAAATAGATGATATCCCCAAGCATTGTAGCATCGTCTGATCTATATCTCCATAAATTTATTGCCCGAAAGAATCAAGTAGATCTTTTGTGATGGAATATAGATGCTCTTATCATTTAGATTTTCTCCAAATTGTATCGGTTGTCGAGAATGGGATTTGAATACATCCCTTCTCGGAGCAGTGAAAATTACATCAATTTAAGAATATGAGACTTGCTTCAAGATTAATGATAAACATACCTCCAAATTTGATGTGATTCCTTAATCCTCCAATTTTTTGCCGAAAACCTGTAGATCGAGTCAATTGTAGAACATGGGGATCAAACACCATGTCGCAGCCAAGCATGTTTTTGGGATGCTTTCCTGATTGTATCATGTTGATATCATTTTGATTACGAAATATGTTGTAGATTTGAAGAATCCTTGCATGTTATGCTACAGTGTCATGGTTCTAAATTAAGCTGTTCCTTTTAATACCCACATTTGATCATGTTAGTATGCATTCTTGCTTTCTTCATCATAGTTAAAGTTTAAGATTTTGTTCCACAACTCTTAAAGTATATTCTATTCGAAATGGTCTTTCTTGCCTTGGGGTGATTTAACCTGCCAACTTTTTTTGTTTCTTGAATGGATAAGTTTTTCAAGGTACCATTTTAGTATTTCTGGTCTAAGTATCTTGAGAGAGAGTGATAGATGGTAGTCAGCCTTCTTGAGATGTACCGGATTATAGTTTGGCTTCTTCTTGATCATTGAGGGGATTGATTTGTTTGGTTCCTCCCAAACTTTATCTTCTATTCCTACTTCTGGCTAATTAGTTGGCATGAATCACTGTAATGCAGTAATGATGAATCATTGTTATCAGCCAAAGCACTTCTTTGTAGAACAAGTTTAGATTCTAAAGTGAAGTAGTTTGTGAGGCTTGTGTTCTGCAGAGAAGATTTTGAGAGTTTTCTTGTTCTCCTTAGTAAACTTTGGTTTGATTCAGTTGCTCAAAAGACCACCAATTAACCATAAACATTTGTCGGCCTGTTTAAGGAGAAATTGTTTTGCAAGCTTCAGATCCTGTGTGATCTCTTCCTACATGCTAACTTCTTCCACAGCTGGTGGCAACCTTGCAACTTGATTTCTTCTTTGTACTGTGAGAATTGTTTTATCAGCCATTCTTTTGACAGTATTGATCTTGGCTGACACACCACTCTCTCTCTCTCTCTCTCTCTTGCTGTCAATGTTCAGGTGAGAAGAAGTTTGATACAAGACATGATTATTGCGGATTAGTATCCATTATATACAGATAAGTGGCAGTTCTTTAGGCAGGAACAGTTGACCATGAAAAATCACCTGTTGGCAGCAGAGAGAACAAGTTTCTCTCTCTCTCTCTCTCTCTCTCTCTCTCTCTCTCTCTCTCTCTCTCTCTCTCTCTCTCTCTCTCTCTCTCTCTCTCTCTCTCTCTCTCTCTCTCTCTCTCTCTCTCTCTCTCTCTCTCTCTCTCTCTCTCTCTCTCTCTCTCTCTCTCTCTCTCTCTCTCTCTCTCTCTCTCTCTCTCTCTCTCTCTCTCTCTCTCTCTCTCTCTCTCTCTCTCTCTCTCTCTCTCTCTCTCTCTCTCTCTCTCTCTCTCTCTCTCTCTCTCTCTCTCTCTCTCTCTCTCTCTCTCTCTCTCTCTCTCTCTCTCTCTCTCTCTCTCTCTCTCTCTCTCTCTCTCTCTCTCTCTCTCTCTCTCTCTCTCTCTCTCTCTCTCTCTCTCTCTCTCTCTCTCTCTCTCTCTCTCTCTCTCTCTCTCTCTCTCTCTCTCTCTCTCTCTCTCTCTCTCTCTCTCTCTCTCTCTCTCTCTCTCTCTCTCTCTCTCTCTCTCTCTCTCTCTCTCTCCAGAAGAGAACAAGTTTAGTGACATGGAGAGATTTGAGCTGCAGAATCAACACCAACAGTGACGGAAGATACCATGGGGATCTTCTTCACATATGATTGAAGCTGGTCCAAGAATGTCATTTCAGTGTGAAGGCTTAAACAAGATATGTGATCTTGGGAAATCTGGTTTGTTAAACAAGCTAGTCCAAGTCAATACTTTGTGGTCAGCAGAACATGAGAACCTGTTCTTCCCAGTTAATGGAATTAAAGGAAGATGCACCTGGTCATTTTGTTTCCAATTTCTTTTCCTCATCTTTGAATTGTCCACCACCTGGTCAAACAATTTAGTGCATCTCTCTCCAACATCACCTGTGGAGAGTGGGTGAGGGTCTTTAACTATACTTTCAGCACACATTTCCATCTTATTATTCTTATACCTACAGAGTTAGATGATAGTGTGTGTGTGTGTGTGTATATACATATATATATATATATATATATGTATATGTGTGTGTATATATATATGTATGTATGTATATATACCTACAGAGTTTGATGATGGTGTACTTTTTAATCAAATTTAGAGTTAAAGCAAGTCAAAACTAGTCAACTCATGAGTTGAATGCAGTTGAAACAGAACCTTGCACAGGGCCTGAAAACAGAGCAAATAATATAGTGTGATGTAAGATAAACATTTAGATGGAGAATGTTAGTGTAAGAAAGAACTCAAAGAAACAATATAATATGAAAATAATGTTGTTATTTCACATTAAAACAAAAGGTGAGAAAATAACATTGGGAAACATAGGAATCTGAAAATAATGTTTAGATGCAAAACAAAGACTTGGAGCAAAAAGGCAATTATTGTTAAGGATATATCTTCTGAAGCTAATTTATATTAGCAAGCCCTCAAATAAAAAGAAAATTAATAATATCATTCATAAACTTTGTTCACAAATCTTAGGAACACCAAAGCTTGTTGAATTCGGATGCAAAATGATCATCCAAGAGTGGTGATACACTTCCTTGTCATCACATCAACATGTGGATAGTTCCATACTTCAACTGAACAAAAAAAGCATGCCCTTCTCATCTGTTGATTCCCTGTTTTACAAATGGTCCAGTCCAATATGAGTTGCTGCCATTACCATGGAGCTCACATTGAATGCCAAACAAGTAGGGATAAGATCAATGTCACTAAACAATGCAGGAGGAGGACCTCAAACCCAAAATAAATGTTGGGTGGTTGATACAGACAGTTGCTCATATGCATGCGCATGCTTTGGACAAGGAAGGACTCACCAAAAAGAATACACATAGTAGCCTTGTGGATAGTTATCACCAGATCACTGCAATTTGGACTTAATGGTTACTCCATTTGACTGTTGATTTTCTCATTATTCAAACAATACAATAGTAAGCATATTCTTTGCTGTAGCCTGCAAACCAGAAGACACCACCCTCAATTTTTGTTATCAGCAGCACCTTGCATCGATCCCCAATCAGAATTTTTGAGTGACTTCACAATCCATAATTTCAGTGGCTTGTTGACATATCAGACTTTCGAGATGGACTGTCCATCGAAATCCATAATTTCAGTGACTTCTTTGCCAATAATGCCGATCTCTAGAATGTCTTGACCAGGTTGCATCCGGAAGTCTGGCCCCGAATACCTGCATTATCAAGCCATGAAGTAGGAGATCAGCCACATGTCAATATTTCAGATGCATGAAGGAACCTGAATACAGGTAGAACGATGTACCTCATCAGGACTTGGTTGAGATAAATCAGATCCAATTGCTTGAATATAGAAAAGCAAGGTATCCCCCTAAGCATGCATGTGCAACTCTATGCAAATGTCCAAAAGGTAATACTAAGCTCCTTTAGGCTTCCATGCAGATATCGCATAAACGATCCTTCCCTTCCATCCCTGAATCAGCCATCCACCATCTTCATCAATGACAAAATCCTTGTGGTAGCAACCTTTCACCTTATCTTTTGCTTTCTTCATGATGTCTGGGTTCGGCCGAAGCTGCACAAACCCAGCCCTGAGATTCCTGACCTGCCACTGCTTGAAAGTCTCGGGTCTCTCAACTCTTTCTGGGCCCTCACATGCTATGACATTAAGAGCCTCCCTTCCAAAAAGATCCCTCTCGATCAATGACCTTTGTTCATCATCACGGGGCACATTCATATCGAGCATGTCAAACAAAGCTGAGAAGTGGAACAGAGCCTCTCGGAAGCGTGTTATAAAGAAGGGGGCACTGTATGATCCATTCACGACTGCATGAATAAAAGCATCTGGGTTCATCTTCCTTATCGTGTTGAGGACCCTATTCCTCGGGCTATCCACAACAACAGTCTCATCAATGAGATTCCTGAAGCGGTACAAGCAGTTGACAACCACAACCTCATCCTTAGCAATGTGAAGATCCTCAACCCGAATGGTCTCCCATTTAGAGGCTATGGCCTGATACTCAAAGGGAACATTAAAACTTTTTGCATAATCTGCAAGCCTTCTCCCTGTCTCTTCAATTCGTTCTGTAGGACGGAAACCTGGCTGAGGCACATCAATACCAGTTATTCGCAGTTTTGGGGGGCCACCATCCCTAGAGGCAAGGCGCTGTATAAGGCATGGCCATTGAAACCCAAAATAAATGCCAAAATCAATTATGTGCACCTTTGATGCCTTGTCTGCCAGATTAAGGATTGTCTGGTTGGAGAAAAAATGTGAAATTCTCTTGAAAGGGCATGCTGCGAGATACAAATGATAAGCCTTCAATACATCGGTTGCAGTGGTCCTTTTGGCCACAAGAGCATGATAGATCTGACTTCCCGTGCCAGCCAAACGAGCCTCCAAACCATCTGCAAAGCAATGTGCCAACCTCTGAGACCCATCTCCGTGAGGGGAAGAGTGCTGTCTAATCTGCTTCAGTAGTTCATTAGCAGTTCGCCTGTCATCAGCTGCCACTGCTTGAGCACACAGGATGAGAAGGGTCCTAAGATCCACCACCTCCTTCTTTGTTTGCTTCTTTCCTCGTGCCTTGCCACCACTTAAGCCTTTTGTTTGACCATTCTGTGAATTTCTGCTCACTTCATTCTGCATTGCTTCTCGTAGATCAGACATTTTCTTGGAGCATTTATCTCCCTGACAAAGCAATACCATGTCAAACATTTCGGACCTAACCTCCTCCTGAGAGGAAACAGCTGACTGTTTGTTGCTCCTTCCCTCTGCCAAATCCAAGTCCTCACTGTTTGAATTCTTTCTAACCTTAGATCCGCTTGATGAAAATTCTTTCTCCTCCCCCTCTGCCTTGATACTGAAAGTTCTACCTTCTCTTTTGGGTACTCGAGCTGATGAAACATCATTAGACTCTAAGTTGATTACCAACTTATCATTGATCGGAAGAAATTTGCGTGCTTCTTCGACTCCTCTCTTGAAATGCCAGGCTGGCACGCTTCCAAAAAATAAATTAGGAGATATGGACACATTATTAAAAGGCTCCTCAATACTGCTGCTGATGCTATTCGAGGAGCTTGAAGGAGTCGGAGGTGAATAATCAACAGAACCTGCATGAGCATGAGAGTGTTGGTAATCTGATGAATCACTATTGTCCACAACCGCGCTGCTGCTGCTGCTGCTGCTGCTGCCGCTGCTAGTGGTACCACTGCTGTAGAGATTCATATACTGATTGCTGCTTCTCTCATATGGGCTCTCCGAACTTTGGTAAATGTTGATCGGCGGTGGCCGATCAGGGGACGGTGGGTACTTCTGGCCAAGGATGTCATAGAAAGGCTTCTCTGCAGCTCGAAGGGCCGACTCTTCCTTGTATGTACTAATTTTCTCATCAATATCCTCCTCCATGAGCATTCGGCTTATGTAGCTAAGGGCCATGTCCGAGTAGAAGATGTCAGCATCTTCTGGACTATCTCCATCGACACTTTTGCCAATTGTAGAGACGGGATATCTGCTTTGGGTTGTCCGGGAGCACATTTGCGGCAAGCCCACATAATTACTACGGCCTCCAGGGGGCTGTGATTCTCCTAACCCAAGAGCCCCGAAATTGTTTTGATTAGAATAAAGATCATCATAACGCAATCCCCTCATCATGCCGGACAGGTTGTTATGGGGGCCGGAATCCATAACCATTGAACGGTGTATCTCCTACACAAACGTAATTCTAGACCGAGATCAACCCTAAGCACTCACAAATTATTAATCGTTCCTACAGTATGACAACCACACAGATACAAGAAAAAAAAAACCTAATTTTTCATCATGTGGGATGCCAAAAACTAAAGCTTGGCGAAATGCTGGGGAACCCAAACACCGGATAGCCACCGCTATCTAAGCTCTAAAAAAATTAGCAGCTACCACAGTTTAATTTCGCAGGGAGAGATCCTGAGACTAGTCAACATCTGCAGTCGTACAAGTTAGATCAGCGCACTGATCACCAGAAAAAGATCGATCAAAGACAACGCATTCAAAGAACAGGCGAATCGAGTGAGACAGAGAAGAAACTAGAAGCGTGAGTTCATTTCTTGCGGCATCAAAAGCCACCACGGACCCCAGGAAGGTAAGTTACGATCAAGGAAAGCGTGAGACCAGATCGAACAAAGGTTGGCGGGCCCAAATCCGGCAGGAAATCACGAGGAGGAGGGAGGAGGAGGAAAGGCTTACCTTATCGAAACCCTAGTTCGGAGCGGAAGCGAAGGAAAATGAGAGGAGGAGGGAGATGGAAAGAGAGGCCGCGCTCATGACGAACAGTGCGAAGGCCATGCCTTGGCTCTTTGGTCCAACCCCCCTTCCTTGTCGTCTGAGATATGGATTTATTGCTTCCCCTCCGTAACGCCCACCCGTTGGGGTAATTATATATATTGGTAACAAATAATAATAATTAAGACGAATCTTCTGGGGGGGCTGTCCGTATACGTGGGCGCATCAGAGCCGTCCGCTGGCGTTTCACCGGACGATGCCGGTGTCACTCCGAGGAAGGAAACCGTGGTGTGGGGTCCGCTAGGTCGGTGAGTAGTTAAAACGGGTGGGTGGGGAAAGGGTGGGGGAAAAAGTAAAGCGTTTCTTTTGAAGCGAGCGAGTGCGCGCGCCGGCGGAGCACGTGGGAATCGTCACGTCACGAAGCCGGCGAGGGGGGCGGGCGCCGGCCACGGGGGGCTCGCCTTTTGACGGATACGTGTCCACGTATATATACTACGGCGGCCCCCACCGCGGAGGTCGCCTCGACACGTGGTCCGGTGTGTGTTACGCGTCGACGCGGCGTCCTGCTGTGGGACACGGGGGAACGCTCGACGTCACCTGTCGCACGTCCCTCGTTACGTTACCTTCCGTTGAAAGCGTCGGCCACACAGGTCTTCCCAATAAACACACGGGTACGGAGACGGGTGAGTATACCGAACGTAGGGAAACCAATGAATCTCAATCCTCGTCCAGTGTCTTCTTGTACTCATACGTATCTAATCAAGCAGCCAACTATGATATAGGTATAACGTGATAGATAACATATGGGAGATAATGTCATGTCAACTATATAGTATGAAATCAACTATATGTCGATAACCTAGTATCATTAAATTAATATATAAGAACATCTAGGTTAACAGCATCGAGATGCCAATCACGTAGCATTGATATATGTGATATTTATGTGATGGATACGTAATAGAGAGGTTGCTGGTCAATTTATTATTTTTTTATTACTCTCAAACCCTAAAATTGGTACAGCAGCAACATGGCTTCATAAACCTAGAAATCAATGTGTACGAACAAGCCACCACATGCTTCTCTCGTCTGCTCTTAGTGGTTGTACTACTGCCCATATTTTGGCTGGTGAATGCCATGCTTTATGTCGCTCATCGACAACAGAACGGGGGTGGAGAGCACTCTCAGGCTGATGAGCATTCTGGTGTGGCTGCCAGAGAGGGTGGCACATGGACGGAGGCAGCATGTGCAGGCGACGACGACGCATCGTTGTCTCAGCTCCGAGACTCGCCTCGATGCACTGCATCTTCTCCCAATAATTAAGCCAGTCGTCCTCTCCCAACGCATCAGGTGGAGCTGTTGCTGTCATCTCCTCCATGGTGACACGAGGACTTGGCATCGAGGACAAGCCAACCGAGGCTTTCAGGGCCAGTCTTGTCCACTTGACTATGCGAAAAGGCTTTGGGCGAGATTTGGTTGGTTCTCCTATTGTCAAAGGAAGCCGAGAAAACTTTGGCAGCAGAAGAAGACTGCCAACTTCTCCACTCAATATGTAACATTTGACTGCATTCCTTCCATCATTATATATATATATATATATATATATATATAATCTTCCGAGAATAACATAATAAAAGGGTCTGGATATCAGTTCAAGTCATGAAAGAGATCGCCTACCTTTCCTTCTGACTTCCACCTAATTAATATTTAACTCACACATGGCTTGGAGGGGGAGATACTCGTATGGCCTACCTCAAGTCGTTCGATGAGTTCGCGAGGGCTTATTCTGTATGCTTCCCATGTGCTTTCGGCTTCCTTGATAAGGCCGTGCTATTATATCTTACTCGGTACATATCACTGCCTGCCTATTTTCTTCTCGGGAATATAATATATGCAATATGATTGCATTATATATATCATAGTGTACAATGTAGGCGTAAACTTTGCTCGATTCTTCAAGAAGGTCAAATAGTTGACCTCGTGCTTTGTGTGTTGGTGTTGATAGCTGCACAAGCTTCGTACATACTTCTCCATATGTAGAAACAGGAATGCTAATAAAAGAATGCATGTAGGCCTGCGTTTTGCTTCGTGCTTGCCGCTTCCACGTCCGTGCGTAGACGACGAGGTCATATGATTCACTGGTATTTACTCCTACAAATATGTTATTAATTTTCATTGATATAAGTCATTGCTCGTTCCAAGATCTTAGTGTAGTCCAATAGGAATCCATGGGCTCAACCCATTTAGGTAGAAACTTGGTCCTAAATGGATCCATGAATCTCTAACAAGAGATGGAACTCACTTTCGGTCTTGCATGCTGGTCCTTTAGCTGTATACTTGTTCCTCGAACGCTGACAGAATAGCTCAGCTCAGTCGATGAGCTGCAGAGATGGATGGAGTTCGGTCGACAAGTTGAAGCTCCTGATCTAGTGAGAGGTGGGAAGCTCTCCTCGAACGACCGAGGTCGACGATGCAGATTGTCCCAACCCAGCTTGCCGTCACCGATGGATGATGCCGGCGGCGTCGGAGGATCCATTCTTGATTGCTGATGGTGGTTAACAGCTCTGCATCCCCAAAGCACCTCTCATGGCGGCAGAGACCGCAGAGGCGGGAGATGAGTCAACCCGGCGGGCGTTCACCATCGCAAGCTTTTCCGGACAAGAAAGCATGGCCATGTGGGGAGCACGCAAGCTTTGCTTCTGCCAGAGAGCTGGCACAACTCATGGACACCTGCAGATGCTCTCCGGTCCCTCCCTTGTACGTCAAGAAAACTCCTCCTCGTTTTGGGAGCTCACATTCTCCTTCCTCCTCCTCCTCCTGCATGATTGGCAACTGTCAAAGCCTGAATCCATAGGAAAGTTACACAAGACGACGCCTCCATGCACGTTAGTGATCGTCTACAATCCACAGGCTTCGCCTTCCCTACACGTTACAAGATTCCCCATGGCATGTGGTCTGCAGTCCGTCTTAACTCAACTCCAGCTCTAATCTCTAGCAGTCTCGTCTCGTCTCCACAGCCGATATGATGATGTGCTGCAAGTGATCACAGTCATATCTGATGGGTCACTAACAACTCTCCTTTGGGTGATTCATCGCCAACATTCTACCTACGGACATGATCGGACACGGGAACTCGACACGTGTAAACGAGCAACTCTTATCCTTCACACACACGAGATAAGACACCTTTCGATTCCTTGTGTTATCTACAAAGCCCACGTGTCGACCGCTGCATTCCCCTTCTTTCTTCTCGACCTGCCCTCATCTTATCAGCATTAACGCCCGTCACATCGAGTGATCGAAGTCGCGCCACGTAATCCCTCGCTGCGTACGCTTATTCCTCTATTTTCTTAAACCGAAACGCGAACAAAAAATAGCTATTTTCCACGTGGCGTACGGCAATTCCTACGTGGCTGCCACCGACGGGAAATGGCGATAATAGCCCCCTTGGAAGCGGGGTAGTTTCGTGAATTCGACACGAGATCGTGGATGCGATCGATCGCGATGCACCGTGTCGGTCGGTGATCTGACTTGCGTCGAACTCAGATTCTATTAGTACGATCAGGATACAATTGGAATCCTTGTTGTTGCGCCGTGTCGAGCCGAATCTTGGCATCCGGGTTCGCATCTTCCCGCATGCTTCCGACCACAAAAAAGAAAAATAAAATAAATAGAATTATGACTCAAATTCCATTATCCGATTACTGGCTCACAAATACTTGTAGCTCTCAATATTCTACGGACCAACGAGGGAGTCACCGACGGAGCTACCCGTTCATGGATTCCCCACCCCCGGGTAGGACCCACGCGGTGACGGCTCAACCACCAATAACAAGACAGGTGGGCGGTCGGGAACGGGAAAACGGGTAACGCGGGTATGCTTACCGAAACGAACGGGTCTGGAGCCGGTGGCTTGTCCCGTCCTGGACGCATGAAACCGGAGGATGTGTTGTGCTGCGTCCGTAGCCGTACGATCTGGGGGGGACGGGACACGTGGTGGGGATCGGAGACGGTGGGAGGGGTGATGAACCCTCGTGGTTGGGTTGGGCGGAATGGGCAGGGGTGCGTTACCGGAAGGGTCGGTTGCCGGGGTCAAAGGTGTAGGAGCGGGGTTTTAAGGCAAAATGTGGATGGTTTAAAGGGGTTCTGACCATCGATAAAAGCAGAGAGGGGAAGAGGGGAGAATTACCTATTTGGAATTGCGAGAGAGAGAAGGGGGGGAGTTTCTTTTCGTTTGGCGAGAGGGATTCTCCGGAGGAGAAGAGGGATTTGGATGCGAATAGCGATCGAGAGAGATCTGGAGCTCCATCTCATTTCCGGTTTGAATTGAGCAGGAATTTTGGCGATTCGATGGCAATTTGAGATCCTTGCGAGGAAGTCATTCTCATCCTGTTCTGGAAGGTGAGCTGACCGAGTTCTGGTGCATTTCATTTCCAGAAGCTACGATTTCTGCGTATTTTAGCTGACCAAATATGTGAATTTCGCCTGGCTTGCGTCATTCTCGTCGAAATTCGTCGGTTTCTCCTTTCGTTCTCCTGATCCCGTCGGTTTATTTCGTTGGAGGATCGATCCGAATCTGTTGAAGTATAATTTTGGCGTTTCTCCGTTGGAATTCCATCGCCATCCCATCTGCGCCTGCGCAATTCATCTCGAGCCTGGCGATTTTTTTTTATCATGTTGTCTTGTGGAGGGTTTGGATCTGGGACCTGAATTCCCTAAAGATGTACGGGCCTATGCTTGTGGTTTTTGTCTTGATCGCTTCGTTTCAGGGTGTCGTCGTTTGTCAAAACTCCTCCTTCCTCGAGATGGGAAAATTCCTTTTTTTCATTGTGAACCATTTGCGCTGCTTGAAGGTGTTACTGGAATATGCCTCGTATCCTTCGATCTTAAATGAAATGGGTAAATCTACGATCTGGCAAAGGCGTACCGTTGTCGTATTCCTGATCCTGTTTTTCGTTTTGGATTTCCGCTTCCGTTTAAGCATCGTGGTACGGGAGGTTTTGGGTTTTTGATGCTTGAACACCATTCAATCATTATGTTATTTGTGATGATGCTTTGCTGATGTACGTCGTGGTTTTCTTTTTCGATCCTTTTTGTTTCCCGGTGTCATAATTTTGACATCAGATTGAAGGGGTTCGAACCAGAAAAAGAAGGTACATTATGTTTCTTTATGTGGTGCTTGCCTATGTTTATTTAATCTACGAATCTTTTCGAAAGACTTTCTTCATATAGAACACCAAACCTGTTCCTTCACATTTAACTCTGAAGGTGGAGCGTTTTGCCAAAGGGTTGATTTGACATACCCCTCTCTCCTTCTCTCTGCTTCCTTCCGTTATGCCATTGTTCTCTCGTTTGGTTAGTCATTTCAGAGAGAGAATCAGCTGCCCTTGGAATTCTCATCTAATTATAGAATATGGATATTTCGCATCATTGGTTTCATTGGAAAACTATTTTTAGGGAATTTGGATCTTTGGTTGTCAATCTTATGAGCTTACATCTTTTTTTGAATTATCTGAAATTTTGGCAGTTCTTCTGAATTCATGGCAGATTGTGGACGCCCCGTTGTTTCTCTTCTGCAGTCGCTCAATTTCATCTTGTTATAAGTCATTGGGATATGGTTTTGCAAAGGAGGTTGGATTGCGGATCCAGTGGCTACCAGGCCCCTGTGATGCCACATGTTCCAAGATCTGCCAGGGTATATTTGTCATCTCGATTGCTTTCTTCCTTTTGTTGTTATTTTGGCGCCGTGTAACTCATCATGGTGCGTGCATCCACAGGGAAAGCGTTCGATAAGAAAGAAGGTCGAGGGCAAGCCATTGTGTGCATTTGATTTGCTTGCTACTGTAGCAGGTAAATTGTTATCGGAGAGGGAAAATTCTCTGGCTTCATGTGACAATACTGGAACATCTGACCCTGCTGCAGCAAAGGATACCATTAAACGGGAGAAAATAGACAGTAATGAGAGGTCAATCAAATTTGAAGCGTTTGACTTGCTGAGCTGTAATGAACACCCGAAGTCTTCAAAAGCAACATCATCAGGACCTACTTCTCCCATTGTAAAGTCAGAGATATCAGATGAGGATACTATTGGTGGAGAGTCAAAATTCATTGAAGACAGTCGTAAAATTGGATGTGGTGTTGCTGCTGTTGCTGAAAATTTCGACAATGTGAGGATTTCTTCTTGTTCCATGGAATCACATGAATGTAAAGATGGGAGCAAGAAACTACCACAAGGTCAACAGCAAACGGCTGGAAATGCAACGGACGGAAATGCTCTATATCGTTTGGATGGTCCTGTGGACTTGGATGCCAAACATTCTGTTTTAGGTAGCTCTGACAGCAGTGTTGAAGTTCCCCTACACAGGAACAACATTTCTCGCAAGACTTTGTTACCCAAGCAGGAAGATGGTATGGATCTTGCTGCATGTAATGATGATGATGAAAATTCTTCTGGTTGCACTCATCCAACTGTTGTTACTAATAAGACCTCTAGGATGCAGCATGTAGGTGACCGTAGGATAAGGAAGCTCTTAGCATCTAAGTTCTGGAGAGTAGCTCCAACGATGTTGCAGGACAGTGAAACATCTAACTATGGTATGTGTAATGGTTTTCATCCCTCCTTTTACTTGATTTCTCGGCAGGCAGAAAGCTTGCACTTATAGTTACATGTCTTGCAGCTTGTTGTTGGTTACATTCAGAAAAGATGAAGTTTCCTTTGTGTTTCAGATGTAGAACAGAAGCATGCTCTACAAGGCAAGAGAATGTGTTATACACGCCAAAGAACACAGAGGAACTCCTCCAAGAGAAGGAAATTGTTTGATCGTTGTTCAGTATCAGTTTGTGGTGGAGGGATTTATGATGAAGATGTGTCAAATTTATGTGAAAATGGTGGGATCGAATTAGAAACATATGATTCACAAGGCAATTTGTGTGAAGGTTTGTTACATATAAGTTATCGACATGCCCAGTCCACCTGCTATGATGCCTTTGGATATTGAGACCTCATTTTTCTATCTTTACAGCAAATGGTGCATCATCAGCCACAACAGGGCAAAAGTCACGCTATGAATCACCAGAATACCATGGTAAAACCTTGGCTGAATACATTGTACTTTTATGATGATTACATGTCAATTTTATTCGACCTTGGCATTAGTACATTCTGATGGGTGCTATGCTTTCTTTATGTTCCAGTGAAACTCAGCATTAAATCTTTTAAGGTGCCAGAACTTGTTATTGAGATTCCTGAAACTGCTACAGTTGGTTCCCTAAAGGTATATATAACCTTTTTGCATTATTTTTTAATATTTCTATCATGCAATTCTGTTGTACTACCAACGAAAGTATTCAGTGATTAGTTAGCATTTTTTAAAAATAAGTACTTGATTAATGTTATAGAATTGTAAAAACTAGTGCTTCAATTATAAAGCATTGACATTTTCATTTATTCAATTTTAACCTGTCTTGGACATCTTATCCATAGGCAACTCCATTTACTCCAGCATGAGCATGTCTGTATTAGATAAACAACACCTTTTTTTTTCCAAAAGTTGTGCTTTATTTCTGTGTGGTATATTAATGAAATTATCATGCAGAGGACAGTACTGGATGCTGTGACTGCAATCCTCGGGGGTGGACTGTGTGTCGGTGTTCTTCTTCAAGGAAAGAAGGTTAGAGATGACAACAAGACCTTGCACCAGGTTGGGATTTCTCATGGTGACAAACTGGATAACTTAGGGTTTACATTGGAGCCAAATCCTAGACAATCTACAGCACCACTAACAAGTTCCGAAGACCCAAATTTTCTAAGTATTGGTTGTGCACCTGAACCACTGGATAGGTAATTGAATCTTACAACCTTTTTTGCAACTTTATTAGTAGATATGTGCTCCGTAAAGTTTATCATTGTACCAAAGCATATCCTCATTAAGACCAATTCTGTTTGGAACACACGATTTGGCTCCTTTACACTGGTAAAACAAGAAGAATTCGTAATGGCGCAGCAATGAGATTTGAGAAGCCAATATATATATTTTTTACATTTTAACTAAGAAATGGTTTTTGCCTCTGAAAATTGTTTTAAGTTAGTCATTAAATACCTTGTTATTTTTGTGCATTTTGTAGGATTTCTCCAATAGCTCCTGCTGCGGTAGATCAAGGAGGGCCAGATGCCACTCAATTTCTACAGATCTGTCTAGAGAGTGATCATGATTCGGTTCCGTCTCCAACTGATGCTGCATCATCACTAGAAAAAACAAAAGCAAACTCACTAGCACTGGTAGCTGTGCCACCCATGGATACCGAGGCACTGGCCATGGTTCCACTTCGTAACAAGCCCAAGCGGTCTGAAGCCACTCAACGCCGGGTTCGTAGGCCCTTCTCCGTTGCCGAAGTGGAAGCTCTGGTTCAGGCAGTCGAAAAACTCGGGACGGGAAGGTGTGTGGTCTGCTTTCAGTACACCAACATGTTAATATCTCACTTTCGCAGGCAGGCTTCCACACTGCTCTCTGTCTCCGTTTCTGCAGGTGGCGAGATGTCAAACTCTGTGCCTTTGAGAATGCAAAGCACCGGACTTACGTAGATCTCAAGGTAATCCATGTGTTACAAACTTAATTGGTATTAGTGTCTTCATCATCTCAACTGCCAGATACATGTGGTAGTGTTCTCGTTGAGAAGGATGGCCAACCTGACTCTGACAGTATTGCCTGTTCTTAAGACTTCAACGTTTAGACAATTCTCCACCTGCTTTTGTAGTCATACACAGGGAGTCAATAATTCGTTTGGATTGGTGGATCACGGTGAATTTTTCTTGGTGGGTGCAGGACAAATGGAAGACGTTGGTGCACACAGCCAGGATTTCCCCGCAGCAGAGGAGGGGAGAACCGGTCCCTCAAGAGCTCTTGGACCGAGTGCTCTTGGCCCAGGCCTACTGGTCCCAGCAGCAAGCCAAGCTGCTGCAGAAACCACCGGCTTCAGCTGAGACTCGTCTGCTCCTCTAGTCCCACAGCCTCTCCTCTCCTATTCCACGAGGAGAGAAGCCAATCTACCCCTGTAAAGATCTCCCGAAACACTCGGAAAACAAAAAACAAGGTACAAGTAGCTGACGAAGTCGTGTTATATTCACTCACACCATCATTCTTTCAAGCCACGGGTTCTTCTCCCTGTGAATTAAGACGGAAAAGAGCTTTCTTGGGCGAAAACGTCGCAAATGGGTGTAAAAATCTCTGATTGCAACCGGTGACACCCTCACCTGTTTAACTCGATTCTTTCTGTTCAATTGGACCAGTTTGGTTCTCTTTTTCTATTTACTGATTCTTTTCTTGTTTTCTTTTACATTGAAGCATTTACTTCATGTAACAACATGTGATTCATTTGATCCTGCAATACAAACATCATTCACTTTCTACTTCCAAGTTGTTATCTCTTATCCAGACTCGGTTTCAAGTATTCCAACACACGATTGTTTGTATACGGCAAGAGGATGGTCGCCTACCTGTTGAACACATGCCAAGAAGAGGGATCACAGCGATTAGATCCAACACAAGCAATGAACCATTTTGGCCCTTTACTGCTATGAGAGCATGTCAAAGTTTCATCTACCCACTCGGAAGAATTTATCGTGAGAGATGTTTTTTATTTATTATTATTATTGTTATTATTATTATTCCACATCGAATTCTCTTGTGAGGGGGTTCCAAGAAACACGGGATACGACTAAGCCTATGTGTTTAGTTTTATGGACTGCGTCCCATTACATTAGGACGACAACAATGATAAGTGAGTTTCATAGCATGTCAAAGTTTCATCTATCTGCTATGAGAGCATGTCAAATTACTGTGAGAGATGTCTTCTTATTTATTATTATTATTATTATTATTATTATTATTATATTATTCGACGTCGGGTTCTCTTAGGTTCCAGGAAACACGAGATGCGGCTAAGCCTATGTGTTTGGTTTCATGGATTGCGTCTCATTACATTAGGACGACAACGATGATTTAACGTCGACGATAAGTGAGTTTCATGTTTAATGTTCAAATTTAAAACCCTTCGTTTGTAGTAAATAAGTGAGTTTGAAACGTAACCATCGAATCAATATTTTACGTGTACAAATTAACAAGTTAAATATTAATAATTGATTGGGATCACTTATAAAAAAAATTAAAAAATAAAAATATCATCAAATAAAATTTTTAAAAAATATCAACTAGCTCGATTGATAAGAACATTCACAGTTGATACCAAAATGATGATAATGAATATTATCATCATCAACAAAAAAAATAAAAAATTGTTAGTGATGAAGATGGACATCGGTTGCATGTGAGCACGCCTCCTCCCAGCTTTGCAGCGGTACCTCCCCCTGCAATTGCATTGGCAGGCAGGCAATAGGAGTTGGCCTGAGATATTAATATGGTGTTGGAAGTGAAACGAGAGCCGACAAAAAGTTCACTCTTTTCCATTGAATGAGGGGATCTTTTTCTCTTGCAGCAGATAAGGAGGAAGCACATGGCATTGGTTGAGGTGCAGAGCATGGAGGCAGCAGCTAAATTACCCCCCCCACCACCCACCACATGGAGGTGGAAGAAGGCATAGAAAAGCTCATGGCTTGCCTCCACGGTTCCCTGCTGACTCGTGCAACCCGCCACTGTTCATCAGGACGTCTCCCACGAACACCAACACCGCCCATTCCTCATCCTCTCCAACTTGTTTTGATCGCCTCCAGAAATGTACAGATACATTTCTGTATCTGTATCGTGCTTCATCAGCAGCAGCAGCAATAGTAGCAGTCGGGCATTTAAGACTGCATCCCTTTTGCCACACGCCGTGCCACCAGCCTACTTCTACCCTACTCTCTCTCTCTCGAACTACATACACTACCTCGGTGGTGAATGACAGAGACGAGTCCATGTCTGAAGCCTTCCCTTCTCATGCAGACAGCCAAGTGTTAGATTTGCAGTGGAAGCATCGCCCGTCCACTCCCTGTTTCTCCGATGTGGCCGACCGATTTAGTGCGCCTCCGTACCGATATGGCCGCTTCATATCCCCAATCACACATCAGCACTAATATTAATACAATCATACGTTAATTAACTCATCATATTAATCCATCTTCATCATTAAATATTCCGAATTATAATTATAATTATACATTTTTTCTTGATGAGGTCGAAATTAGCAATGGCGGCAAGTGTCCCACCAACCACCGACTGTCCTATTGGCCGAAGGACCACTTGGTTCATGAACCCAATTACGTGGGTTCCATTGCATGGAATCCAAATCCACCTTATAATCATTTAACATTTTTATGATGCATGTCCAATTTGAAAGAGGGAGAAGATGAATGATTGGATGCATGTGGTGAAGGAAGGACCTATCGATTGCAGCAATAGATGAGATTGATGTCGCAACCACACGCGATCTTACTCTTTTCTTCCTCCCTTTCTCCACAAGCCATCTCGCGAATAACCGATCGTGATCGCCATTCCCATCATTTCGCTTCCGACCACATCGATCGAGTCTTAGAATCGAATGAGTCCATATATAGGTCTCGGGCCCCACCGGGTGGGTATCTCCCACGCGGTACTCCGTTCCTTTTTGCCCCCCCCCCCCGTCACTCCGTCGTCTTAATCTTGGCAACACGACGAGCCTTACCATCTCTTACGCTCACTGCCTCGCACTCGCTATTATTACTCGGCCTCCTCGCTCGCCTTTTAAGTATCCCACCTTCCTCCGCACTTCCTCCCCATTCGCTCCTCCACATGGCCTCGATCTGCAGCGCCGTGGCCGCGACGGTCGCCCTCGTCCTCGCGTCGTCGGCGCTCCTCGCCGACGCTCGCATCCCCGGCGTCTACACCGGCGGCCCGTGGCAGAGCGCCCACGCCACCTTCTACGGTGGCAGCGATGCCTCCGGCACCATGGGTACGTACCTGCCCTCGCTCGATCTCTCCCCGCCACCCACCTGCATTTCGCCTGGTTGATGGGCTGGTTGTCGCAGGCGGGGCGTGTGGGTACGGGAACCTCTACAGCCAGGGGTACGGGGTGGAGACGGCGGCGCTGAGCACGGCGCTGTTCAACGACGGGCTCAGCTGTGGGGCGTGCTTTGAGATCAAGTGCGCGGACGATCCCCGGTGGTGCAAAGGCGGCAGCCCTTCCATCTTCATCACGGCCACCAACTTCTGCCCCCCCAACTACGCTCTCCCCTCCGATGACGGCGGCTGGTGTAACCCGCCCCGCCCTCACTTCGACCTCGCCATGCCCATGTTCCTCAAGATCGCCGAGTACCGCGCCGGCATTGTCCCCGTCTCCTACCGCAGGTACAGTCACGCACGCCCTCTCCTCCTCCTCCTCCTCCCTCGCCTTCCTCTGGTACGCACTTGATCCATGAAAGCATTCAATGGTCCTTCGGTCTTGACCACATGACATGTTCTCCTACCGCACCACACCAAATCTGGCCCGCCCGTGACTCCTTTGCCTCTCTCTCTCTCTCTCTCTCTCTGAGACAATTTAACAAGCATTAACGCGTCGCGAAACCGCGTGAATCATGGGAGACCGAGGGCAAGACCGCGGCACTTGCCCCCACGCACCCTTGACAGAACATGAATACCTCGGCCCACCGCATCTGTTCTGCCATTTTCCGCTGTCCCCCCGGTGTGGCGGTGCAGCGTCTCGAGCGTTTGGACGTCTTGATGTGATGCACACGCCACCAAACAATGCCGTTTCTTGTGCAGGGTGCCGTGCAGGAAGGCGGGCGGGATACGGTTCACCATCAACGGCTTCCAGTACTTCAACCTGGTGCTCATCACCAACGTGGCCGGCGCCGGCGACATCATCCGCGCCAGCGTGAAGGGCTCCCGCACCGGGTGGATGCCCATGTCCCGCAACTGGGGCCAGAACTGGCAGTCCAACGCCGTCCTCGTCGGCCAGTCCCTCTCCTTCCGCGTCACCGGCAGCGACCACCGCACCTCCACCTCCTGGAACATCGCCCCCGCCACCTGGCAGTTCGGCCAGACCTTCTCCGGCAAGAACTTCCGGGTCTGAACCCTTCCAGCGTTCTCAGTCGGTCAGTCAGTCCGCCCGTCCTCATATTGCTACAAGAGGTGATGAAGAAGAAGGCGGCAAGACAGCAATGTTGTTGTGCGGGTTCCTCTGTGTCGAGTCGAGTGCTTTAAGGCCTGTAATGGTGTGTGTTAGCTAGTAGCGATGAAGGCAGCAGCTGAAGTGGCTGCAGACCAAAACGGAGCGTGTAGCCCGCAGCTGCTTAAAGACATCATCGTCCTATTTGTGATTGCAGTCTCATGAATGTGATAAGTCCTAAGCGGATGCGTCATTCTCCATTACCAACCATCCTCTGAGACCTATGGCACCTCACATGGTGGGGCGCATCCCAAGTCAATGAGGTTGCAGAAGCGACATGGAGGTTCCTGTACGAGCTGCGGAGCATATGAGGACGACCATGGCAGCGTCTCTCCATGAAGCTTCCTCTCGACATACCGCTCCCATGTTACTTCTCTCCCCACAACCTCTGCAGCTGCCACATGCTTTTCCCTCCACCCATTATGAAGCTTTATAGCAGCGGCAGCAGCAGCAGATTCGCAAGTGTTCTCGGAACAAGTGAAATAATGTTCATGGCAGGACACAGTGACCCATAGAACCCATTGCAAGTGACTCACTCATACAAGTAATTAGAGATTTGTAATGAATATAAATTATTGCATTGTGAATTTGCAAAGAACTAATCGAAGAAAACAAGAAAATAAAATAAAGGAATCTAAATTGACAGCAATCGAGTCATAATGTTTCATGCATTGATAGGTGGATCGGCCCAGTTGCGGGATCGTGACGCCAGAGCGGGCCGGAGCTCTTCCCGTCCGTATGCTGGCCGCAACGGATCCGATCAAATCGGTGCACACATCGTAAAGCGTGATTAACGCTGATGCAATACATCGCAGAGGTTCTCGGATGCCTGCGGTGCCCATTTGCGGGATCGTGACGGTAGAGTGGGCCGGATCTCTTGCCGTCCGTATGCTGGCCGCAACGGATTCGATCAAATCGGTGCACACATCGTAAAGCGTGATTAACGCTGATGCAATCCATCGCAGAGGTTCTTGGATGCATGCGGTGCCCATTTGCGGGATCGTGATGGTAGAGCGGGCCGGATCTCTTGCCGTCCGTATGCCGGCCGCAACGGATCCGATCAAATCGGTGCACACATCGTGAAGCGTGATTAATGCGGTGCTGCTTGATAACAACCGCCACGGTCATTTCCTGAAACCCGTTCGCTCCTCTCTCTTGTTGGGTTTCGCCGCTGCCGGAAGGGGCGAGAGGTCGATCCCGTCGTGAGGTGGAGGAGGTCCGCGAGGGCGATGTTCCCCCAGTTCGGTGCGACGGCGGAGAGCATGAGTAAGGCGTCGTCGCTGGTGCTCCGCATCGGCACCGACGCCCACCTCTACGACGACCGCCGTCCGTATGCTGGCCGCAACGGATCCGATCAAATCGGTGCACACATCGTAAAGCGTGATTAACGCTGATGCAATACATCGCAGAGGTTCTCGGATGCCTGCGGTGCCCATTTGCGGGATCGTGATGGTAGAGCGGGCCGGATCTCTTGCCGTCCGTATGCTGGCCGCAACGGATTCGATCAAATCGGTGCACACATCGTAAAGCGTGATTAACGCTGATGCAATACATCGCAGAGGTTCTCGGATGCCTGCGGTGCCCATTTGCGGGATCGTGATGGTAGAGCGGGCCGGATCTCTTGCCGTCCGTATGCTGGCCGCAACGGATCCGATCAAATCGGTGCACACATCGTAAAGCGTGATTAACGCTGATGCAATACATCGCAGAGGTTCTCGGATGCCTGCGGTGCCCATTTGCGGGATCGTGATGGTAGAGCGGGCCGGATCTCTTGCCGTCCGTATGCTGGCCGCAACGGATCCGATCAAATCGGTGCACACATCGTAAAGCGTGATTAACGCTGATGCAATACATCGCAGAGGTTCTCGGATGCCTGCGGTGCCCATTTGCGGGATCGTGATGGTAGAGCGGGCCGGATCTCTTGCCGTCCGTATGCTGGCCGCAACGGATTCGATCAAATCGGTGCACACATCGTAAAGCGTGATTAACGCTGATGCAATACATCGCAGAGGTTCTCGGATGCCTGCGGTGCCCATTTGCGGGATCGTGATGGTAGAGCGGGCCGGATCTCTTGCCGTCCGTATGCTGGCCGCAACGGATCCGATCAAATCGGTGCACACATCGTAAAGCGTGATTAACGCTGATGCAATACATCGCAGAGGTTCTCGGATGCCTGCGGTGCCCATTTGCGGGATCGTGATGGTAGAGCGGGCCGGATCTCTTGCCGTCCGTATGCTGGCCGCAACGGATCCGATCAAATCGGTGCACACATCGTAAAGCGTGATTAACGCTGATGCAATACATCGCAGAGGTTCTTGGATGCTGCCGGAAGGGGCGAGAGGTCGATCCCGTCGTGAGGTGGAGGAGGTCCGCGAGGGGCGATGTTCCCCCAGTTCGGTGCGACGGCGGAGAGCATGAGTAAGGCGTCGTCGCTGGTGCTCCGCATCGGCACCGACGCCCACCTCTACGACGACCCCGACGACGTCAGCATCGGCCCCCTTCTCGACAGCCGCTACGACTCCGAGAAGGTCGACGCCCTCAAGCGCCTTCTGGCCCTCATCGCCCAGGGCGCCGACGTCTCCCACTTCTTCCCCCAGGTCTGGATCCGCTCGACTCTGCTCTCCATCCCTTCTCCTCCTCTTTTGTCAATCGTTTCTAGGGAATTGATGTCGATGAATTCCTCGGGTGTTTGACTTCTCTAGGTCGTCAAGAACGTCGCGTCACAGTCGCTGGAGGTCAAGAAGCTCGTGTATCTCTACCTGCTTCATTACGCCGAGAAGTACGTCTGCTCTCCCTCTCTACGCTACTGTTCTTGAGAATCTTTGCTTGAAAATGACCTCCAGAAGGGACTGGATTCGGGGAAACCAGAACCCTAATGGGAGATGTTTGTTGTTTTCTCATGTTTCTCGAATAGGTTTACTTGTGTTGTTTGTTTTTCTTCTTATCTTGTGCCATATCAAAGTGAATCGAATTGTTGTACTAGAATTGGTGGTGAAGGAATTGCATCTCAGCCTTCCTTTTTCTCCCCTTCTTGAACTGTCCAAATGTGAGGAGTAGGACCATATTTCAATTGGTTATGATGGATGTGTAATGTCTTCATCCTCCCTATCCTTTGTTCTTAATGTGCTTGACGAGTACCTCTCTCGAATTGAATTAATTTCTTATGATTCTAGAGAACCTTCATGCTTCCCATTTTTCCCTTAGGGAAGTGGAGTCTATAGAAGGGGGTGAACGAAATCAATTCAAGAGTCGCCTAAATCCAGGAAAAAGGACCAGAGTGATTGCCAAATAAGTTTTGGGATGCGAGTTGTAAGCCCAACCAAGAAGGGATGACATTGTCTTCGATTGGCCACTGACGAAGGACATCAACTATTCCTTGGGTTACTGACTCGTAATCCCCAATTTGCTACTATTATTTATCAAGACTGGTGTATGTTGATAGGTGTGTGGCTTCTGAAATACAGTTTTAAGCTAAAAAGGGCTCCGATTTTAGGTAGCGACAGATGATGCCTCTGTTGGTAGCCTTAAAATCTTGACAGTGACTTATTTAAGAGTGAATGCTCAGTCATATCTGAGAGAAAATTATGGTTATAGAATCTTATTAGTCCCATTCTAAGCTCATATTAGCCAGGAGAATGCCTTTGAACTTTACCTAGCCTTGGGAAAATTTCAGCCGAAAGATAGACTCTTGTAGTACTTTTTTGTGCTTGCGGAATATCACTGTTAAAACTCTCTTGCATGATGTCAAGCCAAAGTTGGGCATTCATTGTCCTATTTGCTCTAAAAGGAAGCGTGAGGAAGGATAGGAACTTCTTGAGTTTTTGTCATTGGAGTTCTTTCTATTTAGTATAACATTTAATGGATGCTTAACTTCTTTTCCTTACTGTGGACATATTATGAAATTCTTTTGCCACTGAATATACATAGCATGTTTGTACTATTCTCTTAATTTACCATTGTCTTTTGACATTTACATTGGGAGTGAGTATCTCTGTGTGTAATGATGTCCTTCCACCTCCCTTCCTTTTTCTTGGCTTTCTTTTTTGTCTGCCTTTTCTCCAGATATGAATGACATGATGTTGATGCAGCATTCGCCAACTTTTTCCATTTAAATCTTTTCTTGGTTCTCATTAGGCGACAGAATGAAGCTCTCCTGTCTATCAACTGTTTTCAGAAGGACTTATCAGATACAAATCCTTTGGTCCGTGCATGGGCCCTTCGTGCTATGGCAGGAATCCGTTTACATGCAGTTGCACCACTTGTATTAGCAGCTATTAGTAAGTGTGCAAGAGATCCATCTGCCTATGTCAGAAAATGTGCTGCCTATGCACTTCCAAAGTTATATGATCTGCACCATGATGAGGACAGCACTGCTCTTGAGGAGGTCAGCTCACTCTGTGCCCTCTGCTCACAGAAGTGACATGAAATGAACAAAAAAGATTTATATCATCAGATTTGATCACGAGGATAGCTGATTCTTCTATGTTTTTTTGCAGCTTGTAGATATCTTGTTAAGCGATCATTCCCCTGGAGTTGTTGGAGCTGCTGCTGCAGCCTTTAAATCTGTTTGTCCAACCAGTCTATTTTTGATTGCTAAAAGTTTTAGAAGGTTATGTGAGACACTCCCAGACGTCGAAGAGTGGGGCCAGATTGTTCTAATTGAGATTCTTTTAAGATATGTCATAGCGAGACATGGACTTGTCAAAGAGTCCATTATGTTTAGTTCAAATTCAGTGTTACATTCCAAAGCTGATGAGAATTTTGCAACTTCCAGTGATATGTTGGATCACCATCATCATCATCACTCTGTGGTGGACATGGCATGTGATTCCAATATGGTTACTGTAATGTACAAAAGTTACATAGAAGGACAAACGGAGAGTTTTATCCAGGCTGGATGCGCAAAAGGAGATGATGATAAGTTGGACCTTCCTCCTCTAACGTCCAGCACAAATGATGACGTCGACATTCTCTTGCGGAGTACATCACCTCTACTATGGAGTCATAATAGTGCAGTTGTACTTGCTGCTGCAGGGGTTCATTGGATTATAGCCCCGAGGAAGGAAATGGAGAGGATCATCAAGCCCATTTTGTTTATTCTAAGATCATCTCAAGCCTCCAAATATGTGGCAAGTCATGACTTTTTATAAAAAGATTATTCTTAGTGCTTAGATGCTTTAGCTAAATTGGCTTGACCTAGCATCTCATTTTTAAGTATATTTTAGTTAATAAATGCAGCATCACATGAATTGTCATATATTCTTTATTTAGCGTTATTGTCAAATGTCAATTGTTTATGGCATCGATTGGCTCCGGCTTTAAACTTAACACAAAACAGTCAACCTGATTGAAGATAATGAAACTCTAATTGGATTATTGAGATTTAGTTATTATGGATTTTCATCCTCCAAAGTGATCTTATAATAATGTAACAACATTAAGTGATTAAGCTATTTGCCTCTTCAATGTAGATGTAGATTTTCCCATGAAAGAAATCTAACATCTAGAATTTGTATATATCTTCAATACTAGTCAGAACTATCATCTGGTGGCTTTTCTCTTTCCCCTAATGTTGGAACAAAATATGCTTGCCATCTTTTGCTAGGAAGATTGGTCCTTTTTTGACACTGGCAGCAAGATGATATTTTCATCTCTCATTTTAGTCTGTTTATAAATCAAGTTATAGCGAACATGCTTATTACTTTGTTGCCTTTCCGGCACACCTGATGTCAATTGCACATTCTCATCCCAGCTATACTAATCTTTTTTATGTTCTTTCCTACTTCCAACATTCTTTTCTTCATAAAGTACAACTCGTCTCTAAGTTCTTATAATGTTCTTCTAATTTTAAGTCCATTTTTTACATTCAAGGATCAATATCTCAGTATTATTATTTTAAAATGGTGATTCATTATCACATTTCTAAGGAACCTGGTAAAAGAAAATGATATGGCTAAATCACCTGGTTTCCGTAGTCTAGATCAGCCATTATCTTTTAGTACCAGCTATTTCTTTCATCATTTATGACATGAATTCTTGAACATGCTTTAGATTAATACAATTGGCACATGTAGGCCATGGGTATCATAATTCCTATCAATTTATCAAACCAAAGAGATCGTTCTGTCATGGCTTAAGTGGCCATTTGACCTTATGCTCCAGGGCTAATTTTTGAATCTTTGATGGAATATGAGGCAGACTGATTTATTACTCTGTTGTTTGTTGCAGATTCTCTGTAACATATTAGTGTTTGCCAAAGCAGATCCATCATTGTTTTCCCTGAATTATGAAGACTTCTTTGTATTTAGCTCTGATTCATACCAAATCAAAGTCTTGAAGCTTGAGATATTATCCACTATTGCAACAAAATCTTCGCTACCAATCATTCTGGAGGAATTTCAGGTTATCTTTTAGCTTCATGTATCATATCCTTGTTATACTATGTCCTTTGTGTGTGTAATCTCAACATTTATTCTAAACATTTGTATCAAGAAATAAAAAAAAGCATTTTAAAGCTCTATGTTATATATATATATATATATATAAGAATAATTAATTAGATATATAAGAATAATTAATTAGATATTGTAGATGCAAAGTTCACATGTGAGTAATATTCGTTAATCATTGTCTTTTATTTATCTTATTCTTAGTTTGTTGTGTCCGGAGTGCCTTGTTGGAGCTAAAGGATCCATCACTTGTGGGTTGGATATATCTTGTCTGTTGTAATCGAGATATACTTTAATAATGAGGCAGAAATGTATTATCGATTGACTGGTATACAATTTTACTGAGCATCAAAAAACTAAAAAGGAAAAAAATATCTCGCTAGTGAAGATTGATGAGGTCAAATTTATTTAATGTTTAACATATGTCTTCCCTAGAGTCTTTAGATTGTGCACTGCATATGGACATTAGAAGTCACCTGCAACACTGGTGCTTGCCAATTTTCTTCCTTTTGTTCTAAGATTTATTTGAAGCATAATCGTCTGATACTCTTTGGATAATTTGGAGTTCTTCTAATCGGCAATTAATGCTCTGAATGTTTTAAACTTTGCATTCATGAAAAAGGGCTTATATTTTAGTTTCCCAAATGTTGATTTTTCCATTTTGAGTGCAATATCATGTTTTCTTTGGCTGGTCAAGTGGCAGTTACACTTTCATAACAGACAGGTGTTCAGTATCTAGAGCAGGTAGTTGAGGACTAAAAGAAAACCTAATGTAGGTTATTGCAACCTTTTTGATATTAAATAATTTCTGATGTTCATGTTTTTAGTTGTGCTGTTAGGATTATGTTAAAGATCCAGATAGGAGATTTGTTGCTGATACAGTAGCTGCAATCGGGTTGTGTGCACAAAGACTACCTATGGTAGCATCTACTTGCTTAGAAGGGCTTTTGGGTCTCGTATTTCATGGTAACTGAGTTGATATTTATATATTTGTAACATTCTCTGATGATTGAAAGTTTTTTTAGAAAAAAATTTGTTTTGCAGAATCATCCATAAGCAGTTTGAGTCAGCTTGATGGAGAAGCGGGTGTTTTGGTTCAAGCAATCATGTCAATCAAAGCTATAATAAAGCATGACCCAACTAGTTATGACAAGGTTATTGTCCTTCTCTTCAGACCATGATTATGTTTTTTGGGTTGTTCCTTCATAAATTAAGTTCATGGTAAAGTTATCTTTGCAACCTCAATTTCTCACGGGCTCTAGAAGATTGATATGACAACGAAAGTCAAATCATACAGCTTGATTTACCTAAACTTACATATCTGATGAATGGATAAGATCATAATTATCTCTTCTAAGATGCATGAAAATGTGGTCCCTACTTCATCCTGTTAACAGGACATTCTTGTAGTATAATCATAAAGCCTATAGATGATCATCAGTTTCAGAGGCAATAACATACAGCACCATGTGCGCTTTGACATTGTTTTGTGCTCGGCAAGCCTACGAATTTGGGGAACCATGTAAAAGAATAGCTGTAAGTTGTGGGAAAAAACATATATGGTCAAGATTATTTTGGAAACACCACTTAGAACATAACTTGTAAGTTCTAAACTACAAATTATGATGTATCTTCTACATGTGTAGCCTGTTAATATTTCACAGAAATGGAAGTCATCTCAGAATAAAAGGTCGGTTCTACTTAAATAATGGTATTCTGTAGAAGGATATGATGTACATGTTATTAGACAATGTAAGGTCATGCTGTTGGCAAATGTTGGTTGAGTGTACACTCCCTCTCTGTGCATTCTTGTCATTAGGCTGTATATATAAGAAATTGCTAACCATATAATCAAAGCTCTTGTGGTCCATGTCCACTTCAACTGTTTGAATTATATTAGAAGTGACATCATAATGAAGTGTTTGATGAAAAGATGTTGTTACCTGTAAAACAAATACATAGTATAACCACTAGCAGACTCATGCATGCAGATTGCAGTCTTGTTATTCAATGCATTTCATGCACATTCCTTTTGTGAATGTAATTTTAAGCCCCAGTTCCAGTATTCTCAGTGTTCAAAGGAAAAGTGTATCTTCATATGCCAATGCATGCTGGCACAGCCGGGTCTCTGCATCCTACACCCCACCCTGCCAATCGATGGGTTGACTTTGCATAACAGTGTGATGCCAATCATTGCAAGGCAATCATTGTGAATGCCACTTAGTTACTATGTGGAAGGGTTTTTAACAATATCCATATTACTTGGACGTGTCGTACAAAAATATATTGGTCACTATTCTGAATTTAACTTGGTCTTACTTATCTTTGTTAACACCCATATTGATACTGTTCAGAAGATAAATTAGACATCATTCTTGGTATTCTAGCATAAAAATATATTGGTCAGTATTTTTAAACTGATTGGATGTTTTACGTGTTATTAAATTTGTCTGATGATTTTAGTTTTGATAAAACCATATCTGCATTATGTTTTTGGTACTTACTGTTGATTTGTAAAAACATTCTCAAAGTTGTTAGTTTTCCCACTTGTGCATGGTTCTTCCTAATTATTTTACCATGAGTACTGAATGTATGTTAGACCTTGTGATTTCCTGGTTAATTTAATTCATGTGTTCAGAATTGCACATTTATGTAGTTACAGTTCATTTTCTATTGCCTTTTACTATGTCATATTATGTTTGTGTTGAAGGTGATTGTCCGATTAGCATGCAATTTGGACAGAGTTAAAGAACCTGCTGCACGTGCATTAATTATTTGGATTATAGGAGAGTACTGCTCTGTTGGACAGATTATTCCCAGAATACTCCCAAGTGTACTAAAGTACCTCGCATGGACTTTTAATTCAGAGGAGCTTGAGGCAAAGCTTCAGATCCTAAATACTGCTGCTAAGGTACCTCTTTGCATTATCCTTTTATGCATTAGTTCTTTAAAGTAATATTTGTCATCTATATTCATCACCATTTCTTCACCCATTATACACATTTAATGAACCACCGTGATGAAGTTATGTTGACATGTTTGGTCAAATTTTACATAAACAGACTTTTGGCGCATTCTTTGATTATTTAGATTAGTATCGAGACTAATCTTGAAATTCTTGTTTGTCTATAATTTTATGCTAATGATATCTCCCTAATGATATAATTTGGCCCATTGTACACAGCCTTCTTTTTTCAGATTCCAGGCTTTTGACCCAAGCCAATCAATTCTTAAACATGAACCTATGACTATGAATATAGCCTAGGCATGCAAACTTCTCATAGGTTTATGTAGGTAGGTTTTGTTGAAGTTCTGTTTATCTTTTGAGTCGGAAGAAAGAAGTACAGGATAACTATTTTATGGTTATGGTCCTTATGGATTTATATATGACTGGCCTAGAAAATCTAGTGGGAACTGTGTAGCGGTAGGAACATTTGAAAGAACTACATTTGACCACCATGTTCTATTTTATAGCAAAAATAAACCTTTGGATATGTCAACAAGAAAATATATGCACAGCTCTTGTATAACAAATTCTCCAATTTGTCAGTGATGTCATAAATTCAGGGCAGAAATATGCCGGATTGGTGAAACCATAAGATGATATTGAGTTGCTCTTTTCGTTTTATCTGGAAATTCTGAATAGTTATTTGTTAACTAGTTAATGTTGCAAAAAAAAAAACTACTCATAATTTTCCCACGATTATATATCTTATAACTAGTCAGTGTTCTATGTGCTTCTTTTTAGACGCACTTAAGATGCTGTTTCATACTTTTTCATTGGTTTTATTTTGTAGGTTCTGTTATGTACTGAAGGAGAAGATCTATTGACATTTAGAAAGATTCTGAGCTATGTTATTGAATTGGCAAAATATGACTCGAATTATGATGTCCGTGACCGTGCTCGTTTCATAATAAAACTTGTGCCCCGGAACCTAACCTCCACATCTGAGAAAGAGACCACGTCATGTTTCCTGCAGAATGTAGGGATTCATCATGAATTTGCTGAAAACATATTTTGTGGGAAAATACATTCGACAGCATCCTCAGCAAAAAGCTTTCGGATTTACCTTCCTGGATCTTTATCACAGATAGTTCTACATGCAGCTCCTGGTTATGAACCTCTTCCCAAACCTTGTAGTCTGCATGCCAATGATTTTAAACTCCGCATGGAGTTGGGCGATGAGACAAAGGAGTCTCAAAAAATGGCTAAGAACAATTCATTTGGAACAGGTGATCATGATGCATCTTCTGGATCTTCATTTGAAGAAAGTGGCTCTGTCTATGATTCTCATCATTCTATAATTAGCTCAGACAGCGAGGGGAATGAAATTACAAGTGAATCAAATGAAATTGGCCATTCTTCTTTGGAGGTTATGCATGATGACTGGGACAAAACCCTCATTGATGTTTCTGACGCTGGTGTTGATAATGATCAAGCAAGTCAAAGTGCCAAGGGGAATTTATCTGCACTCGTCTCTACAGATTTGGCAGAGTTGATGTCAAAGTCAGCACTGGAGTCATGGCTGGACGAGCAACCTGGTTTGACATCGGTACAGATGTCTCAACAACCTCCTTCTGGTAGAATATCTATAAACAATCTTGATTGCACTGTTACACCTAAGATCCACACGCTGCTTGATCCTACAAATGGTAATGGCTTGAGGGTGGAATATGCCTTTTCTTATGAAGTTTCAACTATATCACTAGGAATGGTCCAAATTGAAGTTTTCTTTGAGAACTGCTTGTCTGAATCATTAGCAAAGATAGCCCTGAAGGATGGAGAATATACTTCTCGTGTGGATTCTTCAGATCCAGTGTTGGAAGAACATGAAAGGTGCTGATGTTAGCCATGTCCCTACATTAGTTTTATGTTATCCGATCTCAATTTTAGTTTCAGCCTAGTAGAAGTTGAATTAATCTCTGATATACTTACAAATGCTCTTTTTCTTGTTTCGTCTGTAGCCTGCTTCCAACTGATAATGCACCATCTATGCTTCCTACGGAAGAGATTGCATCTCTAGATCCAGGTCAGAGGTTGAAGAAAGTAATTCAAGTCCGTTTTCATCATCATCTTCTGCCATTTAAGTTGGCTGTGTTATGCAATGGGAAAAAGTATTTGACAAAGCTGTGGCCTGATATTGGGTATTTTCTTAGACCACTCTCCATGAGCATGAATGCTTTTATTGAGAAGGAACGACAGTTACCTGGGATGTTTGAGTGTACAAAGAGGTCAGCAGACTGCCTTGTTTGTTCAAGTTTGAACTTTTCTGTTGTTGAATATTTTCACTGGTTGTCTAATGTAATGATAGATTACATTGGATCACTTAAGTTTAACTCAGATCAAAATCAGTGAAGAAATATCCCCTGCATGAAAAGTGGAAAGTGTAGAATTAATACAATTAAAACATGATCTATTCCTTCTAGAAGATGAAGGGTGATTGTAGGACATGGAAAGATCCAAAGATACGTGGGTCATTTAAAGTTTAAATGTGAAATAAAGCTTGTACATAATATAAAAATTATGAATTGACATTAGTTGTGAATCTTGAACTTATAAATTGTCTGCCGATGCATTTTATTAAACAGGTCATAATAAGTTTTGATAAATTGTTGATATTCTCAGGCACTAGAAAGAGGCATGGGTTGTCTTAGTTAATAGTAGGTTCTGACAAAACATGGGAGTCATACACTAAAAAAACAACATTACAGAAAACCCAAGTATAAGTTTATTATTAGGAGTATTGGAAAAGGAGTTTTATTTTGTGAGAAATTAGAATATGCAGAGAACTTGTACCTTTTGTCGTCGTCGTTGAGTAAAGCTTAACCAATATCATGAAATCATTTGTAACAGGTGCACCTTCAAAGAGCACATTGACCACGAAAAGGATGATAGTTCTTTCCATTCTGATAAAATTATTTTGATATCTCGAACAATTGCATCTAAGGTTCTCAGCAATTCAAACGTGTTCCTTGTAAGTGTGGACATCCCAGTATCTTTCAACATTGATGATGCATCAGGCTTGTGCTTACGGTTCAGTGGGGAAATGTTGAGCAGCTCAAAACCATGCCTGATCACTCTCTTAGCCGAGGGTAAGTTCTCTGAACCGTTGGATATGGCAGTCAAAATCAATTGTGAAGATACAGTCTTTGGCCTTAACCTGCTAAATAGGGTGGCAGCATTTCTACAATGAAAGCAGAATGTTGATGAACCCCCCCCCCCCTCCAATCCCACTTTTTACACCTTACTCCCATTAAAAAGGCACATGATTTTGTAGCCAGCATATTTGGATATTGAAGACGTTGTCGTCGGCATTATTGGAAACAAAGAGGTGTTGGTGGAGATTAATCATATCTATCTATCTATCTTAAGGCTTATTGTTGTGAGTATTATGTCAAATATTCAAGTTTGTAACAGCATATTATTGTTTTCCCTTTTTACAAAAAATTTGGCTACAAACCTCGCAATTTTGCTGTTATCAATCACAAAGAACATCCATCCATCTCCTTTGTGCGTTTATGTGCGTGCAGGGGGCTTTGTAGGACCTCACACCAACTTATATTTTTTGTGGAGAGAGATGTTATTTTCCTTTTTCAAGCATTCACAATGTTCTCATAGTATTTTGTAAATGAAGTCATGTTGTATTTTTTTAATGGACTTGTATCGTTTTGTATTAATAAATAAATAAAAATTATAATTTTCTTGAAAACACTCAGTCTTAATTAGTTAAAAGATCTTCATAAATCTTAATCGACCATATTTTAAGTTTTCACAAATGTCAAAAAATTAAAATGAAACATATGAATTTTTTTTTTAAAAAAAAATTGCATTAAACCTATGTTTATATGTTTCGAAGAATCTTATATAACATTTGTATCCATCCGTTCATGTGAATTACATTGGTTCTTAAATGGAATTTTAGTGTGTCAAAAAGCATATTCTAGTAATTGGAAGTAATTGCCAAGGAAATCTGCAAAGATTGCCAGAAAAAGGAACCATGGGATATCATGTGATTCCTCAATGCTTGCGAGTCTGTTTGAATCGAGATTCTTCTCCATCGAACATCTGCACCCAACAGCTACCTTTCCGTTGTAGACAAAAACGAGCCATCCACAGTGAAATGAAATTAAAATTTTTTTTTTCCCCCTATGATAGGGGTGGGGGTTCCATAGGTAACGTATTCTCATGTCCTCCAACCTGAAGGAGCTAATTGATGGATGCCCTGTAAACAAGAAAAAGAGGATCGACGAAATGATTGTACAATCTGACCAAAAAGCTCAAAAATCATAATGCAATTTGGGTGCACATTGACTTTTATTAAAACCCCACCTTTCTTTGAGCCAAAGCAACCCAATACCATTCGGTCAAAAAAAATTTAAAGAGTAATCCAGTTTTGGATTGAAGTAGGTAGGTTCCAAAAAAGAAACAAACCGTAGGGCATTCAAAAGAAGTATGTGGTAAGGTAGGTAGGATCAGTAGGCAGTTTACAGAGATATAGCATGGTTCAGGTTGATGGTGCGTGCAAAAATGCATGAAAATAATTCAGAAGTTGGCAGACCTGAGTCCATGATAATTTCCAGAGGATAAGTTTTTGACTGACTTTTGGTGAAATAAAAAGGCTGTCATAACTCCCTTCCAATCTTGCTAACCTTCATCTCTAGTATCTGCTATTTTATATATTCCCGTGGCATTGGAATTAATTCTAATATGAACAATTTCCAAACAGTTACTTGGGTCAAGACATTGATCATAAATTTCAACTCAGAATAATGCATGGAATCCACCTAGTTTTGAACCTGAATCTGCTTCACCATCTCCTCAAATCGGACATCCTATGCTCATCAAACAAAGGATGCAATCCATAGCTTTTGTTGTTAGTCGATGGGATATCCCTTAGTGGAGACTCAGATTACAGATGCAATGGGTTTTACCTCCATCAGCAGGGTGAGATTTGAGGTAGAGCTGCCGAAGGTTCAACTTCAACCAGTGGACTTTTCTGGTGGGCGTTTCTGAGTTGCCCACAAGCTGCACTCGCATCGAGCCCACGTGTCTGCCGAACACTAACTGTAATCTTCTTAGATTCCAGTGTTGCCATGAAAGCTAATACCTGCCAACGTCACAAAGCAATGGTGGACTCAGATGCTTGATCGATAATCTTGGTATGAACATGTTGTTCTAGCAGCTAACTTGACCGATTTGTCTTAAAGAGGGCGATTAAGGAGCCTGATTACATATAATTCAACATTATGAAGTTGAGAATTCAGGGGGTACCGCTTTCTTGTATGGCCTTCGGTACTCGGAACCTTCTATTGGATTGAAAGGGATCAGATTCACATGATAACCACGACCACAAGTATGAATTACTTCCGCGAGTTCTGCTGCATGTTCCACTCCATCATTTATCCCAGCTGTTCCACATGTAAGCATCAGGAAAAATGTCAATGGATTATAGTTCAAACTATAATCCGACTATATATCCAGCACAGATGCAATGATTCAAGGCAAGCACCTAAAAGTGTATACTCGAATGTTACTCGGCGTCTGGTTTCCGAAAAGTAATGCTTGCAGTCGTCGATCAGTGCATTCAAGGGGTAAGATTTTGCACTGGGGACTATTGTTTCTCGGAGTTTCTGGTTAGGCGCATGTAAGCTGAAGATCCGCAAAGGCATATCAAACAGATCAGCAGTTGAAAGACAACAAAAGATTATAGCTGCAACAAGGCTCAACTCCATGCATAGACCCAGCATGACGATTGATTTCACAACCCAAAAATTCTGCTACTGTTTAACAGAATAGTACTAGCATTGCAACATGCAAAAGGTGTACATGAGGTGTGTCTGGTTATTTTGTGCACTTGTGATTCAATTTTTAACTAGTGTAGCAATTAGAAAATTAACATGAAATCTGCAATATCAAAAGCAACATACCGATAACCAGAGGCGTAGACTTGGTAGCTTATATTGTGTAGTGAAAAAAAAAAAAATTAAGATGCATGCAATTTCACTTTTGGGGTAAAAAAGAAATAAAAGATAATATCATACAACTTTTGGAGTTATAAAAAGTGTAAAAAATAAATACAAGATAAATATCATACAACTTTTGGAGTAATTATTCCAGAGGAAACTTACCTCACAGCCAATGTTGACTGCAGCTTGTGTGTCGCCAGCATCTTGATTGTGTTGGGAACACCAACTGTTGATATTGTCATCATTCTTTGCCCAATTTGCACATCCTTGAGAGATTCCATGACATGTATAACAATGAAAGAATAAGAAATAAGAACACCTAAACATATACCAAAATCCTGCACTGCATGCAGGATCATAAGAGATTGCACAGATGGGCACAACCCCACTCATTTTAACAACTTTTTCCCATGACTACGATATATTCAAGATAGCTATATTTCAAATTGCATGCATGAGGAGGACACATTTCTGAGGAGCCACATTTAGTTGAATGTAAATAATATATATATATATATATGGATTTCTCTTAAAATTGTAGAATTCAACCTAAACATCCCTTCCAAGATTTGGGCATCTCAGTAATTCATTCTGATCGATGTGCAAAATTTGGAATTTAGGTTCTTTGGTACTCCTGGAACTTGGGAATCATAAGGATAGGTGCCTCAAAAATTCTAGAATAAACACAAAATATGCAGGGAATTCTCTTAGCAACAAAAGAGTAGGTTGGAAGTTAAATATCCAAGATCGAGATTTCAAAAATGTAGCGAACATAAAATGACTTGAATAACCATCTGGAACTCTCCAAGAAATCCTAGATTTCCAATTCCCAAACCAAATGGATTCATAAGCTTTTCCTATTACATAGCTTGCTATTTAATAGTGTATATATATCAAGAGATTATAGAGGGTGTTCATAAGATGAAATGCAACTAGTGTATCACATGAAACAAAAGCTTGATGCACATCCAAAGATTGTAACACTCCAGAGAAATGAATTGACTATCTCCATGAAAATACATAGGTTATTTGAAAAAAAAAAAGTTGAAATTGGTAATACCTTTTGTGTGGGGATTTCTCTTAAAATTGTAGAATTCAACCTAAACATCCCTTCCAAGATTTGGGCATCTCAGTAATTCATTCTGATCGATTGTGCAAAATTTGGAATTTAGGTTCTTTTGGTACTCCTGGAACTTGGGAATCATAAGGATAGGTGCCTCAAAAATAATTCTAGAATAAACACAAAATATGCAGGGAATTCTCTTAGCAACAAAAGAGTAGGTTGGAAGTTAAATATCCAAGATCGAGATTTCAAAAATGTAGCGAACATAAAATGACTTGAATAACCATCTGGAACTCTCCAAGAAATCCTAGATTTCCAATTCCCAACCAAATGGATTCATAAGCTTTTTCCTATTACATAGCTTGCTATTTAATAGTGTATATATATCAAGAGAAAAAGATTCAAACAGTGTATCACAAATCAAAATAATTAATTATTATAGATAATTTTATCATTGTTCTCCTCTTAGATCAGGTTCCCTTTTCTTTTTTTTATGAACGTGGTGAAAATTACTTGCACATGCAATAATTTCATCAGCTGTTGGGAAGGATGACATGTGATATCCATAACCTCTAACACGAATTTCTTTCACAGGCATAAGATACTTCCTATCAGTGTAAGAAAACAAAGAGAATTGAACATATGTGACATGCCAGGAAGTGCAACTAACAAAAGCATCAGACAACAGGGAACGGGGTATCTAGATACAAAGAGAAAATGAAATAGCACCATAAAACAGACCTAGCAAGCATGTTCTACAGCCTATATTCCAGACTAGATTGTTGTAGCTTGTCTCCCACGAAGATAATTTTCATTTTTACAAGTGGCATGTTAATAGGAGAAGAGAAATGACTTTTCAAATGTTTGCACATCATACTACTTGCTTTCAGCTAATGAGGAATATTGTGGCAAATAAGATTATTTGAAAAGTGCAAAGTACAAACAAGAACCACACTAAATTCTGAAGCATGTGTTGGTGACATCTAGATGATGGGGGCGAAAACGATATTGAACATTATTGTGTACCAAGGTCCTGTCCTCTTCATCTAAAGAGAACTATTTCTGTTCCTACCCCTGACATTTTTTTGGTCGAAAATAAAATAGCAGCATATCATTAATAAAATATACATGCACTCTTTTGTCAAGCCACAATATATAAGATGATGGCATATCAGTAAAAGATTACATTGAACCTTGAACTGATGTGACTTGATTTAAATTTTATTACTCTAATGCTATACCTAAGCACATAAAAAAAGGTCAAACCTTATTGAGGCATGTGTGTGCTTCCAGAACTGACTTCAGATTCAACATTGGTTCACCCATGCCCATGAACACGACATTCGTTACCCTATGTTTGAAGAGATCCTCAATAGCCAAGACCTACATCCATAACTAGATTGATCAAAACTCAGTGAAGCAGCTCCTAGAAACATCTGTGAACAGCATAAAAAGAAAAGCTGACAGAGTAGGCAAGAACCTGCTCAACAATCTCATGTGGCAGGAGGTTTCTTGAAAACCCACCCTTCCCAGTAGCACAAAACGAGCAACGCAAGGGACAGCCTACCTATGTTATTTACCAATACACAAAAATATATAAATAAAAGAAAAAGGGCAAAACTAACTTGAAAACAAAACATAACAAGAAATACAAATTTCTTAGTTTATTCATTGGATGCAGAGTTCAGTTTGGAGAGAAGAAAGAACAACATGTTGATGTTAGCCATCGATGTCTGAACATTATACCTGTGATGACACACAAGCAGTGAGACGAAAGGAACCATTACCATCTTCAACAGGAATTCCTACAGTTTCAATCAATCTGTTGTCTTCCAACTTTACGAGTATCTGCGAGGTCAAAATTGGATGGACTCTCGACGGTTAACTGAAGTAAGAACATTATGTAGATTGAAAACTTATAGATGCATCTCATAGTATTAAGGTACAAATAGAGATTGAAAACACTGGATTAAAAGTTCAAGCTTAAAAATCAGGAAACACCTACGACATTTGGCAACCATCTCTTTTTGTTCTTAATGCAATGTTAGGGACAATGGCTCTACAGGCATGTTCATGGTATTTATATAGCAATTCTATATGTGAAATTATCAGCAAGTAAGAGTGTAAGACAATAAAACCCAATGGACAATGCAATATGGTTCAGATCCAGTCACTTTAGTTCAGTTACATGTATGCTTTTTAGATAACTGCTCATATTGGCAAGTGTTAAGAAGGCATAAGACTCCAATTTACACATTGGAAAACCTCTTTGTTATGCCAAATATGATATTAGAAATGCAAAAATATCTCAAGCAAAAACTCCTTTTCTTTTAATTCATTTACTCAATAGGTTTTCCTTCAAGATACTCATTTTCCACATTTATGCCCCTCTCTCTACTCAATGTTCAGAACTAGGATGAATGCCACATTTATGGCAACCTTATTCTTACAAGCCACCTACAATAGATCATGCGCACGTGTGATGCTTCTGAATCTAATAAGTCAAATATATCCTGGTCTCAACTTTCAAATGCTCTGCAGAGTCAAATGCGCAAGTGTGATTTGCAGAGTGCTTGAGCATATTTCAGAAATTCTAATAAATCAAACACCTTCCACAGCCAACTCAGCAGCCAGAAGTATCAGTTTCTGATCTTGTTGGACTCCATTTCCTAGAATTTGGTGTGAGGCTACAATGGATCCCTCGATTGTGATTTTTATTACTTATACCTGGTATATGTATTTTATGATGATCATCGGAAAAGAGATTATGATTTTAAATCTGTGTTTGTCTATCGATTTTGCATCTCTAGATTCTTAAAAGGGTCTCTACAAAGTCGTGCATGTAGGTACTTAGAAGTCCAGATTTATACATCACATGTGATAAATCTGATTATTATTCTCTATAACTTAGGGAAATGAGGCATTACAGTTATCATGCAGATCAATAATCAAGGTGTGTATTCAGTGACCCGATCTAGCATTAACACATTTCGTTGCCATTGGCAGGGTAACACATTTATTTTTGTTTCAAAATCTATGACCTTGACCTAACATTTATTCTAGTGCCCTTCATGATAGCTTAATTGTGTGAGTTACATGTTTAAAAATCAGTTAAAAGTCTTATGACAATAAGTATAGCAACAAACTGCAATCAATAGAACATCAGCAAATGACAACCAACCAGGTCTTAAGCTCACTGTCCAATGGATCATTAACTGGAGAGGGATAAAAAGGTAGATATTTTCACCTTAAGAGTGCCATCAGCTGCGGAAACAACATGATGAACAGGAGATCTCCCAACCCTCCACCCAGCTTCCCGAAGGCTCTCCCGAAATACTTGTGGCACTGTCACAGCAAAAGATATCATGCCCCGCGAGACATGTCGTGATAGGATACAATGACATAAAATCAAGACCACAAACTTATAAAGAAACGAGCCAGACGATATAGAAACCAAATACCAACTCAAGAGAAGACACTCACGGTGGCTGAAGTCTTGGATTTCTTTAACCTTGGTCTTGTACAGTAAATCATGAAGCTGCTTCCCTCGATAGCTTTGCTGTGCCGAATAATGCCCCATGAGGGAAAAAGGGGAAGAGAATAAAAGGGAAAAACAGCGAAGTTTCTCATTGAAGAATTAAAACAAACAGGTGGCAGCTACCAACTACCGGTTTACCTGGCCGAAGTCAAGGGCGAGCTGACGGAGCTCCGGCTCGGACAAGCCGAGGAGCACGCGGGAGTCCGCCCGGGGCAAGCGCACCGGAGGGGAGGAGGCGATGGAGGCGGCTGCGCGGGAGCGCAGGGCCCGCGCGAGCGGGGCGGTGCACGCGTGCTGCAGCACCGCCATCGGAGGCGACTCAACAAACAAATCGAGAGCAACCGGATAACGAGTCCTGATATTTATAGACTATGGGCTCAATGTGAATAGTATGGGCCTCTATTGGGCCCATGGTGGAGCTGTTACAGCCGGATATTGGGCCGATCTCAGGCCCCACTATATGTAATAACATCGAACGCAAAATGGATCAAACTCGAGTTCTTAGACTCGTGTGCTTGTGGCAGGCCATGAAGCTAAAATGGAGGGAATGGTGGATTTAAAGGAGAAGACATTGCACAAACTACAAGTATATGTTGTCGATTTATTGCAATTAAACCTGGCAAAAAAAATTTCGAATAAAAGGATTTTCTTTTACTTTTCTCAGGGTAATAATAGCTCTCTATACACAGTCAAAAAGTTCAGATTATACATATATTCTATAAATATTCCTCGGTTTTGCTCTACTACTGACATCAGAAAGCTACATCTATTCTTCTCCTCACTCGGTTGCACGCGTAGCCTTTCTGTGGGGATGTTCTTCCGATCCTCTTCTTTGATTCGACTTATGTGGATAGCTACTGAAGCTTTGGCCATTCGACTTCTGTTCATTCCCAGGGCTCATCCCGATGTCCGTAGCATTCTGAAGCCCTTCTAACGCAGCCACCACTTGATTCATGGTTGGCCTGTAGCTCGCTTCTAGCGATAGGCACTGGAATGAGAGAACAGCAGCCTTCTGTGCTCCGACCGGTGAGTACTGCCTTTCCAGTCGTGCATCCAAGACGCGGAAGATCTTTCGCTTGCTGGCGAGATAAGGCCTCGCCCACTCCACTAGATTGTGCTCTCCGGTTGGTCGGTTCTTGTCCAGGGCACGTCGGCCAGACAACATCTCAAGCAGAACAACTCCAAAGCTATACACATCGCTTTTGGTAGTCAGATGACCTGCCGAAGACAATGAGTTGTCAGTACATTCTCATGTTTCAGCATGAACTCGTAAATGCAGCAGAAACCTATCAAGAAACCAAATCAAGGAATATATATACTGTCAAGTTGGACAAATTACAAGCTACATCGATTCACCATTGATTTCATCAATATAAAAGACTAGATGATTAGAGTCTGCACACAAGATTCAGTGGTAGCACAGGTACCATCAAGTGGCTCATACTATGAGAAGCGAACTGGAGTTGTGTCATCAATCTTAAGTGCAGTCGGTATAAGAGTGTCAGGCTCATGTGAAGTTTCAGAGTGTAGGAAACTCTTAATAATTATTCTTGTAGATTCACAACGAGATCCAGTTTTGATGGCTTGGTGGAAAATGGTGGCAACATATTGTAGGAAAGATGCAAAACCCAACATTTCAAAACATCATAGAACTTTGTGAGCATAGAACTTCAGAAATTCATTATCGGTTGGACACAAATTAATGCATCCGTGAAGAATCTACTAAATTGCTATCTCCTGAAGCAATAACGAAAATGACTGAAATTTTTTTGGATCATTAGGATCATGATGACTACATGCCAAAGAGCTGGTAATTTGAATTTTGAATACATATATATTATAGGCCAGACTGCAACTACAGCTCTCTCAAGCATGGTCGGAAAAGATTCAGCAAGTATAAGAAGATCACCTGTTGCAAGATATTCAGGAGCAGCATATCCATATGTCCCCATGATCCTTGTAGAGACATGACTTTTGTCATCGGTTGGACCATCTTTCGCCAATCCAAAATCCGAAAGCTTTGCATCGTAATTCTGTATAGAGAACAAAAGAAGAAACGGCGAATTTGAGATATATCATGTCATGTTGAAGGAATAGAGAAATATAGAAAACCACTTACTGAATCTAGAAGCACATTAGAGGTCTTAAAATCGCGATATATGACTTTTGCCATGTCACTATGTAGAAAAGCAAGCCCCTTTGCAGCTCCCAGAGCAATCTTCATGCGAAGGTTCCAAGAGAGTGGTTGAAAATATGAACTCCCTGTGTCAGAGAAGAATGATCTACTTGATCATATAGTTCAACAATACTGAACTGTAGAAAGCTTTAAAGAAAGACACTGCATCGATTCAAGAAGGAACGGGAAGGATGTCAATCACAATAAACATACTTCTAAAGAGATGATTCTCCAAGCTCCCTCGAGGCATGAATTCATACACGAGAAGCCGTTGTTCATCCTCCAGGCAGTATCCAATGAGCTTTACAAGATGAGGATGAGATAGTTGACCAAGGTAATTTACCTCCGTCTACAAGTTTTTGGGGATTCGCTTATCAGATTAAACAGAAACTGAATAACAACATGATTTCGGCTGCCCGAAAGCACTGAATAAATCAAACAGCAGATTAATTTATTGTCGAAAGGTTAAAATTTATGGAAACTTCTAAATTGAGAGGAAAATGATACTTACCAACCATTCCCTGTGACCCTGAACACCTTCCTGGTTAAGCTTCTTCACAGCAATAACCATACCAGTACCGGGCTTGGCAGCAGCAAATGTGTGTTCATCAATCCATCCCTTAAATACCGAACCAAAGCCTCCCTCTCCTAACACACTGTCTGGACGGAAGTTCCTGGTGGCTGTTTTCAGCTCATTAAAGGTAAAACTCCTCACATTCACTGACTGCAAGATGTCATCCTCACTTCGAGGTGTTGCAGGCACAGATGATGCAGACACCTTGCTACTGGAACCACTTAACTTCTTTCCTTCTCTGCTCTGGCTTTTAGAATTCACCCCTAGGCATGAAAACATGCCTCCTGCCAGATCACATTCCAGAAAAAAAAAGATGATAAGAAACAAAAACCTTGAAGCAAACTATCCATGAAGTTCCCATAAACCAAATCAAGATGAATATTAAGACCCACAGGTTGATCATTAAGCCGACATAGTGGATAAAGACCTCATAGAATGTCTTTAGATTGATGTTTAACTCCATTAAACCTATTGAAAATTAGAAAAGAAGTAAAGCATTGTGTTGTTGCATTTAAGTACTGGGAACATCATTCTAGCTGAATCCTTTATCAAACCGCTGACTCCCCAGGAAGCATCAAGGTAAAAGAGCCTATGGAACTGTCTCTAATCAAATGCCACAATAATCTCTAAAAACAGAGGCTAAGAATTAAAGAAGATGCAATCACATCCAGTGCAGAAAGTTGCAACTTTAATCTACAAAACAAGCACAAAATTTAGTAAACCTAGTCATGGAAGATAAAGATATCTCTACTCTAAATTAACCAAATCTCTGCATCTAGCTAAAAGGGGATCGTGGTTAAAAATATTATTCATGAGAGAAAGCATCAAAAACTCAACCATTATCCGATCAATTAAAATAGTAACCACACGAACTCCATTTTTAGGGATCCTAAAAGTGCCAAACACTAAAGAAACATACCAAAGTTTCTAACTTTCCATTCCTACATTCCTTTCTTAACCTCAATCAAATTTAAAGCCCGTTCAAAATATCAACCTGTTAGTACCTGAAGTAAAAAGGCTACGGAAGGTACTCTCCGCCTTGACCGGACCACCCCAGCAATTCCCCATCTCGAACTCCAAAGCCGCGACGAGACAACCTCCGCCTCGTTCTCCAACTACGCACCGGTAGCAACAACTTAAAAAGGCATGGTTCCGTGACGGAGGGCCACCGGGATCCGCCGAGGAGGAACTCCTTCCTGTCCAGAAGCAACACCGAACCCGAGTGCACCGAGCTCAAAACCTCCTCGGGCGAGTTCCGACCGGCCAAGAACGGTCTCGGCAGCCAGAACCCAAAATGGAAGCTCCGATTCAACAGCGGGGCGATGGTGGCGACGCAACAGCGAGGAGGAAAGGAGAGCCAAAGGTGGCTCCTTTCTTTCGCCCCTTCCGCTGTGTTGTCCTAATACTTGCCCCTCCAACACAGATTGGTTTCATACTACAGGGAGCGTGGGCCCGGATCCGATTTCTATTCCCAGCAGACATCATCATAGATAGATACAATTCATCATCCAACACGTAATGTTAGATCATGACGTGTCGATCTGTAGTTGGTGAAATCGATATTCTGTGGCTGAGATAGAACACGAACTGTTCCAGATTTGAGAATTAATGGCGGGCGACGTCCACCGGTTCGTAATGGAATCCGAGCTTATCCGATATAATATTTATTATTATCGCTATTATCGTGCGGTAGGTACCGTTTCGGGTGGCTAATCAACTTGGTTGGAGCGGGCGGTCGATGAACAGCCGTCGGATCGGAATCGGACGGTGGTGAGCTCGTTGGACGGTGGTCTAAGCGGACCTGCATCCACCGCCGCGGCAAGTGGACCTTTTCCGTCGGCTCCGGTGAACTTGACTTGCGTGCGTCTTGATGTACCTTATAATAATAATAGCATTTAAGTAGTATAAAAAATCACATTTTTAGAGCATCGAGGCCGCAATACATGTCACCGCAATCACTTTTGTTCGTATATCCAGCTGAGATTTCGAAATCGGAACGAATCTAGCAGAGAAGGCTTGTGGACTACTCAAAATGTCTTTTAATTAGAATTTAATTTTAGTAGAACTGAGCTGAGCTGAATTGAGCTGTAACAGAGTATAAAAATAGTTGGAGAATGGAAGTGTGATCGGAAAACAATTGATACATGGGAGATAAAACCAGGATAATTGACAGGCGTCTTAAGCTACTTTTGGTTCGTGGCTGTTCTACGCACTGAGACAAGTAGATCATAGTTTGAACTTGAAGGTTAGATATTTGCCCACCAAATTGTAGAGTAAACAAAGAATATCACTTTCATTGGGTCTGGAAATTTCATGTCGGTAATGCGTCATTTGAGGAGGAGCAACCAAATCTGACTTTTGAAAGTATGAGAAAACAGAGTTCCACGATTGGATACAATTCTTAATGTTTTTTTGAATGAAGTAAGTCTCTGTTTCTGCTTTTAATATGAAGCAGGACTCTGTTTCAAGTGTGAATCCTTGTGCATTTGGTGTAGAGAGTTGTTCCTTCGTATTTGTGTGTGCAGGAAGAGGCTCCGTCACCTTCCTGTCCTTCTTGTTGTTGGGTAGAGGCAGGCAGCCACACCTTTGACTATTCTTCTTCCTCGTGAGATCGTCTTCGTCTTCTTCCTCCTCCTTGTTTCCACCTGCAATGTCTGATTGAGGAGGGCTCCATGACAAGGACCAGATTCCAGTTTTCTATGTTGTGACATTAAGATTGCATTGACAATTTAAGAGATGGGAAATCTAGATGGCTTTGGGTCAAAAGCCATATGATATTTCATCTTTCAGCCATCTGAAATGCCTCAACATGTAGGACGTATAGTGTTCCTCGTTTGAACGTCTGGGGAGAACGAGTCTCAATACTTGTTCGATTTCATTGCATGAAGAAGAATATCACTTTCATTGGGTCTGGAAATTTCATGTCGGTAATGCGTCATTTGAGGAGGAGCAACCAAATCTGACTTTTGAAAGTATGAGAAAACAGAGTTCCACGATTGGATACAATTCTTAATGTTTTTTTGAATGAAGTAAGTCTCTGTTTCTGCTTTTAATATGAAGCAGGACTCTGTTTCAAGTGTGAATCCTTGTGCATTTGGTGTAGAGAGTTGTTCCTTCGTATTTGTGTGTGCAGGAAGAGGCTCCGTCACCTTCCTGTCCTTCTTGTTGTTGGGTAGAGGCAGGCAGCCACACCTTTGACTATTCTTCTTCCTCCTCCTTGTTTCCACCTGCAATGTCTGATTGAGGAGGGCTCCATGACAAGGACCAGATTCCAGTTTTCTATGTTGTGACTGTTCTACGCACTGAGACAAGTAGATCATAGTTTGAACTTGAAGGTTAGATATTTGCCCACCAAATTGTAGAGTAAAATTTGAAACTCCAAAACTTTTATAGTATTTATTTTGATTATGAAATAGATGAAATTCTATTCATGTAAAAAAATATTATAATAATTATTTTTTATCAATAAAGGATAAATAATTAAGATAAAATTTGATCATAAGACCTTATAATTTTTATTATTATATTTTTTAAATAAGAAATCTATTTAATATGCTGATTCGAGAGTACTGAAATTATGATCATGCTTACATTATTAAAATAATTAATAAAATTGGCAATCTTCTTTTTATTTATGTTCGTAGCAGCATATACCGTTATAATAGTATCCGGATCGGCTGTAACGTTTCGGCTGTTGCCGCATGCAAACGCGAAAAAGACCAAATCCTTACTTCCCGCCCTCGAGAAGGGTGTATATAAGTATGTTGAGCGGCAATGGCCGCCAAAAGTAACTAGGGTTTCTTTTCCGCTTCGCTCACCCCGAATCTCCATCCCATCTGCGAGGGTTCTACCAAGAACCCTAGATTTGCGATCAATGGCTGGCCAATCCGATCCCCATCTGTCCGTCTTCTCTCCTCCGGAGGTGCGTATGTCTTCTCATAGCTTCCGATCTCTTCAGTACGAGCGATCCTGATGTATGGGGATTGGGCCTTTTCTTCAGGTGGAGTTTCTCGCGGAGGATGAAAAGGTGGAGATCATCCCCAAATTCTCACTGGGGTCTCTGCACATGATCTGTGTAATTTGATCTCTTTCTTGCCTTCCTCATTACCGTCATAGATGTGGGTTTTGTTCTGGTGAGAACTGTGGATGGCTCTAATCCGTGTAATTGATGGTGATTTTGGTGTTCGTGCGATGTCAGGGGATTTGGGCCCCTTCCTGTCCTTCTTGTTGTTGGGTAGAGGCAGGCAGCCACACCTTTGACTATTCTTCTTCCTCGTGAGATCGTCTTCGTCTTCTTCCTCCTCCTTGTTTCCACCTGCAATGTCTGATTGAGGAGGGCTCCATGACAAGGACCAGATTCCAGTTTTCTATGTTGTGACATTAAGATTGCATTGACAATTTAAGAGATGGGAAATCTAGATGGCTTTGGGTCAAAAGCCATATGATATTTCATCTTTCAGCCATCTGAAATGCCTCAACATGTAGGACGTATAGTGTTCCTCGTTTGAACGTCTGGGGAGAACGAGTCTCAATACTTGTTCGATTTCATTGCATGAAGAAGAATATAACAACAATAGATGACACCTACTTCGCCCATTCACCGTCGACTCCATTGAGATAATAGTTGGCCAAAGCGAAAAATATACTCGTAAGAATAAGATACCCTTTTAAGTCATATTAAATTAAATTTTGATTGTCTGATTAGAGTACTTAATCGTATCGGAAAATGTTGAATCTCCCAAACTATTAAACCCTACAAAATTGTATCATAGTCATATCCGACAAAGTTCCTCAATTTAGAGAGTGAGGCATCAATTGAATGTCGAAGTTGTTAGACTCGAATGCACTAAGAACTTGTAAATTTGTTAGTATGGAGAAATACACTTAATAAAACTGTTTATAGTATAATGTTATGATCGTTATGTTCATAGATATATAATAATGTTAAGGATGGTTATATGCATTTTCCGACTTTATATGAAACTATATGATAGTATTGTTTAAAATTCGTATGAGGTGTAATAATTATAATATGATTGGTAATGTACGAGAGATGATTTCATATCAGTTGTACACGATTGAAATATCGGAGATATAGCATTGAGATATCAATTGCGTAGCACGAGACATCGATCCTATAATTGTTAGGGTGTCGATCATGTTATTATTTAATTCCCAAATTTAAACTCATATTAACAAATGAAAGAGCAAATAAATGTTAGTAGAGTAAAATTTGAAACTCCAAAACTTTTATAGTATTTATTTTGATTATGAAATAGATGAAATTCTATTCATGTAAAAAAATATTATAATAATTATTTTTTATCAATAAAGGATAAATAATTAAGATAAAATTTGATCATAAGACCTTATAATTTTTATTATTATATTTTTTAAATAAGAAATCTATTTAATATGCTGATTCGAGAGTACTGAAATTATGATCATGCTTACATTATTAAAATAATTAATAAAAAAATAAATACTAATATTTTATTATTAACTAACTATTTTAAATTAATAAAATTGGCAATCTTCTTTTTATTTATGTTCGTAGCAGCATATACCGTTATAATAGTATCCGGATCGGCTGTAACGTTTCGGCTGTTGCCGCATGCAAACGCGAAAAAGACCAAATCCTTACTTCCCGCCCTCGAGAAGGGTGTATATAAGTATGTTGAGCGGCAATGGCCGCCAAAAGTAACTAGGGTTTCTTTTCCGCTTCGCTCACCCCGAATCTCCATCCCATCTGCGAGGGTTCTACCAAGAACCCTAGATTTGCGATCAATGGCTGGCCAATCCGATCCCCATCTGTCCGTCTTCTCTCCTCCGGAGGTGCGTATGTCTTCTCATAGCTTCCGATCTCTTCAGTACGAGCGATCCTGATGTATGGGGATTGGGCCTTTTCTTCAGGTGGAGTTTCTCGCGGAGGATGAAAAGGTGGAGATCATCCCCAAATTCTCACTGGGGTCTCTGCACATGATCTGTGTAATTTGATCTCTTTCTTGCCTTCCTCATTACCGTCATAGATGTGGGTTTTGTTCTGGTGAGAACTGTGGATGGCTCTAATCCGTGTAATTGATGGTGATTTTGGTGTTCGTGCGATGTCAGGGTGATTTCGGCCCTTTCCGTCCGAACATTGCTAGTGAAGTACCGTTGTGGCTGGCGGTGGCTCTGAAGGAACGCGGAAAATGCGACATTCGTGCTCCTGATTGGATGTCAGTTGGTGAGAGTTTATTCCTTTGCTGCTGTTCAAATAGTTGCTTTCACGAGGTTTGAAGGTTAAATATAAAGAGTTATTACTTCAAGTTAAGTCAGTGATCGTTCAGTGTTTTACTGAATTAGACATTATGTTATGCTGTTAAACCGAGATCCAGAATAGAAGTGCTTACATCTGCATGCTTGATCAGTATGCATGACACATTGGGATGTAATTGGCCATGTGTTGGCAGCCTGGCACCACATATCATGATACTGTGGCTCTTTTATGCTGGTAAACAAAATTGTGCTAGAATGTGGTTGTACCTAATCTTACAATGGCATTCTTCCTTGGGTCATGAGACTTTGGCTCTTGTTCCAGGCTCCTATGGTCTAGCTTCTGATGGAAGAAAGTTGAAAAATATCATTTACAACACACACACACACACATACACACATACATACATATATATATATATATGGCATTTATATGAAATAAAACTGAAAATCAGTCATAGTACTCTCTCTATATATTTTTTTGTCTGTAATGGTCATGTTTCTATCTCATAGAGTTCAAACAAATTGCTTTATGTTTTATAGTGTTATGCTGAAAGAGTTAAATGTTGTAGGTTCTTAGTCCAGAATACCAGCTGAACTTTTTGATCTGTACAAGTCTATTGATATACTCTTGCTCTCAACATCTGTATTGCATCAACCACAAAAAAACAGTGCAAGAGTCCCATGTCAACTTTCTTTCAGGACTACACACTATATCATCAAGGCTTCTTTCCTGAGGGTTGTACTGCTTTTGTAGGTTAATATTTTTAGTTTTTTTCCACTATCAGATTTCTCAATGTCTATATTCAGTTTGTGACCTTTTACCTTGTATTTATCCAGCAATAATAAGCATCAGATAGAACATCTTTTCCTTTGGGGGTTCTTTTAACAGGCATCAAGCTGATTGCTATATGTCAATGTTTATCGTCTTTCATTTCATCCTTGTTGTATTTTTTCTTTCTTTTAAATGACTTCTGCTTTAAGGGCATTACTATTTTCTGGCTCAAAATATCATAGTTCACTCAATTTTCATTTGCAGATAAGTTGATGCAAATCCTAGAAGCAGAACGAGAGTCTCCTAGGGAATTTCAACCTCTGCCTTTCCACTACATTGAAATTTCAAAGCTTTTATTTAAACAGTATATGATCATCCCATGTTTTGTTTCTCTTGCCTTCTTATATTGCCATTATTGAGATGCTAATCTAATCATGGTCCTCTCCAGTGCTCATGATAATATCCAAGATATATACATGGTGAGCATTAAATGCACAAATGCAAGTTGTACAGCGATCTATATTTCTTTGTTCTCATTGTCAGTCATGATCATACAGGTGAGATCTTTAATTGAGGATATTAGAGATGTGAGGTTCCATAAAGTGGAAACTGGCTTGCAGATGATATCTGGTCGTACACATGCAGTAAAGGTATACATACGATGAATCCATTTATTTCCATTATTTAAGGACATTATTTTTTTATCTGTATCACCGTAAATATGACTGTTTTAGGGGAACAATGAAATTAAATATGTATAAATCTGCTCCAGAAAATATTACAGGCAGGACTCTTAATGTAAAGAGATTGTCAAATGCCTGGTGGGGTAAACTCTTGACCCTTGGAACCTAGTGTCAGCCAGTCAAATAGTTGTTTAATCCAAGTCTGCAGACCTTAACTGCTCCTTCAGTATTCCCCTTTTTTGCTTGTTTTGAACATAGTATTTCTTTTTCTGCACATGCATGTTATATAGCTACATGAGAGTTTAAAGACTAAAGATAGTCTATAGAGGCTACATAGGTCACTTTTTGTGTTGTTGGTGTAGGCAACAATTTGGTGTCACTGGGTGCCTAAGGAGGCTTCATAAAGAGGTACCTAAAGATTAGGTGATACGTGTGTAGTATTTCTTTCTCTGCACATGCATGTTATATAGCTACATGAGAGTTTAAAGACTAAAGATAGTTTATAGAGGCTACATAGGTCACTTTTTGTGTTGTTGGTGCACGCGCGTTCTATATTTTCTTCCATGTATGTAACCCTAATTAACAAAAAGCAAGAGACTTAACACTTTTTTTTTTTACTGACTGAAATTTTGATATACTTTTGTTTGACTCTTTGTGGCTTATCTTAAATGAACCATGACTTTTGACTATTGTCTATGTAATTGTCAACTGCATGAAGTATGCAAAAATATGACCTGAAATGGGAAATATATTGCTAAAATTTTAGAACATTTCTCTTATGCCTTGTTTTCCAAGGTGGACTCTCTGCTTGTACCCCCCCCCCACCCCCCCCCCCCCCCTCCCTCTCTCTCTCTCTCTCTCTATATATATATATATACACACACACGTGCACACAGACCATGAATAGTCTGCAATAAGATCATGAATGTTGACTATCCTGATTACATATATCAAAAATTGAACTCTTGCCTTATATGATAATTTCTTATTGCAGCTAAAAAATCTCTCTGCAATGGAAGTAAATATAGTGCGCCCATTCATGATAAGGACCTTACAAGCTTTCTATAAACATGACAGTCCACATATTATTCAGCAACCGGAGAAATCAGGCAGCAGACGGCCACAAGCACCAGACCGTGGTCCAAGAGTAAGTTGTTTAGTGTTTTTCAGTAGTTGCTGTTTTCGCTTTGCACTAGAATCAAATGTCAAATATAAGTCTATAATGTATAAGCAGCTTGTCCAAGCATTCATGTGCGAATCTTACTTTTTTATCAATTGACAAGGAAGTTGGCTTAATCTTTGGGACTGAGAGTCGAATAATCAATGTATATAATTTGGACCTAGTGTTCAGTGTCTTTGCAGTAAATTCTTTTCCTATGGCTCAGACTAATCTTTTAGAGCCATTGTGGACCTTATCCACCCTAGTTATGCTGGAATTATTTTAGTACCTATATGCTTTTACATCAGGTAACGTTGCAGTGTATTAATGATTTGAGTATTTCTGATTGCTTGATTTGCCTTTAGATGCTTTAGGTTCATTGGAAAAATATATTGTTGCCTGTTTAGATTTGGTCCGATGCCCTCTTCTTTTCTGCATATATACCAAATCATGTACTTGCATTGGGCAGTAGGATTCTGCTATAAGGTACTACTTGGTGAAGCTACACAATCAAAACAAGAAATATTGGAAAATGGAATATAGAAAAAAAATAATCAAAGCACTTCATGAAGAACCATCATGTGATCATTGTTTAAAACGATTTTGCTTGTAGATATACTAGAATTGTTGATGAAAAAAGAACTGACATTAAGTTGTGTTCTTTGCTCCTTCTCAGCGAGATCTTCGGCCGAGGTAGATGCACCAAAGTTATTCCTGTCTCAACTGGCAAATGATGATATCAAACTTTTGTCATGAATGTATGTGTATAATGACTAAGGTAAATATTATTTCAATTACTTTTCAAGAGACTTGTTAAGCTTCGGTTTGCGTACTATTTTGTATAATGGATATTTATGAAGTTACTCAATGTAGATCTTACCGTTGCCCATACTAATATAATAGTGGTTTTTGTGAACACTAGACGACACCGATATGGATTTGGTGTATTGTATCAGATAACTCCAACAATGCTTTCCACTTTCTTTTGGAATCCAGCTGCTGAATAATTAATTATACCTGATCTGAAAAATTCTGGATCGTTGCTTGGTTAGTGGATACTGTAGTCGCTTGTTCGCACAACGTCATTATGATAGGGATTAATTGCTAATGTAGCTAGCTACCTTCTATTAAGGTAGGCTGCGGTGCTTTTGGTTATAATTTACGGGTTAATTTTAGATTATCCATTGAAGTTAGTTATCTTTAATGTTTTAATTTTTATATCTTAAAAAATTACATTAGTATTCTTGTAATGAAATATTTAGATTTAATTATTCTAACGTTATTGGTTTTATTAACGAAAAATATAAAAATAAAAAATAAATTATAATTTTAATATTTCAGTTGATAGTGGAGGACATTGGTGGTGGTGAATGATATTATCATCGGGGGTTGTGGATGATTGTTGTAAACGAGAGCAATGATGAGGAGCGAGGGTTATTCTATATTTATTGTCAATGTCAATACAATTGTCGAGTAGTTCTTTCATCGTTTTGTATTTGCGTCGACGTCGATACAATTATCGATCGATATTGCTTTGCATCTATGTCGATAATCTTTTCATCATTCGATAATTGTATCAGCACCGATACAATTACAAAACGATATATCTCGATATTTGCATTGATGGTATTTTCTTCGTTTGGAAATATAACGATGTTAACATAGATGCAAAGTAATTTTTACCTCTTATTATCATTATTTATATCCACAATAGTCACATGCAAATTTTAATAATATTATCGTCTATCATCATTAATTAAAATATCAAAATTATATTTTTATTAGTAAAATTAATGATAATATGATAAATAAATATAGATGTTTTATTTTCATAAAATAATAATTTTTAAAATATAAAAATTTGTACTCCTTTTCTGAACAGATCTGCACTATTCATCTTCGCACACCCAACTCACTGATCCGTCAACATATCCCATCTTCAATTATTTGTACTGTCTGATTATGTGTCGCTGCCGGATATGCTACGCTGATGTGTCAATTATCGGTGAAACTGGCTTCAACGCTGTCGCTTCTATGGTTTTGGTTTTTGGTGACATTTTCGTTTCTGTTGCAGGCTCTACAGAAGAAAGTGACGTTCCCAACGTGATAGGGAAGAGCAAGAAAGGCTCCTTTTATTGTCTCCGTTGGAGACTGCCACTCGCCGGTTGTCTTCAATATTCTGTCAGTGGAGCCACTTTAACGCAGAAACAAATATCGCTCGTCAGTCGCGTAGAACTCGTGTGATCGATCACTTTACTTTCTCTCCTGCGTGTACGCTTCCGTTGCTCCAAAGCTAAACATAGCTCACGTAAAACTCGTGTGACTGACCCACCACTCTTTATCCTCTATCGCAGGGAGAACGAGTCCAACCCAACTTAGCCCTTCCCCAATCGTGGCATCATGAGCGATGAGCCGTTTCCGCATTGTGGATCCCTCGGCGGGGTTGAAGGAACGGTGCTCCGTTTATTTGGTTTGTTGGTTTGCTTCCTCCCCTCGAGACTCCCCACTCACTCACTCGGCTTCCCCGTCTCCTCTTATACTCCCTCCCTCGTTCGTAGATAGCCCCCGAGAAAGAACGAAAGAAAGGAGCGAGCGAGTGTGAGAGATGCCGAGAAGCGTGCTTGCCGGTTCCATTTCTTCCCCTAGGATCGATGTTATCATCGACACGGGAAATCCCTTCCTTAACCGCACCGTCGACGGCTTCCTCAAGATCGGAACTGTATCCACTCCACTCCCTCTTTTCTCCCCTTCCCTCCCCTTCGATTACCTTCTTTTCATGCCTCACTCACCGTTTGCACAGGTCGCCGCCTCCAAGGTTGCCGTGGAGGAAACCTACCATTGCATGGATAAAGGTAGTTCCGTCCCCCTATCTCCGATTCAGCTTGCTTTTGCCCTTCTACTTGCTTTCTCATCCGTTCTCTGATCTCGATTTTAGGTTGTAGTCATAAGGGCAAATGTGTTGCTGATGCCTGTTCTTGCATTTTAAACGAAATTGATTTTGTTGACACGATAAGGGAATGCCCATTTGCTGCTGCTGCTGCACCTTTTCTTTTCTTTTCTTTTCATGAAACATCGTAGTACTTTATGACTTCGAGATGCTGAATAGGTAGTTTTCGTCGTGAATGATTTTTAGATGCAGGAATGGACCACTTTCTAGTGGTGGGATTAGTTCCGGAATCCACTTTGAATTGGAAGCATTTGTGATGCTTTAATTTCCTCGTGCCAGAAAGAATAGTCATGCATCTAATAAGTGCCTCCCAATTTTTGCTTGATCGATCATCTTTGATATGATTCCCTGGTTGGGGATTGAAGTGAATACTCATCAAAGCCACATGCACTCAATAATTTGTAACTGGTGGGTATGGAGTTAGATCGAGACCTCAGTCCCATTAATAGTGATAATAAGTGCGGGCTAGGATTATTGCTATTTTCCCACAACTAACTAGATTTTTGGTTGTGGTGACTGGTGATGATCAATGTCGTTGCTTCTGCCTTTCCAGTCTGAATTTGAATTTGGAAATTTCTGCAGCAATTGGAACATTAGGATCTGATACTAAATCTTTATCATTTGGGCTGGTTTGGCTGCTTTCTCCATTTATGGGGTTGGTCTTTCGAACGCACCAGTAAGGGAGAACTCTTGTACTAGCTTGGTGGAGGGTCCTTTTGCTCGTATACTTTTTGGACCTCCGGTTTTGTTATGATCGTTCACTATAGGCACACCACCTAACAAAGGGCCACGTTAGGATCTCTTAGTTCCTCCTTTGGAACTTTTACCTTCTCATAAATATTGCTAAGAGGATGTTGTGTTCCAATATGCAATCTTACCTGTTACTTTTATATAAATGTGACTTACGTGTCTACATTTTTGCAGGGAGTATCAGCAAAGGAAAACTTGAGGCTGCTGTAAGTACAAATTAATTGCTTCATTTGTTAGTGTATCAAGCGTTGGGTACATGTTGATATTATGATGCCTTGTGATCCTTTTACACAGCATGATGTGCGTAAAATTTGTCAATAAGGCAAATCTCTGATGTCTTGTTAGTTCTTCCTGTTCTAAACGTTTGCTTTTCGGAGTACTAGAGATTATGCATCAACTTCCATCTTTTCTTGTAGACCAGTAGTAGTACATATCCCCGTAAGTGTACTGAGAGCTCTAACATTATATGTCTCCTTGACCAATTCATTGGCTAGTTATAAAGGAAATGCCATCTTGACTCGGTTGGTTGCAATAATCAATATAATACCTAATGCCTTAACCATTTAGTTCTTGTTTATGTCTAGGATTCAATCCTAGGAAAAAACTGGTAAAGAATATGGGCTAACACCATGACAACCCAAAAGCATGCTAGTTGCCTGGGTAAAATAAGCTGGTGTTTAGCATCTCGCCTGTGGAAAAAGTTGTTTTGATACCAACAGCAACAACAACAAAGCTATTAGTCCTATCATCATTGAGATATATAAAAAAATAATATGTTTAGTTTAGTTAAGAGTGTTTAAATTCTTTTTTATTTTGGTGTTGTTTGAACATGGTTAATTGGGTATTTCCTTTTTCTTCTTCTATATTCTGATATCTGTATGACAAGTTCAAATATAATAGAAGGGCAGCCTTAGTTTCTTTGTTATGTAGTAATTATTTGGTGAAAATGGATCACCCTAATTGGTTATCACAACTCAAGTGCATGACAAGAAGTTACGCTTTCCTGGTAACTAATTGTGTTATTGAAGCATCTGGCTTGACTAATGCAATATTATTTGCTGAATCTAAAGACTAAGTAACTTAGAATTTCCCATAAATTAGTGTTTAGGAGAAATGATAGTTTGTGGAGATTCCATCACAAATCATCGTGTATTCTCTGCCATTGTTTATACAAAGAAACTGAACATGAAAATCATGTTCCTTTGTCACTGACGCTGTGCTACGACTGCAGCTGAAGAAGATGTGTAAAGAGGGAGTATATTGGGGTAAGCTTAACGTTTTCAACATCAGCAAAAATAGGCTGCTGCTTCTTAATTGGTGCACTTTTGGTGCTTACTTTGTTGTGTTCTTTCTGTGCAATACATTATTATAGGAACTGCAGCTGGGGTATACGCGGGAATGGAGTACGGTGTGGAAAGGATCCGTGGTAAAAGAGACTGGGTAATCTCTGATTCCTCTATGCTTGGATGCATCATCACCTCTGTTGAGCTGTTTTATCTGTTCTCAAGTTCATTTCAAATGTTCTCATTTTCACATCTTGTTTTTATATTCAAAGGTTATATGAATGAGTAATTTGTGAACTCTGTTTGTTTCCTGCTCTAATTTTTTGCCATCTTGGTGAACCGGAAGATTAGACTAAGGTGGAGCAGATTTTGTGTATTTTGTTGGTCAGATTATAGGATTCTCATTAACCTGTTCTTACTCTTGCAGAAGAATGCAACGCTTGGTGGTGCGATAAGTGGGTTGCTTATTTCAGCAGCCAGCAATAATGGAAGAGACAAGGTTATCAAGGATGCTATCACCGCTGGTGCCGTAGCTACTGCTGCTGAATTTATCAACTATTTCACTTGATGTGTTATCAGATAGCCTTGTAGTTTATGCAATTAGTTATGTTAAATGATTCCATCACCGTGCTTGTCGCCTCTCATCTTCACTTGATCAATGATGTTGAGGATCTGGATCAAGTGGAAATCATATATGGGTGACTGACTATCCTTGTAGTGAACATTTCCCTATTTAATAAAATGAAGGCTGGAGTATGAATCGTGGGAATCGTTTCTGTTTTCATTTCTACACTTGTTATCGATATATGCCTCTGAAGCATTGATCCTGAAATTCGAAACTTGACTGTGGTGTGCAGGGCCGGTCGATGCCTGATGATTAGAGAGGGCTCCTCCAGCAACATGGACTGTGTTTGGAGGAACATTTGCCTGTTCTTCCCATCATTATTCTTGAAGTTGAATCCTTGAACAAGCTGCATATCAGAGGTATAATTCTAATGCAGCTGCTGCAATCTCAATTGTATGACCAAGTTCCTTCATCCCAGGCAGCCAACTGGAATCATGAAAGGTTGAATGTGTCAGCAACTGAGACGGCTGTGTTTCTCATGAGACTAGTTTTGGTCGATCCTCTGTTTGATGTGGCTTTTACTTGTCCGGAGGACAGACACCAGAGATGGATCCTGTTCGCCTCGCGAACCTTGACATATACAACCAAAAGAGTCACGTCTGTGCTCGTGACACCATCATTGCAGTTCTTGAAATTTCACTGACTCATGGTTTTGATTCTTATGGCCACAGTGTTTCCATCCGCTCGGGTGCTCATCGGAACGGGGATTCCAATCCTTCAGAGAAGATCCCAAGTTCTTCGACGGTTCATCACGATTGGATGCTCACAGAAGGTATTTTCTATCTTTTGTTCGGGTTGATCGGTTGATTTACTTGATTAATGATAAAGATGAAATGGTTACATAATATCAATCAGGAGATAAAGTGAAATTGCTGTAATTCAATTATCTAATAGTGGTTCTGTGAGATCATAGCCCAAAGCACATTATTATCTTTGTAAGAACATGCTAATGTTTTCTCTGTCATCTCAATGAATGTCCGTGGATGATAAGTCAAACTTTCCATCGTTCTCATGATCAATCTATCTCTGACAGGCTGCCACGGCGATGGCAACTCCCACACGAAATCAATGACGAAAGTGAAACATGGCCTTTTCCTTCAAGCGAAAGGAAGAAGAAAAGTTGCAGATGGACAAGTCACACTAGGTCTCTTCGGCAAGATCCAACACAAAGCATAGAGACTGCATTCACATAGTAATTATCTTAGAACACAGAGTCATACATCCACAACTACAATCTAAAACGAGGAGGAGGAAGAGAGAGAGAGAGAGGTGTTCTTCCTCATACATCAGCCAGCCATATTATCTTATTTTATAGCAGTAGTAGGACTCTCTAGACACAAACTAGGAAGCACCACAGAGACCAACACCAGCACTCATGTTCTGTCTCTCTCTCTCTCCTTCCTTCCTCCAAACCGCTAAAGCTTCTCACTTGCAGTTGCAGGGGTCGCAGGTGCAGTTGGAGCCGCACTTGCACCCGTTCTCGGACCCAGCGGCCATCTCGAGCTCCTCAAAGTACCTGTGAACCAAAAACCATCACACGGTCAACATGAAGCCAAAGAGAAATGAAAGGGATCAATCGGAAAGCACAGCGACAGACCCCTTCTGAGGTGCAACCCCCATGATCATGGTCTGCGCGGTGCTGCTCCTCTCCTCACCCAGGTCAGTAAGCTTCCTGCATCTGCACACCCCCAAAACAGAAAAGGTAAACATATTCCATACACAACATCAAACCAAGAACAGCTTTTCTTCTGTTCCTTACCCTCCACAGCCGCTGCCACAGTTGCAGCTGGATCCGCACCCACAGTTCCCTCCGCTGCAAGACATCTCTCTCTCGTCTACCAAACAAAGCAACACCAACAGAAGCCTAAATTGAATTGGACTCTTCACGGGATTAGGCACGAGTGCTCAGGTACCTTCCCGAGCCTCCCACTTTATAGAGCCGAAGACCGGTCATCCACCGACCACGTGTCCCGATCGCTGGCACGGAAATGAACGACGTGGTGCTACGCGCCCCACCACCCGTCCGTCCCCACCTATTCCTACCTCGGTCGCGGAAACAAAGAGTTACATACCAGGTTTCGTGGTACCTCATGCGCTTCCACCAATCGAATAGCAGGTACATCGCCGAGTAATCGGCAGACGCGTTCATCAAACTGTTCATATATATAATTATATATTTAGATATGCTATCTTATAGATAATTAATTCGTAGAAAATTACAAATATTTGATCTGTATATTATTATATTAGAACGGGAGATAATTTAAATTAGATGATTAAGAATAAAATGTTGACGATGCACTAAGTTTAGTGGAGTAGTTTAGAGTGATGTGCGTTGGAAAGATACAAGAAGATACGTGGAGATTGGAGCACCAGTAAATTTCAACGTAGATGATCGTGACAGGTAGATGAAATTAAATGATGAATTGAAACAGATGGGATGGTGTCAGATAAGGTTGGCAAAATTTGACTTGGGATTGACTCGAACAAAAATTTCAGTTAGATCTGAATCAGTTTTCATCTAACAATAATGAAATTTCAAGATGTATTAGCTTTAGGTAATAGTTAAGGGAGATAATTACAACATATTTTTCTGGGTTTATTTTTGAATTTAGAGTTATGAATATGAAAATTACACAGGATTTTTTTTTCTTCTAAAAATAAAATAAAATAAATATTCAAGAAAACATCATCGATCTTGCTTTATCCGAGCTACTGAGGGCGGAGAGCACGCGCAAGGGAGCGCTGATACCGGCGGAAGACGATGGTCCTGACGGCACCCAACTCCACCTTAATCTACTTGCCTCCTCCCATCCCACCCCACCGCCATCCACAGACGTCCACCACCATAGGAGCACAACTCAAGCAGCAGCAGAGAAGTAACACAGCTGTCGCTTCCCTCTCCGTATCCTCCTCCCATGTCTCGCTCCCGCCACCTCTACCTACCTCGCTAACTCAGCGCCTGGGCGCCCTCTGCGCCCAGGGCAGCCTCGACGAGGCCCTCCACCTCCTCCTCGTCGCGGAACCCGCCGGCTTGCCCCCCCTCGCCGATGGCGTCGGCCTCCTCCTGCAGGCCTGCGGTGCCCGGGGCGACCTCGAGCTCGGCCGCCGCGTCCACGGCGTCGTCGCTTCCTCCGAGGGCCTTATGTCCAACCCCGTTCTCACCACCCGCCTCCTCACCATGTACTTCGCCTGCGGCTCCCCTTCCGACGCCCGCCGCGTCTTCGACGCCCTCCCCCGCAGGAACCTTTTCCAGTGGAACGCCATGATCAGCGGATACGCCCGCAACGATCTCTTCGTCGAAGCCGTCGACACCTTCTTGCTGCTGATGTCCGCGACCGAACTCAGACCCGATAACTTCACCCTCCCCTGCGTCTTGAAGTCCTGCGCGGGCCTGTCGAACATGTCGACCGGGGAAGCCGTGCATGGGGTCGCCGTGAAGCTTGGATTGGGTTCTGATACTTTCGTGAACAATTCACTGATATCGATGTATGGCAAGTGCGGTTACGTCGATGAGGCAACTCACGTGTTCGATACAATGCCTGAGAGAAACTTGGTTTCTTGGAACACGATGATGTCTGCTTTTTCCGACAACGCCTTGTTGCAAGATGGATTCGATTTGTTCAAAGAGATGCTGTCGGTCAATGAAGAGAGTATGAGACCGGACGATGCAACGGCGGTGACAGTGCTGCCTATGTGTGCGGTTGATGGATGGCTTGAGATGGGGAGAGTTGTACATGGGATGTCGGTGAAGTTGGATTTGGATCATGAACTCAGAGTGAGTAATGCGTTGGTCGATATGTATGCAAAGTGCGGTTGTTTATCGGATGCACAATGCCTTTTTGGCCATAACCAGCAGAGAAATGTTGTGTCTTGGAATGCAATGATAGGTGGTGTTGCAAGGAATGGAGATGTAGATGGGGCCTTTGATCTTCTTCGTGAAATGCAATCAGAGGAGGGCATGAAGGCTAATGAAGTGACTGTCTTGAATGTTTTGCCTGCTTGTTTGGGACCATCGGAACTACAACATGTGAAGGAACTCCATGCCTATGCTATCAGAAATGGGCTACAGACTAATGACTTGGTGCCGAATGCTCTGATGGCAGCTTATTCAAAATGTGGCTTGCTGGATTCTGCAGATAATATCTTCAAAGATGTGGAGATCAAGACCGTCAGCGCATGGAATGCGCTGATTGGTGGTTATGCACAGAATGGTGATCCAAACAAGGCTATAGAATTATTCCTTCAGATGTCATCTTCTGGTTTAGAACCTGATTGGTTTAGCGTAGGAAGTTTGCTGCTTGCTTGTGCCCATCTACAAGATCTTCTTAATGGCAGGTCTCTCCATGGTTATGTCTTGAGGAATGGATTGGAAAAGGACTCGTTCATTTTGATTTCACTTCTCTCGCTTTACATCCAGTGTGGAAGATCACAGGAAGCGAGGTTCTTGTTTGACGCTATGGAGGACAAAGATTCTGTCTCGTGGAATGCTATGATTGCTGGGTACCTTCAGAATGGACTTACACGGGAGTCCCTCCAACTATTTCGTCAGATGCAACATGAAGGATATGAACCTTCTATCATTGCAACTACCAGTGTCTTCATGGCTTGTGCTGAATTATCAGCCTTGCCACTAGGGCAAGAGGCACATTGCTATGCGTTGAAGGTTGGCTTCACTGCGGACACCTTCCTCGGGAGCTCAATAATTGATATGTATGCAAAATGTGGTTCCATAGAGCATGCCCGCACCTTCTTTGACAATTTGAAGGACAAGGATGCTGTTTCATGGACTGTGATGATCACAGGGTATGGCATTAATGGTTATGGTAGTCAAGCTATAGATCTCTATAATGAAATGGAAGGCCATGGGTTGAAGCCTGATGCTTTCACCTATCTTGGTATTTTGATGGCATGCAATCACGCAGGACTGGTAGAAGAGGGACTAAGGTATTTTGAGGATATGAAGAATAAGCATAGTTTGGAGCCAAAATTGGAGCACTATGCGTGTGTTGCGGACATGCTTGGGCGGGTAGGTAAATTAGCTGAAGCAGCAAGGATAATTGAAGATATGCCAGAAGAACCTGATGGCAGAATATGGAGTGGTTTGCTCGCCGCATGCAGAACTCATGGAGACATATGCTTGGGGGAGAGAGTCATCGAGAAGCTGTTAGAATTGGAGCCTGACAAGGCTGAACATTATGTTTTGGCATCAAATCTTTACGCAAGCTCGGGGAGGTGGGATGGTGTTCGAAGAATCAGAAACAGAATGAAGGAGATTGGCCTCCAAAAGGACCCTGGTTTTAGCTGGATAGATGTTGGCGGTAGAGTTTTCGATTTTGTGTCGGGAGACAATAGACTTCCAGAATCTGACGAGATTCATAGAATGTGGTGCTCTTTAGAGGAGAAGATACGCGGTATCGGATATATTCCTGACACTAGTTCAGTGCTGCATGAGAAAGGAGACGAAGAGAAGCTGAAGATATTGCGAGGTCACAGCGAGAAGCAAGCAATTTCTTTTGGACTGCTGAAGACAAGCGGGAACAAGAAAATAAGGGTGTGCAAGAACATAAGGATATGCAGAGATTGCCATAATGCTGCTAAGCTGGTCTCAAAAGTGGTAGGCAGGGAAATTATCGTGAGAGATAACAAGCGGTTCCATCATTTTAGAGATGGTTGGTGCTCTTGTGGTGATTTTTGGTAATGGTTGTGCATCCTACCATAATTCAGTTTTCTCAAGCAGCTGTCATGTTGGAGATTTCAGTTTGGCTGGAATTCCAGGGTTCCAGTCATGAACATTACAAGAAAATATGGAAATTCTTGAATGGGCCTATCGAATAACTCTCATATCAGATCAATTCCGACACCCAATTTACAAGCCATCGCACCCAGCATGAAGATTGGTGGCTGCCAAATTCTCCTGATGGTATCGAATTCTAATATCCTTTCCCTATATTATGCCTGCACTTGTTTCCCTATCTCTTGATGCATTTGAGCCCATGTAGTCTGACTTACCTGCACTAGTTTCCCCAATTAGCAGGATAAATTTTCATGTCAGGTCATCCTGAGAATACCAACTCGTATATTCAACCATGAAGACATCAAAAATCACCTTTTCCTTACCGTTTATATCAGTTTATTTATACTTTTTGAGCTCAATTACAGGCTGCATGTCATTTCAACGCATCCCAGAAGAAAAGATGGGAGTGGAGTCCACAGTGAGTTGCAGGACACTTTGGCAGGCTCTTGTTTTTCTAGATTACAGTTATTAGATTGCTCGCATTCACCAGTTCATTTGCTACTTGTTTGATCTGAGAGATTAAAGTTTTTGGAATTGCGAAAACAATCATCTACTTGTGGAGATAAGGCTGCATGTAATTGTCATATTGGCACTTCTTTTTAGATTGCTTGTACCATATAACTCCAAACACTTAATTTCCATTCATTCTTATGCAGTTATTGCTCTCAGTTTCTTTCCTGATGCTTCGTGTTCGATCCCGCAGGCATCAATCATTGCTTCTTTCACACCAGTTAGGTTGGCTTCTTCACTGACATCGACGGGATGATCAAAATCGACTGTATCAGATGTTGACGAGAAATCTGCCATGTAGAAACGAAGATCCTGTTGTGATCAGACGTTTCTTGTCCTCCAAGTTCTTCCGAGACTTCTCATGTCAATCCAAAGGTAACACCAAACTTAACTGTCACTTCATGGTTAGCTTGCTTTGACATCTCACGTGTGCATCCCATCTTTCCACGCTCGTTTCTCGTGGACGTCAAAGTTGAGATATGAAATGAGCTACTGATTTCTCCAAACTCGTTTCTCATGAGACCGCCGAGTGACTGCAGGTAGGCTGCCGAAACTTCCACTCTACTTCCTCCTGCTGATGTTACTATTGGCTGCTTCCTGACGTCAGCCGCTGCGTCAAACTGGTATGCAATTCATCTGATGGGTTCTTTTTATTAATATATATTCATTATATATATATGTTAATTTATCATACAATAAACGAATATAATTTGCATATGTATTATCGGTAAAAATAGGCCTGCGCCAAGTCATCAACCAGTTCTATTGGTTGTCATGGCTGCGTGATACACCCTTTCCCTGCTTGGTGGCTGGGCGGAGGAAACAAAGGATCCAGGACAGGTATTTTTTAGTGTCAATCTTCCCTGTGTTTCCTCTTCAATGAACAACTGGGCACACAATTATTACAGATACAAATCCCATTTTTCTTATTGATAGTCTTACGGCATGATCCTTCGGATATCCGCATGACGTCTTTTAATTTGTATTATAATTAACTAAGATGTTCTATCAAAAGAAATCTATAAGAAAAACAAAGAAAGATACTCTATGCTCAATCATATGCTAATCAACAAAGGTTATAATACCATCATTTCGTGTACAGATGCAGCTAATGGCGACTAATTGCTGCTCATCACTCGTCGGATATTGAAAAATGAACTCTACATGAAAATGATGAATCTATTTCATGAGGATGTCGCAGTGTCATGTGATAGATAGGCCAAAGCATAACTCTTCTTGATTAGTAGATAGTAGATAATAATCACAATTTCTTTCAAATAAAATACAAGGTGATCACACTTCATATTTGATCACAGACCGTAGGATTAACATGGGGATGCTAAGCTCATTCTGATAGGCCGACGGCCGTCATCTTCGTCCACGTCACCCAATCTTGCTCTTACAAACCGGGATATGCCTTGTACGTCAGTTTCTTGAGAGAGAGTGGGTGGGTTAGAATATTGGGTAGGGAGACTGGACTCGGGTAAAGCCTGGGCCCCGTAACGCAAGCTGATGAGACTTTGGTTGCACACCGGAAGGTAATGTAATAGAAAATGGGGTTTATCCATGACGATTCGGGTATAGTTTGACGGTAGGTAAGCATGGTGTGGGAATATGCTCAAAGATCCGCCTCATTGATGTGTCCAGAATGACAAAATTCCGTGCTCCACCCCACTGCGGAGTCACCCGTCATTTCGATTCTGACAGGTGGTGCGGGACCCAGAACAACTGCCAAGTCATCACGGAGGTAGGGATCGCGGTGGGTCTCCGGACAGGTGCGTCGCGCGACTGCACGCACCTACTCATATCGGAGTCGTCACCAAAGTCAGCACTGGGAAGCCCGATCGCGCCTCCCCATCACCAGAAAAAGCCGGACGCCCAACCCCGCATCGCTCTCCTTCCTGCTTCTCGAGAGGCAAGGCAACGAAAGGGAAGTCCGTGGCGGCGGAAACCACGGGGATATTCGGCGACGATGGAGGTGCTCAGCCCGTCGCCGCCACGCAGTCCGGCCGTGGACCGCTACGGCCGGGGAGGCCCGGCCCAGGGCGCGGCCCTCCGCTTCCTTCTTGACCGGGCGTCGCCCGGGCCCCGGGACGCAGGTTCCGGAAAGCTCTACGTGGCGGTCGGGCGATCACCGGAGAAGACCCTGGGGCTTCTCCGCTGGGCCTTTCGCCGCTTCGAATGCAGGGAGATCGGTTTGCTCCATGTTCACCAGCCGTCGTCCTTGATCCCCACTCTCTGTTAGTCTCTCTCTCTCTCTCTCTCTCTCTCTCTCTCTCTCCTCTAGGATTATGTCGAGTTCTAGGTTTAATATTGTCGGTTTTCTTGCTTTTGTTTCTCTCGGTTGTATTATTGGCTGCGCTGCACTTCATTGGTTCGCCCTTGGCATTAACCATATGGGTATTATTAGCCTTCATTGTCGTGCTTCTGTATCTTAGCTGCAGGTTTATATTTGGTTTTAAGTGCTATTACTGTTGTTGTTTGTTGTGTTGCGAATGTGCTCATTGGAATCTGCGGCTTTACTTTACAAGCATCGATGAGAGATTTGGCATGATGTGTATTTTGGATAACTCTAGCTTATCCTGGTTTCTTTTTGTACCAAATGAGCTTTTTTAGGTCTTGTTGATGTATGATGCTCTGTTGCAGTCGGATAAGAGAGTACAGGAGCCGTTGAAAACTTGATTGTCGAATTATAGCATGGGATGGGAAGTCATGTAGAAGCTTATATAATGTTGAGACATACAAATTGATCGAATGAAGTAATATAGAGGCCCTGTTGGTTGTAGGATCTTATTCCTCCTTGAGGTACATGTTCATGAGTTAATCACCTGCACCTGTTAGATCCAAATGGCTTGTAGGTGCGGCTGTCACTAACATGAAATTGGTCGGTTCGAACAATTGAAAGTGTATCCAAATCTTGGCATCGTAAAGTCCTGATCAATTTCGATGAAGTGGGTTAAACATTATGATGGTGGTGTACATGCTTAATCTTCTTGAGCAGCACTTTATTCCTGTTCTACTCTTTTATTATGAGCTATCTTTTATCCTCATGGTGATGTAAATCAATGTACAGTAGGAAAAATTCCTGTTAATCAAGCTAATGAGGAGCTGGTGTCCTCGTATCGAAGAATTGAGAGGGAAGAGACAAAGAAGATCCTATTCAATTATCTGAGTTTCTGCCATAAGGCGCAGGTGCTTCTCTTTTGTCATTTTTGTTTTCTTTTTGTAGCCTTCATGGGTTCAGCATTTGAGAGTCACCTTTGCTGAATTGCAAATCATTTTTAGGTCTTGTTTGGTCTTGAATTGACAGGATAGGACCAGAATCTTTTCTCTGGGTACCTTACAAGTCTTAATATTCCTTATTTGGAAATTTCTATCATAAGTTAGGGCTGTAAGTTCAGCACCCTGATGCAATTCTTGTAGACAGTCACTTGGCTATTAGGGTCCTGAGTGCAACTCATGTGCTTGCAGCATCATTCCAAATCCTTGAGCACTTCTTAAGGATTGGTGCACCAGTTTTTTAGTGCTCTAATGTCTTTTGGAGTTGGTAAAGTTAGAAACCAATTCAAATTACTCTCTTAATCTCTGAGAGAAGTGGAAATTTTATGCAACAATTTATATATGTTGTTAAATATTGTCATTCTAGTGTATGGAGCTAAACCTACTATGGAATATGCAGGTGCATGCAAGTGTTATTGTGACTGAAAGTGATCAAATTCAGAATGGAATTGTGGATATCGTGACTCAACATGGCATTAAGAAGCTTGTTATGGGATCAACTTCAGACAAGTAAGTGGTGATTCCTGGTATTTATTCTTTCCTCTATATCCACTTTTATATCCAGCTAAACAATTGTGTGTCCTCCATAGAGATCTTTGGTCATATGATTAACTTTCTTCATCAGCAACTAGTTTTAGGCATCAACCAACCAGCAACTAGATTTCGGCATTGAGTAATTTGACTAGCCTTTGGAACTTAGCAAACAATGTAACCTTTTGAGGATCTTTTATTTAGTGTTTGGCAAGTGAATGCACCATTTTATTTTTTATAAAGTAACCATCTCAGTATAGAAGTCAGAAATACTTCAATAATTAATGCTGGGATATGTAAAAGGAAACTCTGGAGGTATATTGAATCTGATATAAATCAAATTTCTAGCTACATAAATGTTTAGAACGGTTTAGAAACTAGAATTCTATTCTGTGTCATGTGGCATCAAGTAATAAAAATGTTGATGCTTTCAGTGTTTATTAGAATTGAGGTCTGAAAGTACCAAAGCAGATATGATAGAGATGCATAGATTTTTGGTATTGTTCCAGTGTTGAGTTAGGTCTTAAAAAGTTAAGAATGTACTTGTATTGACTGTATATATGATTGGCCGACATGATAATTTTATATTGTGTTATGCCTGTATCCTTATTTTTTGTGCTGGTATGGCATTTTTTGGGTATTTTCCTTTTTCTTATATGTTCTAGGTCGTGCAAATTATGTTTTTATTACTTAAAGTTTGATATGCTTTGAATTTTGATACTATTTCAATTCATTAGGCTTCTTATATTTCTTGTTCCTTAGGTTCCTTTAATCTTTAGGTTTCCTGTCCACCAAACATTGTTCCAAGTTCACTGTATCACCATTTCCTTGCACATGCCAACTTCAGGAACTTTGGTCAAATTCAAGGTAGAACAAGTTGAAATAGTTCTGAAGAGTTGTTTTATATTATTTGACCGGAAAATGCAATTCTATAGAGTTTCTGTAAATTTGCTGGTTAAGTTGCATTAACATGTGTTATGTTGTGCTTATTTAACTAGGACTGAAGTTTCCCAGAAAACATGTTTCAAAAAGACAGTTGTTGTGCTTACAAGCAATGAAATTTTCATTCCATTTATTCAGGATCCAGAATTTATTTAGATACCCGATAGCTCTAGGGTAAAATTTTAATGCTTAAAAGAGTTTAATTGCTTAAGCTGGTAACTGATACTAGGTTCCAAATGCTAATATCATTTAAACCTCTGTTGTTCCCTGCCACTAATTGTGCTTTGTCTCATTAATGCCCCCTGTGCTGCTTTGTATAATTTAACTGCAACTAGGGTAGGTGGTGTCAGCATAAATACAGCTTTTAGGTTACACTTTGATATAATAATTTTGACATCACCTTGAGTGCAAAACTTTACATCAGCTTTTAGGTTACACTTTGGCATATGCACAATGTTTGGTGGCATCATAGATCAGCTTGATGTGTGAAATGACCCACACACATTCTATCATACATATTACCCATACTATGTTGCATCAGAGTGAATCAAATATTTCAATCATCATGCATTGCCTCTCTGATAGTGAACTTCTTGTAATGGACTGGTTACAGTTGCTTCAAGTTGATTGGGAGCTCCAGCAAAACAACTTTTACTGCAAAAAATGTACCTCCATTCTGTGAGATATGGTTTGTTAGCAAAGGTAGGCATATCTGGACAAGGGAGGCTAGTGAATTCACAGATGACTTACTTCCGGTTCTTAGGCCTGATGAATCTGTTAATGGAGAGATATTCTGGTTAAATTTACAAGATCACAATGTTGAGCCATTGCTTCATCCAGAATGTCCACTCAATAGCTTCTTTGGTGCTGATCTGCAAGGAATTAGAGGCTTGAATCAGAATGAATCCAATAATTCAGTTGCCATCCCAACTGCCGAGTCCTGTGTTACTTGTACAACAAAATTTTGCAGTTCACAGGAACCTTCACTTGCTGCAGCTTCATGGCATTCTTCCCCATCTGTTATGGAGTTCCTATCGGAAATTATCTCCAAGGTATGCACACAAACACTCCATTTCTATCTCATGAAATTGCTCAGAAGTAATTTTGACTTCATTTATATAAATAATAGGATGAGCTGGATCAGGATATCTTGTATGATCAGCTCAAAGAAGTAGCAGCAGAAGTTGAAAGATCTAAAAGAGAAGCATTTATCGAGCTTGCTAAACGGAAACAACTGGAATCTGAAGTTGCAGAAGCTGTTAATAGAGTAAGCAACATTAGCACATACGTACTATATTTATTTATATCAATCAACTAAGCATTGCTAAAGCTATCACAGTCTGTTTGTTTGTATTGGTTCATATTCTATTCATTCGCGCATGAATTTGACAGTTTGCATAAGTTGTTAGGGTAAAACATCTTTAATTAGATTTCTACTGAAGTGTGCACATCACCAAAAGCAGCCAAAAATGATGGTTGTCATATAGTTTCCTTTTAAGTTGTTGGGCTGTAGATAGCTAACTTATATGATTGTTCCTGGTTTTGACTAGGTCAAAGCTCATGAAGCTGCCTGTGAACATGAAGTCAAAATTAGAGAAGAGCTTGAAGATATTCTTAGAACTATCAAGTTGCAGCATGAAGAGATTGTAAACCAAAGGGATGAAGTCTTGAGAGAGTTGCAAAATGTCATGGAAAACATAGCCCTCCTACATTCTCGTGCTGAAGAAATGGCCCTTCTCAGGGATGAAGCTGAAGGTGAATTGGAGATCATCCAATCGTCAATAGAGATTATTAATAGAGGAAGGCAGAAGATCATCCAGAAAGATGACATTGAGGACAACAAGTTTGAAAATTTGGGATCCAGTGGGCATGACCCGTCTCCAAATTGCAGCCAGCTTATTGTTTATGGTGATGATGTATATGATTGTGCAGAGTTTACATTGTCAGATCTGCAAACTGCTACTTGTGAATTCTCAGAGAGCTTCAAGTTAGGCCAAGGAGGCTATGGTTGTCTTTACAAGGGAGAAATTATGAATAGAACTGTGATGATAAAAAGGTTACATCAACATAATGTTCGAGGCCAGGTGGAGTTTCAACAAGAGGTATGCTCTCTGTCATGCACGCACAAACAAACTAACGCATTGTGACTATCCAAGTAAATTTTAGTTACAGTTCATCACAAAAGGGTAAGTTGCTCCTCAAGCATATGATTAAGTTGTGATTTTCTATTGTCTAAATCCTATAATTCTATGATTAATTCAATGCAATGAGACATTTTCCAAAAGGCGCAATAACATATTTTTTGTTAGTACCAACTGCAATGAGGATTGGATATTCATATTTCATTAAAGATATATCCAACAATTTCCACTTGAAGATATAAGAACCCTCTATACAGGAATATATAATATTCTAGATGTCTATGAGATGAAATGTTGGTTCAGATATTTTATCCAATGCTGTCAATGTGAGTTCTCAGGACCAACATAAGGTTCATAAATGAAATATGCAATATAGAATAGCCCCTACATGTTACATGCGAGATCCAATGCAATGTATTCCTAGGAAAGAAGTCTTCTTTTGGTTATGTTTCTAGCTTGTATGGAGACGTTGGTTTTGGTCTGTCTGGTTTCTTTGCTGTTGATTGTATAAACAACCAATAGTATTTACAACAGTCTCGAGAGTGGCAGACTGGGACATTCTTAATGGATTAGTTGCAAAAATTCAATTCGGAGGGCAGCAACATGCCTAAACTTATCTTGCATTTCTTTTGTGATCCCGGCGATGAGGGTTTGGGTTATGGAAACAGACTCTTTATATATGTTGACCCTCTAACAATGAACTGACAGGTGTCTCATGCAATGGGCTTTCATTTTTAGCTATAACTCCATTTTATAGATTTCAAGTTTCATGTAGGTTTGAATCTTGAGAGCCCTTATTATTTCGAAAAATCTTTGGAATTATTTATCCTTTTCCACTTTACAACAGCTTGGTTTTCAGCCTGTAAGTTATTGAATTTTACCATCCTTAGTTCTTTACTGGATATCATTTTTAAAATCTTCTTAGCATTCCAAATTTTATGATAGTTGTCCTTGGTTAACATGATAATACTTGGTTCTGGAAACACCAGGAAGTTGTGCATGTATCATAATTCCTTAAAGAAAATTAGTATATTCTTGTGGTACTTCCATATATGTCGATCAAGTATCGTCAACGACTTACTACATACTTTGGGTCACATTTTACCAACATACTTAACTATAATCAGGCAACAGTTTAGAGTGGACCAGATTATCTAAGAGGATCATAATACTGGTAAATATTGATATACCATGCATCAATATAACTATGATCAGCAAATTGGGTTTGGATCATCATTTTCTAGTTCAACAAACCAAGATGTGAAAAGGGACCTTTAAATGCTTATTGTGAGGCTGGCTTTGAATGTAGTAGTAGTACAATACGCTACGTGGTTTTGCATGTGGTAGTTTTGTGCTGTTGACTAAACCATTCTTGTATCCTATGTTCTTGTAGGTCCATGTCCTCAGCAAAATTAAGCACCCACATCTGGTCACGCTGATTGGTATGTGCCCAGAAGCCCTGTCTGTTGTTTATGAGTATATGCCCAATGGAACGCTCCAAGATCGCCTCTTCTGCAGAGCCACTCCAATGAATTGGAAGATCCGAGCCCGAATAACAGCTGAAATCTCAAGCGCGCTCCTCTTCTTGCACTCCTGCAAACCTGAGAAAATTGTTCATGGTGACCTAAAGCCTGAGAACATCTTTCTTGACCACAGCTACAATTGTAAACTTGGAAATTTTGGAGTTTGCCGGCTCGTACAGCAGGATACAGGGCGCAACCCAACGTTATGCCGATACAGAGAGCCCCAGGCAGCATTCCCTTATTCCGACCCCGAATACCAAATGACTATGGAATCAACAATGAAGTCTGATGTATATTCCTTTGGAATCATCATTCTCCAGTTACTCACCGGGAGACCGGCTAGGGGGTTGTCTGATGAGATACGCCGGGCTTTGTTATCTGCAAATTTGAAGTCGATCTTGGATCCTAGTGCTGGTGACTGGCCTACCGATGTGGCAGGAAAGCTTGCAGAGATTGGTTTGCAATGCAGTGAACTGAATGCTGAAGATCGACCAGAGCTGACACCTGAGATGGTGAAAGACCTGGGGTACCTACATTTGATGGAGGAAAGACCAGTACCCCCGTTCTTCCTGTGCCCAATCCTTCAGGCAAGTGTAAATGAAAAGTTTTCTCATGGTTGCTTGTTAATTACGAGCAAAATTGTAGTTGATATTTTAGCTACCCAATGTCTGGTAACCTTGACACCGTACGCTCTAAATGCTGCAGGAGATCATGCATGATCCTCAAGTAGCAGCAGATGGATTTACCTATGAAGGAAGGGCCCTGAGAGAGTGGTTGGATAGCGGACGAGATACTTCCCCTATGACCAACTTGAAGCTAAAACACCTAAATCTCACTCCCAATCATGCTCTCCGTCTCGCTATACAGGATTGGCTGTGTCAGCCATGAAGATGTGCAGCAAGATTGTTTGCCATGATTTGCACAAGGTGTCATCAGAATCTCGCATAATACTGGTGTATATTACACCATATTCCTGTGTAATACTGTACATACATGAATGGTGGGGAGCAGTCAAGAGTGTCAATACGGTGTTTACTTTAATGTGTCATAGATTTTAATCTACCTCTGGTCACAGTAACGGGAGAATTTTTGTACCATATGATGAATGCTGATTTATTTTTATCTAATGATGATTCTTTTGTGAGTTTGTCTCCCATCCCCCGGTATGAGCATCCAAAACACACAAACCTTGTCCATAATGCCCACTGCAAATGATTGTTCCTTCATGAGCAATAGGCAACCCTTTGTTTTCTTTTATATTCTTTTGTATTTCCAGGGAGTGAATTGATTCTTATAGTCCATCAATTGACTGAGACATTTGGATGTTTCATTATCAATCTGATCGGAATATATATCAGATAGACTATCAAGTAGCTGTTTATGCTTGTTGCAGTCTCTGCTTTTGTCAGCATCGTTTTTCTCTATTAGCAGCAGAAAGCATGCATGTTATGTTATATCTTTGTGCATATCAAACTTTCATGATGTTTTGAATTATATTGGGATTGTTTGGCTTCTGCTCTGTGACTTGGAGGAGCATGTTATTTTGAATATATTGTATTGTTTTTTAGAATATTACTCTTAATAATCCATCTAGATTTCAGCCATGATATCCCTCATCTTTGAAACTTGTTGGGTTGAGACCCATGTCTACTAGCTCAAGCAGGCACATGCCATGCAACCCCTCTTCAGATCTATATTTGACTCAATCAACATAAAGAAACATACCTACCTAAACCTATCATGGACTGTAAGTTAGGAAAAGGTAATGTAAGTGGTCAAAGAAGAAAAAGCTTGCAACCCCCTCTTTTTCCAACAGTGCAGTGTCTGCTTCTCTTTGATCTCAAAGGAGATGACATAAACAATATGATGATAATGAGAGCTCCTCGGCTTCGCCCAGTTCTTCTCCACCATGGTGCCTCTTTCACCTGCAGATGTGACTCAACCAAAATGACTACCCACCAAACAAAGTCCAAGCCTCTCTCTTATCCCAATGAATTGTTTAGGTGGATACTGGAAAGAATGGGTCAATAATGGCAAGCCTGCATCAGCTTCAGGGATGAAGATAACAAATGACAGTGACAATTCCCAATCTGAACCTGCCAACTCATCCCTACCTGTGTGATATTATGTGCAGCTCTCAGGCAGCAACAAAATTGAGAAGAGAGATAAATGCTAGTAATCTAAATAAAAAACAAAAGCTTCCAGTAGGTGAAATGATGGAGAGTGCACACTGCCAAAGAAGAGAGAGGACCCCTCAAGCTCACATTCATGGGAGACATGCTCTCCAAACAAGAGATGCACCTTTAGCTTTTCCACAGCAGTTTGTCCCCATACAGAATCCATGTACTCACAACAAAGGAATCCACAGTACAATCTCACCTCAGCAGCTGGTAACACTAGGCTTGAAACAGGGATGTGACCACTGACAAGAAGCTTGCATAATTAAAAGGAGAGTACTGAGCAAATGGAGCCCATCCCCATAATCAATTACATGGCAGGCAGTCACATGATGGCTAATACCCAAAAACACTCTCTTCTGAATCACTGTGCCCATGCACATTGATACCCAATACCCAAAAGTCTCCCTTGTCAATCAGTGTGCCCATGTACATTGATTGTATCACCATGATTCAAATCATACATTCAGGCTACAGCTTCTTCCCCCCTCTTGAAGGACATTGATGAGTTGTAGGATAAGAAAATTCACCTCCACTGTCCTTCAGAAGAGATGACATCATCCCTATATATATATAATGTCAAAGGACTGTTTAACTATGTTCTCCTTTGATCTCAGAGCACAAGAATGTGCACCTGCATCAAGATCATGTAGTTTGATACCCAAAACCTTATTTTTGTTTAGCATTCCTGGTTGTGGCCAGTAGCCATATGAACTGCACTGTATGTTCTACAGCTTGTCTACCATGTCACTGCTATCAGTTATTCTTCCTGACCCACAGCCCATCATTCCAAATGATCCCACAGCTGAAGACAGACCTTTGAAGCTACTACTACCCTCGCTGCTGCAATGCCGGAACCTCCTTGGCTTTGAGGTGGTGTTCTGGTCTCCGGTGTCTCTGGCCTTGGTGGTTACCAGCCGAGATATGCTGCTGCGGCAGAAGGGGCAGGCCGGTGCAGGCAAGAACAAGGTTGTGGGGTTTGGTTTGCTGTGGCAGCACACGGCCAGTGTGCATTGGGCACACATCTGATGCCGGCAGTCTTGGACCTCGATGGTGCAAACCCGGTCGAAGCAGATGGAACAGAACTCTGCATCACTCCCCTGCAATAACAACTATTTTTCATGAGATGGAAGTATCAAAGGCCATTACGTTTGATGTATTATAGTTTCTCAGAGGCAGAATATCATCAAACAACTCCTTGTGCTATTGCTGTTATCCTCCTATCATCTTTACATTGTTTAATCATTAGCAATTAGAAGCAAAATGCTCTTTCTTTGGGGGACAAAAGCAGCTGTGAGTTCAGGAGGTCATATGAGTGTCAGTTTGTAAGCATTGTGGGATGTACCCATCTCATGACTCACAGTGAAATTGCTCATATTCAAGGGTTAAAACTGGAGAGAAGAATCATTGCAGGTTGTGGCCCAGACCTGAACAACTAAATGAAGGGTGAAATCATGGTGTCTTAATCTACTACTTAGGTTTATGGAAATAATTTGCAGATTCAGTAAGTAAACGCAGCATAATTCTTCCACCAGATTCAATAACATGATCGTACTGCTGCTTCACAATGCAGTTTTAGCAATATATAGATAACAATGCCAAAAGATGCTGCTCTTTCTTTCTTTCTTTCGATCGAAGACCGAGTTTGCTCCGTGCAAACAAAATGCCATTGGCTTAAATCTCACAATTAACAAGAGGAAAATGACATTGATATAATTATGGATCCCAAAAAAGGGTTATATCATAAGCAGAAGAAAAAAGAAAGAAAAAGAATTAAGATATCTTCCTTAAACAAATGGGAGAAAAAAGATGTAGTACCTCAGAAACATCATCATCAAATGCTTTATCTGAATGTGCAGGAGATGTCAACGAATCTGTAGTTCCTTTCAAGATCTTCATTTCCCTTTCCCTGTTACCCTCCATCAGAGCTGCCTCTAGCAGAGCCTTCGTCTCTGAATCAAGTTCACTGATGAACTTCAGTGCAGAAGGCCAAACCAGAGGCTCTGCTGCAGATGGGTTCAATAGAGCTGCACATTCTCCATGATTCTGCTTCAGTGCAACCTCATACGGCATTCTCCTGTAAATCCAAGTGCCAACAAAGAAAAAGGTCATTACGCAGCCGCATTGAGATGATAAATCGCAAACAAACTAATGAACAAGTTGGTATATCCAATCACCCTACCGATCTTTAGTCCCGGTACAAGAAATTTTTCCGACAAAGATGGCGACTAGAACGCACATTAGAGAAGCTAAAAGGATGCTGGATTGAAAAATCTCACATTTTTGTAATGCATGAGCCAACAAAAGATTTCCTAATAGCTTATCCTAAGTATTCGATAGCATAGGAGTAGAAAATTGCCGAGCAATATCAAAAGCTGCACCTAGATTTGTGAATTGCAACAAATAAAAACCAGTTGATCGAAGCTCCTGGGCACTAACGAGCTTGGATGGAATCATCTACACTAATTTCATCCTCCCAGTAACTTGCACAAACCCTAAGTTATGATCAAGCAACTCCAAGCTTGGAGCAGAAACAAAGTGCAAACCGAGACACATCCTTACCCAGATGAATCCCGTTGAAGCCGATCAGCACCGCGTGCAAGCAACTCCCTGATGCAATCCAAGCTTCCCCCCCGAGCTGCCAAGTGCAGAGGGGTGCTCCCAGGAAAGCTGCAATTTGGGATCGCTTAAGCTCACAGCTAAGTCACAATCTCCAGACTTGGAACTAACACCACAGGCATGTGTGTGACGGAGAAAGAGTCAGTCACAGCATAAACTTACCCATATCGGCCAGTCGAAGCACAGACGAGAGCGCCATTGTCTACCAGAATATGGACGCAGCTGGGCCTTTTTTGCCTCGCCGCGAGGTGCAACGGCGTCGCTCCGGTGCCATCACTCACGTTTACAAACCGGGCAAATCCCCTGTCAGTCCACAAAAAGAAGAAGAAGGTAAACCTTGACTCATTCAACCACAGTCACGCCATGAATCGGTGGATCTTTTAGAGCCCTACCAAGAACTTGCAACATGTGTGGATTTGGCAGCCGACAGGATTGCTCGCAGACAATCGGAATGACCATAATAAGCAGCATGATGGAGGCAAGTTCTTCCATTTACCGAATCGAACATCAAGATCTATCCACACAGATAACTAGAGATGAATCTCAGCACAAAAAATCCAAGATTTCGGAGAAGAGAGTAACAGAAAAAGGGAATCTTGAGAAGAAGACAGTAGCTCGGCTCACATTTGCTCCGGAATCGAGTAGCTTTTGCACGCACTCGATCTTTCCATGCATCGCGGCCAGCATCAATGGGGTCTGATTACGGAAACCAAATTCCATGAAAATGAAAAGATTTTTGAGTAGGAAGGAAGTAATTCATGACAAAACAATGTCTTTTTCTGGCCTCTTCACCTGTTTATCTCGATTCAAGACATCGGGGCTAACAGATCGATTCAAGATCATAGACAAAACCTGCAAACATATCGCACATCAGACCAAAAACCCAAGCATCGACCGATCCTCGCGAGAAGAAGCTCGGGCGGAGGGAAATGGTCTCACCTCAACGCGGCCATTGGCGGCGGCGATGTGGAGCGCGGAGAGGCGGTCGTAGATGGTGGTCCGGAGAAGCAGTGACGGGTCGTCCTTCAGGGAGGAGTCCACCGCCTGCAAGTCGCCGGCTTGGACTGCCGTGAAGAAGTCATGGTCGTAGCTCGAGCTGGCGCAGCTCAGTCCCTGGCCCATCGCCGCCCTGCCTCTCCGAGCTCCACCGGTGGTCGATACGTCAGCTCTGGAGGCCTTCGGACTCCCACCGGAGCGCCGCGGCGCCTCCGGGGAAAGGGAGGCGAGCGTTGGAAGGGAAGGAGGGAAGCAGAGGAAGCGTCACGGCAGCTGTCTTCGGGTCTTTAAAATAATACTAAGTCTTTAGGATGCTTTCATTATTTTACGGACCACAAAATGACTCAAACGCGGTCAATATTACAATAATTAAGTTCTATCTAAATACATTAAAAATAATAAATATTTTCGAACTTCTAAAAAATCATTTTATCCTCGTAACTTTCAAAAATCTTCCTAATAGCCCTATCCTAATTACAAAAAATTATTAGACAAATAAAAGATGAAGACTAATATTATCTAACAACTCAAACACGAAGGCACAGATGATTAGGAGAGGGGGTCGACGTGCAAAGTGAAGACATATCCTAAGTATTATCAGAGGTATAACGGATGATGGTGATCGATACGAGTAAAATATTTTTTTTCTAAAAGAAAAAAATACAGTATTTCAAACTTACGATACTTTATTCGAAAAGTCCAAAGTTTAAATTTCTTTTCAAGAATTCATACTCCACTATCTCTACTTTGCATAACTTCTTTTTCGATAAATCTCAGTATCATTGACTCTTTATCTAATTGATGATTATAAATAAAAAAAAAGATACAGAGAGATGGTGGTAGAAGAAATAAGAGATGAGTATGAGAAAATGAATGTGACAATTAATACTATATCGGTTATAAAAAAATTATTTTTTAAGAAATAAGAGAGGTTCTATTGATACAAATTAAAAAAAAGACGCTATTAGAAAGAAAAAAAAAGTGAAAATAGGTTTTTTTTTATAAAGAATTTGCCCAAATAAAAATAAGTCAGGCAAATCATCGAGCAGTTCACGTGCAAGAGGAGTGAATCCCCCCAACGGAGTCACGCACTTTGAATGCTTTAACCACTCTGACTCTGACATGTAGGTCACCAATCACCGTCGTGGCAACCATTTATTGGAGATGGGCCTCACGAGGCTACGCCCCATCAATTTTTGACCCGGGTCGGTCTTCCCCTCCCATAAATAATTGACCGCGACGTCGGGCACAATGGCAAGACCTCATCGGGAATCGAGTCCCTTTGCTTCACGGTTTAACCCGACCATGATAAGTCGACTCGATCGGTTCGAGTTTGACCACTTTTGACCGAGGAACGACGTGGAATCAAGTAATGGAACCCAATGTGCGATGGCTTCACCAACACAGACTCGGACCAAATCTAATTAGGGTCGCAATCCATGGAAAAAGGCATTTCCGTAAATAAATTTGTCTCCGGCACTGTTTTTAGCTCTCGCATGGCGCCTTTTTTAGGCATCATCCTACGGCATTAGGGTTCTTCGGCGGCCCGTAGAGTGTGTTCGGTTCGGTGGTACGCAGCAATTCTTTCTTCTTCTTTTTTTTTTTTTGGGAAAAGATTCTTTTGTTTGTGCAATTGTTGCAGCATTTGCTTCTTTGTCGACTGGAGCTTCTTGATGTGATGGTTAAAATCCTAACGTAAGGACCAAAAAGTTGGATCTTTCTCACCAATTTTATTATTGAGAAAGAGACGTGGTTGGATCTGCCTTAATCTACGATTTAGATTGTTTATCTCTCGACTTTTGATACTTATCCTTCTTGTTGTGTGATCGAAACAATGAAAGATCTTTGCTCAGTAACCTTGATGTTCTTCTGAACAGTAGGAAGCAATGGCTCCTCCGCAGCCGAACAGCGGTCTCTTTGTTGGGCTGAACAAAGGCCATATCGTCACCAAGCGGGAGCTGCTCCCTCGCCCTTCCAGCAGAAAAGGAGTATTAATCTTTTGTATTCTTTTTTTTTTTTCCCATTTGCATACAGTCTGACTGATCTCTGCAAACTCGTGCAATGAAATGTGGAATTTGTGACTATCAGCTTTTGATGCATGTAACAACATTCTTAATGCATGAAACTACACATTCTTTGTTTCATTTCAGTTTTGATGTATGTTAATTTGGTACTTGATGGCTGAACAACATTTTTTATCCATGGGACTGTGCATTCTTTGTGCTATCCTATTTTTTATGTATGTTTAGATGATCTGAGTGAATCCTAAATTTGATCATGTGATAGTGTCGAGAAATCTATATATTTCTTCTCCCCACCATGGGTCTGGTGCATGCTAATTGTTGTAGTTAAAAAACTTCATGTGGCTCTTATGAATCAATTTGGGTATACTTATGATTTGTTTATTTAAGGGCTTTTGCATCCTGTACCATTCTCCGGTATTATATGATGAGGCTACATCGATAAAGAAAAGACATCTTTCTGAGTCTTTTACACCTTGATTTGTTATGGCTCTTGTGAATTTTCGTGGATATATACGAAGAATCTGGGAAATTGTTCCTTCGAATTTCTTCTGAAACATTTACCTTGTGAGGTTGACTAGATATAATTCAGCTTCCATGTAGCAGGAATATGCGTTCAAAGATTATCACAGTGAATCCTATTATATTGGATTGATTTGAGCATGTTAGAGCAAAGTCTAGTGATTTGTGGTCGGATTGAGATGAGTGGTCTGATATTATTAGTCATTCACTTTGGTTTTGAAAATTATTGAACCTTGGAAGTTTTGATTGTTAGCAAGTCCCATTGCCATTATAAGTTCCGAACTTGATGTTGTGCTTGGATGTTTTGATTTATCATATGATTTTTGATTCTTTTCAGAAGACGAGCAAAAGAGTGCATTTCGTGAGGAATATAATCAGGGAGGTTGCAGGATTTGCTCCTTATGAGAAGAGGATCACTGAGCTTCTTAAAGTTGGGAAGGACAAGCGTGCATTGAAAGTGGCAAAGCGAAAGTTGGGCACGCACAAGCGAGCCAAGAAGAAGCGTGAGGAGATGGCCAATGTTCTCAGGAAAATGAGGTCAGTGTTCAGATTTTCCCTTTTTATTATCGTTTTCTTTACTAATTGTACGGTAACAGATGTCTTAGCATTGGGGTTGGAGGCATACTTCATAATTTATATTATGAATTCATCATGGAAATATCTGATAGGTACCTTTGTGGCTAGAAATTGAAGTATTGTGGACTTAGCAATAAGAAGTACAATTAGCGATAAGGACTTCTGTAGGAATGGGTCCCTGATGATATAGTTCAAAAACAGGCGCCTGGTCCGCTTAATACCGAATGACAAAGATACAATGTCGGACAATATGTAAACAGACACAATTTGGTTTTATGCAATGAAAAATTAAAATTTCAGTTTTCTGTGTTGGGTTAATCGCTTGCTATTATGATATACAAATGAGAAAACTTGTCTACCGTGCCGTTTAGTGCATAAATTTCTATAAATTCTATACGATTCTGTGGTTTATGGTGATTCTAATTACCCATCTGTTGTTCCATGTGGTCATGTAACTCGCAGGTCTGCTGGAGTTAGCGATAAGAAGAAGTAAACGGGGGTTTATGATCTCATGTCATTGGCAGGATCAGATGCACTAAAAATCGAACTTTTTAGGATGTGTTACTTGTGAAATATTTTATATTCCCTGTGCCTTGAACGCCAGGATGTGTTATTGCTGAAGAAGAACATTGAGGCTATGGATTCATGGTTTAACTAACGTAGCAACTTTAGTTTTGATATTGATTTAGGTGCATCCGTTTTATTAATATCATCGACATATCGCTGCTTGTTCTGTGATTGTTAATGCCCAAATTTTCTGTCAACAGTGTGATTGATTGTGCAATTGATTAGATCTGTCGGTGTGTATTTTAGCGACACTTTTAGCATCTTTATGCATCAGCCAAAATGAAACGTCACAATCGGAAATATGAGGCTTTTCTATCCATCTACACAAATATACTCAAATTAATATCAGTATGATCTCTTCGAGATTTGTCGCTTTGATGTTATTTACATCCCATCTGTGTCTGTTCATGAAGGTCAACCGGTCAACGATGGTATTTCTTCGACGTATTCATGATGGTCAAGGGGTCAACGCTGCCGTTTCTTCTACCCATGCAGGCCACGTTATTTGTTAGCGTGCAGGTAAAAAGGTCTTTCAAATTTCACATTTTTTGATTGATGGGATCGACGGTCAGGATGATCCGTGGGTGCACTAAACGTGCCCGGCTGAATCGTGGGACCCACCTCGTGCGCTCACCGAACCCGACAGTCCTCGAGTCGACAAGAGGGCACGTGGCGAGCGACAGCGACCGGGTGCGTGAACCGGCTGTCCTCGCAGCCCATCCTATCACCGCCGCCCGCCCGCCCGCCCGCCCAGATCGGACGGTCGGGAGGGTCCGCTTGTCGGTGGGCGTGGCCGGTGGGGACGGCCGCCGCTCCCCGGCCACGTCAACCCATGTGGCGGCAAACAGCCTCCCACGGCGGCTCGACCTCGGCTCCAAGCCGAGCCCCGTATTCTCCACTTATTACCGTATTATCACAACATAAATAACCTCATTAACATTAAGCTGCGCCCATTAGTGTGACAGTCTGGGCTTCTACTCTTTTGCACTGTGCATGCATCATACACCTTGTCCATGTGCATTCACTACTGTTCCTTCCTCGTCTTCCTTTTAATACCCCTCATAAATAGGAGACAACCACAAGTGTTTTCCTTTAGTTACTTCATTGTCAATTTGATCTTGTACATGCTGCTACTCTGTCTTTTGCCTTTTGGTCCTTTTGTTTTGTTTATTATATCCACAAGAACCAGGACATGGTAGGTTGACCTGAGGTCAATCATGTAAAGGGAAGATCTCTTGCTGCTAGTTGCAGTGTGGCAATCTGCCCAAGTGCAGCAGTTTGATGCTTTTTTAACCTAAGGAGCATAATTCTCTCTCCCATATTAGTCATGCAAAGAAATTGATGCAAAAAAAAAAGGGGGGATCTTTGAAGATGTGGATGTTGTCTGAATAGCAGGCCAGCAACTGCTAATAATCTTCTGCAATTTCAGTGAAGATTAAATTTTGGTTTCATTACTTGTTCAAAATTTTGATCATAAACATGCAGATGTGACTCTGCATATTTATGATCGAAAACATGCTCATCAGAATCATTCAATCCCATATCTCCATTCAACACAAGGTTTCAGCAATAAAGAAAGGCATCTTATCTGTATACAGATCCCTCACATCTGTCAACTTTGCCATCCCATTAACCAAGACGAGATTGAGACGGTGGAATAGCAATTCGAACCAATGGAAGCTTTTAGTGCCTTGTAATATCCGATTTGTATTATTTATGAGCTTCCAGCTCGAGTCTTCTCAGGTCCACACAGCAACACCGACTGGGGACCATTTAAATCATTGCAACTTTCATCCCTCTCTGAGCCGCGGCTCCAAGCCGCGCCGATTTAAGAAAAAGGGCATATAAAAAAAGGAAAATCGACAGGTTGCGGGGAAAAATAAAGAAAGAACGACGGGAGGTGGGATCGCCTCCAACGATTGTAGCTTTCCAATTTGATTGCTGTAAAGTGACGGAGGACAAGTTTAGGTTTCTGAAGATGGACGGTTAGTATAGGAATTTTATGGTTTTGGGAATAATGTATGCTTGGAAAGGATCCTCACCAGAGACCAACTATAGCGGCACCTCCTGCTGCGACTGCGCTCTCCATCCCCTTCCCTGCGACTCTACCCCTCTGCTCGCCTCGAATGGGAAAAAGGCAGCTCCTTTTCCAGTCTCTTTCTGTGATTTACTCGAAGCAATCTTAGACGCGGAGCAGGTCCGTCAATCTTTCGTGGAATTGATCGCGGCGTTGAGATCCCCGCAAATCAGTTGCTGGAGTAGAGGCCGATTCGTCGACCAGTTGGTGGAGTTATAGATAGAAGAGCGATGGACGAAGGAGCCAACGAAGCGGCAGCTCCGGAAGTGCCAACGGCGGCGGGGAGGGTGGTGGATAGGCTGGCGGAGGCGGTGGAAGAGATCGCCGGCATCTCCGACTACCGGAACGCTTACAAGAAGCAATTTTGCAACCTCTCGCGGCGGATCAAGCTGCTCGCGCCTATGTTCGAGGAGCTCAAGGAGAGCAAGGATCCGATTTCGAAGCCGGCGGTCGGCGCCCTGGAGAAGCTCAATCGGGCCCTCGATTCGGCCAAGGACCTCCTCCGGCTGGGGAGCGAAGGGAGCAAGATCTTCCTGGTATGTCGAAGCAGCGTCGCCGAAGCTTTTCCGTTTCGTTTTCTCTCATTTCTATCGTCTTTGTGTGAAATGCGGCACCTTTTTCTTTCTGGGTATCCCGTGAGCTCAATTTTAAGTCTTTCCTGGAAATCAAGACCATTTTTTCCTCTTTTATTTCTTGTTCTAACCTTTCTATTAGATCCTGCATACTTACTGCCGTTGTTAGGAAGATCGGCCGCATCCTCGAAATTGAAAATTGTTTTCTTAATCTTTTTGAATAATGCTTTGATTTAGGAGCTGTATGGTTTTCCTCGGCAGAATAATTTTGTTCTGAAAGTAATATATAAGCATTTAGATTTATGTGGTTTCATGAATGGCTATATGAAACTAGGTTTAGAATGAAACCTATCAGCTGTTAAGTTTGAAGCAATTGTTTGTCTGGGAATTTTCTGTTCTTTGTTATCAAAATTGTGGAGCAAGAGTCAGTTTGTCAAAAAGATTAATCAAACAGATTTATTTCTTTTATATATGCATAATATTTGCAATATCTTTTCCCTTCACTTAAGGCAAATCTTTGATAGGTATACCAAATTGTTTCTAGCTTTGGAAGATAAATTTTGTTCCTCTGATGTGATCAAGGGATTATGATTTGATTTCTTGGGAACTTGTTATGAGTCCAAACTCTTGAAGTACATTTCAGTGACATACATTGTCCACAGTTCACTTGGAGTGCAATAGGTGAATAAGAAAATTAAATGATTGCTATGCTGTATATGTGTTTTTTATGGGTATGTACAATAATACAATGTCGCTCGGAACCTTTCCGTTAAGACCTTGGTTGATAAGGAAAAGAATCGTGTTAGGTGAGTTAACATGACCGCATGAGACACAACTTGTGCTATACAAGTCGGGCCATATTCGCAAGCATTCTAGAAGATCGGCCACCATGTTTAGTAAATGCAGGTGTACATTCAATGGACCAATTGATTCTATTATATTTTAGCACACTATCAGTAGCTTTAAGTAGCTCTAAGTAAAAGATGACTTAATCTTGAATAATCATAGAAGTGCAGCCTAGTGGATGAGGCACTTTCTGCCATTGCTGTCAGATGGTCAGAAGGATAAGAACCAACCTACCTATATAGGGTCACTTACCCACCAAAGAGAAAGAAGAAAAGCAACACTGTCCAAGTTGATTTCAACAATAGCAAGGTTGTCCATATCTGATGCTTTGAGATTCCCCTATCAGATTTTGAACAAGCCAGACATTTCAAAGGTTCAGTTTTTATAATCACAGTTCTCAGGATGATCCTTCTTGGGTGGCGTTGCTAGCAGATTCTTGTTGTCCATAGGCCTAAACTGCTTCCACATGTAACAAAGCCATTGTCAATCCCTGCACTTACTGCTTAAATTATTTAGTTTTACTTATTAGCTTTGGCATGACAAATCTGATCTTGACACTTCCTTTGCAATTGTCGGGATTCTTTTTCCAGATCTTCCTTGTGCTTGCTTTCAAGAACAGATGTGTACAATTCGAGTAAGTTTGTGGTGTCTAATCCATATATGCTTTGGCACTGGTAATTCAGCATACACTGGAAAAGAATTTCCAGTATGTTCAGTGTTTTATGTCCAACCTCTCATACATGCCATTGCTACCAAGAGGTTCACCAGACTATCATCTTTTAGCTGTTGGACAATTTAATAAGCAGAGCCAACATATAATAAGTAAAGAAGACATCTAATCTGAACAAGTGTTTGATGATAAAGATGTTCTATCCTTGAAATTGGCCAAACATAGGTGAATGTAACTAAATGTGGTACTTACTATGTAAAAAAAAAAAATCAGAAATGAGAAAGGAAGGCACCGCATAGGGAACTGAATAGGGAAACTCATAAGGAAAAGAGCAAATGGATCTCCCTCATATCATCCTAAGAACTGGTGAATATAATGTTGAGGAGGATCTCTTTCAGGGCATCAAAAGAGCTGGTGAATATACTGTTGAAGAGGCTAACAGAGTCCAACCTTAGATGATGCGAAGGGAGCAATGGACAAAGAGGGGTTGTCATGATTCAATTGACAGGGTTAACATACTAACCCTGTTATGAGGTTATTGGAGAATCACAATCTTCCTCACTCGAGATGTGAGATTTATGGCACCAAAATGCTGACTTGTGTGCGCATTAAGGTTCTACGTGTAATACAAAAACATGCATTTGTTGGTGGCATAGGTTTATGCTATGATGTGCCTTTTGATCTCTGTGAATAGAGGTTTGTTTTTTTGAAGGAAAAAACGATCTTCACGACCAACAGTTTGTCATGAAAAAATTGAATGGTGCTTTCTCCGTCTTACAAAGTATAATTCATGTTTCCTAAACCTTATGTAAATATGGCAATTTTGGTGTATACAATTGATTTTCTGAACTATGCATCAATTATATTGGAAGCATGAACTGGAGAAACCTATCTGGTATCTGATTTCTTCCTGCTGCTTAGCATGGATTTGTACTTGTGTGAAATTCTTAGTGGTGTCTTCTTCTGTCTGCAGTCACCAATTTCTGCACTTCTGTTTCCAGGTCTTGGAACGAGACAGAATAATGGAAATGTTCCAAGTGGTTACATTTCAACTGGAACAAGCTTTGGATAAAATTCCCTTTGATGAGATTGACATATCAGATGAAGTAAAAGAACAGGTAAACTATCAATAATGATATTCTCTCCCTTCAACTTAATTATTAGTGTCATTTAAGAAACTATATGTGGGGTCAACAATTTTATTGCCCTTATTCCTCCATCATATCCGAACAGCATTTATATAGTAACTTTCTAGTTCAAATGCCGACAAAGTTCAGCATTTTGTACAGGTTGAACTTGTGCATTCTCAGTTCAAAAGAGCCAAAGAACGGATTGATGCTACTGACACTGAGCTGCACACTGATCTATTGTCCGTCTACAATATGAGTGCTGATGCCAAAGTAGACTCTACAATCCTACAGAGTTTGGCAGAAAAATTACAGTTGATGACCATATCAGATCTCAAACAAGAATCAATTGCATTGCATGAGATGGTGGTCTCCAGTGGCGGAGATCCTGGAAAGGTTATTGAAAAGATGGTAATGCTGCTAAAGAAGGTAAAGGATTTTGTGCAGACGCAGCAATCAGAAATGGGCACTCCAGCAAATCCTAGGGTTCTTCCATCTCATGGAACAACTAAAACACCTATTATTCCTGATGACTTTCGCTGTCCTATATCCCTGGAGCTGATGGGAGATCCAGTTATTGTGTCCACTGGACAGGTATAAATATCCTAGATTTTGACTCTACTAGGTCGTATCTCTCATGGGCCTTGAAGATAACAGTAACTATTTATATCCTCTTCTACAGACTTATGAACGGGGATACATCAAGAAATGGCTGGAAGCAGGGCACAACACATGCCCCAAGACACAACAGAAACTATCCAGCACATCATTAACACCAAATTACGTCCTTCGCAGCCTCATAATGCGGTGGTGTGAGGAAAATGGGATGGAACCACCCAAGCGCCCAGCTCAAACTGGCAAGCCTCCATCAGGTTGCTCTGCAAGTGAACATGCCAAAGTTGTTGATCTTCTCCACAAGCTATCATCGCAGAACCTTGAAGACCAACGATCAGCTGCTGGTGAACTTCGCCTTCTTGCCAAGCGAAATGCTGACAATAGGGCGTGCATAGCTGAGGCTGGTGCTATACCTGTTCTGGTGAGTTTGCTCGTTACCCATGATATACGCACACAGGAGCACGCCGTTACTGCACTTTTGAACCTCTCTATCTTTGAGGAGAACAAGGGGAAGATAATCGTCTCCGGTGCTGTGCCCGGGATAGTGCATGTTCTTAAGAGGGGCAGTATGGAAGCAAGGGAGAATGCGGCAGCGACACTCTTCAGCCTCTCTGTGGTCGACAGGAATAAAGTCATAATTGGCGAGTCGGGGGCAATCCCCCCTCTTGTTTTGCTGCTAAGTGAAGGTAGTCAAAGAGGCAAAAAGGATGCAGCAACTGCTCTCTTCAACCTGTGCATTTACCAGGGTAACAAGGGAAAGGCTGTAAGGGCTGGGGTGATTCAGACGTTAATGGGGCTCTTGACAGATCCAGAAGCTTCTATGATGGATGAAGCGCTTGCTATCATGGCAATACTCTCAAGTCATCCTGAGGGAAAGGCAGCAATCACGGCCGCAGAGGCACTGCCAGTGCTGATAAAGGTGATAAGAAGTGGATCACCGAGAAACAAGGAAAACGCAGCAGCTGTTTTGGTGCATCTCTGTAATGGGGAGCAGCAGCAGCAACATCTGGCTGAGTTGCAGGAACAGGGGATGATGGAACCATTGTTTGCAATGGTAGAGAGTGGCACTGACAGAGGCAAGAGGAAGGCTGCGCAGTTGCTCGAACGAATGAACAGGTTTCTGGATCAGCAGAAGGAAGCTCATGTTCAAGCTAAGGCTCAGACTCGAGCTCGGATACAGGGTCTGATGGACGAGCCAAGAGATACAACTACGTCAGCTTCGACCGATACATAGCTGGTTTTTTAACAAAGGTGAAGTAACTTGCTGTTATCTAATTATAAGACTGGAGGGGTGGAAGATCACCTGCCTTGAAAAGTTAATTGGCTTGTTATTATGTTTGAGTTGGGGAGATAGGCTGGGTGCGTATCATCGCGACCGCCGTAAGCAGGAAAATAGGTCAGAAAGTACCGAAAGAGTTGTTTGTAACGTGTGCCATGGTGATAATTTAAGGTATCTCATCCTCAAATTTTACGGAGGAGCGGCAATCTGTTGGACGAGACACTAAGCTTTGAAAATTTTCAGGCATCATGATTCATTATTTATTCTACCTCTGTCGCTGCGTTAGGCTGATTAATTGGTCATTTGTCTCTGTTTTAGTGTTCGATTAGATGGCTATGCTTCTTGTTAAGACTACAGCTTGAATCATGCTCGCATGTGTATCTGAAGCCACAGTATCCGAGTATACTATATATATATATATATATATATATATATATATATATATGGGTGTAAAATAATAATTGAAATCAAGAGACCCTTATCTCAAAAATTCTATCTAATCAATTTAATTAAAAATAAGATAAAAAATAATAATATAAAATTGTTCCAAAGATATACTTTAAATTTTAATATTTCTTCTATTTGATTCATTCTGAGATCCAAAGATCAGGAGAAGATGGCTAGAAAGGATGAAGAGCCAATGATCGGGATCGACTGGGGCACCATCTACTCATGCATCAAAGTGTTGCAACATGATCAAGTTGAGATCATCGCTAATGACCACGGTAACCACACGACCCCTCCCTACGTCACCTTCATCGACACTGAGCACCTCATCAGCGATGCTGTGAAGAACTAGGTTGTCCTAAACCCCATCGACATCGCCTTCGATGACTGCCTTCCATCTCTGATCTCCCAAACTCTAAAATTCTATAGCCTAATGGAGTTATTATGCTTATTTATTCTAAACATGGCCGTGGGTTTGTTATGATTTCTTGCCCATCTTTTTAGGGTTCAATTTTTGTTCGGTCTCACCTTTTGGGAGTGCTGAAAGTGATTATTCCAAGTATTGGATTATAAGATTTTGATGATTTCATATGATTATATATATTACATTATTATCCTTGTCCCAATTCCATAAAGCTATGAGATATCTAATATCATAGCTAATAGATTTGTGGATAAAGATTTTTCTGAATCATACATGCATTCAAATCTTACACTCAAATATGTGATTGATCTTATCATCATAGATTGATTGCTAATTAAAATAAATAAGAAATATAATATTATTATGCACTTAAATCGATATTATATTTTTGTATGAAAATAGTATAATATAATGTTCTAAATATCTACTATATATCTGGTTAAATCAAGAGCATATAAATCTCTATTTATTTCTAAGAAAAAATTATATGATGTTCTCATATCATACATATAATAAAAAAAATATTAAATTTGAATTATGATCAGAAACAACCAAAGACAATAACTAGTGATAAAAAAATTACTAATTATTATTATCATAAGAAGATTATTATTAGTATCGGAAACCACCAAAATCTTTAAAGTCTCAAGTTGTTTACTTGATTCTCTCATTAATATAGGTTAATTATGATTTTTTTCATATAATTAACTATTTTTAGTATTTTGATCCTTATATTTTTAAAAATTACATTAAGATATCTATACTTATGTAAGTAAAATATTTAATCTCGTTTCTCCTCACGTTATCGACTCTACTAATAAAAATATTATAATGTTTATCACATTGTCTCACTTCTGTTTACTACTGAGTATATATAGTATTTTTATTATTAAAATCGAGAGAAATGAGGTTAAATATTTTATTTTCATAAGTATAAGAATATTAATATAATTTTTAAAAATATAAAAAAATCAAAATATTAAAAATAATTAATTGTATATGGTAATATATAATTAATCCTATTTATATGATAATAATGGTTTTGATATATATATACATATATATATATATATATATATATATATATATACATATATATATATATTATATTAAGAATGACAAGGGTGAAGGGGAAAATAAAGAAGATATCTCTGTATATGCCCCCGTAGGCCACAATAAGGGGAATCACAATGTAGTCCCTGTCACAGGGGATGAGCCGAAGAGGGCGAAGGCGGCAATGAAAGCTAATCAACCTCGTCGGTGTGGTTCATCCGCCCCACCTAAACCGCAACGATGCAAGCGAACCCACCACCCATCTCCTCCTCCTCCTCCTCCTCAACGTGAGCCTCTCTAACTAACACACCCTCAGACCCCTCGCCTCCCCTTCAATCTCTCATCCCCATCCCACCTCCGACTTCTCATGGCCGGTTTCCTCTCCACTCTGCGACGGATCTACCTCTCCCTCTACAACTGGACCGTGTTCGTAGGATGGTAATTTCATCTTCCTCGACCTGTTCATTTTTTGGCCCATGCCGTTTGGTGGTGATCTTGTTCTTCGTGATGTGTATTCGATCTAGGTTCCAAGTCCTCTACTTCGCCTTGAGGGCTTTGAGGGAAGGCGGGCCTACCACGGTGTACGGTTCGGTGGAGCGGCCTCTGCAGCTCGCACAGACTGCCGCGGTCATGGAGGTTAAGCATAATTTCTTTGTAAGGATCGTTTCTTCTGCGGCTATTTGCTGGTGTGTCGTGTTGATCTAGCTCCGTTTGCTTTCTTTCTTCTTTCAGATTCTTCATGGCCTTGTAGGTGAGGAACTACTTCATTTCATTTTCATCTCACCGTGAGGACATATTGTTCTTTAAGATGTGCACATTTCTTGCCCTAAGTCATTTCTTTGGCTGTAGGGTTGGTCAGGTCACCGGTCTCGGCAACTTTGCCACAGATTGGATCAAGATTGTTTTTAACCTGGGGCATATTGTGGAGCTTCCCTGAGGTAATCATTTATCCTTTTGCCAAAAAATGCATTCAATTGGACCACAGTTTTCCCTTGAATCAACGTCTGGAATTGGCTTACAGACGAGGGCACATATTCTCGTTAGCTCCTTGGTCATCAGCTGGTCTATCACAGAGGTACGATTCTTTATTCCCTTTTTATGGTGTTGGTAGGGTAAGCTGTTCCTTTGAAGTTATCAGGTTTTAAATGGATCATGTGATGGTTGAAACCCAAGTGCGCATATCTCTGACAATTGATATAGAGATCAATGTGCAAACAGTTGGTGGTACTCTTGTACTATCAAGTTATGCAACCCATGAAAGAAAGATTCTTGTGCATCTTTTCAGCTGATTGTGTACCACCAAAAGAGAAAGAAATTGGCCTTGAAACATCCTTTTAGTTACTTGGGATGGATAATAAGGGGGAAAACAATGCTTTGCTTGCTTGCATCGTTGAATGTTAAATGCATTTCAGATTTGAGGTAAACAAGAATTTGCACTGTTTATGTGGTCCTTGGTTCATGGAGAGATTATATGTCTAGTCACATATAAATTGATAATTCCATCTGCATTGCGATGCATCATTTTATTTTTGGGTGCAACATTTTTTATGTTATGATCTTCCAAACCAAACCAAATGCATGCTGTTCAGTGCCTGTGTTATTTGGCATGTTTGACACATCTAGTTCTATTCACTAAAGCTTGATTTATTCCATTACTTATTTGATGGGGCTATTTTTGTTTCTTTGCCTTTTGATACAATCAACCAGAAGGACCAGATTGATTTTGCCGCTTCATGGTTGTCTTGGCGATTGGTGTCAGTCTTTTGATATAGAAATTTTGTTTGCAAAGATTTAAATTCTGGTATGATATCCAATTTGCTAACCAACAAGACTAACGTGATATTGGTATATCAGCAGTATGCTGACATATATCATCCATCATCGTTAGATAAAACAATTAAGAAATGAATGATTGGGTCAATAAATACAGTTTTGCTTCGAATGTGACCATTGAGATTTGAGACCTTGTTCATCTATTAGGGAGCTGTTAGAAAGTCATTCTTTGCTTGTTCTTCAGGCAGTGTAATACTCAGAGCCTGCTAAACTTGATTGTCTATTAATGGTGTGCTTATTTTGGTAAACAAGAGAGCCTGGAGGAAAAGGTGGACCGATTGGAAAGGTGGCAAAGAGGGATGGGAATAACAACAAACCTAAAATCTGAAATAGTCCAAGGTTCTAAACATCAAGTGGATTTCGTAAAAATGCATTTCTGTTTTGTTGAATTTTACATCTTGGTAGTAATGAATGGCTTCATTTTCTGTTAGTTAACAACTATCACTGACATTATTGTTGCCTTAGATCATCTTTGCTAATTGGTTCTTCTAAAACTATACAACTGTATGTGCCAAAGTTTCTCTGCTGAATACTACTTCCATCTGTAGATTTATTTCTTTCTTCTGTACGTGGTATAGTCAGTAGTTTCCATAGTGCGTCCTTCATGTTGCATTTTATTTTTTGATCAGCGTTCACATTGCTTCAAGAAAACTATTGCTGTATATATGAACATCATCATTCTTCATGATATTGATAAATGAATGGTCCTCTTTCTTCACCTAAGGGATGCCACTTTAATCTGGAAATTGACATACTATTTCTGTTCTCTGTATTTTGCAGATCATCAGGTACTCTTTTTTCGGAATGAAAGAGGCATTTGGCTTTGCACCTTCCTGGTTGTTATGGCTTAGGTGAGTGATCACCCCAGATGATAGAACAATTATTTTTTCTCCTGACAAAAAATAAACCCTTTTTTTTTTTCGTGTTAAGCATCTTATTTGGGTGTCATTTACTGTGTGCAGGTACAGCACTTTTTTGATACTGTACCCAACTGGAATCACCAGTGAGGTTGGCCTCATATATGTTGCTTTGCCTTACATTAAGGTATCCAAATCAAGCATATGCACTATAATGTTATTAGTTAGTTGCATTGTTTCTGATTTCTTTGTTTCCTTTCTCTCGAACGTGATGTATTGTTTAACTGTGTCGTCGTGCAGGCATCTGAGACGTACTGCATTAGGATGCCCAATAAATGGAACTTCTCTTTTGATTATTTTTCTGCATCAATTCTTGCTCTTGCAATTTACATACCAGGCATGTTTATCTGCATTTTCTTCGTATATCCTAGTCAAGCTGTGTAGGCTAGAACTTTTTTCTCTCTCCTGATCATATAACAAATATCGGCAGGAAGTCCACACATGTACCGGTATATGCTTGGTCAGCGCAGGAAGGCTCTCTCCAAGTCAAAGACGGCATAAGCCCGATCAAGCAAGGATGTAATAGGAGTTATTTTGTTGACTTTTAGTTCCTTGTTGCTGCAATGTTTCTTTATGACAACTCGCTATCTGGAGAGATGTGGTTGGAAGTGCTGTTGTTCCGTTGAATTAACACATTCTCTGTCTCTTTGTAGTGGGCTAGTTTTATTGTAAGAAACACATTGTTTTATGCTAATGTTATCTTGTGACTAGTAGAGTTTGCAGTCTTGAAAAGAACTTTGAAGTCAAAACTTCTTCAAAGTTCCTGCCAACTAAAGAAATGAAGTAGTGGCATGAAAGCACTTATTAGTAAGATTATTGTTAACATGTCCAAAATGATTGTTTTTGTCGAAAAATATTCATGTGCGTGTGAGTACAACATAAATGGTTATGAGATCAAAGAGAGTCAGTTTCACATATAGGCATTGATCCGCAATTTAATTAGTTTAAATTTTTAGATTTTGACGATATTTAATCTCCATATATGATATTCTTGACCAATCTGATGGAGACCATACAAAAAAAGTTCATATTTCTAGTAGGCAACTGAAAAGAGTTTATTCCTTGGAAATGCTTTGAGCTTCAATTAGCTAATCAAAGGAGATTCCCTCTACTACATCAACTCATTCCATCCTTGTTTACGGGATAAGCCCCATCTAATGGAAGAGATTAAGTCAATACATAGATGATTCGATTCATATATTGTAGGCAAGGAACTTAGTCAAGAGCTTTTAGGCTCCTCAAAAATGGCACAGAACTAACTTGTTGGAATGAATTCAAATTCATCATCAAAGAGAGAAGGAAAAACAAAAAAAAAAAGAGGGTAATGTAGTCTTCAACTGTGAAACAGAAAGCACAGATGGGATCATTAATATAGGCCTATGCATTCTCCAAGTGTCATCCATGGAGGAAAGATTAAGCATCTTCTGTAGCAGCACTGGCAGCACTCAGGTCCACAGTCAAATCAGGCTCCTGTGGCATGAAACCAACAAAAGAAATGGTTAGCATTCGGCAGTGCAACAACAATTTTCTTTCTGTTTCACCCTCGAGTTCTTGGTAAAGCCTATGACTGTTCTAGAAATCTAAAGCTCTCTGATTTTGTAGGTAGTTCTAAAGAGTATGGACTTGTCATCTTTTGATTATGAGATAAAGCATGCATTGCAAACTAATGTTAACAAGAATTCTAAGTCTGTTTTCTTGCACATTTGGCATTATCTATTAGTAAGCCAAAACATATCTCATGCAGCATATGTAAAATTAGCTTGTAACATTCGTTTCAAACAGTTCAAATTTACCTTTCCAGTTATCTTTCTATACATGGAGATGACATCTTGTACGGTTGACTCGAAGTGTGTCGTTGCATCATAACTCTGCAAAGGAAAATGTTTTACCCTCATAGCTTAGTGAATGATGACTTGAATTGTGAAACAGTATGCACGAAAATTCAGAAGCTACACTTGTACATACAGCGGATATGAAGCAGTTGTCGTGTTCATGGTTGTTTGTAGGTTCATATCTATCATAAATATCGAAGAAGGTCTCATCTACTGGTCCAAGCAGATCGATCCCGGGCTTCAGTTCCATCTCGGGATGATCCGTTTCAGCTTCAGTCGAAACAAAAGCAATATATTTTCCCTTTGGCGCAACATTGTGAGTATAAGAGCAACAAAACACATACCTGTAGTTAGAACAAGAGTTAGAATCTAAATATCACGTATTTCTTATACAGTTATTAGATGGATTTTATCGATTGGCAAGTAATCAGGACATATCATTTTCTTCGGAGTAGCTTCATGCAGCAAAACAGGCACTTCTCTAGGAAAGAAAACTTTATGGGAATAGTCAATCTTCTTTCTTTCTTCTTTTCAGGGCAAAATTAACCCTTTCTTGTTGTTGTATGTGCCAAAATAGTTGCGATAAGAAATAGAAAATTCCTTAACAAAATATTGCAAAGATATAAAACAGGTCCCCCAGCTATATTTAACAAATGTAGAGCTGATTTATTTCCACAAGAATCCAGCAATGTTGAGTGAATCCTTTTCAGTAAGGCTGATCAAATCTTGCCCTTTCATTGTTTGCTAGAGTAGATAAGGATTAACAATGAAAAAATCTTAACAACCTAGAGCAGTGAAGTATTTTGTCAAAATAATAAAAACAGAAAGAAGATCATTAATTATTCTGTAATATATTAGCTGAAAATGTTGGCTCAATCCACTATAACTTGCCAACTTATCATTAGGCTTTTGTGGAAAGTTAAATAATAAGTGATTATATATATTACAACATTTACTTGCATGCCTTCACTTGCAAGAGAAAGATAAGGTTAGTGGTTAGTGCATTATTGCATAGTTGATATGTATCATATTTGAGTTCACCTAAAAGCCCCTTTTTTTTTTTGTACATTGTTGAATATAATGAATGAAAAATATTCTAAAAAACAAATTAAGGAACACATACATGTCTGACTTGCGGCTTAGTTGTTTCTGTGGAAGTATAATCTGCACTGAGTGTGAATCATTGGTATTTGGGATTGGGTGACTCATTATACATATAGCACGTGCCACTCTTCCAACCTTCTTTACCTGTTTGTTACACATTCTGATTTAGACACCAAAACTTCAGTATGTGCTAATTGACATACACTTAAAGAGATCTTACTTTATCAGGCAAGTAAGAAGGATCACAGACTACTTTTTTGCATTTAGCAGTCTCTCCTTCAGATGTCACCCCATAGGCTTTTCCATCTGCATCAAACTCAACCTGTCTTATAGAACATTAGGATATTTTAGGTTTATTTTTGTTCTTCTTCATCAGCTAAGCATATGGATCAGAGATTATCACCTTGCATTCTGGCTTGTTAAGCATATAGGTGCCACCATAAACAGCGCTTAGACGAGCAAACCCCTATACCGAACAATCATTCTTATACTTCAGATTACTTGGAATCGTTCTTCAAAGTTCAAACAATGTCATGGTGAGATGAGAACAAACCTGAGGAAGCTCTCCCAAACCATAAAGAGGATATATATGGAGAACCTCCTTGAAAGCGTGCCAATGAATCTGAATATAGCTGTTCAGAACAAAAGCGATGATGAGAACTTCTACATTTTTCATATGAGTTAAAGAGTTGAATTAGAATAGCTAGTGAAATCACAAAAAGAAAATAAACTTACTATGTACCCACTTAAACACAACGAATAGTCAGTAAAACTAGTAATACTGTGAAATATAGGTTACAGGTTACAGGCATAAATTGAGCAGTTAAGGTAATTACAAGGCCAACTAAGTTCACAAATATTAGAGTAGGTAGGGGTTTCACAACTCAAAGAGTAAGTAGTTTATTATAGACTGAAAATGGGATGAACAGGTAGGTGTGACAGATTCTCAAAAGACCATCATGATCTAAGATTGCAGTGTCAGGAAGCAATGGTTTTACCTTCATTCTCTTTATGGTATCAATTGCAGGCTCATCCAAGTAGCCATCATCTCTATGAAGTGCCAATGCATGCCCAATAAAGTCAATGGTGTTGTCTTCCAGTCCATACTTGCTGCAGCAAAGAAGGCAAAGTTTTAGAAATCAATAACTTATATGCAATTAATTCTAATATTTGTCAGAGTGAAATATGCAATGGAGAGAAGGTTAGATGAAGGGAACGAATACTTCAGTGAAGGATAAGCTAAACTGGAATGTGCCTACTTGTGTTGATAAGATTAATATGGTTGTACCATCCCCACTGAATAACTTTGTTACCAGTTGAAGGCCCTCGATGCCCTATAAAGTCCAAACCTTATACTTGAAACTCTGTTCTAAAGGTATTCTTTCTGATGATCTCCCATGTTTTGTTCTAACATATGATACTAGAATAGAGGGGATTGTGATCCTTGTGCATACATAATACCTTTCTGTATTTATTTATTTTTGTTTGTCAGCTATTTGAACCAAACATAAATTAGTTATTAAAAGATGCGTATCTGTGAAGGATCAGCATGAAAACAACCTAGTCAAAAAAAATGGCCCTGATTGCTATTGGAACTTAGACATGAACTACCTGTGGAATCAGTAATCAAATGTGATTTAAGCTACTTTTGCCCATTTAGATAAAATAAAAACTTGGAATGACAAAGATAAGAGACCTACGAAATGACTTCTTTAGTTGTAACTTTATGCAAATCCAGTCCTTCATGTGACTTTGGATCATCCTCTGCATAATCTTGTACATAGATAAAAAACTTTCGGGCACGGCGTTTCTCGAAAAGTCCCATCAATGTAGATTTCAGTGCTTCAACATCAGTGGCTGGCACTTTGTATATCTAATAGAACGACATGAGAAATCAAATGAAAATCTTTTGAAATGGATCACAAACACTAATAGTAGATGATGAAAGAAAAATACATTTGTACCTTCCCTTTGTTGTACACAAAGCTACCATCAACTGCTTTGAAGTTCAAATACTTGGTAACACTGGTGTGGATGAGAACACGGACCAGAGCACCGTTGGCCATCATGAACTGCCAAATAATAATATGGTATAAATCATTTGAAAAATCAAAGTACAAACATTTGTTTGAGATCTTTTAATCCCAAATTTGCAAGACTAGAGGGGGAAAAGAGGATCAACAAAAGACAATGGTACCATTATAGTTGTTGTTCAGCACACTTTCTTAACAGATGACTAGTTTTCATAAATGATATTTTTCTCCTGCCATGTGTATATAAAGGATCTGTCTGCTTCAATGCATGGGGAACATTAAGAAAAAGCTCAATCTTGATAGAGTCTGAGGGATTCCTCTGAGGAATCTGTTTAAAAAACAAACTACATTCACATTCTATCAGGTTATTACATCTTCCTAATTTCTTAAACAAATTACAAGTTCTATTTTGGCAGGAAATAGATAGATGAGGGGAAAGATGACCAATCCCTCTGAACATTTGATAACAGAAATAAAAAAGAAACAAAATTTTGTAAGGACAGAATTGTGGAAGAGCATGGTGCACCATTTTCTTTTACAGTCTCCTTTCTGCACATTCTTTCTTTCACTATTCCACAATAATCATATATACTAGATTGGGAAGAACTCACCTAAAGACATTAACAGAAAGAGATCCCCGGTGAAGAGAGAGATAGAATAGCACTCTTTTGAGTTGCTTGCACCCTGAATTCATTTTGCAGATATTTTTGAAATTTCCTATTTTTTAATGTGGTTAACCAAATAAATTGGTCAGGAAATCTAGCTAATAATACCAATCTTCCAAAACGAACTTAGAACAGAGCATCCTTATATGAATCACTAAAATATGTTACATCCTTTGGTGCATTTAGTGATAATAAACCATAACTAAACCAAAAAGAGAGCAGTAAAAGTACACTACACCTTAGGGACCATATCGACATTGTACTCCTTGCTCGAGCCTAGATGTTCTGACGGCTTGTCGTTGCCTTTGAATCGCTTCCAGAGCTATTATATCAAACATGTTCAGTGCAAGAAAAATAATGTGAATATATGAATAATACTCAATGAGATTATGAGGCAAGGATTCCTCCGACAATACCTGAATGAGATTAAGAGATGTCGACTCGCCGCCATAATAGTCATTCCGGTCCATGTGAAGCACCTGTCTCACCATGCACAACCAATCAATATGCACTGCACAATATTAAGTGCCAAACACATCAAGAAAACACCAAGCCTTTGTTTCCACCGAGTGCTAATGATGTGAAGCGTTAAAAAAGAGGAAGGGAAGAGGAAGGACCTTGAGGCCATCGACAGAGAGGAGGCCGCTGAGGATGCATTCCTTGAGGCCGGTGCCAAGGACTATAACATCGTATTCCTCATCCATTCTTCGACTGAGAGCTGTAGAGATGAAGGAAGAACGAAAGCGGAGTGGGGAGGGAGGGATTAATTGGGAGGGTGGGGAGGGAACAGGAGAAATGAGAATGGAGAGCCGGTCTTCAGGCGGGAACTCGTGGCGGGAATGTCGTTAAAGCCGTTATGCTCAGCACCAACGGGATGACACGTGATCGGCGATGATTCCACCTGCTCGTTGGTTCTTATCCGTCCGATCAGTGGTCCCCGAATTGGTTCTGCATCTCTTCTTTCTCCTCCTCGATCTCCCTCGGTGGCATCCTCTGGGTTGCCGTCCCTCGCGGATGACACCCCCACATGGAGACGGCGACCGCCATGTGAGCGTCGAGGCGCTATATTCTTCCACCACTTGAGCCCTCCCCGTCTTCTTCGAGCTGCATCAGGTAAATCCTCTGACAGGGAGACTCGAAATCCGTTCTTTTCTAGGGTTAGGACGAGGTTTTGGTTCGTTCTGCCCCTTTTCGCCCGTTCTTTTTCTTGGTTTGCCCCCTCGGTATTCTAGGGTGGGGGATGGTAGTTTATTTGGGATTTGGGAATGGAATTGGTGAGGGTTTCTTTTACGGGATGGTCTTGTGGGGTCTTCAACACTACCAGTTTGGTAGGAGCGGAAGAGGCGAGGAGGTGATCGAGACCATGGATTCGTCTCCGCCCGCGACGATCGCGACGATGAGCTCTCGATAGAGTCCTCGAATCTCCGAAGGCGGGTGCCGCTGGTGGCGCCATCGGGGCTGGGCAGCGTATGGTGTGCGCGATTCTTCCCTGCTCACTGAGAAATCGAAGGGCAAGAACATCCACAGGGCGTATGGCGTCTCGGGGCTTCGCATGTCCCGCCTGCAACTTGATTGTGCTGCTTGTCCGTGACACGACTTGGAGAACATGTACATGTCGTGTTATTGTTCGAGGAGCGGCCAGAGAACACGGTGAGGAAGACGGAGATGTTGAGCCTCGGTTTCCTCTTTAGTATTGATAGAGTTTTGGTCTCATCGGATGCATGAGAAGCAGTGCAGGGGATCGGACCTTTCGGTGGTGATGGAGCGTTCCCAAGACCTGGGTGAAGCCATCAATGGCAAACGGGATTAGAGGACAAAGAAGGATACTTGATCATGGTTAGCTTTGCCTATCTCCGATCACTAACATTCAAGCTCACTGATCCTTCTCCCAATTTAATATTCAAACAACAATATCAAGTCTTAGGGGAAAATAAAAAGAAGCATTCATTTATTGCTTGTCATCATCTTACAGGGAACAGCAGGAGGATGTGGCAAACATGACCAGACACCAACGACAAAAACACACTTGATTTGATGGCCGAAACAGAGGACTCGGTCACCTATCACACTTAGTCGACCTCCTCGATCGTAGGTCCTGCGCCGCCGGCGCCGGCAGTGGCGCCGCCCTTGGCACGACCCTCGTCCATGCCAGCTTCACCACCCTGGTACATCTTAGCGATGATGGGGTTGCAGAGGCTCTCGAGCTCCTTCATCTTGTCCTCGAACTCATCGGCTTCCGCCAGCTGGTTGTTGTCCAGCCACTTGATCGTCTCATCGATCGCGTCCTCTATCTTCTTCTTGTCACCCGGCGAAAGCTTGGAGCTGATCTTGTCGTCCCTGATGGTGTTCCTCATGTTGTAGGCGTAGTTCTCCAGGGCGTTCTTCGCTTCCACCTTTTTCTTGTGCTCCTCGTCCTCCGCCTTGTACTTCTCTGACTCCCGGACCATCTTCTCTATCTCCTCCTTGCTCAGCCTCCCCTTGTCGTTGGTGATGGTGATCTTGTTCTTGTGCCCGGTGGTCTTGTCCTCCGCCGTCACGTTCAGGATCCCATTGGCGTCGATATCGAAGCAGACGTTGATCTGAGGCACGCCGCGGGGGGCGGGAGGGATGCCGGAGAGCTCGAATTTGCCGAGCAGGTTGTTGTCCCTGGTCCTCGCCCTCTCGCCCTCGTAGACCTGGATCAAGACTCCCGGCTGGTTGTCGGAGTAGGTCGAGAAGATCTGCTCTTTCTTGGTGGGGATGGTCGTGTTCCTCGGAATCAGGACGGTCATCACGCCGCCAGCGGTCTCCAGCCCGAGGGAGAGAGGAGTGACGTCCAGCAGCAGCAGATCCTGCACCTTCTCGTTGCCCTCTCCGCTCAGGATCGCGGCTTGCACCGCCGCACCGCAGGCGACAGCCTCGTCGGGGTTGATGCTCTTGCAAAGCTCCTTCCCATTGAAGAAGTCCTGCAACAGCTGCTGCACCTTGGGAATCCTGGTCGAACCCCCGACGAGGACGACGTCATGGACGCTGCTCTTGTCCATCTTGGCGTCCCTCAGGCACTTCTCCACTGGCTCCATGCACTTCCTGAACAGGTCCATGTTGAGCTCCTCGAACCTCGCGCGCGTGACGCTGGAGTAGAAGTCGATCCCCTCGTATAGGGAGTCGATCTCGATGGTGGTCTGAGCGGTTGAGGAGAGGGTCCGCTTCGCCCTCTCGCACGCCGTCCTCAGCCGCCGCAGAGCCCTCGGATTGCCGCTGATGTCCTTCCTGTGCTTCCTCTTGAACTCCTGCACGAAGTGATTCACCATCCTGTTGTCGAAGTCCTCTCCGCCGAGGTGGGTGTCACCCGCGGTGGCCTTCACCTCGAAGATGCCCTCCTCGATGGTGAGGAGCGACACATCGAAGGTGCCGCCGCCGAGGTCGAAGATGAGCACGTTCTTCTCGCCCGAGCTGCCGGCCTTCTTGTCGAGGCCGTACGCGATGGCGGCGGCGGTGGGCTCGTTAATGATCCGCATGACGTTAAGGCCGGCAATGACGCCGGCGTCCTTGGTGGCCTGGCGCTGGGAGTCGTTGAAGTAAGCGGGGACGGTGACCACGGCGTTCTTGACGGTGGTGCCCAGGTAGGCCTCAGCGATCTCCTTCATCTTGGTGAGCACCATGGAGGAGATCTCCTCTGGCGAAAACTGCTTTTCCTCGCCCTTGTACTGCACCACGATCATGGGCTTGTCGCCGGGGCCGGCGATGACCTTGAAGGGCCACAACTTCATGTCGCTCTGCACGGAGGGGTCGCTGAAGCGCCTGCCGATCAATCGCTTGGCATCTGCACCAACAAAGAGATCAGAACTCGCTCCTTGCTCCATCCATCAAAGACAGATCGAGACCATACAGAGAAGCATCGGACACAACACAGCATGTTCGAAGCAGGGACAAGGAGGGCCTTACCGAAGACGGTGTTGGTGGGGTTCATGGCGACCTGGTTCTTGGCGGCGTCGCCGATTAGGCGCTCGGTGTCGGTGAATGCGACGTAGGATGGGGTGGTGCGGTTGCCTTGGTCGTTGGCGATGATCTCCACCCGGTCGTGCTGCCACACCCCGACGCACGAGTAGGTGGTGCCGAGGTCGATCCCGATAGCTGGGCCCTCGCCCTTCGCCATCGATCACACAGCTAGAAAATACCACACGAAACGAAAGGAGAAGAAGACGACGACTACGCTTTTCTCTCGATGCGAGCTTTCTCGGTTTGTCTATGTGGAGGAGGGAAGGGATGGGGGTCGTTTTATATCGGAGGGCTGTGGTCTCGGGAAGCTTCTGACCCTGAGCTTTTGACGGTTCGATCACGCGTCAGCTGGTTTGGGTTGGAAAGGGGGAGACGATTCGTTCGTCCACTGGGCGCTTCGAGAACCCTCTCGCGGGTTTATTCGAACATTCCGGCTTCCGTCACGCTGGTTGATGGGCAAATTTGTCAAATGGAACTATATATAAAAAAAAAATTATTCTGCTTCATTTTTGAAGAATAATTTTTTGCGGTTAATAGTGAATTTCTTTTCTTTCTCATGGTTATATATCATGAGTCGAGCTTATCAATCACAAACTAAGCAAAAAAATATGATCAGCATTAGACACCAAATAAATGCAATATTTCAATTTAGTACGGTCTTGTTAAATTATATATTACTTTCTTTACAGGTAATCTGTGGGTGTCCAATGATTAGATTAAAATTCTAATTACCTGCAACCTGGTTTTTATTATGCGGATCAAATGTTCACAGTAACTCACAATTTTTTATTACACGATTTCCTATTAAAAAGATAAAACTTAGTAGTCAATCTTTATACTCGATTAAATTCTAGAATCTTGATTCTGTAGGGCAGCTCACTCTAATCTTTTAACATGATATATAAATATGATACGTATTCATAATAAATTCATTAATTTTTCTATTTTTGAATAATTTTGATATATTTTATTATGCAATCGAATACGACACGCTCTTAAATAACAATGACATAACTGTTCTAGTGGCACCCAGGTAAATTAAAGAAACTAAAAAAAAAAAAATGCTGCCTGGTAAAAGCGTTGGACTTTTTCCGGATAACCTTTGCCAAAGATAAATACCATAATCCATTAGAGCGATAAATATGACCACGCTTCGCCACGTCGTCGGACGGGCTTCCACCACATAGTTCTCGCAGCGCACCACCATCTGCCCCCAGTTCTTGCCCTGGGGCGGACTCACCGGTACCACTCCGTTCTCGACCGCCCGCATGTAGGCCACGTCCACGTCCACGTCCGCGTAGGCGATTAGACGGCGCCGGTCCTTCCGTCGGTTTCCAGCTGGTGCAGCGGCGTGAACGCGATGGCCGTCTGCCCGCTCTCCAACTCTCCCCCCACCTGACCACGGAAGCATGAGATCAGTGTGATGTAGAGAGCAGAGAGTTCACTAGTTGGAGAATATGAGACAAGGAAAGACCTGTGAGAGTGGAATTCGCTCTCCACAACTTTCTGTAATATGTGAGTGTTCCTGTACCAAGATACGACCTGAAAGAAAATTAAAATTTGTTGTTTTATTGCACCCCAAAAACAAAAACTCTAAATTTACCTTGTTGGCCACAATCTTCGAATTCCACCCCGGTCGAGAGAATTGCGTCCGATGAGGCATATGTAGGTTGTTGTTGCTTTCGCAGATCTGTACTTATTTCAACATAATATATCTGACTACCAGAAGATAAAGCTTCAGTCTCACTACTGAAATCTGGATTTGCAAAACCGTAATGTCGAACATGTGATAAGATGAAGATATGTTAAGTAACTTCATGCTCCATGGGCACTCAAAGGGCGGAAAACCGTTGATCCACCCATCGTACTACACAATGATCGGGCGATCCATGTGCAGCCTTTTCCAACCATTAGATGGGTTCCTTTATGTTACAGGGGAAACAAAGTTGATTTGGAATTCTGGAGACCCTGGTACGCTAGTTTCAGAGGAATCCAACTTGGAGAATGTCGGAACTCGTGCATGTTTTCAGCAATCCTGCTCAAATCTTTTCTATGTTTACACTGGAAACAAACGTAGCAAATATTAAATCTGAACGCCGGTCGCTTAGGCTTAAAATTGACCGGTTTACTTCTGCGTCATCCCAATAATTCTATTCCTTTATAGCGGACTAGCTGGACATCTCTGATTGGTTTAGACAGGATCTTTTCTTCTCTAAAACCACTCAGCTGCAAAACTCAGAGAAGCAAAAGCTACAACAATGAACAGCACAGTCGACACTGCTGAACTGAAGAATGACGAACGAAAGAAAACTGAAAAAGGCATTGCCGCACCAGTAAAGAAAAAAAAACAAAGAGAATGAACTGTTTTTACCAATGTAAACCATCCACAAGTATTACCACCTGATGCGAGTGAGACCAAAAACATCCATCTGCTTCCTGGTTGCTGGCAACTGCTTGCCGTCCTACTTTCTGTTTGCTGGCAACATCAGTGTCCATATTATCATATATCACATCATGGTAAAATTGTAGGCTATCATCTGACCATACTACCATTAAAAAACAGATTACCATATGCAAGAAATAAAATTTAAATAAGACCATTATACTAGTCACAGAGGGTTCTCAGCATATCATCACAAAGTAATATCATGAACATCCACAATCTTACCATCAAATGCCTGTGGTCCTATACTTTGTGATTTAGCTGAAGATACTATCATCGTGCAGTGCCACATCATGGAATACATATATCATGAGGAAACAGTCACCACATGCAAAGAGATGAAAGCAGCTATTTGAAAATATAACCAATTACAGAGTTTATCAACAGATCATCATAAAGTAACATAACAAATTCACCATAAATTCTAGGACACCATATGTAGCATCAAACTTTACCACCAGTGATTTAATTGAAGATACAATATCATCATATAGTATCAGATCATGGTAAAAATCTACTCATCACCATGTCCACAACAACACGATGAAACAGAGCTACCATATGGAAGAGACAAAAACTAATGTTAGAATGAGACCAGTCAACTAGCTACCGAGAGTTTTCAACATATCACAGTGTAACAACGCGGAAGCATGGTAAAATCTAGGGCACCACCATATGCAGCATCAAAATTTACCATCAAATGCTTGTGGTCCTACTTTATGATTTAGTTAGAAGACAAATGAAAATATACAACATTGACACATGGCAAAATATAGGACAGCACCGCATGTAACATCAAAATTTACCATCAAATGTTTGTGGTCCTACTTTGTGATTTGGTTAAAGACAAAAAAAATAAAAATAAAAAACAAAACAGGGAAACAGATGCTACAACGATCGCAGTGGGATTCGAACCCACGACCTTTAGATCCGGAGTCTAATGCGATATCCACTCCGCTATGCGATCTTTGTTACTGTTTATGCAGTATTCATGTAATCTTTTTTATTAATATTGTGTACAAGATTCACATAGTAAAATGATATCTGTTTTCTACATAATACTTGGTATTAGTGAAGTATCAAATAGAGAAGAAAGGATATAGTTCTGTTCAAATTATAGTTAGTCTAACAGACTAATGACATCAAAGTTGGAAGCCAGGTATTTAATGAGAACTAAAAATATGCCAGAAAGTTCAACTCCAGATAAAGGAAAATATACCTGGGAGGACTAGTTTGATCACATTTGCAAAACATCCTTTTAAATTTCCCAACTTCTCAAGGAGTTGCAATCTGGCTGATATAACCTGTTGACGAAATCACAAAGAAGGTAATGACTGAAAAGAAAAGTAATATTTACAAGATTTACTTGCATACTGCTGCTTTGCTTTGGTCATTACCTGAACAAATAGGTTTGAAAAAATCTTAATAGGGTTCAATAGGTTTTTGAGTATAAGGGTTGTGTTAGTATCTTCTCAAGAATTTTACCTTACCTTTGCTGGGTCAATTATATGTGGGAATCAGGTCAAGCAGAAATATTGTAGGTCTCTGTTAGTCTGATACAATAATAATGTGATAGATTAACAGGTCTTTAAGAACCATTACGTGATGATAAAAAAACTGTTCAGAACTAATTTCAACATTTCATTAGCCAGAAGCCACATCTAGATCCTGGTACTAATTTACTAATTTATACATCTTTGTTTCCTAGACCTGATAATACAAAAGGATCTATCATGCAATAAATTCAATCTTTCCAAGTCATTACTATGCTGATCCTATCATTTACCCCAGTAAGTAGAAAAAGAATGAACTTCAGCATTCATTAATTTGCTTTGTTTAACTTCTTCCACCCAATAATATTGAATGAAATTAAGGAGAAAGGAGAGAGACAAATGGAGAGAAGAGGTGACTGGTGAGGAGGTAAAACCAAGCAGTACAATCGAATAATTATATCCAAACAACTTTCTGATCACATCTTCACAGACGTTTATGTTGGACTAGCCAAATTCTTCGAAGAAAGAGGAAATGAGTATTTCCTCTTCAGCTCAGGTGCGGCGTTTGCCTTTCAGATAGTATCAACTGATCACCACTCTCCCATCGTCCATTCATTACTTCTCCATAGTCCAGTGCCATTCACAAAGAAGGGCAAGATCCCTTTCCCTGTGACTAGAACAATGACAACCTGTTTGGTGTATACCCCACCATAGCAGTGCATTTAGGACCCAAATAGATATCTAGCACTGATATGCTGAGCCTGGGCATAAGCACATTGCATAAACGCATTTCGAAAAATGAGCTTTTCAGTAAGCTCTTGCATTTCAAAAAATATCACATGAAGAAACAAAAATAGATCCATAAATAAATATAAAACTCGAGATTAAAGTGCAGTAATATTTGCACAACAATTAAACCACCTTTTACTTTCAGTTCAGAGATACTATCTCAGTTTATGAACTCTGACATTGAACAAACCACATAATGACACAAACTTGATGAAAATAACAGTCAAGCCAGGTACCGGACATGACAAACTACATGATTGGTCAAAGCAAAGGTCAGAGATGGTTAAATTCTGGAAGGAATTAGCCCCTAACATGTCATGATGTACCTGAGGCTTGCAGATAGATACGTGGTAACAACAGCATATAAATTCCACATAGAGGTCTTTGAAGATAGATATGTACTAACAGTATTATATAAGTCAACTTTGTTTGATACTAGTAATCAGGGTGAAAAAAATCGAGGAACAGAAGAAACTGAAAATGGAATTTAGTAAAGGTGAGCCTATAGCAACTATTATCGCACACTCATCGCATTAAAGAGGTCCTTACAGTCAGATTAGTGATATAATGGCAGAGACCTAAACATCGGATCTAGTTTGACTATAGATTGATCTTCCAAGAACTAATCTACGACAAGAATCCCATCACACACGCATCATCCATCCCAACTAATATATCCTCCCACGTCTAACCAGATTGGCCCCCTTGGCAAACATCCGTATTAACCGTCACGATGGAAATCGCGATTAGATCGCATTGGGAATCATGCGACCATTATTAGGGTTAAAAGTCGGAAGATCTGCTCACCTCCGATTGAGCTCCTGCACGAATCGGGAGTTCTTGGCGTCCTCATTTGCAGATCAAGAAAAAGGAAGGGAGTTAAAGAAGGATCATAAGAAGAAGAATAAGAAAAAGAATGGAGTGATCGGAGAGGAAAGATGGGCGAACCAGCCGGGGAGGCGGTGAACTTGTCGATGAGGGCGCCGGTGATGGCGAATCCGACGAGGAAGGGTCAGTGAGGCTCCACTCCCTGTCGATGAACGCCGGCCACGGATCGGACTTCCTCGTCTCCCTTCCCCCTTCTTCTCTGTTCCCCGTATTCCGATTCGAGACATCGTGCAGTCTCATCATTCACTGAACTACCCCCAACGACGGTTAGATGTGGGCCACGTGGGCCACTTTGTCTCTTATTTGAGTTATTTCGTGTAACTAAGTCTTTATTAGTTTATTATAGTGATTTCAAAAGATTAATAATTAATTAATTGTATTAATAATATCTTATTTTTATCTCTCTCTGGTGTAGCAGATTAATCTTTATCTTTGATGCACCGCTATGTAATTTCTAGGTCAGGTTCCTCACTTAGCCAGTCAGGGTTCAGATTTGTCGTGCAGTTATATCCATCTGATCGAGTGGGGTCGGCTCCGGAACTCGCCATCGTCATGGGAAACAGCAGGTCTGTGCGGAATCTGACATAGAATCCCACAACTGAAGTCGCCGCGACTTGGTTGCCCATATTCGTCACCGAGCTCTCGGTTTCTCGACCGAACTCTCCGCGATTTGGGAAGGCGTTGGATGGAGTCGCATCGCCCGTTCTTCCTATTCCTCCTCCTCCTCCTCCCTTCTTCTTCTTCTTCCGCTACCCCGAACCGTCACCGAGCATATCCTCGTCATCTGTTGTGGTCGGCAGAGAGCCTCATCAGGGACCTCAACCTCCTCCCGGGAATCCAAGAACTCGGAGCGGGAACTGAGGCGGACGATCCGTCGAGCCCTCGCCTCGTCGAGCGAAGGCTTGATCTCCGAATCCTTGGGGAGAGCGGATCGGAGATTCCCGTCGAGCAGCTGGGCCATCACGCCGGATACTATCGCCTAGAACACACTCATGCCGCCAAGTACTGAAGCACTAAACCCTCTTCTTTCAACTTAGGAAGTGCTTTGTGTTGTGTTAAAAGCTCTTTAACTGAGCAAAGGCTGTTTTTTCTTTGAATTACTATGCGGTAAAAATTTAAGTTTTCCTTTTCTTGGCCGTACATATAACACTCCCGATTAGTCCGAAGGTGGAAAAGACTAAGATTCACTTAGGGTTTGATGAGTATACTACTATTAACTTTAGTTGAAATATTTTGATAAGTAATTTGGATTAAACACAGTTAGATAGATCAGGTAGCCCATCTGACTTGAGTCGAGCATAGTGAGGGGCTCGAGTAGGAAAGAATTACCTGTGGATGGTCAGTGGTTTTGGTTCAATAAAGTTGATAGATTAGTTAACCCATCAGGTCTGAGTTGTGGCAAATAGTATGGAGTTAGAGAACTGATCACGATGTGAAGCTATCACTGGGCTATGACTCACATGCACTATACTATAGTTTAATCTGGGCTATGCTAGGCTTTGACGAGGACATCCAAAATTTTGGGGCTCTCGCAAACAACAAATAGTTCTTCAAGCTCTGTCCAAAACCAATTAGTTTTGTATATATACCCACCGGCAACAACAACATTTAGACAATTCTTATGTGACAATATATCTAATCATTTCATTAGGGCATTATAAGTTCAGGATATTTGTTTGAGTGGATTGGAAATTTGGAATGCTTGTGTGTGAAATTTTTCTATATCTACTTGTGCATGTATATTTATGTTTGCATCTGTGCTTGTGAAGCTTGTATTCCCCATAATGCTGTGCTACTCAGGCATCAATGGTACTTGGATTTCATAGGCATCTTCTTGTTGGCTGCAGGATGTTCTATTTCTTCTTTGAGTCTCGAGGCAGAAGTAGTGACCCGGTTGTCATTTGGCTGACCGGTGGTCCTGGATGCAGCAGTGAACTGGCCCTATTTTATGAAAATGGTCCCTTCAAGATTGCTGATAACATGTCACTTATATGGAATGACTATGGATGGGACAAGGTACTGTATCTATGACCACTATATTGTTGTCTTCGTTTTCTTGAAATGTGTACATTATTTGCCAAAGGGATGAAATCTTCTAAATGATTATCCATTAGTTACCTGCTGTTCTTCATCTGATTGAGTGCTTGAGATTGAGTGCATTGCCTGATGATGCTGTTAGCATATTTGGTCACTGTGTCACCAAGTTAGGTGGTAATATTTAATTCCATTTACTTCTGCACTGTACATTATCTTTCTTGGTGACATTTGCTAGCTGCAGATTCCTTTTTCACCTTCTCCTCACTAATATCTGCTGCTGTGTGCATACGTCTGCATCTAAGCTGCATTTAAACTAGAATAAAGACAATTTTCTGGAACAAGGATGGCCAATAGCCAAAGCATGACAAGGGTTACCAGAGTTCCAACGAACAGCGGAAGATTTAAGAACTGATAGCGCATCATTAGTTGGAAAGATCTACTGAATCTTTACAAACATCTTCCTGTTATGACCAACAATTTTATGTTTCGGACTTTTCACTTGCATGACATACTATGCCATCCTGATATTTATTTATCTATGAAATGTTCCATTTTATGGCAGGCATTTCTTTCTGCAAATTGAATATGCGGCAACTTTTCTGGAAGCTTTCTCTTTTGTTAAAAAAAATATAAACTCATAAACAGATGGACATCTGTAAACTGAGAAACTAAAGCAAGGAACTTTCTGTTGAAGTACAATGTCTAGCCAGTACTCCTACATTAGCCTGTCAATCATCATGATAATTTTTCTGTGAAAAAGTCAAGAATCTATCCTAGTTGCTCTACATATCTTCACCACACACTACTATACCATAATACTATATCCTGATTTTACCATAGTATTCCATGATTGTTTAGGTATTCATCATGCTTTATCTTTTCTCCAGGTTTCAAATATTATCTTCGTTGACCAACCCACTGGAACTGGCTTTAGCTATAGTACAGACTTAAGAGACCTTCGCTACGGTGAGAAAGGTGTTAGTGATGACCTATATGATTTTTTTCAGGTAAATAATTTATATTATTATTACTATACACACACACACACACCAGAGAAGGATTTGATTGTTGATATTTTGAATACACTATTATTTGTTTTCCTTGAGTGTAGGCCTTTTTCAAGGAGCATCCAGGTTTCTTAAAGAATGACTTCTATATAACTGGAGAATCATATGCGGGACATTATATTCCTGCTGCTGCTGAAAGAATTCATAGAGGAAACAAAGAAAAGCAAGGTCTTCTGTTAAATTTAAAGGTAAATTGCAGATACTCTTTTTAGAGTTCATGCTTGTAGCTATATGGAACACTGCTTTAGAATAATACTTGATCATGTAGTAGTTTTAGCATATAAACAGATGATTTTATGACATGCTTTAGCATGATCATCGTCTTCCAGAATTATCATGTGTCAGTTGTGTCTAGTAGGAGAACTTAATCATAATTGAGCAAGTATATTATTTACTTTTTATGTAGGGTTTTGCCATTGGCAATGGGCTAACAGATCCTGCTATTCAATATGGAGCTTATGCTGATTATGCACTTGAGATGGGTATTATCGGACAAAGAGCACATAATAGCATCACCAGAATATATCCTGTTTGCCAACTTGGAATAAAGCTCTGTGGTAACTGGCTCTTTCTTTTGTCATGCTCCTTCAATGCTGCAGGAAGTAAATGAGTAACTTTGTAAGATAAAATAATGATCTCCAACTTTTACTTGTGCAGGTTCTTCTGGGGTTATATCATGTGTTGCTTCTCTAATTGTCTGCAACTCCATATTCAATGCAATTTTGCTTCTTGCGGGAGATATTAATGTAGATTTCTGTCTATCCTCAAATCAGTTATAATGTACTGTATTTAATCTTCCTTGTCTAAGAGGCACCTTCTTTTCTACAGTACTATGATATCCGGAAAAAATGTGAAGGGAGTCTTTGTTATGATTTTTCAAACATGGAGAAATTTCTGAACCAGGAGTCCGTGAGGGATGCTCTTGGTGTTGGAAGTAGGAAGTTTGTATCATGTAGTCCTCTTGTGTATGAAGCCATGATTACTGACTGGATGAAGAACTTAGAAGTGGGTATTCCTACTCTTCTTGAGGATGACATCAAATTGCTGGTATATGCTGGTGAATATGATCTCATTTGTAATTGGTTGGGTAAGCACATACTCCTAAGTAAATCCATAGTTACGTTGGTGTTTATTGTTCTGACTGTTTTAATACATTTGAGTAACTTAAAGACGGTGTTCCTAACTATGCATGTAGCTTAATAACATAAGCCTATATTTGATGGTAGATACATGTACATCCCACTGATGAACATAAAAGCTTAAGTGTATTATTCTGACTTATTTTAATCTGTTTATTTATTCCCCAAAAAGTTGCCTTCTTCAGTTTTACATGTAATTTATCTGATATATGATTTAATATGTTCAAAATTCAAGAACAGAAAAGTAATGTGTTTATAAGTAGTATTTTTATGTTAATTAGACATAAAATCCAAGAACACAACTGGTCATCTAAACTCCAAAAATACATATCAGAGACTAGTGTTCTTCAACATTTAAGAAGCTTCATGAAAGATGGCAAAATTTTATGACCTGTTAGCTGTTATTCTTGAGTTAGTTAATTATCCTTAGTGTCATGTTCTTGGCCAAGCCTTAATCCATAAAGCTTTAGACGGTCTTCCAATTTGCTGCATTTTCCCACAGTTCCTACTTCAAGGATTTCCGCAAAGGTGGCTGAACAAGTCACCCCTTCATGTTAAGGTTTGGTTGCATCTTCAAGAATGACCGGCGCCTAACTTATGTAATGCAAACCGTTTATAAAGATTGTTTCTGTTGACAGTAAATGGACTGGCTCAATTGTATAGCCTTAAGGTGGAAGGTGCATCCCATGCTAATTTCGTTTTTTGAGATATATATAACATTACACTGTTTGAGATGTTCTCATGTAAAAGCAATTCTGTGTTGAGACTTTACGGCTTTGTTGTTGTTGTATCTTGGGATTAATCATTTGACAAATAAATAGTAGAATGTGACTTCAGCAACCTGCTGAGTAGAGGAGGGGTTCTGTAATTTTTTCTGCTGCTAAAGAGAGTAGGATATTTCTTGTCTATACTGCATGTAAGAGAGTCTGACATGTAAACTCCTATATAAGAAACTCAAAGAGATGGAAATGATCTATGTCCAAGATACCAAGATCTGTGTCTGAATGTGAAATGTTAACATGATGTTGTGTGTTTACACTGAACTAGTAATTAATTTGCAGATGTGGTTTTGTGCAGGAAACTTGAGATGGGTTAACTCGATGGAATGGTCAGGTAGTCAGATTTTTACTAAAGCTCCATTCATACAATTTGCTGTCCGTGGCAAAGAGGCTGGAATCTTAAAAACACACGGGCCTCTGAGTTTTCTAAAGGTTAGAACTCGTGAATGGTTATATTGATGTCCTTTTCCTTCCATTCTAGCATTTGCTGATTTGAGCTGGGGTCAAGATTGTTGAATCGATGCAATAGGTCCTAAAGTGTAAAGTGAACTGCATCTTGAATAGGATTTTTCTTTTTTTTTTTACAAAAATCAAAGTAGTTCACATTGATTGGATAGTATTCCCACCCATCATGAATTTTCCTTCTTTTATGACTTGCATGAACCATTCAAATTGCTTTCATGGTTCTACATGGGATGTATTACCTGTAGTTTTAGAAAGATCAATGGTCTATTGTTTGTCTAGGTCCATGATGCTGGTCATATGGTCCCAATGGATCAGCCTGAAACAGCACTGGAAATGCTCAAGAGATGGATGAAAGGAAACTTGAATGAAGAATGGAACATCACTGCAGTTGCTGTAATGTAATAATACTAAACAAAGGTGTTCTTCAGCTTGATGTACGGTAGGCTGCTCACTTTTGTGTCCTATAGAGACAGCTCCATACGGTGGTGTTTATGGATGCATGTTGTGTATATGTTCATGTACATATGCAAATAGTTTTCTTATGTAACTTAAAACAGCCAAATGCTGGAATCATCTACAGCAAGATCAGTGTAAACCTGCTTAATGAGCTTATTATGTCTCATGTTGTTGAATGATCCCTGCTTCAAGTAACTAAATGGCTGCATCACCTTTAATTTCCCACCTGATTCTATAATTATATGTTGTGAGCTCCAACTATATTAATGTTCTTCTTGCTTCATCCTTGACTTGTGCTATTTGTTGACTGTTGATTGCATAATAGATTGTATGCTATCACGTGCTTGGAAATTTATGATGATTTTTGTGATGACATCAATCTCTCAAGCAGACATCAGAAAAAAAGAGTCACGGGCAGGATTGAAACAGCCACTGCATGCAGCCTATCAATTGGTTCATGTGACAGTATTCACAGCAACAGTATACTGTGGTTTGGCAGGGGAAGAAAGAGGCTCGCTCAGGTCCTTGGCCTGTATCAGACTCTGGAGCACCACCACCTGAACATGAAGAAGAGTCGATCTTCGAAGCCACCAGGCTTAGCTGGATGTCTCCTCCTCTTCGTCCTCCCACAGCCCGATGGCCCGTGTGACGCAGACGGAGGCGGCGACCACCACCACCGCGAACAGCGGGGGGATGAGGACGTCCATGCCGGAGCGGTCGAAGAGGTAGGCCGGCACGCACACCACCTCCCCCGGCGGCCCGTCTAGCGGGAGCCTCACCGAGGCGGCGCCGCACGGGCGCGCGAAGGCCGAGGACGGCGAGACGGCCCACACGAAGGCCAGCTCCGGCGAGAAGGCCGCCACCGCGACCGTCGCGGTGATCATGGCCGTCCAGGTGGCGGCGTACACGAGGAGCGGCCAGCGATGTAGAAGCGCGTCTCGGAACTCGGCAGAGAGGAAAGGGAAGGCCATGGTGGCGGAAAGCTGCCTGTCGGTAGAGCGCGCGAGCACAGTATATAATAGTCGCAGTGGTGGAATTGAGAGAAGCAGAACGCGTGAGGGGGCGGGGGTGAGGTTTTAAGTGGACGAGGAGTCGGTGACCGGACTCGCTGACGCATCTTCTCAGCGACTCCTCATGTTGTTCTGGTTCGGTTGGGTTCCTCCGTTTCTTGTTTTCTTGAATTCTTTCTGTTGGCAAAACAAAAGGGAATTGAACTTATCATCTTTAAACATAGATTTGAAACTTTAATTCCTAATAAAATTTGAGTGTTAATTTGCAAATTAAGAAATTTAGCGATGATTTCTTACCTAAAATACGATGTGACGAACGAAAGATAGATTGTTGTTTTTACAATCTTTAAATAATTGTACGTTCGCTTACAGGGATTCCATATATATACAATTAATTTTCTTTGGACAACTTAGCAGTGTCGATTTGAATTAGAATGACGATATAGTCTTCATAGATGTTAGAATTATTCCTCAAAAAGCTTCGTAGATGTGTGTTTGGTTCAGGACAGTACCGACACTCGATCGAATTGAACTTCTCTGTAGAAGGGCATGTGACCTTTCCGCCATTCATTCAAACAGTTGGTGGGCTGAAACATAGAAACCCTACAAGACCCTTTTTTTTTTGACTCGTTAGCGCAGCTTAGAAAGTTGTACAGAACACATATCTTAGCCCAGCATCAGGGAAGCCACCTGCTCGCCATCAGGCGGCAGCAACAGTTCAAGAGCTGGTGAACTTAGTCACCGCCTTGGTCCCTTCAGAGACGGCGTGCTTTGCGAGCTCGCCAGGGAGCACGAGGCGGACGGAGGTCTGGATCTCGCGGGACGTAATGGTCGGCTTCTTGTTGTAACGGGCGAGACGGGCGGCCTCCTGGGCGAGCTTCTCGAAGATGTCATTGATGAAGGAGTTCATGATGGACATGGCCTTGCTCGAGATGCCAATGTCCGGGTGCACCTGCTTGAGCACCTTGAAGATGTAGATCTTGTAGGTCTCGCTCCCCTTCTTGGTCTTCTTCCTCTTCTTCTTGTCGCCGGCGACGCCGTCCTTGGAGGGGAGGCGCTTCTCAGCCTTGGGCTTCTTCTCGGCGGGGGCCTTCTCCGCCTTCTTCTCCTTCTCCTCTACCGGCTTCTCGGCGGCGGGCTTCTTCTCCGCAGGCTTCTTCTCGGCCTTGGGCGCCATCAGGGAGACGGGTTTCGGAAAGCAGGGAGGAGTTGCGTGCGCAGCAGAGAAGGAATCGACCCGTTGAACGCAAGCGACGAGGGAAAGAGGAGGCGGAGGCAGGCATATATAAAGCGATAGCGGGAGATTTTTATTGGAGAATGGGTTCCATTACGGATCGTTAACGTGGCACTTGAATCTAGCGTCAGATCGATAACACGAGAAGTGTCTCTGGACGATCAGGATTCGATGTGCTTTGTCGGAGCGGATGCTGTGACCCGATTGCAGTCGATGGACAAATTTTAACCCGAATCCGATTTGATGGCCACAATTGTTTGCACTGAGGCAATTAAATTTAACCCGAATCCGATTTGGTGACCACAGCCGCGGTGGCTTCCGAGACACCTTGTTAACGTCGGAAGGGCGAGCATGAGACCATTGGAGATCGGCTTTGGTCAGCGTTCGTTGGATCGGATTCGGCCTTCCCCTCTCTCTCTTGAAATGGTACGTTCTTCGATCGTCTCTCCTCACCTCAAGTCAAATTCCATGGTCTTAGGGTTCTACGGATATACAAGTTTCTGCATTCTTACGGATTCTTGTGGTGTCGATGTCGTGATGGATCTAACCGAGGAACACTAAGATCTAGATCTGTTTGACGATGGTGTGCTGGTTTTCGTGATGAATGCCATTACAATGGACGACAGGGAGAGAATTCGAAGGAGATGCTTTTTTTATGTGCATCAACGATTTGGCGCATTAGCTTGAAAATATTAGGAATAAGGATTTGCGAGCCTGAATTATAATATCAAGATAATATATAGCATCTCCTTTTCTTCTTCTCTGCACTGTAAACGTGTCGATGATGCATTTGCCAATATAGAAGATTGTCATAGGAATTGTTAGGTTTGAAGCTTTAATGCTGTAATGTTTTATGTTAATGTAGCTAAGATCAGCCTTCGAGGACACACTACAAATTGGGATTTATATCGAGCTAGATTGGACTGTCAGAGATGTGATTGGTTGTTATCTGTTTTAGTAGGTATTTATCAGGATTCTGTGGGGTCTTGTCTTTTGGAAATACCTGAGAGTATGAATCGGAATAACTGAGAATAGAGTTCGATGCTTTGTGTTTCTATTTTTCTCCAGTGGTATTGGAAGTTTTTAGTAAGGATGACTTGCTCATTTTTTCTTAGTTAGACTGATGTATCATCATATTAAATTAGTCGCAGCAGTCTATCTAGGATATGTCACTCAAATTATTTAAATCTGTTTTTGGCACAGGCAATTTTCTATATGTAAGTAGGTAATTATATGTGTTTCTTGTTCTGCAACTGCTTATCCCACTTAATATTTGATCACATTTCATCATTAGATATTTTGTCCATGGTTCCAGATTCAGTTTAATATCTTTGGTTATTGTTCTAATCTCTATTTGTCTGCAAAAGTTCTTAGCCTTAGCTTTCTAATGCTTCGCTTTGCAATGCTTTTTCTAGATTCAGATGAGTTTTATTGTTCAAATGTGGTAATTGTTTTATCAAATGACACCTAGAAATTCACTTGACATCAACTGGTGAGACAGTAGACTCATGCCCACCTAGAATTCTCTCGTTATTCTTTTGAGTTATGTGTTGTTCATGATAGCAAGTTTTCAGCAACTCTGTTTGGAGTCGTCGAATATTTTGTTTCCCATAATACAATCTTCTCTGTATCTGTTTCTTTTGCAGGATTCTTGTCCATAATAAATCGGCTTATGAGAAATCTGTATTTACCAAGACACTAAAAACAAATGCTTGAACTGAAGGTAGCATGTCTGCTGTTAGTTTGTTCTACTTTCATAATTTAGTTTTTTACCCTCAAATGCATTTATACCACATTATTCTGGAACACATAATGCTTGGTAAAGCCACTTTCTTTCAATTGGTGCATAATCTATTTGCTTTTAATTATTTATTTTGGTCAAAGTAAAGATTTTATATATTTGAATTTTTATTTTCAGATCTTTGTTCACATAAGATGTTTTAAAATTTTGACTATGCATTAACAGTCCCAAGGCTCGTTTATTCTAAGAGTTGTTTTAGGTGTCTCATTCATCACTGACCACTAACAAATTTATCTATGCTGAACTTACTTTTATATGCAATCCTATCCATGAGTATAAGCATGTTGGTATTCAAGAGAATAATTTAGCATTCTTCATGATTACTTTTCCTGAATTTCATTATCTTGCAATTTTATTAGCCTTGTTGAAAGAGAGTGATTATTGTATGCCTTAACGGGGAGAGGGTTTCTGTTGTTTAATCATTTCCACAAAGAAATTTCTTTGACTCCCTTTGGAATATGTTTGAAAAAGGACAGTCCTCATTCTGCATTTATTAGCTATCATGTTAGATGTTGTACTTAAAAATATATGGAAATGAAGAAATTTTATGGAGATATTGAGATGACAATCAACATTTTAACCTCCTACTTGATTGGAGAAAAAACACATCTTGATAAGTTGTCTTTTTCTTTTTTATGGATAACTCAAGTAATAGTAGTGGTTTAGCAGATCACCATTGGTAGAAATATTTGGTAAAATAACTAATATATCGACCAATTCTGTTATTTTATTTGTTGACAAACAGATTTGTGCCTTTTTACGCTAATATGATGTTTTGTCACCATTCACAGCTGAATGATCAATCCTTGATAGTTACAGTGTCATCTACAAATTCATTTAGGACCTGCACTTTCTTTGTTACCGGAGGAGACGATGAGAATGAGCTTATCATAACAACTGTGCTTCAGGAATTATTTGATGCAGTTGGCCTCCTCCTTAGGTCTCTCCAGCTTCAAGCTTCAATTTTACTGTTTCTCACGAATAAATGCAGAGTATTTGTCTTTCAATTATATCTACTGATTCACAGCTTTAACTGCATTATTCCAGGAACTATGTAGATAAAAGATCAGCACTTGAGAACCTGGATTTGATCCTTCTTTGCCTTGATGAAATTTGTTGACGAGGAGTAGGATACTGCTTTGTACTCTCTTTGCATGACTTGTATAAAATGTTAGCACTTGTGCCATTTTTCAGTGTTTCCTTCCATGTATACCGCTTGTAGGATCATACTTGAAACCAAAGCGAGTATTATTGCTGCAAATAGTCTTGATGGAGCCACATCCTTGTCTGAGCAGGTGATCGTTATACCATGACTTATTTTATTCTGGAGGTAGGATAGACATCGGCATGCTTTAACGTTCTAAATACTCATTGAACCATGCACATCCCTCTATCTGCAGGCTATATCTCAAGCCCTAACGATAGCTCGTGAACACTTGGCAAGATCTCTTCTCAAATAATGCCTTTGAGGGTCTACCTATTTCTCTTTGGTTCCAAAGTTCAAAATTTTATTTGTTTTGTCATTCGTTTGTTTTTTCTCTTTTCTATCCATGATTCTGTTTTGGGAGTTTGCTATAAGGATAGTACATTCTCTTTGCTGAATAATTACATTTATGATGCTGAAATTTACTGATGTGTATGAGAAGAACTAATCAGTCCACCATCTGTTTATTGACTCAATGCATGTTTATTTTTCCATATTTCTTAGAACCATAAGCATAAAATCAAATTAAATTACTTCTCCTGCAGTTATAGTTCTCTTACAAGTCCAACTAATCCTATCATATTGGCGAAACCTTATTGCACAGGACATCATTTTCCTTGTCTTCTTCCTAGAATGGTGAAAGCATACCGGCGGAACATGGTAAAATCGAACACCATCTCCTTTTTCTCTTGCAAATGTTAACTCAAAACTTGGATCAAATTTTGTTGTCCTTTCAACTTATGTTTTCTTTATGTTTTTTTCTTTGAATGAATGCATTAGTTCAAAAAAATGAGCATTAGGAAACAACCATATTAAATTCACACTATGACAAATGCTAATCTCCATTATTAAGTCTCTCATACTTGCTTTCTGAAGCATATCATTAGATAGATGTTGGGATAAACTGGTTTATGTTCCTATTCTGCTCGAAAAAACAATCTCAATCCACATTAAAAAAATATATCAATAAAATGAAATAATTGTCTTTTATTAATGTTTTTCTTTCGTTAACATAAAGTTCTAATATCTTACAAGTATTTAAAGATTTTTTTTTCTTTCACATCCCATTCCAAAATCTTTTTTTTTCAAAGATATCTTCTTTAAATATATTTTTTTTCTGAATTTGAATTTCTACATTATATTTTTCTTACCATGAAGAGAAATATGTTTCCATGCAAATTCAAGATTCCAAAAATTTTCTTCTTTCCTTACCCGTGTCGTATTAGATCCTCTCATCATATATTTAAAGCAATCGGCTCAGGAGAGAGAGAGCGCGCGTGTGGCGATGGATGTGAATCCTTGGTCTTTTGGAGACGCTTTGGCTATCGGGGACTGCTTGGCTGCTACTTGGGATTATCACGAGGTCAGGCACTGTTTCTCTCTCTCTCTCTTCCTCTCTTATATTTTTCTTACCATGAAGAGAAATATGTTTCCATGCAAATTCAAGATTCCAAAAATTTTCTTCTTTCCTTACCCGTGTCGTATTAGATCCTCTCATCATATATTTAAAGCAATCGGCTCAGGAGAGAGAGAGCGCGCGTGTGGCGATGGATGTGAATCCTTGGTCTTTTGGAGACGCTTTGGCTATCGGGGACTGCTTGGCTGCTACTTGGGATTATCACGAGGTCAGGCACTGTTCATCTCTCTCTCTCTCTCTCTCTCTCTCTCTCTCTTGTTTGTGGAGGGATCTCTTCGGAGTTCACCGGAGTTACTCTCTCTATATTTGTCTCATCAATCAATCGTGTTGCAGATCTTTCTCCAGCAGACGATCGAGGACTTGAAGTACAAGCTCACCTGCACCAACATGGAATTGGAAGCGCTGCGGACCAACGCCCACGACGAGCTGCAGAAAGCCAAGGAAAGCAACCAGCAATTGATCGAACTCCTCGAGTTACGAACCTCCGAGAGAGACGAAGCGAGAAACCAGTTGCAGCTCCTGCTGAACCAGATCGGACATCCGAGCGTCGCCGGTCTCCCTCGAGTGTTTCCACATCCTCCAACCGATGCTTCTCCGTTGCTGCAAGCGATCGGCAGCTCCAACATCTCCGACAACCTATCTGAGACAGCCCACCCTTCCCAGCGGTACGTTTCGTCTTCGGTCGAGTCGTTCGTCGACGCCACCGCCGTCACTTCTCCGGAGCTCTCGACCGGGAACATGGGCGATTCCTCAAGGGGGGCGTCGCCTTCCAGCATGGGCAAGTATGAACAAGCCTCTGCTGTAACTGATAGCCTCGCCATGAAGGGGAATCGATCGAAAAAAGGCCGGTTTGTGCAAGCTGTGCTGCAAGCAGGGCCGTTGTTGCAGACTCTTATGGTGGCAAGGAAGCTGCCGCAGTGGCACAATCCTCCCCCACCCCTGCGGCACCTGCAAGTTCCTTCGGTGGCCATGATCCCAACAGACCATGCCGGTCATAGAGCTTCTCAGATTTGCTGTGCTGTTCCTGCGTGAAATTTTTCATGATGCAGCTTGATTCATCTCTCTCTCTCTCTTTTCTGATAGAACAATGCAGAAAAGTTTTGCAAGAGTGCTTTGTTCGTTTGCTTTGATGGAGCGATGGAGCGCTATAGGAGAAATAAATATGTTTAACCACAATAAATATGTTTAACCATAATAAATATGTTTAACCACAATATACATATAAGGAGAAAAAAACTATTCTCCCAATTTGTTTTAATAAGCCGTTGACTTTTTGCTTGGTCATTCTCTATGATTCAATCTATTCTTTACTCTCCTCGATCATAAATGTTTCTTGTGCAACCTGGATAGCATTACCTAAATAGAATCGTGTTACTGAATCAAGAACCAGGGAAGCGAATCTTGTAAAATTCCTGTCATTATTAGGGTGGAAAAGGAACAAGCCATCCAAGTTGAAAGAGACAGAAAAAGACTGCTAAAAACAGTATCTAATTACACTGATGAGGTTTTAGAGCCTGCCCCTAGCATTCAAAGAACATGTTGCCATTATTAGAAACAAAGATTAGCACAAGCTGGTGTTGGACCAAACTTATTTAAAGGCGACGACGGCAGCCGAGTTCTGGCTTACTTAGGAGGAGGGAAGAAGATTTCATCAGAGGTCCTCTTGGATCTGAACAGCTTCTCCATCTCAGGGGTGGTATTGAATGAAGCCTGCAGCACTTCGGACGATATTGCCTTCCACACAGATGTCTTTCCGGCCAGATGAGTGAATACCGGGCTGCAATATTCCACAAACAAGACATGCATCAACAAAAACAAGCCTAATTCCACACTAGAGCTGCTATTTGTTTCAAGAAAGTGTCGAAGGTGGAGCTCCAACTTACTTTGGAGTCGTGATGATGGAGAACCATTCCAGTCCATCAGCATCAGCAATCTTTGACACGACGAAGAACCTTGGCACGATGAACAGACAACCACCTTTCACAGTTGTCTCCAGGACGCGCTTGCCGTCGACACCAACAACCTGCACGCGACCACTCCCTCTAACCACATAGGTCACCTGGTATGCAGAGTCGCAGGAGAATCCAGGGGAGCACATAGCATGGCCATTCAACCTCACAAGATCAGCACCAAGCCCGACCTCTCCTACCAGGGGAAGATTTTTGGTGTTCAGCACCACAACACAGCCCCCATTTTTGATGTCAACATCCAGAGGTGCCTCCAAGCAGTTGAGAACCATGCCCTCCCTGTCTTTGGCCGAAGGCTCAGGCATGGCTTGCCCGTCCTTCACCTTGACAATGCCAGCAATGGTTTGGCTGTGGACAAGTTTCTTTGCCTCATCTTCAGTGAGGTCCCAGGCACGGCCAACAAACTCAGCGGTAAAACCAGTGAAGATTCCATTGCCACCAGTGATTGGAAAGTTGGTGAATTGACCGGCCTTGTGGCCCTTTGAAGTGTCTCCTAAGAAGAGTACCACGAGCTCGGTGTCACTGGGGTTGAACCACCAGGTCACTACTCCGAAGGGAAGGGCAATAGCATCACCCTTCTTGATTGCAAGTACCTTCTCTTTTGTGGCCTCTGGGAGCACAATTCCACAAGTTCCACCACCTATGAACAAAAAACTTATCAGGCAAAATGTGATGTAGGATCATAGTGGCCCTACTTATTCTGATGCATAACTGATCATAGATTCTTATCGAGAACTTGATGAGGAATTAGTGACAGAAACAGACTCCTTGAATGTTTATAGCTGACTGGACTACTAAAATTTCAATGGCAACATCAAGAATGCTACTATCCTAATACAATTCATTCCACACAACAAAATTATTGCACTAAGGATTGTGAAAATATTGTCTTATAACAGAACAATTTCGTATGTAAGCTACATTGTCTTCTGAGTCCATACAGCTTTACAGTTAAACAGACAATCTTACTCCATAGCATTTGCAAAGATATATATTTTGGTTACAATTGAAACAAACCCAAATGCAAACAGGCATGGCTATAATTCTGACCCTTCTTATCGCGAAAGAATCTGACTTTTATCCATTATCAGTAGATGAACATAAAAAAGGGATCACTGTCTGTTATAGCCATGCCTGCTTGCATTTGGATTTGTCATACAGAATATATGTGGCACTAGACATGTAGATTTATGCCAATACATCAAAATTTTCACTGAGTGAAAAATAGTTGTAAAACAAGTCAACAAAATCGCAAAGTACAGAATAACCTAATCAAACCAATACAAAGAACAAACTTTTCATGTAGATGCTTAGAATGTGTTCATCCCCATTATTGAAAAGCCAAATATGGAATTTGGATTATGTCACGGACAAGATATATAAAATAGATTGTACCGATCCAATCAAAACAAAAAGAAGATTCGATCTTCTCATTCATGGAGACCCTTAAATCATCCATAAAATCTAATTGCATCTCAACCAGTGGAAGTTACCATCTCGAAAAATTTTAAATCTATTTCTTTAAAGTTAAAGTACGAGTAATTCTCAGTGTGCAGAGATTAATTTCAGCACGAGGATATACACAAATAGGATCCAAATCTCAAACGATTGCCAACATAAATCGTTCACCACAACACGCCACACCAACTGTTCCTATAAAACGAACATCTAAAGATAAATCAGGGCAAAAATTCTCGGGATCCGGTCACACAAATTCCATATATAGAAGTCTTCAAAAAAAAAAAAGACCATTTTTCGCAGAAATCAGACGTCGTAGCAAACAGATCGTAACCCTGAACCCAAAACCCCGATCACCACCAAAACACACATGAACTACCAAGCATCAAGGAGGGCAAAAAGAAACTAAAAATCGAATCTTTCTATGGTATACCTTGAAGGACGTAGGCGACCTTGGAGGAATCGGAGTAGAAGGGGAGGGCCAAGCCACTCTTCTCCAGCGCGAGCTTCCCGGCGCCGATGCCGGCTGCGCGGAGCATCGGGAGATCGTCGCTGCACCACGCGTAGTACGCGCCCCCATCCCCGCCGTACGATTTCTTCGACAGCTTCGGCGTCAAGTCGATATCCATATCGCCCCACTAAAAAGACCGATCGTTGATGCGAGAGAAAACAATAGAGCAGAGAAGAGACCGATTGAGAGAGAGAGAGAGAGAGGAGAGGATAGGAAAAGGTGGTGAAGGGTGTTGCTACTTATAGAAGAGAGGAGAGGAGAGGAGAGGAGGAAGAGATGGGATTGGAAAAGGCATTTTGAACGGGTTTATTGCCGAGGGAATATCTTTTTCCGTTGTGTGAGGGTGCTAATGTGAATGATCTAATTTGTTGTAATCATCCATAAATTTAGTTTTATTTTTGGGGCCAAAATTATATCTATATATATATACATTGTATTTATCCATCTAAATTAGTTGGTTAATCTTCATTTTCATTTAATTATTAATTAAAATACTTATTTACTAAATATTTATTATGATAGTTATAATATTAGGAGGACTTTAAATTTTTATTTTTTAATTTAAATTCGTCAATACATTTTGTTTTCTGAATGAATTTTAGCTTTAACATCCTTAATTCAGTTGTTTTGAATTTTTTTTTGGCCAAAGTATATATATTTTTATTTTTATTTTTATTTATTCATACATCGTTGCAAACTCTAGTTAATGAAAACTATATCACTGTCATTTTAATTATCTAAATAATAAATATCATTGTTATGATATTAGGAGAATCTCATACCCATCTTAAATTAAGTTGGTCAATATCAATCATTCGTTAAAATATCATTAACTTGAGTTTATTTTAATCTTCTTTTTAATTTTAATTATCTTAATGTGCTTAATTATAATTATATATATATATATATATATATATATGCCCTGTTTTAATGAGAGATTTATGTGGCTATATGGTTGCAGTTGGGGATTTTTAATTGAGATGGAAATATTTTGAATTAGAAATATAAATGGTAAGGAGATAAAAAAAATTTCCTGTTTACCATTAATTATGTAATTTTCTTGGTTTATCTTCTGTATCAGAATAATTTAGAGATAAGCTTCTTTATGTGGGATGATTGATGAGGCAACCATAATTGAATGTGAGATGGGAAAGGAGCATAAATCAACAGTGGTAGGACACAATATGGTGGCTGAAAAAGAAGATTTATAGATGGAATCTAATTCCATGCCTTTTCTACCCCCACAAAACAAGTCCAAAGATAAATTACCCATAGATTAATATCATATCTATCTGTTATGATTTATCCAGTCGAGGTTTGCATATAAGGCTTAATGATTAGCTACATGTCAATTTTTGTTAATCTAAATTTCCATGTAATTTTGATGAATTTGGAAGTAAATTCGAAGCTAATCGGATGACTAGTGATGGTTTTTATGCTCTTGATTAAGCACAATTACCACATTTTTTAGTTCATGCTTTAACCAGTCGTGTGTAATTAAATGGATAAACCCATATATTACAACATCTATTGATGAAAATTATGTGATTATTATGTTTATCGTACCAATTTCCGTGATGGATTGGAGGTTGGGCTGTACATTTTTATTTCACCAAATCTAATATATGTATGACATCCAATAAAATTAGAACAGATATGGGGTTTCACGTGTTGAAAATGACATATCATACTCGGTTGTATCTCTTGCCAGCCTAACATGATAACTACACCACTATCATACTGCAACGATGACTCGATTGAGGCACGGAGGGACACTCAATTTCACACTACAACTTCACTATTTATTATTGATAGTTGATTATTTCGCATAATCATTTCTTGAGTTATTAACTCACATAGATCTCAACCCAAATGTTACTCGATATATTACAAAGTCATCCCCTATACATATTGATCCATCTAAGAATTTGATAAGGACCATTTGATGCTATTGGTGTAATAGGCTCATAAAGAATTATTCGCTTTGGACGATTGATGTATCCGATTTGGACCATTTGATGCTAGTGGTGTTATAGGCTCATAAAAAAATTTTCACTAACGTATCCACGTGATTTTATCGTTTCACAACATGTGAATTCTAAAAAATACTTTTGAGGGTAAGGAAGATCTGACGGACTTATGAGCCATTGGTTCCTATACTCGTCAACCAACGTGAGATTAAATGATCTTATCAAAAGTTATATTATTTTAAATTATCTAAATTTACATAAATTTAAGTATAAGATGATCATTTATCAAATACTAATTCTTTTGTATAGTCAAGATTTTAATTTTTTTAATGTTTAACATATAATAAATCCAAAGGTTACATTCCATTATATTCAAGACACCAAAAATTAGTTTATAGGTAAGAGAGAGAAAATTTTATGATGATATCAAAATAAAAAAAATACTTTTAAATCTTAAACAAACGCTCATTTATTTATTATATCCTTCATTTTTTTATTATGTGGAAGATGCAAAATACATTTTATTATTGGTAGAACATTAGTTTGTCATAAAAAAAGTAATTATTTTAATTGCATTCTCAAATAAAAAACTTGTTTTTTCCTGAGAAAAAAATATTGAAACAACACTATGAAGAGGTTTTCAAGAAGTTTTCCTTGTCATTTTTATAAAAAAATAAAAAAAATTATAACTTGGGGTTTTCTCTTAATAATTTGGATTTATTTGAAATATTTATGTTTTTATGAGAATTTACTAAGACGCGTAATGTGATTCGCGTATCATTTCAAATCCTTGTTTCTGGTATCCAACGCTGAACGTGCCCTCACGTCACCGCGTGTAGTGTGTGCGTAAGATGAGTCTGTTCCTTTTAAGAATCGTCTTTATTCTTTGTCAGGCTTTTGGTCTTCTCCCGCCTTCTTCTGCCTCCACTCTGTCTTCCGCCGCACCACCCACCGCCTCCCTCTCTCCTCCAGACCCCTACTCTCTTATCGTCTCCTTATTAAGCCCTTCTCCTCCTCCTCCTGACCCGGACCCCCTCTCCGCCTTCGCGGTCTCAGCAAGTCCACTTTCATCGCCTCCGCCGCCGCCAAATCCGACAAATCCTTCGAGGCCACCCCCCAGCGCGTTCTCGAGGAGCGCCTGGTCTCTCACCCCAACCAAGTCCGTTCCCTCCACGCCCGCCCTCGTGGAGCTCAATATCAAGGCTGGGAGGCTCGTCGAGGCTATCGACATCGTCGGCCGGCTCATCGCCCTCCATGCGGCGAGAAGGAGCTTCCCCTACTGAAGTCCCACCACTTTCAGAGTTAAAAGACGCGACACGGGGACCGGGAAGCGAGCGTTTGGAGGAGGAGGAGGGAGAGCTCGACGGCATCTTAAAGAGGGTTGAGGAAGCAATTGGGCTGTGCAAGAAGGCCAGGAGGAAGGAGGTTATGAAGTGAAAGCTGTGCAATTAGCTATGTCAAGGAGGAGCCGATGGATTTCCGGCCCTATCTCTGTTAGGGCATCATGTAAACTTTGTCGAGGAAGAAGGATGAGGCGTAGTCGTTCCGAAGGGCCAACCGTATGCACAGTATTGCGACGATAACATGATTGCAATGAAGGCTTTTGGTCATATGGATGAATACAGAAGAAAGACTGCTCTGCAACATTATAAAGGTTTGTCGGGAAGATATTTATATAAAGGAATTTAAATTACAAAGTAAAATGCCAGCCTTTGACAAATGCAAAGCATTCTATCTAGTCCTACTGATTCCTGTGTCGATCAGCAAGCTTCATTTTGAGAATTCACCAGTAAAATTGTGAGTTTTGTTGCATTGGATTGTCCGAAGATGGGTCTAAAGTTGCTGCTTTAATGCACATGGTAAGTATTCTTTTCCAGCTGCATAACTTTCACTGATATAGCAGTTCTTGTTAAGTGCATAGATTCATCTGTATTCAGTAATCATGTCTTCTTTCATGTTTGTTTTCACTCACTACCATCAGTGATTTTGGTAATATCATGTCCACCTTCATGTATCTGCCACTAATCTATCATCAAACATGGCATTTTGTATTAAGTGTCAAACTGTCAATCACATACCAAATTTGTTGAAATAGGCTTTGAAAGATCAAGAGTAGGGAGCTGGAGACTTCTTCCACCAGTTCGATTTATCATGATGACACCAATGTTAATATTTTTTCATTACTGAATCTTCTTATAGGACTTACTCACCATATTTCATCAGATCCAATTCGCCTTTATAATTATGTTTCTTGGTGAACCCAACCTTTAGATAAATGTATGAATTTGATCATGTGCATTTGATAATAATTTTCGAGAGGCGTCCTTTTGTTCTTTATCCAGTTCTTCTACAAGGTATTTGTTATACCAACATGGAGAGCAGTAGATCATGCCTAGATTCTCAAGTACTTTAGTAATAGATTAATAGTCATCACAAACTTTTATAATATTTCCTATTCCACCGTCTCTTAAAGCATTTGCCAAGGTATTGGAAAGGTGCATTTGTGTTAGTGCAGAAATTAGGATATTTGATATGAATGCAAATTAGAGAATTGTATGGGTGGAATAATCTGCCACCTTACTCGGCTTTCTGGCTCATGTAATGTCATATTTCAATAATTTTATGCAATTACTGCATCTTGCAAATGGATGTGAAAAACTCATTATTACAGGTGTTGAAAGATCTGCTCCAGTCTTTTCTTTTAGGGGGGCAACTCATGGAAATGTCTCGAGGGAGAGTTGATGCTTGTCGCTCACCCTTCAATCTTTAATTTCCACACTGTTCATGAACTTTGCCGGAAATTTCTGTAAGCAGGATGCGGTCGCAGTTTTACCCAAAGGTGTCAATCTTTGCACTTCATGCTTAAATTTTGAGTGAGTTACCTTTCCATGACAATTTTCCTGCTGCATGCTATAATACCTTTTTATTGTAGGCTGGAGTTTAATTCTACGAAAAATGCTACCAGCGTGTTGCTTGCTTTGTTCACCGAATCGACATAGACAAGTAGATATATACAAGGTCTATGAAATTGGTTCCTTTATTTCTTGTTGAGCATCAGCATCGTGCTGACAAAGACTATATGTGCTTGGAAGAGATAATTAGCAAGGAAGGTCTATGAACTACACTTTTGTTTGTTGTAGCAGTTCAGCTACAATGCTGACTAAAGGTTTGTTTGTCAGTGTTGTACATATTAAACTATATCAATTGTTTTGTTTTTTCTTTGTTATTTTTTGTAAGGCAAAAGTTAATATTTTTGAAAAGGCTAATTGCTTGCTTTGTCGATCCAGATTGCTCCTCCCATCGACCGTCCAATCCTTCTTCGAACACGTCTCGATCGTCTGTTCCCAGAACTGATAATAAGAAAGAATATTCAGATTCTATTATGTATGGTGAGATTCCAACTCAATTTTTTTTCTCCCTCTGCTCTATTGATTTCTTTAGATTATTTAATATATCATTCATTATACAGATCTAACTATTTGGGCTGGTTGACTTGCTGAGTTCTAAATCATTGGAAGAATAACTCCTTTGACACCATTTTTCTTCAACTAATTTTTTTTCTTATTATATGTAAATATAAATATAAATGTATATTGATTAACATGCTCAACTGGATCATAAAGTGCTTATTTAAATATAGAAAAATGGAATATATATATATATATTTATTTATGTATCCAGAGTTTTTTTTTTTCCTTTTTTGAGATCTTTGAGAAAATTTCTTTTTATTTTCGGAGTTATAGAATTTGAGAAATGAGAAGAAATGGGAAAAATATTTTTTAATCAAATTCTCGTATTTTTCATCAAACAAGCATTGGAAAAAAATTATAAGAAAAAATAATATTTATTACGATTTTTTCCAGTAACAAAACTACACCTAAACATATCACCTGCCATAACAAGAGAGACGAAGCAGTACAAAGACTTACCGCTGTCCCACGCAGTCCCGCACCCAAATCGGTTTCCTACATCTCTCGGCCAACCTCGTCTACGTTACGGTGCCTTCGCCCCTCTACCTGTGCATTTGCCTCTCTTTCTGTCTCGTGACGACCAGGTTCTTCGTCTCTCTCCTGCTCAGATGTTGATGTGTCATCGATCTGTTGGTTCTGTCTTCCTTGCTTGTTTTCTCAAGTGCCTTCTATTCTTTTGGATGAATCGTATAGACCAAGAGTAAAAACGGAACATCGAAGATAAGGTAAGTGGAGAGATGCCCAACTGGGAACTCCAGCACTGCTGCGACCACGACCAGGCCGTCTTCATCGTCACCATTGGCGTCTCCACCGTCGTCATCCTCGCCGTGAGTTCGTTTCCTTCTTCCCAGATGTCGTTTCTGCCCCCTTATGTTTCCGGGGCAAAAGGCATTTTGTCTTGTTCATGGAATAAAGATTCTGAACAGTTCTGCCATCAAAATCTGTTCTTTTGCTTGATCTTGTGTTGCTATGATCTGTTGGTGTCTCTGCTTTTGATCTCTTGTAGTTGTGGAGGACAGTGCTGCTGACACCTTTCAAGCTCATCACGGTGTTTCTACACGAGACGAGCCATGCTCTCGCCTGCAAACTGACCTGCGGTGATGTAAGGAACTCTGAAACTTACAGAGAATTTATGATGCATGAACATAAACTTAACATTGATTGGCGAACCTTTGCATAGAAATTTGTTCTGGTTTATTATATCCCTTAATTAATCATGTAAAATTCTGTTTGTTTTGGGCTCTAGCTCAATATTCTTTAGGGTTAACTTTCATATGTCAACTACTCGATCTGATGAACCTCTTTCTAGCCATTTCTTTTGCACATTGATTGTCTGAAGAAAGTGAAACAATCAGAAGCTTGTTGTTCCCATTATCAGCATTAAACTTTTGCTGATACTTATAAAGTGTGACCTACATTTCTCTTCCTATAGAACTTACAAAATTCAGGTGCAGTCAAAAAATTGGAACAACTTGACCAGAAATGGTTGACACTAGAAATGCCCCAAACATGGTCATAGAGTTATAGATTCTGTGGCGACTGACAAGTTCTTCTATAAAGTTGCTTCTTCACCAGGAAAATAAAATCTATATACTGTGTTGACCTTGTCCTGACAACCAAGTCTATATGCCGTTGGAATGATGACAGGATGGTCACTACTATTAACTTGTTATGCAATTTTTTTAAATGGATTTTGTTGAGTTTCCATCTCCCTTATGCCTTTTTCTTTTTTCCTTCCTCTTGTGAGGTTATTTATGTTTAAAATTGAAGTACCACTAACCTTCAGTCTCCTGTTGATAACATTTCTCCACTCTTGGGAGACTGTCTATGAATGGTTGTTCAGATTCAAGACCTAAATGTCAATACCATGTCTTGTGTGCAGTGGTTCCTCTTCAATTGTTAGTCCTCTATTGGTGAACATGAATCTTATCATCATAGTCATTTTCTATTTCATGTGCATAAGCATAGTTACTTATATATGCTTGATGGTTTATTAAGATACTGGTCAATGTCATTTAATATGGTTTAACATAATCTGATGTCTACCCGAGGACTAATCTTGTCAATTAATATGTTTTGTGCAGGTTGAGAGCATACAGGTGCATGCAAATGAAGGTGGAGCAACACAAACTCGTGGTGGCATCTATTGTATCATTTTGCCAGCTGGATGTAATGAGTCTTTCTTTAATATTTCATCTTTAAACAAATTGATAGGACCAATGATATATATCGATTAATTACTATGACAAATGCTTTCAGTGTCATGGTTCTTGCGGCCTTGTTATTAGATGTTGTTGTATCTCCTCCCAGATCTTGGCTCATCATTTTGGGGAATGGTTTTCATACTCGCATCTGCTAATCTTCTCACAACGAAAATTGCAGCTGGCTGCTTCCTACTTGCATTGGTGGTTGTACTATTTGTTGCCAAAAATGTAAGCAGTCTCCTTGCCTGGTTGTGTTAGTTAAAGATAATTGAGTTTTTAGTCAACAATTTTATTTTATGTTTATGTCTGAGCCTGTTTCAATGGATCATGCAGTGGTTGCTTCGAGGACTTTGTATAGGTGTGTATCAGTAATCTGTTTCTTTAGTAAGTCACAAGTTGAATGGGAGATCTGAATAAAAATTTCTTAGCTTCTACTTTATCTAGGCTTTATCATATTTCTTGCTGTTATTTGGCTTCTACAAGAAACCACAAAGGTTCACATTCTTCACCACATCATTCTATTTATAGGTATGAATTTATCTTCTTCCCTACTTTCTTCTGTTTATGATATATAAATATTGCCAGAACCTATCTAGACAATAATCATCCATGATTTTATCTTAATGCAGGTGTCATGAACAGCTTATTTTCTGTCTATGGTAATGTTTATCTTTTATATCATTTTATTATGAGGAAAACAAAGTAACTAAAATCTATAGTGTAGTGATTGTTAAAAATGGCTGCTTGATACTGTCTGAAGCATTCTCTAATACAGATATCTATGATGATCTAATATCTCGGAGAGTTCACTCGAGTGATGCCGAGAAGTTTGCCGAAGTTTGTCCTTGCCCTTTTAACGGTGTGGCATGGTGGGTTGTTTGGTGAGATTTGTTGTTGATAGACGAGCTTATCATGAGAGAGTATTTTTAATCTACTTGTGGTGCATATTCTCTTTGTTTCATTACGATGATTTCTTTTCTTCATATTTTTGTTTGTAGGGGTCTGATATCAATTACATTTCTTTGTGCATCCATATACCTTGGTCTTGTTATTCTATCTTGAGGTACACTTCTGTCAAATGCATTTTTTTGCACCGCTTGCCATCTGTCACTTGGCTTTTTTTTTTTCCAAATTCTCTATACATGGTAATTTAACAATTTCTTTAGTTCTGTCTTCACCAATAACAAATTTTGCAAAGAGAACCATGCACCCATGTGAGAGATAGTGATTCGCAAGAAACCAATCTCTTCTTAATGTTTTTCAAAACACCTAGTAACAGATTGTAAATATGTATTCTCTTTCTTGGCATTTAGAACATCATATATGCTGCTAATATCAGAGTTCTCTAAAAGGCTGTTTTGGGCTGCTTCTGCGGTGCAGTAAATAAAGCAACGGAAAAGAGAAGTAGTTTATTTCTTCAGATTCCTGTGAGCCATAGGTATAGTGAAAATCTTTTATTTTCCTCTAGGTGAGGAAAGAACCTCAAGGAATCAGTCGAGTTTAGTAGAAAGTGTGAAGGCAATAAAATTAACAAAGTTATATGGTCTTGAAGGGTATGTTCAAGATGCACAAAGTTGTAGGTTCTCTGCCATACAGCGTGCAAATAAATGTCTATGCCTACCATCTAGTGAAAGTCAAACACGAAGATGGCAACATTGAAAGATATGATTGCATATCATATAGTAGTTTTGGTGCTTGGTCTTTTTTTTATTTCTTTGATATGACATTCCAGTTCGATATCTCACAATTTTCATTCATAATTTTGTTTGCTATCTGACGGTGCTCTCTTTCTTACAACAGTTTCTATTTAATTCTTTTCAATATATTAATATAACACTGGATGATAGATAAAAGAAAGGACATGCTCAGCAGTTTTACCTAGTCAGAGAAGTGATCAATCATATGAATCAGCAGATCATTCTTTAAATGTGTACCTATATGATGTAATTTTATAATAGTGCTTGTGCTGTCTTCACTGAGGCTGCAAACAAATTGCAACTTTTTCCCTTTTCTGCTCATGTGATCTTTCAAGTGGGTGGGTGGAGATGCTATTGAATGCGTAACTAGTAGTAGAAAGCTATGGAGTTTAGACCTTGATATTGTTGGACCCATTGAGATCTTTTATTGTCTATCTTAACAAATTTGGTTCTGTATGCTGTGTGCCTTATCCAATCCTCATTGCTTGACAACCCAATTCTACTCACTATAACAATGACTTTCATCTCTATATTAATTGATCGACA